>CM076577.1:836503481-837892298 GCA_034641835.2 Pinus albicaulis | reverse complement strand
AAATTTTAAGAACCCCTGTAAATTTATATGTATAATAAATAGGCGAATTCCCATGATACATAGGAAAAATGGAAGGTGATTTTATTAATAATATAATATGTATATATAATTTTTTGGCGAATCTCTCACGAGATTATATTATCTTGTAAAATCATGGCAAATCACCAGTACAAATGGCGAATCACTAGTACAAAATGGCGAATCGTTGTCTAGTGGAGTTTGGGGTGTTGGTTCCAATGAAGATATGGTAGTTGAACTAGGAGTTGAAGGAAGCGAACCATCGAGACCAAGCATGGCACATGGTGACTCGTGAGGGAAGTAGTTCTCGTGCAGTTTGGAAAACACGTTCTAGTTCTACTAAGTGTAATATTGTTGCTCATGCTACTACTAGCACTGATATTGAGGTTGGAGAGGAGTTTGAGGAAGCATGGAAGGTAGCAATGGTGGAGAATTACAAAGAGAACCCCATGATGGGCTCCATTTTTCCCTTTGGTATTTGGGCCTACAAGATCTTATGTCCATTGAACCAACAATTAACCGTTCAACCAAAAATCAACTTGACTGAGTTGATTAGGTACGAGTCAACTTAGACTAATCTTCAAAACTATGCTTTGCATTATCCCATATTTATCACACTAATGCACACAACATTGAGCATTTGCACCCAACTCTCATGCATGCACACAAAATTTTCATTAACATCTATAACCCTAACCAAGTGAGAATTGATAAACAATTTGCACCAAAGTTTGTAATAGTGTTGAAAGTTCATAATAAATTTAGATCCATGGTACCTTAAATAAATTTTGAGATAACCTCCACAAATTTGACCACAATAGAGCAAACTTGTGATAAATTTTAAACCTACAAAAATTAGGATTCGTGTTCCTAGGAACAATCATAAGAAGTAGTTGACATATAGGTCGAGTTTTGAGCCTTGACACATTGATAATGCAATGGCTTAGGTCAAAACTCACACATTGAATATTCATCAATGAAGAGAAGACAATATCATTATGAATTACACATACTCCAAACTTCTTACCAAATTCTACTTAGTTGTCTGCAACTCAGCTATACATAATCTTATAGTAAATACAAAATCCACAAAGCCTTCTTCACATAGCTAATAAATGGCCATTGGAAGAGCACCCCTTATATAATATTAATAGTAGCAATCAATAGATTATTTCATATTGAACTTCATAGCCATAGCACTCCTATGTATTGTATGTTGTATTCAACTTGCATTATCAAATATAGATACAATCATAGTTTTGATTGATACATGTAAATCATACTTGTGCACCATGTTGAATGCAATGTCAGTCAAGGCGTAAAGTCGGTTTGACGTGTAATGATCTATGAATTTTGCATGCAAGTTATTATAACCAACAAAAGTTTGGGCCCAGTTTGAATGAGCAGTGGAGGACACTCTCTGAGAGGCAAACTGGAATTTGTACGTGTTCTACAATCCAATCTCAGTCAATGTTACAATATATCAAAAGAGTTATAGTTCAAGGTTACAAAACCACAATAAAAATCTCTAGACAGAAAGAGGAAACGTTACAAAACCACAGTAGGCTTAGCCCAGCACCAATTACCTTGAACAACTCTAAACAAAACCATAAATTCATCTTTCTTTCAGCTCTGCTTCAAACTGGAGCAATCTATTCTGAATTGGAGGCAAGAATGACGTAAGATCTTTAATAATTGTACTTCTTTTGGAGTCCAGGATTCCCTTGTCAGCGTCCAAAGACACGTTCAACTAACAAAAAAAAGACAAGGAAATTTTATAATCAAGTTTTTGAATATCATATATGACTAGCAGACTTTAAAACTAGTTTTAGAAAATATGTATATAATACAACACAAAATTATACAGCACAACACATTGAATTTCTGGACAACAATATAAATAAACAATAGTACCAGATGGGATCTTTGCTATTTAGATGAGGATAATTTACCAACATTGATTTACACCATCCAGAAGCTTGACACAGCAGATCTTAAGCATGACAACAATTTAAAATAAAACTGTTTCTCAACATATGTGTAGACAAAGAACATCCATATGGTAAATGCCGACACTTAGTAGTGTTTACTTATGGCCCACCCCACATTCTAAATAAATATAAGCCAGAAAACATGTGTGTTTACATTCCTATTTCTCTTTCAAATAGTATTTTTCGTTTCTCCTTGCTAAGACCACGAAAGAGACCTATTTGTGATCCAGAAAACAGGTATGCTTATATAATTACTACTCTTTCAGCTAGTGTTTTGGATTTCAGCTCCACTGATACTCTCCTAACTCAAAGCCAGATAGGAGCCATTTGTGGTTATGGATAGCTGATAACCGTTTGTGGCAATGGATAGCTGATCAACTGCTATCAGTTGGCTTCTAGGAGCTATTAGTTGGCTTCTAGGAGTTGGTTTGAATACGATCAACTGGGAAGGTGATAAATATGAGGTTCATTCCTCTCATTGATGGCAGGCAAAAGCACATGATCCATGCCAATGCACTACACTTGGTCCAACAAGCAAAACAAAATGGGCTTTTCATTCCCAAGTGATTTTACTCATGCAATAGAGGTCCTTACTTCAGTAACAAGCTATGATATCAAATTCATTGTGTAGGAAACACAAATTCATTGTTAAGCTTAATGTTTCCCACCTCAAATCATTGGAGTGTAGGAAAATTACTCAGCAAATGTGGAACTTACTTCCCTGTTCTATTGCCCGTGTTGAGTGGAATTTGTGGTGGGAATGTGGAACTTACTTCCCTGTTCTATTTCCCGTGTCGAGTGGAATTTGTGGTGGGAATGTGGAACTTACTTCCCTGTTCTATTGCCCGTGTCGAGTGGAATTTGTGGTGGGAATGTGGAACTTATTTCCTTGTCTTGGCCTTAACCCCAGATCTATCCCTCCTTGAAACATGATAATATCCAAGGAAAGATGGTCTCCCTATAAAATTCTACAAGGGTTTCTGAGACACCATTGGGAAACCTTTTAAACGTATGCTTGGAAGCTCTTCATCTAGAACCACTTGCAGAGAAAACTAATGTAGGCATATTCAATATAAAGTTATAAACCACAACTCATCCAACAAGAACTCAATTAATGATCCCATGCTAATCATTCTACTTTACATGGCTTTCAAGACTCCTGCAGAAGTATTAACCACAAATAAATTAACACGTGGCTACTTAATGGGTAGATTCATTTTATATAACATTGTGGAAGCTTCAAAGCTATCAGGGGGGCTGGAGAAATCCATCAAGAAGATCTGCTCCTCAAAATTGATTTTGATAAAGTCCTACACAGATTAGAATGGTATTTTACTTCAGATACGATGACAGCGAGCCAGAAATGGTCCTTCAGAAAGGGTTTTCTTTGTCCAATAAAACATTTCATCACAACTAATGCTCTAGGTTAGCTAGAGTCAAGTGCAAACCGAAGGAACGATCCTTATCAGGTGCCTACAAGATATTTTAAAATCCACTTTGTAGATGACTCTGTGCTCTCTCTAGAATTAGCCCAATCTCTGGATATGATGACGTATTGGATTTGGCCCAAGTTCAACAAAGCAGTGAGCATTATGTTCACCAAAGCATCTTTTAAGGTTCAAGCTGGGCATCTAACATTAAGAAACGACTAAATACTAATTAACAATTACATCTGAATCAGGTCATTTTTTATTCAAACATGGATGGCATAACAATGTTGACAATGTGAACATGGAAGAACCTCCACAAGCTGGTGGAAAAGAGGATAAAGGAAAAGATGGTGGAAGCATCTACCCATGTTTTAAGATGTTGCTCCTACAACAACGTTGGAAATGTGGCATCATTGAATCTTACACAAAGGAAGGGTGATGCTTTGGTCTATTGTCGGTTTATTGTAATTAATGTTTATGAGGTATCATTCTACCATTGCTCTTCTATATTCCCTTTGCTTGTTTAGTTTGTAGGTCGATCAAGTTCTGCAAGTGTTCATTTGTACACACCATGTAATTGATATCTATTTGATCCCTAAAGAGATCATAGATTAACCACTGATAGCCACTGGCATGATTGGACAGATTAACAGTTTGCACACAAAATACTGACAATCACTAACAATCACAAAATATCATCTTCCTTGGTTATCTCTTCCTCTTCTTGAATTTTGTAAATTATATATTATAAAAAAACTGAAGAAACAAGCTAGGAAGTGTTGTGATCTTTCTTGTTAAATTATAGAGAATCCTCATGACTAATTTGGGATTAGTCAATTTGTTGTTAGATGCTTTAGTCAATCTGTATAACTAAAGTTTAATCTGTATAAGTTGTATTGCGGTTGTACTAATACAACTATGGAGTTCCCTGACAAACTAAGGTTAATACTTATAAAAATGACAAACCCAAAAGGGACAAAAATTTCAGAACATGCTCATAAGGTCATTTTCAAAATTAACAAACTCTAAATTCACACACTGGGGAAAAACAAACGTCCAAATTTTCCAACACATTAAAAACTCATTAGTTCTTTAGCTCATGTGCACATCTTTACCTTGCCACCTTGTATTTAGACAGGCCTAAAAATATCTTACAATGTTTATTTCTACACTAGCATAGATCATCTTAAACCCAAACCCATTAAGCATACAGAGAGAGAGAGAGAGAGAGAGAGAGAGAGAGAGAGAGAGAGAGAGAGAGAGATCAGACAGGCACATGTTAGTCTACAGGCATAAATGTCTTGCTTGTTAATGGATCAAAGTTAAGATGAATATATGCTAGGTTTTTGTCTTTTTAACATGATGGAAATTAACAAACAGCCAGCTTTTTACTTTTGACATTACATGCCAAACCACAGCTAGTTTTCCATTGTAGTTCATTAGAGCTAGCATTACCACAGACATAACACATCTATTACACCAAGGTTGTAGAGTGTGCCTCACTTCAGTGCAATCATTGATCTTCTCAGTATTTACTTCCAATGAACTAAGAACATTGATTTTACCCAATACCAATCTACATCTGCACCCTTTGATACAGATCTACGCAGGACTAATGTTTCTAGAAATACCCTAAAGGGGGTCCATCTATAACAATGCTCTAAAGGTATCCACAAAACAAACGGTAAACCACATACAACACTCTCTAGAATATCAAAACAACATAGAAAGAAACTGACAGCATGATAAAAAAGTAACTCGCCAGAAATATTCAAGCAATTTATTACTTTCAATACTTTTCATATACACACCTGCATATCTTCCAAATCACCATAAGAAGCCTCTGGAACATTTAGAGTGCCCTGAATTTGCTTCATTTCCTCCTCACTCAACCACTCACCTGTTTCAAACCAAAATCTGACTCAGATTATAGACCAACCTTATACATTTCATAATCATATAAAAATATTAAATAAGCCTCACCTTGAAACTTCAAGGCTATCTCATAAGAGTAACCAATTCGTTTCTTATTGCGCACTGTCACCAACGATGCTTGAAGCAATGTTCAGTAATTATACTCAGTTCAACATGAATTCAAGGGCTCAAGAATAATTTATACACAACATTCTCTACACTAAAAAATGTTTAGAGGAATAAATCTGTTTCCAGGCTTTTAATTCAGGTAAAATTGAAACTGACATTGGTTAATTAGTTTTCACATAGATGTCTTCCCACAAGATGATGTGCAAAAAATCTAAGTGAAGTTAACTCCTGCCTCCGAGTGTAAGTAAAAGGTTACTCGATCAGCGAGCATTTAAGGTACAAGGCTATTATTATCTCATAACCTACATAACATTAATCAAGCATTCCACTTTTTTTCTGAAGGGGTGGGGAAAATAATTGCACAAGAAAGAGTTTTGGATGCAACCAACAAAGAAGCAAGTACTGAATGCCTAGTCAAAATGGGGAAAATAGGAAGAGTTTCAAAAATATCGAATTTTGCAGGATGGCCTCGGGGGATTCTAACAAAACAAAACAAAAACAAAAAGTCCCAAGAGAAGGAAAACGTTGCAAAACAGGAAAAAAATGATGGATAATTAAAGAAGCAGGTTTGCAAGGATACTTAAAAATCCCACAAACAATTATAATCACTATTTGTGAAGTTATCAAAGTTATCCTGGAAGTCCTTTTTAATAGCTCAGTTAAGGACCTAATTGAATGACAAGATATGGCATGGCACATCTAGGTAATACGTGAATGGGGAAGATGATCTAGAGAGCTAGCCACTAACCGGAGTAACCGAGAGACCTTTGAGAGTCAACACTGACCATGCCTAAAAGAGACTGAACGAGGTAATGACCTCCAAAGAATAGAGTGCTAACTTATAACTACAAATTTATGTCTTTCCTTGAAGCTAAATCCCACAAATCCCTAAATTTGCAAAGGAATGATACCAATTTGAAGGTGGTCTTGAGGCAAACAGGTTGGGCTGTAAACACTGCCCGAACAACAACTTGAGGTACCTTTTGCTTGCATCAAATGTACCTAAGAAATAGGATCTGGACTCTTTCTAACTTCTCCCGATCAACTTGAGTCTTGAAATAAAATTCCATATATTTACTACCTTATTAGTTATACAGTACTACTGAAAAAATCAATAACAACCTCTAATAAGGCATGTTTGTAAGAAAAAATCAGTGAATCTTTTATATCCTTTTAGTATAGGTAAGTTCAGAAATATAGTAAACAATACAAATTCATTCCCTTTTATCTATGATATATCAAATCCAAAGGGTATCAACAAATAAATTCTTAATCCTAAAAGAACTAAAAGTGTAAAACAAGCATATTCTATTATGCAACCCAAGTGACCAATTTAAATATGATGTGTGTGCAAATGATTGCTACCAATCATACTATGGAAATATTGTATGTAAGATTTCTATTATTGGCCAATGCAATATCTAACACCCATTATTATGTAAAATTAGCTCAAAAATTAGTACATCTTGCTCATAATTTTTTTGCATTAACAAGCGTGGAAGCAACTTGTATTTCTAGTTGTATAACTTCATCTTTACTATATGCAAGATAATCTCAATAGTGGATGTAAAGAGGACATGTTCCTGGGTTACAAATCCATTTTTTGCCTTATCCATTTAAGTCGAAATTGCTTGATATTGACACTCTCTGTAAGCACTTTTCCATCTTGTAGATCATAGAATATCTCAATCAGAATTATAATGCATCTTATATCTTTGACCACTGTATGAAAAACTTGGAAATAAAAGCTATGTAGCAAACCCAATAGTGATTCAGAACAAATGAACGTATATACAAAATTGGCAATCCGAACTAAAAATATGATTATACAAGTCGTTGCCAACAAGGTTTCTGCAGTCAAGCAAAGCTACGAAAGAGTAATGGTCGGAGTACTTACCAAGATGCTTGACAATGGCAGTGTCTTTAAGCCCAGTTGTTGTTAAACCTGGAGACATTGTTGTTCCTTGTATTTTGCAAACCTTTCATTGAAGTCAGCATGTCAATACCTAGAATCCAAGTTGATACTTTCCCTCAAATTGTTGGTGTATTTGTGGGGATGCTTAAGACCATTTCCATTGCTAACATTCATCCACATTGCCTTTTTTTTATTGCTTCGTTTAGTGCTGTCACTATAAATCAAGGGATAACTAATTATTTTTACTTTGATACTTGCCATCAAATTGGTGTATTTGTGGGGATGCTTAAGGCCATTTCCGTTAGTGACAATCATCCACATTGGCCTTGTTTTATTGCTTTGTTTAGTGGGAAATACCTTTCCAGTAGTAGTAACCAGTCTACTTTGCCTCAAACAGGAACACATTCGACCAAGGACACGCCTGCACTGTAGACTTCACACACCCAGGCTGTAGAATTTACACACCCACAACTTACACACCTGCAACTCAACAATGATGGGTTACAAAGAGAAAAAAATGACTTCCGAAGTCTCTTGCTGGAATATTTATACCAAGAGTCGACATTATCTTGCCTTGCCTTGAAAATAACCTGTGCTCTTCCACCACGTGAATTAAGCTAAAAAATCTGAGAATATACCGGTGAAAAATTTCGATGGTCTCCTTGGTGCTGCTCTGGTCTGATGTGGTCTCGTCGGCTCTACTTTGTCTAAAGACCAAAGTATTAAGGGGTGAAATTTTATGTAAAACACCTAAATGGGTTTTAACATGCACGCTTCCTAGGGTAAGGAGACACCAGTGGTTAAGTGTAGAAGACCTTCCTTACGCTCTTTTGTATAGTGAATAAAGACCCAAGGAGGGCATGGTAGGAGGGTCGATGGCTATAAGAAATATGATTAGTGCAGGAAGGCAAGGTGATCTCGTTGACCAACGATTAAAGGTGTTATTTCCCTCTTCCCTCTTACCTAAAAAATCATGTTTATCAGAGGATCAGAATGAAGAAAACATAAAGAAGGATTATCGTTGTCTCTTGCTCGAAAATGAAAGAAAGGATCGAGGTTGTATCTTGCTCAAAAATGACAGAAGGATTAGCAAAATGTATTTTATAGAGATGAATTTCAACCTTACCCTCGATTTTCAAACCAAGAAATCTGGCTATTGCAACCAAATCTATATCTTGCTAAAAAAATGGCAGAAGGATTAACAAGCTGTAATTTATAGAGATGAATTTCAACCTTACCCTCGAATTGCAAACCAAGAAATATGGCTATTGCAACCAAATCGAACTTCAAAACCTGTAAATCGAGGTGAATCCGCCCAAATTCAATTAGTCCAACCTCCAAACCAGGCGAATAGGGCCTTTGCAATGTAAATCTAGGGCGAATCCCACCTTTTCAATTTTTATCCGCTTTAATTTTGAGGGGTAAAATATAATAATTATTTATTTTTTAAATAAATTTTGGGCTAAGTTTTTAATTATAGAAAAAATGGGTGCAATATAAAAAAATTCGCCTCCTCAAACTATAAAACCCCTTAAATTTCGCCTTTGGGCTAAAATTCGCCCCTAAAATTTTCCATGGTGAAATCCCCTCACTTCATCTAGTCGTCGAACTTCTCCCTGACACCCAACATTTAGAACAACAACTTATCATGCTTGAGCGCGCTTCCGAAGACCGTCATGTTGCATTGCAAACCATCAAAGCGGCTAAGAAACGCACCAAAGCTCAGTATGACCGAAAATTCCACCCTCGTACTTTTCATGAAGGTGATCTCGTTCTGGTGTATGACCAAACCCATGATTTCCTCAGTCATGGGAAGTTTGACTCATTATGGCTAGGCCCTTACATCATCAGTAAGGATTTAGGTAAAGGGGCATACCTCTTAGAGGATTTCGAAGGACACCCCCTTCCTAATCCTCGCAATGCACTCTATCTTAAGAAATATTACACTTAGCATTTCCTTCTTGAAATGCATGTTCTATTTCTTTTAGGTAGCTAGCTCATGATTTTTTGTGATTTGATACTTCACTAGGACACATTTGTCCAAGAAGCGTCACTTCACCACTCCTCAAAATTGAATTTCTTCACTTGCAACACTTGTATTTGGGGCACCACTTTGCCTCCATACTTGTCCATGTTCGTGTCGATTTTCGTCATGAGTAACCATCTTGTACTCATGTCTTTATGGTCCCCATTGGACCTTTTCTATGTGGCAGCATCATCGACTTGCCCTTGTTTAGAGCATCTAAGTTGAGTCATCATCGCATTCATGGAGTCTATCCCGATTGCCTTTATATCCCGCTATATTCCTCCATCTTTCATTGCTTGGTTCCTCTCTCGTGTTGCACATTATGGCCTTCAGTTACTGTCCCTTATCCCCTTTGATATTGTGTCAGTTGCTGCCAGATCATCTATGCCCTTTATGCTCTAACAAGGGAAGTTTTTCGTCCGCTACTCAATACCCCCTATTTCATCATCATCCCTGGTGTCAATTTGTTAGTCGCTCTACTATTTTCTCTCGTGCCTTAGTTGAGGATCTCTTATTGCCTCACTTATGGCGGACCTCCTTCGTCGACATCAGATCATTCATTCCAGAAGATAGGTCTAGAGGGTGGTGTACCTTGGTTTCAGCTTTCATTCTTGTTCGGTGCCTTGGATCAGGCAAATGGACTCCTTATTTCCCTTTGACTTGATTGTTTCTCAGTTCCAGCTCCTTACGACATGATCGAGATCCGTATACTTGATGGTTCAATGATGCAGCAGATTGTACCGGTGATTCCTGGGTGTGTGTGAGATGTTTTAAACCTCATGAGCGGGTGGCCCTTCAGGTAACCCCCCACATGCTCAGATGACCTCCTCATTACAGCCTTTGATGCAACTCCATAGATTTGATGATGTCGGCCTCAGCTTCTTGCAGCGCCTTTTAGTTTGCATGTATTAGTCAGATTTTCAGAACCCTTTCCTGTTTACAGGGGCACTTTGGTTGTACTTATATCTCATGTACTCAGATATTATTGTATAATTCCTGGTTGTTATCCCAGGCAAAATATGTATGTGGGATTCATTATCATGTTTTTATCTGGCTCATGTTTATGCCAGCATGTACTATATAGTTCAGTCCCTTGTTTACTGGACGCATTATTCTTTGTACGTTGTCTCAGAGGGCATAGGTATGCCTCCCCCGCCGCTTATAGCATATATACTCACTCATAAAAGAGACTTGTCGCACCTGTAATTCTCGCCTCCTCAGGGTCTAGTCCTCTAGCGCTTTGGTCTACCTTATATTTCTCTCTCTCTGACTTCCCCTTCGGTGTCTAGTGATTGAGTTCTTACAACGTACTTCGGTCATACGATTAGCTCCTAACACTTGCATGCTGGGGGGCCATCTATTACACTAATTTTTGGTCATCTAACCTATTACTATTAGATGGACCAAAGTACACCATGTAAGACCAATTTTACCCTAAGTAAAATTGCTTTCACTATGAAAAATAACTTAGTAATCCTTATTTATTAAGTTGTTTATGGTCTAAACAGGAAACCCCACGAGGAAATATTGAATAAATTCACATTTGATTGATTTTCCTCAACGAAGAATTAGTTAAACAACAGTTTAATTAATATTCCTGGTCATATTTAACCCAAAACAGGAAAATTATTTATCTTATTATTTTCTAGGAATAATTATTTAAACCTTATTTAAATAATATTCCTTGTTAAATTTGACTAAATAATTTATAAATAATTAAATAAATCATTATTTATTTGATTATTATTCAACCACATCCTTAAAATAATAAATAAATCATTTATTTATTTATTATTTAGAAATAAAGGGATTTGACCAAAGTCAAATTCTTTTTCCCTCCAACAAATATAATAAAATATTCCATAAAAGTTGGATCTTGATTTGGTTAATATTATTTTAATTATGCACCAATATCTAGACCAACTCAATATTTTGTTATAAATAGAAGGGTTTTTCCATTCATTCACTACCTTTTGTTGCCTAAAGATCACTCTGGATCTATACTTTTAGTCTGACTTTGATCCTCCATCATTGTTATATTTTTCTACCATTTTTTCTTGTGAGCTCCCTTTGAGTTCCATTTTTGTCTGGGTTTTATACACCATCAAGAGAGAGATATCTTAGATCTGAAGCGTTGAGGACTTACAAGAACTCATCCCATTGAGGGGTACTGGTAACATCTTTCTATGTTCTCTTCCAAAATACAAAAATTCTTTAAAAATATTCTTGTCTTGTCTATTGGATGCATGGAGCAACTCTTGCTTTTATTTATTGCTTAATGTCTTTTACTGCATAGATATAGATTTTGTAGCACTTTCTTGGTCAACTAACTACAGATCTAAAGAGATTGGCAGCCATCTTTGATGTTAGGGTTGTTTGTTATGCACACCTAAAGTGAGCTTTTTTCGTACGCTTGTGATTAAGATTCATACTAACATAAACATTGCTAAATTAATCTCGCTTTCATTTACTTAAAGTCAAGTTAATAGATAACTCTCAGTGCATCTCTTAGAACTTTTTGGTTCCCAAAAAGTTTTCCTTTATCATCCATCTTTCACCTTTTAGGGACTACCCCCCTTAGCTTGCCTAGGAGATAACTATAATGGAGTGGACAAAGTTTAGAGTGACAACCTTTGTGTTGAGTGTTGTGGCCCTGTTGTACACTTTGGGCAACAACAAGACACACATCCAAGATGCCACACGATTATTAGATCTCAATCCATCCGGGCTTTCAAAGGGTTCATTGCTCCAAGCATCATCTAGATCCCAGATCAGCATATCCTCAATCTATAACCAACCTCAAAACACATCTAGGAAACTCACATCTAGGAAAAGTATGTGCACACATCTAGGAAAGTATGTGCATCTAACCTCTTTGAAGAGTGGTTATCCCCACTACATTTTTAACTCTAGATATAAACACTACTCAAGGAAACATTTTTCTAAGAAAGTACATCTAGCCTCGAGGAAGTGTTACATCCTCGAATCGTGTGGACCATATGGACCCTTCGGGTACCAGATACCAATAAAGTTGGGTTTGAGCCTTTTGGGTTATACCATGAAAGTGTCAACTAGTGTAGGTGACATGCTTTAGGATATTTGGAGTTAAGACCCTGGTTTTGACCATGGGCATATGGTGGTTTTACCTTAATCCCTAGTGTTGAAGGGGCGATAAATTTGGGGTTCTTATTTTAATTTTAAAACAAATTTTGGGACTTCCACCTTTGATTAGAAAAGGAATTTGTAGATGGGTTAAGAGAATTGTTAGCACTAATATTAAAATTAAGCACCAGATATTATTCATGGAGATACAAAAATGAGAGATAAGAGATCTAAGGGGAATATCAAGGAGATTCAATCTGAGATTTCTAAGACAAAATCAATTATTAAGACTAGTTGGAATCGATCTTTGGTATCAAACTAGATCATATATTTTCTCTCACAAATTGCAGAAGGACAAAGAAGAGTAGTTTGTGGTGTAGGAAGAGGAAGGCCTATAGAAAACATATCCATGCAAGCATAGATAAGATGCCTTCAACATAGATTAGAGGTGATGGAAACTCCCAAAAGGAGAGGAACTAATATGGGATATGTCAGTGAGGTAGAAGAAGTGGAATAAAACTTCCAGTGAGGAAGAAGGAGAAGCATCCGAAAAGAAAAATGTTGAAGATTATAGCCAAAATGTCTACTAGACCAAATATGGAGGTACATATCAATGAAAGTAAGTTAAATGATGATGAATTGATGGATTGGATCAATGTTATGGATAAGTAATTTGACTATGAAGATGTTGATGAGAGGAAAATGGTAAAGTTTGTAGCCACAAAGCTAAAATTACATGTATCCCTGTGGCAGGATGAAGTATAGGAAAAAGAAAGAGGAAAAGAAAATGCATAATCAAAGACTAGGAATTTAAAGGTAAATTTATTCCCAAGGATTATTAGCTCATTCATTTTTGACAATTGAAAAACCTCAAACAAAAACTTGTGACAGTTAAAGAATGTATTGAAGAATTGTATAGGTTGAATATTAGAATTGGTCATGTAGAGGAGGATGTTGAGAAAGTTGCAAGATACATTAATGGCCTCAAATTTGAAATTTGGGTTGAGATCAGTCTCTTATCCTTAGGGATAGTAGAGTAGGTCTATAAGTCTTATTTAAAGGAAGAAGAAAAGATCATCGAGAAGCAAAGTCAAAAGAACAAAGGAAGAAGCCTTGAAAGAGGAAAAGCACAAGTAGGGAGTAGAGGGATATTTCAATCTCTAAGAGAAGAGAGTGTAAGTTCTTGTATAATTTCACGGAGAGGAGGTGATTATAGAGGAAGAAGATATTTCTCCAGAGGAAGAGGTAGAGGTTGATACTTCCAACCCATATGTTACAAATGAGGAAAACTAAGACATGTCTTGGGAATTCCCATAAAATAATCCAACAGGTCATATAGGTGTGAATGTTACAAAAGCGAGAGAAGAAGATGCAAATGCAATAGAAAATGTATAAGTTCCTAAGGTAAGAAAATTGTTGTTGATGAGAAGAATTTTAATTAATTCAGAAAAAGAGGCTAAGGAGCTAGCTCAATGAAAAATCATGTTCAGGACAACATGCAATCAAAAGGTAAGTGTTTTAACCTTGTCATTGATAGTGGTAGTATAAACAATTTTGTTTCTACATAGATGGTAGAGAAACTAGATTTAAAGGACAACACCCCCTACTCTTTATAAAGTTTCTTGGTTGCAAAAGAGTCGTCAAATATTAGCAAATGTATAGTGTAAAGTAGAGCTTCAAATTGGGAGATATAAAGATGAAATATTATGTGATGTTATGCCCATCGATGTTTTCCATATATTGTTAGGAAAGCCATGGAAGCTTAATCATAGATCTATCAACGATGGAAGAATGAACACATGTACCCTAGAAAAGGATGGTTATAAATTGTTTTCGTTGTGACAAACACCCTCCATAATTTTGCTCACACTTGAATTTTGGAGCCTACTTATGATCTCATGGTCCATCAAGTCAAGTTTTTCATGGTCACTTTGTGATTGGATGATACTCTTCTTCTGAGATTCTAATTGTCGAAACCGCTTGCTTACACATGCATAGATTTTTATGTATCCATAAGCGCACCTTTCCTATGCAAGATCAACAATCAATGTCTACATCTAATAACAAGAATTACACAGTACTTAAGGACAATGCTTGTGCAGTCCTTGGAATTATTGTTTTCCTAATCTAGAAAAACAATGCTTGTGTAGCCTATGGAAACAATGATTGTGCAGTTCTTAGAGATATTGATTGCACAGTGCTTAGTGGTAGGCATTGCGCAATTTCTGATGAGAGTGTTTTGTAATCGATAAGAATAGTAACTATGCAATCCATGTCAACAATAAATGTGCAACCTCAATTGACAATCTCTCTCACTCTTAATCACAATTGTATCATCGTTCCAGTGAGTTTTCTCAAATGTCGCTTTTACACACTTTTGCTTTCATATGTGTTTTTTTTTCTTTTGTGATTGTCAATTTTTCTTGTTTTCACATTAAAAACTGTCGCTTTTGAATTCTCTTTGTTGTAGCATGTGTTGCTTTCAATTTCTTTAGCTTTTGCAAGTGTCATTTTCACTTTTTCCTACTATCGCAAATGTCACTTTTAACTATTTGCACTATTCCAAGTGTCGCACCTTAGTGCACCACTAGAGGAAGCTCTAGAAAACTTTTCTACGTTATCTTATCACATATATCATAAGAACACAATGGCTAGACACTCTCCCACAACTTAGCTCACTTTCTAGTTGCAGTCGAGACTCTTATCGTAACTTGTATTTTAAGTGTCGCAAAGTGATGTTTCAATTGTCGCACTTAGAAATAAGGGTCGTTTTGTTATCGTTTCAAGGTATACTTGTTGATTTTGATTACTGATCATTCCTTTGGCATGTGTTGATGTTATCAAAGTGTGAGATCTCATGGTTTTGGGACTTGTTTGCATGTCTTGTAGTCTCTTGTCTAATTCATCCCAGACTTAGTATTTTTCGTAGCATTCACTATCTTTGCAGCTTGTTGAAATTTTATCCCTCTTGGAACTACGCATTGTGCAGTCTTAATTCACAGTGAAGCACCCTCCCTCCTGAAATTGCACACTGCGTAGTCACTGCCTCTAAGGACTACACATTGCACAGTCACAATGGTCAGTCTCTGCCTCCTGTCCTTGGAAACTGCGCAATTCTCTCTCACATTCAGTCTTCCACAGCGCACTATGCAGTCTAATTCAACAGGTAGTCCTTACTACCTCCCTGACTTGCATAACTGCATAATCTTGTGGCTTAGTCTTCCCTGAACTGCGCATTACACAATCAAAGTGAGCAAGACTATCATATTGTGTCATTGTCCCCCTTAGATGAGCAGTTATGTCTCCTGGTCTCTCATCCACTATGCATTGTGCAATCATAGTTACTATACCTTCATAACTTCCTCCTAGAACTACACACTGCGCAATCCCTGATCCTCCTATGTCCTGCACTCTAACCCAGATCAATTAGTGGGTTTCATAAACAAGTTACACTAGGAGATTTTTGGACCGATGTTCCCTTGTCATTGGTGAATTTCATCTGCAAGTACTTTATCTTGACATGATAGGATGATGCTCGATGATGATGCCAAGGAAATCATGCAAAAACACACTTGTGAAGCTGAAGAGACAAAGAGACTATCAAGCAAGAAGATGAAGGGACACAAGATCACGATGGAATATTGAAGATCAAAATCATACGGAAGACTCCATATCATCCAAGCTATGGGAGGATGAATATGAAACACATGCAAGACTTATAATGAATATATAAGGGAGATCATCAAGAAGAGGCTACAAGAGAGCACTTGCGGAGAATAAGCACCAGAAGAACCATCATGAAGACATCTTGGACTGTGACATAAAGGTGGCACCTCATGTTGACTTGGAAGGTTCTGACACTTATATAGACACTTTGGAGGGTGAAGATGAAGGAAAATCAAAGATCCATCATCAATAAGTCAAATTCATAATAGTAAGGAGAAATTCCTGGCCTGGACACATCACAATGAAGTTCCATGTTATCACTTCCAAGTCATGGCTTGTCCATGTGTCATCACAAATTCATATGTTTCAATGTATCTTTCCATATCATTTCTGGAATGTAATTATTTTATTTTCAAGAATGTTAAAATGTAAGATGTGTGGAAGAGCAGGGATCCCACATGGAATGTTAAAAGTCAGAAGAAATTTCTAGAGTCATTAGAAGTTCAAAGGTCCCATAGCAATTTGAAAAGTCATAATAGAAGCTCAAGAGTCATGAAGGGGGTCAAGAGTTACATGGGAGGTGGAGAGTCACCTCATTAGTTATAAATACACCCTCATAGTTAAAGAAAAAGGACTTTTGGGACTTGAACTTTTCAACTTGGCTTCTCTAGCTTGGCATAAGAGAGAAGATCTTTCTTTGGAAGAGAAAGTAGTGACTTAATGTTCCACTATTGGGGCTAGTGTGGCAACACTGTAATTGTATATCTTGGTACTTTCACTTAACATATGAATCTCTTAGATTCGATGCACTTTCATGTGCCACACGTCGTGAATGATTGTGAGACTATTGTTTCATTGTTTACGGTGTATGTTTACGTTAAAACATACTAATAAAAATGAACTATTTTGTTGGATTTGGTATGTATCTTGTTAAATGTGCATTGTTACTTGATTTTATGATCATTTTTTTCTAGTGAACTACTTAGCAGGTTAACTAACGATCCTCTTATGCTCTTATGTGTCTCTTTTAGGATGGTACTATTACTTTTCTTCTAGAGGCTCACTCCCTCTTTCCTTACTAAGAAACTACCTTATATACATTTCAATTGTATGCCTCACAGATTCAACTTGCTTGTTTCAAATATTGTTTGTATAATCTCTTACGTAAATAATTGCAACCAAGGAATATTCCTAATAGTAATAGCAACCGGTCGTATTTCCGACTGGGCCTCCTACTCCAGACGGTGTGAGGGCTAAATGGGACTTCATACCGGGGAGACCCTCATGGTTGATGAATTTCCAGCATCATCAATAGTTGGTGCTAGAAGGAGGGCCAGATGAAAAGTTGAGCCCATTAGGTCCCAAATCATACTCTCAGGATGTTTTTCTAATAGATCTAATCTCAAACTTTCAATCCCCGCAGACTTTTTTTACAAGTTGTCACAATTAAGGTTCAATGGTAAGGGTGGAATATCCATAGTTGAGCATACATCTCATTTTCTCAAGTTTTGTGAATCTCATGGAATCAATTCTGAAGATACCACTTGTAAATTATTCACCCTCGCACTTGAAGGTCGATTTAAGCTTTGGTGTCATACCTTACCATCTATTCATTCAATTGTATAAATCTTCAAGGAGCTTCACCAAGCATTTGGAAAGTATGATTACTAAGATGTTCATAAACATATTAATCAACTTAGAATGAAATATGATGAATCAATAGAGGCTTTTTTTGATATAATTATTCACCTATGTTATGATTTTATTGAAGAAGATATGGATTGGGATTTCTTTAAGGAAAATTTTAATCATCTAGCTTAAACCGCCTTGAAGCAATCTGAATTTGAATCCTTGGTTGATTGTTCTTTTCCAAATTTCATCAAGACACATCTTTAGTCTTAGAGGATGAATCTGACACTCCTTTTATCCCCTCTCCTCCTCCTTTTGATGTTGGAATTGGGAAATCAGAGAATCGAATTTCTGATCCATTTATCTTACCTATATTTCCTTACCATGATCAAGGTCTTATCGATGAAAACTCTGAATGTTATCTTAATCCCATGAAAGCTAGTTTGAAAGTTGATCCCTTGGATTTCCAAGATGACATTAATGCACATAATCTTAATCCTAAATCAGGTTTAATTGAAAATAGTGATTCTATGAGTGATATATGGCATCCTCTAACATTTACACCTGATGATTCCCCGTACCTGGATTCGCTTAATCAATCCTTCGCACAAATAATTTCTTTGGATACTTCTAATTCTTGATTTGTTGGTTCACATGATGATCAGGTAAAAAGTAACTATATCTCATAGGTAGAGGAGAAAAAGGGTGAATATACTTTCTACATTGATTCCCTCTTTCAGATTCCTTTGTATCTAAATGATAATCAATCATCTTTTGATCTTGGTAATCAGTCAAACAATCTAAAGATTGTGTAAATTCCTAGATCTAGAATCTTATTGCAACAACTAGAAAATATTCACCTAATTGTTATCTTTTACTTACCAATTTATTTGCAGTTATCTATGGAAAACACTAAATACATCACACTGCAAACTTCACTAAATAAACTGTGGAAAAAATAAGTGTGGAAACAATATTGAAGCAAGAAGAAATAATAGGCACATGGCACCGTTATTTATGGACTAAGTCCCCAGAAAAACCCAATGCAGGAAAACCAGTGCATCAACTGAGGGTTTGTATTATTATGCAGTAATTTCTGAGTACAATTCTTTGGATGCCTAGACTAGAAATCCTATACATATATCTAACTGAACAAAGAGCTAGTGAAATAATCTCACCCCGTCATTAGAAGATCAGGCATTGATCTGTGCTGGAGATGAGCCTTTGCGCAGTACTGCATCACACCTATGCAGTCACTACATCATTGTTGTTGGGACTGTGTTGCACCTCCTCTGATATCTCTTCCTACTGCAAACTTTAGCCCTCTGGCCTCCCAGTCTCACACCTCGGCTCCAACACTAGATCCTGATTGTTCCCCAATAGAAATACAGACTCCCTCGGAAGCTCTCTGCAGCCTTTGCATGGTTGGCTCTACGTTGCCTCTTCGGATTTCTCTTTGCTCTCTCTGCCTCGTACTTTCTGGATCAGGAAATATCTCCAACCAAAAAATCATCTTTGCCCCTCTCTGCAAGAATAAACTCGATCGATCTTCTCCCTCAGCACTGCTCACTAAAGAAATTCTATCTCTAAACTCTATCGGTGTATTTTCCAAATGCCCCATCAAGTCCTTATAATCTTCTTATTGAGACTTCAACTACCAAGGTTAAATAGTTAATCAACGGTTAAGATTAACTTGAATCGATCTCCGTCTTTTTCTAGAAGATTCACACCTTGTTTTATTAATACCCTTTAATTATTTTAATTTCCTAAGTTTAAACTTAGGGTCCCATTAAAAATAATTAATTATTTTCATAAAACACAATCTAGGTCAAATTTCCCAAAACGCTTTATGGGTTCTTTGGATTACATGTGCCTAAGCCTCCCTATGAAATTTGAGACTTAGAGCACATATGATGCTACCAGAAATAAGCACTCTCTCTTAGCTAGGAATGTGTTCTAGTAAGACATCCTACTGAAATATCACCCTACCTCTGTAACATATCCCTCTGCATTGTTGATGTCTGACACTGCTGCCCACCAAAACTTTGTTCCTGCTACTAACCCTGCGTGTTGTTGTCAACTTCTACTGCACTACAACTCTATTTCTTATTGCAACAGAAAAACATCCAATTTATGAACTAATTGTTCAGTATGATGCATCTCATACTAAAGATCTGATTGCCGCTAATCTCTACGCTGAGCCTTTGAAGCTGTTGTGTTGTTGTTGACTCTATGTTGTGCCTTCCTGCACTTCTACCAACTCTGCTCTGCATTGCTCAGACTCTGGCACTCTCTAGCCATTGTGTTGTCACTTCTGCACTCCTTTACACCAGTTGATACTCGTCCATCCTACTACTTATGATTTGGAATCTGGTAGCAAGGTAATGATCAGTGAGGTGAACTCCTCAAAGATCCTGCCCAACTACAGTTATTTTGATCTACAACTCTAGATCACCCCAATTCTCCCCTAGAGATATGTGGGCAATCATTGTGAAATCCTCCTCCTCGATCCTTGTAGTTGCAGTCTGTGGATCATGCCTCTCATCATTTTCATTCTTCTTGAGAGGACATTGTGTAGCATAATGTCCCATCTCGCCACACCGGAAGAATTTAATCTTTGAGACGTCCTTCTACCTTCAATGCTCTTGTTGCCCCTTTGATGCAAGGGATACATTCTCATCCTCCTCTGTGGGCTTCATCCCAATGTTGTTGTTTCCATCAAGCTTACACTTGAGTAAGTCTATCCTCATCTCTTCCTGTTGAGGAGCTGACCACATTCCTTCCCAGTCTGGAAACTTCTCTCTGCCCAGGATACTTTGGACAAAGACTTGATATTATTTGGACACGGAATTCAAAGCCAATCTAACCATCTTTGTGGCCTGTGGAAATGCTCCTATAGTTTTCAGCTAATCTCGAACATCCTGAAGTTTTCAGAGGAATGGATCAATGTGTTCTCCCTTCTCCATCCTTGTAGACCCAAGAACATCCTCCGCTACTTGGAAAACCCCTAATATAGCGTGGCCAATGCATCCCACATGCCCTTTGTAGTCCCTTTGCTGGAAATATGTGAGACAATGTGATCCTTCACTCCGTCGAGGATAAACTGTTTGGATTTTTCCATGTTCTTCTTGAAGGCTCTCAACGTTGTTGCATCAATAGGTTCAGCTACTTCAATGTCGATGAAGGCCTTAAGCGCATGCTCATCCAAAAAGAAGGAGATCCTTGTCTTCCAAATTACATAGTTGGAGGCACCCTCGAATCGATCTTGATCACGCAACCCATTGGTTTCCATCTCACCCAATAAGATGTCGAACTGTTGCCTTTAATCCTCTACACAGTTAGCTCTACAAACTCCTTCTTGGAGTCAACCAAATAAGTGACGATCTCACTTCTTCTACATGGGAAATCATAATTTCTTGGGCACGAAATTCTCTGAGGTCAGAATTCCCTCAAAGGTGTCTTCTTATTCTCTCTTATGATGCTTTATGCACCATCCATTGCTACTACACAAAAACTGCGTCCCACCAGCAGCTAATTTGCGCTGAATTTTTTGTGTTTCTCCCTTTGCCTCTGACAAACTACAAACTGGAAAATCCTACCTCTTTGTCGACTAACTCAGAGAGATATTTCCTTGCAGATCTATCCCTCCTGGTTTGGACTGCGCAATCCCTTAGGAAATCGATATTCTGCTTACACAACTCTTTGACCTCCTTTCTGCTCAACGTTGGATCCTTCTTGTCTTCTCTCTTGCCTCTCCTGCACTACTATACAAGCTCTGAAACCATGTGAAAATTCCTAGATCTGAAATCCTATTGCAGCAACTAGAAAATATTCACCTAATTTTTATCTTTTACTTAACAATTTATTTGCAGTTATCTACGACAAACACTAAATACATCACATTGCAACCTTCACTAAATAAACTGCGGAAAAAATAAGTGTGGAAACAAGATCTGAGCAAGAATAAATAATAGGCACATGACACCGTTATGTTTGGACTAAATCCCTGAAAAAACCAAATGCAGGAAAATCGGTGCAGCAGCTAAGGGTTTGTATTATTATGCAGTGATTTCTGAGTACAATTCTTTGGATGCCCAAACTGGAAATCCTATACAGAGATATAACTGAACAAAGAGCTAGTGAAATAATCTCACCCCATCACTAGAAGATCTGGCACTGATCTGCACTAGAGATGAGCCTCTGCGCAGTATTGCGTCACACCTACGCAGTCACTGCGTCACTGCTTTTGGGACTACGCTACACCTCCTCTAATCTCTCTACCTACTGGAAACTTCAACCCTCTAGTCTCCCAGACTCACATCGTGGCTCTGGCACTGGATCCTGATTGTTCCCCAACAGAAATACGGACTCCCTCTGAAGCTTTGCGCAGCCTCTGCATGGTTGGCTATGTTCTGCCTCTCCGGACTTCTCTCTGCCCTCTCTACCTTGTACTCTTCTGATCAATAAAGATCTCCAATCGGAAAATTATCTCTGCCCCTCTCTGCAAGAATCAACTCGATCAATCTTCTCACTGAGTACTGATCACTAAAGAAATTCGATCTCTAGACTTTGTCAGCATATTTTCCAAATGCCCCATCAAGTCCTTATAATCTTCTTGTTGAGACTTCAACGACCGAGATTAAATCATTAATCAAAAGCTAATATCAAATTGACTTGATCTCCATATTTTTCTAGAAGATTCACACCATGTTTTATTAATACCCTTTAAGTATTTTAATTTCTTAAGTTTAAACTTAGGGTCCCATTAAAATTAATCAATTATGTTCATAAAATACTATCTAGGTCGAATTTCCCTGAACGCTTTTTGGGTTCTTTGGAATGCATGTGCCTAAGACTCCCTGCAAAATTTGAGACTTGGAGCACATCTAATGCTACCCGAAATCAACAAATATCTCTACTCAAGTTGAAATCTTGGACAACCATCACCTTTTTATTCATGTTTCTTCCAATATAAGAAGTGATAAGTGCCCAAGCATAGTAAATGATCTTTTATTATCCTCAGAAGACTTAGACCTACAATCTTATTTGAGTGGTTTTCAATCTCTAGTTGTAGGATGGGATGATCTTTCATTTTCTCTGGTCCATACATATTCGGATATTAAACCAGGAGAATTAAATGGTCCAGTTGTTGAAGCTTTAATGTATCATATTGAATAAGAGCAATGTCAATCCTAGAACCACATTGGTATGCCATTCTTTGACCATTATCCTGACAATTAGTATGTTGATCCATCATTATTCCAGGATGATATGAATATGTAGGATTTAAATTTTGAATCAGATTCAGCTACAACAGAAGCCTCTCCTCCTGAGTCTTCTCATATTTTTTTACCTCTAACACATTATTCATTGTACTTGGATGTGTTTGTGTTTGATGAGTCTGTTATACCAACATTTTCTCTAAATCATTTAGATCTATATTCTTCTCACCATTATTTCAAGTTGGTACAGGATGGTATGGTTTCACAATAAGATGATGAAGAGATTGGATCCATTGTTCATGATTCGTTTAATAATAAATCTCTCATTGGACAGGAGGGAGATGCACCAACTTTAAATATTGAAGGGAGTTATCCAATTGATGTATCCAAATTCTCTGTCCATCAAGAATCTCATATGCTAAAATTTAAATTTGATCAAATCAATGGCATCAAAAAAAAATTCATCAACACATCTAATGATAGTGGTATGTACTTATATGTTGATCTTTCTAAATTGCCCAAGTATGATGATCCACCACATAAAATTTCAAGGACTTGTCAAGGAGTCGAGGCACATCAGATTCTGTTGATGGTTATGTCAGGTTCTCACAACCCTAATGAGATCCCTGAAATGGATTGGATCCACACCTTATAGGATTCTTGGCATTTTCAAGTTAATCTTCCTAATATTCAAGATAGATATTTTTATCAAATAATTTTTTTTTGTTTGGTTAATTATCCTTCATGTGAATCCCTTGAATCAGACCTAGTGTTCGACTGCATATATTTCTTATATGTACTTGGCTTTGAAGCCTATCATTCTACCTATCAAGACAAATATCATCAACTTCAAGAATGTTCTATGTTGAATCTTTCAGTGAATGATCAACTTCTTACCTTTCTTGTGTTGATCATTTTACTAGCATAGTTGATCATCATAAGTCCAAGTCAATGTTTGAATCTTTTGGTGAACCTAATCCTTCAATATGATATCAATGTTGGATCCAATTTGACTCAATTTTCTAAGCTCTAGTCAACCTGGTTTTACCATTCTTTGTATCTTAATTGGTTTTCGAATTGACCAATACAAAATGAAGATGTCCTGTACTAGAAAATAGGAACTGATCATTTCCAAGAATTTTCACACAAAGCAGAAGATTTTTCAATTCGAAGCGCTTGTGGAATCTCTCGAATCGACACTTCCTTATCTCTAAATAATGGAACATATCATATATCGGCTTTCAGATTCAACCAATACAATAAATTCAGCAATTGTCCTCTTATCAATGATTTTTCCATCAACTTACTTGATGACGGTTGTTGGTTTGTATTTGATCCATCTCTTTATTGTTTAGAAATCTATCAAGTTTTCAGGGCACTTTAGTGTTTGTTGAGGGTTATGTCAAGTCTCCACAGTCTTGGTAAGGTGTCTGAGCGAGAACTATTTATGTTATCCCCACCCACTTTCTCATAATATGGATTTGATGATTAAATCCCTATATTTGCACTAATCTCAACCTTTTGAAGATGGTGTTTTTCACGGTCCAATTTCTAACTGGCTAGAGGAATCATCTCTCACAAATTCAATTTCTAATGACAAGTTCCAACGCTATCTTGAACTTAGCATGTATGTATGTATGTTTAAGAGTTGTTTTCAAGGAATTCATGTTCATCATCTTTGCATTTTTGGAAGGTCTACAAATTGGGTAGAGAGAACTTCTAAAGAACACCTTTACACTTAAAACCTTGACCTTAATTCTTGTGTATAGGTAATTCATGTAAGCATATTTATTTTTGTACATTGTTTCACATGGTTTTCAATTGTTCACATCTTTCAATTTATTAGTCGGAAGCAACATGAATGGTTACATTGGAAATTTCACTTCACTTAGCCCTAACCTTCTAGTTGATTATATTAGGAGTAGGAGTAGTTGCATTTTACCTTTCTTTGCACTACATCCACCCTGCATTTGATTTATTTTTAGTCTTTTCTTTTTTTTCTCGCTTTGGCCCTGCATGTTGCTTTTCAGTTCATACTTTCGTTTCCTTTATTCTTTCAATCTTGTACTCTTGTTTTCATGTATTTTCTTTTGTGTTTTTTTAATAATACCATGCATGAAAATTTTCCCTTGTGTAGCTCAAGAGAATAGTGTGGCGAAGTTTTGAAAAGGAAATTGTGATGATGAGCAACTCTTGGCTAATTTATTTTACTCTTCTTTTTTTGGGCCTATATATATTTTAAAGTTAATGATGTGTGAATGGAAAATGTGATTCATTCAAATGGAAATCTATAAGTAGAACCATGAGGCTTGTATATAATTTAGGATATTCATTTCTTAACTTGATATGGTACTTGAATGATGTTTTTCATGTTGATCCAATCAAGTAGAGAAGGGAAAGGGGAAAATCAATAGCGAGCATATCAAGTTCTAAGGTACATATAATTATCTCTAAGGAAAAACCTCCCTTGCTCTCAATAAGTCAGGATCTCTCTTCCACCTAGGCGATACAAACACCAATAAAACGTCAATGAGAAAAAAATTATAAAATAAAGAAAAGGGTCAAAGAAGAGAAAGGCTTCCTGCATAGAGAGGTGAAGCAAGCAACTTCGTTAGGTATTGAACAAGCTCGCTAGAAGCAAAGCAATGCTTTTGTTCATGTAGTGACTCTATTGGGGTACTGAATAATCTTGTTGGTAGCAGAGCAACACCAAAGATGGAACCAAGACTCTAATAATTTCAAACTTGCAACTACATATTACCCTTCTCCTAGATCGAAACAATTGTGATATGGAAAGCTTTAGGAATATGTGTTTAGACGAGAAGGGAATGGAGGATACTACACAAAGTAGCACGGGTACCGCTCCCATCCCTTGGAGGCAAAGTACCCCAAGATCCAGCGCTCCTAGGAGCTTGGGAGTTGGTATGAAATGCTCCAAAATAGACAAGAGCTTATGCAGGAACGTTGGAGATTTTCGGGAGCTTTGCTATCTAAAACGAGGGGTTTCTGGCACTGGTTTCGCCTGGGATATTTCATCAGGAACGTGTGGGATCTCCCATCCATTGAGAAGCGTCTAGATGCTCCTCCATGGATGGTAGCTCCCACATGTTCCCGATCTATGCGTACCCATTGTTGGGGGGAAAAAGTGCCAAACTTTGGCGAGAAACTCACTGTTTTTGCCATTCCCGCCATTTATTTTCCTTCCTTTCCTATATAATCAACACTGAGCCAACGATTTCAAGCACGGTGATTACTAATTACTAATTAGTGATTTCTCAGTTCTGTGTTGTGGACGCTACTTTGAGGGAGCCTGCTGAGGGACGCAAAGTTCTGTGTTGTGGACAGTGCTTTGAGGGAGGCTGCGGAGGGATGAAAAGTTCTGTGTTGTCGACGTTGCTTTGAGGGAGGTTGTCGAGGGACACTACTTTGCGGGAGGTTGCTTTTTTGTTTTGAGTATTCACGCGTTGTTGCTTCAATCTTGAATCTTTCGAAATTCAAGAAATTTGAAGCTTCAAATCAAAGGTAAAGGATAAATTATCAAATTCTCGAATACCTCTCTGGTTCGTAGGTTGTAGCTCAAGTATACGGGTTGATTTTATTTTAATTTTTTTCTTGTAGCTCAGGTATAGAGCATAGCTGCATATATGAATCATTGAATTCTCTCAACATCGATTTTAATTTTTCTCTGTGTCGATTTTAATTTTTCATTGAATTCTCTCAGTGTCGATTTTAAATTTTAATTTTAATTTTTGCACACTGCACACTTTTGTTTTCTGCATAGCTACATAGCTATTAGTTGCACAGTGCACATTGATCGCTTCTTGTTGCCATATTATTGAGGTAGTTAATTTAAATATTTTTTAATTTTTTAAATAAACTTAAACCTTTTACTTTTAAGTTTTAAGTTTTATGATAATCACAAAAATTAACATTACAATAGAGAAATTGCACGATAAATCATAAATGATAAATAAAACCATGTAATTAGTGGAGAAAAATCATAAATAAAACCATGTAATTAGTGGAGAAACTTGCGCGGTGTCAAATTAATTTTTAAATAGTAAATAGTAAATTAATACCATGAAACAAATTTTAGTTTTTAGTTTTACAAAGCACTTCTGTAATTTTTTTTAAATTGCGAGGTTAGGCTTTACGGCTTGCCACTTACCCCATGAGATGTGACTCTAGTTTTTAATTTTTAATTTTAAACCAGCTTAAAGGGGCTTGAATGCAATTTGGAGTAGCAAACAATGTCTTCACTATTCAACTCTTAAATGTACTTTACAATGGACAAATCATAATATTGTTTGTTGTTATATGGACTTTCCCTGCAACAATATTTTTATTTTACATAGTTAGTTTGAACCGTAATTGAATTCACTGAATTGTAATGCTCCTATGTGAATTTGATGTGTATTAGTTATTAAATAACTTGATAGGGATTTAAACTTTAAACTTTAAATTTTATAATTTTTAATTTTATTTGAAGGCGGGTATATGGTGTGCACTGTGAACACATCTGCTCTCAGCAGTGATTTTAATATTTTATATTCTTCATTTTTCGCATGTGGAAGTCATAGTTTATTAAAGAGATTTTTTGTTTGTTAAAAAGTTACAACATTTGTGTCTATTTTAATTTTTTAATTTTTATCATTATGTAAACTAAGTTTACTAAACTTAGAAATAGAAAGAAATTTAATTTTATCATTATGTAAACTAAGTTTACTAAACTTAGAACTAGAAATAGATTTAATTAGATTATTTGATTATCTTTATAATTATTTTTAAATGAGTGAGATATCAATACAAAATTCCATGTAATATTGTAATCGTCCACTGCAAATTAATTTTTAAGTCATTCAATACTATTGCAATACAATGATACATACCTAAGATATTTATTATTTACAAAAAATTTAAAAAATAATTTCAAGAGTCGGAAGCAAGAAAAAGACAAAGAATTACAAACTCCAAAATTTATACAGTGTACACAAAACCACAAATCCAAGTTCGAAATCAAATCCTCAAGCTTATTCATAACTTATTCATATGAAATGAAAATATTAGCCTTCTCATAACCATTCACATAAATGATAAGATTTAAATGTATCTTACCCAACTCACGTTGATTGCTTTTTAGATCTGGTTTTGGCCTTAATGGCCTTATTAATTTATTTTTCTCTATTCACCTTCACAAATTTGTTTTCCTCCATTCACCCTCACCCTGTGCATTTATAATTTTATTCATTAACCTAAAAAGTTTGTATAAATTGTAAATCAAAATAAGAATATTTTAATAAGTTAATATGTTATTATTTAATAAAGGGATATGGACAATTTATATTTATTATGCAGCATGTTTGAATGGTCTTAACTTTTTATTAAATATTAAATTTTGAATTGTTTTAAGTTAAATATTAAATCTTGAATTGTTTTAACTTTTAATAATTATTAACTTTTGGCATATTTGTTTTATTAAGTTTTAACTTTTGAATTGTTTTAACTTTTTATTAAATATTAACTTTTAAGTTTTAACTTTTTTTTTTTTTTAAGTAGGATTCATCTCAATACCTACATGGGGCTCATCTCAATACCCACATGGGGCTTTCTTTAATCAATAAATATTAGTATTTTGAGTTCTACTTTAATTCTTTTTCATTTTTGTCATTTATGTAAAATATATTTATTAATATTTGTTCCACTTTTAATGTTTTTTTTTTGTATTTTAATGTAAATTTTTAGTATTGATACCATGGATAGAGGGTTGGGCAATGAATGTGGTACCAATAATAGTAGGATGAGACCCTTACTACCTAAATAAGTTCAACAAGCAAATGCAGAGACAACAACAAGTACCCACAAGCTATCAAGCAACATTTCCAAGAAGCTCTCAATGAAGTTCATGAAGAAAATCACACAAAACAAGGCCAAAAATAGTGGGGGTTGTGAGGAATGGCCATGCACTTTCTATGACCATGTTTTTAAGGGTAGCTATATAAGAGTATGGCATCATCTTTTGGGAATACCTGGGTTAGGAGTGAAGGCTTGCACATATAGCCTTGATCAAATAATGGAGATGAGTAAGCTTCACATGAAAGCAAATGGAAATAATGAATGTGATAGTAGCATTATATCTCCTAATAATAAGAGAGATAGACATGAAGATTCATCCCAATGTATAAATGAACAAAGTCATATCCAAACTGAATCTAATCAAGGGAGTTGTAGCACTAAAAGGACTAGTGTAAATGAATCCATTCAAAACATGTACAATGTCTTGCATAGGGATGAAACAGATGATGTCATAACAGATTTTTTTATGGCGATTGGAGTTTCATTTAATGTCACTCGTTCACCATACTATAAAGAAATGGTGAGAAAATTCATAGTTGCAGGGACAAGATATGCACCCCTAGGGTACAACAAAATGAGGATTTCATTATTAGATAGAGGGGTGACAAGAATGCATGGACTTATGGAGGATCTCAAACAATCTTGAGTTAATTCAAGTTGTTCAATTGTCATGGATGGTTGGACATATATTCAAAAAATATCTTTGTTGAATGTTATTGTCACATCACCAGAAGGGTCTTATTTTTTAAAAGCAATTTATTGTAGTGGAAAAAATAAGGATGCTACTTTCATGTTTGAAATGTTGAAGGATGCAATTGATGAGGTTGGTCCTTCAAATGTGGTACATGTTATCACAGATGCAGCACCTGTTTGTAGAGCAGCGGGATTGATGATACAAAGTCGATATAGGAATATCTTTTGGACTCCATGTTGTGTACATGCCCTTAACCATCTCTTAAAATACATTGGTAAAATACATTGGATTGCAAAAATCATTTCAGATGCAAGGGAGGCACAAATGTTCATCTGCAACCACTATGCTTCATTGGCAATTTACAGGATGTATTCAAAGAAGCAGTTTTTAAAACCTGCAGAAACCATATATGCCACATACTTTATTTTTCTTGAGAGCATGCTTGAGGTTTATGCATCTTTACAAGCCATTGTTGTTTCTTCAAAGTGGAATGCATGGACTGAGTCTAAGTCACCTCAAGTGAAGAAGATAAGGGAAATGTTTCTTAATGAGGATTGGTGGGTTGATTGTAGATATGTTTTCTCTTTCACAACTCCAATTATGGAGTTGATCAGGTATGTTCATTCAGATTCTCCTTCTCTTGGAGAAATATATGAATGTATTGATACCATGGTGGGCAAGGTAAAGCACATCATTCGCCAAAGAAACCATTCTTTGGAGTTTTTCCATGAAATCCACACGCTGATAAAGAAAAGGTGGATTAAACTCAATACCTCCCTTCACATGGATGCATATGCCCTTAATCCAAAGTGGTACATGGAAATACCAAATAGAATTATTTTTTTTGATGATGAAGAGGTAAAACAAGGGTTTCTTGATGTTATAACTAAGATGTATACTTGTGATGAAGCAAGTATGATACGGGAGAAATTTATTGATTTTGGTACATTAAGCCCTCATGCATTCAACCAAGATGCAAAGAAGGACATCAAGCATTATGCTCAGAAGAAACCCCTTGGACAATGGAGAATGTATGGGGGTCAGGTTCCATAGCTCTGAAATTTTGCTTCACATTTGATATCTCAGGTTTCTAGTTCTTCAGCTGCTGAAAGGAATTGGTCAACTTATAGTTTCATACACTTTGTTAAGAGGAATAGACTTACCTCTAAGAGAGCAGAAAAACTTGTTTATGTACATTGTAGTCTTCGACTTTGTTCGAGGAAGCAACCTAAATATTTCGAAAGACCTACTACATGATGGGATGTGAATGCTAAAGATGCTACCCAAATCGACAATGATGATGACAATCCTTTACCAAATGCAGGATTGGTTGGCATACATTTAGATGACATTGTTGCATCTGATGATAATGATGATGACATTGATCTAGTACCCAGTGAGGCTCAAGCTTATATGGATCTCCTTGATGTTGAAGATCGTACTATTTGATCATAAGCTTTGTATTCACGTTGCTATATTTTAGCTATTTGGCATTTTGAATTATGTACTACTTTAGGCTTTTGCCTTTTTATGGCTTTTTATAGTACGAACATCAATATGATTTGGGTGACATTTAGTTTTGGTTTTAACTTTATGTGGTTGTCTCTTGAGTCTTGAATGATGAATCATTTAAAATTTCAATTTGGTATGTACATTAAAATATTTAATCTTTACACTATTAAAAAAAAATCATATATATTAAATTTTATTTTTTAATATATTATATTATTGTCGCTCCGAACTTGACGTTTCCTGTAAATGTTGGCAAAGCTTCCATCCGTATCGGATACTCGTTCCCACATACCTAAAGTACCCATGTACCAGAAACTCGTGCAACATAGATATTATATCTATAACCCGGCTTAATCGGGAAGCCAAAGTGATCCACACGGTGAATTAATACTTCCTAAAATACTAGACCTTGTGCATAAAGCAAGACTAGAACAAAGAAGTTGGAGTTCTACCAGTGTGTCGCTAGGTGTTGTCTGCAACAAACACCCTCCATAATTTTGCTTACACTTGAATTTTGGAACCTACTTATGATCTCATGATCCATCACAGCAAGTTGCTCATGGTCACTTCGTGATTGGTTGATACTCTTCTTTTGAGATTCTAAATGTCAAAACCACTTTCTTATACATGCATAGTTTTTTATGTATTCATAAGTGCACCTTCTCTTTGCAAGATTAGCAATCAATGTCTACATCTAATAACAAGCATTGTGCAGTCCTTAAGGATAATGCTTGCGCAATCCTTGGAATTAGTGTCTGCGCAATATTTGAGAACAGTGCTTGTGCAATCTTTGGAAACAGTGACTGTGTAATCCTTAAAGCTATTGATTGCAAAGTTATCAGTGGTAGGCATTGCGCAATTTCTGATGACAGTGTGTGTGCAATTGATAAGAATAGTAATTGTGCAATCCATGAGGATATTCAATGCACAGCCTCAATTGACAATCTCTCTCACTCCTAATCACAATTATATCATCATTCTAGTGAGTTTTCTCAAATGTCGTTTTTGCGCACTTTTGTTTTCATAATGTCATTTTTTCTTTCGTGTCTGTCATTTTTGCTTGCTTTGAAATTAACAAGTGTTGATTTTGCATTCTATTCATTGTAGCATGTGTCTCTTTCACTTTCTTTAGCTTTTTTCAAGTGACGTTTTCACTTGTTCCTACTTTCGCAAGAGTCACTTTTAACTATTTTCACTCTTGCATGTGTCGCACCTTAATGTGTTGGAAAGTGTAACTAGGTTTGGTCTTCATAATGACATGTACTTGTGACTTGTATAAATTATGTAATGAAATTATTTTTGCAAGTATTTCTTCATGGGTTTCATGAGCAAGTGATTTTAGAATATTAGGATTTATCATTTAGATTCAAAGAGTTACTGTAATGTATGAAGAGCTCTTCTTAAGCCTATGTCAATATATATGAGCCTATAGAAGTGTGTAGATAGCCCACCAAGATAAAGCAATGCTCTCCTCTTGATGCCGGCATCAACTATGCATATAAAGTCATGCCGGCTCAGCTTATATGGACACATATATTCGAGATGTCAGGTCGACTTAACTGATGGACCAACAACTATAAAAAGGAACCTTGGCTCAGTCCAAAGAGACATAATTTCAGAAATATACCTCTGAGATTTTCAGATGGGTTAGACAACATACAATTCTGACATCTTTGTTTCGTATGGGTTACAACTCAGAAGCTTTGTGATTATCCGAAGGTGATCACAGGCTCGATGTAATTGCAATGGCACAGTAGCTCGGTGTTGTGATGATGTGCTGTCTCGTTTCAAGTGTTATCTCAGTGCGATGTATGAACTCGATGAAGGCTTCAATTCTGTGGAAGGGAATTTGGATCCCTCTTTAGTATACACCACAATGACAGCATGGAGAATATTGGAACACATTTTGGTGCTATCACTACTAGAAGAATTGGGTGCTAAAAGGATCTCAGTGTTGTTGAAAAGAAAGAGCTCAGTGGTATCTCAGAGAACAATGAATATGGTTTAGTGGCGTGTCTTCAAGTTTCAATGTTGCAGAGGTTCAACATCTTGTCTGACATAGTGACAACAGTTCGGTGTCATCACTTATGAAGCAGAAGGAACCTAGAGAGAGCAATCAAGAAGCTGGAAGATGAATGGTGTCTTGGTCTTGGAGTGGCTAAATAGGTCAAGGGTCATGGTCTTGGTATTCGTCAATCAGAATCTCTATAAGAAGAATGTGTGTGGGTTTTCCTCTCAAAGAGTGAGAGGTTTTGGCCCTGGCTCATAGCCTACATGTTGTGTCTCTTTTCTACTTATCTTTATGCATTGGTGATTTTTTGATGAAAAAAAACACTAATAATATAAAAAGAAGAAGATCCTAATCTAAAGAAGTTAAAAAGCATTCACAAACAGTCACTAATAAAGAGAAATATCATAATGCAAATGCCCTAGATTTCTCAACATAACACACCACTAGAGGCAGCTCTAGTGGACTCTTCTGCATTAGTTGATCATATATATCATAAGAATATGTGCTAGACACTCTCCCACGACTTATCTCACCTTCTGGTTGTAGCCGACACTCTTATCGTAACTTGTATTCTAAATGTCACAAAGTCACATTTCAACTATCGCACTTAGAAATAAGTCTCGCTTTGTTGTAATTTCAAGGTATGCTTGTTGATTTTGGGTACTGAGCATTCCTTTGGCATGTGTTGATGTTATCTGAGTGTGAGATGTCATGGTTTTGGGACTTGTTTTCATGTGTTATTCTCTCTTGTTTGACTGATCCCACACTTAACCTTTTTCAGAGCTTTCACTGTCTTTAAAACTCATTGAATTTTGCCCCTCCTAGAACTCTGCATTATGCAGCCTTAAGTCACAGTGAAGCACCCTTTCCTCCTGGAACTTTGCATTGTGCAGTCACTGCCTCTAAGGATTGTGCATTGCGCAGTCACAGTGCTCAGTCTCTACCTCCTGTCTTTGGAAATTGCACAATTCTCTCTCCCAGACAATTTTTCACTATGTATTGCACAGTCTTAGTCAACCTTCAAGCCTCTCTACCTCCCTGACCTATGCAACTATGCTATATTGTGCAATCACAGTGAGCAAGCCTGCTTTACTGTGTCACTGTCTCTCTCAACTGCGCAGTTTTGTCTCCCAATCCCTCAACCACCACGCATTGTGTAGTGACAGTGACCATACCTCCATCACTGCCTTCTGGAACTATCCATTGTGCAATCCTTAAGCCTCTTCCTTAGTCTTGCACTTTGTCTTGGGTCCAATCAGTGAATTGCTTGAAGAAGTTATACTAGGAGATTTTCGGAATGATGTTGTCTTGTCATGAGTGAATTTCATCTACAGGTAATGTATCTTGACATGACAGGATAACGCTAGAGGAGTATGCCAAGGAAATCATGCAAAAACACACTTGTGAAGCTGAAGAGACAAAGAGACTATCAAGAAAGAAGAAGAAGGGACACAAGATCATGATGGAAGATTGAAGATCAAAATCACACGGATGACTCTATATCATCCAAGATTTTGAAGGATGAATATGAAACACATGCAAGACTTATCATGAAGATACAAGGGAGATCATCAAGAAGAGGCTACAATAGAGAAATTGCAGAGAAGAAGCACTGGAAGAACCATCATGAAGACAACTTGGACCATGATAGAATGGTGGCACCTCAAGTTGAATTAGAAGGTTTTGAAACTTATCTAAAACCTTTGGAGGGTGAAGATGAAGGAAAATCAAAGATCCATCATTAAGAAGTCAAATTCATAGCAACAAAGAGAAAGGCATGGCCTGGACACATCACAATGAAGTTCCATGTCATCAATGCCAAGTCATGGCTTGTCCAAGTGTCATCACAAAGTCATATGGGTCAATGTATCTTGCCACATCATTTGTGGAATGTAATTTTTTATTTTCAAGAATCTGAAAATGTAAAATGTTGGAAGACCAAGGGTCCCACATGGAATGTCAAAAATCACAAGAAAGTTCTAGAGTCATTAGAAGTTCAAAGGTCACATGGCAATTTGAAAAGTCATAATATAAGCTCAAGAGTCATGAGGTAGGTCAAGAGTCACATGGGAGATGGAGAGTCACCTCATTAGTTATAAATACGCCCTCAAAGCTCATGCAAAAGGACTTTTAGGACTTGAACTTTTCACCTTGGCTTCTCTAGCTTGGCATAGGAGAGAAGATTCGTCTTTGGAGGAGCAAGTAGTGACGTAATGTTCCACTATTGGGGCTAGTGCGACAACATTGTAATTGTATATTTTGGGACTTTCATTTAATAAATGAAGCTCTTAGAGTTGACGCACTTTCATGAATACGTCGTGAATAATTGTGAGACTATTTTTTCATTGTTTACAATGTATGTTTACGTTAACACATACTAATGCAAATGAACTATTTTGTTAGCTTTGGTATGTATCTTGTTGAATGTGCATTGTTACTTGATTTTATGATCGTTGTTGTCTTCTAAACTACTATGCAGGTTAACTAATGATCCTATTATGCTCTTTTGTGTCTCTTTTAGGATGGTACAATTACTTTTCTTCTAGAGGTTGACTCCCTCTTTCCTTACCGTGAAAGTACCTTATATACAACGCAATTGTATGTCTCACAGTATCAACTTACTTGTTTGTTTCAAATATTGTTTGTATAATTTCTTATGTCAATAATTACAGCCAAGGAAGATTCTTAAGAGTATTGGAAACAGGTCGTATTTCTAGTTGGGGCTCCTACTCCAAACGGTGTGAGGTCTAATTGGGACTTCATACAATGGAGACCCCCTTGGTTGACGGATTTCCAACACCGTCAACGGAAATGTACATTGTTACATTTTCTAGATGAAGGATTCAAAGAAGAAGTTTATCCTAGTGTGTTGTTGATGAGTGAAAAGGAGCTCTCATAGGAGGTTAAAAAGGAAGAATTACATTTTACATTAATTGGTAAGCCCAAGATAATTCTTACTTGCACTAAGGCTAAATGATTTGCATGAAGAAGTCAAGAATATGCTGGATGATTTTGATGATATAATTTTCAATGAATTAACAAGTAAATTACCCCTTATTCGAAGTATCAATCATCATACAGATTTAATTATAGGAGCAAATATTTCAAACAAGGCAACTTGCAGAATGACTACTCGAGAAAATGAAGAGAAAAAGAGATAAGCGGAAGAGTTGTTTATACAAAGGTCTTATCAAGGAAAGTTTAAGTCCGCGTTTTTTTCCAACAATTCTTAGTATAAAGAAATATGGTCGATGGAAGATGTGCATTGATTCAAGAGTTATCAATAAAATAACAATCATGTACAGATTTTCTCCCCCACATATTAATGACATGATTGATTTCTTAAGTGGTGCTAGATATTTTTCTAAAATTGATTTAAAGAGTGGGTATTACCAAGTGTCGCAAAGTGACAATATTTTAGTTGATTTGACTTTTTTTGAAAATTGCATGATATAAAAAAAATTTACCACACAGGTATCCAAACACTCCAATGAAAACCTATGAGAACACTAGAACATTAATCGTATCGCTAGTTGATTTGACTTTTTTTTTAAATTGCATGATATAAAAAAATTTACCACAAAGGAATCCAAACACTCCAATGAAAACTTGTGAGAACACTAGAACATTAATCTTATCCCTACATGGTAGGGATAAGCTCAATGATATTAGATGTTTTGAGAAGAAATGTGTTAAAATGTCACAATATTTAGCTAATTTGACTTTTTCTAAAAATTGCAAGATATAAAAAAAATTACCACACAAGAATCCAAACATTCTCCAATGAAAACTTGCGAGAACACTAGAACATCATTGTTATTGTTTCATTGAATAACCTTGAAATGTTTTATTGGTTATTATTTCAATCATGTAATCTTGTGTTTCGAAGTGATATCTTATAATATTGGTAAGTGGCTTAGTATCTCTTACATTGAAGCATCTTTCCATAATTGCATCTCATTGGAGCAATCATATCTTGCTAACATTTGCATCATTTTAGTGTTGCATTTTTAAATCTTACCTCCAAGCATAAACTTGGTTGATAGAGACATAGGACTACCTTCTTCACACCAATTCGAGAAGTTTGACCCTTGCTCAACTGTTAAAACAGATGACCTTGCAGTTCTCTTGTGGGCAATCTCTTGTAGGAACAGAGGTGCTTGGGTCGTTAGAACTCATGGTTAGGTATCGTTAATGAGGCCTTAGCCTCCTTCCCGAACAGTTCTTTCTACAACATTGTGTAAGACTTGCTTCAAAATAGTTGAGGAGAAGGATCAGGAATTTAACTAAAATTAACAAAGATCATGCATCACACCCAGTTTAGTCTTGCATTTCATTCATCACTCATTTGGTTATTGTGCCTAGAATTGTGGGCTAATTATTTTACTTGCAAGATTTTCTCTTTTTCATTGTATCTTAAATTGTTATATCATTGTTGAGCATCTCCTTTTACTTGAATTCAAGCTAACATTTTCTTGTAAGCTATATTGAAAGCTTATTGTTCATGTTCTAGTTACTTTGAATCTCTTGCTTTATTATACTAACATTTGTCACTGCAACACTACTTTATCTTGTAACTTGAAGTTTTTTCCATTGTGCAAGTGATATAATATTTATTTAGATTTGTTATAAGGCACAAGTCTTTAATTTGTTAAGTCGTATTGTTTCCATATTGATCTTAAATTGAATCTATCATTTAATACATACACACTACTCATATAATAATCGCACTTGTCGAATCAATCTTAATTCAAGTTGCATAGAAAGGAGTTGTCATGCCCTTAGTCTCCTAGAACTTCTTGTTCTAACAAGTTTCCCTTTCCATCCATCTTTAGGGACTACCCCCCTTCGCTTGTCTAGGAGAGAGCTTAAACAAAGTGAGTAGGGAATAGGTGGCAACCCCTACTCTAAGGGTTGCACCTCTAAAATTACACCTGGTGGGATTGGAATTTTTCCCACATTGAGGTGTACATTTTAGGTGACAACAATTGACTTATTATTTTAGGTGAACGCACAAGGTAGATCTTGTCAAATTGGAATTTTATTCATCAAATATCTAGGGATTCCCTTTGATACAAATTTCTCTCCAATGGACATGGGGAAATGATGCATTTAGAAACTATAGAATAAACTACAATATTAGTGGTTCAAGGATCTCCCCTTAGGAGGCAAGCTAATACTTACTTCCAAAACCCTACAAATCCTCACGCATTTATTTTATTTCTTGTTGGTTGCCTACTCATGCACATTTTAAAAGCCTCGAAAAAAAACTAAGGGTCTTTTGGGGGCAAAAAATGGTGGTGAGCATGATTGCCTCTAGTCCCATGTTAGGTATGCACTTTTACCAAGAATAGGAATGGCTTGGAATTGATTGATGTGGAATCTTAGGGCAACATCCTAACAACAAAGTGGATTGTGAGGTGTTTGAAGGGCTCTACTCCATGGTAGGTCATATTAAGGCATAAGATTTTGTATGGGCAACACATTCATAGGATTCAAGGTAATTTCAACTTATATATCATATCCTCTCCTCACATGTTTAAGTTCATAGGTCTTTTATTTTTAAGAACCGGAAAATTTTAGCCAAGTTTGTGAATTGGAATTTTTTAGGTCGTTAATGTGGTTGTGACTTGAGCATTGTACCCAATTTGGAGTTGAAAGAATTAAAGTCATTGCGTCGCTGAAATCCAAAGGCATAAATCTTGCACATTGAACAAGGACATCTTCATTTGGAAGGACTAGTGGGATTTCAATGCTTAATCATGGTTGGATTGCAGGGTGTTGGCTCCATAAAAAGATCTTACTCCAAACTAAGTGACTCTACACGAGATCCAAAGGTTGATTCCTTTAGAGTTCTTTAAGATGAACATTCGAATGCAAGGCTCAATTTGGAGGAACTGTTGTTGGTACCTTGGTAAGCCACTATTAATTTTCCTAACCCCAACAACTGGTCGATTATTAACTAGCAGATTCCTTCTTGTAAAACACATATCTACTGAATAAAAAACACTACTAGGATTTTAACACAAACAAAATATAACAACATAAACAAATTAATACACCAATCTCAAACATATGCGCACATAGATTTATGCCCCTCAAATATGTTTACTAGGATAATGACCCTCTACGGAAAAATACAAATACAACAAAAACCCATAGTTATACCAAACAATCAACACCTATATAGATATAGCCTTCAATCTTGTTTTGTTGATCTGGATCCTTCTCCCTTGTTGCCATTTGCACTCTTCCTCAGACTCTACACACTTATATAAAAGTCTTTCTTCACCCAATAATTAAGATCTCAATATCTCACAGTGTCTTGTGCTCAAAGATGTGTCTTCTCCCTCACCTAGCCTTCTTTTTATAAGTTTGAGTTTTTTACCAAATCCACGACCCTAATCTCTAAAGTGACTGATGGTTAAAATTAAATCTCAACTTCACTTGAAATCCATGGTTGAGATTTATCTTAACTTTTGCATTTCATTGAATTAACTTGCTTTTTCTTATAAAAGTCAATTACTTTAATAATTCCTTTCATTAAAGTAATATCTAAAATTAAAGGTTTGGTCGAACGACTTCCACATGTCTAAACACGTAGGCTTATGTGGAAGTACCTGTCTAATGTTACCATATCAAAAGCCACTTCAGAATTACAATACAAAAAATCTCTATTCTTTTTTGCATCAAAACCTTCCTTTGTCTCTAGGTTTTTATGTTAGGTGGGCCTAGATGAACCGAGACTCCAACATATCATCTTTTCACATTTCTTATAAATTATAAATCTTTGCTTGGTTGGTCGTATATCAAGGATCACAAAAAATTCTCGTTGAGCGATAACTGGTTTTAGGGATGTCTGATTTGTTGTAAATCGCACTCTCTGAAGCACATCTTATGGGAGTGTCAGATATCCAAGGATTCTTGCCAGCAGGGGCAAGTTACTTCCATCTTCTAGGGGACTGTCAATTTCTGGATCACTCTATGGGGTGACTCTAAATAATTAAGTCTCAATGTTTATGGGTTCTCGGAAATGTCTTGGAGCTACTGCTTTGTTTTCTATTTAGAAACTAAGGTGTAACTTGTAAGATGTATATTTTTGGTTTCAAGTGAAGGTTGCCTCCATATCAGAGGATTCCAAGAATGGATGCTTTTAGTTAATGTGATCACATTTCAGTCTAGTGGCACTAAGGAATATGTTTTGAAATTTGTTTCTGCACTTTGTACGCGTTCTTCCTTGCATATATTTCTGTTCTTTGTAAATAATGTGTGTTTAACATAAGACGTATTTTCTCCAAAGAAAGCACCTTCGTGAATGAGTAGGCATGCTTCCAAGCTATTCCTTGACACTTTTTCTCTCTTATGGATATGTTTTAGGTGTGGAGAAACATTGTACTCCTGCGCATCACATAATAATCCATTTTATAATTTATGTGCTTCAAAGACGGAAAATTCAACTCGTAAGTCATAAGCAATGTCTAGAAAGCATATATCCTGCAATGGATTTCAGTAAGACCAAAATTAGTAAAACCAAATCAAATCTGTGCTGATAGTAGAACACAAGGATGATGGATTCTCTTTTCATGTTTTGGTAGTATAGCTTCTGAAAAACTGACTGATTCTGATATTCCACTATGGACCTCGCAATTTGGTTAAAGAGGCAAAAGGTTTACTATTTCGTTACTAATTATTGATTTATTGCTTCGGAGTGCCTGGAATTACAGAGTTATTGAAACGTCCAAAGATGCACGGTGGATTTTAGAAGGGACTTCACTAGAAAAAAAGTAAACACAAACAGATAACATGCACTGCCAAAAAGTTCGTAGAAAACTATTCACAATGCTGAAACATGTTTGCAAAAGCTTCTAGAAATTAGTGTCCTCAATATGCATGCAGTTTGTAATACTCAGTCTGTAATATTCGAACACGTCCACCATGGCTCAAAGTTTTTTGAATAATCTTTCCATTCAAACTTGATACCCACAAGAAGGCCAAATCACCATATTCTAGAGGCTGCAGCATAAAATGTTAATCACCACACTCTTATCCTCTCAGAAATGTAAGTTCAAAAAATTTTCAAAATGTAACCAGCCTCCAGCATGAGTTTTACCAAAGCTCATGCTTAAATCAGTTCCATTTTCCATGGCCAATCACAGAAGAAAATCATGTCTTTTCTCCACTGTTAAAACTAAAAGAGAATGAATTTATTATTACCTCCTATGAATATGTAACAGAGATGAGGAATTTTTCCGTTAAGCATTCGATAAGGAATAAGTTTATTAGTAGAAATATTTGTTAATGCTTGGTTATAAGCATATTCTGCATTTTATTTTTTAGCATTACAACCTTTTCAAGCATGCCTTCACTTGAGTAAGCCTTAATCATTGTCCCAAACGTTATTTCGTCAGGTTCACATCTTCTGTCCTTCATTTGTTGAAACACTTTCTCCATTTCCCTGAGATTTCCTGCCCTTTGGTATGCATCAATTACAGAATTGTAAAAAGGAGCATCAGGAACTATATCCGAATTCTCTACTTGCCGTAGAAACTTTGTGATCTTATGGAACATCCCTCCTTTACTGTATGCACTCACAAGAGAGCAGAGAGTTATACTATTGGGCTTAACACCTTCAGATATCATTAAATTATAAAAATACTCCATCTTTTCAATTTCACCAACCCTCCCATATGCATCAATTACAGTATTATATGTTACAGTTGTCCATGAAAAATAGCATTTCTGCATGTTCTCCATCACTGTAGTCATTTTTTCAAATAAACATTGTTTACCATATGAATTGATTATCGTATTGAATGTCCTTACATCAGGCTGAAGCCCAATGCTGTAGAACTTTTCATACCATTTCTCCATATTTTCAATTTGTCCTCTATCACCAAATGCCCTGATAGTGGAATTCATAGTCCACACGTCAGGCTTACAGTTGTGATTCTCAAAAATGTGTGAGAGGATATTCTCCATCTCTTCCAACATGCCTGCTTTTCCATACCCATCAACAATTGTATTATAGGTGACTATGTTAGGCCTCATTCCAGCACTTGAAATTTCAGCAAGCAGCCTATCAACATGGTCAAAATGGCCAAGTTCAACGCAAGACTTTATAAATATAGTGTAGGTAAATATATTAGGTTGACAACGAGGAATGGCCTTCATTTCATCAAGAATAGCAAATGCCTTGTCAAGGACACCACTCCTTCCATAAGCAGCAAGGAGAGCAGTGTACACTTCGACATTCATATCACAATCTTCTTGACGCATTAGTTGGAAAAGAATATATGCTTTCTCGTGTTGCCTACACCTCCCAAGCATGACTAGAAGTTTCAAGTATATTTCAGTCTTTGGTCGATACCACTGCTGTTCACGTAGCAATCCAAATATCTGTCAAATAAAAACCAACTGTCAAAACTTATGTTCAAGAAAATTCCATACAAGTAGTGTGACCGTGGCCAAGATGGTTTCCATGATGCCTTTGAATATACAAGATTCCAATTTTGCGTATGCATTTACTAAAATCCATAGAAGTCCTTCCAAAATGCTCACATGTATCAATTCAGTCCTATCTAAAGTGCATACATGTGCTAAGATTGTTACTTCTTCAGAAAGGAACTGCTGAACTATTTGGCTATGCAGAGTAAAAGGTCAAAGATGTAATGCAGACTAGTCATTTTACAAGTGACTATCTTCTCAAATATCTTCATTAGCCATGTCAACATCATGTGACTGGTGCCAGATAATGTCCATTATTTGTCTTTATGCCTTCAAATATCCAAGATTCTAATTTTTCATACACGTATAATAAAATCCATTAAATCCTTCCACAATGCCCACATGTATCAACTTCTGCTCTATCTAAAGTGCATACTTGTGCTAAGATGGTCACTTGCTCAGAATGGAAATACAGGATTATTTGGCTAAGCAATGAGTAAAATGTCAAAGACATAATGCAGACTAGTCATTATACAAGTGACCATATTCTCAAATATCTTCATAAACCCATTAGAGAAATTTTGAGGTCAAAAATGGGCCTTAAAACAAAAATCAACTTTATAAGAACCAATAGGATTCAATATGATGATGTTAACCATGGGGGATGATTCACCATTTTTGGAGTAAAAAGGTAAAACTAATAAAAAAAACTATTTTTTTAACTCGTATTTTCAACTTATCTGCCTACGATTTTACTCAAACTGAGCAAGAGCATTCATTGGATGCAGAATTTAATTTTGCATCCAAGGAGTACCCATGTTGCATACTTTCGATGGACCCTACTACACGAAAAATGTGAAATACATGAAAAACATGATTGCATTTTTTCATGTAATTCACATTTTTCGTGTGGTAGGGTCTATCGAAAGTATGCAACATGAGTACTCCTTGGATACAAAATTAAATTCCACATCCAACGATTACTTCCATTTGAAATTTGAATAAAATCATAGGGAAATAAATTGAAAATAAGAGTTGAAAAAATAGTTTTTTATTTTTTCCCACTAAAACTTGATGAGGTAATCTAATCTTATTTTATTATTTTCACTATTATTTTATAATATTCCTTGCGAGGCCCATTTTAAACCTCAAAATTTCTCTAATGCATGTAATATCATGCTACACAAAAAGCATTGTGTTTCCTCAAATAGAGAGTTTATTACAATCAATATAGTAGGAATCCTCTGCTCTATATCTTTAATCCATGAGATATCACATTTACAAAGCATTCATTAATATAAGGAAGCTAACAAAAGAGAAAAGAAATTCAACGAGTATGTGGGGAGAAAGAAATTACCATTAAAATCAATCTATGAACAAGGGGAAAGTATTGTAAAGTAGAGCATTAATGAGAACAATCTAGAGCACTTCCATCCTATTCCAATATTAAATAAAGATATAATACGAAAAATCCTAAAAGCAGTACTCCATGAGAGATATATTAAATAAGTACGAAAAATGCTACTGATTTTACAAGCGACTATATTATAAATATCTTCATAAGTCGTGTCAATATTTTGCTACACAAAAGGAATTATATTTCCTCAAAGAGAGTATTGATTACAACCAGTATAGTAGAAATGTTGAGAAATCAATGCAAGTAGATGAGGGTTTGATTCCACTTTCTTGATAATTACTTGTGAATTATGTTGGCTCATTTTACTTCTTTATTAGATTATCTTTCATCAAGCAATTACCAAATATGTGTGTATGAAGATCACAAAAACACAAGACACAAGATGTAGGCACCATGCCAAGGCAAAACCCCTCTCTAGGGGAAAACCCAGTCAAAATTCTCTTCCTTCAATAGTTTTCTTTGAGACTCTTCACCCTAGACATAGACCAAACCTTTCCTACACACCAAGTCAGCATTTCCAGATCTTTGACCCTATAGCAGCAGTATCTTGACCCTAGCAACTTCAACTATGCAGCAACTGGCAGCAGCAACACAAAAAGACTTTGATCTCCCAAACTAGGGCACGAAAGAGAGAGAGAGAGTAGCATCAAAACTTCGATTTTCTTCTTCTCTTTGACCTTGACCCAACTCGCACTCCTTTTTCCTTCCTTGACCCACTTCGCACCTTTTCCGGCTTCCAAAGAGATATCAAACTTGCTTGAGATGAGAAGCTCCAAATGAAGTCGATCTCCTTCCTTTTATAGGAGGTTGAATTCGTCTCCTTTAGGCCGACTTGATCTCCTTTAGGCCGACTTGGTGTGGAGGTGACATAATTCATATTTGACTCAATAATAAACATTTTTACATGATTCAAAAGCCTAAGAAGGGTCTCTTTAAATGTACAATGACTCTATTGACTCAATATTAATCGTAGGAGTCCACAATGGGGACTTTGACTAATATAATGATGGCCCAGGCATGAAACCCATGCTTTAATAAGTCATTGTTACAATAGTAAAAATTATTTTCTTTATTCTTTGAGAAGTACATTACATAATGACTCAAATACATTTTATGAAGACCGAACCTAGTTACATTCTTCAACAAGAAAATCCTCAACTCTGGTATGGCTTTAATCCATGAGATACACATTTAAATAATGCTAACTAATATTGGGAATCTAATAAAAGGGAAAAGGAAATCAATGAGTGCATGGGAAGAAAGAACTACTGACAAAATTAACCTATGAATGAGGTGAAACTATGATCAAGTAGAGCATCAATAAGAAAAACCTAGAGCATTTCCAACCTATGCTAATACTGGAAAAAGATGTAATATGAAAAAGCCAAGTAAACAATACTCCATGAGTGATATATTAAATAAGTACAACAAATGCAACTGATAACGGGTGCTCATATTTCAATGGTGGCAAAGTTGCAAAAGAATGGAGAAGCAGTGTGAAATATAACATTCATTCCAAGATGGAAAAAATCTGAGGAAACAATAACCAGCATTCACGTCTTTAAGGTCATAAGATTACAAAACTATGTTCTAAGTGGGGTCAATGAGGATGCATTCGACTCCTAAGTTGACATTAGATTTGGCCCCATCAAAATAAAGTTTCCAAATGTCATTGGAAGCTAATCTACTACATCAATATTACCTAAAGTATCTACAAGAGGAGTAGCTACACCAACCTAAGAGAGAGAGAGGCTCCTAGGTTGTTTGGGCATGTTGAGGGCATGTCTAAAAAAAGTGTGCCAAGACCAATCTCAATGTGCATAATGGGTTCATCTTTCTATCTCAAGTCAATTACAATATATCTATTGGCCTTTCTCATTAAATTCAAGTTCGACTAGGCTTTCCTTCCATGGAAGACATGGGAAAGACCAGTAGATCAAACATATCCCTTAAGACCCTATTAAGAAGCATACCATAGACCATAAGGATGTCAATTGCCATGATATCAATTGTTTGATGGATCCTTAGGTTGGAAGCTATCTAGGCTACTAGATATCCAATTCCCCTACGACCTTCACCCCAGATTTGTCTATCTAAGTGATCTACAAAGAAGATTTGACATGTTTAGCATTTAGCTTTAGACAAACCGAATAGGGAATGACAATAGTAGAAGCCCCTAAATCTACTGAACAATTATGGAGATTATGTTTGAAATGGTGAAGGTCTTTGCCTTAGACTTTTTTCTAAACATAGCATTTAAGGAGGAAACCTTCCTTGGTTGAGGGAGTATCCTCTGAGGATTTTAAAAGCTCATGTTGCTCGCTAATTTTTTATAGCTCATGTAAAGTTATATTGTCCTTGATCCTCTTCATATCTTCAACAATATTATATCCATTTTTCAAGGAGCAAGCAGAAGGTAAGCATTTGTTTTTTGTTGTAGCAGAATTTGCAATAGCATCATAAGTATTATGTTTTTTTTCCTTATTGCCTAAGGAGTACTTTCATTGTACCTACTGAGGTTGTACTTCCTTCATTTCATTATCCTCTCCATCCTCCTCTTCATGAGGCAGTTCTTGGTGCGATCAACACTAATATTCCAAAGTTATGTCATCAAGATTGCCCTAGTTGTTGACAAGTGAGAGTTCTATCCTCAAGATCGAATTACTACTATGAGTATTTTGATAAAGACTTATGTTATTTGAAAATTTAGTTTCCAGAGTACCCTTCACGTATCTTTGTCTGCAAATTGATGAAGTCATTAGATAACTTGTATAGAACTCTTTGCATCCTTTCTATCTTGGGATGGGGTTACTTGTCTTTTTGTCAACGTTAGCCACTTGCTTCTAAGGTAACAATGCGTAAAGTAGACAGGGACGCCTTTTGTTTGCGACCAGTTAGAGGATAGTTTCTCAAAAAGATAAGTAATCTAACTATATCATGAAATGCCATGTTTTTATAATTTTATTTTGTATTTTATCATTTTCTAGTTGTGTAGTTATACGTATGGATTTAATTTGCATAATTAATGATGAATGCATTATAAAACTGCATTCATTTCTTAAGATTTAAATTGAATTTAAGGTTGTCGTAGTTTTGCTTCTACTATTGAACTCTACAACCAACTAGTGAAATCAATTTTGGTGTCAAAGAGAAAATTTTATGGTGTTTTTGAGATATCTTGTTGTCACCTGGATTGTACAGGCACCACGAAAACCGCTTAGGGTAGGGATTGTCACTCTGATCCTGGCCCACGCTGTTCTAGTTTGTCTTTGAACATCAGGCTATGGGGGATAGTCCCTAAGGAATGAGGTGAAGGAAAACAAGTTGGGAACCAACTTGTTTGGGAGACACGGATGCGTGGCCTAGCTACTTGGTTAAATTTAGCAAGATTTATGATTAGATTAGATTTTAAATATAAGACCAGTGCATTGTGGAGTCACAACACTTGCTTAATGTAAATTAATGCCAAGTAAACGGATGGACACTCGCTGCTCAAATGATTGACTAACCTATATGATGTGCAAATCCTAGAATCTATGTGTGATGCAAGGATGTTGGTAAATTTTATATTAAATGCCTAATCTAAGTATAACCTCCCTTAACTATTTTGACAAACAGTCTTTAGAGTATGTTGAGGGATGGAAGCCAATGGGAAGCAAGCAGTGGCCTGATTAACGATACTTCCCCCTATGTTCCAACCACCCACTACCTCCGGCGCTACAGAGACTGTTAGGATATTCCGACACATATGAAATAGTTCAGAATAACTTAGTCTAGTGTAGAGTTAGGAAAAGTGTTTTTCTTTACCATGTACATTTGTAACTTATAATCCGACGGTCACGATTTGTAGTGATCCAATGATTATCTCTCTCCTCGGTATTAACGACACTTGATCCATGGCTTAACACCCGATTGGTCCATGATCTCTATTTAAAGAGCATGGAGGGTCATTTGTCCAGTAACCGTTTATGAGAGAAACATATGTAACTTTTCTTTTTATATTAATAAATTGCCTGAAGTGGCCGCCTTGACTCAGGCCGTGGACTGTTTCCCTCTTTGAGAGTTTTAACCACGTGATTATACTGTTGTACTGATTTGTGATCTGTTTGTGAGCGGTGACCTTTGGTTCTTGATCTACAGAACTTACCCTGTAAATTCCTACATGGTATCAAAGCTATTTTGAGGGCTGTGTCCGTTGTTGATCAAAATCCGAAGCCGGTTTGACTGCATGCGAATGTCGTTTTGTAGATCTACTATTTTTGAACATTTTTGGGTTTGGAGAACTGCTCAGTTGTGTCCGGAGCGTCTGTTACAGTGAGGAACGCCTTTCGTTTCATGCGAAAAGGTTTCCGGCTGCCCAAGTTATGACAGTTTAGATCTGGAGGTATAAAGCATCTGTGTTGCAGTGATATTTGTTAATAGTTCTGCTTATTTTGGTTCCTTTTTTTTATTTTCGGTTTTAGGTTTTATTTATTTGCCGGATCTATACCCTCTTATCTGTGTATGCTCTTTGTTGTGCGCTGCGTGTGATCTCGGCAAATCAGAAACAGGAAAAAGGGATTTTTTCGCTACGTATGCTCTTTCCCTGCGTCTTTGTGCGATCTCAGGAAATCAAAAATAGTGAAAAAAAATTATAGTTGCCGGTAAGGCTAACCGAAAATCTAACATTCTGCCGTAAGGCTCTGGATTTCATTTTTTTTTTTTTGCCTGTATTTTTTGCTTTTTGCGGTGAAAAAGCACACACACCGAAAGTTCAAAAAAAAAAAAACTTCCTCCTTTCAAACAATAACAAAATCCTTTTAATATCTCACTTTGTGAGGAGTTAGTTTATGAGAATAGAGGTCTTGGGTTCAAATCTCTTTATCAAGCTTATTTTTGTAAAATTTTTTTATTAAAGGGGCGGGATTTTTTTTTTTAAAGTTGAACTTCATCACCAAATTTCAAACCGTTACCTATAACTATTCGGCATCTTCAACTCGTTTTTTCAAAACGACATAACTTCTTCATCTAGAAGCCATTTTTCGAGCCGTTTTTTTTTAATCAGCCTAATTTTTCGAGATCTTTTCATTGCAGTTGTTAATTTTAGCTTTTCTCAGCTTCAGTTTAAAAAAAAGGGAAAGTGCATGCCCGATTATTCTTAACAACACTAATTATTTCCAATGGCTACCTCACATGGTAGATATAGTTAGAAGTAAAGGGCTTTACAGAATAGCCACATGGCTAGAAACTAAACCTTATGATGATGATAAAGTCGCTAAATGGGAAAATAAGCAAGATCAAGCACGAGGGTTGATAGGAATGCCCATTGCTCAAGATCTTCGATTTCATATTCTTGACATTGACACCCCTCATGAAGCCCTGGACAAGCTAAATACTGTCTTTGGCATTCAAAATCAAATCAGGGCCCATCAGCTTAAAAATGAGTTTCTTACTTTGGACCCCAATAATTTCTCCTCTATTGAGAATTTTTTGTCCAAATTCAAGACCCTTAGAATTCTTTTAGAAGGTTGCAAGGTAAAAATGGAAGATGGTAGCCTCATTTATTGCATTCTTGCTAAGCTTGGCCCTGCATACTCTGTATTTTTTTCTGCCTTCCATTCCACTAGAGAAGCCATAATTTCTTCAGGAACCACCTACAAGAATCCCTCTTTTGATTCCTTTTGCAATTCCTTGATAAGAGAACAAGAAAAACTCCTAACCTTGGTCTTATCACTTATGGAAACACTTATAAGAAAGCCTTAGCAGCCCAACAACAATCATATCAAAAGAATCCCAAGAAGCAGTATCCTAAAAAGTATGGTCCAAAACCAAACAAGGGTCCTAAGCAATTTCAGCCACAAACTGAAAAAGAAACTCACCAAAAATGATAAGGCATATAAAAACAGAGGGAAGAAGACAGATAGACATTGCGACTTTTGCAATCGTGATGGCCATATAGAGTCCAAATGTTTTAAGAAGATGGAAGCCTTAGAAGAAGCAATGGAGAAGCACAACATCAATTTGGAGCACTCTTCACCTTCATCTTTAGGAATGGCACTTTCTGCTTGTGGTTTTCAAGCATCAAGATTTGGTTATGCATTAAATGTATCTTCCTCTTCTCATTCTCATGAGTGGCTCGTTGATTCTAGAGCTTCTTATCACATGGCCAAAAATAAAGCCATGTTTTCTTCTTTAAATGATTGTAACACCAAACATATTTATGTTGGTGATGATAGATCTCTTAGTGTTGTAGGATCTGGAACCATTCATCTTGATAATGGTCAGCTTAATGATGTACTATGTGTTCCTACCTTGTCATGCAACCTTCTCTCTGTTTATCAGATAACTCATTCAGGTGAAGGAAAAATAGTAGAATTCTCACCTCATGATGTTGTAATCAAGGACTTCAAAGATCCTAAACATATTTTAGCTATTGGCATTGTTGATGATTCCACAAGGTTGTATAAGTTTGACAACTTTGGATCATCATGTCTTCCCTCCGTTTTTGTTGCTCATAATGATGAAGTGAGCAAACTTTGGCATGAGCGATTTGGTCACTTAAACTATCGCTCTCTTCAAACTCTATGTAAGGAAAATATGGTGACGAGCCTTCCTATGGTATCTTGCCGAGATGGTGTTTGCTCCGGATGTGTACTCGGAAAACATCATCGGGATAGTTTTGACAAACGTGCCTCTTGGCACGCTTTAGCCCCTTTGCAGCTTGTGCACAGTGATTTATGTGGTCCACTTCCTGTTGTTTCTTTCTCTGGTTGCAAGTACTTCTTAACTTTCATTGATGATTTTTCCAGACGCACTTGGGTATACTTCTTAAAACTCAAGAGTGAAGTTTTTAACATGTTCTTGGCCTTTAAGGCCTTTGTTGAGAAACAATCTGGACATCAAATTCTTAAGTTCAGATCAGACAATGGAGGAGAATATGTTAACAACAAATTTATCAACTTCTGCACTGAGCATGGCAATCAATTGCAACATACCATTCCATATACTCCACAACAAAATGGTGTAGCTGAAAGGAAGAATCGCACCTTAACAGAAATGGCTAATTGTATGCTTCAATTTAAAGGACTTGGTCTCAATTTTTGGGCAGAAGCCATTAACTGCGCAAATTACATAGTAAATCGCACTCCTACTAGGGTTTTAAAGAATATAACTCCAGAAGAAGCTTGGAGCTCAATCAAACCAGATGTAAGTCACTTCCATGTTTTTGGAAGTGATGCTTGGGCCCATATTCCAGATGTGAAACGTAAAGCCTTAGAACCTAAGAGTGAAAAATGCATTTTTGTTGGATATTCTGAAGATGTCAAAGGATATAGACTTCTTCAACCAAAATCCAAAAATATAATCATTAGAAGAGATGTAAAATTTGATGAAAATATATTGGCCTGCGAGCCTAGTTCGGCGGGTGTGCCACCTTTGGCCTGCAAGCCTGATTCGGCATATGTGCCACCTCTCTCTCTCTCTTCTATTTTTAATAGCATTCCTTCTAGTTAAGATGATGAAAACGAGGATGACAATCCTCCTCCACCTCTTGAAATTGTTCCTTTTACTCCACCACTTCCAAGATCGGTCCGATCTACTCGGGATGCAGCAGGTTCTCTTGCAAGTGACCCTGCCGATCGACGACGTACACGTTCTCAGTTCGAAAGAGCCTCTTCCTTATTGGCTCAAGTTCCAGAAAATCCTGATCCAGAAACCTTTGAAGAAGCCTCCTGTCATCCAGATTGGGATGAAGCTATGAATGAAGAATATCGTTCCTTATTGGCGAATGATACTTGGGATCTTGTTTCTCTTCCAAAAGGAAGAAAACTTGTCAGATGCAGATGGGTTTACAAAACAAAGTTTGGACCAAATGGAAAAGTGGATAGACATAAAGCTCGTCTTGTCGCTAAAGGATTTTCACAAGTTAAAGGCATTGACTATACTGAAACCTTCTCCCTTGTTGCCAAAATGAATTCTATCCGCCTTGTTCTTTCCCTTGCTACCTCCTTTAAATGGGAAGTCCATCAGATGGATGTTAAATCCGCCTTCTTACATGGAGATTTACATGAAGAAATCTACATGGAACAACCCCCTGGCTTTATCCAAAACGACTCTAGCCTTGTTTGTCGCCTTAGGAAGTCTCTCTATGGTCTCAAACAGGCTCCTCGGGCTTGGTATGCCAAAATGGATAAATTTCTATTAGATAATGGCTTTTCTAGGTGTCATTCTGACAACACTGTCTACACCAAAAAAGTGGGTAAGTCCTTCACCATCCTTGTTCTTTATGTTGATGATCTTATCCTTACTGGTAGTGATCCAAACCATATAAACCATGTGAAGTCTAGCCTCAAAAAGAAGTTTGAAATGACAGACTTAGGACACTTGCATTATTTCCTTGCTCTTCAATTCTTGCAATCCAAGGAAGGCATTACCCTCTCTCAATCCAATTATGCCTGTGATCTTCTTCACCACTTTCACATGGAAGACTGTAAGCCAGCCCCTTCTCCCTTTCAGTCTGGAGTTAAGCTTTCAGTCACTTGTATTACCCCTAAAGTTGATGCTACCTTATACCGTCAACTTGTTGGTAAACTTTTGTATCTAACTCATACCTGTCCTGACCTTTCCTTTGTCATTGGTCTTGTCGCTCGGTTTATGCACCAACCTCATGAAAGTCACTGGAAAGCAGCTAAAAGAATACTTCGATATATTCGAGGTATAGTTCAGTTCGGGATTCATTACAGTGCAGGAGCATCTCCATTGTTGATTGGTTTCACTGATTCTGATTGGGCTGGTGACCCTGATGATCGAAAGTCTACTGCAGGATATGTATTCACTCTTGGTTCAAGACCTATTACTTGGTCTTGTAAGAAACAAAGTGCCATCTCTCTTTCTTCAGCAGAAGCAGAGTATTGTGGTGCAGTTGAAGCCAACAAGGAAGCCATGTGGCTTCGTCAGATCCTGTCTGAATTTGGTCTTCATCAGCAACATCCAACTACACTTTGGTGTGATAATCAGAGTGCCATTCAGCTATGTAAAGATCTAGTTCAGCATCAGCATATGAAACACATTGAACTCCACATACACTTCATCAGAAAGCTCATTCATGATCGTGTTCTTGAAGTGCAGTATTGTCCGACCAATGATCAAGTAGCCGATATCTTTACGAAGGCTCTCACAGAAGCGAAGTTTACCAAACTTCGATCCATGCTTGGAGTTCAAGAAAGTTGTCATTAAGGGGGGATAGGCTCTAATGCCTCCTTCCTTCTCCTATTGTGTCACTTTTGTAAATCCTTCAATCCTATCCCAATTTGTTCTTAAGGGGGATGTTAGGATATTTCGACACATAGGAAATAGGCTCCTTTTGTGTCACCTTTGTAAATCCTTCAATCCTATCCCAAGTTGTTCTTAAGGGGGGATGTTAGGATATTCCGACACATAGGAAATAGTTAAGAATAACTTAGTCTAAGTGTAGAGTTAGGTAAAGTGTGTTTCTTTACCATGTACATATGTAACTTATAATCCGACGGTCACGATTTGTAGTGATCCGACGGTTATCTCTCTCCTCGGTATTAACAATACTTGATCAATGGCTTAACCCCTGATTGGTCCATGATCTCTATTTAAAGAGCATGGAGGGTCATTTGTCCGGTAACTGTTTATGAGAGAAACATATGTAACTTTTCTTTTTATATTAATAAATTTCCTGAAGTGGCCGTGTTGGCTCAGGCTGTGGACTGTTTCCCTCTTCGAGGGTTTTAACCACGTGATTATAATTGTGTACTGATTTGTGATCTGTTTGAGAGTAGTGACCTTTGGTTCTTGATCTAAGGAACTTACCCTGTAAATTCCTACAAAGACTGTGGCTCTAACAACTGCAAGGTCACTGTGTTAACCACTAAGAAGGGTTGAATCCCTCGGGCTAATCAGAAAAGGGTTTCCCTAGGAGTCTATCAACCTAGTTTATGCTAAGAGGTAAGTTTTTTTAATGCAGGCTAGATCCTAGAATGTGTGTACAAGACGGAGTGAGTGAAGTCATCTTGAGTTAAGATTGTTTATGCTATTTAAGTACTTAGAGTGAATTATCTTATAAGCCAGAATACTTAACAAAGATTAGATAACAATCTTATGAAAAGGCAAGTGCTTTAAAGATACAAGTGTCAATATTCAACAATATTCCACAAAATGTTTAGAACAGATATTTAATTCAACAATGATTACTTGAGACTTCTTAAGATATGTCAATGACCAATGTTGAAATACTCACTTAGAATGATAACCAATAAAAATTGAGATGTCAAGTGCTTAAGATAGACAACCAAGATATCAAAGTCTCTTTAACTTGGAGCAATTATCCAATGATTTCTTAACAATGCCTCAATTAGATGTCAAACACAATAATGCCAATGTTCAAACAACTTAGACCACCAATGAGAGTAGAGAGTCAGAACATACATGTGTGAGTGGTTTCAGTGCCAAGTTAATAAATTCTCAAGACAAGCAAGTGTTAGAATCCAAAATCAACAATAACATTTCAGCAATTATTGATTTTATGACAGTAGTAGTGAGATTGCTTTAACATGAAAATTGGCAATTTATGAGGTACAGAATTTCCCAATGTTTAGCTAATGTAAATTTACAATTTTCAGGCCTTTTAAGATGTTATATTTGACTGTTATGATAGAAATAAGAAAGTGATAATAGCAGTGAGGAAAACACCCTAGATCCAATAGATAACAAGCCACTAGTGACTAGCAATGATCAGTGAAATGCCCAACAACTTGCCATAGTAAAATATGGGTTTTTAAGCCACTTTAAGATGGAGTATTCAGTCACATATAAGATCTGAAGTAACTTAATACAATAGAAACAAATCAGCAGATCAGCAAGTTAATGATGCTACAACAAGTGCCTAGAATGCCCAAAACTGAGAAAATTTTGCCAAAAACTGAAAAATCAATCTTTGAGACCTCTTTAAGTGTGTGATTTAGAAAATTGCAGATTTGATTCAGTGACTTATGCAGAAAATTCCAGCAAATAAATATTTAGATCTACGCTAGATCCTAAATGCCCAAGTGACCAAAATTTAGGAAAAATCAGATTTTGTAATTTTAAGTTATCTTGACCAATTTCAATGTGATTCTAGGGCTATTATATCACTGCTATCATTGTTGTAATAAAACAGAGGCAAAATGAGGGTTTAGAGAGCAAACCTTAGGCCCAAGGCCTTGAAGATGAATTTGCCCAAGTTGCCCAAAATTTTGGGATGAAGATGCCACCTGAAAATTAAATTTTTGAAGCCCAAAAACCTACAAAACCACCAAGTATTCAATCTCAAAAAATTCAGGGATAGATTTAGGGCAAACCAGGGCCAAGGATGGCCAATGCTAGGCTTAATAAGGCTAGCGTTGGGGGGAAAGGTGGCTATGAAGGAAGATCAGGGGTCAAAATGGCAAGAGGAGATCGAGAAAGGCCAGTGCTAGAGGGATAAGGCCTCAAAGGGCTGGACGTTGGGGTTTTGGGGCAGTTTAGGGCCCTAAAAGGCCACGGCTAGCCCAAAGGGCAGCCATCTAAGACAATGGAGGGGGGTCAAGGCTCCTTAAGCCCACGATTAGGCCACTTAAGGCCTTAAAACCCCAACACATGGGCTTGAAGGGAGGGTCGAGGCCCTTAGAGGCTATGACCTACCTCCAAGAGGCCGAAAAGGCTGACGCAAGGGATTATTAAGTTGACGCAGGGGCTTGAAGCGAGGGTTGAGGCCCTTAGAGGCTATGACCTGCCTCCAAGAGGTCGAAAAGGCTGACGCGAGGGGTTATTAAGTTGACGTAGAGGCTGAGGAGGGGGACGATGGCCCTGTAGGGGCTGGATCGAAGCCCGGGATGCCTGAAAAATGAAACCCTTGCTTCAGAAAAAATTCTCTCTTCCAGACATGAATTTGACTGCAAATTTTCCAATAGCTGGCCCTGCAAAAGTTTCTAGAGACTAGATCTTACCCTCAAGGGCCTAGATCTAGCTCTACTTCAGCATCTTCTCTTGATTCAGCCTACAAAAAATGAAAATAAAACACCCAAACCCCAAATATATACAAAATCTTAAAACCCTAAAACCCAAGTTAGCAAAAATAATTTACAAAATTTACAAATATATAAGAGTTTTGAAAATTAAAATTTTTGAGAAAAATATTTTTTATGGCTATTTTCTTTGATAAATGGCTAAAAACACTTTAGAAACCCGTGCATAATATAGCCTTAGCGAAGATTTAATCCACCACACAAATATTTGAGATCCAAGCAAAACGGTTCCTGCCCAAGTTTGTGAACTTGGAGGCCAAGGACTGAAGTACCTGCAAACACTATGTATTTATCTCAAGTCAATCTGTCAATCATATGGCGAATCAAACCACCTAAGATTAGCCCAAAACTATCAATAGCATGACTTTATCTCCATCTAATGAAAAGCAAATTTTACCATTTATTAGCACAACATAGGAAAGTTAGTAGTCAGTACATACCACAAATCAATGAACATGGAACACCTTGAATTGCACCCCAAAGTCCTTATTATGATAGAAAAAATAGATCCTAGCGGGACGATAGATTACATGAAAGCTTGAGCAGCAATACCTAGCTAGAAATCAGATGGCTAGAGACTCAAATGACTCTAATTTATAGATAAATCCTCCAAGTGGAAAAATAAAGGCTAATTTCCTTGATCCTTGTCAAAATAATCTCAGTCGTTGATAAATATTTGAAGATCTTTTAATCTTAGCCGTTGATTTTTTTATTTTTGAGGAATTTTCGAATTTATCATTTAATTCCATTTTTATTAGCTCAATGTGCCATTGTCTTCGCCACCTAAGCCAACCATGTGGTCCCTCGACCACTTGTCATGAATGTAGGTTTAAAGGTGGGCCTCTCGACCCCGAAGGTATGGCTTTTCATTGGTATAGTTGACTAATTTTTCTTACTTGTCATGGGCACTTTTGGGCATGGATTGGTGGGGGGATCCGGCGGAAAGAGTGGGTTAGGTTTGTATTCTTGTCTCCACTACCTGATTTCGTGGTTACCCTTCTATCCTAGTCCTGTGGCATCTCCTTTACTGGCCATTCGCTTTAGAGTTGGCACTACATGGGAAATCCTGATTTTGGTTGCTTGGTCCCCCTTCCCAATACCACATACATCACTCATGTTCCACTCATTTTACCCCCATTCATCTCTTTTCCCATTCGGGTCCACAGAGGGTTAGCCTCCCCCTCACCTTGTCCACACCTTGGGTCGGGCCTAGTGTATAAATTTTTGAATCTTAATTCTTATGCAGAAATTATTACTGCTAATCTGGTTAAGCTTCTCCTACTTATACAAGTTATTAACTGAATAAATTCAAGTCAACATCAAAGCAAAACACATAGCAGATCTCTACCAATTCAGATCTAGAATAAGCATATGCACACATAGACACAGTGACAGTTATTTCTGGACAAATTGTCCCTGGAAAAACCCAATGTGGGAAAACTGGTCTCTGGTTGCTGAAGGGTTCTATTATTAAAAATATTTCTGAATACACAACTCTGGTTTTTCTGAATACACAACTCTGGTTTCCAGATTTGGAAAAACCTACAGAGAAAACTCTAGATCTGCAACTCCTGGCTTATCTAAGACCAAAAATACTGACTGATCCACACCCTCAATCGGGATTTACAGAAGTCAGCCTATCTAGGCCTAGAAACCCCAGTGCTACCCCTGAAAGACACTGTTGTTGCTGCTGTCGTCTACTGCTGCTGCTATCGTCTGCTGCCTTTCTCTGCGCTGTCCTTGTTGATCTCTTCTATGCTTCTTGTGTATTCTAGACCCCCGGATCAGATAATCCCCTTGGTCTAAATTCCCCTCTCTGCAACTGAAACACTTCTGAGAATTCTTAGCAACCCCACCCTAGAATCTCAGCTTAGCTTCAGTGCTCTGCCTCCACGTGAATGTTACAAATGACCCCAAGCCTTTCCTTTATACTTTTCTCGTTGACAATTCAACGGCCAAGATTAAATCTTTAATGAATGGCTAAGATTAAAAGAAAGCTTGATCTGTGTGACTTAAGATAATTTCATCACATGTTTAATTAAATTCACTTTAATTATTTTATTTTCCTAAGTTTTAACTTAAGAAATACATCAAAATAATTAATTAATTTAATATCTCCTAAACTAGATGAAATTTCCCAAATCCATTTTTGGGTCTTGTAGATCCAGTGTACTCTTGTCCCTCCACAAAGTTTGGGAGCTAGAGCACAACTGATGCTACCCCAAATACACAAAATCTCAACATTCCCTCTTAGCATCAAGGGTGTGCTCTAGCAATACATCACACTCATGCATTGCATGATTTTGGGCATTGGTTCTGTGTTGTTGAAGCTTGGCCTCCTGCCACTCAACTCTGCACTGCTGTTGCCATTCTGTACTGCTGCCCATGACTCTACCACTGCCACTGCAACCACTGTACTGCAGCTCCCTCTTCTTCGGAAGACCACCCTTTCCTCTAGTGGAAGGGGTTCTCAATCATTCCCATCTTCTCTTTGAAGTAAGTGAAATTAACCTTATTCAGAGCCTTTGTGAGAATGTTTGCTACTTGTTCACCTATAGGAGTGTATCGTAACTGTACTGCTCCCTTCTGAACATAGTCTCGGATAAAGTGATATCGAATGTCAATGTGCTTCGACCGGTCATGAAACATAGGATTCTCAGAGAGCTTGATGCAACTCTGATTATCACACATAATCTTGGTCGGCTCTATTCGTTTCTTAAGTAGGTTCAAAATTAATTTGCGGAGCCATATGGCCTCACACGAAGCCGTGCTTGCTGCCATGTACTCTACCTCGACTGAGCTCAGTGCTACGGACTTTCGTTTCCTACTACACCAGGACGTCATTCCTGATCCGAGACTGAAACAGTACCCGCTGGTACTTTTCCGATCTACTGTGCTTCCAACCCAGTTTGCATCTGTGAACCCACTTAACTGAATTTCATTTTCCTTCGTGTACTTTAGCCCATACTCGACTATCCCTCTCAAGTATCTAAGAATATGTTTAGTTGTTGCCCAGTGAGCCCTCCTTGGTTCCACCATGAACTGACTATGGGTATTCACTCAATAGCAGATGTCTGGTCTTGTATTGACCAGATACATCAATGACCCGATGAGCTGTCTGTACAAGGTGGGATCCGCCTTATCATCCTCTGATGTGTCTATCTTCTTCTAGTTAGTGATCATTGGCGTGGCCATGGGCCTACAGTCTTCCATCTGCAATGTTTTCAGAATCTCTGTCGTGTATCTTCCTTACCCTAGGAAGATTTCCCCTTCATGCTGCCAAACTTCTAACCCAAGAAAATAGTGCATCCGTCCCAGGTCCTTCATATCAAACTCTGTTGCCAGATTCTCCTTGCAGTCCATGATGAGCTTGGATGACCCAGTCAAAAACAAGTCATCCACATACAAAACAAGAATAAGTGGCTCATCTCCTACTCTCAAGTAGTATAAGTTGGGATCTTCATCACTCTTGACGAACCCCATCTTCTGCAAGTAGCCATCAATCCGACCATACCATGCCCTGGGGGCTTGTTTCAAGCCATACAAGGCTTTCTTAAGTCTACAAACATGATTCTTATGCTCATGTGTCTCAAAGCCCTCTGGTTGCTCTATGTACACTTCCTCCTCTATCACACCGTTCAAGAACGCAGTCTTGACATCCATCTAGTGAATCTCCCATCCCCTCTGTGCTACCAAAGAGATGATGGATCTGATAGAAGTGTACCGTGCTACTGGAGCAAAGGTTTCTTCATATTCAATGCCTTCTTTCTGGGCATACCCCTTTGCTACAAATCTTGCTTAGAATTTCTCTATGCTACCATTTGCAGCATATTTGATCTTGTAGATCCACCTAGTTCCTACAACAGATCTGTCCTGTGGTCTAGGGACTACTTCCCAGACATCATTTGTCATGATGGAGCTATACTCCTCCACCATGGCATCTACCCATACCTAATGCTGAGTTGCTTCCTGAAAGGTAGAGGGCTCTCCAACCTGAGCTACCAATCCCTGATATCTGTCAGCCTTATCCTCTTCCCTTCTCTAGGTGTTCCAACAAATCCTTCTGCATCTCTAAGAATCTATTGGAGTTCTCTGCTCGGTCTCCCATCAGTGGTGGGCGGTCTCACTTGTTCTTCCTCCTGTTCTTCTTCGAAGGAGCTTCCTTCAGAACAATTGTGCCTACGAGAGGCACTGGACCTCTCCTCCAGAGGCCGTTGAGGCTGTACCAGTGAATCTTCCTCAATCTGTGTATCTGTGGCCATCTCTCGAGATTTCCTAAAGGCTCTTTCTTCAAGGAATTTTACATCCCTTCTTACCACAACTTTCCTACTCTCTGGAATATAGACACGATATGCCTTTGCATTCTCACTGTAGCCCATCAGAAAACCCTTTTCTGCAGTTTGATCCAGTTTCTTCCTCTTTTCCTCTGGAACATGGCAGTATACTATGCTGCCGAATATCCTGATGTGGCTCACTTTAGGCTTGCTGCCTGTGAACACACTTTCGGGAGTTACCTTCCCCAAAGCCCTATTTGGAACTCTGTTTTGAATATAGACTGTTGTGTTGTAGGCCTCTGCCCATAAGAATTTGGGCATTTCCTGGTCGTACAGCATTGCCCTTGCAGCTTCTATTATGGTCCGATTCTTCCGTTCTGCAACTCGATTTTGTTCTGGATTGTAGGGAGTTGTCCACTCTCTCTTGATGCCTTCCTACACACAGAAATTTGTGAAGTCTTTATCGATATATTCTCCACCGTTATCTGACCTTAACTTCTTGATCTTCTTTCCTGTAGAGTTCTCCACCAATGCTTTGAAATCTTTAAACCGATTAAAGACTTCATCTTTGGTCTTCAGAAAATAGATCCAAGTTTTCCTGGAATAATCGTCAATGAAGGTGGCAAAATATTTTGCCCCACTGAGAGTTGTTGTAGACATCGGACCGCAAATGTCAGAGTGTATTAACTCTAATACACCTTTGGCTCTGTTGCTGCTTCTTGGAAACATTGTCTTAGCGTACTTCCCTAGTACTCATCCTCTGCAAACATCGTCTTTCTTTGTGCTGAGTTCGGGAGCCCCTATGACATTATTTTTGAGAATCCCCAAGGCTCCATGATCTAGATGCCCCATCCTTTTGTGCCATAACTCATTCAGATCTCTGTTGTCTGTACTATCAATCAGGGCCACCGAAGATTCAAGCTGAAGCTTATACAGCTTGTGACTCCTTACTCCAATTTGTGCCTTTTTACTCCAGTTAGGATGTTTGACATATACTTTGTTTTGAATAAAGTATACATCATAGCCCTTGTTTTGAAGTTGAGACACCGAGAGTAAATTCATCCCCAACCCTTGTACATGCAAAACATTCATGGCTCGAATCTTGTGGCCATCTTCCGTCTGAAAAGTTACGGTACCTCTCCCGATGGGGGTACATTTTCCTTTGTTTCCCATCGTTATTTGGAAATTCATCTGCTCCTCTTGATAGCTTGAAAAACATTCTCGAACCCCCGTCATGTGAGCATATGCTCCACTGTCAATATACCAAACATCAGGAGGAGTTGTGCTTGACACACATGCAAGATCCTCCTCTAGTCTGGATGCCAGCACTTTCATATCATGTTCCCTCTGCATTTTTGCATGCTCTGGAGGACTGTGTGAGTCCTTTTGGTTGCATGAACCCTTCCCTTGATTCATGTAAGATTTTTCCTTCCGATCAACAGCACTGCCCCTTCAGATCTGCAATTGCTCTGATACCATGTAGAAATTTCTGAATCTTAATTCTTATGCAGAAATTATTACCGTTCATCTAGTTAAGCTTCTCCTACTTATACAAGTTATTAACTGAATAAATTCAAGTTAACATCAAAGCAAAACACATAACAGATCTCTACCAATTCAGATCTAGAATAAGCATATGCACACATAGACACAGTGACAGTTAATTCTGGACAAACTATCCCCAGAAAAACCCAATGTGGGAAAACCGGTCTCTGGCTGCTGGAGGGTCCTATTATTAAGAATATTTCTGAATACACAACTCTGGTTTCCAGATCTGGAAAAACCTACAAAGAAAACTCTAGTTCTGCAGCTCCTGGCTGATCTAAGATCAAAAATACTGACTGATCTACACCCTCAATCGGGATTTACAGAACACAGCCAGATCTAGGCCTAGAAACCCCAGCACTGCCCCTGAAAGACATTGTTGTTGTTGCTGTCGTCTGTTGTTGTTGCTGCTGCCGTCTGCCGTTGCTGCTGCTATCGTCTGTTGCTGCTGCTGTCTGCTACTGCCGTTCATGCCTTTCTCTGCGCTATCCTTGCTGATCTCTTCTCTGCTTCTTGTGTATTCTAGACCCCGAGATCAGATCATCCCCTTGGTCTAAATTCCCCTCTCTGCAACTGAAGCACTTCTGAGAATTCTTAGCAACCCCGCCCTAGAATCTCAGCTTAGCTTCAGTGCTCTGCCTCCATGTGAATGTTACAAATGACCCCAAGTCTTTCCTTTATACTTTTCTCGTTGACAATTCAACAGCCAAGATTAAATCTTTAATCAATGGCTAAAATTAAAAGAAAGCTTGATCTGTGTGACTTAAGATAATTTCATCACATGTTTAATTAAATTCACTTTAATTATTTTATTTTCCTAAGTTTTAACTTAGGAAATACATTAAAATAATTAATTAATTTACTATCTCCTAAACTAGATGAAATTTCCCAAATCCATTTCTGGGTCTTGTAGATCCAGTGTACTCTAGTCCCTCCACAAAGTTTGGGAGCTAGAGCACAACTGATGCTACCCCAAATACACAAAATCTCAACACCTAGAACGATGCCCTGAAGGTTGATGTAGCTAAAAAGAAAAGAAAAAACATAATTTGGCCACTCTCAAAAGGAAATGTACCACACAATGCAAAAGATGGTCGGGACATACAAATTTAGCACATGGGCAAAAGCCTAACATGAGCTCTACCCCTTATCCATGGGCATCACCTTGGTTCGTATAGGCCCTAGATGAGCCCCCTCCATCTTTAAAGAACCCATGATTGTCCCAAACCTTGGTGGGCGATGAACTGCCCCACCTTAAGGGGGGTATCCACTGCTATCTAAGTAACCGGACAATCCTAAAATGCCCTCGTATCCCCGAATCCCCGTCTCGGACACCTCTAGGTGTCGGATTCGGCCCCAATTCGAAAGACACGGCGTGTCCGTACAGGGTACGGTCGGGATACGGCGTGTCCGAAAAGGGACACGCCGTATCCCGACCGTACCCCGTCGGACACGTCGTGGCCCGTCCTGCCGGGTACGGCCGGGCCCGCGGCAAGCAAAATCGCACGATTTTTTTTATAAAATGCGGCTTTTCCTTGTTATTTTCTCATCCATTTCATTTGTATTTGTGTTTCATTTGGTGAAGTGAGAAGGAGAGCAAGGAGCAAGAGCAAGGAGCAAGTGTGTTCTTTCGAAGAGATTCGAGCATCCGACAAGTGCATTGTCCCTCTATATTTTGCATTTTAGTTTGTTGTTAGTGTTTGCATGTGCATATGTTTTATATATTTAGTTGTTTTTGTTTATTTTTTACGGTATTTATGGCTCAATCAAAGGCACCAAGACGGGGGCAAAGGAAGGGGAAGAATGTGTCCATTGGAGATGCCTCTGTCCCTCTTTCATCACGGTACGCAAGTATTCCATCCATTGGAATGGTACACGTGATGGCTTCAAATGTGCGGGGAAAACAAATTGTTGACCCCAAATACCCATTGTGGAAATATGCAACAAGAGAGGAAGGGGCAACAAAAAAGGGAGGAGGAAATTGTACATGGAAATGAAATTTTTGCAATGGCCATTTCAATGGCACATATTTCCATGTGAAATCTCATCTTTTGGGTATTCCAGGTTGTGGCGTTAAATGTTGTACAACAATTGAATTGCCAGATAGGAAGAAATTGGAGAAAGAGGTGAGTATTGGTGAGGAAAATGTGGCAGCAAAATCAAAAAAATCCAAGACTGATGACCCCCTTCCATTCTTGAGGAAAAGCAGTAGCAAGTTCCCTTTTGAGACTTCTAGCAGGGGTGAATTAGCAAAGAGAAAGGAAACTGCAGTTGGTCCAATGGACAAGATTTTCCAAAAAGAGAAAAGGGAAGAGCTTGACCTCACCGTTGCATTTTTTTTCTATTAGAACTTCATATCCTTTAATGTTGCACGGTCACCTCTATTTATTGAGATGTGTCGAGCTCTTTGTCATGGGGCTCCATCAGGGTATGTGCCTCCTGGGTCAGAGAAGTTTAGAACCACATTGTTGACAAAGGCAAAGAAAGAGGTGGACAAAATTCTTGAGCCTATTAAATCGGCATGGCCAACATACGGGGTTAGCATTGTTTCGATGGATGGACAGATCCGGCCACGCCACCCACTCATTAACTTCATGGTGTCATCCACGAATGGTCGAGTTTTCTTGAAAGCAGTGGATGCATTTGGAGAATACAAGGATGCACAATATATGGGGGAGTTATTTCTCAAAGTTATTGAAAGTGTAGGTGTGGATTGTTGTGTGCAAATCATTACGGATAATTACTGTTTGCAAGGGCTAGCCCGGCATGATTGTGGAAGCAAAATATCCACAAGTATTTTGGACACCTTGCATTGTCCATTCATTGAACTTGGCACTAAAATCTATTGCTTCTGATGTGCTTTGGATTGGAGCCACTATTGAGGATGCACGACATATCCACAACTTTGTAACAAACCATACAAATGCCCTCACTATCTACAAGGAGTAAAAATATCTATCATTGTTGAAGATTGCAGATACACGGTTTGCCTCTTCATTCATCATGTTGAAGAGGTTGAGGGAGGTCAAGACCTCTCTTGGGTCTATGGTTATTTCAGAGTTTTTGTCTTTTTGGAGAAAGACGGATCAAGCAGCCTCAAAGAAGGTGAAGAACATAGTATTGGATGATATATGGTGGGAGAAGGTAGATCTAATTATTCAGATCATGGAGCCTATCATTTCCTTGCTCAGATTTGGAGATACAGACCAACCCATCGTAGGAGAGGTTTATGAGGGATGGGATTCCATGATTGAGTATGTGAGGACCATTATTTTACAGATTCAATGCCCAGAGTATGAGACATCACCTGAGGCCTTCTTCACTGTCATACAGGATATTATTGTCAGTAGATGGGACAAGAATTGCACACCTTTACATTGTTTGGCTCACTCCTTGAACCCAAAATAGTACAGCCATGAGTGGCTAAATGGTGGACCTTCCCGAAAATTTCCTCCTCACATGGATGCTGAAATCTCACAGGGGAGGAGAGATGCATTGAGGAGGAATTTTCAGGATAGGGCATCCGTCGAGGAGGTGGAGGATGCCTTTGAAGATTTTTCCACTAGCAGGGGGCGATTTGGAGGCTATGATTTGATTCGAGATAGGGGGCTAAGAAGCCCCATTCTTGGTGGGCAACTCATGGGGCAGCATGCCCTCCTCTATAGCAATTAGCCACGAGGCTCCTCTCTCAGGTGACTTCATCCTCTTGTTGCGAGAGGAATTGGAGAACATATGGGAATTTGTATAGTGTGAAGAGGAGTAGGCTTGAGCAGTCCAGGGCAGAGACAATGGTGTATGTGCACACCAACCTTCGTCTCATCTACAGGAAGAGGGAGGAGTGGTTGAAGGGAAAGACAAAGATGTGGGATGTCTTTCTTGATGATATGGGTCTGGATAGCAGTGTTGAGTTGGCATTGGCCAAGTTGGATCTCAATGCGCCAGTGCTAGAGCCTGTCAGATTTGATGATGGATTAGAGGGGTCATCCTCGACACCAGTAGATGCAGAGATGATAGAGGAGGAGGATGCATCAGAGGCAGACGAGAGCAGTGGTGAGCATGATGATCAGGATTTGGAAAGTGATGCTGATTATGAGGATTGATGACTATGACTCATTGAGGCTTTAGGCTTGTAGTCTTGTAGACTGTAGTTTATTTTGTATTTTCTATTTCTCTTTGCCATTGGCAGTGTTCTTATGTAACACATTTTGATTCTGATGACTTAATGAAAAAACTATAGTATCTTACTATCTTCAATCTTGTCTTTCAGAGTAAATTTGATGATTGTATCATGTATGGTGTATCAATGTATCATTGTAATTTGTATTATAGTATCAATGATGATGTATGACTCGTGAGTATCTAATATCTATGTTTGAAGCAATGAATTTTGTATGAATTGTGCAAAAAATATCTAATTTTTAATATATTAATATATATATATTTTTTTAAATATATATATATTTTTTTAAATATATATATATTTTTTAATAAAATAATATATAACGTAACGTGTCCCGAAGTATCACATTCGGGGTCACCGTACCGTGTCCAGACACTTCGTATCCCGTGTCCACGTATCCTAAGTATCGGAGTGACTTAGGCACGTTTTAAAATATATATATATATATATATATATTTTTAATAAAATAATATATATATATATATATATATTTTTTTTAATAAAATAATATATAACGTAACGTATCCCAGAAGTATCATGTTCCGGGGTCACCGTACCCATATCCGATACTTCGAATCCCGGTATCCCCGTATCCCCATATCCCCGTATCAGGTGACTTAGACTAGAATGTGTCACACAACCCTCAAGACAACTCTACAATAGTCAACAAAAGTCAACGATGTCCAGTCAACGATCAACGCAGAACAGCATCAACAAAAAGTCAACGCGGCACGATCAAAGGTCAACGTCCAACCTCGATTTTTGTGCCAAAAAATGCAGACTGCAGAGATCGAAGTTTTGGGAGAGTCTGAGGTCAAGTTGACCAAAGTCAACACTAGTCAAAGTTGCGCTGAAACCCTAGATCAAATCAGAAAACCGTAGCCATTGTTTTCTCACGTGTGAGTGAAGAGAAGCCTCCAAATGTGAGATCGAACCAATCAGATGCAAGAGAGAAAAATGTGTGATGAGTGATGGTGAAAATGACCTCCAACGTTGACCAATATATATCCATCTGTGAGAATGTGTGACACATCTATTGGGCTCCAAGCCTACATTACAGTTCTGGCCGACCTTGTTCTGGCCGACCTTGCACATAAGTGGAATTAATTCAAAATAGTGTTCTGCTCATCCGATCAAGATGATCTTTAGATCGATCTTGCACCTCTCCGAAAGAGGAATCCAATAAAAATATTGGCATCGTCATCTGAGCATCACAACATGGAGTTTGGACCTAGTTGCCCAAAATTAACACTCCCTCTCAACTAGGGAGAACTCCATCCACCTGTGCCATCCAAACATCATGCGTCATCCCACTGTAACTTGCTTTGTTGGCTTCTTTATTTCAGAACAAAAGGTGAGTCACAAAGACATCACTCCCAGCTAACAAAATCAACTCAGAGGTCTGAAACCTCTATAGGACTCAAAGGAGTCTCATACCAACCCGAGGTTGGTTTAACTGACCTGAAGTCAGTTGGAGGTCTAAAACCCAATGTGGAAAAAGTCGAAGTCGAGATTAAATCGACAAGGGTAAAAAAGTTGAAAAACTCGGGCAAGTCGGGGATTTTTTGAAAAAGTCAGCAAAAAGTCGGCAAAATTTAAAAAATACAAAATTATTCAAATTTTTTTAGCATCTAAAGTATCCACAACATCAAATAAATGCATTTCCACATAAACATGTATAGAAAGCAAATATATAATATGTATATGAACTTTGAAGTCTAGTGCTACATCACATATCAAAATAGTGAATCGAGTCCTGAATCTTGAGTCCCGACTCCTGTCTCAGTCTCAAGAGTCAAAATATCAACAAAAAATATAATAAATGTATATCATGAGTCATCTCCATGTCATAAAGTAATCATTGAATCAGTCACTAAGATGAAGATCCCCTGCCGCTTTTACGGGAATAGGGAATGGCTTTGCCTTTTCCTCTAGAGGAAGAAGGCCCTGCCCCTCGGGATACAAATGGACCCAATCGTCCTATAGAAGCAAAAAAAAGAGGTGCCCTTTGTCCTCTACCGGTGTCGGTGCCACTGCTACTGCCCATGCTAGATGGTGTCACCTCCTCCTGCTCTACCTCCTGACCCTGCTCCTCCTCTACCCCTGGCTCCTCCTGCTCTGCAACTGCTACCTCCTTTGGCGCTAGTGCCTCTGGATCCACATCTAACCAATCAGGGATCGATTCCATGGTCGGCCTCTCAGTCTCGACCCTCCATGCAGCAGTGGTATCAATATTGTCCAATGAGATGGCATCCATATCAGGAGTATTCTGAATTTGTCTCATCCACAATCGAAGATTGTAGTAGACATACACCATGTCATTGAGGGGTTGGGATTCCAATCTGTAAAAGGGTCATAGATTATAAATTAGTACTTAGAAAAATTATATAGTAAAAATGATCAAATTATTTCAAAGATTTAATTTGAATTTTTTTTACCTATTGCGTTTTTGCTATGTATTTTGTCAAATACACTCCAATTGTGCTCACACCCAGAGGAACTGCATGTCTAGTTGAGCACTCGAATGGCAAGCTTTTGGAGATGGGGTACTCTACCACCATAGCTTGCCCACCAAGCATCTACAAGTTAAAATAAAAATGAGAAGCAAAAATTATGAAGAGACAATGAATTATTAAATTTGAAAGTTGAAACTTGAAACTTGAAACAAACTGAAAGTTACCTGGCATTTTAGTCGTCCTATTCTTAATAGCCATGGTAAAACCAAATGTGCCACCTGCCATCCTATATATTTCCATTTCTCTAGAAATTTCTTCACGTTCTTGCTCAGATGCCACCATCCTCTCAACACATGTGAAGAATCCATCCATCACCTCGGCATCAAATCTGAAACCACAGGAGTAAGCAAATGCGGGGTTGAAGTAGATACCTGCAGCATGAATGGGGTGATGGAGGGTATTATTCCATCGGTCATCAATCACTCTCCATATGACCTATTGTTTCTCTAAACCCTCATCTCCCTTATCTTCATAATAAGCACGAATGGCTTCTTTGGCCCTATCCATGGCCTCATACAAGTAGCCCATTGCAGGCTTCTCTCCATCAACCAACCGAAGAACCCTTACCAAAGGTTCTGAAATGGCACACACCTCCTCTACTCCAGCCCAAAAGTTCGGCTTCTTTGGCCCTATCCATGGCCTCATACAAATAGCCCATTGCAGGCTTCTCTCCATCAACCAACCGAAGAACCCTTACCAAAGGTTCTGAAATGGCACACACCTCCTCTTCTCCAGCCCAAAAGTTCTGATCATATGAAACAAGTCTGCATATGCCCTCTCTCTTTGGTTTGCGGCTAATAGATAACTCACGCCAATCCTGTGAAAGAAACATACTCTTCACATCCCACATAGAATTCAACAGAGACTAGAGAGATATGAAAGTAGTGGCAAAGCGTGTTATCGCAGGACGCACCAACTCTTTGTTGTTGGTGAATCTTCTCATCAAGCTAAGCACAAATGCATGATTGTATATAAATTTTGTTATGCTCTTGGATGATTCAACAATATGCCTCACCATAGGAATCTTACCTATATCCTCCAACATCAAGTCAATACAATAAGCAACACAAGGTGTCCAAAACAGGGTAGGATACCTCTCCATAAGCAACCTGCCAACTACAACATAATTTGCAGCGTTGTCCATTATGACTTGGACAACATTTTGTGGGCCTATTTCCTGAATGAAGATTTCCAACAACTCACATAATAAACGCGCATCTTTAATGTGTGCAGATGCATCAACAGATTTCATAAACATTGTCCCCTTGGGACAACTAACCAAGAAGTTAAGAAGGTTCCTACCCTTTTGGTCAGTCCAACCATCTGACATCACTGTGCATCCAATGTGTTCCCATGATGCCCTAAACTCCTCCAATCTAGCAGTGCAATCATTCTTTTCCTCTTGAAGAAGATGCCCTCTCAACTCTGCAAAGGTAGGGGCTTTGTACCCCAGGCCAACGACAGCAACAGCATCAAACATAGGTTGGTAGAATGGGTTTGTCTTGGCAATGTTGAAAGGAACATCACTCCATAGAAGACATCTACTAACCAACTTGTCAGCTTCTGCCTTTTCCTTTTTTTTAATTGCTGATTTGATGCCAGGTTGTGCACCGGGTGTGGTTCTAGGGACAAAAAAGGATGAGAAAGCTGAGGGGTTGGGAGTGGAAGGTGATGCTGAAGCAGAAGAAGCACTCTCACTTCCCCATACTCTTGAGCTCCCTACAATTTGGCTTTTCATTACTGCCTTGGTGTCTTTGCCATCCTCTTTACCCATCAACTATTTAATGGCCTGTTGGATAATTTCTGGAGATGGATCTGGGCAAAGTTCTATATTTTTCCCTGGAATTTGCCCCAAATGGAATTTTAATCTGTTGACAACCCCTGACATATGCTTTCCACACAACTTGCAAGTCAAATACATTCTATTGACATCTCCAGTTTCAGGTATAGAATCAGGTTCACCATACTCCCACATAGGGTCATAGGATCAGGTTCACCATACTCCCACATAGGGTCCAAATTCCTTGGCATTTTGTTTGAAACATTTTGATGTTTGACCTTAGGCACAAAACAAAAATTGAAAAAAATTAAAAATTGCCCATCACATAAATTAAAATCACTAAATACTAAATACTAAATAGTAAACAAGGGTTTGAATTTTTTTTATTTGAATTTTGATTCTTGAAAGTTGAACTGTTGAAAATTTGAAGTTCACAACTTCAAATTCACCCCATAAAATTTGGTAAATTTAGTTGATGTAATGTAGTTTGGTAAATTTAGTGCAGGTTTTTAATTTTGTAGACATTGTCATGAGTTAATGTTCACAGTGCACACTCACAGGCATGGTTGATTCCTAGGCATAACAGAAAAGGCCTTATTTTAACTTCAGTGCTTTTTTTCCTTTATATATGACTGAAAATTGTATTTTGTATGGGCCCTGGGGTCAATGGTGTGTTCATTGTTTTCCACTAGATTAAATATATAAAGTTTAAATTGTTTTCCTATTATGGTAGTGGCAATAAATTGTAACCTTATGATACACAACAACAATGGTGATCTCTTCTTGACCATGATAGGGTAGATGTCGTAGCAGTACAACAGTAGTAACAATATGCAGTGTTATGGCAAAGGCAACAATATGCAATGTTATTGTTTACTAGTAACAGCAGTGATAGTAGTGGTTGCAGCGGCAAGAGCTGTTTATTATATATATTATAATTTATTTATGAAATAAAATAAGAAAATAAAAATACAATGAAGGAACTTACCTGGCAGCAGCAGCAAACCCGTCTGGTACCTCCCAATCTGCAACTTGCAAGCTCGAGCGGTGGTCTGAAATACTTATAATCTCCAAGCGGTGATCTGAAATACTGAAATCTTCAACTCCAATGCAAAATCTTTAAATCTCCAATGCAAATCGTAAATAAAACTTCAAACCCTCCCCTCGACTCTCCACAGTGTTCAACACAGCAAACCAACAAAAATAAACTCAAAAAAATCGCATTTCGACCTTTTATTGGCACAGCTGACGGGTTCACAATTTTTTGGATCGACTCGGCAAAAAGTCGGGAGTTTTACGATTATATCGCGACTTTTTAAAGTTTGAAAAAATCGCGAAAAAGTTGGCCGATGTTATCGGCGCCAAGAAAAAATCGCGACTTTTTCCACACTGCTGAAACTTCACTAGACTTGATCCCAAATCAAGTGGTTGGACACGTGCCATCCTAGACATAAAGAGTACCACAATCTCCGATGCATCCATCGGTCTTGCTACTAGTCTCTAGCTTTTCCCACCTCATTGGCCAAGATGAGAGGTACTTCCCGTGAGTCTGTGACTCCATGGGTAGGATGCATACGAGGCATAGATCAAAGAGAGGTGAACCAACTCAATATCATAACGGTGGGGCAAAAGCGCACAAACAAGGTTCGGAAAGCCTAGCCTTGTGGTTTCTTATAGCTCCAGGAAGTTATCCCCAAAGCCCCCTAGAGCTCCCAGAGATCATCGTCCAACAAGACCCTCAGAATAGGGTCGTTCCACGATTCTAAGATTCTCACGGAAGGTTAGGAACTTGACCTTCCCCAAGGGCTTTGTGAGAATATTTGTGACCTGCTCATCAATTCCTATATGATCGACCCTTACAGCGCCTCGTTGTACCATATCTCGGATAAAGTGGTACCTGATATCAATATGCTTAGATCGATCGTGGAACACGGGATTCTCTGACAAACGAATCCCACTTTGGCTATCACAAAGGATAACGGTGGTATCTAGGACATGCTCGAACAGCTCAGTGAAGAGCTTTCGCAACCAAACAGCTTCACAACAAGCCATACTCGCTTCAATGTATTCAGCCTCAGCGGTGCTCAAAGCCACCGACTTCTGCTTCCTACTCATCTAAGATATCGAAGCAGACCCAAGTGTGAAGCAGCATCCAGATGTGCTCTGGTGATCCACCACAATGCTAGCCCAATCGGCATCAGTATATCCATGGAGTCTCAAACACCCGACAGTGTATCTCAGCCCATGGTTTATCATGCCTCGAAGATATCTCAACAGATTCTTGGCACCAACCCAATGAATGTGATGAGGATCAACCATGTGTTGACTCAAAGTGTTCAGTATACGTCCGGACGAGTGTTCACTAAGAACATCAGGGCCCCTACAAGTTGACGATACTCGATAGGATTTGCTAGCACGGGCCCAGCAACGTTTCCACTCAACTTCTTAAAGTTGAGCTCCATCGGTGTCAACACGGACTTACAGTCCACCATTCCAAATCTTTCCAACAACTTCACAATGTATTTTCCTTGTGAAAGGAAAATCTCGCCAGGTCTTTGTCAGACCTCCAAGCCTAAGAAGTAATGCATCAATCCTAGGTCCTTCATCTCGAACTCAAAAGCGAACTCCCTCTTACACTGATGAATGAGAGGGTCAGCACCTGTCAGGAAGAGATCGTCAATAGAATGAGAGGCTTTTCTCTATCAACCTTGAAGTAAAGCTTCAGATCAGCATTACTACGAGTGAAGCCCAGCTTCCTCAAGTAGCTATCTATTCTCTCGTACCAAGCCCTGGGGGCTTGCTTCAACCCATAGAGGGCTTTCTTCAACCTGCATACATGGGTGTCTCTATCCTGGACTTCGAACCCCAGAGGTTGCTCCACATACAGCTCTTCCTTTATCGAACCATGTAGAAAGGCGGTCTTCACATCCATCTGATGAATATTCCATCCTTGCGTAGCAGCAAGGGCAATAATAGATCGAATGGTGGTATATCGAGCCATAGGTGCAAATATATCATCATAGTCTATGCCTTCCTTTTAAGAGAAGCCTCAGGCAATGAATCTTGCCTTGAACTTTTCAGCACTACCATCATATCCATGCTTGATCTTATAGAGCCATTTCGAGGTGACAACAGCTTTGTCCTCCAGTCTCGGAACCACATCCTAGACATCATTTTTCATAATGGACTCGTACTCTTCGTGCATAGCATCCTTCCAGACTTGATGCTTTACGGCTTCTTCAAATGATCCAGGCTCAGATTGTATGATTGTACTCGATACCCTTGGTATCTATTCGGCTTCTTGCTTTCACGGAATGTCCCCCTTGGGGCCATATGTCTCTCGGCATCTTCAAGAGTATACTGGAGCCATGCGGGTCTTCTCTTCATTGAAGGAGGTAGATCAATAAGGTCCATCGTTCCTTCAACATCGGGCATCATCTCATCCTTCTTTTCTTCCTGATTCCCAAATCTTACATCATGATCTTCCTCAGAGCTTGGAAGATTTATCACTTTCCTGAGGGAAGCATCTTCATCAAAGGTAACATCGTGGCATATCTCCACTTTTCTTTAACCAAGCACATAGACTCTATAAGCCTTTGAAGTTTCACTGTAGCCCACAAACATTCCCTTCTTCCCATAAGCATCCAGCTTGCTTCTCTTCTATTTCGGCACATGAAAATAAACAGGACATCCAAAAACTTTAAAATGTGAAACATCAGGTTTCTTACCAAAGAAAACCTCTTTGGGAGTTTTGGAGTCCAAAGCAGAATGCGGGCATCGATTTTGTATGTACACAGCAGTGTTCGCAGCTTCTTCCCATAGAAACTTTGGAACACCTTGGTCACATAGCATGGCACGGGCAGCTTCCACAATGGTCCTGTTCTTTCTTTCAGCAATGCCATTTTGTTCAGGAGTATACACGGTTGTGGTCTCCCTCTTAATGCCAGCTTATCTACAAAAGTTATTGAACTCGTTCATCTCATATTCAATGTATCGATCCTCGAAATCTTAATCTTCTTCCCTGTTTGATTTTCCACCAAGGCTTTGAAAGTACGAAACCACATGAATGCTTCATCCTTCTTCTTCAAGAAGTATATCCAGGTCTTGCGAGAGAAGTCATCTATAAATGCCATGTAATAAGAACATGTTAATTTTGGAAAACTAGGTCTAAACTCCATGTTGTGATGCTTAGATGAAGATGCCAATATTTTTATTGGACTCCTCTTTCAGAGAGGTGCAAGATCGATCTAAAGATCATCTTAATCCGATGAGAAGAACATTTATTTTGAATTTATTCAAAATATGTGCAGGTCGGCCTTAAGGTTTTGTGCCCCAGTAGTGGTGTCACACACCCTCACTGATGGATATAAATTGGTAAACGTTGGAGGACATTTTCACTCATCTCATCCTCACACATTTCTCTCTCCTCATTTGATTGGTTCGATGACCTTGGAGGCTCTTCTCTCCACACGTGGGAAAATTCCAACAGCAGCACATTTCTGATTTCGGTCTAGGGTTTCTGCAGCAACTTTGACCAGTGTTGACTTTGGTCAATGCAAGGTCAAACAGACCTGAAACTCTCCCAAAAATTCGATTTTCCAAATCTGCATTTTCTAGCACTATTCCCGAGGCAAGGCGTTGACTTTGAATTTTCTGCGTTGACCTAGCTGCTGCGGCTGTTTGCTTTGACCATTGACTTTTGAGTAGACCGTTTCGTTGTCCTAGAGGGTTGTGTGACATTGCTAGTTGGCTAACCATATTGAAACTTTGTTGGTTGAAGCATCCTGTTGACCGTCGTAACGCACCAACACACATATATTTTTGGCTTGTCTTCTATCGATCTACTGGTATGTTCTATCAGCATTTTACTTTATTGTTTATGTAATTGTTGTCTGATATTGGAGAAAAAGTAAAGTTGCATCAAGCATAGAACATCTACATAAATTTACATGGTATCAGAGCTGAGGTGAAGACAAAGCCCTAGTTTGTAGTAATCACCGAAGAAGAGGATGGGTTCCTCAAACTACAATGGCTTTAAGGCTGATGACAAATTGACTGGGACGGATGACTTCCATGCTTGGAAGATGACATTGGATCTTAACTTGGAAGACCAAGATGTCATGGACTATGTACTGGGTAAAATCCAAGAGCCTCCATCCACTGCAACTGTTGCTGCCAAAACAAAGTATAAGAAGGGGGAGATCGAAGCAAAGCTAATGATCAGGGACTCAATTCACAAGAGTCTGGTTGCCTACATCTCTGAGGTGGGCACATCCAAGGAGATGTATGATAAGTTGGTCCACATGTTCAAGGCCAACAATGCGAATCAAGACTTATTCTTCAAGAACCAATTGAAGAATCTGAAGAAAGACAAGGATGAGTCTGTTCAATCATATTTTCTGAAGTTAACCGAGATCAAGAACAATCTGTTGGCTATTGGAGAAACAATAGTTGATTGAAAGATGGTACTCACCGCACTTGGAGGGCTCTCATCCGAATGGCATGTGTTCAACACTACCATTCTCAATAACAGTGTGATACCTAACTTTGACGAAGTACTATCGAGATGCGTATGAAAGAACATGAAAATGAAGGAAATGTTAACTTCACTGCTCATTCTAGAAAGAAGAACTTTGGTGGTCCAAGGAACAAAGGAAGAGCAGGGGCCCAAGGGAAGAAAGGCAAGTGTTACACTTGTCACAAGCCAGGTCACTATGCTAGAGAATGCCCTTTCAAGAATGATTCTCTCGATGATGATGACAACAACAACAACCGGAGGAATGGCAATCAAAGGAACAACATGTTCAAGGGAAAGAGGAAGGCTCCCTCCGACGGAAATGGTCAACCTTTCAAAAGGTCGAGAAATTCCAGGTATGAAGAATCAAATGTTGTTGATAAAATAAATGAATTCATTCTTGTATTTGCCCTCTCTGCTACATCTCCACCCAACACTATGGATGTCTGGTTGATAGATAGTGGTGCCTCAAGGCACATCACTGGATTCAAGGAAGCACTTTCTGATATGGTTGAGAAGGATGCTAATCTGGAAATTATCCTTGGAGATAATGCCACATATCCCGTGAAAGGGACGAGCACTGTGACCCTCCACTTGTCTCAAGGTCAAGTCCTCCGCTTGCAGGATGTACTCTATGTACTCGATTTGAAGAAGAACCTTGTGTCTATTTCAGCCATGGAAGACAAAGGTTTCAAAGTGGCATTCATTGATGGGAAGGTACGTATATGGAAGAAGAGCTTCAAGGAAGCTATCACGATTGGGTTTAGAGTTGATACACTCTACCAGGTTGGAGGAAGTCTACTGGGAGCGATGACGTGTCATACTATTCGACAGACTGAACTATGGCACCAGAGGTTTGGACACCTTCACTACAAAGCCTTTCCCGAAGCAAGGAAGGTGGTGACGGGGATGCCCGAGTTCTCAAATAATCATGAAGGTGTATGACAGGGTTGTGCCGAAGGAAAGCATACAAGGGGACCTTTCCCCTCAAGTGTCACAAAGACATTTGATGTCTTGCAATTGATACATTCTGATCTATCTGGGATGCTGCTCGTGACATCCTTGGGAGGATGTTCTTATTATATGACATTCATAGATGACTTCTCTCGCAAAACCTGGATATACTTCTTGAAAAAGAAGGATGAGGCTTTCATGTGGTTCCGTACCTTCAAAGCCTTGGTGGAAAATCTGACAGGGAAGAAGATCAAGATATTGAGGACCGATAATGGCACTAAATATGAGACGAACGAGTTCAAGAACTTTTGCAGAGAAGTTGGCATCAAGAGGGAGACCACAACTGTCTATACTCCTGAGCAGAATGGTGTTGTTGAATGAAAGAATAGAACCATTGTGGAAATTGCATGTGCCATGCTATGTGACCAAGGCCTATCGATGTTTCTGTGCGGAGAAGCTGCGAACACTACTATGTACATACAAAATCGTTCCCCGCATTCCACTCTGGACTCCAAAACTCCCGAAGAGGTTTTCTCTAGTAAGAAACCTGAAGTCTCACATTTTATAGTTTTTGGATGTCCTATTTATTTTCATGTGCCGAAAGAGAAAAGAAGCAAGTTGGATGTGTCTGGGAAGAAGGGAATGTTTGTGGGCTACAGCGAAACTTCGAAGGCCTATAAAGTCTATGTGCCTAGTCAAAGGGAAGTGGAGATATGCCATGATGTCACCTTTGACGAAGATGCCTCCTTAAGGAAAGTAGTCAATCTTCCGAGATCTGAGGAAGATCATGAAGCAAGGCCTGGAAATCACAAAGAACCGAAGGATGAGACGATGCCTGATGCTGAAGGACCGATGGACCCGATTGATCCACCTCCTTCTATAGGGAAGAGAGCACCATGGCTTTGGGACACTCTCAAGGATGCTAAGGGACATATGGCCCCAAGGGGGACATTTCGAGAAAGAAAGAAGCCGAATAGATACAAAAGGTATCTAGTAGCCATGAGTACTATTGTACAATCTGAGCTTGGATCTTTTGAGGAAGCCGTAAAGAATCAAGTCTGGAAGGATGCTATGCACGAAGAGTATGAGTCCATAATGAAGAATGATGTCTGGGATGTGGTTCTAAGACCGGAGGACAAAGCAGTTGTCACCTTGAAATGGCTCTACAAGATCAAGCATGGATCTGATGAAAGTGCTGAAAAGTTCAAGGCAAGATTCATTGTCCGTGGCTTCTCTCAAAAAAAAGGCGTAGACTATGATGATATATGTGCACCTGTGGCCCGACATACCACCATCCGATCTATCATAGCCCTTGCTGCTACGCAAGGATGGAGTCTTCATCAGATGGATGTGAAAACCGCATTTATGCGTGGTGCGATAAAGGAAGAGGTGTATGTGGAGCAACCTCTGGGGTTCAAAGTCCAGGATCGGGACACCATGTCTGCAAGTTGAAGAAAGCCCTCTATGGGATGAAGCAAAGCCCTAGAGCTTGGTACGAGAGGGTAGATCGCTACCTGATGAAGCTGGGCTTCACTCATAGTAATGCTGATCCAAACCTTTACTTCAAGGTTGATAGAGAAAAGCTTCTCATTCTGGTGTTGTATCTGGACAACCTCTTCCTGATAGGTGTTGACCTTCTCATTCATCAGTGCAAGAGGGAGCTCGCTGAGTTTGAGATGAAGTACCTAGGACTGATGCATTACTTCCTAGGCCTGGAGGTCTGGCAGAGACTTGGCGAGATTTTCCTTTCTCAAGGAAAATACATTGTGAAGCTTCTGGAAAGATTTGGCATGGTGGACTGTAAGTCCTTGTCGACACCGATGGAACTCAACTTTAAAAAGTTGAATGGCAACGCTGTTGGGCCCGTGTTAGCAAATCCTACTGAGTATCATCAACTCGTAGGAGCCCTGATGTTCTTAGTGAACACTCGTCCGAACGTATGTTTTGCAGTGAACACTTTGAGTCAACACATGATTGATCCTCATAACATTCACTGGGTTGGTGCCAAGAAACTCTTGACATATCTCTAGGGCACGATAGACCATGGGCTGAGATACACTGTCGGGAGCATGACACTCCATGGATATACTGATGCCGTTTGGGCTGGCAGTGTGGTGGATCGCAAGAGCACATCTGGATGTTGCTTCACATGTAGGTCTTCTTCGAGCAGGAAGCAGAAGTCGGTAGCCTTGAGCACTACTGAGGCTGAATACAGTGCAGCATGTATGGCCTGTTGTGAAGTCACCTGGTTGCGAAAGCTCTTTAGTGAGTTGTTCGAGCATGTGATAGATGCCACCATTATCCTTTGTGATAACCAGAGGGGGATTCGTTTGTCATAGAATCCTCGGTTCCACGGTCGATCCAAGCATGTTGATGGCTAGTACCACTTTATCCGGGATATGGTATAGAGAGGCGTCATAAGGCTCGATCATATAGGAACTGATGAACAAGTCGCGGATATACTCACAATGCCTTTGGGGAAGGTCATGTTGCTAACCTTTTGTGAGAATCTTGGAATCGTGGAACGACCCTATGTTGAGGTCCCTGTTGGACGATGAGCTTTGGAAGCTCTGGGGGGCTTTGGGGATAGCTTCTCGGAGCTATAAGCAACCACAAGGCTAGGCTTGCCGAACCTTGTTGGTGTGCTTCTGCCCACCATTATGATGATTGAGTTGGTTTACCTCTCATGATTTGTGCCCCGTATGCATCCTACCCATTGAGTTCAGGGCTCATGGGAAGTACCTCTCATTTGGCCAGTGAGATGGGAAAAGCTACAGACTAGTAGCAAAGACTGATGGACGCATCAGAGATTGTCGTACTCTCTATCTAGGATGGCACGGTCCAACCACTTGATTTGGGATCAAGTATAGTGAGGTTCCGGACCTCCAACTAACTTCGGGTAAGATAAACCAACTTCGGGTTGGTATGAGATTCTTTGTGAGTCCAATAGAGGTTTCAGACCTCTAGGCTGAATCTGTCAGTCGGGAATGATGTTTTTGTGACTAACCCACTTCTGTTCTGAAATAAAGAAGCCAACAAAGCAAGTTACTGCGGGATGACGCAGGATGTTTGGATTGCATAGGTTGATGGAGTTCTCCCTAGTTGAGAGGGAGTGTTAATTTTGGACAACTAGGTCCAAACTCCATGTTGTGATGCTCAGATGAAGATGCCAATATTTTTATTACACTCCTCTTTTGGAGAGGTGCAAAATCAATCTAAAGATCATCTTAATCCGATGAGTAGAACATTTATTTTGAATTTATTCAAAATATGTGCAGGTCGGCCTGAAGGTTTTGTGCCCCAGCAGTTGTGTCACACACCCTCACTGATGGATATAAATTGGTCAACATTGGGGTACATTTTCACTCATCTCATCCTCACACATTTCTCTCTCCTCATCTGATTGGTTCGATGACCTTGGAGGCTCTTCTCTCCACACGTGGGAAAATTCCAGTAGCAGCAGCACATTTCTGATTTTTGGTCTAGGGTTTATGCAGCAACTTTGACCAGCATTGACTTTGGTCAACGCAAGGTCAAACAGACCTGAAACTCTCCCAAAAATTCGATTCTCCGAATCTGCATTTTCTGGCACCATTCCTAAGGCAAGGCATTGACTTTGACTTTTCTGCGTTGACCTAGCTGTTGCTGTTGTTTGCATTGACCATTGACTGACATCGTTGACTTTTGAGTTGATCGTTTAGTTGTCCTAGAGGGTTGTGTGGCATTGCTAGTTGGTTGACCATATTGAGACTTTATTGGTTGAAGCATCCTGTTGACCATCGTAACGCACCAACACACTTATATGTTTCTGGCTTGTCTTCAGTCGATCTACTGGTATGTTCTATCAGCATTTTACTTTATTGTTTATGTGATTGTTGTCTGATATTGGAGAAAAATTAAAGTTCCATCAAGCATAGAACATCTACATAAATTTACAGAACATCCTCTCAAAGATGTCACAAGCAGCATGCCAGATAGATCAGAATGTCTCAAAGATGTCTTTGTGACACTTGAGTCGAAAGGTCCCCTTGTATGCTTTCCTTCGTCACAACCCTGACATACACCTTCATGATCATTTTTGAATTCAGGCATCCCTGTCACCACCTTCCTTGCTTCGAAAAGGGCTTTGTAATGAAGGTGTCCAAACCTCCGGTACCATAGTTCGGTTTGACGAATAGTATCACATGTCATAGCCCCCAGTGGACTTCCTCCACCCTGGTAGAGTGTATCAACTCTAAACCCAATCGTAAGAGCTTCCTTGAGACTCTTCTTCCAGATGCATACCTTTCCATCGACGAATGCCACCTTGAAACCTTTGTCTTCCATGGCCGAAAAAGACACACAGTACTTCTTCAAATCAGGTACACAGAGTACATCTTGCAAGTGAAGGACTTGACCTTGTGTTAAAATTGGACAACTAGGTCCAAACTCCATGTTGTGATGCTCAGATGAAGACACCAATATTTTTATTGGGTTATTCTTTCGAAGAGGTGCAAGATCAATCTAAAGATCATCTTGATCCGATGAGCATAACATTTATTTTGAATTTATTTTTAATACTTTCAAAATATGTGCAGGTCGGCCTTAAGGTTTTACGCCCCCAGCAAATGTGTCACACACCTCAGTGATTGATATAAATAGTGTCAACGTTGGAGGACATTTCACTCATCTCATCTTCACACATCATCTCTCCTCTTTTGATTGGTTCGACCTCCTTGGAGGCAGTTTCAGTTCACATGTGGGAAAGAAGGACGAAGAGGAAGCTGCTGCAGCTAAGGTTTCCACGCAAGTTTGACCAGCGTTGACTTTGGTCAACGTATGGTCCAAAGGAGTTGATTTTTGGTGGAGACTTCGATTTTGGAAGGCCGTACATTTTGGCACAAGAACCGAGGTCAAAGGTTGACCGTAAACCGTATTGTGTTGACTTTTACTTGTTGTTGATGTTGTTGCTGCCGTGCTGTTGGTACTTCTGTTGTTGTTGTCGTTGCTGCTAGTGCCGTTGCTGTTGTTGTTGCTACTGTTGTTGTTCTACGTTGACTTTTTTTGGCAGCGTTGACTTTTCTGAAGTTGACTTTGAGTTGATCGTGTGGCTATTATGAGGGCTATTGTAACACATGCTGGGTTGGCTAACCAAGGAGACTTTGCTAAGTTGAAGCATCCTGTTGACCGTCGTAACGCACCAACACATTTTTCTGTTTCTGGTTTGTCTTCTGTAGATCCACTGGTATGTTCTATCAGCGTTTTACTTGATTGTTTATGCGATTGTTGTAGTGAAAAGTAAAGTTGCATCAAGCATAGAACATCTACATAAATTTACATGGTATCAGAGCTGAGGTGAAGACAAGCCCTATTTGTAGCAATCACTGAAGAAGAAAATGGGTTCCACAAACTATGGCTTCAAGGAGGATGACAAATTGACTGGGAAGGATGACTTCAATGCTTGGAAGATGATATTGGATCTCAAATTGGAAGACCAAGATGTCATGGACTATGTGCAGGGTAAAATCCAAGAACCTCCATCCACTGCTACTGCTACTGCCAAAACAAAGTACAAGAAGGGGGAGATCAAAGAAAAGCTTAAGATCAGGGAAACCATTCATAAGAGTCTGGTGACCTACATCTCTGAGCTAGGCACATCCACAGAGATATATGATAAATTGATCCTCACCTCCGGCGGAAATGATCAACCTTTCAAAAGGTCAAGAAATTCTAGGTATGAGGAATCAAATGTTGTTGATAAAATAAATGAATTCATTCTTCTATCTGCCCTCTCTGCTGCATCTCCACCCAACACTATGGATGTCTGGTTGATAGATAATGGTGCCTCAAGGCACATCACTGGATTCAAGGAAGCACTCTCTGATATGGTTGAGAAGGATAATAATCTGGAAATTATCCTTGGAGATAATGCCACATATCCCGTGAAAGGGACAAGGACTATGACCCTCCACTTGTCTCAAGGTCAAATCCTCCGCTTGCAGGATGTACTATATGTACCTAATTTGAAGAAGAACCTTGTGTCTATATCGGCCATGGAAAACAAAGGTTTCAATGTGGCATTCACTGATGGAAAGGTGTGCATGTGGAAGAAGAGCTTCAAGGAAGCTATCACGTTTGGGTCTAGAATTGATACACTCTACCAGGTTGGAGGAAGTCCACTGGGAGCAATGACATGAGAGGCTATCCGACAGACCGATAATGACACTAAATATGAGTCAAACAAGTTCAAGAACTTTTGCAAAGGAGCTAGCATCAAGAGGGAGACCACAATGTTTGTGGGCTACAGCAAAACTTCGAAGGCCTATAGATTCTATATGCCTGGTCAAAGGGAAGTGGAGATATGCCACGATGTCACCTTTGATGAAGATGTTTCCCTGAGGAAAGTAGTCAATCTTTTGAGATCTGAGGAAGATCATGAAGTAAGGCCTGGAAATCAAGAGGAACCGAAAGATGAGACGATGCCTGATGTTGAAGGACCGATGGACCCGACTGATCCACCTCCTTCACTAGGAAAGAGACCATCATGGCTCAGGGACACTCTCGAGGATGCTAAGGGAGATATGGCCCCAAGGGGGACATTTCGTGAAAGCAAGAAGCCGAGTAGATACCAAGGGTATCTAGCAGCCATGAGTACTATTGAACAATCTGAGCCTGGATCTTTTGAGGAAGTCGTAAAGCATCAAGTCTGGAAGGATGCTTTGCACGAAGAGTATGAGTCCATAATGAATAATGATGTCTGGGATGTGGTTCCAAGACCAGAGGACAAAGCAGTTGTCACCTCGAAATGGCTCTACAAGATCAAGCATGGATCTGATGAAAGTGCTGAAAAGTTCAAGGAAAGATTCGTTGCCCGTGGCTTCTCTCAAAAAGAAGGCATAGACTATGATGACATATTTGCACCTGTGACCACCATTTGATCTATCATAGCCCTTGCTGCTATGCAAGGATGGAGTTTTCATCAGATGGATGTAAAGACCGCATTTCTGCATGGTGCAATAAAGGAAGAGGTGTATGTAGAGCAACCTCTGGGGTTCGAAGTCCAGGATCGAGACACCCATGTTTGCAGGTTGAAGAAAGCCCTTTCTGGGTTGAAGCAAGCACCCAGAGCTTGATACGAGAGGATAGATAGCTACCTGATGAAGTTGGGCTTCACTCGTAGTAATGCTGATCCAAACCTTTACTTCAAGGTTGATAGAGAGAAGCCTCTCATTCTCGTGTTGTATGTGGATGACCTCTTCCTGACAGGTGTTGACCCTCTCATTCATCAGTGCAAGAGGGAGCTCGCTACTGAGTTCGAGATGAAGGACCTAGGACTGATGCACTATTTCCTAGGCCTGGAGGTCTGACAAAGACCTAGCGAGATTTTCCTTTCTCAAGGAAAATACATTGTGAAGCTTCTGGAAAGATTTGGTATGGTGGACTCCAAGTCCGTGTCGACACCGATTGAGCTCAACGTTAATAAGTTGAGTGGCAGCGCTGCTGGGCCCGTGTTAGCAAATCCTACTGAGTATCGTCAACTCGTAGGGGCCCTGATGTTCTTAGTGAACACCCGTCTGGATGTATGTTGTGCAATGAACACTTTGAGTCAACACATGGTTGATCATAACATTCACTAGGTTGGTGCCAAGAAACCCTTGAGATATCTCTAAGGCATGATAAACCATGGGCTGAGATACACTGTCGGGAGTATGACACTCCATGGATATACTAATGCCGATTGGGCTGGCAGTGTGGTGAATCGCAAGATCACATCTGGATGTTACTTCACACGTAGATCTTCTTTGGGCAAGAAACTGAAGTCGGTAGCCTTGAGCACCGCTGAGGCCGAATACATTGTAACATGTATGGCCTGTTGTGAAGTCACTTGGTTGCGAAAGCTCTTCACGAGTTGTTCGAGCATGTGCTAGATGCCACAGTTATCCTTTGTGATAACTAGAGGGGGATTTGTTTGTCATAGAATCTCGTGTTCCACGAACGATCCAAGCATGTTGATGGCTGGTACCACTTTATCCGAGATATGGTACAGCGAGGCGCCGTAAGGCTCGATCATATAGGTACTAATGAGCAGGTTGCGGATATTCTCACAATGCCCTTGGGGAAGGTCATGTTCCTAACCTTCTGTGAGAATCTTGGAATCGTAGAATGACCCTATTCTGAGGGCCCTGTTGAACGATGAGCTCCGGGAGCTCTGGGGGGGGCCTTGGGGATAGTTCCTCGGAGCTATAAGCACACATGGGGCTAGGCTTGCCGAACCTTGTGGTGCTTCTGCACCACCTTTATGATATTTGAGTAGGTTCACCTCTCATGATCTATGCCCCGTATGCATCCTACCCACTAAGTTCCGGACTCATGGGAAGTACCTCTCATTTGGCCAATGAGGTGGGAAAAGCTAGAGACTAGTAGCAAATACTGATGGACACATCAGAGATTGTCGTACTCTCTATCTAGGATGACACGTGTCCAACCACTTGATCTGGGATCAAGTCTAGTGAGGTTTCGAACCTCCTACTGACTTCGGGTCAGATAAACCAACTTCGGATTGGTATGTGATTCTTTGAGTCCATGTGAAGTTTCGGACCTCCTACTGACTTCGGGTCAGATAAACCAACTTCGGGTTGGTATGTGACTCTTTCAGTCCATGTGAGGTTTCGGACCTCCAACTGACTTCAGGTCAGTGAGACTAACTTCGGGTTAGTATATATGACTCTCTTGAGTCCAAGTGAGGTTTCGAACCTCCTACTAACTTCGGGTCAGGTAAACCAACTTCAGGTTGGTATGAGACTCTTTGCGAGTCCTATAGAGGTTTCGGACCTCTGGGCTGAATCTGTCAGCCGGGAATGATGTCTTTGTGACTGACCCACTTCTGTTTTGAAATAAAGAGCCCAGCAAAGCAAGTTACGGCAGGATGACGCACGATGTTTGATTGCACCAATGGATGGAGTTCTCCCAAGTTGAGAGGGAGTGTTAAAATTGGACAACTAGGTCCAAACTCCATGTTGTGATGCTCAGATGAAGACACCAATATTTTTATTGGGTTCCTCTTTCGAAGAGGTGCAAGATCGATCTAAAGATCATCTTGATCCGATGAGTAGAACATTTATTTTGAATTTATTTTTAATACTTTAAAATTATGTGCAGGTCGGCCTTAAGGTTTTACACCCCCAACAAATGTGTCACACACCTCAGTGATTGATATAAATAGAGTCAACGTTCGAGGACATTTCACTCATCTCATCCTCACACATCATCTCTCCTCTTCTGATTGGTTCGAGCTCCTTGGAGGCAATTTCAGTTCACACGTGGGAAAGAAGGACGAAGAGGAAGTTGATGCAGCTAGGGTTTCCACGCAAGTTTGACCAGCGTTGACTTTGGTCAACGCATGGTCCAAAGGCGCTGATTTTTGGTGGAGACTTCGATTTTGGAAGGCCGTACATTTTGGCACAAGAACCGAGGTCAAAGGTTGACCGTAGACCGTGTTGCGTTGAATTTTACTTGTTGTTGTTGTTGTTGTTGTCATTGCTGCTGGTGTTGCTGCTGTTGCTACCGTTGCTGCTGTTGCCGTTGCTGCTGTTGTTCTGCGTTGACTTTTCTATGCAGCGTTGACTTTCCTAGGGTTGACTTTGAGTTGACCGTGTGGCTGTTTTAAGGGCTATTGTGACACATGCTGGGTTGGCTGACCAAGGAGACTTTGCTAGTTGAAGCATCCTGTTGACCGTCGTAACGCACCAACACATTTTTTTTTGTTTCTGGTTTGTCTTCTGTAGATCCACTGGTATGTTCTATCAGCGTTTTACTTGATTGTTTATGTGATTGTTGTAGTGAAAAGTAAAGTTGCATCAAGCATAGAACATCTACATAAATTTACACCTTAAGATAGACGGAGGGTCATAGTCCCTGTCCCTTTCACGGGATAGGTGGCATTATTTCCAAGGATAATTTTCAGATTAGTATCCTTCTCAATCAAATCAGATAGTACTTCTTTAAACCCAGTGAGGTGCCTTGAAGCACCACTATCAATCAACCAGACATCCATGTTGTCAGGTGGAGATGCAACATAGAGGGCAAATCCAAGAATGAATTCATTTTTCTTATCATCAATAACATTATCCTCATACCTGGAATTTCTTAACCTTTTGAAAGGTTGTCCATTTCCATTGCGACCAGAGGAAGCCTTCCTCTTTCCTTTGAACTTGTTGTTCCTTTGATAGTCATTCCTCCTGTTGTTGTTGTTATCATCATCCCTGGGAGAATCCCTTCTTTTAAGGCATTTTCTAGCATAGTGGCCAATCTTGTTACATGTGTAACATCTTCCTTTCTTTCCTTTGACCCCAGCTCTTCCATGGTTCCTCGGACCACCATTGTTCTTCTTCTTAGCACGAGCGGTGAAGGCAACATTACCTTCATTTTCATATTCCATCATTCTTGTTTCCTGTTGAGTGCATCTTGACAATACTTCATCAAAATCAAGAATCACATTATTATTGAGAATGGTAGTAATGAATACATGCCATTCAGAGGGGAGACCTCCAAGTGCGGTGAGAACCATTTCTCAATCAGCTACTGTTTCCCCAATGGCAAGAAGATTATTCCTGATTTCAGTCAACTTCAGAAAATAGGATTGAATGGATTCATCCCTGCCTTTCTTGAGACTCTTCAATTGGTTCTTAAAGAAAAAAACTTGATTTGCAGTGTTAGCCCTGAACATATTGACCAACTTATCATACATCTCCTTAGATGTGCCCAGCTCAAAGATGTAGGCAACCAAACTCTTATGGATGGAATCCTGGATGATAAGCTTTGCTTTGATTTCCCCTTTCTTATACTTCGTCGTGGTGGCAGCAGGTGCAGATGATGGAGGATCTTGGATTTTACCCTGCACATAGTCCATGACATCTTGGTCTTCCAAGATCAGATCCAAAGACATCTTCCAAGCATGAAAGTCAGAGTTGCCAGTCAATTTGTCATCAGATTTGAAGCCATTATAATTTGAGGTACTCATGAGTCCTTGACAAATACTACTTCTTCGGTGATTTCTCTCAATACAAACTTGGGCTTTGTCTTCACCTTAGCTCTGATAGCGAATGTTCTATGATTGATGCAACTTTACTTTAAATCCGATATCAAATAGCAATCACATAAACATGAAAGTAAAATGTTGATAGAACATACCAATAGATTGACGGAAGACAAGCCAAAAATACACTTAATTTGATCAGCAAAATATGTGTTGTGGTGCGATACGGCAGTCAATAGGATGCTTCAACTAGCAAAGTCTCCTCATGGTCAGCCAACCAGAATGTGTCACACAACCCTCAAGACAGCTCTACAATAGTCAACAAAAGTCAACGATGTCCAGTCAATGGTCAACGTAGAATAGCAGTAGCAAAAAGTCAACACAGCATGATCAAAGGTCAATGTCCAACCTCGGTTTTTGTGCAAAAAAATGTGGACTGCAAAGATCGAAGTTTTGGGAGAGTTTGAGGTCAAATTGACCAAGCGTTGACCAAAGTCAACGTTGGTCAAAGTTGCGCTGAAACCCTAGATCAGATCAAAAAACCCTAGTTGTTGTTTTCCCACATGTGAGTGAAGAGAAGCCTCCAAATGTGAGATCGAACCAATCAGATTCAAGAGAGAAAAATGTGTGATGAGTGATGGTGAAAATGACCTCCAACGTTCACCAATATATATCCAACTGTGAGGGTGTGTGACACATATGTTTGTGCTCCAAGCCTACATTACAATTCTAGCCGACCTTGCACATAAGTGGAATTAATTCAAAATAAATGTTCTGCTCATCCGATCGAGATGATCTTTAGATCGATCTTGCACCTCTCCAAAAGAGGAATCCAATAAAAATATTGGCATCGTTGTCTGAGCATCACAACATGGAGTTTGGACCTAGTTTCCCAAAATTAACATTTCCCCATGGCTTGTGTATGTATCAAAGTAGGGTGTTGATCCCTCTCAAGAACTACTATGAATTATGTTCAATTTTGATGATGATCTTTGAGCTTGGGTAACATCTAGGCATCGACTAATGTTGGTGACATGGCAACTTATTGGTAATGGATATCCAACAAACTCCCTAAAGCTTATTGGTTTTTTGTCGAGATTTTAAAAGGTGGAAACACAAGAAGCTAAGGGTTGTACCTTATGAGGCTCCCTTCACGATAAAACAAAGCTTGAACCTATCTCAAAGCCCAACTAAAGTTGTAATACCCTAGCAAGTTTAGGCACAATAATTACTAAGAGCTCCATTTCACCCAGCCCAATTGTCATAAAGGGAATGAAAGGGTCCCCAAACATCTAGATCACATTAAGTGTTAATTTTCATATATAGGTGCATACACACAATACCACACACAATGTGCAAAGAAACAATAAATCACATATATACATATGCTCAAGTCTAGGGAACATTGTTGCACAAATTTCTAAACATGGATTTGCATGTTCATCTCCCTTAAAATATCGCATAGTGTTTTTTTACATGTTTTCTACAAAGCAAATCATATGTCTATTGATATTCAAATATTTGTAAAGTGCATGTTTATGCAATTTTTATTCTCTTCGTGTTTCTCCTCTTGCTTGTTGGTTTGAATTTACCAATTGTGACATCTCCAAGAAATTGAACCCAAGTAGCATTTTGTTTTCAAATGTCCCATATACTACAACATATGGGGGAGATTGGGGAGATTTCATTACTTGTTCCCCACTATTGGGGTCCTTTGCAATTTTCTTTTTCAGCACTAATCAAAGATCCATAGCTTCATACACCTAAGCAACAATTATCCACATACAATAAACTTTGCACAACCTCTGCAAGCCCAATATCATCAAACTCATTGTTTCTTTCTTTTATCTTATCTCTACAACTACTTCTTTCTTCTATCTTATCTTAACTAGTAGAAGCAATAACCACCAAGCAAACTCCCTAGCTTTAGAGCTTGTTAGTGGCAACTCTATCAAACAACAAACTTCCTCCCACCTAACTAACAAACATTCCAACTCCACAAGACCTCAAAACTTAACCCACTCCTTCGAAAGCACTACCCACCAAGTCTAATGTAATCATGAGTTTCTTCTAGTCGGCCTCAAATATTACAATAGACAAGTCTTTTCACTCTGGAGCTCTTCCTAGATACCCTAGCCAAGCCCCATCAACCCCAAGTATTTCTTAGACAGCATCATTGAGATTTACATCAACACCTTCCTAGAGATGAGGGATAACAAGGATGCCTCTTTTCCCTCCTCTCTACCTCTTCTTCAAATTCTACCTCTTCTTCCATCTCTAGATTGATCTCGGACTCCATGCCTTTTAGGGTTTTGTACTGTTGTCTTAGCTAGATTAGGCTCCTCTCTTTCATTTGATGTTTGTATCCCTTTCACTATGTTACTTTTTTTCTTTAGTTTTCAAGAGTATTCATAACACTCCCATGCTCCACGAATGATTAATTGTACTTTCAAGTCCCATTGACCTTTTTCTTGGTCAATTATGGACATTTATAAAACTATCATACGTTATCTTACTTTATATGTGTCTCTATAGGACTTTGCCCAAAATTTGTTCTCTGCCAATTCCAACACACTACTCTTCAGTTATGTTTGATCAAACTGGAAAACAAGTTCGATGTTGCCCCTAGACCCCGTTGTTCCTTTCGAAAAAATTATATTTCTCTTTTAATTTTTCCTCACCCTCTATCATATTCATTCTAATGTCAATATGCTTTGGCATCAAAGGCATGAGCATCTTGATTCTCAATATCTTTATCTTTTGAAAAAGCTAAATAGGGTTAACAATATGCCTTCCAATCAAGTGGAGGATGGGGTAGGTGAAGCATTTTTGGCTAAGGAGCACAAGGAGGTTTTGGACACTAGAAAAATTTGGAGAGAAAATACATCATTAGATCTTGTACACATGATATGCAATCCCATGAATACACCATCATTGGCAAGTTCCAAGTATTTTTTGCTCTATGTTAATGTTTTTCATAGAAGATGAGGATTTTCTTTTAGTTTCTGACATGGAGGATAAGGGTTTTGCAGTTCAATTCAAGAACCAACAAGTCCTCATTAGGCTGAAGGATTCTAGCCCAGATACAACTTAGGTAATAGGGGTTAGAGAAGGTAATTTGTATAAGTTGCAGGGTGAACCTATTTGAGCCTTGGTGCACAACAATGATAGTTTGTATGAGTAGTGGCACAAGAGGATGGGGCACCTACATCACAGGGCATTACCTATTCTAAGGGAGATAGTCATAGGTCTTCCAAAGTTTAGTACTGAGTAGCATGGTGTACACACAACATGCACGCTTGGAAAGCATGCCAAGGCTTCTTTTTCCACAGTACAAAACACAAGTCTAAGAGAATTCTAGAACTAGTACATTCAAATCATGGATGTTTGCAGACCAAACTCATTAGGATCAATAACAAGCATGTATTATGTTTTCTTTCTTTGATGATTGAGGGTAAAGGGAAGCAACAACAAATGCAGGTGGCAGTATTTGCAAAAAATTAGATGAATGAGTTTTCTACCAAGTTCGAGAAGGATTCCCCAATGACATATTGCCTTTCTACCAGAGCAATTCCGAGGGATGTATGGTATGTGGACAGTTGGGCATCTTGATATATGTCATCAACCCGTCAATTGTTTTCTAGTCTAACGAAGCGAGACTCAAGAGTACAGGTTGAGCATGGTGATGACGCCAAGTACCGAGTAGCAAGAGTTAGTATTAATCAAGTAATTCTTTAGATTTTGACAATGTCTTGTTTATTCCAAGTCTCATGATGAATTTGCTTTCAATTTCTACCATGGAAGATAAGAGTTTTGCAGTTGAGCTCAAGAACCGACATGTTTGCATCAGGGTGAAGGATTCTAGTTCAGATATAGCTCAAGTGATAGGGGTTAGAAAAGGTAGTTTGTATAAGTTGCAGGGTGAACCTATTCGAGCCTTGGTGCATAACAATGATAGTTTGTCTATGATGTGGCACAAGAGGATGGGGCACTTACATCACAAGGCATCACTTATTCTTAGGGAGATATTCATAGGTCTTCCAGAGTTTAGTATTGTGGTGTATGCAATTGTGGCATGCTTGGAAAGCATGCCAAGGTTACTTTCCCAACCAATGAGCCTAAGTCTAAGGGAATTCTAGACCTAGTATATTTGGACGTTTGTGGACCAATGTCAGTAGCATAAATAACAAGAAGTATGTATTATGTCTCCTTTATTTGATGATTAGGGTAAAGGGAAGCAACAAAAGATGCAGGTAGTATTCTTTGCATAAACTTAGATGAACGAAATTACTAACAAGTTCAGGAACGATTTCCCAATCATGCATGGTATGTGGACAGTTAGGCATCTCAACGTATGACATCAACCCAGCAATTGTTTTCTAATCTAAAGAAGCAGAACTAAAGAGTACATATTGAACTTGGTGATGATGCCAAGTACCCAAAAGCATGAGTTGGTACTATTCCCTTCCAGCTTGAGTCATGTAATTATTTAGGTTTCACAATATCTTGTTTGTTCCAAGTCTCAAGATGAATTTTTTTTTAGTTTCTACCACTGAGCATAAGGGCTTTGCAATTAACTTCAAGAAACTACAAGTCCTTGTCAAGTCGAAGGATTCTATCCCAAATACAGCTTAGGTAATAGGTTAGAGTAGGTCATTTCTACAGGTTGTTGGGTGATCCAATTTGAGACATGGTGCATAACAATGATAGCTTGTACGAGTTGTGGTACAAGAGGACAGGGCACCTACATCACAAGGCATTTCCTATTCTAAAGGAGATAGTCATAGGTCTTCCAAAGTTTAGTATTGAGCAGCATGGTGTACACACATAGTGCATGCTTGGCAAGCATGCTAAGGCTACTTTCCCAAGCAATAAGCAAAGGTATAAGGGAATTCTAGACCTAGTACATTCAGATGCTTGTGGACCGATGCCAATAGCAACAATAACAAGAAGCATGTACTATGTTTACTTTATTGATGATTTCTCTCGCAAGACTTGGATTTGTTAATTTTCCCCTGTTTTATGTTGTTACAATCACTTTAGCCCAATCTTATCTTCAATTAGCAATCACTTTCAAATCAATTTAATCTTTTCAGTAACTTATAGCAATTGTAGATAGAACAGTGAATGCAATGACAGTAGAAGACAATCAAGAGCAATAACAAACATGAGGATTTGGTCAAAAACCAGGGAAAACCCTTTCAAAGTCTTCGTATTAGATTGTCATAAAATGTTCAACAAAGAGAGTACAATGATTCAATTCACCATCCAAGAGTCAAAGGTCAACAGCTTTGACTTTCCAACAACCAATATCCAAAAATTCAAGAGATGAGGCCAAAAGTCAAATTTGGTCAAACTATCAAATTTGGTCAAAGTTAACAGCAACAAGTGATGCCCTAAACAGTCATAAGTCAATGGTTAGAACACCTCCAAAGGAGATTGATCAACTGCCCAAAAAAGTGGCCTGGAAAGCTAGTCAAAATGAGGTCAAAACAATCCCAAACAAATTGGTTCAATTTGGTCAATGGAGAGAGAAAGTCAACTATCAAATCTACAGTCAACTACAGTCAAAGTGCCCAAAAAATATAGGTCATTGTGGCAAAGAATTCGGTCTCCAAAAGCAGTCCAAAATTCCAAGTCAAACTATGCCCAAACTCAAAAAGTCAATGCTGGTCAAAGGGTTGGTCAAAGACAAATTTCGGCCCTCTGAAATTTGCTCTCTCCTCTTCGCACGTGTGGATGAAGACCTGCAGTTTTCAAATAGATCGACCCTCCAAGAGAAGAAGAATGAATGAGTGTTATGTGTTTCCAAATGAGGTGCTAATGAGTTGTATTTATAAGCGTTGGAGGAGACCCAATTTGTCCTTAAAGTTGACCTAAACTTTTGTGCACTTTTGGGTTTTCACAATAAAAAATAACTTTTCCATGAACAAATTAAATTCTTCCGAGGAAAAAGAGGGTCTTCTCTAGATGAGGAAGGTTGTCCAAATGAGGGAATTTATCCCCGAGTTACCAAATTAACACTCCCTCTCAGCTAGGAAGAAATTTTTGACCGCATCATGTGTCTTGTTCCAAATGTCTCGTCGTCATCAAGTCAAATATTGTCTTCGCAAACTAAACAAGGGTTGAACAGACCTAGCTAAGGCCTGGTTAGGGCAGACCGAGATCATAACAAGGTTGGAATAGGGGTACTGAGACCTACTGAGCAGGCTGCCAAAGGAAGGAGGTCACGTGTTTAACAGCAAAGAGATTGTTGGCCTGGGAGGGCTAAAGAAGTACTAGTTGTGGAGGAATTTAATGCACAAAAAGAAGTTTGTGGGCTAAAGGGATAAGCCTAGGCTTAAGAAGTTGTCAGTGAAGATGCCAAGTGGGTAGAGGTTGACTGTGAGCTTTAGTTGGCTAGGCAATTGGATCCAATGCCGGAGAGCCTGGGTGTGAGACCGGAAGGGGCCAGAGGGTCAGATCCAACCAGCAGAAACCACGCAGTCCCCACACAGAGTGACGCAAAAACTGCGTAGAGGATGTGGAGGGCTTGCCAGTTGGGCTTCCAGTGTCAGTGTGTGAAGTAATCTCACAAGCACTTTGTCAGCCAGATTCTCTGTGAGGATATCCAGTAAGGCATCCGGTTTGTATTCAGAAAAATTACTGCATAATATATAAACCCTCAGCGGCTGCACCGTCTTTCCCACATTGGGTTTTTCTGGGGACATTGGTCCAAAAACAATTGTGTCAAATGTGTCTATGATTTACTCTTGTTCAGATTTTGTTTCCGCACTTGTATTTTTTCCACAATTAATTTGTGAAGGCTATAGTGTATGAGATTTCGTTGTTTACTGTAGAAAATCGTAAATAATTTGTTAAAAGGAATTAACCGATAAGAGATATCTCATCAGCGTTGCAGTAGGATTCTGGGTATTACGAATTTTCACACTAAGCCCTAGTTGTATCAGTCAAAGGACATGTTGACTACTCAAGTGTCAACTACCCCATGAGCAGAGTACAGTTCAAAGCAGTGAATTTTTTCATAATTCATCATCGCCATTGCAGCTTCAGATCTTCAACTGTAATCCAAATTTGCAACCCTGTGGGCCATCATGTAAAAATTATTCTAGTATGTTTATAAAGCCATGTAAAACATCTAGAAAGCTTATGATTTTTTACCAAAGAGTTTTACCATAGGTAGTTTTTTAACCTCCGCCAATTATTTGTGTTTTTTTAAACCCTTATAATTGGTAGAGTTTTTCTCCCAGCTCATGCCCCAAAGCTAGAGTGGTGCTTGATGGTAAAGTCTTAGGAGAGTCCTCGTGTATAGAGTCTACGTAAATTAACATACTAGATCATCTATAAAGTCTCGTAGAATTTGGTTGAGTCTAGAGGTCATTTTTTAATTTGTCAAAATTCCCCTTCTAAATGGGATTTTTATGTAATATTTCGTGTAAAGATGTAAAAAGTGTTGTCTATAGAGGTTCTAAGGGTGTGAGTACTCAAAATTATACCTCAACTCCTAAAATTTCTATCTAGACACACTTTGAGGGTGGAAAAATATGCATAAACCCCTCTAGAGGCATTTATTTTTATTTTCTGGAAAATAATTAGCCAGAAATTAGTCAAAAAATTAAAATGAGAGAAAATAAAATTCTCTCCAAGTGGGAAAATTATTAAAAAGGGATCAAAATGAAAGTTGAGAAAAGTCTCATTTCCAAGGCAGAAAAGACCCACAAAAAAATCGTTGGGCCGGAAGGAAAATCAAATTTTTCGGACCGGGTGGTTATTTTGAATGAGCGACTTTCAAGAAAATTACTTTTGAAGATTTCCCAGGGTCCAAAACTACTCAAGGGTCAAACATTGGTCCATCTAGCACATCAATCAAGGAGGTTGAATTTTCCTATGGATCTATGCAGCAATAATCAAGGGTTCAAATTATTTTGAGGACGATCAAGAAATGGATCAAATCAATTAGTTGTTTTTTCCACTTGGAGACTCTCACACTCTCATTTTTCTATACAAGCACTAAGCTCCTCATCGTAACACATGAAAAATCTTGAGCTCTTGATTAGGTGAAGCTCTGCTATCATTGTAATATTTTTCTAAGCAATAAAATAAAAGTCTTTGGGGCAAAGGTGTTATTCTTCAGTTATATGGTATAATATTTCTAATCTATTGTGCTTAATGTTCTACTAGCGTTTTACTTTTGTTATTTCCATTAGCTCTTGAAGATTTATTGGTGTACAGTTATCTTGCATCATTGTTTAGAATTGGAGAAACACAATAGATGAAACAGATCTATTGGTTTTTGGTTAAACCCTTAGACTCCTCTATCACTGTGCTATCCAAATCTCTGTGGATCTAAGTTCTAACAAATATTTTTCAACTGTGTAGAAAATAATATTGTTGATCAGATCTAGGATACTTGGAGACATTCTCGGTTGAATTAACCAACTATTCAAGCATAGAAGCTAAGGATCCCATAGTGGGTTAAACCCTTAGACTCCTCTATCACTATGTTATCCAAATCTCTGTGGATCTAAGTTCTAACAAATATTTTTCAAGTGTGTAGAAAATAATATTGTTGATCAGATCTTGGATACTTGGAGACATTCTCGGTTGAATTAAACAACTATTCAAGCATAGAAGCTAAGGATCCCATAGTGGGTCATCTAAAGACTCATCATTCGAATCAAGAAAAGCGGTTTGCTTACTATTTTCTCTAGATCGAAATTTATCTATCTAAAATCTTTCAAAATATTTCTTTAGAGCTATTAATGAATAGATCTACTATTGAAGAGCTTAATTTTGTAAATTTGTAACTATTTTTCTAACCCTTTGTATCTATATAGAATTTGTATATATTTTTGGGTTTTTCTCTATTTGTAGATCTGAAGAAAATTGAAGGGTTTCTTGCTTGGAAATCTATTGCATAAATTTGTTATGCAAGTGAAAGGCTTGAAGATCAAAATAAATAAATAAAAATCAAGGCCAAACGCTCTTTATTTCTAGATCTATCCCTAAACTCTGAATGGCTAGGGTTATTCATAAAAATCAATTTTTTTAAGTCGTTCTCATTCCAAAAGCACAAATTCGTGGAGGGTTCTTTCCATTTTCTAAGTCAAAATCGATTTTTTTTGGGAGTCGTCTTCTCTCTGGAAGCAAGATCAAAAACTTTTTTTGGGCAAATCAAAATATTTTTTGGTGCTTGTCTTTTGTTACAAAAGCCAAATCAAATGCTTTTTTTGGAGGTCGTTTGCAAAATTTTGAGCAATTTCTCTAAGTCGCAAGCTTAGAGGAAATTTCTCCTTCCTGAGGCATATATCCCTTAAGATCTTGATAAAATAAAGTCATTCCAAGGAGAAATTCAAATCAATCTATCACTTGAGGCGGGGAAAGTTTTAAATTTAATATTTTTGTTAATCGTCTACGTATTTTGAGCGATTTCCCTCTCGGCTACAAAAGGTATGCCTCATTCTCCTGGAGCAAAGAGCTTTAGAAGATTCAACGACAAATCTTGAGTGTTATCCTTTTTCGATTTTGAAATAATCAACAGTTCTAAGGCTTGAGATGTTATAATTTGATATTTTGAAGCAGAGCAGCAGTAGCCAAGAGCAGATTTACCCACTCCAACAAGGAGTGTGTAAAGCCAGTCAGCAGTTGCGCAGAGGAGAAGAGGCATAGTTGGACTTTTGTTTGGCGAGATGGCATCACCAGGGCTAAGAGATTAGGATCGATTGGACGAAGCGTCTAACTATGTGATCTGGAAGGCAAGGGTTTCCTTCCTTTTGGATGAATACGATCTCAAAGCTTACATCGATAACATGGTGGTTGTCCCCATGGATCCAAATCAGAATAAGACATACAAGAAAGAGATGGCTAAGACGAAGAGGATGATTCTCGATGGAGTTCGAGATCATGTGGTTTCTCACATAGCGGCCTTGTGTACAGCCAAAGAGATGTGAGACTCCCTTGCCACGCTGTACCAGGGATCTTCCGAGCAGCAGAAGATGTACCTAGAGGAAAAGCTGAGATGTACCCGTATGCAAAAGGAGTAGCGCATAAACCACTTTCTCACTAGGCTTCAGGATGTCCGATATCAGTTGGCAACTGTAGGGTCAGCGCCTCAGGCTTCAGAGATGATCCAGATACCTCTACATTCAGTCTAAGAAGAATGGCAAGTGTTCGTCCAAAGTATTTAAGGCAGCATTGCCAAGGTGGGATAGGATGTGGGCAGATCTGCAGCAAGAGGAGTTGAGACCATAGTTTTAAAAATCGACCGAGTCAACCGAGCCAGACCCCCGGGCGGACCGACTCAGGGGAAAACCCGGTCCGAAGGCCGATTTGTGACCGATCTGGCCGAGTCGTACATCGAGCCGACCGAGCTGACCGAGCCAACCGAGCCGACCGAACCATACACCGAGCCGACCGAGCCGTACACCAAGCCAACCGAACCATTGTCCTAAATTGCAGAGATTTGCAATCCGCATTTTGAGTCAAACTTGCAGTGCTTCTGGGTGTGAGCGCAATTGGTCTGTCTTTGAGAGGATTCACACAAAGAAGAGAAACTGTTTGGAGCCAATGCAGATCCACTAGTAGCAGGCCCAGTCCCAACTCCAAGTCCTCTAGTTGCAGCCGCATAGACTTCCTCTAGTCAACCACGACAGAGGCAGATAACTCGTCTATCTCAAGCTCAACGTGCTACAGTTCTAGTTGAGGATGTTGATTCAGAGGAGGAGGAGCGAGCGGTTTCCCCCTCTAGTTCAGAGTTTGAGGCAAAGGATATTGTCTTGTCAGATGTCTAGCAGTAGTGACTATTCATGTTTTGCTGTAGAGGCCATTTAGAGCCTCCTTGGTTATGTTTTTTGTTTTGATCTCTATATCATCATCATGTATTGGACAGTGCACTAGGTGCAATTTTGATATAATGGATATATTCATGCTTTGTGTTTGGAAACATGAATGAAAATCTTTAAAATTATGTTTTTTTATAAAAAAATTAATATTTAATGTATTTTTTACAAAGACCGAGTCATTGAAACTGAACCGGCCGAGTCAATACCGAGTCGGAGTCGGAGTCGGAGTCGGAGCCAACCCTTGACCATTTCGGAACCCGAGTCCGATTTTTAAAACACTCGCTGAGACGAGATCTGGAGAACAGCACCATAAGTGACAGCAATAGCAGTGGGATGGAGGCAGAGGTGAAGGAAGAGGAGAATGCAGCCCTCGCATCAAAGGGGCAGCAAGAGCAACACAAAAGAAAGAAGGACGTTTCGAAGATCAAGTGCTTCAGATGTGGTGAACTTGGTCACTACAGCACCCAATGTCCGCTCAGAAAGAGGGCCAAAGAGGAGAGGCAGGATCAGCAAGCTGCATCCGCAGAGATCGACATACTGTCCTCCAGATTGGAAGAAGAGATTGCCATGATAACCGACATATCTCCAAGGGTGAGGTGGGGTGATTTGGTTTTGTAGCCCCAAAGAGCTACAGGATGGGCAGGATCCTTGAGGAATCCACCTCTTGGATCAATTCCTTTCTACAGGAGCCCAAGCAATAGTAGCAGGATGTACCAGTTACAGTGGTGCAATCAGGAGCCAAAGTGATAGATGCAATAGCTAGTAGCAGTCAGGACTAAGCAGTGCAGAGCAGAGTTGGGAGCAATGCAGTTGGCACAATGCAGAGTTAGCAGCAACGCAAAGGCTTCAGTGACAGCGCAGAGAATAGCAGTAGTCAGGACTCGGGTGACAGATGCATCAGACTGAACACAGTTGGTTCAGTATGATGGATATCTCTCACTTGCAGCAGCAACAGATGAGAGATTGCAGATGTTGCACTGGCATCAGCAATAGAGTTGCAATGCAGAAGTAGTAGTTGGCAGCAGTATACAGGGTCAGCAGCAGCACAGATGCAGCGCAGAATCATAGTTCCGCAGTAGTTGGTGCGCAGTGAGGCCAGACATCAACAATGTAGCAAGAGGTGGTACAGAGTCAAAGTATTGCTATCAGGAGGGCAGTAGTACTAGAGCAAATTCCTCGCTAAGAGGGAGTGTTCATTTTTGTAGCATTGAATGTGCTCTAGCCTTGAGATTTTGCAGAGAGGCTAAGGCACATGTATTCTCCAAGACCCATAAATCGTTTGGGGAAATTCCATCCATAAGTGATTTAATTAAAATAATTAATCAGTTTTTAATATTTCCTATATCTAAACTAAGGAAATATGATTAATTAAAGGATATTAATTAAGTCAAGTGCGAAGTGCGAATCTTCTAGATAAAGGCGTGGATCGAGTCCAAGTTAATCTTAGCCATCGATTAAGATCTAATCATGGTCGTTGATGTCTCAACGAGAGATTATAAGAAGGAACTCGATAGGCACTTGAAGAACACACCGAAAGAGAGATCAAACTTGTTGGCAGATCGATTTTCCAGGGTAGCAGCATTGAGTTGTCAGAGTGAGAGCCAGTGAGCTCATTGTAGTGAGAGAGGGGTGGGGATAGTATTTTCGAAGGAAAGTTTTCCAGATTCGGTGAGTGCATAGCAGAGAGGCAGCGCAAAGGCCACACAGAGGTTGCGCAGTGCTTTAGAGGAGATCTGCAATTTTGCTAGGAGACAGAGTTGATTCAGTGCCCAAAGTCGGAGAGAGCTTCCAAAGGCCAAGAGGGTTCAGTTTCCAAACAGCAGAAGATCAGAGCCAAGAAGAACGAGTGCTCCCAGCTGTGTGACACAGAAGTGCGTACGGAGACGCAGTCACTGCGTAGAGGCAACGCAAAGCAGCTCTTACAGAGCTAAGGTCAGTGTCGGATCACCTATGGAAGTGAGAAATTTTTCACTAGATTGTTTGTCAGTTATTTCTCTGTATTGGATAGCTAGTCTAGGCATCTAAAGATTTGTACTCAGATTTGCTACTGCTTAATATTAAAACCCTCAACTGTTGCACCTGTTTTCCCAAGTTGGGTTTTTCCGAGGACTTAGTCCAAAGATAATTGTGTACTTATGTGTGTGTGCATCTAGTCTTTCCTACGTTGTATTTATTTTCCGCAGTATTTATTTGTGAGGGTTGTAGCGTATTGATTTCAATATCTACCATAGAACACAATAAATAATTTGTTCAATAAAATAAAAAATAGAGGAAATCTAATCAATTGTTGAAGTAGGATTTCGAGTAACGAAATTCTCACACATGAGGCTCCTCCTTTCAATGTCATGAATTTCATCTTCATCATTATGGAACCTTCATCTTCTAGGTTTTCTTCGTAGGGTATCGACCATCCATCACTTTCCTTCAACAAACCATAGGGTTGAACCACTAGTCATGTCATCCCTCTCTTCATTGGAAAGTGATCTTCTAGTCCACATCTGGAGTTCCTTCATACAGCTACCTCTTCCAAGTCATGTTTCTTGCAAGATCTTCCATCCATTCTCATGAGTACTAGTTGTCAGCATAGTTTTAAAAATCGGTCGGACCAGCTCGGAATCGGTCGACCCAACCGAGCCAAATCCCCAGTCGAACTGACTCAGTAGAAAAACCAGTCCAAGGGCTGGTTTGTGAGTCACCGACTCGACCAGTTCGGTCACAAACCGGCCGAGCCTGAGCTTAACTGGTCGAGCCAGTCCAAGCCAACTGTGGACCCCATTTTGCCTCCAAAACAAACTTCAAATTAGATTTTTCTTTTGTTGTTAGGGCTTTATGCATCTTTCTAACCCCTCCCTATCCTATTAAAGCTACCCAACCCCTCTCATTTCCTCACATCTATCTCATTGCATTTGAGTGAGCATTTGTGAGGAATTTGTGAACAGTTGTGGAGTTAGTTTTTGGAGCAGCAGTGAGGAGCTTATTGGGCAAGCTTTGGAGTAGCATTGAGAAGTTGGTTTGTTGGAGCTGCATTGAGGAGGCTAGAGCCTAGAGGTATTTTTTTTCCTTTCTAAAATCTGCCTTTGCTTGTTTTTTTTTTTTTTTTTGCAAATCTGAAAATGGAAAACATAGTTTTTTGTGAAAGAAATAAACATAGAATGAATAGTTTTTTTTTTTTTTTTTTTTTTTTTTTTTTTTTTCACATTTAAACATTTCCTTTCTAAGTCAAAAATCAAATTTCCAATGCATCTCCTAGAATGAAAGATGCCATTGGGCACATGCCGAAATGCTCATGACTTAAAATGCATTGCAAATTTTGTAAGAGAAAAATTAAGGGGTGTGGAGGGGGCATTCATAGACTGAAACTACATTTGGCTAGTCTTAGAGGCCAAATTACTCCATGTGAAGCACAATAGAAGAAATTGGGGAAATTAGGAAGGAGTTGAGAGATCAATTTAAAAAGCTTGAGGAAGACAAAGCTAGGCAAAAAGAAATAGAGGCTGAAATTGGGAGGAAAAGAAATATACAACACATGATGGCTGCCAACCCAACTTTTGATTATGAGGGTTCTTCATCTCTCCCTTGCACTGATGCATCAAACCCCTTTTGCTATGTTCCTCCCTCTATGTTGTCTATTTTTGAAAAGGGTAAGGGTGCAATGAGAAATAAGGGTACTATCAAAAGTTTTTTCACACCCTCTTCTCCCTCTGATAGTACACATGGTCCTAGTCCTACAAGTAGAGGTCAAGTGCAGACCACTTTAGATCAGCACTAGAAAAAAGAATTGAGAGAAACTGCTTGTGATTACATTGCTAGATGGTGGTATGATGTTGATATTCCCTTCAATGCTTCTCATTCACCATATTATGAACCTGTGTTTAATGCCATATATGTTGCTGGAAAGGGCTTCACAGGCCCTGTTGTCGCACAGATTGTCCAGGCACCGCGACAACGGCTCAGATTGGGGGCTGTCACTCTTATCTCCAATCTCTCTCTTTAAACTGTCTCCTTGCAAGTTAAGGGAGGTAGACCTTATTATAAATGAGGATGACAAATCCAGGAGACACAGCTAAAGCATCAAATACTTATAAAATGAACGAGATTCCACAGATCTAGATTAGATATCACGCTAAGACCAGTGCCTTATGAAGTCAAACAGAATCCCGTTATGCAATTATAAACTAGTAAATGATGACTAACTGTTGCTTATTAAACCACGATTGATTACGATGATATTTTCTTGAGAATGCCACAACCATGAATAGCAATATTATGAGAATGCCAGATACTTGAAAGATTTCCGCAAATAAAAATATTCCAATTATAACGCAGCTCGAAAATCAAAATGATCCACAGTCAAACTTAGATAAAAATTTTAAGGCTCAGTTGACCATAGAAAATTCGAAATTTTATATTTTGTATTTTCTAAATTTTTTTAGGATTTTTGAAATTTTTATAATTTTTTATAATTTTCTAATTTTTTAAGATTTTTTAATTTTAAATTAAAACTTTAATCTAAAAAGGATTAAAACTAAAATCTAAATAAATTTAAAGTTAAAATTAAATTTAAACTAAATTAAATCTAAAAATTAAATAACAAAAATTAAAACTAAAACTAAAAACGAATCTAACTAACGCTAACAAAATCTAAAGATAAATAAATCTAAACTAAAACGAAATCAATAAAAAAAACGCTAAGTCTAAACTACAACTAAAACTAAAAGTTAGAAATTAAAAACTAAAACTAAGTTAGCATTAAACTAATATTAAAATATATACATTAAAATCGAATGTTAATTTAAAAGTCTAACTAAAACTTACACTACACACCAAAATGAAAATCTAACGAATAAAACCTACGGACTAACCTAAACTAAACATTAAAACATCGAATTTAATTGAAACCTAAGAACTAAATCAGAACTATACATAAAAAAAAATTAACGCATGTGTTTCATTCCTTGTGCTTTTCGTTTGTGTTTGCAGGTCGACCGGGACGGCGGTGTGGACGACAGGGCTTCACGTTTATGCTTGCGTTTATTGTTTTGTTTGAATTGCAGGTCGGAGTGAACGCTGGACGGCAGATATGCGGCTCGGGTGACAGCGTGAAGAATAACGCAGCAAGAGGCAACGTAAAGGATAATTCGATGCAAGTTTAAAAGTATATACGCCTTGTAGATGCGGCTAAGGCATGGGGAATCCGGACAGCAGACAGGACGGTGGAGAGGCGAGGAGAAATGGGAACGATCGACGGGTCTGTAGTCAAATGTGCAGAGCAATGAAAAGAGGCTGATGCTGGTCGATGGATAGGGTTTCAAATGGAATGAAGGCACAGATCGATAGGGCTCAATAGATGGTGGAAATGCAGATCTAAGGGAATAAACAGCGTACAGAGTCTGAACCCAGTACATGAAAATTCACCCAACCAATCTTAAAATTTCTTCATTTAAGGTCAGATTTTCAAAAAAAAAAATTGGAACCAATAACACCCAGATTTGCCCACAGTGGGGATTTGAGGCCAGATCTAGCCTTTGGAGGCTAGATCTGCCTTAGATCTAGCCTTTGGAGGCTAGATCTGCCTTAGATCTAAAAAAAAAATTCTGATTTAACCTGTAACCTGCAACAATCAGTCAGATCTGAAGACACACGTCAAGAAACATTAAACCCTTACAGAAAAATTACAAATTTACAACTAGTTTACAAGTTTAAAACCCTCAAGGTCAGATTTAAAATCCATTTTAGCACAATCTTCGGAGATTTAAAGTTTTGGTGAGAGGCACAAGCCTTCGAAACCCTGTAAAACCACAAATATCATAAGATAGACCTGGAATTCAACAAATAAAGAGCTTATCAAATTTATGTTTATTGAGAGTCGGCTGGTCCAACCGAAGACTTCCCCAGACGCCCAATCTAAAAAAAATTCCCTGCACACTTAGATCCAGATCTTAGATCGATAGAGATTTAAGAAAACAACATGAGACCTTTGCAGAAAAATCAGAATGTTATTTTATAAACCCAGAAAACTGCATAAGATACCTATATGCGGATTAATCCATGAAGGCCATCAACCATAAAATGCAAGAAACCAAGTAGCAGAGTTTAGAGACAATTCACCACATAGATCTGAGAAGGAACATCCAGATTTGTAACCCCAAAGTCTTTATGCTTTATTCCTCAAAAGTTTACAAGAGCTTCTAAGAGCAAGTGCACGATCCTGAGATCGGATGACTCAAAAATGAGAAAGACCTCTAAATTTATAGGACAAGATCTCTAACGGCTAGTTTGGATGATCCTCGTCAAAATAATCTCAACTGTCCAAAAGATTTAATTATCTTTTAATCCGGAGCGTTGAAATTAAAATTTTGGGGAAAAACGAATTTATCACTTAATTCAATTTTAATTAACTCAAAAATATTATTTTTGAATTAATTACCCCAAAATTTTGACTTTGACTTAACCACCAAGGCCCAAGGGTTCAATATTTCTTAAAATTCTCAATATTCCCTTGGCCTGGGGCTGTCAAAATCATTTTCCAAGGACCCACAAATTTTGCCTTTAAAGATTTAATCCTAATTTAGGACCCTAAATTAATTAAATTTCTGGTTTAGGATTTTATTAATTAATTGACTAAGAGGGGATTATAATTATTTTTCCAACCCTCTTTTACATGAGATAATACATTTACATACATGAAGGGGGAAAACCCACTTGTATAGACCCTCAAATAATAAATACCCAATTCTGCGACTCAAAATATGATCTAGTAGACCAAGTAGCTCAAACTACTTTTACAAGGACTCGATAGAAACACTAGGACTCACTTAGTATGCTGATGACAAAATCCACCCTAGCTTTGGGGTGAGGCTGGAGGGAAAAACTCTACCGATCACTTTCGTGAATCGGTGAGACAAAAAACCTCCTAGGATAGAGATCATCAACAACATACTAGGCTTACCTAGGTTGTTACATACATTGACGGTCTTACTTAGATCATTTACATCATTACATGTAGAATGGGTTTACATCATTTATAAAAATTGTCGACTGATGATGGAATCTGAATGGCGCAACCACGTCGAACATGAAGAATCCCATTTGAAAAAATGGGGGTGTACTGCTATGGGGTAGTTGACAAAGTGCGGTCAACAACGTCTATACGGAACGATTTTCCCTCCCAAAGTAATCGGCGGCTTTGGAAGGATCCCTAACGATTTAGTAGGTTTTCCTGTTAAATGCCAACGAGATTACTGTAAGAGGCACAAGTGGTGGAGAACCAAAATCTTGCCAAGTAGTTGAAGATAGAACACTAACATACGCGCCTTCATCTATAATTGTGCTAGGTATGGCCACATAGAAGGTACATCTTAGTGATCTCAAAGGCGGTCAGATAAGAAGGAAGGCGGTATCCCGCAAATCGACTCCAATCGAAGGAAGCAATCAAACTACTTGGAGGGGGTACCATTGAACTGAGATGGTCATCCCCAAGTGTTACCAGAGTAAGAGGAGCATCCTCCTAGACCTCCATCATGGGAGCAGGAGGAGCATCCTCCTAGACCTCCATCATGGGAGCAGGAGGAGCATCTTCTTGAACTACAGGGACGGGAGAATATTTCTCCAAGTCTGAGGAATATGAAGAAACAAGAAGAATGTGAGGGGTATGTGAGTCACTCTTGACGGAAAAGACCTAATGAACCATAGGCGGGATCAGATCGATCGGTTCCACGACCAATGGTTGATCAGGAATGGATTCGTGAATTTGAATTTTCGAGGGAGTGGGATCGACCAAGGATGACTCTCGACCGATGGTTGAATCAATTAGCGGAGGACTCGAAGAAATCTTCTTGTAGCCAACTGGAAGGCAGGGTGAAGAAACAAAACGGTTGTCCAAAACTCTCGTGGCTTCATCCATGTACGAACAAAGGTGAATGGGATGATGCCCTTCACACAACTTACAGGGATTGGTATTCTTGCCCTGTTTCTTATGAGTCTTATCATGGCTAGTCGAAGACGTGCCACTAATATGACTTCTAGAAGCCAAAGGCAATGACGGACGACTGTCGAACCATGCTTCAAGTACCTTGGGAATGCCAAGGCAGTCTCGAAGAAGATGGTCTCCTTTGCACAACATGCAAGGGAATTTGAATTTCCGTGGAAGGTTGGATGGTTTTTTAATGGACGGTGTCTGAGGCGCAATAGTTGCAGAGCTGGCATCTCTCTTATCTGACTTCTTCTTCTTCATCTGCTTCTTAGCTACCGGGTTACTAGAATCTAGATTTTCACTAGGCGAAGTAGAAGATGAGGACGAAGAAACAGGCGAAGAAAGGGAGAGGTCCACCTTAGAATCATCATGATGTTGTTCAGGTAGGGGATGGTTGTACAACAGGCGGAGCAATCGAGACCATAGAGGTCGAGAATAACCAAATAGACAACCCAAAATTTAACTCAAGAAGGGATAATGTTGCTATATAAGGAGCACCAACATTCCCAAAAGCAGGAAAAGGACTAGGATTCCCTTCAGAGTGGATTCCTTGGTTGGTAAACTTCGGGAAAGTTTCCATTGGAAACAACCGTAAAACAAAAAACCAAGGATGAAAAATTTAACCATGAATATGTCGTGGGCAAGTAATATTTTAAGACATTGAAACAAAACTCTGCCATTTCATATTTAAGAGTCAAGAAACAGGTAAAAGGTGACTCTATCACTTTCAGGTTGAAACGAGCATGAAAGGACAAGAGCTCGACGATCTCTTCTCTTTTTAAGGAGTCATGAAAATATCGAAATGACTACTCAGGTAATCTAAGCAAGAGGGTGTACCAAGTTTCCATGAACTGCTATATACACCTTGGTGATCAAATGAAAGAGAAATGACCAAGGACTTAACGTACATGCAGGTAGTCTCCCTGAATGTTGTATTTGGTGTATTACGGTTACAGGGCAGTAGATTCGGCTTCCTATGGATAAAAGGATATTGAACCTATGAGGGTCTCCCTTTATATACGCGATGGTACGGGGAGCACAAGTCCGTACTAGTGCTGTCTAAAGCCAGGTGGCGAACGATAGCTACTAGGTTTAACGACACTGGAACACGTCACTATCCTAGACCTCTAAAAATGTTTGCGTTAGGTTCCAATGCTTCCTTAGGTTAATTGAATAAATTTTACAGTTGATCTTGAATTAATGTTTCAATTTCAAGGCCTTACCGAATTTGGTCTCAAATTTCCTAAATGCAATAGAACATCATTTTTCATTCGATGAATGCTAACCAAAGATGAAAAAATCGTTATCGGGATATTATCGCCGAGGGGAAAAAATCGGAAAAAATCGTAATTATCGGGAAAAAATCGTAATTATCGGGAAAAAATCGGCACATACAAAAATATTCATTTTTTTTCAATTTTTTTAATATTTAAAGCATCTACAGCATAAAATAAATGCATTGACACATAAATATGAAAAAAAAACTATTATATAAGATGTGTAATATCATGTCTAGTGCTACATCACACATAAAACTGAATCCTGTCCTGAATACTAAGTCCTGAGTCTCAACTCAACCTCAAAATATCAACAAAAAATATAATAATGTATCTCATATCATGAGTCATAATGTTATATACAAAGGAATGCACCAAATAACCTATACTATTGATTTCCTCTGCCCCTCTTGCGAGAAAATGTAACAGCTTTCCCTCTAGACGAAGAAGTTGGCGGGGCTGGCAATGGACTCTGTTGTGCTCCAGATCCTGAAGCACTAGGAGTTAAAGGAGGTAGACCACGTCCTCTACCAGTAGTAGGGGTAGGTGGTGTCACCTCCTCCTCCTATTGTTGCTCCTCCTCCTCCTCCTCATGAAACTCATCATTGATTCATCGCTACTAGAAATGGGATCATCAACAAGAGATACATAAACATCATCTAGCTCAAAGTCTTCGGACTTGGATTGCTCAACCTTAAAATGCGGTAGAAAAAGATTAACATGCCTAACCAGTTGTTTTCCTTTGAGTGAAGGGTACATTCTTGTTAAGGCCACAGTAGGGGAGTTCAACAATCAATACCACCAACATCAACAAAGTTCAACAATCAATGCCACCAACATCAAGGTTCTTAAAGGACTTCATACTCTTGATAAAATGCCAATCTCATACCCTTACACATAATAGAATCAAATGGAAACAATGCAAATCCCCAAACCATGAAACCCTGAAAACCATTAAGTCTGTTGAATTTTGAGTGAAATCTAAAATTCTAGTTTCTTCATATGAAATCCAATGAGGTCGAAACCACTCTTAAACATCCTGAGTCATTTCATGGTAATGTTAAAAATTTAAGTAAAAGGATGAAAATGAAAAATAAAGGAAATATCACTTTTACTTTAATAATTTAACATTACCATGAACTGCCAACAGGGTGTGTCAGGAAAATGAGAGGGCTGCAAAAATGACAAAAAAAAAAATCGATTTTTGAACTTATAGGGTTGCTATTTGATGGGCCCACGATTTTTACTGAAATAATCGCGATTATTTCGAAATTATCGCGATAATATCACGATAACGATAATTTCAAATTATCGTTTCAAATTATCGCCGATATTATCGTTTGGTTGAAAAAATCGCGATAATTTCAAATTATCGCGATTTTTTCATCTTTGATGCTAACTAAGAGAAGGATAGAGATATTTTAGAAAGCATCAAACAATGAAATCATACGAAGAAGTCCCCTAATGCATCTAATACAATCGAAATGAGAAACAGAACTCTTTCCTAGATGCAAACGTTAGTTATGCGAAAGACTTTTTCATTTCTGATGCAAACGAAAGGATACAATTTTTTGTTTTTTGAATGAATGAAGCATACAATGCACTAATTACATCAAAAATAAAATCAAACATGAGTTAAGAGCACTATGAATGTAGAGATCTCAAAATTAATGATTCAAAGCAATACAAACACAAATGCACTCAAACTAATGATGCACTCTTTCAATCAAAGAAAGGCTTCCAAAGTGACCCAAACGAGAAACGTAATCTATGCTCGAAAACGAAGAGATGGAGAGTCAAACAAACACAAAAGTAATGGTTCAACAAACCAAAAAATCGAAGGATCAAGAAAGACTCAAGCAACTGATCATGGAATCAAACTAATAAGAAAAAAGAAGACTCGAACTTCACTCAAAAGGCTCAGTGAGAAAAAGACAACTAGAACCCTAGGGCTATGAACTGCAACGATAATAAAATATACAAACAACTGAGAAGAGCAAGTCTAAAGCAGTCAAAACAACTCCAAAAATACCTATTGAAAACCAAGAAACAAGCCATAGTCAAGCATAACTGACCAAAAACTCAGCAAAAGGGTCAAACCAAATCCTATAGGATTCAGCGTGACTGTGAGGTGGTAATCTGCGCCAAACAGGGGTTAGCGCTACTGCAACAAAATAAACATGCACCAATTGGTGCGATTGTTCAAACAAAAAGCACGCCAAGCTGGATAACCATGGGAGGAGGAAAGAACCAGTGAGCAGAGGTCAATCTTGACACTCTGGAGCTGAACAGGAGGATTCCAGACAATCAAACAAGCCAAAAAAGACAGGCAAGCAAGCAAACGACCGAAGTCGATTTGACAAGAAAAACTCCTAAAAGGAAACGAAACAAAAAAATCACACTGATCCCTAGTGGAGTCACCAATTTGTTGGGAACTAAAATCCTCTCTGCAGACAGAGACAATCCCTCTAACCCTAGAGTGGGTCTAGCAACAAAGGGACAAGCTAAAGTGTAGGTTCCTTAATTAATGAATGAAAAGGACAGGATATATCAACCTACCTAGAGTCTAACGTTGTCGTCGGTGTAGTGGTGGTGGCCTCTTGATCTCTGCTTCGACGAGTCACAATCCTTCTGCAACAATGCTCAGATACCTGCACGAAGATCAGCAAACAAGAGCAGCATACAAAAAAATGATTTCATTCATAGTCAACTAACCAGTCAAGGAGGGCTAAGCATATTGCATCAAATAAAACACATTAATGCAAGATGGGAACCCGACAATAGTCATGTATATGTATTAATAGAAGAAAGAGTTACAACCAGAGCCTTGACGTCGCAGCCTCCTTTAGTGGGGTTCAGTCAAAGCGCGTCTCGATGAATCATCGGGGAATTCAGATGGGATGAAGACACAAGCCTAAGCTCTCTTAATAAGGGTCTCTTCCATTCTATCTTTCTAGAAGAATATACAGGAATCTCTTCAGTGTTTCAGCGATAATATGTTCAGTTTAGCTAGCTCATCAATGGAAGATGGCTATATTTATAGAGGGAGAGGAGCAGGTTGGGATCCCTACAATAGTGGAAGGGAGGCCTTAGCCCTTGGGAGGTTTCCCCAAAAGGTGGAAACAAGAGGCAAAAGGAGGGAGGCCGTGGTTATTCAGTCGAACCACTCCATATGACTTTCCCACGAAGTTGTTATGATGGAAACTTCGCCTCTATTTTTAAAAAACATTCCATAAACAGGTTGGCACGGGTAGCTCACTATGACAGAGCACCAATGGGCACGGGGCCCAGTGTTAATTTCCTCATCGGCGTGAGGGCATAACGCTCTACTAGCGCCAAGGAAAAAACATGTGTTTCTGATGGTCTTCTCAGGAAATCGTCAACAAAAGGAATGTTGTCCTCATGTAAAGGGATGCAATGATGGTCTTGCAAGGCATGACACTTTATTTTGGTCACATAAATGAACCTCCAATGTGCGGGATGGGGATTGCAGGGACAGTGACAAAATGATGTGTAACAACTATGAGGGGAAAATATTGGTTCAATGACAAAGACCGCTATCATATCTTGTGTTTCCCACTACAGTGAGACTAATGGTGATAGGGATCAAGGAATCCACCTTGAAGTGTGCCCCCAATTTGGGACCTTCGCCCATGACATCGTGATCTTCAAGGCAAAGGTGTCCCAACCCTTCCACCAAATCACATCGGGAGTGCTAGCGGGTGAAATTAGGGACACTGTCCCATCCCTCCCATGCACATTTGTACAACCCCATCACCCATGTGTGAGTCATTCGTCCAAACAACTAACCTGTGCCTGCAACCACTAACATGTCATTAGAATTTATAGTAAGATTCAAACTGAACTTTAAAAATTTCAAAGACAAAATATTCATTTCCATCATACTTGATAATCATTCGATAACAAAGTTTCACAGTGTTAGTCATTGTCATAATGACATCATCAACATGACATATTCATCCACATCATTTTTCATCATGAACCAAAATAATGTAAGTAGACAACATAAGGAAGGCACCCATCATACATATCATCATCATAACATCAATAGAAAACATACATATCCATCATAACAATCATCATAACATTAGCACAAAACATACATATCCATAAATATATCATCACAACATTAGTACAAAACATACATATCCATCAAAGCTATCATCATAACATCAATAGAAAACATGCATATCTATCAAAGCTATCATCGTCCTAACACCGACTAGGAAATAAACACATCCATCACATCCACTAATAGTAGATTCAAGTGTACGGATCCTTAACCCGAGGTCCTCAAAGAATAATATGTAAGACTTAACGCTAAATAAATTTTAATTTCATATCAAGGTCAGTCAACTAGAGTGGGGAACTACATTCAGTATGTGGAATACAATTAAACCTCAGTCAATTAACTCTTGAAATATTTGGTCAAAGTCACAGGTTTGACCCACGGTCAATGTGCCTAGAACAAAGATGAATATGCATTCAAATAGAGTCAAAGTATTCATGAAATTATTTGCCTCCAAGACATTCAAATATTTTGGTCAAAGGAGAAGAAATCTCTCCAAGTCAATACTAGTAAAATAGAAGAAGATATGTTGGTCAATGCATAACAAATTCTCCTTTAGACTCATTCTCACATGTGGTTTTCCTCTCTCTATTTCAGATTGAATGTAATGGATGAGGTGATGCCAAATTAAGTCCAATAAAGTCATATTTACATGTGTACTGGGAGGTGTCATTTCTCACATGTGGAGCAGACAATGTACATAAGGCCGACTTGGTCAAACTTGAAAATATGAATTTTATTCATTAATTTTCCAATGAAAATACTAATCATAGCTACCAATTTTTCAACACTTCCTCTCAGCTAGGGAGGTACCTTTAATTCTCTCTCAAGATTAATATCCCCGACCGATCCATAGGTCTCTCGGCCCACAACCTAAGGGAGAGATAATCAATACAAGTCTCTCTCTATCAATATCAATCTCTCCAACCAATCCATACGTCTCATCTCCCATCACCTAAGGGAGAGATCATCAATCTTATCATAAGGAAAGATACATAGCATCCACCATAACAAGTGGGATCAATCAATAAGGCCATATCAATCATATGCACAAGGTATAATATCTCCCTCACCAAAACAAGGTATCTTGGCCCACAAACTAAGGGATGAATCCCTATCTCAATCCATAACCACAAAAAGGTCTCTTGACCCACATCCTAAGGGAGAGAACTTGAGATCAATCTCTTTGAACAATCCATAAGTCTCTCGATACACAACCTAAGAGAGAGATTAGAAACTTAGTGCCTCAAAACCAAGCATCCTGACGAGAATCATCAGCCTCTTAGTCAACTGACCTAAGGGAGTGAAAATATTCCCAACCAATCCATGGGTTTTCGGCACACAACCTAAGGAAGATTTCCAATCATACGGTGTTTTACAATTAATGCTCCCTCTCTCTCAGAGAGGGGTTCTCAACAACTCTAAGTTTTTCTCTGAAATAAGAAAACTTTATCTGGGACAACGGCTTTGTCAACATATTAGCAAACTACTCATCAGTAGGGATATATTCGAGCCTCACAACTCCCATCTGGACAATATTTCAGATATAATGATATTTGATTTCAATGTGCTTCAATATGTCATGAAAAACTGGGTTCTAAGAAAGCTTCACATAGCTTTTATTATCACAATATATAATGGTTGATTCCAACACTTGATCACACAATCCAACAAACAAATTTCGACGCCACACAACTTCACAACTTGATAAACATGTAACTATATACTCTACTTCAGCCATACTAGGAGCAACACAAGTTTAATTTCTACTAGACCATGAAATCATAACGGAGCCCAAGCCAAAACAAAATCTAGAGGTGCTCTTTCTATATTTAGAGCTTCTAGCCCAATCAACAACAGTGAATCCATGCAACAATTATTTTACATTAGAATCATATCTTAGTCCATATTCATTGGTACCATGCAAGTATCTCAATATATGCTTCACTACAACCTAGTGCACATGTCCACCTGCTCAACCAAGAATTGGCTCAATATGTTCACAACATAACAAATATCAGACTTGGTGTTCACAAGATAATTCAATTAACCAATCAATTTGTGATACATAGAGGGATAAATCAAATTAGAGTCACATATCTTCTTCAAATTTGTCACCATGGGAGTGTCCATGGACTTGCAATCCATCATGCCAAATATATGAAGGATATAAATCGTGTAATTTCCTTGGCCAACAAATATTCCATCAGGGTTTTGCCAAATTTCCAATCCCAAATAATAATGTATGAGACCAAGATCCTTCATCTCAAATTTAGAAACCGACTCCCTCTTTTACTAGATAATCAAAACTTTAGCCCCTATCAGAAACAAATCATCTACATATAACAACAACATTAATGGATCACCTTCAAAAACATTGAAGTACAAGTTCAGATCAACATTTCTCTTCTTGAAACCAAGATTTAACAAATAACCATAAAAAAAAGAGTACCATGCACGAGGATCCTACTTTAACCCATACATGACTTTCTTAAATTTATAAAAGAGTTTCGCTATCATTAACCTCAAACCCTTGTGGTTGCTCAATATAGACTTCCTATTCAATGAATCCATTCAGAAAAGTAGTCTTGACATCCATTTGATGTGATTTCCAACCTGCAATAAAATCAAGAGAAGTGATATATCTAATAGATGCATACTTGGAAACAGGAGCAAATGTGTCTTCGTAATCCTCTCCCTATTTTAGGGAGAATCCTTAAGCCACAAATATTGCCTTGTAATTTTCAACACTTCCATTAGTTTCATGCTTGATTTTGTAAATTCATTTTGAACACAAAAAAATTTCCTTAAGGTCTTGGCACAATTTCACAAACATCATTCTTCATTATAGATTGATACTCTTAAACAATGTCATCTTTCCAAACTTGATGCTCAACTGCTTCCTTGTATGTGGAGGGTTCAAGCTCAATGATCTTGCACATGATTGTTGCATAACGAGAATACTTCTTCTGCTTTATTTCTTTCCCTCAAGGTCCCACAAGGTGTAGCACGTCCTTCAACTTCCTCCAATGTTCTTTCAATCCAAGCAGGTCTCTTTCTAATCTCAGGTATGATGGCTCTTGGAGATTCAACACGTTCATGCTCATCAAATTCTTCATGAGGATCTTGATCCATTGGTTCAAGTTCTTTAGACTTTGATTCCACATTCTTTGGAGCCACCCGCATCTCATCATCAGAGTCCAAGTGTGAAGCCTTAGAATTCCAGAAAGCATCATATTAATCAAATATAACATCCCCACATGTTTGAATAAAATGTTGTCCTTCAACATAAAAAATATCTGACAAATGTTCAATTCTTTCGTTGCCAACCATATGGTCACTATCAAGGTCAATGTCTTGAAAGGAATCAAAGGGATGCCTATCAAGGGAATGGAGATCGAAAGAGGAAAGGGAATAATCATGCCTATGCAACTGACCTTGATGAATTATCTCATAAGTGGAGGCCTAGAAGGAATGAAATTGATGAAGAATACTCATTTTATTATGCATTTACATGTTCCATTGCAAGTCATGATGAGATATGGTTGTGGATAGTGGTGCCTCTAGGTACATGACTGGGAGTAATGATCATCTCTCTAAATTGGTCTAAAAGAAGATTTCTCAAAGGGTTGAGCTTAGAGATAATGGAAAATATGAAGTTAAGGGCATTGGTTCGTCAACATTCCAATTGAAATCGGGAGGTAATGTATCAATTAACAACATTTTATATATTCCTAGTTTGAAGAAGAACTTATTGTCTATTTCATCTCTCGAAGATAAAGGATATAGAATTGCTTTTATTGATGGAAAAGTTCTATTATGTAATAAAGGTGCCTCTTTGAATCTTCAAAAGTAATTGGTGTTTGAATTGGAGGCCTATATTGTCTCCTTGGACATCAAATTCAATCCTTTTTACACAACATCACTGATATTTGTGAAGTGTGGCATCAAAGGTACAATCATGTTCATTAAAAAGAATTGTCTAGAATGAAATATTTTGTGAAAGGTGTACCAAAAATCAATGTTGAACATGATGGGATTTGTAAGGTACGTGCCCTTGGAAAAGGAATATGTACTAGCAGTGATAGTAGATCCAAAGGAATCTTGGATCTTGTGCACTTTGATGTTTATGGGCCTATGTCTGACAAGACCTTGGGTGACAATTTTTATAATGTCTCATTCATCGATGATTACTCTAAAAACCAAGGATTTATCTTCTAAAGTCCAAGGATCAAGTATTTGAAAAGTTTCACGAATTCAAAGAACAAGTTGAGAATGCTACATGAAGAAGGATCAAAACCTTATGGTCTGACAATATAGGAGAATATGCTTCAAAGGAAATGACTACTTTATGCAAGAATGTTGGAATTGAGAGGGAGATAATATTTCCCTACTACCCTAAACAAAATGGAATTGTTGAAAGAAAAAATAGGACTATTGTGGAAGTTGCCAAGGCCATGCTTCATGATCAACAAATGTATATGTCTCTTTGGGGAGAAGCTGCAAGAACAATTGTTTATGTTCAAAATAGAAGCCCACATCGAATATTGGACTATAAGGCTCCTAAAGAAGTATTCACAGGTGAGAGACCAAATGTTGAAAATCCGAGAATATTTGGTTGTCTCATTTATGTTCATGAGCCCATCAAGAAAAGGACGAAGTTGGAACCTTCTGAGAAGAAAGGAACCTTTGTTGGCTATAGTGAAAACTCAAAGGCCTTTTTGAGAGGGAGGAGGAGGTCTTCTTTGTGGTGCCAATTCTTTTCTTGGAGCAGATCTTGAATTTGGTCTTCTACCAAAAATCCTTTGAAATCTTCCAAAATTAGATCTTCTTCTATTACTCTTAGAATGAGCTGCAAAATATTCTTCAGTTGCATCTTCAATTTGGTCTCTGGAAAGGAGTCTTGATTCTTCTTGAGTGCACAAAACCTACAACTTATCGAATGAAGGTGAATTTTATATTCCACAGATGCTTGATACAAAATGATCCCAAGATCTAGAAAAACCACCCAAAGCCATAGAAACCAATTCCTTGTCAGATACTTCTTCACTAATGGACTTGAGTTGATATCTTATTTGAGAAATACGAACGAAGTATGATGTCACAATATCATTATTTGTCGTCTTGATATTGAAAATTTGACCCCTCAAATTTATAAATTGATTGATGTTATTGATAGTGTAAAATATAATGATGGCATCATACATCTCCTTAGAAGTTTGAAGATCAATAATATAGGGAATTAAATGATCCAATAATAGACTCTATAATGATGTTTTTTTTCCAAAATGTCATCTTCCTGAAATTTGTATTTTCGTGTTTTGTCAAATGGTTCAATAAATTTAGTTGTGATCATGCCCAAAAAATTATGCCTTGAAAGTACTGGGTCATTGCTAGCCTTCCATGCCATGTAATTGCCCAGGTGCTTTAAAATATGCTAAAAAATGAAAGTTGTCAGAATGGTGTGGAACCTAAACGACCGCGTAGATCTCGTCATTCTGAATTTGGTGCAACTTGTTTTGTGGAAAACCAACCTCGTATGGTCTTGGAAACACGTTCTATTAATTTTCCCAAAAAGGAAAATATTTCAAAAATGATAGCTGACTAGGCAAAATTTTGGGCCAGTGGTAGGCTGCCATGTGGCCTCTTGTGATTGGTCGAATGTCAAATTTTTTGGGCCTACAACAACATGAAACATGGCAGGCCCTGGCTCGTGCTGTTTGGTGTAATTTTATTGGTTGGTTGGTGGCCAACCACATGCTACCACATGGCCCAACTGGAGGCCGCCACATGGTAGCATGAGGGCCACCAAAATTTGTTTGAAATCTGAATTACACCTCCACAGGGATCGACACCGTGACAACCTTACAAACATCGCAGAGTCTTAACTAGGCGGACTAACCAATGGTTCTTATAAACCATACGAACCAAACTTATGTTAAAGGTTTAATATGACAGAGGTTGGAGTAAGGGGCCAGAGCTTAGCCCTAACCCCCCCATATGTCACCATATCACTTCTGACATGGAACCAGGGCCGTGAACCGGTTAATACGATTTTTTTTAAATTAAAAATTCGTCCCTAAGGCCTTGATGCGCATATTAACTAACCCACAATTTTCGCCGAAATTCCGCCAATTTTTTTCTCGGTTAGCGCAATTCAGGGCAAATTTGAAGGACAGTTCTGGATTTTAAGGAATTTGTAGAGCGACTAGCAGCAAAGCTAGGGAGGCTCATAACTTCTTCATTTTTTGACCAGTTTGGGAGCAGAAGGAGGCTAGACATGCAATTTTAATAGCTTTGAAGCTGTTGGAGTAGGTATTGAAGCCATTTGAGCACTGTAAATGTATGCAATCACCATTTTATGAGAATAATGATATAGGGCCAAGCCATTGGAAACTAGACCAAGGAGACGTAGTCCAAGAGGGGTGAACTCCTTCATCACTTGTTATGTTGTGGTTATTTTTATGGTGTATTTTTCTGCTATTTTCTGTTGTTCATAGTTTAAATTCATGCTTTATGTGTATAAAATCTAACATAAAAGCTCATTAAAACTCAATTTTTTAACACTTGCAATTTACACATCCTCAAGAACTTTTAAATTAAGATCTCATACAGATCAAGTTTGGTATCAGAGCTTAGGTTTTCTTATTGCTCTGAGGATTTAATTTGTCTGCAAGTGTATATGATTCTTAAAAGTTCTAAGCTCAAGAGAGGAGAAGGAAAGCTTTTGGTTGCAAGTCCTCAAGTTAGGTCAAGGACAAGGAGAGCAAGTTTGCCACAATCTCCACGAAAAAATCTTCCTCAAATTATAGCTGAAGCTTCAGCAAGTATGTCACATGAGGGAGAGTTTGATAATATTTCAAAGGATGAAAAAGCCTTCAGGAAAGCATTATTTTATATGAAATTAATGGTTAAATTTCTCTATGAGGAGAGAAGCACAAGGATGCAAGGTGAGAGCTCCAATATTCCAAAGGGAGATAAGTCTTCAAAAGAAGAAGAAGGAGATGGAGAAAAGCCTCCAAAATGTAATGGGAATGGTGAAAAACCACCTTTGACACCACCATTCTCCTCACCACCATCTTCATCATCATCTTCTTCCACAACAAGCCCTTCACAAACACCTCCACATTCTCCAAAAGGTCATGCTAAAACTCCATTTTTAAAGCTTGACATTAAGTTTGATTTTCCCATGTATGATGGAGAGGTAGATGTTGAAAGATTAAAAAATTGGGTACGTTAGCTTGAAGTGTATTGCAGGATACAAAGAATCAAGGATGATGACACAAAGATTTAGCTTGCTTCACTAAGATTGGAAAGTGAAACTCTTATTTGGTGGGAAGCAAAAACTCAAGAGGACATAAAGAAACATGCTAAGGTCTTAACCTCTTGGAATTATTTTGTTGCTGCCTTAAAGAGAAAATTTGATCCATTAGCGTATATTCAAAAGGATATAATGGACTGGAAAAACTTTAGGCAAGGTAGAGGACAAAATGTGCAAATCTATACTCAAGAGTTTTGGAGAAGAGCACTAATTTTGGGTGTAGATTTGACATCTTAAGAATCTTTGTTAAAGTACATTGTAGGTTTGAATAGTTATCTAAGACATACTATTCTCATGTTTAATCCTTCAAATTTAGATGAAGTATGTGTATAGGCCACACATCTAGAGGCAAGAGGGAAACATGTTTCAAAGGAGACAAGTGAGGATACCTTTGAGTCTGAAGAGAAAATAAAAGGTAAGTTTAAGGGTAAAGGTAAGAATAATGCTTCCATCAAGATGGAGAAAGAAAAACTCATATGCAAACACTGTTCCAAATATGGGCATGATGAAGATCATTACTAGAAACTTCATCTAAAGATGAGACCCAACAAGCTTAAAAACAAGGAGAAGGAGAAGACAATTGCAACAATAACACATGATTTAGGTTCTGATTCCGAAGATGAAACAAATATCACCGCAATGGGTTTGAAAGGTAAGGACATTGCAAGTACTGATTCTTCAAGTTGTCTCAATAGTACTCAAGATAATGAAACAAGAATTGAGCTTTTCCATGTTAGATTTATTTCAAAGAATACCAATATTCACACCCTATTTGATAGTGGTTCACAAGAAAACCTTAATTCAGAAGACTTAGTCAAGAAGTTGAATTTATAAACCATTCCTCATCCAAGACCTTATCCCTTAGGTTGGATATGTAAGAATGAAAATTTGTAGGTGACGAGGAAGTGCATACTTAGATTTGCAATCACTACAAAATTTCTTGATAAAGTTGAACTTGATGTTGTTCCGCTTGATATTTTTGGTATTGTTTTGGGTAGCTCATATCTTTATGATAGGAGAGCAATATTTCATCACCATGAGAATAAGTATCACTTGTTCAAGAATGGGATTGAGTACATTGTTAGAGAGCATAGTACGAAGATGAATTCATCTCTTATGCATGATGGACAAATGAAGAGAATTGTGAACGCTAGTCAAAATATTTCTTTGTTAATGTTCAAGCATGAAGATGTTATGAATGAGGCCTTTCAAGGAGATGCATCGAATAAAAATTCTGATTTAATTGAGGTTGCTAATGGTTGTAATAAGTTGTTTAAGGAGTCTAACATGTTTCCTTTCAAAAGAGGCCAACAAGATGTGGTAAAACTGCAACATCATGCATCATTGTTAAGCAGTGATGTGAACAAGATGCCAGTGCAAGAGAGTGCAAAGGTCAAAGAAAAAGTGCCAAAACAATTTGAAAAAGAGGGCATTGGGTTCAAAATTTCTTCATGAGGGTTTCACAATGCATTTTCTTTGAAATGGGATGTTGCATGGCGATGGCGATCACATTTGGTCAAGAGTCAAGCCAAGCACAAGGCGAGACATGCTAAACATCGTCGTGCTGACAATGTTCGAGGTGAGAAGAATTTCAAGTTGTTTAAGTTTCCTTTGATTGACGACTGAGGAGGGAACATTTTTGTTTCTTCAAGTAAAGTTTGTTGTTCTGCAAGTTCTGGGAAATTGCAGCAAAATGGTATCTACAATAGCAAGACAGGGTCTCCAGAATCAAGGAAAAAGATGAGTTTTCATGAAAAGCTCAAATTGTTGAATTCAGGATAATTCCAATGGACTGAGACTCGAAGGATGAGGGGTTGTACCCTCATCCAAATGTTCAGTAATAAAATATATTTTGGGGCCCAAAAGCTTCCATTGGGGAGGAGTGATCATGTGCTAAAAAATATGCTCAAAAATGAAATTTGTTGGAATGGTGTGGAACCTGAACTTTCACGTAGATCTCGTCGTTCTGAATCTGGCACAACTCATTTCGTGGAAAACTGACCCCGTATGCTCCCGGAAACGAGTTATGTTCGTTTTCCCAAATAAGATTTTTTTTCAAAAATGACAGCTGACTGGGAAAATTTTGGGCCAATGGCAGGCTCCCATGTGGCCTCTTGTGATTGGTCAAAAGTCAATTTTTTTGGGGCCTACCACAACCTGACACTGGCAGGACCTGACTAGTGATGTTTGGCATAATTTTATTGATTGGTTGGTGGGAAACCACATGCTGCCACATGGCCCAACCAGAGGCTGCCACGTGGCAGCACGGGGGCCACCAAAATTTGTTTCAAATCCGAACTGCACCTTCATAGAAATCAACACCGTGACCACCTTGCAAACAACGTTGGGTCTTAACTGGGTGAACTAACCAATGGTTCTTATAAACCATACAAACCAAACTTATTTTAAAGGTTTAATACGATGGAGGTTAGGTTAAGGGGTCGGTGCTTAGCCCCGACCCCCCCCATATGTCACCATATGACTACCGGTGTGGAACCAGGGGTGCGACCCTATTAATACGATTTTTTTTAATTGAAAATTCGGCCCTAAGGCCTTGGCACACATCTTAACTAACCCACAATTTCTGTTGAAATTCTACCAATTTGTCACTCGGTTAGCAAAAATTTAGGGCGAATTTGTAGGGCGGTTCCAGATTTTGAAGAATTTGCAGAGTGATTAGCAGCAAAGCTAGGGAGGCTCATAACTTCTTTATTTTTTGACCAATTTGGGAGCAAAAAGAGGCTAGACAAGTATTTGTGATAGCTCTGAAGTTGTTGGAGCAGGTATTGAAGCCATTTGAGCACTGTAAATGTATGTAATCACCATTTTATGAGCATAATGATATAGGGAGAAGCCATTGGAAGCTGGACCAAGGAGACATAGCCCAGGAGGGGTGAACTCCTTCATCACTTGTTATTTTGTGGTTATTTTTATGGTATATGTGTCTATTATTTTCTGTTGTTTAGAGTTTAAATTCATGCTTTATGTGTATATAATCTAACATAAAAGCTCAAAAAAACTCAGCTTTTTAATAGTTGCAATTTACACATCCTCAAGAACTTTTACATTAATATCTCATACATATCAGTAATTAGTAGCTCCTTCAAGCTTGTTTTCTGCCTTCATGAAGGAATTCATTGTGAGGATGATGAAGATGACCAACCAAAATCAAAATATGAAGAATCCAAAATTTCTTTAAGGTGCTCTCAATGCTTCTTCAAGGTGATCTTACAACTCTTTTCCTTCACCAAATCTCTAAAACCATGTTGATTTTCTAGTGAAATTAATATTAGTATAATTTTTCACGATTAATAACTATTAATGATTTAATCCTTCTTCTTTTAGCATTCCAATAATTAAGAAATTATACATGAAAAAAATTAACCATATACTTTCATTAATAGAGCAATAGAGATCACAATAAACAATACAACAAGAGACAAGATACACTAGAATTAGGCTCATAACCAAGGAAAAAGGCACAAGGGGAAAATCCAACTAATCTTTTCTTATGAGAGAGAACTTGTGTTCATCAATAGTACATCAGAATTTTCCAAGAAGATTCCAAAACTGACCTCAACAAATACCAAGTCAAACCAGTCAACGAAGAGAGAGAAATAGTCAAGTTTGGTCAAAGTCTGATATGCTACAGAAGGACTAAATTTCAGCCCATGGAAGATAGTTAAACCTCAGTCAACAAACTCCTGAAATATTTGGTCAAAGTCATAGGCTTAACCTGTATTAAACATGCCTAGAACAAACATGAATATGTGATCAAATAGAGTCAAAGTATTCCTAAAATGCTCGAACTCCAAGACAATCAAAGAGTTTGGTCAAAGGAGAAGCAATCTCACCAAGTCAACAATGGTCAAACAAAAGAAGATAGGCTGGTCAATGTAAAACACATTATCCTTTAGATTCTTTCGCATATGTGGATGTCCTCTCTCTATTTTAGATTGAAAGTGATGGATGAGATGATTCCAAATGAAGTCCAATAAATTCATATTTATGTGTATTGGGAGGTGTCATTTCTCACATGTGGGGTTGACTTGGTGTACATAAGGTTGACTTGGTCAAACTTGAAAATATGAATTTTCTTCATTAATTTTCCAATGAAAATATCGACTGTAACTACCAAATTTTCAACAAAAATATCTTATTTGACAAAAATTCCAATCAAATCCTTGAGAGTTTCACCCACATTGGTCATTTAGAGATAGGCTTTGAGGCTTAGAGTTCAACTCAAAGGAATCCCATTTAAATAATGACAATATGGATGCAAATGAAAAGTTGTGATGTTCCATAACCTTATTTGCATGCTTTATAGTCATAAAAATGAACCTTGTTGCCCTTTTATCACTATATGGAATCTGGGAAAAATTTCCACCATCTCACTCCAATGGGTCTTCAACAAATCCCATAGGGTTTCTTCACCCATTTGATAACCATGAAACCTACCACTAACTTCCCCAGTGTTCTAGAATCTAATCAAGCAAAATATCCTCACCAACCACAACCTTGACCAATTCCTTCCTCCTCTTAGTTTATCTCCTTAATTTCTCCCTTTCTAAATTCTTTGCCTCCCTTTTGAATCTTTCTAGGTTCCTAGATTCCCTTAACATTTTAGATATAAGTTCTTCATAACAATTCTCGTTCCCTTATTCCTTTTTCCATAATATATTTGTTACTAATGCTATTTACAAAATCTCCAACTTGGAGGCTGTAAGAGGATTTACTTTCATTGATCAACTTTTGAAAATCAATAACACTTGGAGTAACTATACATTCCTCGAACAAAGTCCTCCTTTGAGGCCCATCAAATTTAATGTCTTGCCCCAATATTTTATCTAATTTGGAATTATTATGATGTGCAACATCACACCATTGTTATCTAATTGATAAAGATCCACATTCATATGGACATATTTATACCTTTCTTTTGCTCCCAAAAATGCTTATTTCTTAGTGAGTCCCCCTCAAACCTTTGAGATCATATTGTGTAAAAATATCAACCCCTTCAATTGAATATGGACTTTAGTCCACAAGTTCCTATTTTGAGTCCATTCTCCTCACTTTATTAAGACAATTCTACAATTTTGTTGATAAATGAGTAAATTTAGCTTTAGGTGAAAATAAACTTCAAATCTCACTTAATTAATTTCTTTCAAATATACACTTTAAGAGGGAAATTAATTTCCTTTAGATACATACTTTTAAAATATTTAAGCACCTAAGTCATCATGTTTTTTCATATATGTGTATGTTTCTATATATGTATGTATTTCTCAAGGAAATACTCACAAAAAAACAAAAATGATGCTTCCCCAAAACCATTGATGACCCCCTAGTAAACTCATTAACGTAGACTAGTTCACCTAACACATGGGGTTTTGAAATGACACTTAAATATGGAACTAGACAAATGCACACCAACTTTGTAATAACTAATCAAGTTGTTTTTTCTAGTATATATATTCAAATTTACATCAATATCTACTTAAATATATGACCTTTAGGACCTTTTTGTGAGTTTTTGAGGTGATAATAGTTTATCTTCTCATCGATCCAAACTTATGTAGGAATGCCACCATCCAAGGATGTAGTAGGTGACTGATTGACGAGGTAGCAAGCCATCCTTACTACTTCTGCCTAAAACTCGTGTTTTTCCAATCTGAAATTTGATAAATCCTCCTCACCTTCTCCATGATAGTGTGATTCATCCTTTTTGTAGTACCATTCTATTAAGGAGTACAAGGAAAATATTATCATGTTTTATGTTGAACCTATTACAATAATCCCTGATTGCATTGGGGCAATACACTCTATCATTATTTATCCTCAAACACTTGAGCATTTTGTTAGTATCTCTTTCAATAGAAACATGAAAATTTTGAAATATCTCAAACACCTCACCTTTTATTTTCATGTGGTAGGCCCAAACCTTCCTAGATGCATCATCTATGAAGGTGAAAAAATATGAGGCTCCTCCTAAATAATTAAAATTGATTGACCTAAACACATTAAAGTGTATCATTTATAATATATTTATTTTCCTTTCATGGGCACCTCTCATAAATGAAAATTTTCGTTGTCTGTCATATATATAATGCTCACAAAGGTCAAGTTCATAGGATTTGAAACTTGGAAGCATGTTTTTTCCAATAAGGATTTTGAGGTCCTTTTCGCTCATGCCATAAATTTGTCAAGTTTCTTTCTTTTGCAATAGAAGCCACATCTAATAATTTTGTTTCTTCCCTCAATGTGTACATGCCTCTTGTCTTTAATCCTCGAGCCATGAGAAATAGCCCTTTACTAATTTTCCATCCACATTTACCAAAGCTTGTGGAGAAACCTTTATTATTTAATTGTTCCATAGAGACCAAGTTGCAGATACACACCTCTGGAATATGTCTAACCTATCTCAACAATATATTATATCCATCCTTCATCATAATTCAACCATCTTCCACTCCAATAATATTACAAAAATGATCGTTTCCCAAATGAATTATACCATAATCACCAACTTCATCTACAACAAAATTATTTTCGCAGGGAGTTACATGGTGAGATGCTCCATAGTAAAGTACCCAATCAATGCTACTCCTAGAAGTATATAAGCACGAAGTATATAAACATGATTCTACTAAAATAATAAATAAAACATCACTTTTTGAAGCCACAACAATAGTCTCACCTTCATTTGTGTTGCTTGATTTACGGTTTGTACTAATCATTATTTGTACCTTCTATTTTTTCATCTAGACCCAACAATCTCTTTTCTTCTATCCTCATTTTCCATAATGAAAACAAGTAAATTTGCCTCTTGGTCTTGAACACCCCAATCTATTATGCTCAATTTCCCTTCCACGATTAGCTAAGGCTAGAGCTTCTCCTCGAGAACATACTCTGAGCACACTTATTATATTCTCTTCTCTTCACAGATGGATTGCTTGGCCTCGGACACGTCCAGGTAGGAAGCCTTTATTGATGACACGCGGAAGGCTGACTTGGATGGTCAAAAGGAATCCACGGAATGTGGACAAAAGGAGTTTGAGGATGATGTTTCCCTCATCAAAAGTTTTTTTTCCGCTCCTCTGGGGTTTACCCAGCAACAGGCGGGTGGCAAATATAAATCTATTCCTTTATCGGTGTGGGCTGCTAGAAGGTGACACAGAAGTAAGAATATTGCTATCTACAAACCTTCCATGGAGATAAAAGAAGTAATTATGGACAATGAAGACCTATGGGTTCGTGTTGTAAGTCTGCAAAAAAGGGCGCTTATCGGACGGTGGTTATTTGCAGAAGACCAGGAGATTAATATGGCGGAGTGGGCGAAGTCGGCATGGGGCCCGATTGTTGGTTATACCCCGAAAGTAAGTCTCCTGATGAACAATTGGATCAGTATACATTTCCTCGATGAAAAGGACGTCGCTCTGGTTATCAATAATGCTTGGGTTAAGGGTAAAGCTTTTTTGCAGCTTCTCCCTTGGTACTTGGGATTTAATCCCATTCTGGAAGCGCCCATGAATCGGACTCTGTGGGTGAAGTTGCCCGGGCTCCCCCTGGAGTTCTGGACATTGAAGGCCCTTCGGGCAATTGGAGATTCTATAGGTAGTACTCGTTACATAGACCCTGCAATTTTGGGTACGAGTGACAAGCGTATTGCCTGGATTTTGGTTGAGGTGTGTTTCACAGGGGGTTTGGCTGCGGAGGTTGACCTGATATGGGGGAATAGAAAATACAGGCAGAGGATCGATTATTGGGGGATCTCCTTTCGGTGCATGTTGTGTCACCAAACCAGCCACCTCAGAAGCAGCTGCCCAACTAGATTCCGTGGCTCTCGTCGTCATGATGCTGCCACGGATAGGATTGCAGGCCCAGATATTCCCTGTGGTGTTGATGGCGAGGCGAATTCAAGTAACTCGTACCCTGATAACTCTTCTGGTCTGCTGATATTCTCGTTCCTTTATCTGGTCTTTCTCCACATGGGCCCCTATCGGCCAATCATTCCCCTGATACATCTGGAATGACCCCCCCTATTAAATGAGCTTGACTCCCATGTCACCCCGGGCCAGGTGAATGAGTCACCACAACACATGCAATATCTCTCTTCTCTGGGCAATTCTCTGTCTATTCCTTCCATTCCGATTGGGGCCACTCATACAAGAACCGAGGCCTCGAATGTAGTTGTCGATAGACTGAATGTGCCCGGGGAGTTGAGGCCATCCCACCTCGTTAATTTTCCTTCATGTCTTGAGTCTGATATGGTCCAATCTGATCGTATTCAGTCTTCGCTTGAGATTCCATCCCCCTCCATGCCTCCTCTTGAACCGGTCTCCCCCCTTTCCTCACCTACTTCCCCACACGGAAATACTGATGTCGATGGTGAAACTCCTCGCAATTCTATTGGTAGCGACATTGATTATCTCTTTGCCAATCCTGAGATTGACCTGGCCGCCCTTACAATGTTTAATAGGATGCCTTCCACCTCTAAGTCCATTCCTATATATTCGGAGACCTCATCATCTCGGGATGCTAGCAAGCTGCAGAATCCGGGTTATAGCTCTTCACGTGGTAGGGGGAGGGTTAAGACCCTGTCTTTATTCCAAAATGAGTTTTTAAACCTCACTCATGTCCCAGTATCTTCTGCCGACGAATTCAGGGCCCTTAGAGCAGTAAGCCCTCACGAGGGTTCCAAATGAATTACATCTTGTCTCTGAATATCAGGGGTATGGGCGACCACTCTAAATTGCTGCACCTTAAGGAACTTATTATGGAATCTAGGTCGAGGATCATTTTATTGCAGGAGACTTTATGTAACAGTGAAAGGGGCATAAGTGTTGTTTTGACTATTTGTAAGGGCTGGATGGCGTCTGGGATTGATGCTATAGGTCATGCCGGAGGACTGATTACATGCTGGAACCCACATTTTGTAGTGTTTAGTGCCTACAGATTTATTGGTGGAATTTTTCTATCGGGGCGTATGAAGGAGGTCAATGTAGATATAAATATTATTAACCTATATGCGCTGTGTCATCAACGAGCTACTTTTTGGGAAAAGATCAAGAAATATGGTATTTTTGGTTTACCGAATTTGGTTGTAATTGGGGATTTTAACGCAACTTTATTCTCTGATGAATCTTGGGGCGAGAGGGCGAGACTGGACCCGCTTGCTGGTTTCATTGGATCGATTCTGGACGAGGCTTCCCTTCGGGACATTAGGCCACATCCTATCGAGCCTACATGGAACAATCACAGAGCTGGGACTGATTTTATTGCGAAGCATATGGATAGAGCCATGGTACACACTGATCTCTTCCCTATATTGGGACACATCTCATTCGGCGATCTGGTATCCGACTTATCGGATCATAGACCCATCTATCTATCCTGGAAGGGGGCTCAAAAAAGACATGCTATACCGTTTAAATTCAATTGTACATGGCTCACGGATTCTGAGTATGATCGCCTTGTCAGAGAAAATTGGGCGAAGGGATCTAACCAGTTGGACTCAGGTGGATGGGCATCTTTTTCTTCCAAGTTGCAGAGGCTTAAAATTATCACAAAGGAATGGGAAATACATAAGAAGTTGAAATTGAGAGCTGAGATGGAGGATATAATCAGCAGACTGATGGCTTTACATTCTTCTTTCACACACTGTGCTCCTATAGTGGATACTTTCTGTTAGATGGAGAATCTCCAACGCAGAAGACTGGAGATATTAAAGATGGAAGAGCTCACTTGGAAGCTTCAAATCAGAATCACCTGGCTCAAGGAAGGCGACATGAATACAAAGTTTTTTCACAAGACTGCAAATGCTCGGAGAAATGCAAACACAATTTGGCACATTAAGAAGGAAGATGGAGAAATCGTGAACAAGGAGGAGGACATTAGGAGTGCTGCATTTAATCATTTTTCAAATTTATATAAAAAAAGACCCTAACATCAGTGTTGTATGCCAGGAATGGGTATTACAACACATCCCAAGATGCATTGATGAGGAGCCCTGTCTCAAATTAAACTCTGAGATCACAAAGGAGGAAGTTTACTCCACGCTAAAAGCTTTTGCTCACGATAAATGTCCTGGCCCTGATGGTTGGCTGTCTGAGTTTTATATCCACTTCTTTGATATCATGGGAGATGAAATCACAAATGTCGTGGAACAAGGAAGGTTGCTGGGGAATATCCCCTCCAATATGAATGCCACTTTCATTGCTTTAATTAGCAAAAAAACTGAGCTTGAGACTTTCGGTGACTATAGACCCATCGCATTATGCAATTTGATCTACAAGATTTCATCAAAGATCATTGCCAACAGATTGAAAGATTTTCTATCTAATCATATTGAGCAGGAACAGTATGGGTTTCTAAAAGGGAGGTCTATACATGACGCGGTCGCCATTGCACAAGAGGTTTTACATTCGATGCATGCTGATAAAAGGGAAGGTATCATCATGAAGATTGATCTGCTAAAGGCATATGATAGAGCAGATTGGTCTTATATCAGACTTTTACTGTTGAAGATTGGTATTCCTTTGGGTGCTATTCGATGGATTATGAGCTGCATCACGACGGTCAGATATGCTGTAATGGTCAATGGGAAGCCATCTCCTTTTTTTCGGTGCTGAGAGAGGCCTTAGACAGGGTTGCGCGCTTTCTCCATTGATTTTCATTTCGATGATGAATGGCTTCAGTTGCCTTATGCATATGGCGACACGGGTTGGGTACTTCGCTGGTTTCTCTTTTTCAAGGGCTGCGAGTATTTCTCATTCTATCTTTGTTGATGATTTATTAATTTTTGGGGCCTTATTGAGAAAATATTGGTTCTATTTACATTATCTATTGTCTCGTTTTGCTGATGCGACCGGTCTCTGTATGAACAAAGAAAAATCTTTTATAATCTTTGCCTCGGGAGATATAGATGAAATCACTTTCATTGTCTGTTTTTTTGGTATTGGTAAGATCCGTGTGAATGAAGGGTTCTCCTATCTTGGGTTTAGAATCAAACCCAATGCATATAAAATAGGGATTGGCTGTGGATTATCGAGAAATTCAAAAAGAATATATCAAAATGGACTCAGATATTTATCATTAGGGGGGCAGTACATCTTAATTTAGTCGGTATTATCTCAACTGATAGTATACTGGGGGCACTTGTATTATCTTCCACAGGGCATTATAGGCCAGATTACATCCATAATCTCTCACTTCCTGTGGGTGGGACAGAATCTTCCAAGAAGTAACATTTGTGCAAATTGGAGGTTCTCTATTGCCCTAAGAAACTTGGAGGCTGGGGCATTCTTAATCCCAAGGCTTTTAATAAAGCATTCCTCACAAAATGTTTATGGAGGGCTCTCACTGGGGGCAGAATATGGCCGAAGATTATTGCTGTTAAATACCTTCCACAGGAGGCCATTAGAATTTTATACTACAGGCAGTTGAGGTTTCATCGGGCAAAGTCTGCGATATGGATCAGTTTAATAAAAGTACATATCACGATTTCTGAAGGTCTGGCGTGGAGATTTGGTTGTGGCCAAAATATTTTAATAAGTGGGGACAAGATCTTCGGTTTGAATGAAATCCTATTTATGAGCAACTGCCTGTTACATTTTTTAAACAACAGAGGGATTTCTTATCTTGCACAGTTGATTGATCATTGGATGCACTATGCCCCGGTTTTTAAATCGGCGGAACAACGCCCATTGCCGATCCAGGTGGCTGGGGAATGGCTGAAATTCCGGGAAGGACCACAAAGGGCCGGTTTAACTTTTTCTATGCAGGGGGATATATTGACTTGGGCTGGAACTATGAAAGATGGTGCTCTGATAGTAAAACAGGTATATTTCAACATAACATTGCCACATAATATCGTGCACATGTCTTTGGGATTTGAATGTTTTTGGAAGCGGAAGGTGCCTACCAAAATCTTGCTATTCGGGTGGCTCGTATGGAGGGAGTGAATTTTAACTTGGGACAATCTCATTCGAAGAGGGTTCCATGGACCAAGCAGATGCATCTTTTGTCGAGCTGCTGAAGAAACTATAAACCATATATTTTTCTCCTGTCCATGGACTTGCCATCTATGGGGTCTTTTCAGTAAGTCTATATTGGGTCCGGATTGGTCTCCTACAAATTTTATTGATGTCGCCCAGCGATGGGATCAGCTCAACACTCAATTCCAATCCCTTCCTTTCTTCTTCATTTGGGAGGTGGTTGTGCAGGAATCGACACATATTTGAAAATGTGCCGATTGATCTATACCGCATATATGGTGCTATCATGAATTGGATTTGGGATAGGTTGCCTCAATCCCCTCCCATACCGGATGCTTCAAAGCGCATTAGGCCTCACCCCATATCCATTTCGACTATTTTATTTGATGGTGCATGCAGGGAAGGGATTATGGGATGTGGTGCATGGCTGAAATTATCAGTGGAGGATAGGATTGATATCTGTTGGAACATGGGACGTGGCACCAACAATCTCGTTGAACTCATGGCTATCTGGTGTGGACTTTATGTGGCTGTAAACCGAGAAATGAAGGACATCTCAATATATGGGGATTCCAGATTGATTATAGATACTTTAAATGGGAAGGCAAGTTCTTCTATATCTGAACACGGATGGTTTAGAAGGGCAAGACTCCTGTGGGAATGCTTAAACTATTCGCCCATCTCTCATATATACAGGGAAAATAATACAAGAGCGAATGGCCTTTCCAAGAAGGGCCTGAGCATGGTATTCGGTATCCTCCAGGTTACTATGTACAGGCACAACAAGAAAATGTGGACCAATGATATTCCCATTCCCTGAATCTTATTAGTAATGTGCTTTTTGAAAATCTCTTTTTTCTACTCAATTTTGGTCTAACGGTTTTCAAATAACACCATCAAGTGAGCCTAGCCATAAAATCAAGCGAGCCTGCCATAATTTACATACAAGACCGCTATCAAGGCGAACTGGTATTATAGACAACTAATCTGATTTTCAGTGATAAACTCTCTTCTCGCTGTTTTTTTTTTTGCTATATATCCAGGAAAAGCGTCCCTGTTTTCACATTTCAATGGGTCGAAGCAGATAACAAGCGAGCTTGATGACGAACCTGCATTCCTTGATACTTCTATCTTGTTACAAGACCGCTTAAAGTATATGATGCTGTATAAATGTCATATCCTCCTATCGGGTTGCGCTGAGATCTTTTCTGTTAAGGATCCTATCTATATGCATGTCTTCGTCTATTAATTTTCCATTGCCACTGCCATTAACAACGAGAATGAGCTTTGTCTATTTGATGGGGAACTGTTCTCTATTGCCAATGTATATGACATGCTATGCCTTTTTATATAGATCTAATTTTGGACATTCTGTTCCATAGGATTCAGTCATATGAGGTTCCTTCAAAACCTCTACAATCTGATCCTTTGTTCTACTAGAATGTGATGTAATGATGATTACTGGTTATATTTTTCAATATAATACAACAATTTTTTTCTCTCTGAAAAAAAAAAAAAGGTTTAAGACAATAAATCTATGCGGACATAAGATAATACAGTCAAGTCCAATTAGAAATAATGAATTTATCTCAATTATATGTTTAAGATGTTGATCATAAGATGAAATTTTACTCAATTATTTTTGTATAACATTGCTAATAACAATAATTATTAGCTCCAAGTGGTAATTTTAAATGCATAGGTACTTAAAATAAAGTTGAGTTTACAATTACCCTGAAATGGTATAGAGAAGCCTTGAAATTTTATAATTGGTTGAACATTTAACTAAATTAGGCTTTAAGGATTCCTATTTCAGCCGCCAACAACGAGGAAGTCAAAAGAGATTCTAAATGGCTAACACATGCTAACTTATATGCCATTATCTTATAAGTTCTAGTAGTGCAATCTGCAGAGTGTCTTGTCATAACATGTTACAATGTTTATTGGGGGAGTTGTTGTAATATCTGAAAATAAGTGTAAACATTTAAATGTCAACAATATGAGAACGATGTAGCATTTGTACAATGAAGTAAAGCTATAAATTAAGATCCATTTCACCATATAATTAAAAAAATAATTCATATTCATAACTATTATATTTTAGAACTTCATATTTAAATTTAATTAATAACATATAACAACTTGATACTTATAACATTTTTTTTTCTAAGTGCGCTCTCTCTAAATATAAAATCAATGCTATGCAAATCAGAAACTAAGTCTTAAAATTTATGGAGTATATAAAAAAACAATGGCAAGCACATATATGTACCTATAAGTATCAAGGATTTGAAAAAAGAGGAATATATATATATATATATAGAAATGTTAAATTTATATAAATACAAATAATATTATTACCACTTAATATAAATCCATTTTAATTCAATTTACTATAAAAGTCCAAAGAAATCAAATCTCTCTCAAGTTTTACAGTAAAAAAAGGTTTACATCTGAAGATATTTGATTCATCTAAACCTTTAATAGATCCCATATAGAAGCATCTATGATGAATAATAATACTTATATTTTTCCCAAAATACATTTTAAGAAATAGATTTAAAAACAATTTCAGTTTCAAAATTTTTTCTTACCCACTTTTATATATGTTTTAAATTTTTTTGAAATCAACCCAACTACTATATTTCTTCTCAATTCCCTTTTCTTCTATTTGGTACAGAAGAAAACTCTGCTGCTCATTGCTAAGCATGCTGGATGCGGATGCTCAAACTCGAACAACATTTTTATATTATTTTATTTTACAATCCACTTTTATTTCTTTCCATGATTCTGATGCCGAATGTTGGTTACATCTTCACATCATCATTATGCATAATTTCCACTTTTATTTCTTTCCAAAGGTTGTTATGTCTTTGCATCATCATTATGCATAATTTATGCCTGGCCTGAATTATATATATATATATATATATATATATATATATAATTCGTAACTTTTTAAACACATAAATTTGCACATGTATTTCTTTTTAATCTCTTTAAATGCATGACACTGGCAGATAGGTATTTTATTAAATATAAATTAAAAACAGATTCCCCATGGGGAATAGGGGAGTTTACTTGATGGGAAATATATGGTACAAGCAAAAGTTAATAGAAATATTCCATTGAAGGAAAGAGACTCCAAGAATTATGTGACACGGGATAGTAGTTATCCGCTAAGGATTTCCAAGTATAAAAGCGTGACCACGACCTTCGCAAGAATAAAGCAGCTGATCATCACTTAAGTTATTTCTGCCAATTTAGTAGTTACATCTTAAATAAGAAGAGCGTATGCTAACATCTGGTCATCGGGCAAGATGAAAGAGACTTTGTTACTTGGTCATGCGAAACACTCCCATATAAAGTTGTCCTTTGCTGAGGTATTCTGCCTATTGAATTGATCACCTTCGCCATTTCGATTGGGTGCAGCTCCTGTCCTGCATTACATAACATTTGAGAGATTTTATCAAACTACGAAGGAGATAATGTGATTGAAGAATACAAAGGTAGGAGGCCAAATTGGCTAAGTTCAATGGAAATTTTGCAAGAATTAACTGTGTTGGTATTGATGTTACCATGTGATGCTCCTGCTGCTCGGGTAATGCTCTCATTCATAAGGGAACCACCCATGTCATTACAGCCCACTGCAAGCAAGAATTGTGCTCCACCTGGCCCCATTTTAACCCATGATGCCTAAAGAAAAAAGAGTCATACAACAACTTCTGAACCATTAGGCGTAGGGAATCATGCATTGGCTACTACTATGTTACGAACTGTGTATCTACATTTTTTTTCGGTCATTTCCCATTCTCTAACATGCAATGGGAGTTGAGATATAGAGGCATGGACGGAATGAGTATTCAAGGACAAGTAACGACATTCATTTAGATTGGTTCAAAACCACAATGAATTTCTCTCAGGAAACAAGCAATTATCTTCTCTAATTATTTTTATTTTCAGACATAGTGAACTCTAATTCTTGATAGATGAGATACTTAAGAAAAGTAATAAATGATTGACACAGAGGTGTCCAGTACAATATCAACTTAAAATTAGAAGTCAATCTACGGTCAAGTTTAGGATGATATCTTGACGATAGCCTTATTGACCTCTTCTTTTATCTGGATTGAGTAAAGAAAAATGATAAAAGATGCAAACAACAGCTAATATGGCCTTATAGTGACACTCTTAGGTTTCGTTCATGTACATAGAGTTTAATATCCACAAAGAATGTTGTGGTCAGGTGCACAATATGCCCTTCCTGGAGAAACTTTGCCCTCAAAGCTGAAAATTCAAGCAATAAAGGCGAATGCTGAAAAACTGCTGAAAAGATGCATTATCACCCTAATAAAAGTGCAAAGTATGTGGGAAAATAGATTGACAAAATAGGAAGCATGCCTCCGGATCTGTGTGCAGCATCAAATTGCCAAAATTTGGTGGCTAGCCGCTTGACCTCCAGAATGACTTTCTAAAGTGTGTACAAATAAAAAAGAGTACACTTTATGGCTTAATTAACTTCAGGAATAGAGAGCAAATATTGAATCCCAAAGCACTTATTGTAAAAATTACCAAGTGAACTAAAACATTATTATATGTAAAGCATAACAGGAGTTTTTTCTTTCCCTTTTTCTTAACCCAAGATAGTGATACCTTGCAACATGTGCAAACTTGGGCACTCTGGACAAGTCACAAAACTATAAGGTTCTCTTGTATATGTAAGCAATGGATCATATAATTGTGCAATATTCATTTGCGTGCCTTTGAATGTGGCAGACAATTCATGATTCACAAGTTCTTTCATATATTTAACTTATAATCACATTATTTTCAAATTGTTATAATTGGGTTTAGAGTTGTGGGTGAGATTGTTTATGTGAGTTTCGCGATGTTACAAAATAGTATCAAATAAAAAATTATGTTGGGCGGCCACATGTTTTTATTGTATCATTTAGGACTTTGTAGTCGCCCAATATAGAATCTTTCTCACGATTATATGGGCCCTTTTCTTAAGTCAAAAATTATACTGACCAGCCTAAGTACCATGTGCATTAATTAAAAAATACGCTTTTTTATCTATCCAAGGCAATGACAATTTGTGTCGTATCTTTGATTTCAATACTTTATGTACTTTCACTTGCTGAGAAAATGAAATTAGAGTAGATAAAAAAAAACACCTCAACTAGATAAAGTACCTGGATGTTTGTGATGAATGGATGAAGAGCAAGTCGTGCAATTGCATGCATTAACAGACATTCCCTCCTGGTTGGTCCTTTCCTAGCCTTTCCTTTCAAATATAATGGAGCCTGCGAATTTATTTACTAGTTTTAATGAGACAAGTTGCATCAGCGGAATGTTTGTCTACTATTACACTTTACCATGAAAATTGAAGTTTGAGATCACACCTCCATATGAACAAATGGAAGTGGTACAAACTCTGTAAAACCACAAGTTTGTTTTTGCAACTCCCTAATCTGAATAAGATGCTTTGCCCTACATCGAAAACATGAAGAAAATAATTGACTTCATCATCCAAATTTATGTTCACTTTGAGCTAAGCATGCAAATTGAAACAATATTATCTTACCAATGTGTAGGTTGATCAACATGGCCAAACATGATCGTTGCAGTACTTTGCAACCCAAGACAATGTGCGATTTCCATCACCTATAAACATGATACATGCAACATTGAAATATGCATTGAAAAATGAAAGAATTACAACCAAAGATATTAAAAGTCAATCATCCAAGAAGCATAATCTGTAAAAAAACCTCTAGCCACTGTTGTGTTGTAATTTTGTCTGGACAAAGTAATCTTCGTACTTCGTCATCTAATACCTGATTCAAGGAATTGCCAGACACATATCAGGCCGAACCATTGAAGTTTGTGAAAAAATGAATAAAAAATTCATCCACATTTATAAATAGTCCTACTGATTTAGTTGACCAAGAACTCCATGAGATTTAAAGGCGTCACATCGAATATATTTGAGCTTAGTTAATAGGCCTTAACAAAATCCTTCTATATTATGAATGAAAGATTACTAAATTGTCCCATCTCTACATATTCTACAAGGACAAGCATTTATTGAACCATGCATGATATTTAAACAGCCTTATGAAGTCATTTTGTAGTCCAAAATGGGCTTAAGTAGTTGAACCACAGAGTATTGTTAATTGCTTGTCAACCAGGAATTCAGTCTATTATGAATTCTCTTGGAATCAAAATTTTCAAAATAGCATCAAAAAATATTTTATCTTTGGTCTACATGTTTATAGCCTGTATCCCTTTAGAACCAAGTTATTGCTACCCATATAAGACATTTTGCATGTAAATGGTCACTGGTGCTTACTTGAAATTTGGCCAAGTGTTTGACAAATTTCCGTGCATAATTTTGGTGGTGGGACACCATGACAACTCCTCGAAGAGTAACTCTTATGAGACTATGTAAAAGCTTTAGCTGAAGTCATCATGGTCAATCAATATATCATCCACTTGATGAACAAATTATAAGCAGTATCGTTACTGGTATAAGTTCATGTTTTTTTCTTGTCCACAATAGTTTTGTTAATCTTGAAAGTACCAAGAAAACATCGCTGCACAATATAGTTTTCAAATTGGAAAAACTGCATCTGTAGTGCATTCTACTCAGCTTTGTCACTATTCAAGGTTTTTTCATAACGTGAATGCATACTTGTATTGCAACTTGTCATGTATGGATATCTAATGCTCCTTTAATAGGCTTTGACACCCGAAAACACATTGTAAATAATTGTGGTATTGCATAGGGATTTGTTGGGATGTCTTGACTCTGTAGTATGGTATAAGTCTAAATTCCACTTTAGGAATTCTATCTGTACAGTCAACGTCAAATGTAAAGGATTTGCACCCTTCATGGAGTAAGGACTGTGCGGACATTTTTGGAATCACGTCATAACTGATCAACGTTTTGGAAATCTGGCATAAACACACAGTCTTCAACTTTGGGTCCTTGAGAACTGTCTTTGGACTTCTGCTTATAGGGACATGCAGTATGATCCCAATTTTCACACATGTAAATGTTACAAGTGGGCACTGACTTTTTTGCCAAAAGTATATATATATATATGTTTGTAATATTATCTTGGTTATAATAGGCTATCTATACAAATGCTTAATTCAACCTATGCTGCAACCAATTATGAAGTAGACATTTTACTATGCTTCCTTGTCTTTTTGAAAAAGTAATCAAACCCATTAAATTATGTAAAATGTGAGAGTCCTATGTGAAATTTTCTGCTACCCAAAAGGTGCTATTAACTCAATTAATTATTCCGATTACCTGTACATAGCAAATTAATTTACCAGCTGAGATTAATGAATAAAAAATGTGAACAACACCATTCACCAAATAATATTTGCAACAAAATACACGAGAAACAATTCACACAATAACACAAATATTCTTGGACAAATGTCCCTGAAAAAACTCCAATGTAAGGAAAACCAGTCTTTAGTCTGAGGGTTCTATTATTATCTTCAGAAAATCTGCTTATTGAAAAATTACATGAACTTCTTGTCTAACACTGGCAAAGCTCTGACAATTTTTTATCTTCTCCTCTGTTTATCAAATTGAACTAGGAAAACCCCATGGCTTCTCTTCTGCGAATCACACTGCTTCTCCAGCAACTCACACAACTTTCCCAACAATTCACACTGCTTGCTAGAAAACTCGCATGGCTTAGAAATATTGCACTGGCAACGCATACTACCTCCAACAACTCGCACTAGCTAATCTGGAATTTCACATTGCATTTGGGAAACTTGCATTGCCTCCAGAAAATAACTCGACCATCTCTGTAGATAATAATCTGGCCAGGAAAACTCCCTTTGAATCTCATAAGCTGGAAGTCTTCTCGGATGAAGAATAACCTGCAAAACTCTTCCTCAATCACTACTGCTGAAACCCTCTTGGTGTGTTACTGAAAACTCACCCTCGAATGATCTCCAATGCTGCCCATTGATTCCCTTTATAATCTCTCATTCACAAATGAATGACCAAGATTAGAAGTTAGCTTGATCCAATCAATCGCTAAGATCATCTTAGAAACTTTCTACAAGCTTCTAAAGGAAAATCGATCTTATTTCAATGGATGTCAATTAATTTTCCAAAACTTAGGAAAAATTTAAAAATCACTAATTGACTTAGTTAAAACATTTCCCTAGGTGAAACTTAGGAAAACGTTACATGGGCTTAGAGATAATTAATTTTTGTTTGTTCTTAGCCTCAATTGCACCTCTCAAGGCTAGACACCTGTCCAAGCTACAATATTTAACACTCCCTCTTAGCAAAGAAGGTGTTCTCTACAACACCCAACTTGTCCTTTAAGAAAACAAACCTTGCTTTATTCAAGGCCTTCGTCAGAATGTTTGCCACTTGTTGATTTGCAGGCATATATGTCGAACTAATCCACGCCGTACACAATCCTTGATGAAATGGTATCGTATGTCAATATATTTCAACCGATCATAGAATACTGGATTCTCAGATAGCTTAACACAACTCTGATTATCATAGTGAATGATGGTTGACTTCATCCTTTGACCAAAAAATGCCACTAACAACGTCTGAAGCCATATGGCCTGACACCATGTACTCTACTTCTACTGAGCTTAATGCTACATATTTCTGCTTCCTGTTATACCAAGATACAACCCTTCATCCCATGTTGAAGTAACACCCTGAAGTGTTTTTCTAGTCCACTGCATTACCTGCTCAATCCACATCAATATAGCCCATCAACCTGACACTATCTCCCTGAGCATATTTCAACCCATAATCAATTGTACCTTGTAGATATTGTGACACATGCTTTGCTGCTATCCCGTGCACTCTCTTTAGTTCCATCATGAACTGACTAAGAATGTTGACTGCGAAGAAAATGTTTGACCTTGTGTTGATCAAATACATAAGAGAGCCAATACGCTGTCTATTTAAGGTGGGCTTACTGCCTTTTGTTTTGATGCATCAATCTTCCTCCAATTGGTTATCATAGGTGTAGACATGGGTCTATGGTCCAATGTTACCCACCACTTTGTGGGTGATATACCCAAGAGAAATTTTTATCCATGATGGACCTCAGCCGGTAGCCAGCAACCCCTTGCAGCCTCCTACTAGCTCATTGTGCCATTTCTCTACCACCTGAGCTAGGCATGTGGTCCCTCACCCACTTGTATTGATTGTATGTTTGAAGGTGGGCCTCTCGAATCTAAAGGTATGTCTTGTCATTTGGTAATTGAGTATTGGGTTTACTTATCATGGATACTTATGGGTATGGATAGATGGGGGGATTTGGCGGAAAGAGTGGGATTAGTTTGTGATCTTGTCCCCTTGATTTCTTTTGGGTGTTACCTTTGGATCTTGGTCTCATGGGATCTCCTTTAATGACCATTTGGTTTTAGGGTGGTACTACTTGGGAAAACTCGACTTTGGGTGCGTGGTCCCGCTCCCCTATCATCATCTATCCCACCTGGGTCTAGATAGGATCAGCTTCCCTTTCCCCTGCAACCACAATGGGTCAGGCCTGGAATGATGCCTTGGAGGTTGACGCAACTAAAAGAAAAAGAAAAAGCATAATTGGCCACATTTAACAGGAAATTGTACCACAAAATGCAAAATATGGCTAAGACAAAAATAATTAGCACATGGGCAAAAGCTAGTACATGAGCTCTACCCCAATCCATGGCCATCACCTTGATTCAATAGGCCCTAGATGAGCCTCCTTTATCAGTCCCAACCCCTGGAGGGCAATGAACTTCCCTACATAAAAGGGGGTAATCATAGACATCATGCTCTTATCCCTTTGAGCCTAGAGTAGTTAGTTAAAGAAAAATCATAAAAGGAAAAAGGCATATAAAGAAGGGTGGAAAAATCAAGGTAGGGCACCTCATGTACCACGATTGCTCCCTCCTACACATTATATACCTAGGTGTGGGCTTCCCTTCATACGGTTACCCCTATGCCCCAATATGTCACCCAGGATTGCACCTCTCCCTCCCTATTCCATCCCACTTATTTATCACTTGCCACCCTCATTCAAAGAATGTACCTTGGACCTACTATCCCCTTTAAGGGTTGAAGCCACTTCATAAGGTACATGGCTAACCCCCTTTAGAGTATGGAGACACTAGCACATGACAAAGGCCACTACGGAGGGGCATGCCATTGTGAAGTGTCTACTTTGTTATCCATGATTTGTAAGCCATTTACACGATTATTCGAATGACTGGTTGTACTGGAAGCTTAAGGGACACATTATATCTTATGCAGGATTACAGATGGTTTCCATTTGGATTTGGTCTCCCTATACGGGACTCTAACCCCCAGAGGGCTACATTGGCACATATAGGGTGTGCATAGAGAGCCATGGGCCTCCATAGCATTAGGAAACACTCCATAGATCCTTGTCGACCTTCAGAGACTAATAGCGATCCACTTTTGGGATCATGGTGATGTGCTTGGTACACTGTGCCCAGCAGGACCCATAAGAGCCCCACACTCTTGGCAGGTGTCCCAAGACTTGTACGATGTCATGACAACATTCAATCCATCACTCAAGCCCTTGCAGAGGATTTACAGGCATCTCCGATTCATATGGAGACCCATGGGGTGATTTGTGTGCCCCCACACCCACTGGGAGCACCACAGGTCTACTACTTGGAGAAAAAGGGGTCACCCCCTTGTTTATCATATTCGAGGAATTTATTCCTCATTATGGCACTTCAGGACATTAATAGGTCTTTGGAGGGCCCCACGACATGTATACATTATTATATGGCTCCATGTGAGGCTCATTTTTTCCATTTTGAGGTAGTTTGGTGGGCTTGTCACTAATAGGGGTGTTATTTGCACATTATTTTATTATTATGGGCTAATGTAGTCCCATAGGCTAATTCAAACTCCTTAGGAGGATATATATTGATGTTAGATACATTCATTTGTATCATCACTTGAATTGGGATCTCTCTAATCATAGAGAACTTTGCATTTTTTCCCTTGGAGGACATTTTTTGGAGATGGATGAATTTTGATATATGGATTTGGGCTATTTCTCTTGTCTTGGAGCTTTGTCTTGCAACAAAATGCTGGTTGGATATACTCTATAACATTGTGAGTAAATTTTAATGTCGTTATTCTTGCTGCTGCATATTGCTAAAATTAGGGCTAGTTGTTGCATGATTAAAATGTGGAATTGAGCATGTTTTAGCTAATTGAATGTATGGGCCAATGTTATATGAATGAAATGTCCTAGAGACTATTTATGTTGATACGCTTGCATCATTTGCTTGGATGTATAAATGATTTAAAGTCACTTTTCTTTTATTTCTCACAACATTGGACAAAGCTGACTTTCCGGGCCTCCTTGATCAAGAAACCAAGTTCTTACTCATCATCATCCTTGAATTCATATCCCCAAGTGGATTAGGCATTGATCCATAAAAAGGGTGGTCATTCCCTTCACATTTTTTCATCCTTTTCACCTTTTCCCAAGTCTAGCCCTCAAGGGTCACCTAGGGCATCAATTTCTTGGGAATTGACCCAAGGAAAAATTTCGATCTTCTACAAGCTACTGCACTAGTAGGTCCCCTCCCTCTCCTCTGAATTTCAGGCAATTCTAACAGTGGAATATATGGGAATCTCAAGCCCTAGCTCTAAAATCGAATTTTTCCTAGGCATCCCCAAGGCTAGACCTCAGCAGGATCAATTCAACCTTTTGAAGTAAATATTCTTGTTTGGTCCTTTTCCCTCACCTCGTCCAGGATAGGAGCATCATTGGTTGCTATATTCCATCCTCGAACCTGGACTGGGTCTACTTGGCCCCATGTGGTCCCACTTCTCATCAAAGATTATTTGTTAAGGACCATTTGGGAATCCAAGTTTTCCAAAGACTATAGGGATTGAGAACCTCGTCTATAAGCCCATTCCTTCTCTCTCAACCCTCCAATCCTCATCCCTTACCCCTAGTGGACCAATTCCCTTGCTTGAAGAGCAAGCAAGCTCCATTCTTCACTCCATCCTAGGGAAAGGGTTTCCAGGTTCACTTTCCACTTATCCAGTGACACACACTTTACAAGTTATTCCTACACTACCGGGACTCCTCCCATTGGTGAAAGTCTGTAAAAGGCAGGGAGTCTTAGCTGTGGTGACACGGGCTAAGCCTCCGCCGTTGCCCTTGTTCTAGCAGTTGCCCTATTAGGAACCCCTTTAGGTCCTTTGCTAGTTTGAGTGGTAACATTTCTGGCGTCGTTGCCAGGGAGGAAGTAGGTCTGCCTCCCTAGTGAATCATCGAGGAATTGATTCGTTGACGACATTCTCATTATTCCTCTGGTGATTCCATTCTATATTAAATCCCCTAGTCTGCTTGAAGGAGACAACGTTCCTCCTTTGATTAAGGCTCCTGCAAGAAGGAAGCGTGAACCATCAAACCTGTTGGAACCACTCTCTTCCCTGAGTTTGAAAGGGCCAGTGATCCCACCACAAAATGATGGATACTTTTGACACTGGCGAAAACAATATGACCAAACGTCAAAGGCATTTGGTTAGTGTGTTTTCTCCTTTGAAGATAAGTGATGACCTCAAACCATTACCTGAAAAATAAAACTGACAGTTACCAAGATTCAAAGGAGATGCCACTACCAGTGCCCGTGACCTTTTTGAGGAATTTTATTGGCAATTGTCCCCTAAGATGATCTTTGATGAAGATAGGATCATGATGCTCTTTGGTTTATCACTCGAGGGACAAGCAAGAGAATGGTACCTTAGTCTTCCCCTCAGGTGCATTGGTGACTCCGATCAGTTTGAGGACCTATACATGAAAAGGTGGTCTTGCAATGCCCAAGGCCTTCAACATTGAAAAGCTTTATCAAATATCAAGGGGAAGGGAAGACATTCGGGAATTCATTCAAAAGCTTGATAGGGTCAAACGTGACATCCCTGATCACCTAAAGCCCTCTGATGCAAACATCTCTGATAAATTTGTCAAAGCCGTTGGGGGTCACCTAACCTATGCGTTGAGGGACAAGAAACCTTCCACATTGGCCGAAGCTAAAGAAATGGAAATGCAAGTTGAAGAAAACCTTCGTAACTCAAAGATGAACATTGATGACCTCCATAAAGCCAAATCTGAGGCCAAAAAGGAGAAATCAAAGGACCAACATGAGGAAACCCTTTTGGCTATCCTCAAGAAGATGGAAAGGCTTACCGAGGAAGCTCATTCACGAGATCGAATTGTTATGAACAAGATCACTGATTTGGAGAAGGCTCAAAAATCAAATTACATTTTGAAGGGGAAGCCTTTTCCGAGAAAGCAAAGTGAGGAAGATAAGCCTAGATCATCCCGCGTCCCAAATACCTTGGCCCCTACCAATGCGGTGGACCAAGATTCATCCTCCGAAGATGAGGTTAGTGAGTATGAGGAGGGTGATGATGATGAACCGCATGAGCAAACCAATCTTGTCGAAGCTGATATACTCAACATGTTGCTTGGAGGTTCATACACTCACCCTCCTATCAGTATTGTCATAGCCAAACATGAGGAAAAAGAATCCATTCTAAATGTTGATGAGTGTAGTGGATGATTCAAAGGGGTTCAATATTCACGACGAGAAAACAACAAAGATCCCACAACCTCCAAGGAACCTAATAAGGAAGACTCTCTCCCCAAATAGGATCCTCCCATAAATATCCCTTCCAAAGACCCTCCTAAAGGGCAAGCCCTTTCAAGGGGTCTTGCAAAAAAGGACTCCAAAACTAGAGTTGAACCTAGAAAGGGCCCTCCAAAGGAGGGAAACACCAAAAGAAAGGAAAAAGGGAAACATGTTGGGCTTAACATTGACATGGATGCTACTATTGGGAAGATGACCGTATCTGTTCCTTTGAAGGAAATTGCCAAACTTCCTGAACAACAACAACAAATTAAGAAATCCTTGAGTTTCGAAGAGGAAGAATTACCTAAAGACTTGCAAAACATTCATATTCCTGATCGTAACCCTGGACACGAACCTTTTATGCTCACCTTGGCTGTTAATGACCTTTATCTCAATAATTGTATGCTTGACTTAGGGGCTTCTGCAAGCATCATGCCTTTATCTGTCATGAAGCAACTAGGTCTCCGCATCACCTGACCATATAAGAAAGTCTGCAGATTCAACTCCAAGCCCGTGGAACTGGAAGGTATCATCAAAGATCTTTAGGTCTCTTTAGCTAGGAACCTTGACATATTGCTTCTCATGGACATCGTGGTCATCGATATTCCTGTTGTGTGCGCAATGTTGCTATCTAGAAAATGGGGAAGCCACTGTTGGGGGTAGTGTTCAAATGGACTTATCATATGTCACCCTCCCTCAATGTGATGGGACCCCTTTTATCCTTCATAGAGAACCCACCTACCTATCTCATGTAATTGAGCCTAGTCCATACTACGAAGCATATAACACCCGGAGACCTTCTCCCATTCTCCCTTCACAAGAGGTCTGTATCCTTAAAAGGCCAAGTCACAAACCAAGCAATAGGTGGAAACCAAAGAAAGAATACAAGATTTATGGGAATGTTGGGAATGACTATTATTACATTGCCAAACTTAATGACGAACTTTGGCCTCAACTGGTCAAAATAAGTCACATCACTCCTTTCCTCGATACTTGACAATGTATGATATGCATGTTCGGGTAGGATGCATTGCATGATGATTTTTGAATTAGAACTAGCCACATGTGATATTTCTCATGATAGATTAGATTGCATTTAGATTAAATGTGCATTTTTTATTTCTTGTTAGTTTTATGGGCTAACATTAAGCATGGGTGATCATTAGACACCATGAAAAACATGCTCCCCCGTGGCTATGATCTTTAACATGTGCAGATAACAGGTCTACGGTGACCAAGAGTTCTCGTGACCTCTCGTTCGAATGGCCTCATCCACTTCTTCGAGAGATCACATCCCAGTTGGAGCCAGATGCTACCCACCACTTTGTGGGTGATATCCCCAAGAGAAACTTTTCCCCATGATGGACCTCAGCTGGTAGCCAACAACCACTTGTAGCCTCCTACTAGCTCATTGTGCCATTTCTCTTCCACCTGAGCCAGCCATGTGGTCCCTCCTATTGATCGTATGATTGAAGGTGGGTCTCCTGAATCTAAAGGTATGTCTTTTCATTTGGTAATTGAGTATTGGGTTTACTTATCATGGGTACTTATGGGTATGGATTGATGGGGGGATTTGGCGAAAAGAGTGGGCTTATTTTGTGATCTTTTCCCCTTGATCTCTTTTGGGTGTTACCTTTGGATCTTAGTCTCGTGGGATATCCTTTATTGACCATTTGGTTTTAGGGTGGTATTACTTGGGAAAACCCGACTTTGGGTGCGTGGTCTCGCTCCCCTATTTGCATACATTACTCCCTTTCCACTCACTATATCCCCATTCATCATTTATCCCACCTAGGTCTGCATTGCCATTCTGGGTCCACATAGGGTCAATTTCCCTATCCCCTGCCCCCACCTTAAGTCAGGCTTGGAACGATGCCCTGAAGGTTGCTGCAGCTAAAAGAAAAAGAAAAAGAATAATTGGCCACATTAACAGGAAATTGTACCACAAAATGCAAAAGATGGCTAGGAAAACAATATTTAGCATGTGGGCAAAAGCCAATACGTGAGCTCTACCCCAATCCATGGCCATCACCTTGGTTCCATAGGCCCTAGATGAGCCTCCTTTATCATTCAGGAACCCATGATTGTCTCAACCCTTGGAGTGCAATCAACCGCCCTACCTAAAAAAGGGTAATCACTGCTACATCTTACACATCATGCTCTTATCCCTTTGAGCCCCAAGCAGTTAGTTAAAAAAAATTCATAAAAGGCAAAAGGGATATAAGGAAGGGTGGAAAAATCAAGGTTGGGCACCTCATGTATGTTGATTTTTGGTAGCACCAGATGTGCTCTAAGTCTCAAATTTTGCAGGGAGGCTTAGAAACATGTATTCCAAAGAACCCAAAAAGCGTTTTGGGAAATTCCACCTGGATTGTGTTTTATTAAAATAATTAATTATTTTTAATAGGACCCTAAGGTAAAAACTTAGGAAATTAAGATAATTAAAGGACATTAATAAAATGGGGTGTGAATCTTCTAGAAAAGGATGGAGATCAAGTCAAGTTAATCTTAGCCGTTGATTAGCGATTTAATCTCAGCCATTGAAGTCTCAAGAAGAAGATTATAAGAAGGACTTGATGGGGAATTTGGAAATTACACCTTCAGAGTCTAAATATCGAATTTCTTTAGTAAGCAGTGCTCAGGGAGAAGATCGATCGAGTTGATTCCTGTAGAGAGGGGCAGAGATAATTTTTCCGGTTGGATATCTTTCTTGAGCCGGAGATTATAAGGAAGAGAGAAGTACAGAGAGGAATCGCAGAGCCAACCACACAGAGGCTGCACAAAGCTTCAGAGGGAGTCCGTATTTCTACTGGGGAATAGTTAGGATCCAGTGCTGGAGCCGGGGTGTGAGACTTGGAGGCCAGAGGACTGAAGTTTCTAGCTAGCAAAGAGATCAAAGGAGGTGCAGCGTAGTCCCAACAACGGTGATGCAGTGCTGCATAGAGGTGCATCTCCAGCGTAGATCAGTGTTGGATCTTCCAGTCACAGGGTGAGATCATCTCACTAGCTTTTTGTTCAGTTAGATATATGTATAGGATTTCCAGTCAGGGCATCCGAAGAACTGTACTCGTAAATTACTGCTTAATAATATCAAACCCTCAGCTACTGCACCGGTTTTCTTGCATTGGGTTTTTCCGAGGATTTAGTCCAAAAACAACAGTGTCGTGTGTGTTATTTCCTTTCTTTCTCAAATCTTGTTTCTGCATTTAATTTCCACAATTTATTTTAGTGAGGGTTGCAGTGTGAAGTATTTAGTATTTGTCGTAGTTAAACTGCAAATAAATTGTTTAGTAAAAGATAACTGTTAGGTGAATATTTTCGAGTTGCTGCAATAGGATTCCAGATCTAGGAATTTTAACATGGTATCAGAGCTTGTATAGCAGTGCAGGTGAAACAAGAGAGCAGACAAGAAGGATCCAGCGTTGAGCAGAAAGAAGGAGATCAAAGAGCTGCGTAGGCAATAGATCGATTTCCCCAGGAATTGTGCAGTCTAGGCCAGGTGGGCAAGATTTGTGAGGAAGTCTCTCTCTGAGTGAGTCGACAGAGAGGTAAGATTTTCCAGATCGTGATTTGTCAGCGGTAGAGGGAGCAACACAGCAGATTCAACGTAGATCAACAATTGGTGGGACACAATTTTCTTGTAGCAGTAGTTGCTGGTGCTGAAAGCGTCAGAAGAGAGAAGAAGAAGACACTTTTGAGGGAATTCTGACCTCGGGGAATTTCTTTCCCAAGAAATTCTAATTTACCGTGCAGAAGCAGCGAGATCATGATTTATGTGGTTGACTCCAGCAAGGAGTGTGTAGAGCTAGTTGCGCAAAGGGTTAGAGGCAACAGTTAGACATTTGGTTGGGTGAGATGGCAACCACTAGGTTGTGTGATTAGGATCGGTTGGAGGGTGCCTCCAGCGACGTAATCTGGAAGGCAAGGATCTTCCTTCTGGATGAGCATGAGCTCAAGGCCTTCATCAGCAGTGCGATAGTTGAACTTGTAGATGCAGATCCGCTGAAATCCTTCAAGAAGAACATGGCAAAAGCCAAATGGTTGATCCTTGATGGAGTGAGGGATCACATTGTCTCACATATTTCTAGCAAAGGGACTGCCAAGGAGATGTGGGATGCATTGGCCACGCGATACCAGGGTCTTCCGAGCAGCGAAAGATGTTCTTGGAGGAAAAGATGCGGTCTACTAGGGTGCAGAAGGGAGAACGCATAGACCCATTCCTTGCGAAGCTTTAGGAGGTTCGAGATTAGCTAGCAGTTGTAGGGTCAGCACCTCAGGCCACGGAGATGGTCAGACGGGCTCTGAATTCCGTTTCCAAAGAATGGCAAGTATTTGTTCAGAGTATCCTGGGCAGAGAGAGAGAAGTTTCCAGACTGGGAAGGAATGTGGGTAGCTCTTCTATGGGAAGAGATGAGGAGAGACTTACTGAAGTGCAAGCTTGATAGCAGTAGCAACACTGGGACGAAGCCCAAGGAGGAGGATGAGAATGCAACCCTTGCATCAAAGGGGCAACAGGAGCAGAGGAGGCGGAAGAAGGACGTCTCAAAGATTAAATGCTTCCGGTGTGGTGAGATGGGACATTACGCTACATAGTGTCCTCTCAATAAGGACAAAGATGAGAAGCGTGATCCGCAGGCTGCAACTGCGAGGATCAAGGAGGAAGAGTTCGCAATGATTGCCCACATATCTCTAGGGGAGAATTGGGGTGATCTAGAGTTGTAGTTCAAAAGAACTGCATGTTGAGATTTTGGGGTAGCATCAGATGTGCTCTATTTCCCAAATTTTGTGGAGGAGCTGGAGTACATGAGATCTCCAAGACCCAGAAAGCGTTTGGAAGAATTCCATCAAGTTTAAGAGATATTCAAATAATTAATATTTTTAATTAAGGACCCTAAGTCTAACTTAGGAAAATTAAAAGATTAAAGTGAATTAAATTAAAAATGTGATGAGAATGACTTAAGTGACGCGGATCAAGCAACTTCATCTTAGCCGTCAATTAGAGATTAGATCACGGCCATTGATGTTTCAACAAGAAAAGTATAAGAGAAAGGCTTGGGGTTAGTTGGAGAACACACACATTGGTGGAGCACTAAAGCTAAGCTAAAATTCTAGGGCGTGGTTTGCTAATAATTTCAAAAGTGTTAGCAGTGCAGGGAGGGGCAGCATTGGCAAGGGGATGATCTGATCCCAGGCCAAGAGTACAACAGTGACAGAGAGGCAACATACTGAGCAGCGGAGAGGCAAGTCAGAGCCACGCAGTCCAGCAGAGGCCACGCAGAGGCAGCAGGAGCCACGCAAGGTTGACGCATGCCCAGTCAGGGCAGCACAGGGGCAGCGTAAGCCCTTTAGGAGTGATGCAGGCCCTTCCAGAGCAACGCAGAGGCTGACATAGGGCAGGAAGGCTAACGCAGAGGGCTGAGGAGCAGCGCTGGGGTTTCCTGTGGGCCAGAAAGGGCTCGAGTTCTGTAAATCCTGTTTGAGGGTGTGAATCATCCATATTTTTTGTCTCTTGGAGAAAGAGGTATAGCTGCTATGATTTTCTCTATAGGGCAAACCATGTCTAGTGCCTAGAATTTGTTGTATTCAGAATCTTCTTAATAATAAAAACCTCCAGAGCTAACTGCACGAGTTTTCCCGCATTGGGTTTTTCCGGGGACATTTGTCCGAAATATTTGTGTCATTTTTTCATATGAACGTGTTATTCAGTAAATGATCTATATGTGTAGGCTGCTATTTTTGTTTACTTCATTGTTTTTTTGAATATTCAGATTAATAACTTGTATGATTAATCAAGAAGGAGAAGTAAATCAATGTTTAGTAGTGGGGTTTATTAGATTAAGAAATTTTCACATGGTATCAAAGCGATTGCAGATCAAGTTGGATCTCTAGCAAAACGACTGAAGAAATATTTGCTGCAGAGTAGCAGCTGAAGCAGCAGAGATCCGGAGAGGGTAGCGCAGCATTAAGAGGACGTAGTCCCAACAGAGGCTACCCAGGGGCTGACGCAGAGACAACGCAGTGCCTTACAGAGGGACGAAGAAGCAGCCTGTGCTGCACAATCGCTGCGCAGAGGCTGCGCTGCGCAATCGCTGCGCAGAGGCTACGCTGAGTCAGTCTGCTCACGTAGAGGCTAGCCAGAGGGACACAGTCTAGTTTCAAGTTGCTGTGCGTGTTGCCATGGTTCGGAAGCAGTGCTTCAGATCTTTAGCAGTTGCTGGTGTGGTGGAGATTTTGTCGGTGTAGAATCGTGCCTAGCTAAGTTGACAAAGAGCGGGAGGAGAACAACTGCTCAATAGATTTTTGCCAAAGAAATTTGAGGATCGATCGTAGGGTGATCGAAGTGAGCTGATTCATAGGATTTGGCAGATTTCCAAGTGAGGAAATCAATTGTCATAAGAAGCAGAGGGTGCCTTTCTTGCCAAGGACTCTAGATCCGAGTTTCTGTTGAGGGTAGCAACAGAAGCAGGGAGAGGAGGATCTGTTCCGACAAATTATTTATGAGCAAGTTGGTGACTCGTGCTCTGAGAGATCAGGATAGGTTGGACGATATGTCCAACTTCGTTATCTTGAGGGTCAGGATCTTGACAGTCCTGGATGAATACGACATCAAGGACCATGCAGAAAGAGTCCTAGTTGTGGCAACTGATGCATATCCTCTAAAGAAGTACAGGGAGAATCAAGCGCAAGCAAAGCATTTGATCATGGATGGAGTCAAAAACCACGTCGTGCCACATATTGCCGGGAAGAACACATAAATGTGGGTAGCCTTGGACACGATGTATCAGGGAGGGTCAGTCCAAAGAAGAATGCTTCTGGAGAATCATATGTGGTTATTCCAGATGCAGAGGGGCGGGAAGATAGATCCCTTCCTTTTCAAACTTCAGACTATCCGGGATCAACTGATTGCCATGGGTACGAATCCGAATGAGCTTCCTTTTCAGACTTCGGACTATCCAGGATCAACTAATTGCCATGGGTACGAATCTGGGTGAGGGGCTCTTGGTGAGGACTGCCCTGAATGCAGTGACCAAGGATTGGGAAACGTTTGTCCAAAGCATCTTGGGAAGAGTAGCATTACCATCCTGGGCGGATATGTGGGCAATCCTTTGATAGGAGGAAATCAGAAGGATGACCAAAAGGAAAAGCAGCAGCGGGACGATCAAAGTAAAGAAAGAAGAGAAGGATACAACCCTTACATCGAACGAAAGGAGGCAGCAAGGGAAAAAGAAGCGTGATCTATCAATGATCAAATGTTTCAGATGTGGTGAACTTGGACACTTCACCACCAATTGTCCTCTAAGGAAGAAGGACAAGGAAGCTTCTAGTTCCAAGGCTGCGGCAGCTAAGGAAGAAGATGGGAGTGATGATGATGTAGCCATGAGTGCTCATGAGCCACGAAAGTGGGGCGACATTGATCTGAAGAGCAGCTACATAGTGGTAGCAGGATCCTTGAGTAGCCCAACTCATGGATCACATCCGTGCTACGGGAGCGTTAAGACAGTAGCAGGAATGACTGGAGCAGTGGGTGTAGAGGATCACAGATGAAGCATAAGCAAAGGCTAGGACGTTGTAGAGGGAGCAGCGCAGTGCACAGGGAGCAGCAGCGCAGAGGGGCTGATGGGATTTCAGTAGCGCAGAGGAGGCATGCTTACATAGTGCAGAGCTGCAGTAGCGCAGTGGCTTCAGGAGGACAGCGCAAAGCAACACCCTAAGCAGCTTCAGTGATGAGATGCAGCCCGACTGACTTGCCTGTAATTGGGCAGGGATCCTTCAGTTGCTTACTTCTCAGCAACTGAGTTGTAGTGCAACAGTTCGCAGCATGATACAACAATTTGAGAGGAAGCTACAGTACAAATGTAGCAGTGACGGTGGCAGAGTCATGGGCAGTAGTACAGAGAGCAGCAACAACACAGTGATGAAGGGCAACATGCCAAGGATCAGCGTGGTGTTGAGATTTTGGGGTAGCATCGGATGTGCTCTAGCTCCCAAATTTTGTGGAGGAGCTGGAGTACATGAGATCTCCAAGACCCAGAAAGCGTTTTGAAGAATTCCATCTGGTTTAAGAGATATTTAATTAATTAATCTTTTTAATTAAGGAACCTAAGTCTAACTTAGGAAAATTAAAAGATTAAAGTTAATTAAATTAAACATGTGATGAGAATTACTTAAGTGACGCAGATCAAGCAGCTTCTAATCTTAGCCGTCGATTAGACATTAGATCACGACCATTGATATTTCAACGAGAAAAGTATAAGAGAAGGGCTTGGGGTCAGTTGGAGAACACACACATTGGTGGAGCACTGAAGCTATGCTGAGATTCTAGGGCGTGGTTTGCTAAGAGTTTTAGAAGTGTTTCAGTTGTAGCGAGGGGCAGTATGGCTAGGGGGATTGTTTAATCCCAGGCCAAGAGTACAATGAGGGAAGAGAAACATTTGTCCAAAGTAATTTGGGCAGAGTGGACCTTTCAAACGGGGACGGTATGTGGGCTATCCTCCGACAAGAGGAGATCCGCCGAATGACCAAGAGGCAGACCAACACCGGTTCAAGCAAAGTGAAGAAGGAGGAAGAGGAAGATGCAACCCTGGCATCTAAGAAGCAACAAGGGAAAAAGAAGCATGATTTATCTGAGATCAAATGTTTCCAGTGTGGCGAACTTGGACACTTCACCAGCAATTGTCCTCAAAGGAAGAAGGACAAGGAAGCTTCTAGTTCCAAGGCTGTGGTAGCAGACGATGGCTCTGATGATGAAGCAGCCATGAGCGCTCATGAACCACGGAGGTGGGACGATATTGATTTGTAGAGCAGCTAGAGAGAGGTGGTGGGATCCTTGAGTAGCCCAACTCTTGGATCACATCCATGCTATAGGAGCCTTAAAACAGTAGCAAGGAATGACTGGAGCAATGGGTGCAAAGATCACGGATGAAGCAAAGGCAGAGGCTGATACATTGGAGAGGGAGTAACGCAGTGCAGATGTAGCAGCAGCGCAGAGGCAACGCAGAGGAGACATGCTTATGCAGTGCAGAGCTACAGCAGCGTAGTGTCTTCAAGCGGATAGCGTAGAGCAACAACTATGGAGCTTCAGTGATGAGATGCAGCCCGACCTGACTTGTCTGTCATTGGGCAGGGGTCCTTCAGTTGCTTACTCTCAGCAACTGAGTTGCAGTGCATCAGTTGGTAGCATGATGCAGCAATTTGAGAGGGAGTTGCAGTATGGATGTAGCTTTGACGGTGGTAGAGTCATGTGTAGCAGTACAGAGAGCAGCAACAACGCAGTGATGAGGGGTGGCAATGCAGTGGGCCAAGCATCAGCGCGGAGACTAATGCCAGAGATCAGAGCAGTACTTCAAGGTGAAGTATAGTGCTAAAGCACATTCCTTGCTAAGAGGGAGTGTTGAGATTTTGGGGTAGCATTGGATGTGCTCTAGCTCCCAAATTTTGTGGAGGAGTTGGAGTACATGAGATCTCCAAGACCCAGAAAGAGTTTTGAATAATTCCATCCGGTTTAAGAGATATTTAATTAGTTAACCTTTTTAATTAAGGACCTTAAGTCTAACTTAAGAAAATTAAAAGCGGATCAAGAAGCTTCTAATCATAGTCGTCGATTAGAGATTAGATCACGACCGTTGATGTTTCAACGAGAAAAGTATAAGAGAATGGATTGGGGTCAGTTGGAGAAAACACACATTGGAAAAGCACTGAATCTACGCTAATATCCTAGGGTGTGGTTTGCTAAGAATTTCAGAAGTGTTTCAGTTGCAACAAGGGGCAGTATTGGCGAGTGGGATGGTTTGATCCTAGGCCAAGAGTACAACGAGGGCAGAGAAGTAGCATTCTAGACCATGTGAAAAATCCTAAATCTGGATTCCTACTGCAACATATCTGAATTACTTTTCCTATTATTTTGATCATTATTTCATTACATTGAAATACTGAAGTAATTACTGAAGCATTCTACACAATAATGCTGCGGAATAAATCTAAGTTCTGAAACAAACTGAACAAAATGCAATGAAAAGCAACCACATTTGACACAGTTATTTTTGGACTGTCCCCGGAAAAACCCAACTCGGGAAAACCGGTGCAACAGATCTGAGGGTTTTATATTATTAAGCAGCAGAATCTTGAGTACAAGTTACAACTAAGGTGCCAATATCCGGTTCACCCTTCAGAGAAATCTAGACAGCTGATGAAATTGTGAGATATACCTCACTCTGCAAATCCTCGACTGATCTGAACAACGCTGGTGAAGCCCCTCTCTACCTTTGCGTGATGCCTACGCTGGTGAAGCCCCTCTCTACCTCTGCGTGATGCCTACGCTGGAACTGCGTAAGCCTGCGTGGGCAATCTCTGGAACTGCGCCACCTCTGCTCATTAACTGATCTAGACTAATCCGGAACTGGATTTTGGCCCTCCTGGTACAAAAACCTTAGCTCCCAGCTATCTTCGAACTGGATCAAAGAAACACTGCGTCACTCTGTGTGAGTTCCTTCAAGAACTACGTCACCCCTCCAGGTGATTGTGCTGTCTCTCTCTGCATCACTGCTGCCTCTCTCTGAAATGCACTCCTAGTCCTCCTGACCACTTTCTACGTCTGCCCCTCTCTGAATCTGATCATTGAATCAACATCACTTAGCAAACCCTGCCCTAGTGATTCGATTCTTGATCAAAAGCTGTGTCTCCTCACACAAACTCGAAAATGCCAAATGCTCAATCCACTCAAATGTGTTTTCCATAGGCCCCTCACCCTCCTTATATTCTTCTATTGAACATTCAACGGCCAAGATTAAAAGATAATCAAGGGCTAAGATTAACTTGGAGGTAATCCATGACTTTATCTAGAAGATTCACAATTAGTTTAATTAATACCTTTTAATTAATTAGTTTCCCTAAGTTTAGACTTAGGAAAACATTAAAAAACGATTAATTATTTTAATTAAACCATCTCTAAGTGGAATTTTCCAAAACCATTTCTGGGTTTTATGGAATACATGTGTCTTAGCCATATACAAAGTTACAAGGCTAGAGCACATCCGATGCTACCATAAATCAATAGACCAACCCAGAGGTAGCTAGGTGCTACGCAGTCCAGCCAGAGCCCAATAGGGGCAGCACAGAGGCAGTAGGAGCCACGCAGGGCTGACGCAGGCCCAGTCAGGGCAACGTAGGGGCAGCGTAAGCCCTTCAAGGGTGACGGAGGCCCTTCTTGAGCAACGCTAAGGCTGACGCAGGCCAGTTAGGCTAATGCAGAGGGCTTTAGAGCAGTGCTAGGGTTTCTGGTGGGCCATAAAGGGCTTGAGTTCTAAAAATCCCGTTTGAGGGTGTGAAATAGCCATATTTTTTGTCTCCAAGGATAGAGGTATTGCTGCCATTTCATTTCTTTGTCGAGTGAACCAGTTTTGGTGCCCAGGATTGTTGTACTTAGATTTTGCATAATAATGAAAACCCTCCAGAGTTAACTGCATTGATTTTCCTGGATTGGGTTTTTCCGGGGACATTTGTCCAAAAAATTTGTCACTTTGTCTATGAGCATGTTATTCAATATTTGATATGTATGTGTAGGCTATTATATGTATTTACTTGGTTGTTGTTTTTGAATATTCAGAATAATAACTTGTGTATTTAATCAAGTAGGAGAAGTAAATCGAGATTTAACAGTAAGATTTCATAAGGTTAAGAAATTTTCACATGCGGGACCGATGCCAGAGATTAGAGCAGTACTTCGAGGTGGAGTGTATTGCAAGAGCACATTCCTCGCTAAGAGGGAGTGTTGAGATTTTGGGGTATCATCGGATGTGCTCTAGCAACCAAATTTTGTGGAGGAGTTGGAGTACATGAGATCTCCAAGACCCGGAAAGCGTTTGGAAGAATTCCATCATGTTTAAGAGATATTCAAATAATTAATCTTTTTAATTAAGGACCCTAAGTCTAACTTAGGAAAATTAAAAAAATAAAGTGAACTAAACTAAACATGTGATGAGAATGACTTCTAAGCTGAAATTCTAGGGTGTGGTTTGCTAAGAATTTCGTAAGTGTTTGTAGTGCAACGAGGGGCAGTATTGGCAAGGGGATGATCTGATCCCAGGCCAAGAGTACAACAGCGACAGAGAGGCATCATACTGAGTAGCGCAGAGACAAGTAAGAGCCACGCATTCCAGCAGAGGCCGCGCAGAGGCAGCATGAGCTACGCAGGGCTGACACAGGCCCGCGCAGGGGTAGCATAAGCTCTTCAGGGGTGACACAGGCCCTTCCAGAGAAGCGCAGAGGCTGACGCAGGCCAGGAAGGCTGACGCAAAGGGCTGAGGAGCAATGCTGGGGTTTCCGGTGGGCCATAAAGGGCCCGAGTTCTGTAAATCCTATTTGAGGGTGTGAATCAACCATATTTTTGTCTCCTGGAGAAAGAGGTATAGCTGCTGTGATTTTCTCTGGAGGGAAAACCATGTCTGGTGCCCAGAAATTGTTGTATTCAGAATCTGCTTAATAATAAAACCCTCCAAAGCTAGTTGCACTGGTTTTCCCGCATTGGGTTTTTCCGGGGACATTTGTCCAAAAAATCAGTGTCACTTTGCCATATGAGCGTGCTATTCAGTAAATGATCTGTATGTGTAGGCTGCTATTTGTGTTTACTTCGTTGTTTTTCTGAATATTCAGATTAATAACTTGTATGATTAATCAAGTAGGAGAAGTAAATCAATGTTTAGTAGTAGGGTTTCTTAGATTAAGAAATTTTCACACTACGGATTGGGAAAGATCCTTGAGGAGTCCACCTCTTGGATCACTACCTTGCTACAAGGGTCCAAATAAAAAATAGCAGGATGGACAAGTATCAATTGGTGTAGAGGAGTGTAGAAGTGACAACGCAGCGGCTAGTAAGCGCCAGAATCTCAGCAGCACAGTGCAGAGTTGGAAGTAGTGCAGGAAGGCACAGTGCAGAGTCAGCAAAAACATAGTAGCTTCAGAGGGTCAGCGCAGAGACTAGCAGCAGTCAGATCTTCAGTACCAGATGCATCATGCTAAACACTTAGTTCAAAAACTGAATGTTTGTCTGTTGCAATAAGAAACAGAGTTGCACTGCAGTAGTAGTTGTGTGAAAATTCCTAGATCTGACAATCTCAGGAATCCCAATGCAACTAACTGAATTTACTTCTATTATGTAAATTACATTACAAAACTAATTCAAATTTCTTCATGAATTACTGAAGTAAATTATTGAAGCAACTTGCACTTACTACTTTATGATTCTGAAACAAGGAAACTGAGCAAGAATTAAATCACAAATAGGACACCTTTATTTTGGACTAACTCCCAAGAAAAAAACCCAATGCGGGAAAACCAATGCAGCATATCTGAGGGTTTGATATTATTAAGCAGCAATTTCTAGTACAAATAAATCACGACAAACAAAAGTATAGTGAGTTTTACCTCACACTGCAACTCGCAGTTAATCCAATCTGAACTGGCGAAACCCCAACTCCCTTTGTGTTGCCTCTGTGCAGTAGATGCATAGGCCTGCGTGGGGACTTCTGTGGACTGCATCACCTCCTCTCTGAATCAATCTGCCTCTCGGAAAGTCAAGTTTCAGCCCTTCCGACTCAGAAACCATGATCTCCAGCAAATCTCGGACTGTCTCTCGAAAGCACTGCGTAGGCCCAAGTCAATCATTTTGGGTCCTGCATCACACGCTCTGGAGGCTATGCTGCTTCCTCTGTTGGTCCTGCTACCTCTCTGCTATGTATTCTTGGTACCGGAGAAGATCCTCCTATCAATAACTGTCTTTGCCCCTCACTACAACTGGAATCACTTAGATCTGACCTTCGTCCGAGCACTGCTCCGTCAGAAGAATTCTATCTCTAGATTCACTCAGTGTGTCTTTCCAAATGACACTCAAGCCTTCCTTTATAGTCTTTCTTGTTGAGAAATCAATGGCCGAGATTAGATCTCTAATCAACGGCTAAGATTATAACTTGACTTGATCTTCGCTTTTTCTAGATTATTCTCAACCTGTTTTGTTATGTAATATCCTGCTGGGATATTCCTAAAACACTACAGAACTCCAAACCCAGAGATGGACTCGTAGGGCATTTACTGTATATGCCGCTTCCGAAAAGAGGACTCAAAATCCGAGGTTACCTCGGCCTCTTTCCGTACTGGCCTAAGAGTGAAATATAAACACACCAAGCAATATAGAACTAGAATGCTCAAGAATATATAAAAATATGATGCAGGAGCATTAGGCAAAGAGAAAATAATTTGTATTTTATTAAAACTTAGGGGTTTTTAAGTTTTTAGAGGAGCTATATTTTTAGGAATGATTTGAGTGGTTTTTATGTATTTTTAATTAAATATTGTAAATAATTGAGAATATGAGAGAATTTGGTCGATTGAGGATGTGAAGGGATTGAAGATTTTTCTAAATATTAATTTAGAAATTAGTTTCATAAATTTTGGGTGAGAGAGGATCCTTAGGGATTAGAGTGATTTTAGGATTTTGTTGAGAAGTTAGAAGGGATTGAACTTAGAATAGATCCTTAAAATTTGTATAAATTATTAAGCCTCAAAGGCATTGGAGATCAGAGAGAGTGAGAGTGGAGGTTGATTAGAGTAGAGGCAAGATTTTTCTTGTAAGCCTACGGGCAATTGTAAAGGGAAAATGATTGGAAATTAGGCCAAGGAAGGAGATTTATGTAAGTATTGTGTGTGTTTAATATAGAATTTGATTTATGAGGTTCATTCCATTATTGAATTTATGAAGAAATGATCGATATTCTTGAATCCACATAAACTTTGTGTGAAAACCACTATGCATAATCATTGAATGTAAAAGGCATTAAATATCTGCGTAAAGGGTTGTATTTTAATGAATTTGAGTCCGCGGGTTGTGTTGAACCATTGTATAAGACTCTAGTTCTCTTGAATTTCTTTTTCTATTAATATATCAGGGAAGATTCAATATTATAAATTCATGTCAATTTTCATATTAAAAACCCAATCCATAATCATTGAGTGGATGTGAATGTGCTAAGGTTTCAATAGGCATTAATGAGATCGGTCCTCCAATGAATAAACACTAGATTGATATCAAACCGTTGGTTAAACATTTATCTGTTTGATGAGTTCATAACAGTTCAGATGGAGGAGACAGGATTTAAAGGTTCGATTTTTGTGTATAAGTTATCCTACAGTGAATTGACGTTTTCAATTGTATAGAAGAAACACAAGTCAACTTATTCTTGGGCCTGGAAAAGTTGTTAAATTGTAAGTGCTAAAGAATTACAATCTGGAAAAGTCGTGAATTGAAGCAATGGGAGAAGGCGCAGAAATCTGTAGGTGTTTTTCATGAATTGTCTTGCAGAGTAAAATTGCTACGGAATGCGGATGTGATGACATTTTCAGCGTTGGAAAGAATAAGCCGTACTTGACAGAGGCGATTTAAATTCTGTTGAATCGAATCAGAATTTATTGAATCCCAGTTCCAATATGTTCAGAAGTCGGGGTTTTTTTGAGTTGCTATGTTTGCCGGATCGCTACAGTTTGAGCATCGTTCGATGGAAAGGTATGCAGTATTGGCATTTAAATTTTAGTTTATATGGATTACCATTGCCATGAGCTTGGTAAGTTGAACAGTAAAGAGCACATCAATCAGTCTCAGATCCGACTTGGGATCGACTTTAATATACAATATTAAAACCAGAGTCCTCAAATCCGATTTGATAAGTTGGATTCAAAACTGGTAATGGAGTAAATGACATACATCGTTTGCATAACCGATAAAAGACTTTCGGCTGATGCAATAAAGCTGAATTCGACAACGTGGATGGGAAGGTAAGCCAATTTCAGGCTGACTTGGTGTTTTAATATAAAGTCATGAAGACTTCATTCATTGACACTGGAATGCATAAGAATTAATATGTGTTGATATTAGTTGCCAAGGTTCGAGCCTTTAAGTTATACAGTGAAGGGCGCATAGATAATTGAAACTTGTGGTAATGTTTTAACATATGGTCGATGTGAGGAAGCCGTGGCGTATAATCTTCAAATGTGTATTGAGCGCATTGAGGTAAGGACAAAGTCCAAGTCCTTTGTTGATTGGAACATTCGAATGTTGATTTGATCATAAAGTTTGAGATTTAGAAATGAGACCAATGGGTGTTAATTAATGATTGGATTGGTGATTTCATGAAGTAGGAAGTGAAATGGTTTTATAACCATTGTTTTATTTTATAACAAAGAAGCTTCCACATGAGTTGAATTTTCCAGAAAGTGGACTTTCTTGACAGGAACAGGAATTGCATTTTTATATGCATGGTATATTAGAGATTTTGGGTATTGCAGGGTTTTCCCTACATCATTTTGGTATCAGAGCAGGAAGGCTCTGTTGAAGAGATTTGTTTTTCTGAATGAGTGCAGGAATGTTCTGTTGAACTGAAGTGTATTTTATTTTGAATGTGTGATGAACACTGAAAGGAAGATCAAATTCTAAATCTGACCTACAAGCTACACAATTGCAATGAATAGGATTGCAGAAATGAATGGAGGACAAGATCATGCAGGATCTTAAAGGTGAGATAATTTTCTGATTTGAAATTTGTGATTAAGGTTTATGGTTGCAGGCAAGATGATGGCAGTGAACCTGACATTCAGCTAAAGGATGGATAGGGAAGACAATTGCAGTGTTATAAAGAGAAGGTGAGTTGAAGAGATAGCTTAGAGAGAGAAGAGGAGAGTGCTCAAGAGGTTCCAGAGGCAGTTAACAGAGATCAAGTCTCTTGAAGAAAAATGCTCAAAAATGAAGTTGCTCAGAATTGCTCCGAAATAGATCGACTGGAAAGTGCTCATCAATACGATCCCAACGCCGCGAACGGCACTCAAATCCGACTCCGTATGAGGAAGATATTCAGTTTTGAATTTTCTCAATTTCAGTTAAAAAAGGCCAAAAATTGACTTTGGGAAAAAATTATTTTTATTAAAAAAAGAATATTCCACGGAATATTCTGGGAATATTCCGTGGAATATTCCACAGAATATTTTGCGGAATATTCCGCTTATGGATAATCGCAGAGCGCCACGTGGCCAGCCCGGAGGCCGCCACGTGGCCCCAAGGTGGGATAGAAATGGTGTGTTAAAAATTGTTTTGGAGTCGGACGGATTCGAACGCAGGACCGGGTGGATATAACCGGGCGGCTTTACCAATAGGCCACGGTTTGTTTGTTGTTTAATATAACAAATGAGCAAATACTTAAGGTTTGCAATTGGTTGGGCGGGGCCCAAAAGGGGGCCAGCCCCTAAGGGCCAGCCCCCTCCGCATGGAACCTCAGCCCGAGAACCCACAGTCTAATCGTCGGCGCGCAGTGCTGGGACGTGGTCCCGTGTCAATAGCCCTTGGAGCGGATTTTCTTTAATATATGGTTTATAAAACCTTAACCACCGCCGCTTTTAACTCCATGTTCGTTCAATGAGGCCCGACGGGTGCGGTCCTATGGACCCCCGTGGCTCTACACCTTAGCCCCTTCCTTTGGCGGTAATTACGGCGGTCCCTCCAAATTTGGCGCCCACTCCAAGTTTGTCGGACCTATCTGGCGGTGTCTCCAGTTTTAGCTGGAGTTTGTTTAGTGTAACTGGCAGTTGGAGTAAAAGTGCCATAACTTTGGCTAGGAGAGGTCTTTTGAGACGAATTGTTTTTTGATTTTGGGTGTAGAGATCATTCTGGAGCTGTTGGAAGTGTCTTCAGAGCCACCAGGGCATTCTATCTGCGAATTTTACAGCGCTTTTGATCGTGGAGCCATCAGGGCCAAAGGGAAAGAGAGCTGCATTGGACTACCTTCATCCAATGGAGGTGAATTTGTAGTCATTTTAGACTTATTTGGATCTTCTGAATCTGTTTTAGCAGTCTATTTTGCCATTAGAGGCTTTTATACAGATGTAATCTCATTTTAAGCATTTAATCAAAGGAGGACTGAGCCTAATTAGAGGCTTTTGGACCCAACGGAGGTAGCCCAAGAGAGGGGTGAACCGCTTAAACAATTATCTGCTGTCACTCTGTATATTTTGGCTGTTTATTTTCAGATTCTGATAGTTTAAACAGTAAATTTTCATAAGCATGTTTTTCCCAAACAAGTTTATACAGTAAACAAAACTTGTTATTTTATCATCAAACCTCTACACTTCAATTGCAGAACATATATTCTTGCTTATTCACACATAAAAACAGATCAATGAATACTTTGAACTTAAAACCAAATACTTTCATTGATCAAGATCATTAGTGATTACATTTTATTTCTTTAGGCAGAGTCTGTAGAAGGGCCAGGTAGCCTCCGGATTCATCCTTTCTAGTAAAGGTGAAATATCCGGTGAATGCCCTCTACAGTCAATCTCTGTATGAGATTCTTTGTTCTCACGAAATCAGATCACAAAGGAACTGCAACTTACCAAAAGACCGTCCAAGTGGAGTGGATCGTGTGAGGTAAGAGGCGCCAGAGAGCTTGTTGTTGCAGAGGCTAGTGCAACTCATGGAGAGTGAGAAACTCATGGAGAAGATGATCACGGAGGATCAGAGAAGAGGTTCAGAGGAATGCCACAAAGGTAAGATGATTGATAAAGTCCGAGAAAGAGAGATTGCAGTAATGAAGGTACAATTGCAGGTACTACAGGAATGGTTGCAAGAGCAGGAAAATCAGAATGGAGGATGGATCTTTCCACTGAAAGGAAAGAGAGTGATTTGGCAACCATTGCAGATGAAGTTGAGGCAAAGTGTGATTGCCTTATTGAAGGAGGAACTTAGAGGTCTTGAGCCAGAGATGGAATTTGAAAATTCCACACGCAGATCTGTTCAAATGGAAGTGCTTGAGGAAGCAGTCAAGACTAAAAAGTCTTGCGGTTTTAAAACTAATAAGTTGTGTATGTTTGCAGGTACAGCACAGGGAGATGAGCAAGCTTTAGAGTTTGTTCAAGAAGAGTTGAATCTGAAGTCTGCTGGCATAGCAAGATCTCAGGAGGAAATTAAGACAAAGATGTCTAATCAGAGTATTAAAGAAGAAGAAGGAATACCATCTAATGATGAGTCAAGAGTCAGTGAAGGTATGGAAAATTGTGTGAAGTTTCCAAGTTCTACTCCTAATGAAATTGTTGAATTGTATAGGAAACTAGATCTTCAGAGAAGAGAATTGGAGAGGCAAAGAACTTACACACAGGATAATTTGCTGAAGAAGCAAGATAAGAAAGTTTTCATGAATGACAGTTATGAAGCAGAGGATGGAAAGAAGGAGAGACTAGCTGACAGTCTCATGGTGAATGCAAATCAGCATACTGATGTGCTGACAAAGGAGTTGGAAGAAAACTCAGAGCAGCATACTGAAGTGTTGCGAGAGAAAGCTGAGGAAAAAGCTAGTGAATATTTTCTGAGTCCTGAAGAAGACTTGGAGCTGCAGAGAGAAAACTTGGTGATTGAATCAACAAGTGAGACCATTGGGTCTTGTGATTTTGAAGCTGACGATTTGATTGTGTTTACAGGTGATACAGAAGACAGTCCATCACCTGGAATTTTCTTGGAAGAAGAAGAATTGTTGCAGAAAGAAGATGAGACAATCATGTCTCATATGCAGAGGCTTGTTGCCATAAGTGACAAGAAAGAGTTGGCTTGTCTGTATAGCCAAGAGAAGACTGTGAGGCAAAATTTTGGAACTGTTACAGTGATAGAGGATGAGGCTACAGTGTTTGAAGAACTTGATTTGATTGCCAGAATCAATCAAGATGATGATGGAAAATTACTGAAGATTGTCAAAGAGGAAGATGAAGGTTATGCTGAAACTAATTTACAGCGTGTTGATGAAATGCTTGAGGAGAAATGGCTGAAATTTTTACTGGAGACATTTGAACCAGAGAAAGAATTTGCAGGTGATGAGCCAAAGAATGTTGCAGAGGGACAGGAAGTTTGGGAGGAAGCGATATCCATGGTGGCAGCTGAAGCAACATGTGGGGTGATATCTGCAGGAGTAAAACCAATGTTATCAACAATCGAGGAGATGATAGCTGAGACAACATTAGAGGCAGCAACAGGAAGTGAAAGCAGCAGCAGTAGGTTGGACAGAGATATTGAAAGCATCAGAAGACTGATGATGAAGGTGTCTCAGAGACAGCAGACAACAACAAGAAAGTAGAAGAATTTAAGCAAGAGAAGACAATTGGCAGTATGAAAGTATAGTTGAGTGCGTAATGCGTAACAAGATATGGAAACTCCTGGAGAAAAGCAAAAGAACTAAGGCGATGATGACTTAATAAAGTATGGGATCCCGGAAGACAAGGACAAAGAACAAAGCACTTAAAATGCATGATCGGAGATCATGATCATTTCAACCTTGGGAGTCCGATGCAGAGCATTAGGCGAAGAGACAAGGACTGGTTTCATCCTGGGAGTCCGATGGAGATGTTGTATTTGGGACACATCATAGGAGTGGACGGAGTGAGGGTCCACGAGGAGAAGATTAGGGCCATCAGGGATTGGCCAGAGCCGAGAAACGTGACGGAACTTCGAGGATTTGTTGGTATCTGCACATATTGCAAGAAGTTCGTCAAGAGTTTCTCTCAGCTTGCTGCACCCCTTACAGATTTGACGAAGAAGGGGGCATTCAGTTGGTCGGATACAGCACAACGAGCCTTTGACAGGCTCAAGGAGGTTATGAGCAGCTGCCTAAGTGCTTGCGTTGCCAGATTTTACGTAGCCTTTTGTTTTGGAGTGTGATGCGTCGGGAGAGGGGATCGACGCAGTGTTGATGCAAGGAGGCCACCCTATAGCCTATGAGAGCTGGAAGCTCCTTCCTCATGAGCAGTTGTATGCTATATACGACAAGGAGATGCTGGCCATTATGCATGCATTGGCCAAATTCCGGCAGTACCTGGTGGGTAACAGGTTCAGGGTGAGGACTGATCACAACAGCCTCAGGTTCTTTTTGGAGCAGAAGCAGCTACAGGAGAGGCAGCAGAAGTGGATCAGCAAGATCCAGGCTTATGACTTTGACATTGAGTATGTCAAGGGGAAGAACAACGTGGTAGCCAATGCACTTTCACGTAGACCAGCCACGTTGTCTCTGATGAGTTTGGATACAGATTGGAGGGCTCGACTTTTGGTGGAGTACTCCAAGGACAGGTTTGCTTGTGAGGTTATGGATGGTCAGGTGACAGATGATAGATACAGGGTGATAGATGAGATAATCTACTACAGAGATAGGATCTTCTTGACTGAGGGCTCCCAGCTCAAGAAGAAGATACTTCAGGCATCACATGATTCACCATTGTCCGGCCATCAAGGGTTTACCAAAACCTACAAGGCCATCAGAGAGAGGTTCTCATGGAAGGGCCTCAAGGAGGACGTGCTCCAGCATATCAGGGAGTGCGAGGTTTGCCAGAGAAACAAGGGAGAGATGAGCCATCCCGCAGGTTTGTTGCAGCCTCTTCCCATTCCGAAGGGGAAATGGGAGAGCATTTCGATGGACTTCATCACAAGGTTGCCCATGGTGCAAGGCAAGGACTGTATATACGTCGTCGTTGATCGGCTGACGAAGTACGCACACTTTCGCCATATCCGCACACTGTTTAGTAGCACAGGTGACAGAGCTGCTCTTCAGAGAGATCTTCAGGTTACATGGTCTTCCCAAGACCATCATCAGTGACAGGGACAGCCGCTTTATGGGCGGATTCTGGCAGGAGCTTTTCCGGCTGGTGGGGACAGAGTTGACACCGAGCACCAGCGACCACCCACAGACAGACGGGCAGACAGAGATAGTTAACAAGTGGCTGGAGGGCTACTTGCGTAACTATGTTAGTGGGCAGCAGAGAGCGTGGCTGAAGTGACTGCATCTAGGGGAGTACTGCTACAGCAACACACATCACATGTCCATCGGTATGTCTCCGTTCTATGCTTTGTATGGATATCATTCTTTATCTTTTGCTGATGTGATGTCTGGTGCTAGCAAGGCTTCGAGAGCCAAAGATTGGATCCAAGAGAGTCGGGACATTCTCCGAGCTCTCAAGGATAACATGGCTACAGCGCAGAACCAGTAGAAGCTGTATGCCGACAGGGGTCGGATGGAGAGATAGTTTGAGGTAGGAGACTTGGTCTACCTACGTTCGCAGCCATACCGACAGTCGTCACTAAAGCAGAAGGGAGTTGAGAAGCTCAAGCCCCGTTTTTATGGGCCATACAAGGTGATACGCAGGTCTGGATAGGAAGCTTATGAGTTGGAGCTGCCCCAAGGCAGCAAGATTCATAAAATTCTCCATGTATCATGCCTGAAGAAGGCATTGGGGCAGCAGGTGACAGTGACAGAGGAGCTACCGCCTACAGATGATGAGGGGCATTTGGTGTTACAGCCCGAGGCCATTATTGATACCAGAGAGAGGCAGTTGCGGAACAGGACAATCCGGGAGTTCTTGGTGAGGTGGAAGAATTTGTCGGATGAGGATGCCACTTGGGAGAGTGAGAAGATCTTGCAGCATCCATCACTACAGTTGCTTGGGGTCAAGCAACATTTTGCCGGGGGAGACTGTAATATTCCCAATTAGCAATGGCTAATTGGAAATATCGATTTTGGTCAATTTTGCCTTATGTAGCTAAATTATAAATAAAGGTGAGTAGAGGGGGGCATAACTCACTCTAAAAATAAAGTGCATACCCTAGTAGACACAACGTTGTAACTTAAGTGAGCCAAGGGGGCTAAGAGACCACGTAGAGAGGGGACCCACGTAGACCACATGGAGGGACTGCGCAGGTTGAGTGAGCACGTGGCAAAGGGAGGCTACGTTGGAGGAGGTGGGCCTTAGGGTTTGAGAGAGGCCAACGCTATATAGAGAGGAGAGCCTCCTCATTTTGGTCATTCGATATTTATGATATTGAGCTGGTCATTTCGACTTCTTGAGCACGCTAGTTGTTTAGCTAGTCTGCAGCACTGTTTAGTGCACCGAGTGTCTCCGTTCAGAGATCTCACCCTCAACCCCGGGGGACTTCGAGTGCCTGCTCGGGTGAGGTTGTCCCATCAGTATTTTGCAGGAGGATTGATGTTTAGCATTCGTGGAGGAGCAGTGCACCCATAGACTGTGCAGTCTTGAGACGGAGGATGCAGTCCATTTCTTGGGAGCTCCGGATTGGGTTTCTTTTGGGGGTTTCGAGCTTGGAGATTGAGCAAGGGGCCAGCCCTTGCCTATTGGAGGATTTTGGTAGAGTTTGAGGCAGCATTTTGGTGGATTCCTTTCAGTGTCAGTGCAGAGCCTTGGAGGATAGCGTAGATCCTCAAGGGAGTGATTTTCGGGGGTTGGCTATTTCAGAAATGCTCTCTGGGCTTTTCTGGGTTTGGTGAGTAGAGGAGGATTCCAGAGTTTCAGCTTTTTCAGAGTAGGGGAGCAGCCCCAAATACTCATTTTGGTTCCAGCAGTAGCAGCAGCATAGCAGTTCTCCAGCAGCTTGGACGTAGATCAGACAGCAGCCATTTCTTTGTCATTCTGAGAGCTTTTCTTCACTTGCCTGGTGCAAGTCTACGTGCCATCACTCTGATCACCTATTGTACTCATTTCTATTCTCCAAAGATAATAAAATGGGCTTAGCATTCTCTTTACATTTCTTGAAGTATCTCGTTACTATGTTCTATATATAAGCATGTATGCTTGCACTAAATATATATTTTTCATCTTCTTTGTTATCTGAAGCATTATCACACTTTGTGTTTGTTTCCATACTCTTATCACTATTTTGGCTTTTAACAAATAAAGTGAGCCGTGGATCTATTATTTTTATCTCGTTTTCCAAATCGGGAACCTGTGATTAGTTGGGACAGAAAATTTAAAGGAACAAAACCCTCTCATGAAACAGAAGACCGGTTTTCCCACATTGGGTTTTTCCGGGGACTATTTGTCCAAAAAATATCTGTGTCACTTAGTCTATGTGTGCATACACTTGTTCTAGATCTGAATTGGTGAATATTTGTTATGTGTTTTGCTTCGATTTTAATCTGAATTTACTCAGTTAATAACTTATCTAAGTAGGAGGAGCATAACCAAATTAACAATAAAAATTTCTGCATAAGTATAAAATTCAGAAATTTTCACAAAGGTCCACCAAAGAAAGGATGAGCTTCACTCCTTGGGAAGCTCTTTTGCTAAGATACACTTGTAACTCAGCTGAACAACTATAGTAACAATTGATTATCAGAATGTCAAAAGCCCAAAATGACACTTCTTTCCTCTTATTTATACTTGTTGGCCCTTCGTCTCAAGTGGGTCCCCCCTATGATTTCGACCTCCCTTAGGAAATTCGAACTCTCTACTAAGTGGTGTGTATTATTTGTGAGAGAGTGGTCCCCACATTCGACGCTAAAATCTTTTCAACCCACTTTTCCTAAGTCTTTCCTCCAAAATTTTCCTTTCGACCAAAATTGACAAAATTTACAAAACTGGGTTCTCTCACCTTATAAAAACATTTAGGAAGGGACATTATAGTCCTCCCCTCTGAGATGTTGCTTGTCCCCAAGCAACTGCAAAGTTGGATGTTGCAAGATTAGTTCACTTTCCCATGTAGCATCCTCTTCCATCAAATCCTTCCACTTGAAAAAATGCTCTCTGATTCCCCGCTTCCTCAGTCTCCTCTCTCGGGTCTCCAATATGGACTCTGGTGTCAAAACTAAACGCCCCTCATCATCCAAGGGAGGAAACTCAGTTGTTGATGTAACCTGCTGCCCCAATACCTTTTTCAGGCACGAGACATGGAACGTGTTGTGGATCTGACTCTCTGAAGGTAGCTCCAACTCATAAGCCACCTCTCTGATTCTCCTGATCACCTTGTACGGACCATAAAATCGTGGTCGAAGTTTTTCTGCCCCCTTCTTCTTAAGTAAAGACTGTCTATAGGGATGCAAACGAAGGTAGACCATGTCCCCTACCTCAAACTGTCTCTCCACCCTGTGCTTATCAACATACATCTTTTGCTGATTTTGAGCCACTTGCAAGTTGTTCTTGAGAGCTCGGAGAATATCCTGACTCTCTTGAACCAAATCCTTTGCCCTTGGGGCCTTATCTCCAAACATCATATCAGAAAAATAAAGTGCATCATATCCATAAAGTGCTTGAAAAGAAGACATACCAATCGACATGTGATAAGTGGTGTTGTAGCAGAACTCTCCTAGATGAAGCCACTTTACCCACGCTCTCTGCTGCCTCATCACATAGTTGCGTAGGTACCCTTCCAACCACTTGGTCACGATCTTGGTCTGCCCATATGTTTGTGGGTGATAGCTAGTGCTGGATGTAAGCTTTGTCCCCACCAACCAAAACAACTCCTGCCAGAAAGCCCCCATAAATTTGATGTTCCTGTCTTTAACAGTGGTCTTGGAAAGACCATGTAATAGGAAGACCTCCTGAAAGAAAAACTAGGCCACCGGGGAAGCTGAAGATATCGATGAGATGGCGAAGAAATGGGCGAACTTGACAAATCTGTTGAACACAACATAAATGCAATCTCGCCCATGTTCAGCTAGGAGCCCCTTGATAAAGTCCATGGACACGCTCTCCCACTTCCTCTTCGGAATGGGAAGCGACTGTAATAAACCTACGAGATGTGACAACTCTACCTTGTTCCTTTGATAGTCTATGCACTCCTGCACGTGCCTCAACACGTCTCCCTTGAGCCCCCTCCATGAGAGTCTCTCCCTAATGGCACGATATGTCTTGAGGAACCCTCGGTGCCCTGCTAGATGGGAATCGTGGACTACCTGCATAATCCTCTCCTTGAGATGAGATCCTAGCACCAAGTATATCCTGTCCTTATAGTATATCATGTCATCCATCACCCAAAATTTGTCATCCCTATGTGTGCCATCTAGAATCTCGCAAGCCTGCTCGTCTTTGGAGTACTCAACCAAAAGTTGAGCCTTCTAGTCATGAGTAACATCCATCAAAGATAGTATTACGAGCCTCCAAGAAAATGCATTTGCTACTATGTTGTGCTTCCACTTGACGTACTCAATCTCAAAGTCATAGGCTTGGATCTTGCTCACCCACTTCTGTTGTCGCCCCTCCAATGACTGCTGCTCTAGGAAAAATCAAAGACTGTTGTGGTCAGTGTTCACTTTGAAGCGGTTTCCCACCAGATACTGTCTGAACTTGGCCAGTGCATGCATCACGACTAGCATCTCATTGTCATAAATGGAATACAACCACTCGTGGGATAGCAATTTCTTGCTCTCAAGTGCAATAGGATGGCCTCCCTGCATCAACACGACCCCAAATCCCTTGCCAGAAGTGTCACACTCCACACAAATGGTCGTGTGTGTTGAGATTTTGGGGTAGCATCGGGTGTGATCTAGCTCCGAAATTTTGTGGCGGCGTTAAGACACACGAGATATCCAAAACCCAGAAAGCGTTTAGAGAAATTTCATCTGGTGTTGAATTAGTCAAACAATTAATTTTTTTAGTGAGGACCCTAAGTCTAACTTAGGGAATTAGAAAAATTAAAGTGAATTAATTAAAACCATGTGATGAAGTGTTCTAAGTGACGTGGATCAAGTAGTCTTTTAATTTGAGCCGTCGATTAGAGATTAGATCACGGCTCTTGGATTCCCAACAAGAAAAGTATAAAGGAAAGGCTGGATCAGTTGGAGAACACACACACATACGCAGAGCACTAAAGCTAAGTCGAATTTTTGGGGTGGGGTTTGCTAAGGAATTCGAAGTGAGTTTGTAGTGCAGTGAGGGGCAGAGCTCGGCAAGGGATGATCTGATCCAAGGCCGAGAATACAACAACAGAGAGGTAGTGAGTATCAGACAATGCAGAGCCAGCCAGGAAGACATAGTTCAAACAACACCAATGCCAGAGGCCAGGTGTTTCAATCAGGGTGACATAGACCCAAATGCCAACACAAATGGGTATAGCACACCACAGACACAGCTCGGCCTAGGGCAACACAAACATCAAATTTGTGGTGACGCAAAAAGGCTTTAGGGCAAATATGGAGAAGCATACAACACCATTAAGGGTGACGTAGTGGGGACGTTGGCTAGTGAGGGCTGACGCAGAGGCTGCAGAGGCAACACTGAGGGTTCTAGTGGGTCAAAAAGGGCTTGTGATTTGTAAATCCCGATAAAGGGTGTGATAAAGCCATATTTTTTTGTCTTCGAGTGAAAGGTACTTATGCCGTGAAATTTCTCTGTAGGGCCAACCATTTCTAGTGCCCAGAATGTTGTATTCAGATTCTACATAATAATAAAACCCTCTAGAGCTGTTGCACTGGTTTTCCCGCATTGGGTTTTTCCAGGGACATTTGTCCGAAAAATCTGTGTAATCTTGTCACATGTGTGTATTGTTCAGTAAATGATCTGTAGATGTGTAGGCTTCAGTTTGTGTCTGCTTCAATGTTTTTTTAAATACTTCAGTTAAATAACTTGTTAAGTAAATTAAACAAGTAGGTGAAGTAGATCTAGACACTGTAGTAGGGTTTCTGTTTTGAAAATTTCACAGTGTGAAGTTTGGCAAAGCCAAAACATGACAATTTTCATCACCTTCTTGAGGCGTTCAAAGGCCTCCTGTGGCACTTGTGTCCACTCAAAAGCCCCCCTTTTTCTCAAATCGGTGAGGGGTCCTATAAGCTGTGAGAATCCCCTCACGAATCTCCTATAATATGTGCAAATTCCTAGGACCCCTCTCAACTCCATCATGTTCCTGGGTGTGGGCCAATCTAAGAAGGCCCTGATATTCTCCTGGTGTACCTTCAATCCGTCCTCCCCAATCACATGCCCAAGGTACAACATCTTAGTTAGTCCAAATTCACATTTGGACATCTTTGCATATAGCTGCTGCTCCTCAAGTATGCAAAGCACTAACTCCAAATGCTGAAGGTGCTCCTCCAAAGTCCTGCTATAGATGAGTATGTTGTTAAAGAAAACAAGGACGAAGTGCCTCAATTGCCCACGAAACACGTGGTTCATATACGACTGGAATGTAGCTGGAGCGTTGGTTAGCCCAAAGGGCATCATCAAGAGCTCAAAATGTCCATAGTTGCAACAAAAGGCAGTCTTAGGGATGGCTTGCTCCCTCACCCAGATTTGATGATACCCCGAGCGAAAATCTATCTTAGAGAAGTATTACACTCCTCTAAGTTCATCCATCAACTCATCAATGCGCGGGATGGGATATCGGTTCTTAAGTGTCTTCTTATTGAGGGCCCTGTAGTCAATACACATGCATAGAGTTCCATCCTTCTTCTGCACCAGCACCACGAAAGAAGTGAAGGGACTTGAGTTAGGCCTGATGTGACCCAACCTCATCAGCTCCTGGATGGCCGTCTCTATCTCATTCCGATAGGCCTTTGGGTGCCTATACGAAGTGGTGATGATTGCATTCACCCCATCTTCCAACTCAATAGAGCACTCGAACCCACAATTTCGTGGTCTGCCTGGTGGGATCTCCCCAAAAACCCCCCAGTGCCTCTCCAACAAGGCCAGTATGTCTGGATGCACATGTTGTGTTGGATCCCCTATCTCTGAGATCCTCAACTCGACTACCCACTCTACATCCCCATGTCATAGATCTGCCTCTATCCGTTGAGCTGAATCTGTCTGGGGTCGGTAAGAGTGCATTTATCTCAATAATACTAGCTTCCCATCTGGCCCCATAAACACCATCTCTAACTTCTTCCAGTCAATGGTGACCCTCCCCAATGAGTACAACCACTGGACACCCAACACCACGTTGGTGTCTGGGATATCAACTACAAAAAAGTGATCAGTGAGCGAGCAGTTCACCATTCTCAGCGTGAACCAGCGAACATACTTCGTGCACTGCATGGTTCGATCTCCTAGCACCGTCATAGTGAACCCCTCAAATGTTTGTGTCTGAATGCCCCTACACTCCACCATCTGAGCATCAATAAAGTTGTGGGTGGCCCCACTATTGACTACGACTGACACTTGCTCCCCTTGTACTGTCCCCTGATCTTGAGTGTCAAGTACTTCGGTTCTCCTCGAAGTGAAGCAAGGACTCCCTCGGATGGGGCAAACGATCCTCCTCTAGGTTGTGTTGGTGGTGGCCCTCTTGATTACTGTCCTCCCTCATCTCCCTGCTCTGCTCCCATCTCAGACTCCTCATCTGGTTCATTGTCTGAATACACCTCAATGAAATAGGCCTTTCCCTTAGTGCACTTGTGCCCGGGTGCCCAAGGCTCCTGGCATGTGAAGCACAACCTCCTCCTCCTAAGGTCTCTCTGGGTCTCCTCATCCATTTGGCCACGTCTCCCATCCCTCTGAGGTGGTCTAGTGTCTCGGTTCCCCTGTGGGGCCATGGATCTAGTGGGAGCAAAACCCCGGGTCTTGGGCACTGCGTCAATCATATCCCGAGTCCTGGAGATAGTATCCGTAAGTGATATGGGTTTGTAAGCCCTCACCCAACCACGCAAAGGCTCAACAAGCCCCTCCACAAATATCATGATCAGTTGGGCCTCTGAGATGTTTGTCACCATCACTGCCAATCTTTGGAACTCCGAAATGTAAGCCTCTGCACTGCCAATCAGATGGGCTAACTCCCTGAAATGCAACTCCGGGTCTTTCCTCTCAAATCTCTCTAACAACCTCTAGGTGAACTTTGTGTAAGAGGTGATATGGATGTGTCCCAATGTGATTAGCCCATGATACCACCACTCTTGGGCATCCCCTTCCAAATGAAGAGTAGCAAACCGTATAGCATCGGTTTCCCGCATGGGGTTCAGGTGGAAACATGTGTCTAACTTCTAAATCCAGGCCCTAGATGAACTCTTGGCCGACCCATCAAGGTTAGGGAGTGTAACCTTCCCTACTATCTTCTACACATCCTGGTTGGATGGTCCCCCTCTATAGCGTGCTCCAGTCCCTGTAGTACTTCTCTCTTTGACGTGTATGTACTCCCCAAAAGTCATCACCCGCTTAATCCAGGCATACAACCCCTCATACTCATCAATACGAGACGCAACTGAGTTGACCAAGACTGCAATAGGTCTGGGTCCATCACCGCCTCTGGCTCATCCACAAAGGGAGACATAGTAGGACGACCCGCCTGCCCACATTGGGGAGTATGTGGGGGCTGATAAGTATGGTTGCCCCCTCCTGTTCTGGAACATCCATCACCATGAGGCTCCCCCTCCGGCCTTCCACCCATCTGCAGCCCCATCACCCGCTGCATCATGTCCATCATGAGCTGCCCTTTTCTTAACATCTGCTGATTGGTTCTCAGCAGCTCCTCCAAAATCTGGGTTTTTCCCATTTGCCTAGGCTTCTCGTTGTCCTCTTGGTTGTCCATCCTACCTCTAATATTCTCCACTTCGGTGTCCAAAAATGGATTTGGGCCTCCTTCTCTACCTCGACCCCTGCATCTAACTCTACAACAGCCTCTCTGGAAAATAAATCCTTGATATCTAGGTGGCATCACTTGCTCCCGTTCCCCACCCTGACCAAGAACATGCTCGAATACCACTGTAATGTTTCCTAATAGAAATTTTACAGTGATACCACTGTAATGTTCCTTCAAATTTTGCCTTTAAACCAAAATTGACAAAATTTACAAAATTGGGTTCTCTCACCTTAGAAAAATATTTAGTAAGGGACATTACAAAATCATTCAGATTATTCCATATGATGTTCCTCTATTAATTATTATATCCTTTAGCTCATTCACAGGTAGGCTTTCACTTGCAAGTTGGCAGATTTCTGGAGTTATAATATATATATCAGGGGAGTTGATATTTTGTTTAAAATAAAGCATCAAACATCAGACTACAAAATCAAGAATGTTTCAAAATCGACATAATTTAATTACCTCAGCAGCAGTACCAGGAAGTGAACCAAGCCCAGCTTCTTTCAACTGTGAAAGGAATTCTCCAACACTGAAAACACAAGTGAAATGGTAAACTAAGACTGACAATTTCAATATAGTAATGCTTGAAAATTAACTATAGAATGAGGAATTCATATCAATCCACTGAAACCGAGAACCTGATACCCAGCGTGGCTGCTCCCTGAAAAACCTCCAAGGGTGAAAATGCATGAACATGAATATGAGGAACAACGCTCTTCACAGCATGCAGAATATCCAGATATGTCTTCCCAGAGTATGCTGGATGGATACCTCCCTGCTTTCAAGTAACTGGAGATATCAGTAACACTGTTAACACTAAACCACGAATTCAAAAACTTGTCTTTACCAACCAAATGGAACCTTCCTTCTTTTCTAAGATTGGTGAACATTAGTATTGCTCTAAAGCATTCATACTTTCCAGTTAATAGAGAATGATAAGAACAGAAAATGAGGTAAATGGGACAAAGGACCAAAGTCTATAAATGTCAGTATGAGAATGAATTAGATGATTCCTTCACATGCCACTCAAAGTTAATCACTGCATGCCTTCTTCAACCTTATACATCCATGCATACAGGAATCACAGTAATGCCCAAATACATGCAAACCAAGAATGCAACATTTAAATTGTTAACATCGAAAATATTAATACATCTAGAATAGACAACTTTTTTCTGTTTTATTTATAATTGTGGGAATGAACAAACAAACAACATAAAGGTGTTTTTTCATGTTATTCCAATCCATACATCCAATATCCACAGCTGCTGTGCAATTAAGCGCATGTACAGAATATTTGGAAGCTAGGCTTTCTAATGCAGCTGTAGGAACAGACCTATTACTGGATTAATAAAAACCCATAGATAAGAGCATTACAAGGAAAAAACGAGATGATAATACATGAAGCCTAGTTGTGTGAAAGAAAAAATAATTTACGGGCATCTTAGTAATTGCAATATTACAGTCAATATGGAGGTAAATGGTGTTCAGGCATATCAGTTGTACGGAAGATCACAAAAGAATATTGGGAGAGAATGCAGACCAGAATATATGCAAAGAGATTCATTCATTCAGAGAAGCCACCTGCTCTGCTGTCAAGACTGCACTGCACTACTCAGCATCTGACTGCTACTAGTCTGCAACTGTCACTCCGGAATCTGATTGCATCTCTGACAGTGATACATCCTACTACAGAATATTGTGGGCCCTAGTTGCCAGGTAATGATCCATGAGGTGGAATCCTCAATGGACCCTGCCCAATCTCTGCAATTTCTGGGACTACAACTCCAAGTCGCCCCACCTCTCTCCTGGAGGTATGGCTCCAAACATGGCAAACTCTTCTTCCATCTTGGAAGACAGCTTGTCAATCTCAACGGACGCTGCTGCTTGGTCTTACTTCTTTGTCTTGTCCTTCTGCTTGAGAGGACACTGTGTGTTGTAGTGAACGAACTCACCACATCTGAAGCACTTGACCTTTAATAGGTCCTTCTTCTTCTTCTTTTTCCCCTGTTCCTAACTATTGAGATTTTGGGGTAGCATCGGATGTTCTCTAGCTTCGAAATTTTGTGGAGGAGCTGGAGTACATGAGACCTCCAAGACCCAATAAGTGTTTGGAGAAATTCCATCTAGTTTGATAGTTATTCAAATAATTAATCTTTTTAATTAAGGGCCCTAAGTCTAACTTAGGAAAATTAAAAGATTAAAGTGAATTAAATTAAACATGTGATGAGAATATTCTAAGTGACATAGATCAAGCAGTATCTAATCTAGCCGTTGATTAGAGATTAGATCACGGTCGTTGGTTTGACAATGAGAAAAGTATAAGAGAAGGGCTTGGGGTTAGTTGGATAACACACACACATTGGCAGAGCACTGAAGCTAAGTCGAAATTCTGGGGCGTGGTTTGCTAAGAACACACACAGATTGGCAGAGCACTGAAGCTAAGTCGAAATTCTGGCGCGTGGTTTGCTAAGAATTTCGAAGCGAGTTTGCAGTGCAGTGAGGGGCAGAGATTGGCAATGGATGATCTGATGCAAGGCCAAGAATACAACAACAGCGGAGAGGCAGTGTACCAGGCAGCGCATAGGCCAGCCAGAGATACACAGTTCAACCAGAGCCACACAGAAGGCAGCACAGAGGCAACAACAACCCTTCAAGGGTGACGCAGGTCCAGCTAGGGCAGCGTAAGCCTTGAGAGGCTGACGCAGGCCCATCCAGGGTAGAGCAGAGGCTGACGCAAAGGGCTGAGGGACAGCGGTGGGGTTTCGAGTGTGCCAGAAAGGGCTCGAGTTCTATAAATTCCGTTTGAGGGTGTGAATCAGCCATATTTTTCTGTCTCTGAGTGAACGAGGTACTACTGTTGTGTAATTTCTCTGTAGCACGAACCATTTTGGTGCCCAGATATTGTTGTATTCAGATTCTGCATAATAATAAAACCTTCTAGAGCTGGCTGCACTGGTTTTCCCGCATTCGATTTTTTTGGGGACATTTGTTCGAAAAATTTGTGTCACTTTGTCATGTGTGCGTGATGTTCAGTAAATGATTTGTAAATGTGTAGGCTGTAGTTGTGTTTACTTTGCTGATTTTACTGAATAATTCAGAAAATTAACTTGTAATTTAATTCAAGTAGGAAAAGTAAATCAAGACACTGCAGTAGGATTTTTGTTTAGAAATTTTCAAATGGTAGAGGATTGTAGATAACGCTGAATCACCAGTAAAACGGCTAAAGAATTTTTTGCTGCAAAGAAAGCAACTGAAGCAACAAAGTTCCAGAGAGGGCAGCGCAACACCTGGAGGACGCAGTCCCAGCAAAGGCCACGTAGGGGCTGACGCAGAGGCAGCGTAGTGCCTTCCAGAGTGATGCAGGAGCAGCCTGCGCTGCACAGAAGCTGCGCTGAGCCAGTCTGCTCATGCAGGGGCCAACCAGAGGGACACAGTGCAGTTTTGAGGTTGTTGTGCAGATTTTCTGTAGTCCAGAGGTGGAGTTTTGGATCTTCATGTGGTTGGTGTAGTGGAGGTTCTATCAATGCAGAATCGTACCTAGCTAAGTTGACAAAGAGTGGGAGGAGAACAACCGCTCATCAGGAGTTTTGCCAAAGAAATCTAAGGATCGATCAAGAGGGTGATGAAGAGGGCTGATTCAAGGGATTTGGCAGATTCCCGAGGAGGGAAATCAGTTGCCAGAGGGAGCAACTACTATAGAGGGTGCCTTTTCGCCAAGAACCCTAGATTCGGGCTTCTGTTGAGAGTAGCAACAACAACAGGGAGAGGAGTATCTGTTTCGACAGATTATTTTGAGCTAGATGGTGCCATATGGACTGCGTGATCAGGATAGGTTGGATGGCTTGTTCAACTTTGCTATCTGGAAGGTCAGAATCCTGACGGTCCTGGAGGCATACACACTACGAGAACATGCAAAGAATGTCTTGGCTACACCACCCGATGCTGCTCTTCTCGCAAAGCATAATGAAGCAGAGGCGCATGCTAAGCGCTTCATCATGGACGGGGTCAAGGATCATGTGGTCCCACACATTGCTGAGAAGAAGACGGTTAATGCTATGTGGACACCATTGACCACAATGTATCAAGGGAAATTCGTCCAAAAGAAGATGCTTCTGGAGAACCAGATGAGGTTATTTGTGATGAATAAGGGAGAGTAAATTGATCCCTTCCTCTTCAGGTTGCAGTCGATCCGGGATTAGTTGATTGCCATGGGGGTTAAAGTGGAGGATGATGTCATGGTGAGGATTGCTCTAAATGCAGTCACAGATGAATGGGAAACATTTGTCCAAAGTATCTTGGGTAGATAGGACCTTTCAAGCTGAGACGACATGTGGGCTATCCTTTGACAAGAGGAAATCTGTCGGATGACCAAGAGACAAACAAACACCGGATCCAGCAAACTGAAGAAGGAGGAAGAGGAAGATGCAACCCTTACATCCAAGAAGCAGCAAGGGAAGAAGAAGAGGGATCTATCCAAGATCTGATGCTTCAGGTGTGGTGAACTTGGACACTTCGCCACCACTTGTCCTCTAAGGAGACATGAGAACATTGTTTGAAATGCAAGAGGCATAGGTAGAGTCAAGCAAAAGGAACATATAGTGGCATCAGTTGAATATGTAATATCCCCCAAAGGGAAATAACCAGTAATAAACAGAAATATGCCAGACAGATATATGATAACTTTGCCCTTTTTACAAGAGACGGCATGAGAGCCTGTTTCTAAATTCGCGGGTGCCAAATGGTAAATGGCAAGGGAGATCTTTACATGAGTGTTATGTACGAATAAAGATTTAAAAGGAAAATAAAATATCTTTCTTGTCTGATTTATAGGACCTTTCTGTTGTTGAGGATGTAATATCCCCAAAGGGAAATAACCAGTAATAAACAGAAATATGCCAGACAGATATAGAAAATACAATGCTGAACCAGATCACTGAACAATTACACATAGGATGCCAGAAAACTGAGCCATTTTATTAATCTGAAAGTACATAGAGAGGAGTACAAGAAAATCAGAGTAAGTGCACCAATCCTTGCCCTAGGCAAGTGGAGACCCTCTCTCAACGAGATAATCATTTGCCAACAAGGACGGCGTCGTGCTCACGAATCTTGAAAGATGGCTAACGGTACTAGGGGGCGAACCTGATAAATAGCGTCTCCCAGCACCAAAACCCTCTCAATGAAAAACGCGAGTCTCTGCTAGTGGCCAGTAAGAAACGAGATGGAGCACGATCCCCAAACCTCCCAGACGGATAGATCGGCTCCACAGAAAGCTAGAAAACGGCTGACGAGCACTCACCCAAACTGCTCATCGGTCGGCGTGCAGAGTGGATCTGCTCCTGAATGCTCAGATCTGCTGGATCTGAAGCCTCCAAACCAGATCTGCGTCCTTCCCTTCCTGATCTGCGTCCTCCACTATCAGATCTGCTACCAAACCTTCAGATCTATGCTGGATCTGACAATATCTCTTCAGATTTACAGCCTCTAGGGCTGGATCTGATGTTATCCCTTCAGATCTGGACTAGATCTGTCAATATCTCCTCAGATCTACAACTCCCCAAGCTGGATCTAGGGCTAAACCTCCAGATCTGCAACATACAAGACTAGATACGCAGTATGCGCTTTCCCGAGATCTACCCTTTCAGGTTGGATCTAACAGTAGACGCCGGATGCAGCCCACCTGCCAGTAGACGACTGCCTCCTCCGAGCTAGACGGCTCAGAGCTTCTCCACGAGCAGCGTTCTCCCCTTGCTAGATACGGGTTGCATCCTTCACGAGACAACGTCCTCACCCTCCCTGAATAGAGACGACGTCCTCTCTCACATTGAACCGGCGTCCTCTCCTCCTGACTGCGTGACCACAAAGAGGGCTTTCCTGCCAGTTTGCTTGACTATACTGCTTTGCTCTTTGGGCGAAAAGTGTACTCGGGAACAAACCTTAGGGGCGGGCACTTTCGAAAGTCCTCATTAAGGGTGGGAAACAGAACATACATACCCGGGCGGGCACTAAGTCCCCGAGGCTAAGGGTGAATCTCAAGCCAGGAGACCTCAAATTACTTTTCATGATGTGGAAGACCAAACTAAACAACCGGCGTGCTGAAGCAGACAAAGTCTAGCTATCAAGAAGAATATCAAATCATGGATGATCCAAATGAGGTGAGAACCTCTCCTTTTATAATGTCAAACTCCCTCCAAAACTTAACTCTCCCTGGATCTGCGCAGTTTACCTTGGGTTAGCCTGATGCCTCCCCCATCATACTCAAGTGGACCCCCAAGGCCCCTTCTCTAAGTTACAACGTCAATCTACTAGGAAAAAGAACACTTTATTATAAAGTGAGGTGACTAAAGTGAGGTGACCCCTCTTATTTCTCACTTTATTTATTATTTCTAGCTAAGCGGCAAAATAAAGCAAAAATGCAATATTCCAATTAGCAAGGCTAATTGGGAATATTACAGTCTCCCCCGGCAAAACGTTGCTTGTCCTCAAGCAACTGAAGTGAGGGATGCTGTAAGATCTTCTCATCTTCCCAAGTGGCATCCTCATCTGGCAGATTCTTCCACCTCACCAAGAACTCTCTGATCTTCCTGCTCCGCAGCTGTCTTTCCCTGGTGTCAATAATGGCCTCTGGCTGTAATACCAGGTGTCCCTCATCATCTGTCGGTGGTAGCTCCCCGGTGACTGTCACATGCTGGCCCAGTGCCTTCTTCAGGCATGATACATGGAAAATGTTATGAATCCGGCTGCCTTGGGGCAGCTCCAACTCATATACAACCTGTCCGATCCTACGAATCACCCTGTATGGTCCATAAAAGCGAGGCTTAAGCTTCTCTGCCCCCTTCTGTTTGAGTGAAGACTGGCGGTATGGCTGTAACCGTAGGTAGACCAAATCCCCTACTTCAAAGTGTCTCTCCACTCGGCCCCTGTCTGCATATAATTTCTGCTGATTTTGTGCGGTGGCTATGTTGTCCTTGAGAGCCCGGAGGATGTCTTGGCTCTCTTGGATCCATAATTTGGCTCGTGGAGCCCTGCTAACACCAAACATCACGTCCACAAAAGATAAGGAATGGTATCCATACAACGCATAGAAAGGGGTCATGCCAATAGTCATGTGGTGGGTTGTGTTGTAGCAGTACTCGCCCAGATGTAGCCATTTCAACCATGCTCTCTGCTGCCCACTGACGTAGTTACGCAAGTAGCCTTCCAGCCACTTGTTAACTATCTCTGTCTGCCCGTTCGTCTGGGGATGATAACTAGTGCTCGGTGTCAACTCAGTCCCCACTAGTCGAAAGAGCTCCTGCCAAAAACCACCCATAAAACGGCTGTCCCTGTCACTAACGATGGTCTTGGGTAGACCATGCAATCTGAAAATCTCCCGGAAAAACAGCTCTGCCACCTGTGCCGCTGTATAATGCGCCGAAATGGCGAAGAAATGAGCATACTTCGTTAGCCGGTCGACTACTACGAAGATGCAGTCCTTGCCCTGCACCGTGGGCAACCCCGTGATGAAGTCCATCGAAACACTCTCCCACTTCCCCTCGGGAATGGGGAGCGGCTGCAACAACCCCGCGGGATGGCTCATCTCACCTTTGTTTCGCTGGCAAACCTCACACTCCCGAACATGCTGGAGTACGTCCTCCTTGAGGCCTTTCCATGCAAATCTCTCCCGGATGGCCCTGTACATCTTGGTGAACCCCTGATGGCCCGCCAATGGTGAATCATGAGAGGCATGGAGTATCTTCTCCTTGAGCTGAGATCCCTCAGTCAAGAAGATCCGATCCCTGTAATAGATGACCTCATCTGCCACCCTGTATCTGCTATCTGCTACCTGTCCATCCAGCACCTCACATGCAAATCTATCCTTGGAATACTCAACTAGTAGTCGAGCCTTCCAATCAGCGTCCAAGCTCATGAGGGATAACGTGGCTGGTCTACGGGAAAGGGCATCTGCTACCACGTTGTTCTTCCCTTTGACATACTCTATGTCAAAGTCGTAAGCCTGGATCTTGCTGATCCACTTCTGTTGTCTCTCCTGTAACTGCTTCTGCTCCAGAAAGTACTTCAGGCTGTTATGATCTGTCCTGACCCTGAACCTGCCACCTACCAAGTACTGCCGGAATTTGGCCAATGCATGCATGATGGCCAACATCTCCTTGTCATAGATGGGATAAAGTCTCTCATGTGGAAGGAGCTTTCGGCTCTCGAACGCAATCGGATGACCCTCCTGCATCAAGACTGCTCCAATCCCTTCCCCAGATGCATCGCACTCTAGGACAAAGGGCTGAGTAAAATCGGGTAATGCCAGCACCGGACAACTACTCATCACCTCCTTGAGCTTATCAAAAGATCGCTGGGCGGTATCCGTCCAACTGAATGCCCCCTTCCTCGTCAGCTCTGTGAGGGGTGCAGCAAGCTGTGAGAAGCCCTTGACGAACTTCCTGTAGTAAGTACAGATACTAATGAACCCTCTAAGCTCTGTCACATTCCGCGGCTCCGGCCAGTCCCTGATAGCCCGGATCTTCTCGTCGTGGACTCTCACCCCGTCCACTCCTATGATGTGTCCCAAATACAACATCTCTGTCAATCCAAACTCCCCATGGAGCTTTGGCAAGAGCTGTTTGCTCCTCCAAAATAACCATTTGTCTCAATGAAATTTGGAGGTGCTCCTCCAGTTTCGAAGTCCTACTTTATGTGTAGAATATTATCAAAAGAAAACCGCCGAACTCCCCCTCAGATGATCCCTGAAGATATGGTTCATGCAAGACTGGAAAGTGGCAGGTGCATTGGTCAGCCCAAATGGCATGACCAGAAACTCAAAGTGCCCATAGTGACACCTGAAAGCAGTCTTGGGAATGTCTGTTCCCTCATGCGTATCTGATGGTACCCGGACCTCAAATCAATCTTTGAGAAGAACCGTGCTCCTCTCAACTCATCCATCAACTCATCGATCCTGGGAATGGGGTACCTGTTTTTCAGGGTCTTCTTGTTCAGAGCCCTGTAATCAATGCACATGCGCAGCGTGCCGTCCTTCTTCTTCACCAGCACTACTGAAGAAGCGAAAGGACTGGTGCTGGGTCGAATGTGCCCAAGGGCCAGCAACTCCTGAATGGCCCGCTCTATCTCATCCCGATAGGCCTTGGGATGCCTATATGGGGTGGTGATCACGGCCTGTATCCCCTGCTCCAGCTCGATCGTGTGCTCAAACCCCCGATCTGGTGGCTGTCCTGGTGGAATGTCTCCAAAAACTACTGCATACCTGTCGAGAAGAGTCTGTAGATCAGGGTGCACCGCCCTTCCCGTATCTACTATCTCTGAAGCCCGCAACTCGACTGCCTACTCTATATCTCCCCTGCGGAATGTCGCCTCCATGCTGTGTGCCGATACTGTCTGGGGCGGATATGTGTTCTGTCCTCGGATCTTCTCATGCCTCCCCGTCTTGGGATCATCCCACTCCATTTCCAAGGCCTTCCAATATGTTGTGACCTTCCCCAGAGTAATAAGCCACTGAACTCCCAATATCACATTGGTGTCCGGAATGTCCACCACAAAGAAGTGATCGGTCAATGTATAGGTGCCCATCGTCACCGATAACTCTGGTACATATCGGGCACAAGCCATGGTCTGATCTCCTGGAACCAAAATTGAAAACCCATCAAAGCTCTCCGTGGGTATGCCTCTCCGTGCGACCATCTGGGCATCGATGAAGTTGTGGGTGGCCCCACTGTCGACTAGAACTGAAACACGCTGTCCGCGCACTGTCCCTCGTACGCGCAATGTTAGATACTTGGGGACTCCTCGTAATGCTGCTAAAGCTCCCCCTGTAGGTGCGAATGATGCCCCCCCTGCATCGGGTGGTGGAGGTGGTAAGGTACTCTGCACTGCATAACATTCTCCTGCCTCCCCATCATCCATCTCATCCTCTTCTCCACTGCCCTCGGAGAAGACCTCTATGAAATGTGCCTTCCCTGCTGTGCACTTGTGTCCTGGTGCCCACGGCTCCTGGCAGGTGAAGCATAATCGCTTCCGTCTCAGCTCTCTCCTAGCCTCATCATCATATTGTCCTCGTCCGGGATTCGCCTTGGGAGGCGGAACCCTCGTGTCCTTACCCTTAGGCTGGAAAGCCTGTCTCTGGGGATAAGGTGGCCGAGTCCTAGGCAAGACATCTTGTAGGTCACGGGCCCTACTGATAGCATCCTGTAGTGTAGCCGGTTTGTTTGACCGGACTAGACCACGAAGTGGTTCTGACAGCCCCTCTACAAACATCGTGATCAACCGAGCTGTTGATATGTCAGGTACCATCACTGAAACCCTCAAAAAGTCTGAGATGTATGCCTCTGCACTCCCTGTCTGTCTGAGCTTGGTCAGCTCGAGGAAAGGCTGATCCGGGTCCTTCTGGTCAAAACGTTCCACCACTCTCCTGGTGAACTCGGCATATGTAGTCACTGCGGAATGCCCCAGTGTCGTCAACCCATGAAACCACCAGTTCTGGGCCTCACCCTCTAGATGTAATGCAGCCATCTTAATGGCCTCCCTCTCTGGCATCTGGTTAAGCTGAAAATAGAGGTCTAGTTTCTCCACCCAAGACTTGGCTGTAGTCTTCGGTGAACCATCAAACATCGGCAAGTGAAATTTGCTGGCTGCACGGTTACTATCACGGTGGGAGCCCCGTCCCTTATTTCAATCTTGAGACTTGCCGCCACATCGGAACTGGATATATTGATTAAAAGGAAAAGCATCCATGAACTCTTGTCCCATGCTCCGCCAATCTGCAAACAGAGTCGCATGCTGAGCTAGACCCCCATCTCGTGGTGTTGTCTGCTCCTCTTCCTCTACCGGAAAGGTAGGCATGGTAGGTCGAGTGGGTGCGGAATCGACCCTCTGTGCTGTCACAATGGGAATAGCATCCGCTATGTAGCTAGACACGCCCGATCCTTCCCCCCCCTGGAAAACCCTAGGGGGTTCCTTCTGTGTCCCCTCTGCAATCTTCTTCACATCCTGCATGAATGCATCCATCTTCTCAGTAAACTTTGCAAACATGGCCTCCATTGGATTCCGCTGTTCTGCCTCTGAATCAGAATCACTCCCCCCAAAGAAACGGGGGTTACCCCTGGATGTCATAGACTGCTAGCACCACAGGCTGAGCCAGAAATATGCTCTGATACCACTGTAATATCCCCAAAGGGAAATAACCAGTAATAAACAGAAATATGCCAAGCAAATATAACACTGAACCAGATCACTGAATCATGACACATAGAATACCAGAAACTGAGCCATTTTATTAATCAGAAGGTACCTAGAGATGAGTACAAGTAAATCAGAGTAAGTGCACCTATCCTTGCCCTAGGCAAGTGGAGACCCTCTCAAACTGATAATGGCTGCAACAAGGACAAATAACCCTACCGCTTCCTCATCAAGCCGAAGATGAATCGCCGGTACTAGGTCAAGACCGATAAATAAATGATCTCCCACCCCAAAACCCTCTCCAATGAAAAACGCTGTCTCTGCTAGTGACAGCGCAGAAACAGATGAAGCACTGGGCACCAAAAACTCCAGACAGATAGATCAGCCACTGAAGACTAGAAAAACGCTGTTGAGCCCTCTCACACAAGCCCGCTCCTCAGATCAGCGTCCTACCTGATGGATCTGCCTCCTGAATGCTCAGATCTGCTGGATCTGAAGCCTCCAAACCAAATCTCAAGGCCCTTCCCTTCCCCGATCCGCGTCCTCCACTATCGTATCTCGGCTAACAAACCTTTCGTATCTATGTCGGATTCGCCAATATCTTCGTATCTACAGTTTGGCCGGATCTCGATGTTAACCCTTCAGATCTGACTAGATCTGCCAATATTTCCTCAGATCTGCAACTCCCCAAGATGGATCTAGGGCTAAACCTCCAGATCTGCAAGATACAAGACTGGATCTGCAAGTGGCTTCTCAGATCTACCCTTTCCAAGATTGGATCTAACAATAGGCCTTCAGATCTGCAACCCTTCCCTTCAGAAATGGACAGCGTCCTCCCTTCCAGACTTGACAGCGTCCTCCTCCTCACTGGACAGCGTTCTCCCTTGCCAGAACTGGACTGCGTCCTTCCTAGGACAGCGTCCTCACCCTCCCGAATAAAACTGCGTCCTCTCTCTGGATGAGACAGCCGTTCCTTCTCTCGAATCAAGGCACCACAAGAGGGCTTTTCTCCTCTCGATTTGCTTCTGCAACCGTTATCGTCTTGCTACCGGAACCGAAAAGTGTACTGTAACAAACCTTACTAGGCGGCACCGAAGTCCCGGCCAAGGGTGAAAACCGTAAATAACCTTGTTTGTGTAAGGTGCACTCGAAGTCCCCCGAGGCTAAGGGTGAGATCTCCGACCGGAGACACTCGTGCACTAAACAGTGCTGCAGACCGACTAAACAACCGGCGTGCTGAAGCAGACAAAGTCTAGCTATCAAGAAGAATATCAAATCATGGATGATCCAAATGAGGTGAGAACCTCTCCTTTTATAATGTCAAACTCCCTCCAAAACTTAACTCTCCCTGGATCTGCGCAGTTTACCTTGGGTTAGCCTGATGCCTCCCCCATCATACACAAGTGGACCCCCAAGGCCCCCTCTCTAAGTTACAACGTCAATCTACTAGGAAAAAGAACACTTTATTATAAAGTGAGGTGACTAAAGTGAGGTGACCCCTCTTATTTCTCACTTTATTTATTATTTCTAGCCAAAGCGGCAAAATAAAGCAAAAATGCAATATTCCAATTAGCAAGGCTAATTGGGACTATTACATAGGAATGATATGATCTTTCAAACTCAAGAAATGCTGCCCATTCAAGGTTTTTACTGAATTAAATGCTTATGGAGTGTCGAAGCCAGGTAATAAAGAGCCTCCAAAAGTGATTACTAATTCAAATATTGATAAAACATATTTCTTGGGATATCTTGATGAGGCAAGTCAAGAACATTCTGGGCTAAGTGTGGCTGCAGGTGTACTGTTCCTAGAAGAAGAGCATAAAATAACCTTTACAGCAGCTTTAGGAGCTGAAAAAATAATTGGGCAGAACAGAATGATCTTTGGATGCCAATGAGGTTAGCAGTGGCAAAAGGAGTGGCCCAAATTCAAATTCTGGAGGATTCCACGCTGGTAATAGGTTGAATAAATGGTATAAATAATATGCAAAACATGTCTCTTCTCACTATAACAGAAAGAATAAAAGAACCAACAACAGAGATGGACACAGCACTTAGATTATGAGAACACAGCCTTCAGATGCCGGATATGTAGGTGTACAGGACACCTACAAAACTCATGCCCGGCAGCCAAACGGGATAACAGGAAAAAGAAGAAAACAGGCAAAGCGGCAAAAGGTTGGCAATTTCCCTCTGAAGAGCCAGAACTACAGGAAGAAGAGGTGGAACCAACACCACAAGAGAATCAACAAACAGATACTTCCTTGGGCACACAAGAACAGGAAATGCAAGATCCTCTCGACACCACTACAAAGACTCAGCAGGAAAGGGTACCTGGAACACTAGACAGTGGGGGATATAAACGAACACATACAACAGATACATCAGACTCCGATAAGGATAATGGAGCACCAATGGAAGAAAATCAGCTCGTCCTTATCGAGACCGGGCCAACACTTGGTGCTTGGCGTAAGGTCGAAAAGAAGAAGGGGAGAAAATCCTAATTGTATCTCTTTGCTTATTTTATCTGCGGCTTTCTGAATGTCTTTGGACATATATCAGCACATGCAACATGTAATTTTGTTTATTCATAAATAAAATTACGAACTTTTTCTGTGTGAAAAAACAGAAAGAATAAAAGAACCAAAAGGAAATTTTGAAAACAATTAGTTTGAACATTTCTAGGGAACTTTCTAAAGAAGTCCTTGTTTTTCATCCAAGTACTTTCAGCACAGATGAAAATGGGGAAGGTACTCAACCTACAGCCATTTAGAGGTACATATATGATTAGATATTCTCCATTGAAAGGGAATACAACCAGAAATGGCTATGGTGCATGGAAAGAGGCTGATGAACAGAATTTTTTTGTCTATGTAAAGTCTTTGTGGGTATTTTTTAGCAGAAGAATGTATAAACAAGACTGTTAGAAGGAAATTGTGCAGAAACAAAAGCTTTTTGCTGCAAGATGTCTTCAAAGAGCAATTTTGAGTGCCTACAGGCATACATCTGTATATACTTGATATTTCTGACTGAATTAATAAATAGTGAGAAACTTTCGGTAAAAATCACATCATTAATGTTTTGTCGGCGCATTTCAAACCATCTAGTTTGGTTCATCGTCAGGACAAAATGGAGAATCAGATCTTGGCAGAATTAATAAATATACATTTATTTCCTTGGAAAGGTTCAACCAACTCATTATTAGTGACAAAAAGGAACAAAAAATTACCTTATAGTATAGCAAAACTGCTCGACGACTTCTTGCCAATGACCCCATTTGAAGAAGAACATTGATACTTTGGAGAAACCGCCAAACCAATTCATCTATCAGTCTTTCTTGTGGTGTGTCCTCAAAACTTAATGCAACCTTCATCGAAGTAAGCACCGAGGGACAAGTTGTGACAGCCAATGCTTTACAAACTGAGACCAAAGCTTCATATGCACCAACTCGGATTTCAGCTCCCATCTGTTTAGAAAACAAAATGGCACATATATATTAAAGGTTAGCATAGTTATAAGACAAGCCTTATGAAACAGGTGTTTTTATCAGCATGGCAAATACTCATGTATAAACTTCTGTTGGGAAAATTAGTTTCCAGTGAGATCAAACAAGTAAATAGCCAGTATGAAATTAGTTAAGTCACTTCTAAAACCCTTGTTCAAATAATAAATTATTATTTTCCAGTGAAGTTCCAATAGAGCAAAAACATATTTTATACACAACTCATAGTAATTTCAAAACATCAGCATACCTCTTCCTGAGGTATTGATGCATTAACAACATTCCAAGCAAATTCCCATAAAAAGATGACCACAGAATCAGGAACCAGCGTATCCCTCGAACATGCACACCATATTGTGCACTCAGCAACAGTTTTAAGGGCTAAAATCTGTTCACAGCTCAAAAAAAGATACAGATCATCAGCATTTCTGAAGAAAATCAAGATGACTCGGTCCCATGTAAACTTAAAATAACCACCACGAAACACAGATCACATCTAGAACAATAAAAAGGAACATAGACCTGAAACTGAACCAAACATAGTGTGAAAAATTGGAGGTCAAACCAAGAAACATAGACTTCCTTGAATGGTGGACAGTGCGAGGCTTTTAAATGATTCTGAAGCCAATGTCCATAACAAGCCAGCATATGTTAACAAAAATGTTTACAAATCCAAATCATTAATATAAAGAAGGAAAGTTTGTGGTGCCAACATTAGACTTTCCTTATCCATAAGTCATTCCCCCGCTCTATTTTCCACCTTTTTAAGAATATTGTTCCCACAAATTAGCCTCTTATTTGATATTGTAATCATTAATCTATAGTACCACACCAGCTAATGTTTTTCTTATTGTTGAAAAATGTAACTAGTGCCGGTCTTCATAATTGTATTTGAGTCATGATGTAATGTATTTGTCAAAAGAAAGAAAGAAAAAAATTATTATAAATGAAATTGATTTATTAAAGCATGGGTTTCATGCTTGGGTCAATGATTTTTAGGTCAAATCCTCCCTAAGTTACCAGGGTTCGTATACGGATACGGATACGGATCTGGATCCGGATTTGCTAGTTTTTTTAAAATCCAGGATCCGGATACGGCAAGGATACATCATACGTCAAGTACAAAAAAATTAAAATATAATAATATTTTTTTAATTTTAAAAAACACTTTAGAGTTCAAAAATCAAATAAAATTGATTTTAAAAAACACTTTAGAGTCCATAACAAAAAAATTAAAATACAATAATATTTTTTTAATTTTAAAAAACGCTTTAGAGTTCAAAAATCAAATAAAGTTAATTTTAAAAAACACTTTAGAGTCCATAACAAAAAAAAAAAATTAAAATATAATAATATTTTTTTAATTTTAAAAAACACTTTACAGTTCTAAAATCAAATAAAGTTAATTTTTAAAAAACACTTTACAGTCCATAACTTATAAAGTTATAAGCCTAGGTCTTGATATAATATTAAAATTTAAAATAAAAAAATTCCCAAGACCATGTCCATATTTAAAAAAATAAGTTAAATAATGAACATCGAATACAGTGTAATAATGACATCAAATGATAATACATTGTATAGTGTGACAACAATTTTGATAAGATATACAAATACAAGTCCGACGTTAAGGTCCCAGGGTTTTGATTGGCTATTAGAACACTGATTTCCTAAGCTCTTCGACCCGTAGGAGTTTATATTCAGCGCAACAGCCTAGGACCTGAAAATCCGTGAAAAATACTACCTTTGTCCTCGCGGAACCTTTGTCATGATACCTTTGTCCTCGCGGAATGCCTAGCCGGTGAGGAATAGTCGGTGAGCATTGAGGAATAGTCGTCGGTGAAGAATTCCACATAAGTCGTGTCGCTGATTGTCACCTGTTCACTACCTGGAGCCGGTGAAACGCACGCTATTAACGAAAAGTTTTAACCTGTCGCACATTCCGGGTGATGCTTTAACCATTAACAAAAATTTTAACCTTCGTGAAAACCTAATATGATTTTTAGTTTGGAAGGTTCTAGCAAAAGTACAGTGGATCCATTTCGGTTGACAGGGATCCATATCCTAAATCCTTTGATTCGCCAGCTATCGTATTTTCGGCGTATTTATGCGGATCCGGATCTGATCCGCAGATCCGGGGATCTTGCCCCCCCACTGGCCGGATCCGGTAACTTAGAATCCTCCACTGTAGGCTTCTAGGGTTTATGTCAAGAGTCATTTTCCTTGTCATCATGTAAACGACCCTTATTGGGCTTTATCGATCAAGAAAGAAATTTATTTTAACGTAAATTAGGCCGTTTAGGATTCCTCCACCAAGTCAGCCTCAAAGAAGGACAAGTCGGCCTCATCAAGGGAATTCGACCTCACAAATTCATTATATAAAAGCAGCAACTCGACTTCATTTGGAGCACATCCACAAGAAGTTCGATCTACAGTTGTTGGAAAAGAAAGTGTTAGAAACTCAGAAAGGAAGAAATATTTTCTTGTTCTTGATAATTACTTGTGATGTTCCTGTATTCTTATTAGATTTCTTGTTATCTTATTTTCTCTTAGTTCATCAAGAAATTAACAAAGCAATAGACATACATCAAGGACACCACATATAGGCGGACAACCAGGGCAAAACCCCACTCTAGAGAAAAACCCAGTCAGTAATTCTTCCTTCAATAGTTTTCTTGAGATAATCCAAGACTCTAAACCTTGACACAGACGTCCTCCACACCAAGTCAGCCTTCTTCCTTTGCAGATGATCCTATTTCGACCTGACAGCAGCAGCAGCAACGAGAGCACTATGCAGCACTTTCCAAGACCCAGTAACTTCGATCTTGCTTTAGAGACTTCAACCTTGGCTGAAATACTTCAATATGACTTATAAACTTCGATTTTGACCCAATACACCTTCTTGAGGCAGCAACACCCAGCAACTGCAACTTTGACCTATACTTGTCTCGGCAGCAGCATCATGCAACAATTGGCAGTGGCATCACAACAAGAACTTCGATCTTCCAATCTAGGGCACAAGAGAGAGAGATAGATGCGACAAAATTTTGATTTTCTCTTCGTCTTTCACCTTGACCAAACGCACACTTCTTTGGCCCTCTTCCTTCACTTCGCACTTTTTCCGGCTTCCAAAGAGATATCGAACTTGCTTGAGATGTTCTCCACCAAATAAATTCGAACTGCTTCTTTAATAGCCTTTAGGTGAGGTCGAATAGCCCTCCTTGAGGCCGACTTGATCATCTTGAAGCTGACTTGGTGAGAAGGTGACATAAATCATATTTGACTCAATACTAAACCTTTTTACAGGATTCGAAAGCCCAAGAAGGGTCATTTTAAATGTGCAATGACTTTATAGACTCGGAATAAATCCTGAAAGTCCTCAATGGGGACTTTGACCTAAAACATAATGACCCAAGCATGAAACCCATGCTTTAATAAGTCATTGTAATAAAAATAAAAATTATTTTCTTTATTCTTTTGACAAGTACATTACATAGTGACTTAAATACATTAATGAAGACCAAACCTAGTTACATTCTTCAACAGAAAGAAGGGTGTGAAATTCAAGGAAGAAGGAGAAGAACCCTGGCAAAGAAGAGGAAACCCTAGCGAAGAAATTCGGAGGCCTTTTTCTATCTCTTTGACTCACACGTATGAAATGCTAAAGCTGCTGGGGAGGTCGAAATTTTAGATCTGCAATAGGGTCGAAATTCTAGAAGCTACGGGCCGAAATTCTGGATTATTGTTGGGCTAAAGTTATTGGACAGGAAGATACTACTGAAGTTTGCTAAATCATCTTGGAAGGTTGACTTGATGGAGGAGGAAGGTCTTTTGGGTCTAAGGTCTTGGTCTATCTCAATTTGATTTACTAGAGGAGGAGTTTAACTGGGTTTTTTCCTATAGAAGGGTTTTAGCCCTGGTTGAGTGCCTACATCTGGTGTCATTGATCTTCATGTTTTGATATGATGATTGCTTGATGAAAAGAAGATAAGAGAAGAACAAAAAAAAAGTTAATAAGACAACAAGAATATCACAAGTAATTATCAATATAAGCGAATATTTATGTCTTTCTGATTTTCTGATTTTCTAACATGGTATCAAAGCTAAGGTTATGGAAGAAAAAGGCAGCTTGAAGATCTATTGAAGGAAGGAACAAAATAAAGTCATTAAGGAAAGGATCATTTAAGAAGAGAAGCCTGTTATCTATAGAGACTATGACAACATCAATGAAGACATAAAACAAGCTAGAAGGTGTTGATTTTTGGTAGCATCGGATGTGCTCCAAGTCTCAAACATTGTGGAGAGGCTTAGACACATGCATTACAAATAACCCAGAAATCGCTTTGGGAAATTCCACCCATAAACAATTTTATAAGAAAAAATAATTATTTTAATGAGGACCCTAACTCTAACTTAGGACCCCGGATGCGAGTGCATGACAGCGATACAGCACACCATCGGGCAGCCAAGTGGAGAGACACATGGCTGCTCCACGTGACTGCTCATGGAAAAGAGTTCCACGATAAATGCAGGCATGAGGGCGCCATTACTCCGACCTCTGCCACCTTCTCCTCGACGTACCTGCTCTGCACCCCATTAAACGCTGCTGGAGTCCACCTCTCGGATCACAATAATGCTAGGGATGCCCATAATCAGCAGTAGCAGGTAGGAGGAGTTTTCAGTTGGTGCAGAGGAGTGAAAAAACAGCAGATGCAGTAGTTAGTAGCACCAACATCTGAGCAGCGCAGAGAAGAGTTCCAGTAGTGCAGAGGGACGCAGTGCAGACCAGCAGCAATGCAGTGCTTTAAAGGGACAGTGTGGGTCTAGTGTTGAGATTTTGGGGTAGCATTGGATGTGCTCTAACTCCGAAACTTTGTGGAGTGATTGGAACACATGAGATCTTCAAGACCCAGAAAGCGTTTGGAGAAATTCCATTTAGGGTAAAAGTTATTCAAATAATTAATTTTTTTAACGAGGATCTTAAGTCTAACTTAGGAAAATTAAAATATTAAAGTGACTTAATTTACACATGTGATGAGAATATTCTATGTGACATGGATCAAGCTACTTCTAATCTTAGCCTTTGATTAGAGATTAGATCACAGACGTTGATGTGTCAACGATAAAAGTATAAAGGAAGGGCTTGGGGTCAGTTGGAGGACACACATGGGAATCAAGAGATCTAATTCTTCTAACGGCTAGTTGCTCTGACGAAGATTAGATCTCGAGTGATTCAAAGAAGTATAGAGAAGCAAGAGGGGCAACGTGAGATGCAATAATTGGTCGTAGAGGGCCAAGATGACAATGCAGACCAAGGGCAACAGAGACGCAGTGGAGGCAGCGCCGCTATCCGAGGGTGTAGCGCAGTCTCTAGAGAGGGTGACACGGGCCCACGCAGGGCTCACGTAGGGGCAGCACAGTGTCTCCAAAGAAAAGTCCAAAATTCACTAGAAGCTGGGGTTTCTAGGCCGACAGGGCTGAAACCAGATCCAAGAGAAGTTGATCAGCGCAGAGCTAGGGTGACGCAGTCCCTCAGCCATGGCCATGCAACCTTACGCAGTGGCAGCGTAGAGACTGCGCAGAGCTATCTAGGGTTTCACCAGTTTCCCATCCGGATCAGCTGGGACTTGCGAGAGTGAGGTATATCTCACATTTTTTCTTTGTAGATGAGGATTTCTCTGTTGGGTGAGTCGGTTTATGGCACCCTAGATGTACTCAGAAACTGCTGCTTAATAATAATAAACCCTCACATCTGCTGCACCGGTTTTCTTGCATTGGGTTTTTCCGAGGACATTTGTCCGAAAAATCTATGTCCTTTGTCATATGTGCATGATGTTCACTAAATGATCTATATTTTTGTAGGTTGATAGTTGTATTTACTTCGAAGTTTTTCTGAATATTTCAGTTAAATAACTTGTATAATAAATCAAGTAGGAGAAGTAAATCAATCTTTAGCAGTAGGATTTTTGTGCTCATAAATTTTCACATGGTATCAGAGCATTGCAAGATCAAGATGAACCATCAGAAAAGGGGCTGAAGATATTTGTTGCGAGAAGGGCAGCTGAAGCAACACAAATCCGAAAGAAGGCAGCGCAGCACCAGAGGGATGGCATAGACCCTCCAAGAGTGATGCAGAGTCGGTCTGCTCACAAAGAGGATAACGCGGCTCTAGAAAGGTGACGCAGAGCCAGTCTGCTCACGCAGAGGCTGACGCAGCACCAAAAGAGGGACGTTGAGCCAGTCTGCTCACGCAGAGGCTAACGCAGCACCAGGAAGGTGATGCAGTCCAAGAGGAAGTGGCGTTGTGCAGTTTTCCGAAGCTGGAAGTGCAGTTTCTGGTCTTCAGAAGTTGTTGGTGAGGCATCGCTTCTGTCGTTGCAGAACAATGCCTAGCAAAGGTGACAAAATGAGGAGAACAGTCTCTCAGCAGATTTGTGCCAAAGAAATCTGAGATTCGATCAAGAGGGTGATCGTAGAGGACTGATTCAGGAGATTTGGCGGAGGATTTCCGGGAGGGAAATCAGTTATCAGAGGAAGCAGCTACTCTAGAGGGTTTCTATCGCCAAGAAACCCAGATCTGGTCTTTAGTTGAGTGTAGCAGCAGTAGAAGGAAGAAGAGTGCCTATTTCGATAGTTTTTGAGCTAGATGGCCTCGTACGGACTGAGAGATAAGGATAGTTTGGACGGTATGTCCAACTTTGCGATCTGGAAGGCCATAATCCTGACAGTCCTGGAGGAGTACAGTATCAGAGACCATGCGGAAAATGTCCTAGTTGTGCCGACCGATGCAGACGCTCTAAAGAAGTTCAACGAGAATCAAGCGCAGGAAAAGTGCTTGATCATGGATGGGGTGAAGGATCACGTGGTCCCACACATTGCCGAGAAGAAGGCGGCACATGAGATGTGGACAGCTTTGACCACGCTGTATCAAGGTAGCTCCATCCAACGAAAGATGCTTCTAGAGAACCAGATGAGGATGTTCCAGATATATAAGGGAGAAGGGATCGATCCATTCCTCTCCAGATTACAGACGATCTAAGATCAGTTGATTGCCATGGGTGCAACTCCAGATGAAGGGCTCTTGGTAAGGACTGCCCTAAATGCAAACACTAATGAGTGGGAGAACTTTGTCCACAGCATTTTGGGCAAAGCACAACTCCCTAAATGGGGTGACATGTGGGCTATCCTTCGACGAGAGGAGATCTAGAGGGTGACAAAGAAGGAATTCAGCAGCAGTAGGACAAGGACAAGGAATCTTCAGATTCCAAGGCGGCAGCAGCTAGAGGGGACAGTGGTAGTGAGGGTGATGTGGCTATGAGTGCTCATGTACCTCGAGAGAAGAGGTGGGGCGACATAGATCTGTAGATTGAGCTACAGATGGTAGAAGCAGGATCCTTGAGGTGCCCAGACTCTTAGATCACATACGAGCTACAAGAGCCTTAAGACAGTAGTAAGATGACTAGAGCGGTGGGTGCAGAAGATCATGGAGAAGCAAACGCAGTGCTTGGACGTTGGAGAGTAGAGCAATGCAGTGCAGTGCAAAGGCAGCAGCAGCATGAAAGCAGTGGCACAGCGGGGTTGTGCTTACGCAGTGCAGAGCAGCAGCAGCACAGAGGCTTTAAAGAGACAGTGTAGCAACAGAGGATGCTTTAGTGATGAGATGCAGCCCGACTAACTTGTCTATCAGTGGTTGGGTGGAGGTCCTTCAGTTGCTTACTTCTCAGCAACTGAGTTGCAGTGCAGCTGTTGGCAGCATGATGCAGCAATTTGAGAGGGAGTTGCAGTACAGATGTGGCAGTGTCAGTGACAGTGACATGGGCAACAGTACAGAGAGCAGCAGCGCAGTGGATGAAGGGCAGCAGGCCAAGCATCAGCACGAAGACTGATGCCTGAGATCAGGGATATGCTTCAATGTGGGAGTATTGCTAGAGCACACTCCTCGCTAAGAGGGAGTGTTGAGATTTTGGAGTAGTATTGGATGTGCTCTAGCTCCGAAACTTTGTGGAGCAGTTGGAACACATGAGATCTCCAAGACCCAGAAAGAATTTGGAGAAATTCCATCTGGTGTAAATTTTATTCAAATAATTAAATTTTTTAACAGGGACCCTAAGTTTATCTTAGGAAAATTAAAAAATTAAAGTGAATTAATTTACACATGTGATGAGAACATTCTAAGTGACGTGGATCAAGCTACTTCTAATCTTACCCGTTGATTAGAGATTAGATCACGATCGTTGATGTGTCAACAACAAAAGTATAAAGGAAGGGCCTGGGGTCAGTTGGAGGACACACACAAAATCTAAGACATCGAATTCTTCTGACGGAGCAGTGTTTGGACGAAGATCAGATCTGAGTGATTCAAAGAAGAAGTGAGGGGCAGATGCAATGATTGGTCAGGAGGGCCAAGAGTACAACGCAAAGCAAGGGTAGCAGAGACACAGCGGAGGCAGCGCAACCATCAGAGGGTGTGATGCAGTCCCTAAAGATGGTGACGCAAGGGCAGTGCAGTGTCTCCAAAGAAAAGTCTGAAACTCACTGGAAGCTGAGGTTTCTAGGCCGACAAGGCTGAAACCAGATTGAGGAAAAGTTGATCAGCACAGAGCTAGGGTTACGCAGTCCCTCAGTCAAGGCCACGCAGCCTTACGCAGTGGCAGCTTAGAAACTGCGCAGAGCTAGTTGGGGTTTCACCAGTTGCTCATACGAATCAGTCGGGACTTCCAAGAGTGATGTATATCTCACATTTTTTCTCTTTAGCCGAGGATTTCTCTGTTGGGTGAGTCGGTTTATGGCACCCTAGATGTACTCAAAAACTGTTGCTTAGTAATAATAAACCCTCATATCTGTTGCACCGATTTTCCCGCATTGGGTTTTTTCGGGGACATTTGTCCGAAAAATCTGTGTGTCCTTTGTCATATGTGTGTGATGTTCAGAAAATGAGTTGTATTTGTGTAGGCTGCTAGTTGTGTTTACTTCGAAGTTTTTCTGAGTATTTCAATTAAATAACTTGTATAATAAATCAAGTAGGAGACGTAAATCAATATTTAGCAGTAGGATTTTTGTGCTCAGAAATTTTCATATCTAGCAGTAGTCAGAGTTTCAGCATCGATTTGCATCCTGAACACTTGTTCAGATTCATGGATGTTTTTCAGTTGCATCTCTCAGAAACTAAGTTGCAGTGCAGTGTTAGCAATGGTAGTGCTAGTAGCAGATGCAGCATTTGAGAGGGAGTTGCAGTGTTGATCGTGGTAGCGTCAACAATAGTACAATGCAGCAGTAGCGCAATGATTGATGGGCAGCATGGCAGACATCATCAGCGTAGAGGGAGCTGCTTCAGAGTCAGAGCAGTGTGCAACAAGGCATATCTGTAAGAGCACATCCTCGCTAAGAGGTAGTGTTGATTTTTGGTAGCATCGGATGTGCTCTAAGTCTCAAACTTTGTGGAGAGGATTAGACACATGCATTACAAATAACCCATAAATTGTTTTGGGAAATTCCATCCAGAAACAGTTTTATAAGAAAATTTAATTATTTTTAATCAGGACCCTAAGTCTAGCTTAGGAAATTAAAATAATTAATCTGTATTAATGTAAAGCAGATCAAGTCTAATATAATCTTAGCCGTTGATTGGAGATCTAATCTCGGTCGTTGATTTTTCAACAAGAAGGCTATAAAGGAAGACTTGAGGGTCATTTGTAAATTACACCGAGAGGATCTAGAGATCGAATTTTTCTGACAAAGCAGTGATCGGATGAAAATCAAATCTAAGTGATTCTTGATTGCAGTTGAGGGGCAGAGTAATTCCGGTTTGATATTTTCCTAAGCCAAGGATACATAGCAGAGAAGGCAGAGAGCAGATCAACAAAGGCAGCGTAACAACTATGCAGAGGTGGTGCAGTCCCACGGAAAGGCAACGTTGCAGCCTTGAGGAGATTCGAAGTTCAGTTGAGGATCAGTCAGATGCAGTGTCAGAAAGCCAGAGTGTGAGACTGGAAGAGGCCAGAAGGGCAGATCCAGCCAGCAGAAGCCACGCAGTCCCCACGCAGAGTGATGCAGAGACTGTGCAACGCAGTGGAGGGCTTGTCATCCGCACGTCGTCTGGGGTTTGTTGGCCAATCAAGCTTCCAGTATCAGTGTGAGATTTCTCTCATTAACTCTTTGTCAGTCATATTCTCTACAGGGATAGCCAGAAAGGCATCCCAGATTTGTATTCAAAAAATTACTGCATAATATATAAACCCTCAGATCTGCTACATCAGTTTTCCCGCATTGGGTTTTTCCGGGGACATTCGTCCAAAAATAATGGTGTCCTGTGTTTGCATTATCTTTCTTGCTCAGTTTCTGTTTTCACAAATGTATTTTAATTGGTGAACGTTGCTTCAATAATTGCTTCGATATTTTAAGAAGTAATCTTTAAATAACTTGTTAAATCAGATTTGCAAGTAGTAGAAGTAGTTCAACTTGTTGCAGTAGGGATTCCATATCTAGATCTTGGAATTTTCACGGAAGGAGCCTCCAACTACAGGGCATGTAAGAAGAGGATAGATCTTATTCTCGCTAAGCATAAAATCATGGATTTTGTTCAAGGAAAAGTTACGAAACCTACAAATGATGCAGGAAAGAAAAGTATAGGGAAGCTAATATCTTGGCCATGAATCTTATAGTAGATGGAGTAAAGGACAATCTAATCCCATACATATCCAATATAGACCCTGCATAAGAAATGTATGAAGCCCTCTCCAAGTTCTTTACCATCAAGAATATTGGTCAAATAGCTAGTCTCAAGAATGAACTAAGAACAATAAAGATGACAAAACATGATATTGTATCATCATATTTTGTAAAGATATCTAGAATAAGAAATGAACTTCATCTCCAAGCTATTGATGAAGTTGTACCATAGAAAGAACTCATGATTGTTGCACTACTAGGTCTACCGAAATCTTGGAGCTCTTTTGCATCAAGAATTAGCTTCTGGAAGGATACACCAACCTTTGAACAAGTGTGGAATGCATGCAATCAAGAAGAAGCCCACATCCCATTAGTAAGTAGCAAGAAGGAGGATGAAGAAGACAACACTTCAAATGCCTACTCTGCTCATCACAAGAAAAAGGGAGCATACAAGAAGTTCACAAGTCAAAAGAAGAAGGTTGATATATCAAAGATTGAATATTATAATTGTCATAAGATGGGACATTGGGTTCTTAGAAGTTCCGTGAAACATAGGTTTCATCTTGAGCTGTTTGGTTTCCTCCTCACATCGAGACTTGTTTGTATTGTATACTCATATCCTTTTTCGTTATATTTTCCCTGGTAGGAAAGCTTATAAAATACACAAAGGTTATGCCAAAGGAAAGACTTGAGTCATGAAAGAAGCTTTGTTGCAAAGGAAGCTCTTCAAAATGATACTCTACAAGGTTTGTTGAAGAACTCAAGGTATGTCTCAAACTACAAGTTTAGTTGCAAAGTTTTCTTCATACAAAAAGAGTAAGATCGTCCATCTTTTGAAATTTGCTTTACATTACTGACATCTTTATGTCTAGGGTTTTGAATGATAAAGATTCTGGTTAGGGAGATTAATTTTTAGATTGAATCTACCCTTGTTATACTATCTCTTGTTATTTAATCATTTTTGTGGAACACTAACCTCTAGTTTTCACTGTAAAACCATAGCCTCTTGATGTTAAGGGTATGTCAATGTTAATAATGAAACCTTAGTTTAATTAGGGGTTTGTTAATAAAGTCTAGAACATATGATGAAATCTTATTCTTTTGAAGTTTAGGGTTTTGATAATTTCATGGTAAAACCCTAGTTCTTTAGGGTTTGTTGTTAATGTCTAGGCTATATAATGAAACCCTAGATTTTTAGGGTTTGGTGAATTAGGGTTTATAAACAAAGCCCTTGTAATAGTTATAGTAAAATCCTAGGAATGAAAACCTAGGTGTATATTATTCCGCATGATCGAAACCCTAGCCTGATCAAAATTGTTATCTAATTTTGCAATTTGATGTTTCCATCTAGGGTTTACAACATAGAAATAAATTGATATAAGGAATGAAACACTAGAGATGAAATGCTAGTGTGCTAACTTAATTGTTGATATTCATGTTTTAGAAATATAGGGTTTGTAACAAAATCCTATTACAGATTGATATTTTAGGGCATGATAATGAAACCCTAGATGTATATTGTTTTTTACTATTGATATGATTTAGTTTTGATGATGAAATATAGGGTTTGCAACAAACCCTAGTAGAGTGTGACATGTAATTCTAAAAGCACATTGTTGAAATTTTGATTGAGATATTGATATCTAAAGCTATATGTCTCAATGATAAACTCTAGGGTTTATGAAAAAACCCTAGCGAGATGTTTCAGTCTAGTACTATGTATCCAGGAAACGTGGGTGCAGGGATGGGGACGGGGACGACACTTTTTGAAACAATGTGTGTGGGTACGTCGGGGGTATATATATATATATGTGTGTGTGTGTGTGAATTTGTATAAAACAAGAAAAATAAAATATTTTTAATTTAAAGTTTAACTTTAAACTTCAAAGATTTAAACATGCACATCATTGAACATTCAACATTCACATAATGATAAATTGACAATACATTGAAATTTCAAGATTTCTAGTTTGATATCAAGTGCAAATTAGAGTTTAAATATTAATAAGTTATAACTTATAAGTTATAAAAATCATGATACAAGTCCATTGTCATACTACATTCAAAATTTTCCTTAAGGACCAAGACATCTCCAAACATGAACTAGGAAATTTCAAAATACTAAAATAAAAATTTTAAAATAGTGAACAATGGCTTCCTCAAGCCATGTCATCAACGTCCATGTCATCAGCATCACTTACATCTTCAATCAGTATGCTCTGAAAGTAGGAATCACTCTCATCTTGAGGCTCCTGCTCATCCATAGAAATTGAAGGTAGCTCAATAAGGCCATCTGGTTGTATTTCATCATCCACACACAGCATCATCTGTGTATTGGTCCCATCTCTTGAAAGGACCCTCCTTGTACCCAGGGTCTTTTCGAGATATGAGACGAAGTGTGTTATGAATGTACACTAAGTTCTCTGCCTTCTTTGAGCCCAACCTATTTCTTTTTACTAAATGGATAAAGGCATAAGTACTCCAATTCCTCTCGCAAGATGAAGAACTAGCTACCTGGAAAATTAGGGGAAGCCCATTAAATTAATTAAAAATTTCGAATTTTAAAATAAAAGCTAAAATGAAAATTTAAATTCAATACAAAAATTTAAATGAGAAATAAGATGAGGAACTCCAAACTAGCTACCTGTCCAAGTAACCGTATGGCAAACTACTGCAACTCGGGAGCATCAACACCATGAAGCCACCACCAATCAATTGGATCCTTCTTCTTGCATCTATCGGCCAAAGCTGCATGTGAACCAAAGACACCTCAACCACGTGAAAACTGGGCAAACTGAGATCATATGTCAGAGGCTTCTTCTGTAAAACCATAAATTCTCTTGATAGTGGTCAAGAATCCTTTGAACACCTCTCTATCTTGGGAAGGAGGCCTCCTTCCTGTGGTGGGATCAGACCATTTTGGATTAACTGCATAAGCTGCCATATGAAGAGGGGTGTTCAATTTATTGCACCGCCCATGTATAAACTCTTTCAGTTGCGGCCATAAAGTAGAATCTTTCCTATCTGCGATGGTTTGGATCCTCTCACACATGGAGTCCATGTTCTCATAAATTTCACCTAAACATTGACCATTTGTATCCGCATAGCGAATCATATCACAAATTGGTTCTCTAAATTCCACAACAAATTTGGCATCAACCCAAAAATGATCATCCAAAATCAACCTCTTCACCACCAAAGTTGCATCGGAGATAGATAACTTCCATTGATCCCACATATCACTGATCATTGTGGCAAATAAAGCCTCCTTCATCTCCACAAGCCGCCCGAGTAAAATGTAATAAGTTGCAAATATGGTATCTGCAAGTTTAAGAAGCTCCATTTTGGCATGCTTGCGGTAAATGGCTTGTGATTGATGATGGTTGCATATAAAGATTTGAATTTTGCGGACATTTTCAATTATTGCTCGGATCCATTCAATTTTCCCTGTCCTTCAATGCATTATTCAAAGAATGCACTGCACATGGTGTCCAAAAAATATGCCTACGTACATCAAAGACAATTAAAATTTTAATAAATCAAAATTGAAAATGTTTATATAGCTTTATTTTTACAAATTAGAAAACAAATCAAACATGTAATCAAAAATAAAAAATAAAAAATTTAATTCAATTATTCATGTAATTTAAAAATTGAAACTTGTAGTTGTCATAGCCTATACTCCTTTTGAGTCATTCCCCCCGCTGCTTTGCACACTGGAGCTGCATCAATAATAACTTGAACAACATTGGATGGCCCCACCTCTGCAATGACATCACATAATTGGTCTTTCAAGAACATAGTGTTCTTTTCTTGACCAGAACAATCAATGGCCCTGAGAAAATAAGGACCAGACATGGAAGAGACAATGATGTTTATCAATGGACAATTCCTACAATCAGTCCATCCATCCATGAGAATGGAGCATCCATCTACACTCCAAGATGCCTTCAAGGGTGCCATTGTCTTCTCAAGACAAGCTTTCTCCCTGCCCACCAAGACAGTTCAGAGCTTCTCATAACCAAGTGCTCTATATCCTGGAGGTCCATCATTAATAGCCCAAACCATTTGCTCAAAATAGGGTGAACGAGTTGCATTAGAGGGAATGCCACATGCAAGAAAAAATCTTGCTATTGCAAGATCAACACCGTCCCTACCTTTCACATCAAACATGTCATAAAGGCCACCAACTTTAGGCTTCTTGTGTGCATGACTGGTAGTGCTTTTTGATGCTCTAGATGGAATATGCTCATCACCAAATTGTGGTAATTCTTTCTCATTAGAGTCATCATCTTCGTTGACATCAACATTACGACATGACTGAGAGATAGCCTTACCATCAGCCCTTTGTTGCTCTCTTTGTGCACTAGGGAGTCTATTGGGATCATCTGGGATTCCAGTGCAAGGATCAACACCCTTCCTTGGTATCTTCATAAAATGAGCTTTAACTCTGGTATAACTCCCTTTCCATTCAAGCTTACATAAATTGCATTTTATTGTAGTTGTCCCCCCAGAACCCTTTGCAAGTTTCTACCTATCCACATATTTCCACAGTGAATATTATGGATTTGATGAAGACATTCTTGATTTTGGAAATAAACCAAATGGCCAAACCCGGAAGCAAAGAAAATAGAAAATTTAAATTTAAAAATGTGAAAATTAAAATTTAAAAATCATAGGCCTTAAGCAGGCCGAAATTCGGCCTTAAGAACTTTGTAGAGATATGTTTCAAAAAGGATGCATCAGCGTGATTCTTTGGGAAATAACAGCCAGATTCAGCCTGTATAAATTATTAAATACAGTTATGTAAGCTTGAGTTTTAAGGTAGTTGTTGACAATGACAGAGGTCCGATTTTCTAAGTTGAAGGAGCAGCCTAGGAGGTCGAGTGTTTTGTTGGAAGGAGAGTACTGTGTGAAGGACAAATCAGCCCAAAAATTCCAGTATAAACGGGAATTCAAAATGCTTCTTCAAAGTAGAGATAATTAGGATTTCTCTTGTATTTTTTTAGTTGTAAAAATTTCTCCAAAGAAGCAAATAAAATACGGTATACCTTCTCCAGAACTAGTTTTCCGGATAATTTATAAATCACTGAATAGAGGGCCGACTAAAATTTAAAAAAAAAATGCATGCCCTGCACAGCGTTACACCAAAACTTGTTCGACGATGGTCGATGGTTTCTTTATGGACGTTGGGTTCACTGTGCTGTGAGCCCACGTCGTTGTTGCTCACTGCTGTGACAATCCTTACACGCCCTCACTTCCTGGGTCACTGCTGCGTGAGAATTCGAAATCGTTACTGTCACTGCGGGTATGGTGACTGGTTTCAAGTTTTAACTTCAGTTTGCTCTCCTGCTCACTGCGGATGCGGGTATGGTTGCTGCGAGTTTGTTGATGTTGTGATGCTCACTGCGCAGTGCGGGTTTGGTTGTTGGCAGCTGTCGACGGGATCCCGAGAATGGACATGGAGGTTGATGCGAGGTGCAGAGAAGCAGAGGTTGTTGCGGGATGCTGGTTGCTGCCACCTGCGGGTTGCTGTGGGATGCTGCGGGATGTTGTGGCATGCGGAGGTAAAACAGGTTGCAGCGGAAACTAAAATATAAAACCCAACGCATTAACACAATGAAATTAACACAATTTTTAAAAAAATTGTCAAATTTAATAAAAAAATTAAAATGAAATGTCGAATTTAATAAAAAATATTTTTTTTAACCTCCCTTGCCGCCGAAGAACCCGTTTTCGAGGTTCTCCATACCCAAATCAGCAAAAGAACCCAACTTGTGTGTGGGAAGTCTCGGGTTCTTACAAGAAGAACCGGGTTCTTTGGGGTGCTTCTGAGAAGAACCCGTTCCAGCACCTAGTACGTGGGGACGGGAACCTGGGACGGGTTTGGAAACCCCACCCCTAGGTTCGGGAACCCGTGCAACATAGGTCTAGTATGTTGAAGTCTAAAATTTGAAGTTTTGATGCTTCCATTAATGACATGAGTTTGATATAGTCGACTTCATGCTTCTATATATTTGTATTTGGTTGTACTTGCTATTAAAGTTTTGCGGGTACATAATCTTCAAAATGTTGAAGATGTTCATAATTAAAGATGATGAGCATGATAAAGGAACCTACAAGAATGATGATGATCAAGATGACCTTGATGCCATGAAAAAGGATGAAGCCTTGAAAGGTTGAAGTTTCTCCGATGTTATAAAAGAAGGTAGTTGTTGATCTCTCTAAGTTGAGAGGCAGCTTGGATAACAGAAAGGGTATATCTCCTCGATTAAGAGGGAGGACATATTATGACAGCCATGGTGAATACCTTGAAGAATAAAAGTACTACAGATGGATTTGCAAAAGACTTGATAAGTATCAAGGTTGTATTTGGTGCTACTGAAGAAATGAAAGAAGAAGAAAGCTTTCGACAAGTTGTACTTGGATAATGATATAAGTAACATCAAAATGGTTGAGGACCCCAAAGGTTTGTGTTAACTTGTATATATACTTGAAGGTTTATTACTGATTGGGGTTGTGACTGTGCAAGATCTCTCTGTAAAAGGTTAAACGTTTTGAAGCATGCTTGATTTGATGGATATCTCTGATTTATTTGATAAGGAGAGATAAAGCATCTTGTAACAACAAGATGCTTGGGAGGACATTTGGCCAGCCTATGTGTTGATGTCTAGATATCGAAATAGGGAGGGTGGCGTTGGTCTTGGAGCGTCGACCTCGAATACGCACCTAGATAACTGGGTTGGTGTTATATCTTAAAAGCCTAATGGTACCTAGAGTGGCTAAAGCTTGAGTACATTGTACACCTTAGTTCCACCCGATTAGAGTACCCTGGTCAGGTATCTAATCTGTAGCACTGTGTGCGTTGTGAACTCTTCATAGAGCATATCATTTTGAGATCTTCCATGTACCTTTGTATATATGTAATTATGAATACCTCCCTAGTTAAGAGGGAGCGTTGAAAAATGTAACTAGTGTTGGTCTTCATAATTGTATTTGAGTCATGATGTAACGTATTTGTCAAAAGAAAGAAAAAGAAAATTATAAGGTAAATTGACTTATTAAAGAATGGGCTTCATGCTTGGGTCAATGATTTTTAGGTCAAAGCCTCCATTGTAGGCTTCTAGGGTTTATGTCAAGAGTCCTTGTCCTTATCATCATGTAAAAGACCCTGCTTGGTCTTTATCAATCAAGAAAGAAATTTATTTTAATGTAAATTAGGTCATTTAGGACTCCTCTAGCAAGTCGGCCTTAAGGAAGGACAAGTCGGCCTCATCAAGGGAACTCGACCTCACAAATTCACTATATAAAGGCAACAACTCGACCTCATTTGGAGCACATCCAAAACAAGTTCGTGTTGAAAAGTGTAACTAGGTTCGGTCTTCATAATGACATGTGTAAATGTGATTTTATGTAATTGATATAAAGAAAATAAAATTATTTTTGTAATGCTTGTCTCATGGGTTTCATGAGCAAGAAATTTTATTTTTAATAATGGCTCCCATTGTGACCCTTTAGGATTAGTCATAAAGTCAAAGAGTGTCAATGTCATGTATGAAGGACCCTTCTTTGGCATAATACATTTGTGTATGAGTCAATAAAAGTGTCAAATAGTCCTCCAAGACAAACACAAGCATCCCCCTTCATGTTGCCTTCAAAAAGATAATAAAATCTTCATGAAAAGACACATCGGTTCACTCAATGACAAGTCAGCTAATTATGAGACTCCAACCATTATAAATAGGCAATTCACCCTAATCTCGGAATACAGAATTTCACGGAAGATTTTCGGTGATCACAAATAGAAGTGCGAGGTACAGTAGGTCTGAAGTTAAAGAAGGATTTTGGTGGTCTGCGGTTCAATTAAAGGCCTGAAATAGAGTGCGAAGTTCACAAGAAGACAACATATTGTTGTAGGTACATATGTTGTAGTAAAGGACGAGAAAGGGTGATCAAATCAGTCTTGTTGTTGACCGAGTTCATCTAGAGAAGCCTCCAAGTATAGCGAAGGAAGGAAACTACTCCAATCTTCTCCTACTCCTCACGCATGTGGAATCACAACAGTTCAAATTGCAGATCTGTGGGAAAGAGGCCGAAGTTTCAAGGTAGCCGATAAGTGCATAAGAAAGAAGAAGTTTGGACTAATATTGACTTTGGTCAAAAGAAAGCAAAAAGGAGAACGAAGGATCTTGTGTCTTGGTCTTGGAGTCGCAAGTAGGTCAAGGGTCTTGGTCTTGGTATTCGTCAATTGGAACCTCTATAAAAAGAAGAATTTGTTCAGGTTTTCCTCTCAAAGAGGGAGAGGTTTTGGCCCTGGCTGATAGCCTATATTCTCTGTCTCTGTCTCTTTATGGTTTATACATTGGTAGATGTTTCATGAAGAAGAACACTAATAATCTAAGTAAAAGGAGATCCTAATCTAAAGAAGTAAAAAGTAATCACAAGCAGTTACTAATATCACAACAGTTCAAATTGCAGATCTGTGGGAAAGAAGTCGAAGTTTCAAGGTAGCCGAGAAGTGCATAAGAAAGAAGAAGTTTGGACTAATATTGACTTGGTCAAAAGAAAGCAAAAAGGAGAACGAAGGATCTTGTGTCTTGGTCTTGGAGTCGCAAGTAGGTCAAGGGTCTTGGTCTTGGTATTCGTCAATTGGAACCTCTATAAAAAGAAGAATTTGTTCAGGTTTTCCTCTCAAAGAGGGAGAGGTTTTGGCCCTGGCTGATAGCCTATATTCTCTGTCTCTGTCTCTTTATGGTTTATACATTCGTAGATGTTTGATGAAGAAGAACACTAATAATCTAAGTAAAAGGAGATCTTAATCTTAAGAAGTAAAAAGTAATCACAAGCAGTTACTAATAGATGAGAAATCACTTAATTGATATGCCCTATATTTCTCAACAGTTCGATCTGCAGTTGCTGGACAAGAAATAAGGGTGTGAAGTTCAAGGAAGGAGAAGAACCCTAGTGAAGAAGAGGAAACCCTAGCGAAGAAATTTGGGGACCTTTATCTCTCTCCTTGACTCACACATGCGAAATTTTGAAGCCGTTGGGGACGCTAAAATTTCAGATCTGCAGTAGGGCTGAAATTCTGGAAGTTGGGGGACAAAATTTTGGATTATTGTTGGGCTTAAAGCTATTGGATAAGAAGAGACTACTGAAGTTTGCTAAATCATCTTAGAAGGCTAACTTCGTGGAGGAGGAAGGTCTTTTGTGTCTAAGGTCTTGGTCTATCTCAATTTGATTTACTAGTAGAATAGTTTGACTGGGATTTCCCTATAGACGGGTTTTAGCCCTGGCTGAGTGCCTACATCTGGTGTCATTGATCTTCATGTTTTGATTTGATGATTGCTTGATGAAAAGAAGATAAGAGAAGAACATAAAGAAAGTTAATGAGACTACAAGAATATCACAAGTAATTATCAATATAAGAGAATCTTTCTGCCTTTCTGATTTTCTAACACTTATATGGTATTAACGGAGAGTTACCTTATTTTTTATTCCTAGCAAAACAAATTACCATTTCTCCTCAACGTATCACTATGATATATCATCCATTTCGATATTAGAGTAAATCCAAGTTTCAATTCTCTCTATGATAATTACAAGAATTGTGAGTATAAACACAATTAAATTTGCAATCATTCAGTTTCTCAGACATTGACCCCCAGGCCAACCCTAGGGCTACCAAGTTGATCATGTACCAGTGTTATTGGCACTGAACCAATTCTGAAAAAACGGCCGGTCCGACCGGTTTGGAGGCAAAACCGGTCTAAACCGGCCCTCCGAACTGGACATGACCAGTTCGGTACTGAACCGGCCGATTCCGTCACCGAACTCGCCGGTTCCGTACCGATCCGGTTTGGACCGGTTCAGAGACCGGTTCCACCGGTTCACAAACCTAGGCATTAAAAAAATATTTTCTTTTTTCTTTTCTTTTTTAATTCTTTTAATTTTTTTTTTAATTATTATTTTTCCTAGTTACTAACGCTACCCTAGGCCCCCCCCAAAGCTACTTAAACACCCCCACCCCCTCTATTTCACTCACACTATTCATTCGAGTCTCTTGCAATTCTTGAGCTGAGTTCGGTGAGGAGAATTCAGAGAGTTTTTTGTAGAGTTGTTCTAAGGGAGATTTTTTGCAGATTTGAAGAGCTTATTAGAGTCTTGCAGAGTTGTTGGGTTGGCAGATTTTCGAGATACTTCAAAGTTTTTTTGTTCCCCAACATCTTTGGGTTTTCTTCAGTGGTTTTTGCAACTAGTGGAAGATTTTTTTTATTTTGTTGGGGTTGCTACATAGTTGATTTCAAAAGATTTTGGAGCTGATTTTCTCCAAAATTTTAGAGGGTAAATCAAGGGCCATGGGAATCACGCCATAGTCCCATTGTAGACTTGGATGCTACTCATTCTTTAGATGAGAATAAAGAGGATGATTTGGATGATGATTCTGAGGACGATTGATGATTGATGATTTGATCATTGATTTGTTGTAGTTGTAGCTTGCAGTATTGTAGGTTGTAGTATAATACTATGATCTATGATGTTATTTTGGACTATAAAGGCCTTTTAGAGCCTGCTTCTTGATGTTTGTAACATTTTTGGTTCAACGATGTTTTGCACTAAGTGCAATTTTGGTTGTATGCACTTACTTGCTATATAAATGAGAACTTTTGCATATTTGAGTATAAATGGTTTGGATTCATATGGATGCACATGAATATATTTGTTTTTTCTTCAAAATATGAATATTTTATGTGTTTTTGGTAAACCGGTTTTTTTTCCAGTTTTTTTCTGGTTCCGGTCCAGTTCCGACTGGTTCCCGGTCCACAAGGTTTTCCGGTTCGATGACCGGTTTGGTTACGATAACATTGTCATGTACTGGTACATTCAGAGGGATAGACGATGATGAGGTCAGCCCCACTGCCTCTACTTCGAGCACTGACAAAGACATATGATACAGACTTGTGGATCTGTGCAAAAGTTGTCTGATGTGTACTTTATTTTTAGGTACTGAAAGTAGCACATTCAGGAGTAGTTACCTCTGCTTCTTATCATAACTTAACTTCATTTCACTCTATTGTCTTCTATAATATGCTAGTCATTACTGAAACAAAATGACTGGCAGATCGACAATATCAATAAGCATAAAATAATGGAAAATTATTAAGGGCAACTTGGTGTCAACCATCGAATTTTAATTTGATGTATGGTGCTTATTATTACTTATATAACTAGTTTCACTCATTGAATTTTCACCATCATATGTTTGGATAATCTTGGAAAAGAACTGGCATTCCATATTTTCTTATCCTGAACTATAGAAAGCTGTCACTGTGGCTTGCATAATTCGTTATTCTGACCTTAATTTATGGATGCTCTTCTAAAAATATTGAATAAAACCTTACAATAAAACATGAGGCCTTTTGGTCTTTGGGCCATTGAGACAAACTTTTATGCAATAACTTCTCCCATAATAACATGAAGACAAACAGCAAAGTGTGACCACTTAACAAATGCCAATCTGCACCCAGATAAGAGCTAAATATAAACATTCTAGAATTCAGACAAATCATGGAAGGGAGAAAGTACTGCTCGCAGGACTGATGAAGTTGCAGAAGATGGAAGTCTCCGTTGGCTTGGGCCACCAAGTTTTCCAGTTACTGAACCAGGTAATGGCCCATCCCATGAGAAGTCAGCAGACCAAAATATTGTAAATGATGACCTTGCATATGAAATAAGTTCCCCCTGTAAAATAGCCACTTTAAGCATAAGATTCAGATAACTAAGGCTAGGTATATAGCACTAGGTATATAGCTGCAAAGACAAAATGAGGAACACACACCTTCCAAAATGTAAATGCTTACCATTATTGAAAGGATAACATCAGAAACATTTGTAACAAGTGTAAAGTATCCCGGCAAATCCTCTCCTCCAACAAACTCTACCAATGCTTGTTTTCTCCCATGTTTCATTCTGTTACCTTTCATATTGTTGGGAAATTGCTTTTGAGGTTGGCATTCTTTCAGTAGACTTAAAATGAGAAGTAACAACTTCTCAGGCATGCAGTTTGAGTTATACACACATTGAGAAATTTCACATACATGATTCTGAATCACCTGCTAAAATTAAAATAAGGAAAAACAACGTTTAATTATAAGATCCAATCCCAAAAATATGCACATTATTTTATGGTACTAAGCATAGAATTCAATATATTCCAAAGACAAATGTTTCAGAAAACCAATTACATATTTTGCATTACTATGATGATGCAGAATATTTACAAGAATAAGGTGAGAACAGCTGGAATATAGTTAAGATGTAGATATGGAAGCAACAAACAATTGAACTGCATAAAGATGAAAAATCAATCAATTTTAAAAAAGCAAAAAGAATAAAAATAAAAAATCTGCCTACCATTCAGTTGGAAAAGCACTTTTTCTTTAAAGGATCCTGAAAGCACATCAGTCTTCAGAGGCCAGTAAGTATTCATTTTTACACTGACAGGGAATTGACTGACCTGACAAGATTTATATTATTTCTAAATATCAACATTAGGACACAATTTACTGGGTGCCAGGCCAACTAACAGACTTGATGAATGATTGACAATATTATACCAACCGGCATCAAGAAGAAAACCCTACATAAAACCATGCCCACCATTTTGGAATCTGCAGTGACAATAGCTTTAACTGTGTGGCCAAGAAATTACAGAAATTCTAAATGTGTTTCAAATTTCAACCATTGTGAATGTCAGGAAAACATCAACTCAATATTTTAAGGAAGAATGTTCTAAAATCAGCTCTTTCAGGTTTTCTCTAAAAGTTAGGACACTGAGTTAAAGTTTTTCTTCCGTATGGCTATTCATTCATGTCAGAAGAGAAAAACTCCATGTCTGTGGAGAAAATTGAAATATAAAGAATAAAACAACTACAAAAAAAAATTCAATGAATGTTGCTAAAAAGAAACCTCATAAAAGCAAATACAATGATCATGCAATATAGTTCAGACAATTTGTAATCTACAATAGAACATAAAATTATATATTTATTGATACATTCATACATAAATATCTCTGTTACACGGAACTGCTCCCAAGAGGTGGGAAACCCACTCCAATGGTTCCCGCGCTCCCAGGAGCTTTGGAACTGCAGGGGAGCATTCCCTTTTCAGCAGGAACAACAAAGGGAGCTGGGAACAGTTTCGGGAGCTTTGAAGACGCAGACCAGGAACTCAGGATTGGATTTTGTGGAGTTCCCAGCTGTGGGAACGCTGAGTTGACACAAATTGCTGGGAATTTATCTTTTGGCACCAAAATAATCCCTAGTTCCCTCGAAACCGACTCTCAAACCTCCATAAATGCTGGTTCCTTGGGCCTCCTTTTCACTCCATCACGGAGGTTTGCTGTTTGCTGTTGAGAGCGGGACAGTTCAGAGAGAACAGTGGGTTGATAGCTGACCCAGTGAACAGTTTACGACTGGTATACCACAACGATTTCGCCCTTCAGCAATAGTCGGCCTGTGTTTCGCCCTTTAGAGGTAATTTATTCATATGTGTTCTGTTTTCCCCAAAGGCAGCTCAGATCATTCAAGGGATTGGAACACTGCTTTAAGAGGTCGCATCATGTAGACCTATGTTGCATGAGTTATACATTCGTCATCAATAGTCAGTTCTGTTTTTACCTTTTTATTTGCCTTGCACTGAAAACCGTAGATCTAAGTATTGGAAATTACATTGATGGTTAATTACATGATTGATCAGATATTGGTATTGGTTTCTTCAATGATTTGCTATGACCTGTGCTCTAATCTGCTATAAGCACCAAATCGATGCACTAAGAATGATTCAAATCTTTTTATAAATATGAGAATTTCTTTTATATTCAGTTTCAAATCCAGAAACTCTGTTTACCTTTTCAGCAACAAAAGCACTTGAGTAAATCATAACTGTCTCTAAAAGGATCAGCTTAACTTCTACAAAGTCGTGAATATTACAGATTCAGATGGAAACACAAAGCTTGCTAGCATCTTCTTTTAATTCGCTGTATTTATGTAAATGATTCAAATCTTTATAAAAGTATGATGCATTTTCTCATACTTTAATTCGCTGTAAATATGAGAACTTTGAATTTTGAAATATCAATGTCGTGATTGATATATTTTGCATTTTGTTAATCTTTGGGTAATAGCTAGTCATAACAATAGTGAAGTTACATCCAAATTTGTTATTTCGAAGGCTTTACGCAGACCATCTTTCAGTAACCTCTAATTGAAACATGTAACTAAACTCACAATATCATCGCCGTGTTCAAATTTTCGCACAATGCAAAGAGGATCTCAAGACCGATACACTTCTTTGAGTGAAGCCTTTTGTCTTTGGCCTTGTCTGTGTTTTTGAAATCAAACATCTGTGTTACACTATTCCTTACAGGGAATTCCATAGGATTCCATGTGTTGTTTTCAAGATAAACCATGTTCTACTTTATGTTGTGTTTGAGTTCCATATGCTCAAGAAAAGAGGTTTGTTTGAATACAAAACAGTAGGCTATCAAATGTCAACTTGTTCTGAATTCCATAGGATTAGATGTGTTGGTTGTTTTTAATATAAATTATGTTATACTCTGTTTTATGTCTGAGTTCCTTATGCTTCTCAAAATGCGAGGCTTGTTTGAATACCAAACAATAGTGATGAAATGTCTATTTCCCTGTTGTAAATTTGTTTACTGCAATATTCTTATTTTTTTTACTTCCTTTACTACTTTATGTTGATTTCTGGTAGCATCGGATGTGCTCTAGCCTCAAGAATTTGCAGAGAGGCTAGGACACATGCATTTTCCAAAACCCAGTATCATTTTGGGAAATTCCACCTAGAGACAGTTTAATTAAAATAATTAATTATTTTTAATGGATGCCTAAGTGTAAGCTTAGAAAAATAAAATAATTAAAGGGTATTAATTAAACTGGGTGTGAATCTTCTAAAAAAAGACGGAGATCGAGTCAAGATGATCTGATCCATTGATTAGGATCTAATCTAGGTCGTTGATTGTTCAATGAAAAGATTATAAGAAGGAGCTCGATGGGCACTTGGAGAACACATTGAGTGAGAGATCTAGAGATCAAATTCTCAAGAGAGCAGCGCAGCAGTTGCCGGAGAGTGATCGAGGTGATTTCTTGTAGTGAGGGGCAGGGATAGTTGTCCAGTGGAAGATATTCTTCATCCTGAGAGTGCAAGGCAAAGGAGGCAGTAAAAGCCATAGAGAGACTGTGCAGTGTCAAGCAGAGGCAAAGCAGAGCTTCAGAGGGAATCTGAAATTTTGCTGAGGAAACAGTCGAGTGTCAGTGTCAGAAGCCGGAGGGAGTTTCCGGAGGCCAGTAGAGCCTCATTTCGAGTCAGCAAAAGATCCAACGACAAGAGGGAATGTTGCATCGAGTTGTGACGCAGTCACTGCACAGAGCAGCTCATATCGAGCTGAGGTCAGTGCCGGATTCCCGTGGCAGAGTGAAATTTTCTCACGATATTTATTTGTCATTTTCCCCTCAGTATGACTTGTCAGTTTTGGCAGTCATAGACTTGTATTCAGAAACTATTGCATAATAATACAAACCCTCAGTTGTTTCACCGGTTTTCCCGCATTGTGTTTTTCTGAAGACATTTGTCCAAAAATAACGGTGTCCATTGTGTGCTTATTTCTTTCTTACGTTGTATATTTGTTTCCACAGTATTTTTTATTTGTGTAGGTTGTAGTGTGATGTATTCAGTGTTTGTCGGAAAAAACTCCAAATAAATTATTAAGTCAAAATTAACAATTAGGTGAATATTTTCCAGTTGCTACAATAGGATTCCAGATTTAGGAATTTTCACATGGTATCAGAGTGCAGGTGAAGCAAGAAGAGGTCAGTGCTGAGCAGAAGAGGGAGATCGAAGAGTTGCATAGGCAACAAATTGAAACCGCAGAGGGGCTATGCAGTCCAGTGCTAGGTGGGAAAGATTTTCGAGGAAAATTTTCTCTCTGAGTGAGTCAACAAAGAGTAGGATTTTTCCAAATCAAGATTTGTCAACAATAGAGGGAGCAGTGCAACAGCTTCAGCATGGAGCAGTTCTTCAAATGGGATGCAAATTGTCTGCAGCAGTTTGCTGGTGCAGAAAAGCGTCCGAAGAGGGAAGGAGGAGCACACTTAGGGAATTTCTTCCTCAAAGAATTTCAAGCCAAGGAATTTGATTTCTCACTGCAAAGCAGCAGTAGCCAAGAGCAGATCTACTTACTCCAACATGGAGTGCATAGAGCTAGTCAGCAGCTACACAAAGGAGATAGGAAGCAATTCGCCATCTATTTGGCGAGATGGCATCTACCGGGCTGAGAGATCAGGATCGATTGGAGGGTGCCTCCAACTACGTGATCTGGAAGGCAAGGATCTCCTTCCTTCTAGATGAGCAAGATCTTAAAGCCTTCATCGATAATGTGGTATTTCTCCCCGCAGATCCGGATCCATTGAAAGCCTACAAGAAAGATATGGCAAAGGCCAAGAGGTTGATCCTCGACTGAGTGACAGATCACGTTGTATCTCACATAGCAAGCAAAGGCACAGCCAAAGAGATGTGGGATGCATTGACCACGTTGTATCAAGGATCTTCCGAGCAACGAAAGATGTACTTGGAGGAGAAGATGAGATCCACGAGGATGCAGAAGAGAGCACATAGATCCCTTCCTTATGAAGCTTCAGGAAGTCTGGGATCAGCTGGTAGTTGTAGAGTCAGCACCTTAGGCTACGAAGATGGTGAGATTAGCCCTGAATAGTGTCTCTAAAGAATGGTAAGTTTTCGTCCAGAGTATTCTCAATAGAGAAAGATTGTCAGATTGGTAGGGGATGTGGGTAGCTCTCCAACAAGAAGAGATGAGGCGTGATCTAGTAGAGTGCAAACTGGATGGCAGCAGGAGCAGATGAGGCAGAAGAAGGACGTCTCGAAGATCAAATGTTTCAGGTGTGGTGAGCTTGGTCACTACGCTACGCAGTGTCCTCTCCGAAAGAAGGGCAAGGAAGAGAAACATGATCAGCAGGTTGCATCTGCAGAGATCGAGGAGGAGGAGCTTACCATGATTGCCCACATACCTCTAGGGGAGAGGTGGGGTGATCTGGTACTGTAGTTCCAAAGAACTACAGATGGGCAGGATCCTTGAGAAGTCCACCTCTTGGAACAATAACCTGCTACGAGAGCCCATATCAGAAGTAGCAAAATGGACCAGTGTTAGTTGGTGCAGAGAAGTGTCGGAGTGACAGTTGTAGTGGCTAGGAGCGACAAAGACTAAGCAGCGTAGAGCAGAGTTGGCAGCAGTGCAGAGTCAGTATCAATGCAAAGGCTTCAAAGGGTCAACGCAGAAACTAGCAGCAATCAGAACTCCAATGACAGATGCATCATACTAAACACAGTTGGTTCAGTATTTTGGATGTTTTTCTATTGCAACAGCAACAGAGTTGTAGTGCAGATGCAGTTGGCGGCAGCATGTAGATTCAGCAGCAGCACAACTGCAGCATTGGCGCAATAGTTGATCAGCAGTGATGTCAGACATCAGCAGCGCAGAGGGTGATGATACAGAGTCGAGGTGATGTTTCAACAGGTTGCATTACTAGAGCACTTTCCTCGCTAAGAGGGAGTGTTTATTTCTGGTAGCATCGGATGTGCTCTAGCCTCAAGAATTTGCAGGGAGGCTAGGCCACATGCATTCTCCAAGATCTAGAAATCGTATTGGGAAATTCCACCCGGAGATGGTTTAATTAAAATAATTAATTATTTTTAATGGATTCCTAAGTCTAAACTTAGGAAATTAAAATAATTAAAGGGTATTAATTAAATTGGGTGTAAATCTTCTAGAAAAAGATGGAGATCGAGTCAAGATGATCTGAGCCATTGATTATGATCTAATCTGGGTTGTTGATTGTTCAACGAGAAGATTATAAGAAGAAGCTCGATGGGCACTTGGAGAACACATCGAGTGAGAGATCTAGAGATCAAATTCTCAAGAGAGTAGCACAGCAGTTTTCGGAGAGTGATTGAGGTGATTTCTTGCAGTGAGGGGCAGGGATAGTTGTCCGGTGGAAGATATTCCTGATCCGGAGAGTGCAAGGCAGAGGAGGCAGTAAAATCCAAAGAGAGATTGCGCAGTACCACACAAAGGTAGCACAAAGCTTCAAAGGGAGTCTGAAATTTTGTTGAGGAAACAGTCGAGGATCAGTGTCAAAAGTCGTAGGGAATTTCTGGAGGCGAGTAGAGCCTCGTTTCCAGTCAGCAGAAGATCCAATGGCAAGAGGGAAGGCTGCATCGAGTTGTGACGCAGAGACAGGGTAGGGTGACACAGTCACTGCGCAGAGTAGCTCATCTTGAGCTGAGGTCAGTGTCGGATTCCCATGGCAAAGTGAGATTTTCTCACGAGATTTATTTTTTAGTTTTTCCTCTATATGACTTGTCAGTTTTGACAGTCATAGACTTGTATTCGGAAACTACTGCATAATAATACAAACCCTTAGTTGTTGCACCTATTTTCCGCATTGGGTTTTTCCGAGGACATTTGTCCAAAGATAACATTGTCCATTGTGTGCTTATTTCTTTCTTGCGTTGTATATTTGTTTTCGCAGTATTTTGTATTTGTGTAGGTTGTAGTGTGATGTATTCATTTTTTGTCGTAGAAAACTGCAAATAAATTGTAAAGTTAAAATTAACAATTAGTTTAATATTTTCCAGTTGCTGCAATCAGATTCCAAATTTAGGGATTTCCACACTTTAATGTAGTTCATGTACATTTTGCCTCAAATCTAATGACTTGCTAAAACGTTAAAGATTCAAACCCAAGTGTTATATTACTTGTTGGTTTTTTTGGCATGATTAGGGTTTGAGGACTGGTTCTGAGCTTGGCACTTCACTTTTCCAACGTTTCACTTTGCTAATGCTCTAATAGAACATAAAATGCAAATTGATGCTATAAATCCTCCAACGACTTCCATCAAGGGTTCAAATGTTTCACATCAATTTCAACTACTTGCTAGTTTAATAATTCCATTGAGGGTTTTAAGTGCTTGTTTAACATGTTAAGAACCTACTTCTTGCAACATTTTACTTGATTTGTGCTTTCAATACACAAATCGCACTAAATTGATGCCATAGACCTCTCAACATTTTTCCTAAATAGTTCAACAATTCACTTTAATTACACTTCATTCTTGCTGGAATTCATTTGTGGTTTTAAGTTATGTTTTAAGGGCAACAAGCAAACTTGAGTCTTGGCAAAATGATTTGTTGTTATGTCTTGATAATAGGTTTAAATTTTATCTAATGTGGTTGGATATCTCCATGCGTAATATTTCTTTGATGCCTATTACAATCCAAAAAACTCAAGTTTCCATTGTTAAGCCTTATTATTGGTTCAAATTCTGATGTTATCTTTTGATTTCTCATTGTACGTTTTGTTTATAATGTGTTTTTTTGTCTCTTGTATTAATCAGGGAAATCATGGAGGGTGGTAATTCAATACCAACAAGTGGATATAAACATTCTTCTCTTCCTCCAATTCCAAGTGGTCAAGTCCAACAAAGCACAAACCCCAAGAAACCTTTCTTAAAGTTTGTGAAGAAAAATACTAAAAACAAGAAAAATAATAGTGGTGGTTGTGAAGAATGGATGTGCACATTGTGTAACCACGTGTTTAAAAGAAGCTACACTAGAGTTTGTCATCATCTTCTATCCCTATCTGGTGATGGGGTAAAGGGTTGTACATGTACTATTGAGAAAATGATGGAGTTGACAAAGCTTCATATGGCTTCCCTAGGATCCAATGTAATGAACTTGGACAATGATTGTATTTTTAAAGTAACTAGATCTTCTTCCCATGATATGTTAGATTCGGTGAATCAAAATGCATCAAACCAATTTGAGTTTGTGCGGGGGAGGTCTACAATTGGGAGGAGTAAGAGGCCTGCTAGTTTTGCTCAGAACAAATTTCTAAAATCTACGATGTATTACATAGGGATGAGGTTGATGATGTTATTGCTGATTTTTTATGGCAAATGGAATTTCATTTAATGCTACCCCTTCACCACATTACAAAGAAATGGTGCAAAAAATCATAGTTGTTGGGCCAGGATGTGCACTACCAAATTACAACAAAATGAGGACATCATTGTTAGATTATAGATAAGGGGTGACAAGAATGTAGGGGATTTATTCTGGATGTTCAATAGTCATGGATGGTTGGACAGACATTCAACAAAGGCTGTTGTTGAATATTATTGTTACATCTCTAGTTGGGCCCTATTTTTTAAGAGCAGTTGGGCCATAAAACAGTTGCGAGGATTTCTCAGGTTAATAAGGTATTATTGTAAGTTTGTTAAGAATTATGGGAGAATAGCAGCATCTCTAACAACATTATTGAAGAAAGATGCATTTTCATGGACTCCTAAAGCAACTAAGGCCTTTGAACATCTTAAAGAGTCAATGTGCCTAGCACCGGTCTTAGCTACACCAGACTTCACAAAAACCTTTATTGTGGAATGTGATGCCTCAGGAAATGGAATTGGTGCTATTTTAATGCAACAAGGAACACCCATTGCTTTTGAAAGTCGTTCAATCAAAGGAAAGTATTTACAGAAAGCTATTTATGAGAAAGAAATGTTGGCAATACTGCATGCACTAAAGAAATGGAGAACTTACCTAATGGGAAGACACTTCAAGGTAAAAACTGATCATGATAGTCTTAAACACTTTTTGGAACAAAGACTACGTTCAGAAGAGCAGCAAAAATGGGTTACAAAGATGTTGGGTTATGACTTTAAAATAATCTACAAAAAAGGGAAGCTAAATGTTGTTGCAGATGCACTCTCAAGAAAGAATGAAGAGGTGGAAGCATTGCTTTGTGCCATTTCTATTATCCAACCAAATTGGATAACCGAAGCAAGGGATGAATGGAAGAAGGACGAAGAAGTGTGGACACTCATTCAAAAGTTGCGGCAAGATCCTAGTACATCTGATACATTTAGTTGGAAAAATGATTCCTTATGGTACAAAGATCGCTTATATCTTTGTAAGAATTCCCAACTAAAACAAAAGATTCTTCTGGAATTGCACACTTCTCCATTAGGAGGACACTCAGGATTTTTAAAAACTTACCACAGGGTGAAGAAAGAATTTTTTTGGGATGGCCTTAAATCTGATATTCAAAAGTTTGTAGCGGAATGTTTGGTTTGCCAGCAGAATAAAGTGGAGACAATTAAGACCCCGGGACTTCTACAACCTTTATCCATTCCAAGTCAACGTTGGGAAGAGATTTCAATGGATTTTATCACAGGTTTACCGAAGTCCGAAGGCAAGAATGTCATCATGGTGGTAGTTGATAGACTTACCAAGTATGCACACTTTTGTGCATTATCGCATCCATTTAAAGCAAGTACAGTTGCTACTACATTTGTGGACAGAATTCAAAAGCTACATGGAAGCCCAAGGGTTATTGTGAGCGACAGAGATCCCATTTTTACGGGAAATTTTTGGACGGAGTTATTTTCTTGTTTGGGTACTCAATTAGCTCATAGCTCATCTTATCATCCTCAATCTGATGGTCAAACCGAGATAGTAAATAAATGTTTGGAAGGATATCTTCGTTGTTTTGTATCTGATAAACAAACACAATGGGTCAAGTGGTTACCTCTCGCCGAATGGTGGTATAACACTTCCTTCCATACTGCAGCAAAAATGACCCCATTTATGGCACTTTATGGATATCATCCACCATCCATCACATCATCTTTAAGGGAAAATTCGAAGGTTCAAGCAGTGGAAGATCACATCGAGCATCAGCAAGAAGTTCTCCAACTCTTAAAGGATAACCTGAATTTGGCAAAAAATCGAATGAAACAACAGGCAGATCAACATCGCAGCGAGAGAAGTTTTGATGTAGGAGATTGGGTATTTTTACGGCTACAACCATACAAACAAATGTCCCTCAAGCAAGCTAAGAAGGATAATAAATTATCGCCAAAGTACTATGGTCCTTACAATGTGTTGCAAAAGATTGGTACTATGGCATACAAATTGGAGCTTCCTACTTCTTCACGAGTGCATCCAGTTTTCCATGTTTCATGCTTAAAGAAGGTTATAGGTGAAAATATTCCAGCTCAAACAATATTGCCAGAACTTGATGAGGAAGGAAAAATCATATTGGAACCTGAAGCGGTCACGGAAACAAGAACACGACAGCTACGAAATCGATCAATTTCAGAGTATCTCATCAAGTGGAAGAACTTACCCACTGAAGATTCTACAAGGGAGGATGAGAATTTTATACAGAAGTACCCAGAGCTACTCAAGCGTTGAGGACAACACTTTTTTTGAAGGAGAGTGGCTTGTTAGGTCCCTATATTACTAGTATAGTCCCTTATTGTTGTTAGTGTAACCCCCTTATTACTTTTATTGTACCCCTGTAACCCCCATATTGTTATTATTGTGCCCTTAAATTATTATTGTTAGGTCGGCTAAGATTATATTGTGGCCCCATGGACTCCTATATATAGAGAGGAGGTTTTGTAATTTGTATCATCCAAGAATTGTTCATTCATGTAATGTATTGGAAGTTGCCCCCTCGAAGTGGCTTATTTCTAAGGCATTGATATCTCTTTTCTTCTATTTTTGGAGCTGGTTTCACAACAAAATCGACCATGTCTCAATTATTATTAATTAATTAACCTATTTCCCTAAGTTTCACTTAGGAAAATAATTAAAATTTGATTCATTAATTTAACTAAGACATTTCCATTCCAAAGACTAACTTGGGCTTGGAGATATTTTTTGCTCATGTGTTCCTAGCCTCACTGACACCACTTGAGGCTAGAACACATGTCCAAGCTACATCAACCAACAATGTTACTTTCTTTGTACTTCCAAACCTCATACTTGTCATTTAACAACTCATCACTGTAGCATGTTATAGAAATAAAAGGTCCTTCAGATAAAACATTATGTTTTGTATCTTTTATTAGTTCCAATAACTAGAACGGATCTTCAAGGAGAACACTTCAGACTTGCCATTAAACATCAGAATAATCCTTTCCATAATTTAAGGATTTAAAGTAGACCCAAACAGAGACATTTTTGAACTCCTTTTGGTTGTTTCCTAAGATTCCTCGGCCTTAGTCATAGAGGCTTAGATTTCCAATACACTCACGATTACATCAGCGTCTTCCATCACAAGTTCATGCTCAAACATTAGGCGAATTCATGACCTAATTATACCACAAAAAGGAAACCAAAACAAACTGTAAGTTGACTTTTCCATTAAGGTATTTCAGACAAGCACAGAATTTTAGCGAACTATTTGAGGCCTTTCAGCCTTCCACGGTAGGTGGAATTTGAGGCTTGTTAAACTTCTTTTCCAGGCTCGATCTTCCTTCCTTTGCATAGAACAAAACTCGTTATTTCAAACATAATTCTGGTGGTCCCTTCTCCTTATTTCAACCCTAGTCTAAGATTCTTCAACCCTCCTGAGATTTCTTGAATTCCTGCAACCAATCTTGAGACTTTTTCGAATTATGAAAGATGGATTGAGGCCATTCAGTCCCTTGTCACATGAAAAATTTGAACTTATGGTTCGGATTGTTCACAGAGGTAGGTTTTTCCGGACTTCTTCTAGGGCACAAGCAAAGAGACAAATCTTGGCCTCTCTTGGATATACTCCTTCCTTCTTAGACTAGGATTTCCAAGGTTAGAACAAACCCTAGAGGAACAAGTTGACTTCTTCAAGGTTGCTCACGTACCCTTGCTCTAACACCATGTTGAGTTTTCATAGGATCTTCTAATTGATAATTAATTCTTATGATTTCTTACGTTAATATTTTCTTGCATTCAAATTCATCATAAAGTAATTGCACAAAAGATCTTAACAATAGAAACAAAATGCCAGTAAGATCATAGAGAGACATCCAAACAAGGGACATAAGAGATTACCCTGAGAAAACCCACATGGGGGAGCAACCCAACAACCCTTTTCTTATAGTAATTATTCAATTCAACAAAGATACATCCAATTCTTCTAGCCAAGAACAAGGTCAAACTGACCAGCAATATCACTATGGTCAAACCTGGCCAAACTGCCCTTAGGTCAAGTCACAAAGATGCCCAATCAACTTAACCTAGTCTGAATTGTCTATGATGAAGTTCGACCTCCCAAAACTGCCCAGAAACTCAGCGCTATTGCTGCCCAGAAAACCCTCAAAAACTCACACATGCGAGGTCAAACAAGAGAGAGATGCATGAGATATCTTTGTCCTTCTTCATCCTCGTCTTCTTCTTTGTTTAGATGCCCATAAAACATCTTTCGTCATGTGTGATATGAATTGCCCAAGAGGAGGAGGTCGAATGGCATATATAAAGTGATTTTGGCTGGCCAATGGGTGTCTCTCTACCTAGGGTCGACTTGACCTTATTTTGAGCCAATTATTCAAATTTGAAAATTAAATTTCTCTTTTGAAACCGACATGAAGAACATGTCGTATATGAATTTTATTTCAAGGGCTAAAGTAAAAATGACATGAAGAACATGTCTTACATAATTCAAGGGCTAAAATATTATTATGAAGACCGACAATAGCTACAAAATTCAACAATAAACTCTGCTTAGATCAATGGTTGAGATTAGATCTAAGTCAAATAAATAAATATTTATCCTTAGAAATTTGCTCAATTAGCTAACATTAATCAATTAAATTAATTAATGTGTTTTTCCTAAGTTAAAACTTAGGAAAGAAATCATATTACTTGCTCCTCTCGAACAAGCAACTAATGAGGACTTTTCTCCAGCATGCTAGACACTTAGCCTATGTAGAAGACCTTTTGATTATATAAAATCAATATTGTATTTGAGGGGTAACACAAGAAATAGATTTAGTCAAACTCGAGGTTGAGCTTAAATTTCCAATTTTGCATTTGGAAATAGTTTCTTAAATTTTCCACAGAATGATCCGGATTTATATTGATGTACACACACACACACACATATATATATATAATCAAATTTTCAACATTTTGTATATTTTTGGTTGGCCCTTTTTATTTACTGGTTCCAATTTTGGTGATAACCAATCTGATTTTAAGTTAAGTTCTGATAACATTGATCAAAGTAGTAAATTTTCAAAGGACATCACTGAAGCGACAAAGTTTGAGTATTGTGCTTTGAATGTAAAATACACAAAGGTATTTGTAAATAATATTTTATTAATAATATGAAATGTACAAGTCTTGATTGAATGTTACAATGAGGGGCCCGCTTATATACCTAGGCAGGTGCCCATTCATGAATGGTCATGTCCTTAGGGACATGCCTCTTCCTTAATTAGTCATTAATTAACTACAATTATGATTTACTATTCTTTCATTTATATTTATTCTATTTTTATATAAATTGTAATTGTAACATTGCCTCGCTCTTCAAAAAGTTTTGTCCTCAAAGCTTAATCGCTAACAATTTCTTCCTTGCCCATGTTTTTTTCCGATGTCTAAGCTATCGATATTGTTTTGGAATTCCTAGATTTGGGAATTTCCCTCTCGCATATATATATATATATATATATATATATATATATATATTACTATTATTTTATTTTATTTTTTATTTATTATATATAAATTAATTAATTATTTTTTAACGAAGTAACTTTATAAAATTATTATAAAGTAACTTTAATAACTTTTATAAAGAAACTTTACTATTAAAATTCTTCCTTTTATTTATATTTCGTAAGGTTGTCTCCCTCGTGACAGCTGCATTCCACGTATGATATGGTTATGACAAATGTGTTTAGCGTGGTTAGACTGTTCCATATGGAATAATTTTTATAGATAGTTGACTCCAATAGAAAGTCATTGTCAACATTTTTTTTAAACGAGTCATGCATGAATCGAACATCGATATTTCCTTGTGTACTTTCGACTAAGGAACAAATGTTCCTCAGTCTCACACTCCATGGAGTTGTTGCCTTAGACAGAACAACCCCTGGAACTAGGTTGACTTTCGTTGGTTCGAAGTGCCATGGAACAACAAGCTCCATACATCTCATCGTGCCACAAGAGGATGAAAAGTTCCAATTTTTATTAGATGCATTTATTAGTTCAACTCACCACTGTTAGCTTAGCTAAAACGCATGGATTCTTCCCTCCTTTCGCGATCGTTCAAAAGTTATGGTGCGGACCTCAGGGTTCTGCAATTTTGTTGGAGGGATGCAGGCCTTTGAAGATATTCTTGACGCCCACTAGTCAATTGCTCGAAGTCAACCTTTGACATGTTTGCAGAAGTTGGAGTTGTGGTAACATCAAATCATTTTTATTCAACCAAAAATTTTGTTGAGAAGCTTGTTTGCTAATGTACATATTTTTGGTTGGCATATCCATGAGCATTATGGCACCCACAGGCACATCAGAGGAGGGGCGTCTATGAGGCATTTTCTTTTACACCACAGAGACGATTTGAGAGAGAAATTCTTCAAAGCACCAGAAAAGCAGCACAGAGGACAGCAGCGGACAGTGGAGAGAGCAACACAGAGGACAGGGACAGTGGGCAGAGCAGCAACTTTTCGGTGGTCAGTCCAATAGATATTGAAGGGTTAAGCCTAAAACAGAGGGTCAGTTTTGGGCAAAGACTTTGATTTCCCTTAATATCATCATGATAATGGGACAAGAAACTTTAGAACCCGTGGAAACAAATGATATAGGGCAAATGAAAATTGTCTCATCAGCCAAAACTGGGAAGTGGGTTTGGGTCAATGCCAAACAGTATCGGGGTATTTTAAAACGGAGACTAGCTCGTCTAAAATGGGAGCAGACAAGGAAAAAAAGGTCTCAAAGGGAAAGTACTTGGGTCCTTCACAAGAAACAACATTCAAACAAGTCATCTTTGCAAGCATGTGGCAACAAGTCCAAAGGAAAAGGGAAAGTGATTGATGATTATGCTTTATATAGTCCCACATCCACTTGGTCATCTGATCTTTATGTGAAAGGACTGTTAAATGTAAAAGAGAGGTTGGAAGTAGTAGAAGCTAAAGTCTTGGAAAGAGATTGTACAATCCATATAATAACAGCTGAAAACCAGGCTTTAGTAGAAAGCAACAAAGTTCTGAAGGAGCAAGTGTCCTACAAGAAGCTCTCCGAATAGGGAAAACAGAATGGCAATGCATGAAAGCGAAGGTGCAAAACATGAAGAAAATTGCAGTGGAGAAGACAGAGGTGATGAATGTGAAACCATCCCAAGATAAGGGGAAAATAGTTGCCCAAATAAACAACAATGAAGAGACATCAAAAGAAGAGAGGAAAGGAGACTCTGCAAAACTCTCCAAAACCTGGGCTCAAGTTATTAGTAATTCTGTTAAGAGGGAAGGAGAAACAAACATTCAGGTTGACAACATGCAAGATAGAGAAAGCAAGGAAAGACATGATCGAGAAACAAACATAATTATTAAAGGGGTGAAAGATTATGGGAAAAATGAATGTACTCTTGACCTTGCAAGAGACTTCTTGAAAGACAAGATCCAATGGCAAGGACAAATATGTCAAGCATGGAAAGTAGGTAAGCTTAACGGTGAGAGAGCCAGGCCCATAAAAGTCATCATGCCCAGCTTGCGTGATAAAGATAACATTCTAAGGAAGAAGCAGTTCTTGAGGGGTTCTCGGTTTTTTCTAGAAGAAGATTTAACTGTAAGACAACAAGAGGAAAGGAGGGACGAAATGACAAAAGTTAGGGCAGCAAGAGATGATGGAAAAGGAGCATGGATTTATAAAGGTAAAGTTGTGATAGCGCAATTTGGACCTCCTTCCAAAACAAGGCGGCAAAACGATAACAAAAAAGAGGCAACAAACTCATCAGCAAGAAATGAGGAAGCACGGTTAGTATGGGCAAGCAGGGACAAAGACTTAACTATGAGTCTTGCATGTCAAAACAAATAGCAATCAAGTCGTACCCAGGTTTCCTTAAGATTAGTTTGTTTGAACTGCAGGGGTTACCCATGGAGACGAGGACCTGGGTTAGGGCCTATTGCAGAAGGTAGAGACATAAATTGCCCCATAGAAACACATGAGCATGAAGGGTGCAAGACACCTTTGTTTGAAGGGTATTGGAAGATAGCAGTGTGGAACAAGGCAGCAGGGAATGGAAAAGGGCACGAGGGTATCATGGTATTAGTAAGAGAAAAAGAAGATCATTTCATTTAGCTAGAAAAAGAAGACCCAAATAAGCAATTTGTCCGGCTTAAAATATCAGAAAATGGAAATCACATCAGAATTGCAACATGCTATTTTGCGCCGCAAGTTTCAAAAATCTACAAAAGTAGAGGGCTTGACCACAAAGATCCCTTTGCAGCCTTAAAAACAAATATTGCAATATATTCTCAGCTAGATGAAGTCCTTACAGTGGGGGATTTCAATGCTAGAACTGCAGGTGAACAAGCTAGCATTCTTTGTTGAAAAGAAGACTGTGACCCTATCTGGCTTACAGAAGAGAGTAATCATCAGTGGGAGTGAATTTCAGAGGATAAAGGTTGCAATCTCTTTGGAGGACAATTGCTTACGCTATGTGGGGCTTTTGGTTTAGTCATTTGTAATGGTTTGACTAGATGGGAAAAGTCTGGTAATTTCACTTGCAATACTTACAATGGAGCAAGTGTAGTAGATTATGCAAATTGCCCGCATAGTTTGTGTGAGAAAATGGGAGGAAGTGTTGATTGGAGATCAAATTTGGGACTTAAAATCAGATCACAAACCAATTTACTTAAGTTTCTCTTGGACCGAAAAGAAGCTATTAGGGTCAAAAACTTAGTGTGTTCAACAAAATCCCCCAAAGGGAAGAATTCTTTTGACTCCATAGAATTGTAATACCTTCAAAATAACGCTAGAGAGGCTCTTCGAGAAGGAGGAAATCTCATTTCATGGCCTTCAGAGTCACGGATTAACACATTTAATTCAAAGCGCACTTGTTGAGTGCAAAAGGGCAAAAATTAAGAAGTCTAAAACAAATTTCTTTCCGGTTAATGCTTGGTTTGACGAGGAATGCAAAAAGGCAAGGAGAAGGTGGAAGGAATCAGACAAGGATAACATAAAGCTCAAAGCTTACAAGCAGATAGTAAGAAAGAAAAAGGCTGATTTCATGGTTTCGAGGAGAGAAGAACTAATCTTCCTTGGGAAAAATAACCCCAAATTATTCTGGAAGGAGCTCCAACTGAAAAAGGTGCAAACTGAAAACAACATTACAACTTCTAAATGGTTCGACTATGCAAGACAACTTTATGAGTAGGATCCCAAGGTTGACCCTCCTCCCTTGGTCAACACAGACACAAAACTCTTCACGGTGCAAGAGGTAGAGATGGGTATCAAGAAGTTGGGCGCTGGAAAAGCAAAAGACATAGATGAACTCCAAGCAGAGTATCTAAAGTGGGGCTTAAAAATTCTTTCACCTCACATCACAAAAATTTTCAACAACATCATACAGTAGGGGTTCACCATAGATTGGACAACTAGTACGGCAATACCTCTTTTCAAGAGTTGTGACATCAATAATCCCTCCAATTATAGAACCATAATGATAAACTCCTTATTAAATTCTAAACATGTTCCATGCCATTTCAGATTAGGGCACAATACTGAAGAAGATAGAACATACTAATAGATCGATAGAAGACAAGTCAAAACAGAGATAATAAATGGTGGCATTACGGCGATCTATAGGATGCTTCTACCAACAAAGTCTCCAATAGGTCATTTAGCCAAGCGTGTCACACATAACCCAGAACAACCCAAACAAAGAATAGTCCATATATATCACAGCTCCAACGCTATCCAGAGAGAGAGAATTCCTCCACAATAAAATGTGTGTCAAATGAACTCTAAGTCTCTCCAATATATAGGAATCTTTGGGGGTGTGTGACACGTCCTTTAAGACATTTAAGTCTATATTTTATTCTAGGCCGACCTAGCACATAAGTGGAATAAATTCAAAGTATATGTTCTGCTCATCCGATCAAGATGATCTTTAGATCAATCTTACACCTCTCCGAAAGAGGAATCCAATAAAAATATTGGGATCATCATCTGAGCAGCACAACCCAGAGTTTTGACTTAGTTGTCCAATTTTAACACTCCCTCTCAACTAGGGAGAACTCCGTCCACAAGTGCAATCCAAACATCATGCGTCATCCTGCAGTAACTTGCTTTGTTGGCCTCTTTATTTCAAAACAGAAGTGGGTCAATCACAAAGACATCATTACCGACTAACAGATTCAGCCCAGAGGTCAAAACCTCTATCGGACTCACAAAAAGTCTCCAACCAACCCGAAGTTGGTTCATCTGACCTGAAGTCAGGCGGAGGTCCGAGACCTCACTAGACTCGATCCCAGATCAAGTGGTTGGACCGTGCCATCCTAGATAGAGAGTACAGCAATCTCTGATGCATCCATCAGTCTTTGCTACTAGTCTCTAGCTTTTCCCACCTCATTGGCCAAATGAGAGGTACTTCCCATGAGCCCTGAACTCAATGGGTAGGATGCATAAGGGGCACAGATAATGAGAGGTGAACCAACTCAATAATCACAATGGTGGGGTCCAAGCACACCAACAAGGTTTGGCAAGCCTAGCCTTATGGTTGCTCATAGCTCCAAGAAGCTGTCCCCAAAGCCTCCCAAAGCTCCTCGAGCTCATCGTCCAACAGGACCCACATCATAGCGTCGTTCCACGATACCAAGTCTCTCACAGAAGGTTAGGAACTTGACCTTCCCCAGGGGCTTAGTGAGAATATCCGCGACCTGTTCATCAGTTCCTATATGATTGAGCCTTACGGCACCTCGCTATACCATATCCCGGATGAAATGGTACCTGATATCAATATGCTTGGATCGGTCGTGGAACACAGGATTCTCGGTCAAGCGAATCCCGCTCTGATTATCACAGAGTATCACCGTGGTATCTAGCACATGCTCAAACAGCTCACTGAAGAGCTTTCACAACCAGACTGCTTCATAACAGGCAATACTTGCTACAATGTATTCGGCCTCAGCGGTGCTCAAAGCCACCGACTTCTGCTTCCTGCTCATCCATGAGATCGAAGCAGAACCAAGATTGAAACAGCATCCCGATGTGCTCTTACGATCCATCACACTGCCAACCCAATCGGCATCAGAATATCCAAGGAGTGTCACGCTCCCGACAGTGTATCTCAGCCCATGGTTTATCGTGCCCCGAAGATATCTCAGAAGATTCTTGGCACCAACCCAGTGAAAGTGATGAGGCTCAATCATCTGTTGACTCAAGGTGTTCACTGCAAAACATATATCTGGACGGGTGTTCACTAAGAACATCAGGGCCCCTACGAGTTGACGATACTCAGTAGGATTTGACAATACGGGCCCAGCAGCACTGCCACTCAACTTCTTGAAGTTGAGCTCCATTGGTGTTGATACGGACTTATAGTCCACCATACCAAATCTTTCCAGAAGCTTCACAATGTAATTTCCTTGAGAAAGGAAAATCTCGCCAGGTCTCTGCCAGACCTCTAGGCCTAGGTCTCTGCCAGACCTCCAGGCCTAGGAAGTAGTGCATCAGTCCTAGGTCCTTCATCTCGAACTCAGCAGCGAGCTCCCTCTTACACTGATGAATGAGAGGGTCAGCACCTGTTACATACAGCACCAGAATGAGAGGCTTCCCCTTGACAACCTTGAAGTAAAGGTTCGGATCAGCATTACTTCGAGTGAAGCCCAGCTTCATCAAGTAGCTATCTATCCTCTCGTACCAAGCTCTGGGTGCTTGCTTCAGCCCATAGAGGGCTTTCTTCAACCTGTAGACATGGGTGTCCCGATCCTAGACTTCGAACCCCAGAGGTTGCTCCACATATACCTCTTCCTTTATCGCACCATGTAGAAATGCGGTCTTTACATCTATCTGATGAAGACTCCATCCTTGCGTAGCAGCAAGGGCTATTATTGATCGAATGATGGTATGTTGGGTCACAGGTGCAGGTGTGACATCATAGTCTATGAAACTTTTCAGCACTTTCATCAAATCCATGCTTGATTTTGAAGCGAGGTGACAACAGCTTTGATCTGTGGTCTAGGAAACATATCCCATATATCACCCTTGTATCGTTGCAGATTTAGATACTTTACAGCTTCTCCAAATGATCTAGGCTCATATTGTACTCATGGCTGCCTGGTATATATATGGCTTCTCGGTTTTCTTCCGGAATTTCCCCCTCTGAAGCCATATATCTTTGAGCCATAAGAATCTTCTTTCGTTCAGCAATGATATTAGCTCAGGAGCATATACAGATATATTCTCCCTCTTAATGCCAGCTCCTTTTGTTAGAGAAGACATCTATAAGAACATCCTCTCAAGGACTTCATAGGCAGCATACCAGATAAGTCAGAGTGTATCAGATGTCTTTGTCACATTTGAGGAATGAAGAAAAGTCCCCTATGCTTTCCTTTGTTGCAACCCTGACAAATGCCTTCATGATTATTTTGAAATAGGGCATCCCAGACACCAACTCGAAGAGGGCTTTGAAATCATGTGCCTGAATCTTATTCTCTCATTGTCAAGGCCATACAAGAATCATAGCCATACACTGCCATATATCTGTCATGCATCTTGACAGGTATCATGTTTTGTCATTATCATACATATCACTATCATATTCATCACTGCCAAACAGAACTGAAGATATCAAACTTCATGGTTATATACGATTTTTCATATGCCTCACAGACCAAGTTCATATAGATTCTGCCCTATACAGTGAGGTCATATATTCTTTACCATTTGTCATTGTTCTAAGGCTCATCGACCAGCCATCTTAGATTTCCTTAAACAGCATTCAAAGATAGACAAACTTTCCAAGAATTAATTTTACATACCTCTTCTTTTCTCTGCCTTTAGACATCTCGGCCCTTTCTGAAGTAACAGGTCTGAAGTGCAGCTGTACCAAGAGGGAGATTATACCTCACATTGTTTTGCAAATCAGCCCACGAATTTGGCCTACTCTTTCTGTTCTTGAAATCAGATCTGTAATGACCAATTGTCATGTCACAGAAACTCATCACCAAACTATGATCATTGTAACCGCATTGAATCTTATTGTCATCAATGAGTCTCTGCAGTTTTATATTCCTGATATAAGACTTCTAGATATCAGAATTCATGTCTCTTAAGAAAGAGAGGGCCACAATCGCTACATTTAGGGGGCTTGTGAGGAAAAGGCTTGAGAGACGGAGCAGACAGAATGGTGCCATTTGCAGACAACACGTACATGTCCTCTGCTTTCATTCTTTCCTTTTGTACTCCTAAGGGAGCCACTACAATAAGCTGTTGTGATTTGTCAATGGCAGGATCGTGGACTTTGATAGTGATGTTGCCACCTGTGCCTGAAACCCATCCGAGACTGTAGAATTGCTTACAGAGCTCAGCAGTCAGCATCTTCGTCTCGATCACTGCCTGGCTTGGCACTTCGGCGTAAGAAAGGGTTAGACAGAGTACCCGCTACATCTGTCATCCTCATTCGGGCTCTCAACTCCATCCGAAGATCCAAAAAAAAAAAAAAATACGGGGAGAAGAACTAAGCATCTCCATCCCATCTTCAACATGTGCCCTGGCTCTAATTGCTCTTCTCTTCCACAATTGAATTCAGTGAATACGAAACACTTGAACTCGGTGGCCACCCAAAATTCACAAAGGGTATTCAAAATTGGAATTTTAATCCGCTGCCAGGACTTCAAAACTCACGCATACTTGCTGCAATGGTTGGTTGGATTATCGGGCAGAGATTGTGTGATCAATCCTCGTAAAAAATAAAACAAAACCTATGAGTCTCTTAAATCCACGATATCGGGCTTCGCAGGGTCCACAACATTCAAAACAGCGTCAACAGCTAAAGGAGCAAAAACTTTGACAGCCTTTCCGAAGTCTACAATTTACAATTTTCATAAAGAAATGGAATCTGATCCACTGCTTCAAACTTAATCCACTAATCCTCAAATTCTAGAGCTCGATGCACAGCTCATTTTCAAAGCAGAATCACGCAAAACTTATCCACACTTATCCACAGCTCAATTTTCAGAAAATCATGTAAAAAAACCACATTTCAATCCTCTGCTGTAAGTGTCGAGCGACAAAACCTCAAATTTTAAAGCCCGGAACTTGTGTGTCAATCCCAGCTCGATCCACGCACACCAACAGTCTTTTACGCACGCACAGATCTCTGACGCAGCTTTCACAGTCATGTGGCTTGCCGTCAATGCCACCCACCACTGATACATTCTGCATACTAAGCATAAATCGCTAGTGCTCCTCCATTTCTATCACTCTTGATGAAGAGTGCCTGACTCGATGCGTTCGTGAAGATATTCAAATCAACTATCGTCTGACCAATCTTCCACACTTGACTGCCGATCAACATAACAGCTTCACACGCAGATCAAGCAGCTTCCACGCAGATCAGCTTTCACCGCAAATGCAGATCAGCAGATCTGGCCTTCGACACAGTGCCCTTTGAGCAAAATTGCTTCGTCCAGAGGCACTCATAGAGGTCTCGGCTAAGGACGGACTAATTAAAGGAAATTATGGAATATGCAATGCGGCCATCTTACGAATGATCTTCTGGTAGTCCATCTCCTGCGATCTTCTTCCACAGGGACCTCGGCCTCACTTCCTGCACTTGGTTACCCAGGATAGACTTCAAACAATCCTAAATCCTTCACGCTGCCCAGAATTTGGAGACTAGGTAATGCGACTTACCTCAGCAGGATTCCTCACTCCGGTTTAGCCTCTAAACTACCCTCATATAACAGCGATTAGTATGTTAGCGCACAGTCATCAGGATAAGGTAAAATTCAAACTCGGAATTCTCATTAGTCGCCAACCCTCATTTCTCAATTAATTTAACAAGCAATCAACAGCATGGCCCTCTGAATAGTTACAATATAGAGTAGCAGCAACGTGTACATAGTTTAAATCCCATAACATAACATACAATTGTTTGGTATCCCATAACATTACATACAATCGTTTGGTGATATATTTCTACGGGATTTCACTCCAATTTCAGTGAAAATGATGGCTTTTACACCCACTTCGGTCTTTATTTAGACCTCTCCACGCTATCTTGAGGTGGACTCTCTTCCACGCTATCTTGAGCCTTCCCTTGCTGCTACCCAAACTTAAAACAAACCTAACCAGATCTGTCTTGGCCCATAAACATACCTCAACAATACACTGTCACCTATAGCTCCTTCCACGCTAACTAGGGCAAACTTGCTCATGTTGATTCAAGCCTAGGGCATTGTCTTCAACCTTGCTCCGATACCATGTTAAATTCTAAACATGTTCTATGCCATTTTAGATTAGGGCACAATACTGAAGAAGATAGAACATACTAATAAATCGATAGAAGACAAGTCAAAACAGAGATAATAAATGGTGGCGTTACGAGGATCAGCAGGATGCTTCTACCAGCAAAGTCTCCAATAGGTCATTTAGCCAAGTGTGTCACACATAACCCGGAACAACCCAAACAAAGAACAGTCCATATATATCACAGCTCCAACGCTATCTAGAGAGAGAGAATTCCTCCACAATAAAATGTGTGTCAAATGAACTCTAAGTCTCTCCAATATATAGGAATCTTTGGGGGTGTGTGACACGTCCTTTAAGACATTTAAGTCTATATTTTATTCTAGGCCGACCTAGCACATAAGTGGAATAAATTCAAAGTATATGTTATGCTCATCCGATCAAGATGATCTTTAGATCAATCTTACACCTCTCTGAAAGAGGAATCCAATAAAAATATTGGGATCGTCATCTGAGCAGCACAACTCGGAGTTTGGACCTAGTTGTCCAATTTTAACACCCCTTGTTTGCAAAGTTATTTGGAAGCATGTTAGAAAAAAAAAATCAGCAAGTGGGCAGAAGAAAGAGATAAACATGCTACAGGGCAAGCAGGTTTTAGACCTAAACATTCCACAATTGATCATTGTATAACTTTAAGGCACATCGTTGAAAAAGTTTGGGAAAAAAAGGAAGAAGTTTTTTGTTGCTTTGTTGATTTTAGAAAAGCCTTTGACACGGTTCCTAGGGATAAGCTTTGGGGCAGAATGGAGGAACTCGGGTTCCCAGGCATTTGAGAGCAGCTGTGCATAAGCTGTATGAAGAGGTGAAAGTCAAAATTAGAACTTCAGCAGGCACTTCTGAAAGTTTTAGAAGCGATATCGGGGTCAAGCAAGGTTGCCCATTGTCTCCTAAACTTTTTGGGTTATATATTGACAAGCTTGAAGAGTGGCTAAATTCGCAAGGGGGTGACGGTATCCATCTGGGCAAGTTCGTTATAAGGCTTCTTTTGTACGCAGATAACCTTATATTGATTGTTAAATTGGCTCTTGGTTTGCAAGAGCACTTACGTTCCCTTGAGCATTTTTGTAGAAGGGTGGGGATGCAAGTCAATATTAGCAAAACGAAAGTAGTGGTTTTCTCTAACAAAAGAAAGCATAGCTAGCATTCTGGAAGAAGTTGCAAACTACAAATACCTTGGAATTGACTTCAACAGAAATTTAAGTTGGGATGGTTGTAGAAAGAAAAGAACTTTAGGGGGTTGGAAAGCATTTTATGCTCTTCAAAACAAGTGTAGAGAGGCAGAGTTGTGGGACTAGAAAACCACTCTAACTCTTTTTGGGCTTCTAGTGATTCCAGTGATTCTCTACAGTTGTGAACTGTGGGCCAGCAGCACAACCGAGATGCAGTGGAAACAAATTGAAAAAATTCAGAAGCATTTGATTACAAACAAATTGAAAATTAAAAGTGCAGTTACTTATGCTACCCTGTTAAGTGAAACAGGGATTGTTCCTATTGAAGCAATTGCTATGGTGCGAGTCATAAGGTATTTGAAAAAAATTGAGCAAATGGAAGAGAGTAGATGGCCTAAGGTTGTGTTTAGTGACAAATTGTGCGAAAAAAAGAAGACTTGGATGCGGCAAAATAAAAAATGGTTTAGTAAATGGGGTATTTTCTTGAGCATGTGTCCTACAAACAGTAAAGAGATTAAAACTTTTGTTATAGATAAGTTCCACAAACGTACTTGGGAGAAAGAGCTAGGGAGAAAGAAGAAGTACTACATTGAAGAGTTTAACCCCACTCATAACCATCAGCAAAAGGCGTACATAGGGGCCAATATTTCTTGGAGATATAAAATTCTTATTGCTCAATTAAGGACTAATTCTCATCAACTCCGTTGTGAAACAGGGCACTAGAAAAGGCCAAAATAAATGTGGGAGGAAAGAGTATGTATTTTTTGCTCTTCCGGAAAAGTGGAAACAGAAAAACATTTCATTTTAGAATGCGAGGCCTTCAAAGACAGCACGGAAAATTATGCAGGTATTCTGGCAGCTAGTTCTTGGGATAATCTATTCAGCGAAGAGTTTGTCGAGAATTTGGGAGTAGTTATTGTAAAACTTCACAGGAAAAGGGCCGAATACAAGAGCCAGATGGAGAAACAATCTGTCCCATAAGCTATTTTTAGCCTCGTGGACGTTAAAAATACTTTCTTTCTTTCTTACATTTCCTGAACAAATCTATGTTAATTTCTTTGAAAGTGGCCCGAGTAATGGTGGAAATAAAGTCAATACCATCAAAATGGGAATCAATCTCAATGGTGGTCTGGGCAGTTGACAAGAGAGTTATATTTGCCCTTACGCAAATTTTGACAGTCTCGCGGACCCTCCGATAAGACGCTCTTTATCGGTGAAGGCAACGACGAAGGGAGTGGTTCCTGCGGGTTACTTCGTGTTTAGCCAATCAAAGAGGTTTGTGGTTTTCCAGAAATTTGCCACGGACTCTATGACATTAGGATTGTGCCCGTCTAGGAATGTCAGGGTATGAGAGGGCCGACAAAGCAAATCATAAAATGGCTTGTTTGCCACCGAACGGTAACCACATTTTGAACAACAAATTGTGCTACACAGTTGACCTTGAAAAACACGATCCATCAAAGTCTCATTATTCCTCTGGTTTGAGCATTCAAAGTTGAAGTAATATATTGCATAAAAGATGTAAGTTTTTACAATATTTCAATCGAAACTCCATTTTGTTTTCTATTACAAATATGGAGAATAGTTAAAGATACGAACATCAATCAGCAGTAAACTTTCCAGCAACAACAACCTGCTATCCATGAATATCAGGTGCTCAGAAAATAGAGCAACATGGAGGAGACTGGGAGAAATGTAACTGGAAATATTTGTGTTTGACTTTTTCTAGTCCATGTCTTGTATAAAGACTCGTGGGGTCAGGCCAATGAAGGTTACTCGAGATAAAAACAAAATGGACTCAACAATATAGCTAAGGTACATTAAGAGTTTGAGAAACCACGTGTTAAAATTGGCAAGTAGGGCCAAATTCCACTTTGGACGGCTTCTTTGAGAAAAATATTTGCGGCATTGAATTCCTCTTTTCGAGAGGACTAAGATCGAACTAAAGATCATCAAATTTGGTTAAGGAGAAATGTGTTTTTGATTTTATGCACTCTCATATGCAAAATGATCAAGGTCGGCTTCACCTCCTTTAATTCCAAATGACATGTCTCTTGACCCTATCCAATTCCTATATATAGAGGTTCTTCCAACCTCATTTGATACAACGTCAAGAAGCAAAATTCTTCTGAAATAAGGTGTGGATCTGAGGCTAGGGCGTTCAAGGGAAACAAGCCAAGTTTATGAGAGGTTTGTCTTTGTTTGGGTACAGCTTTCTGTGGCAGAGAGGGCCGCAGTTGTCTGAGGTCTGCCATAGCCAGCAAGGAGGCTCGGAGGGTTGTCTAATGCTACTACAGAACTGAAGACTCGAGCCCTAAATTGCAAGCATGAGACAACAGTGTTCCGCAACTCATTGACCTTGTTGGACTGTCCGTTCTTGGACTATCTTGAGCTCATTACATTCATCAAAGAAGGATGCATCATATGATCCAGGACCGAGTTCCTTTAGGATATCATTCAGTCGTTGCTTAAGCTACTCCTGATCTCTGGTTAGGAATTGTTTGTTGCTACTTGAGGGCAGAATGCATACTTGATCGGGCTGCCTCCTTGGCATTTGGACAGTGGTTCGAATCATCATTCAGGGAAAGCCAGTTTTGACTTTGATTGTACTCTCTCTCTCTCTGTTGATCATTTGATTTTGATAATAAGAAGAATTGTTTAAGGGTTTTCCCCATCTTGGGGTTTTTTCCCGGGCTTGAGCCATTCCTTGTGTTCTCTTGTCTTGGCTTGTCTTTTACATTTACATTGGATGTTCTTTCAGTCAATGGTTAATATGCTCCGTAAAGGAATAATGAAATTAATAATAGGCTAATGAAGTGACTAACTTAAGCAAAGAACATGCTTATCCTAAATTTAACACCACTCAAACTCTTCCCTCCACACTTAGTCAAGACCAACCAACTGGCCAATCCGACCAATTTGAGGACCAAACCGGTCTGGTTCGAGGTTTGGAACCGGAAATGGCTGGTTAGGTGCTGAACTGGTCGGTTCTGTAATGGAACTCGAACCAGCCTTTTTTCACCGAACTGGCCGGTTTTGTACCAAACCAGCTGCTTCTGTATAAGTTGATCAAAGATGTTTGAAACGCAATTTTTTAAGAAAAAACAGAAATTTTTTAGTGGGGCAGCCTAATATTCAAGCCTATGGCCAGCATTGCTATGCAACTCATGGTAATGTTGAATTTACATTACCATGAAATGACTCAGGATGTTTGAAAGTGGTTCCAACTTCATTGGATTTCATATGGAAAAACTAGAATTTTAGATCTCACTCAAAATCCAGGAGACTTAAACAGTTTTTCAAGATTTCAGGATTCGGAGGATTGTACCTTGATGTTAGTGGCATTGGTTGTCAAACTCCTCTATCACGACCCTAATAAAAATGTACCCATCACTCAAATAAAAACTTGACTCGACATGCTATGTTTTTTCTATATCTCATTTAATGCTTAGATGGTGATATTGATGATGAAAACCCCTATATAGGCAATGATTTTGATGACAGGTAGGCATTTGTTGCAGCATGATTCTTTTGGGATGCTATAGGCCATTTAGAGCCAGTTTGTTGATGTATTTTCGGTTTAGAGACGGATTGCACTCAATGCTATTTTGGTCATGTGCACCCTTACGTACTATATAAATGAGAACTTTTGCTTATTTGTGCATAAATGATTTGAATTCATATGGATGCACATGAATATATATGTTTTCCTTTAAAATTTGAATTATTTATGTCAGTGAAACAGGAATCAGCGAGTTTGCCGATTACTCGCGATTAGAACTCTGCTCGGCGGCTAAACGAGCCGATTCAAAACTCGGCGAGTTTGACTCGCGTTGACCGAGTTTGACTCGTGGTCAACGCGAGTTTGACTCACGAGCAGGCGATTAAATCGATTCACACGATTACTCGGCCACTAGGTTTTTTCAGTTCTGTTTTGTAAACGCGGTTGTTTTATAATTCATTTACACGCTGCTGTGGAGTCCGAGTTACCGCTCGCTGTGGAGTTGCCGCTCGTTGTGGAATCCGAGTTACCGCTCGCTGGAGGTTGGAGCCGAACACTGCACATTGTAAACGCCAAGTTCAAACACCTGACTGCTGTGCCCGCCGCCGTCGCTGTGCCCTCCGTCGTTGTGCCCGCCGCCGTTACAAGTTCACACATTGTTCGAACTTCGAGAGTCCAGAACTGTAAGTGTTCGAAATTCTCATATTATGAATTTGCAGCTTGCCATGGTTCCAGAAAAAAAACATATTGGTCAACTACTTCTCTTGATTCTAAACAATGTCCTGTCCAACTGAGAGACTGAAACCCATGACATCTAAACCAAGGTGATTGCTCCAGGATCGTAAAAAACAGATCAAGATGATAGTTGTCCATGCTGTTCGAATTTGGACAGCAGAGACTAGATATTCAAGTATCTGCAGAATCCAGATGTCTAATAAAAAACGAAATGTCAAATAAAAAATGCAATAACAATGGTTACTAGTCATTATATAATATAAACGGTTTCAAAGCACTAATCAATAGATCTATAGTTGGGAAATGCAACACAATTGAGATGTTTGGTCCTATTGTGTTAGACACCTGAATTGGGTGAATAATTTTAAATAGGTCAGTAATGGAAATATCAACGATTGGAATAGGAATTTCGAAAGATGAATTCCAAAAGATACACTGATATTATAAATTATGTTTACAACTTTACAGTTTTGCCAACAATAAATAGTATATGGGGAGCCGGAGTATATCCTTCTAGAATCCAAATCTTTTATGCCTTACTAAGTCCAGTCTAGATAAACTCAGCCCAGTCTAGATAAAATTTTAATTTATATCAGAGATTCAGATTCCAGAAAATAAATACCTTTTTTTTAATTTTTTTTTTTTTTTGCCTTCTTATTTTGCAGGAAGTCAGGTACCACAACAATGCCGAGGGAGAAGGATTTTGCTTGGGCTTATTGTGCAAGATTCCCGGAAGCGCCAAGCTCCTTTGTAAATTTTGCAAAACAGAATGTAGTGGAGGCATCTATAGATTCAAGTACCACCTTGCACAGATACCTAGGCATGATATAGGTCTCTGCGAAAAGGTTGACGATAATGTCAAACACCAGGCAGCCTTGGCCCTTGACATGTTGAGGCAGCACAATGCTAAGAGAGCAAAGCAAAAACAAGAAATAGGAACTCTTGGAGTTGATGTTTCTTCTTCCTATACCCCCTTTTCATCTCCTTCTATTGAGTCCTCAATGCCATTCCCAAGTTTCTCACACATGCCTCCAAGTCCAAGTCAAAGTCAAACTCAAGCCCAAAGGAATCCTCACATTCAGCCTTTGACCTTTCACCAATGTGGAAAAAGTCGGAGTCGGGATTAAATCGGCAGGGCTTCAAGTCGGGATTAAATCGGCAAAGTCGGGATTTTTTCGAAAAAATCGGCAAAAAATCGGCAAAACTAAAAAAATACAAAAATATTCATATTTTGAAAAAATCCTGACTTTTTGGAAAAAATCCCGATTTTTTCAAAAAAATAAATAAAAATTATTAAAAAAATTACCTCCCTCACGATTTTTTGGAAAAAGTCGGCAAAAAGTCGGGATTATAACGATTAAATCCCGACTTTTTCAACTTTCAAAAAATCGGGAAAAAATCGGGGGATTTTATCGGCGCCTGCAAAAAATCGGGATTTTTTTAAAAGTCGGGATAAAATCGGGATTTTTTCCCACCACGGTGAAGCTTATAAACACTTTTTTCTCCCCACATAAAACGTGGTTCCCAACCTACCTTGGATGCCATTGGTTGGAAAAAAAATATCCATACTCAGGCAAGGAAGGCCATTGCTAACTTTTGGTTCTATTCTGACATACCTTTCCACTGTGCCAGAAGTCCTTATTGGCAAGCTATGATTGATGCAGTCGCTGTTGCAGGTCCAGGATTCAAAGCCCCTACATCAGAGAGCCTTAGGACAGATTTGTTGTTAGAGAGTGTTGAAGATGTCATGCTTGTGCTAGCTGAGTTTCGTTCATCATGGGTAGAGACAGGGTGCACCATCATGAGTGATGGATGGACTGATCAGAGGAATAGAACTTTAATAAATTTCCTTGTATCTTGTCCAGCAGGCACAATGTTTCTCAAATCAGTGGACGCCTCAGAAAAGGTTAAGACTGCCCAACTTATTTGTGAGATGATGGAGGAAGTCGTTCAAGAAGTGGGAGAAGAACATGTTGTACAAATTGTCACCAAAAATGCAACTAATTATATGGCTGCTGGTAGACTTTTTGAGATTAGGCACCCCACTATTTTTTGGACCTCTTGTGCTGCCCATTGCATAGATTTAATGCTTGAGGACATTGGTAAGCTTCATTGGATACATGCGGTTGTGGAGAAGGCAAAATCCATAACCAAATACCTGTACAACCACACTATTGTCCTAAACACCATGAGAAAATACACTGAAGGTAAAGAAATTGTTCGACCTGCAGTGACTAGATTTGCAACAAATTTCATATCTTTGCAATCTGTGGTTGAGCAAAAGATAAATCTGAAGAGGATGTTCTTGGGACCTGAGTGGATGGCATCTAAACATTCCAAGACCCTTGAAGGCATTGAAATTGTGGCACTTGTGTTTAATGATGGTTTTTGGAAAGATGCTGAAGAGATTATTGCTGTGACAGAGTCCCCTGTCAGAGTTCTCAGGTACTTCAAGTATTTTAACTTTTTTCATTTTAAAAATTTCATTTCAAGCTTCTTTTTATTTTCAAAGTTTCATATTTCATTAATTTTGAAAGCTAACTTTCAGGATGGTTGATGGTGACAAACCCGCTATGGGTTACACTTATGAGGCGATGGATCTCGCAAAGGAGGCCATCAAAAGAAGATATGGGGATGAGGAGGCAAAGTATTTGCCTCTTTGGGATATTATTGATGCACGTTGGGATAGGCAATTGCATTCCCCCTTACATGCTACTGGGTACTTCTTAAAGCCACAGTATTTTTATGATAAGAGCAAATTTAATGAAGATGGGGAGGTTGGCAGAGGACTTATGACATGCATTGAAAGGTGCTCCCCTAATCCAGACATTCAAAGCCATGTCTTTTCCCAACTACAGGATTATAGGACGCCAGCCAAATTATTTGCCTATACCAGTGCTATACGAGAAAGGACTAAAATGCTGCCAGGTACCCTGAAGGCTTCATCAATTCATTAAATTTGTTTAAAATTTATTTTGTATGTTAAATGTTTTATTAAATTTTGTTTTCTTTTAAGTTTTTACTATTTAGTACTTACTACTCACAAACACTTGGCATTTGCTAGGTCTTTGGTGGCAAAATTTTGGTAGTGATGCCCCAGATTTGAAGAGATTCGCCATTCGAATCTTAAACCAATCATGTAGTGCTTCAGGTTGTGAGCGCAACTGGAGCATGTTTGAGAAAATACATTCTACGAAGCGCAATAGATTGACACAAAAGCGCTTAAATGACCTTGTATTTGTCCATTACAATCTACGACTTCGCAACAAGCAAATACTAGGCGACAGCCTGAATTTGATGTTTTCATAATTTGATTTGCACTTTAAAATTTAAACTTTAAAGTTCAAACTTTAATTTACATTTCAATGTCTCATGATAATGACAGGTTTGGATCATTCAGCAATCGACCTTGAGGAGATAGATCTGCAAACTACAAATGCATCAGATTGGGTCCAAATAGAGGAGGAGCCTCCTCTTTTAATTCTACATGACTTGGAGAACTTAGAGAGTCAAGCAAGTGAAGGAGTGGGAGGAATCGCTTCTAGTTCTCACTCTTAGAGTCTTAGACTCTCAGTTATTGATTTTTCACTGATTTTCTTGGCAGTATTTTCAATTTTGTAAACTTTTAGAAGCATATGCTTCTGGTTCTATGTAGTCACTGGTTAGGACTCAGTCACTCAATACTTCGGATCATGTTTGGACTCATAGCATATATGAGATACTTATTCATTCATGATATTTTGGACATCTATTGATATTATGCATTTTTTGGACATGGCTTTATTGAATATCAATGAAAAATATTTGTTTTAATTCAATATATGTGTATATCTTTATTTATTGAATTTGCCGATTTTTTCCCGATTTTTTCCCGATCCAATTCAAACTCTTCGCTCTTTTGCCTCGCCGATTTATTGCCGATTCCGAGTCTGGTAACATTGATTTATGTCCTTTTGGTCGACTGGGTTTTTGGACCGGTTTTTTCACTAGTTCTGGTCCAGTTCTAACTGGTTCTTGGTTCAGAGGGTTTTCCGGTTCGGTCAATGGTTCGGTTTTGATAACATTGGTCAAGACCTCACAAGAATTATGCTAAAAGATAGCCATGTGTCATAATTACAAATCATACATGTCTCAATTTTCAATATAATAGAAATAGAAAGAGGAAGTTTACAATGAGTATTTGTGAGATTTGATTATCTTCTAATACCCCAAGGCAAAATATTCTTGCCCACCTCTCAATTTTCAATATAATAGAAATAGAATGAGGAATCTTACAATGAGTATTTGTGAGATTTGATTATCTTCTAATACCCCAAGGCAAAATATTCTTGCCCACCTCTCTGCTTCAATACGCCATGCATCCAATTCTTCATCATCATAAGAAATAATGGGATTGAATTTTTGAGGTTTTAGAAAGCTCTCAGCAAAGTTGCACAGGTTCCTTGCAATCCACTCCTGATTAGTGGAAAGAGGTTTATTTGAATACATGGTGCCCTGCAAATTGAACCAGCGCATAATTTTGGAATGCAAGACTCCTGCAAATGAATATATCAAATAAACATTAGCAGGTAACAAAATAACAGTTTCATCAGAAAACACCAACTAGTACAGTGGAAGAATAACACAGAAGAAAAAAGGCTTACAAAGAATGCACCCTTTAACCAGTAAATGAAATTGCTCCTTTTATGCAATCAGAGATTAGAAGAATCTTCTAGGCAATATTTCAAATGCTAGAATAAACAAGACTTTGAGTACTTAATCCATCATTAGTTCTTCATGCACAATAATGAGTAAGAAAGGATAATTGGAAGGAGTACATTTGATGATTGATCCAACAACTCCTAGCTCAAAGCATAATATATTTATATAACCAACACAGGTGTAATATGCAGTGTTGCTGCTTATTACCTGTCTCTTCTGCAAAAAGTAATCGATAGCAATTATTGAATGCTTGAACAAATTCATAAATCTAATAATGAAGCACATTTGAATAGGACGAAGGGAAGTAACTTAGTAGTAAGGGAAGTAATTAATGGACTAGATAACCTTGGAGCAAAATAGAGATAGGTGCATAGATAATTTTGGATGAAACATTAGCCCCAACATCATCGTTTTTACAAAAGTCAAGAGTCTATTGAAATGTGTTTGTGCACATTTTATTCCATCTTTAGCTTATGGGACCAAATAAGGAGGAGAAATTACAATGTCTAGTACCTTTATATTAAATAATGTATCTATATGATATAAAGAATTTTTTAAAAAGCTAACTATTGTAACAAAGTATTTATTTAACTTTAAATTTATACTCGTCCTCACTCAGCGGCAAATAAATAATCTATGATAGAATTTTTATGTAAAAAAAAAATGAAATTGATATGAAGAATTGTGTGTTGTCTTAATCACATGGCAAAGAATTCATATGTAATAAAATCTTTAATATAAAAAATTACAATGTCTAGTATATTAAGTAAAAAATTTAGTTACACAAAAGCTTAAGTGTGAGTGCAAAAGATTCCTAAAAAATGAATTTTTTTTCTTTTAACTTATGATTAAAATTGTGAAGACAAAAGAGAAAATTTTATTTGTTGTAGTGTTGATTTAAATTTTATTTTTTATATTGCATCATGATTCAAAATTGAATTGTGAAAATATATAATATATGTAAGATTTATTGAAGAAAACAATTGAACCAAGTCCATTCAATAATCAAAATAGATGAAGAGAATATAAATGATGATGATGATGATGATATATATATATATATATATATATATATATATATATATATATATATAAGATTTGATTTGTTGCCCAACATGATGGAGATGTGTAAATTCTTTTTATACTTAACATGGAGTTGACACGTGGTGTGTGTGTATCCATTTTAACCCCAAATTTATGAAGAATCGAAAGGGATCAAATTTGTCAATTTTAAACATTTTTTAAAATTCTGCACTTTACAAAAGTTTGCATCTCAAAAGATTGGATCTCTATCAACATTTAATAAATCAAGAGTAAAAACATATATATACTAATGTTATTAAATAATTAATTAATTAATTATATCACAATAAAATCTAATATTAATCAAAATAATTTCCAAATACTAGTGTGAAAATAGAGAAAGGAGACTAAGAGTTAGTTTTTTAAACATTTTTCATAATAAGGAGACTCTGAGTTAGAATTTTAAATATTTCTCATATTAAGTCATCTCAGCTTCTCAAAGTTAATCTAAGTTTAAATACCAGTCGAAGTGTATGTGCATATTAAAAAACAAATAAATTTCTGTAAGCGATGCATTGATTATCGTGTTTTTCAATCTGGCACTTGCCATGGGGCTCACAATTCATATTCATTCATTAATACTACTATTCTTTACGGAGTGGGATGGACTGTACTTGTGTTTTATACTTTAAAAAAAATGTAATAGTTTTATAATTTTAAAATATTGAAATATTTCTTACTAAAAGAGTTGGTACAAACTGTAATAAAAGAGTCGATTCAGATTATAATGATTATATAGTACAAATGTCAATTTATGTATTTTTTCAAATTTATATTTTATATCTATTTTTTATTTCGGACAATTCAGAAAAAAAAACCCATAAAAATAGTCAAATCATCAATTTTAACCAATCAATTACTAGGATTTTTGAATTTCAAAAGCTTTCAAAATATTTTTAAATTTTAGAAAATTCATTTTAATACAATAATTTATGATCAATTTTATAAAACCTTATAAACAATTTTGAAAAGCAAAAAGATCAAAAAGCTTTGACCAAAAAACGATTGCAGTATAAACCTGCCTGTCGGCAGGTATAATAAATGTATAAGCAGCAGAATGGGAGGACCAATGTCAACTAGATGCCCAAAATATATATATGTGTGTGTGTGCGCAAATCACCAGGAGAAGGGTGCGTGCTGTCCATATTTGTATGGGCTCTTTACGTTATATTCATGCCATCAATGTCAACCAATAAGGCAGTATTTCAGCACCAAGTGTATATATAGAAATCCAAAAGACTAATTTCACTTAATTATTCATTTTTCCTCTCTCCAGTTGTCTTTTTTCTCTACCTTAGGGAACATTCATCATTGATTTTCTGCCACTGAAGGTGAGACACTTGCTTGGGATTGTTTTATATCCTTTGGAATTTTTGAGAGTCCGATGGCCAGCAGAGCTGTCAACAATGAATCACTAGGGATTCTATGATCTGACCAGGAATTTTCAGGACAATATTATGTATATATTTAGGTTATAGCATGCCAAATTGGCTGCAGCTCTAGTTCAGGCTTTTAACAGAACTGACCAGAAAGGAGATCAATTTCTTAAAATAAGAACTTGTAAAGAAATCCCTGAATATAACTGTGGATGATAATTATTGGTAACATTCTTTATGACCATTTTTTTGCCATATTCCAAAACTGAATTTTCTTTGTTAAGTCTGTTTGAGAATGCTTGGACTAGGATTTCTTCTCTCTAGGTAATACCTAGGAGTTTTATGTTGAGAAATGCATCATGTACTATTAATGCTCATTGTTGTTATTGCTATAATAAAGCTTTATATATCCTACATAATGTTTATACGCTAGTCTTCTTACATGCAATTACACCCTAGACCATTTTGATGTACAGTAATATAAGAATCGATTAAATCCAAGTGAGGAGGTTCTTCTGTGATGGATTGCTTTCCCTGTCCCTAAAACACAATTATAGAACAAGATTGTGAAAGAGCTAGAATGTAATGCACCTACCTCATTGCTATGGAATAGTGGGAATCAACCATCCTTCTAGACCCCTCAAGTGAGGCAATCTAGTATACCTATCGACCAACCTTTCAAGCAGCCAAAACTCACATGACCAATGCTATTTGGCATTCATGTACATTACCTTGTTGGGAGTTGGGTTCATTAACTTGTGGCTCTATCAACTTCACCATATCTACTCTCAGTGATCAACCAAACAATAAAGAGCATCTATGAATGGAGTACCTCAATAAAACAATCAGAAGAAGATTTGGATTCATTAACTTGTGGCTCTATCAACTTCACCATATCTACTCTCAGTGATCAACCAAACAATAAAGAGCATCTATGAATGGAGTACCTCAATAAACAATCAGAAGAAGATTTGCAAAACCCTGAAAAAGCAATGAGATAAGAAGATCTACTAAGGTAAGAGATCAATAACAATATTAGCAGTGTTCCATGGGACACGTCCCCTAGGGTGGAAGACACGCTTCTTCGCTCCCCCACGCTCCTGAGATGGGTCAACTCCTGGGGAAACGTTTCCCCACATCCCGTTATTTGGGGAAACTTGGGGAAACTCCAGGGGGTACATTTTTTTGGTGACGAAACATGTCTCTCTTGTGGGAGGGATGGGAGGATGCAAGGGGGACGCTTAGGCATCCCCCCAAAATTTTTTGCTAATAACAATAAAAAACATAAAAATAAAAAAACATACAAATTTAAATAAGCCTTCATGCAGCAGATGGATGTAGAGGCCTGTGATTGGAGCATCAGCACACTCCTTGATGCTTATTAGTTATTTGATCACGATGTTCATTTCTTTTAGATGCTTTTCATTGTCTAGTTTTGAATTTTTGACTCTAGATATTAATCATTGAGCCTTGACTCTTTTAGTATTTCACTGATTTCTATATTTACTTTTAATTTAGTATTCTATGGCTATTTTAGACTCCAGGATAATGTCATTGTTGTATGATGAATTTACTTTTCGATGTGCATTGCGTAAATTCAATTATCAAATGATGAATTTAATTTAGATGTACCTTGCATAATATTAATGTCCATTTCCAAATTATGAATTTAGATGGAACATTGCATAATGTCAAATGATGGATTCAATTTAATAATCTGCTTTTAGATTTACACAGGTGATTGCTTCAATGTCAAATGAGAATTCTGATTCACAATAGTCTAATACATGTTGGAAAATCAATAATAGCAGTTATTAATCTTATTTTCCTTAGCCTTCATATTTTCTTATGAACTTATTAGCTTTCTTGTATTCTTTTAGCTAGATCTTTCATCAAACAAATATCAAGAATATAAACTGGAACAATAGAGGACACAGATATTAGGCTCTTAACCAGGGCAAAACCCCTTGTTAATTTTGGGCAACTAGGTCCAAACTCCATGTTACACTACTCATATGATGATGGTCATATATTTGTTGGATTCCTCTTTAGAAGAGGTGCAAGATTGATCTAAAGATCATCTTGATCGCATGAGCAAAACATTGATTTTGAATTTATTTTCCACATGTGCAAGGTCGGCCAGATTTATCCCACATGCCTAAGAGATGTGTCACACACCCTCATTGATGGATATAAATTGGAGAGACTTGGAGGTCATTTTCTCATCCTCTCATCACACATTCTCTCTTTGTGCTCTGATTGGTTCGATAGCCTTTGGAGGCCTTTTTCTTCTCACACGTGTGGAGCGAAGCTGCGGTTTTCTGCACTGATCTATTTAGGACTTCTTGTTGTTTTTTGCGTTGCTCTATTTAGGGCTTTTCTGCTGCAACGTTTGACCTCAACCTTCTGCAGAAATTCCGATTTTAGGATGTCATACAACTGGGCACTAAAATCGAGGAATTCTGGGTTGTTTGACCGAAGCCTTAGTTTTTCTATGATGTCCCTGGTTTGACTTGTGTTGACTTGTGATGAGCTGTCTTTGAGGGCTATGGATGTGACACATGAAAGTGTTGGCTGACCGAGAAAGACTTTGTTGGTTGAAGCATCCTGCTAACCCTCATAACGCAACAATATCTCATATCTTTGCAAGACATAAGGAATTGTAAATCTGATATATATTTGGCTTGTCTTCTATTGATCTATTATTGTGTTCTATCATCGTTTTACTTTCAAGTTTATGTGATTGCTATCTTGTATTGGGCCTATGAAGGGTTGAAGTAAAAATGCATCAAGCATAGAACACCATTGTTATCTAAATTTAACACCCCTCCAAGGGGAAAACTTGGAAACTCTTCTCTTCTTAGAATCTACTTCAAATAAGATACAAAGACCCAAACCCTAGACTGCTAAAGTTTCAAAACAGAAACCCTACTACAGTATCCTGATCTACTTCGCCTACTTGTATGATTAATTTACAAGTTATTAATCTGAATTATTCAGAAAAACATTAAAGCAAATACCAACTGTGGACTACACATTTACAGATCAATTACTGAACAGCACGCACATGTGACAAAATTACACAGAATTTTCAGACAAATGTTCCAGAAAAACCCAATGCGGGAAAACCGGTGCAGCAACTCTAGAAGGTTTTATTATTATGCAAATTCTGAATACAGTGATATAAGCACCAGAAACGGTCTGCCCTACAGACAAATTACACGGTAGTTGTACCTTTCACTTGGAGACAGAAAATATGGCCGATCCAACCCTCTCCTGGGAATTACAAATTCGTGCCCTTTCTGGCCCACTAGAACCCTCAGCACTGCCTCTGCAGCCAATGCGTCAGCCCCTACTGGCCAACGTACCCACTACGTCACCCTAACTAGTGCTTCGTTGCCTCTGCACTGCCCTGGCTAGGTCTCTGCTGCCCCTGGGCTGCGCTGGCTGGGCCTGCGTCACCCTGACTGGGCTTACGCAGCATCTGTGCAGTATTCTGCGTGGTCCTAGTTGGACTGCATCCCTCTGGCAGGCCTCTGCGCTGCATGGTTCAAGCTGCCTCTCTGTTGTTGTATTCTCAACCTCGGATTAGATCATCCCTTACCGATCTCTACCCCTCACTGCACTGCAAACTCACTTTGAATTTCTTAGCAAACCTCGCCCCAAAAATTCGACTTAGCTTCAGTGCTCTGCAATGTGTGTTGTATCCTCCAATTAACCCCAAGACCTTCCTTTATACTTTTCTTGTTGGAAAACCAATGGTTGTGATCTAATCTCTAATCCATAGCTCAGATTAAAAGATTGCTTGATCCACCTCACTTAGAACATTTCATCACATGTGTAATTTAATTCACTTAAATTTTTCAATTTCCCTAAGTTAGACTTAGGGTCCCCATTAAAAGATTTAATTATTTGAATAACTATTACACTGGATGAAATTCCTCCAACGCTTTCTGGGTCTTGGAGATCTCGTGTGTCTTAGCCCCTCCACAAAGTTTCAGAGCTAGAGCACACCCGATGCTACCCCAAAATCTCAACATAGACCAAGTCCTCTCCTAGTACCAAGTCAGCCCTTCCTCAAGTTCGTCCTTGATTCAGCAGCAAATTGCTACACTGCAACTTCGACCTGCCAATTACAATACTGCTACTTGACCTGCAACTTCGACCCTACAATTTCGGTCTTGTAGCTTCCAAGGAAACCCTATATCAGCCTCCTCTTGAGACATTCCTAGAGCAAGATAGCTCCTCCTTAGGTCAACGAGGTCTATATCAAGCATCCTTCCTTCCAACTACAAGATGTTGCACTTCGTCCTCCTGCAACTCGGACCTACAACTTTTGCCTCTTCCTACAACCCAAAAACCCTAGAATTTCACACGTGTAGGAGATAGAGCCCAAAAACATTAGATTTCATCCTTCCAACTTCTCCTTGACTTTCGCTCTTCTTCTTCTTGCTTCCCAACTACAAATCGAACTCTTTCTTAATAGATTGAACTTGTGAGCGAGAGTGCCTCAAATGAGGCTGAATTACTCCTTTATATAGCCTTCTCAAGGGGTCAGGTTCCCTACTTTAGGCTGACTTGATGTTCCAAGGGTAGACTTGTACTTTGGAGCTTCCAAGACTTTTTAGACTCAAAAATAATTCTATTTACAAATATATTTTTTCCCGGAAGGGTCTTATAAACATGATGTGACTCCTTTGACTCGAGACAATAAATCTTAAAACCTAACAAACCCTAGAAGCACGAAGAACATATTTTAACCTAAAAGACATCAATAATGTTGTCGCACAAATTGTCAAGGCACCGCGACAACGCACTTGATCTTGGATAGATCACGCTTCTTCTACCCTTGCTGCCTCTTTGATGCCAAGGCTGCATCGTCTTCATCTTCCTTCTTCACCTTACTGGATCTCGTGCTGTACTACTTCTTGGTGAATCTGCGGAGTTCTTCTTAATGTAAGATTTCCCACATGTTGTCCCAATCGGGAAGGTTCGCTCTGCCCAAGACACTTTGGACAAAGGTTTCCCACTCTTCTATGACTGCATTAAGTGCAGTCCTTACCATCACATCATCCTTCACCTTTGCTCTCGTGGTAGTCAACTGATCTTTGATCGTCTGTAATCTGAAGAGGAAGTGCTCCATCTCTTCCCCCTTGGTCATCGTGAATGACCGCAGTTGATTCTCCAGAAGCATCTTCCTCTGGACGGACTTCCCCTCATATAGGGCTGTTAAGGCCTTCCACATCTCATTAGTTGTTTTCTTCTCAGCTATATGTGGAACAATATGGTCCTTAACCCCATCCATTATGAGCCACTTGGCATGTGCCGCAACTTCCTTTAGGAGATCTGTATCGGTCGGCATGGTCGGACATGTTCTGCATTGTCTCTTAAGAATCATTTTATCATTATCCGCTTTCATGGCCATGAAGAAATTTTGCATACAGTTCATCTCTTTCTCATGATTTGTTTTCATGATCGTCATTTCCTTGATATGTTTTTCTTCTAAGGCCAATAACTTACACTGCATAGAACCAATTTCCCTGGCGTGATCCGCTATGACTTCAGCACAAGGGGCTGATGTGACTTCAGCAGTGCAGAGGGAGTCTACTTATGCAGTGCAGAGTTGTAGTTGTGCATCATCCTCCAAATGACAGCACAGATCAGCAGCCGATGGAGCTTCATTGATGAGGATGCAGCGCAACGGACTTGTCTGTCACAGATTGGGTAGGAGCTTCAGTTGTTTCTCTCAACAACTGAATTTGCAGTGCAGTAGATTGAGAGGGAGCTACTGTACAGACGTAGCAGTGGTGGTGGCAATGTCATGGGCAGCAGTACAGAATGGCAGCATCAGCACAGTGATGAAGGGGCAGCACGTCCAGCATCAGTGCAGAGACCCACACCAGAGATCAGTGTAGAGCTTCGGGGTGAAGCAGAGTTTGTACTAGAGCACATTCCTCGCTAAGAAGGAGTGTTGAGTTTTCTTAAGTGTTGGGGTAGCATCGGATGTGTGTAACTCCCAAAATTTGTGGAGGGACTAAAGTTCATGAGATCTCCATGACCCAGAAAGGGATTTGGGAAATTTCATCCAGTTTGAGAGATAATTAATTAACAATTTTAATTATGGACCCTAAGTCTAACTTAGGAAAATTAAATTATTAAAGGTAATTAATTAAAACATGGGATGAAATTGTCTTAAGTCACACAAATTCAAGATTTGATCATGTTCGTTGGTTTCCCAACAAGAAAAGTATGAAGGAAAGGCTTGGGGTCATTTGGAGAACACACACGGAGGCAGAGCACTGAGACTAAGTTGAAGTTCTAGGGCAAGGTTTGCTAAGAACTTTCAAAAGTGTTTCAGTTGCAGAGAGGGATAATTTAGGCAAAGGGGATGGTTTGATCCCAGTGCCTAGAATCAGCAAGAGGGAGAGAGCAGCGTCCAGAGGCAGCAGTTGCGCAGCGCAAAGGCAACTTCAGCAACGCAGTCCCTCGTAGGGCAGCGTTGGGCAGCAAGAGATCCATCTGGATTACGCAGAGATCCTAGGGGGCAGCGTAAGGTCTACGTCACCCATTCTGGGGTTACGGAGCCCTCTCGAGGCCAGCGCAGAGGCTGAAGAGACTGACGCAACGGCTTCAGGGGAAGCGTCGAGGTTTCTAGGGTCAGAATTTGGCTGAGTCTTGTAAATCCCGTTTGAGGGTGTGGATCAGTCAAGGTTTTGGCTTCATAGCAGCAGGATAGTTGCAGATCTATTTTTTCTCTGTCAAGTTAACCAGTGTGGTGCCCAAATTTGTTGTATTCAGAAAACTATTTAATAATAAACACCCTCCAGCAACCAAAAGACCACTTTTCCCGCATTGGGTTTTTCCGGGGACTATTGTCCAGAAAATCTTGTGTCACTTTGTCTATTGTGCATGTATTTTTCTCTTTTAGATCTGAATCGGTGAAAGTCTATAACGTGTTTACTTCGATGTTAATATGAAGATTTCAGCATTAATAACTTGCTTAAGTAGGAGAAGTATAACTAGATCTAACAATAGACTTATGCATAAGTAACATTCAAAAAATTTCACAGAGTATATGTAAGAACCTAGGTAAGCCTATGATTTTGGCAACGGATTTCATCCTAGGAGGTTTTTCAACCTCGCTGATTACCTGTGTTTCTAAACACAACTAATCAAAAGAGTTTTTTCCCCTACAGCTTGAATCCCCCAAAGCTAGGGTGAAATTTATTGTTGAAGTCTTAGAAGTTAGTGAGTCTTAGCCTTTTAGTAAAGTCGAATGTAAAAGTGGTTTGGGAATAATTTAAGCTAGTTGGCTAAATTATTTTATTACAAATCACTTGGCCTATTAGACCATATTGTGTCACAGATGGATTATGTGTCTTGAGTGTCTATCCAAATGTGTATTCCCCCATTGAAGATTTTAATTGTAAAATCTTATGTATTAGAGGGTGAAAAAATAATTAAATCCCCTAATATGTAAATTAATTAATTTTTTTGGCAAAATTAAATTAAATCTTAGGCCAAAAAATTAATTAATTAGAGTCAAGTTAAGTTGTCTTATGAAAATTAATTCTCCAAGTGGAAAAATCCATGGGTGTTAAAGAGATAATTTTTAAAGATCCTCCACCAAGGGAATATTATATTTTTCAAGAAAATTTGAACCCTTGAACCTTGGTGGTTAAGTCAAAGTCAAATTTTTAAGGAAATTAGCTCAAAATAATTAATTTTGAGCTAATTATAATTAAAAGCGAATCAAATGTTAAATTCGAAAATCCCTCAAAAATAAAAATCAAGAGCCAATATTAAAAGATCTTGAAGTGCTTATCAATGGCCAAGATTATTTTGACAAGGATCAAAGAAACTAGCCATTATTATTCCACTTGGAGGATTTATCTATAAATTAGAGTCAGTTGATTCTCTAGAGATCTTGATCTCTGGCTAGAATATTGTTGCTGAAACATTTTTGTAAACTATCGTCCCGCTGGGAACTATTTTTTATGCTATAATAAAAGGCATTTGGGTGCAACTTGAGGTGTTCTTGTTCATTAATCTGTGGTATGTATTGACTATGGGTTGCCTATGTGGTGCTTTATGTGATTATTTTGAGATAATACATAGTGTTTGCAAATCCTTGGTCTCCAAGTTCACAGAGTGTGGGCAAGGATCATTTTGCTTGGATCCTTAGTTTTTATATGGTGGATTAAATCTTCACCAAGGCAATAGTGAGCATAAATTTTCTGAAGCATTTTTAGCCATTCATCAAAGGAAAAATATTATAAAAAATTATCTTCTCAAACTTCATTTAAAAACCTTGTATAATTTGTAAAATAATTTTGCAATTTTAATTATAAATTATTTTTCTAACTTGGATTGGGGTTTTTAGATTTATTTTGTATGGATTTGGAATTTGGGTGTTGCATTTTTGTTTGTTGCAGGTTGGATCAAGGAATCAAGTGAAGGAAGAACTAGATTTAGGCCCTTGAGGGTAAGATCTAGCCTCTTGAGAATTTTTCAAGGCTACCTACTTACGAAAATTGTAGCAAAATTCAGCTCCAAGGAAGAAAAGAATTTTGAGACAAGGGTTTCACTTCTTCAGCCCTCCCGAGATTAGATTTGGCCCCTCCAAGCCCAACGTCAACCTTCTCTTGCTCAGTGTCATCCCTAGAGCCCCCTGCGTCACATTTCTAGGCACTTTTATGGCTGATCGTAACCTTTAGGGGCCTCGACCTTCCCTATTTGGCCCTGCGTCAAGGGTTCTAGGCCTTTTTATGCATAGTCGTGGGCCCAAGAGGCCTCGACCTGCCTCCTTTACCCTAGACAGCAGCCTTCTAAGCGTGTCGTGGGCTTGAAACCCTCAGTGTCCTCCTTGCAGCCTCCTCGCTTATCGTGGGCTTTTAGCCCTTGAAACCCTCATTGCCCTCCTTGCAACCTCCTCCTCTGTCAGTGTCTAGCCTCTGAGCCTTAGCATTGACATTTTGTGGCCTTCTCTAGCCTTGTTGAGCCCCGATCTACCTTTCCAGCCTCCTTATCCCCAAACGTTGGCCTTCTTTGGCCTAGTGTTGGCTATCCTTGGTCATTTTCTGCCCTAACTTGACCTGAAACCCTCATATGAAGTTTTTGGACTGAATACTTGGTGCTTTTGTAGGTTTTGAAGCTCAAAAATTCTATTTTACAGGTGGCAACTTGATCCCAAAGTTTCAACAAATTTTAACCAAAGGATCTTCAAGGCCTTGGGCCTAGGGTTTGACCTCTAAAACCTAGTTTAAATTAACAAAATCTTCATTTTCATGAATTTTGGCCACTTGGGCACTTTAGATCTAGCCTAAATCTAACTTTTAAGCTTGCTAGAATTTACTGCATAATTGAAGATTTCAGATCTGAATTTTATGAAGCATACACTTAATAAGGGTCAAAAACTCAAAATTTCAGTTTTCGGTAAATTCTCCTATTTTTGAGGCAATTTTGGCATTTTTCTTAGCCTCATTAACTTGTTGATCTATCAATTAATCATTGTTGTAGTAACTAGATCAAATCTGAAATTTATTGAATCATACCCTCCAAAAGCCCTAAAATTTGATTTTTTTTTTTTAAGTTTGGTAAATTTTTACTATTTTTGGGCATATTGGGCATTGGTCTTGATATCAATAGCTTGTTGATTTGTGGGTCAATTTACTACTGTAATAACCTATTACAGATCTGAAATATTGTTGAATACATCATCATAAAGTAAGCTAGACACATAAATTTGCTTATGTTGGTCATTGGAAAGTTTTATGCTTTATATATTGGACAATTCTATAATTTGGAGTGACTTATCTACTGTTGTCATAACATTAATAAGCACTAAAATTTTCTGAAATACTACTGCTGATTTGACTATTGAAATCTAGCACTTGTGTGGCTTGCTCTAAGTTTGTAAAAATTCTGGAATTTGACACCTAAAACACTCCCACATTTATGCTCTAGATTTGATCTTGTGATAACTTGTTCTAATACTTGGAATCTAATTGGCATCTTTGTACTTGTCATATAATTGAATAATTGCTCCAAGTCTTGGCATTTGAGTTTTTCATTGGCTATCTTAAATGGTTGTTTGGTTTATCTTAAGTGGTATTGAACATTGTTGAAGTATTGGCATTTTACATCTTGTAGGAATTTGTTGAAGTCTGCACTTGTGTCTCTAAGCATTTATCTTGTTTAAGATTGTATCTCACTATTGTTAAGTACTCTTGTTTTAAGATAACTCACAATAAGTACTTAAGTAACATAAACATTCTTAACTCAAGATAATCTCACTCATAATCTCTTACACGAGCATTCTAGGATTTAGATTGCACTAAAATTTGTTGATTTGTGGTAGCATCGGATGTGCTCCTTATAATAAGTCTCAAATTTTGTGGAGAGGCTTAGACACATGCATTACAGATAACCCATAAATTGTTTTGGGAAATTCCACCCAGAAACAGTTTTATGTGATAAATTAATTATTTTTAATGAGGATCTTAAGTCTAACTTAGGAAATTAAAATAATTAATGGGTATTAATTTAAACTCTAGGTGAAACTTCTAGAAAAAACAGATCAAGTCTAAATGTAATCTTAGTCATTGATTGGAAATCTAATCTCGGCAGTTGAAGTCTCAACGAGAAGACTATAAAAGAAGGCTTGAGGGTCATTTGTAAGATACACCGAAAGGATCAAGTGATCGAATTTTCTGAAGTGAGCAGTGCTGAAGAGAAAAACTAGATCTAAGTGATTCTTCAGCGCAGTTGAGGGGCAGAGGCAGTTTTGGTAGGAGGATCTTCTCCGGGCCAAGGATCATCAGCAGAGAGGGAGAGAAAGACGTGGAGGGAGCAGCGCAGAGCCTAGAGAGGGTGACGCAGCACCCAAAGAGGGTGCACAGGGCCACGCAGCGGCAACGTAGTATTTCCGAGTTTCAGTCTGAATTCAACTGGGAAATAATTCCGAGTTTCAGTCTGAATTCAACTAGGAAATCGAGAATCTGAGCCAAGAGGACTGGATCGAGCTTCTTGAGAGCTGAAAGATCACGCAGAAGGGGTGACACAATGCTTCAAGTGTCCCCACCCAAGCCTACACAGCTACTCCGCAGAGGGTGTTGGGGTTTCGTCATTTCAAATGCCGGATCAGTCGAGACTTGTAGAGTGAGGTAAACTCACTATTTTTCTTTGTCTGTATTCTTTGTAATTGATTTGTCCGGTGAGACAATCAGAGATGTATTCAGATATAGTTGTTGCTTAATAATAAAACCCTCAGATCTGTTGCATCGGTTTTCCCGCATTAGGTTTTTCGGGGGACATTTGTCCAAAAACAATGATGCCCTGTGTGTGTTATTTCTTTTGCTCAGATTCATGTTTCCGCATCTAAATTAATTAAGTGAAGGCTACTTCAGTAATTGCTTCAATGTTTTCAGAAGTAATCTGCAAAATAACTTGTTAATCTAATTTACAAGTACGAGAAGTAATTTAGTTTGTTGCAGTAGGATTCCAAATCTATGACTTGGAATTTTCACATGGAATCAGAGCGTTGATTGTGGAACCTAAAGAGCAGATCCAGCATTGAGACAGAGGCTAAAGAGCTGCAGAAAGCAGCAAATCGAATCCCCGAGGGATTGCACAGTGTAGGCTAGATGGGCCGAAATTTTCGGGAAAGTCTCTCTCTGAGTGTGTCTACAGAGAGGAAGGGCTTCCAGATCGGAATTTTCGCCAGCCAAAGGGAGCAGCGCAGAGCTGGTGGGATGGAGTTTCTGCAGGCAGATTTTGTTTTGTTGGGCGGAAAGTTGTCGGAAAATAAAGAATCAGCATAGTGAGGGAATTTTCTTCCTCGGGAAGTTCCTAGCTGGGGAATTTCATTTTTCGAAGATCTGAGTAGCAGATCTGGGCAATAGATCTACAAACTCTAGAAGGAATGCCTAAGCCTATTCAGTGTTGCGCAGAGGGGGAAGAAGAGAAGCAAATTCGACTTTCTTGACAGCCAAGGCAACTCACGGGCTTAGAGATCAAGACCGATAGGAGGGAGCCTCCAACTACGTGATCTGGAAGGCGAGAATCACATGCCTTCTAGATGAGTACGATCTCAAGCTCTTCATCACGAGTACGGTAGTTGTCCCTACAGATCCAAATCCGCTGAAGAAGTACATAGCTGATATGGAAAAAGCTAAAAGGTTACTCCTTGATGGAGTCAAAGATCATATTGTGTCCCATATAACTGGCAATGACACAGCCAAGCTGTAAGATTTTGTAGATGTTCTATGCTTGATGCAACTTTACTTTTATAACAGCAATCACATAAACAGTTAAGTAAAAATGCTGAAAGAACATACCAGTGGATCTATAGAAGACAAACCAGAAACAGGAGAATGTGTTGGTGCATTACGGCGGTCAACAGGATGCTTCAACCAGCAAAGTCTTCTTGGTCGGCCAACTCTAAACATGTCACAACAGTCCTCAAAACAGTCACATGGTCAACTCAGAAGTCGACCTCATAAAAGTCAACGCTGCCCAGAAAAGTCAACGCAGGGCAGCAGCATTAAAAGTCAACGCAACTCAACTTCTGGTCAACCTTTGACCTCGATTTTTGTGCCAAAGAGTACGGCCTCCTTAGATCGAAGTCTCCTCCAAAATTCAGCCCAATCGAACTATGCGTTGACCAAAGTCAACACTGGTCAAACTTCCCCAGAAACCCTAACCGCAGATTTCTGGCTACAGTAAATTTCGTCCTTCTTGTTGCGGTAAACTTCGTCCTTGTTGCTGCGGTAAACTTCGTCCTTCTTTCCCACATGTGAGATGAATCAGCTTCTTAGATGCTCGTATAAGAGGAGGAGATGTGTGATGAGATGAGTGAAAAATGCTCCAACGTTGACCCTATAAATACCAATCATGAGAGGTGTGTGACACATCTGCTGGGGGTAAAAACCTTAAGGCCGACCTGCACTTAAATTTATTATAAATAATAAATTCAAAATAAATGTTCTGCTCATCAGAATAAAATCAATTTTAGATCGATTTTACACCTCTGAAAGAGGAATCCAATACAAATATTGGAATCTTCATCTGAGCATCACAAGATGGAGTTTGGACCTAGTTGTCCAAATTTAACACTCCCTCTCAACTAGGAAGAACTCCATCCACCAATGCAATCAAACATCGTGCGTCATATCGCCATAACTTGCTTTGTTGGCCTCTTTATTTCATAACAGAAGTGGGTCAGTCACAAAGACATCATCCCCCGGCTGACAAATTCAGCCCAGAGGTCCAAAACCTCTATCGGACTCACAAAGAGTCTCCAACCAACCCGAAGTTGGTTCATCTGACCCGAAGTCAGGCGGAGGTCCAAGACCTCACTAGACTTGATCCCAGATCAAGTGGTTGGACTGTGCCATCCTAGATAGAGAGTACGACAATCTCTGATGTGTCCATCAGTCTTTGCTACTAGTCTCTAGCTTTTCCCACCTCATTGGCCAAATGAGAGGTACTTCCCATGAGCCCTGAACTCAATGGGTAGGATGCATACGGGGCAGAGATAATGAGAGGTGAACCAACTCAATAATCACAACGGTGGGGTCCAAGCACACCAACAAGGTTTGGCAAGCCTAGCCTTGTGGTTGCTCATAGCTCCGAGAAGCTGTCCCCAAAGCCCCCCAAAGCTCCTCGAGCTCATCGTCCAACAAGACCCACATCATAGGGTCGTTCCACGATACCAAGTCTCTCACGGAAGGTTAGGAACTTGACCTTCCCCAAGGGCTTAGTGAGAATATCCGCGACCTGCTCATCAGTTCCTATATGATCGAGCCTTACGGCACCTCGCTGTACCATATCCTAGACGAAATGATACCTGATATCAATATGCTTGGATCGGTCGTGGAACACAAGATTCTCGGTTAAGCGAATCCCACTTTGGTTATCACAGAGTATCACGGTGGTATCTAGCACATGTCCAAACAGCTCACTAAAGAGCTTTCACAACCAAACTGCTTCACAACAGGCCATACTTGCTGCAATGTATTCAGCCTCTGCAGTGCTCAAAGCCACCGACTTCTGCTTCCTGCTCATCCATGAAATCGAAGCAGAACCAAGATTGAAGCAGCATCCTAATGTGCTCTTACGGTCCACCACACTGCCAGCCCAATCGGCATCAGTATATCCAAGGAGTGTCACGCTCCCGACAGTGTATCTCAACCCATGGTTTATCGTGCCCCAAAGGTATCTCAGAAGATTCCTGGCACCAACCCAGTGAAAGTGATGAGGTTCAACCATCTGTTGACTCAAAGTGTTCACTGCAAAACATATATCTGGACGGGTGTTCACTAAGAACCAATGTTACCAGACTCGGAATCGGCAATAAATCGGCGAGGCAAAAGAGTGAAGAGTTTGAATCGAATCGGGAAAAAATAGGGAAAAAAACGGCAAATTCAATAAATAAAGATATACACATATATTGAATTAAAACAAATATTTTTCATTGATATTCAATAAAGCCATGTCCAAACAATGCATAATATCAATAGATGTCCAAAATATCATGAATGAATAAGTATCTCACATATGTTATGAGTCCAAACATGATCCGAAGTACTGAGTCCTAACCAGTGACTACATAGAACCAGAAGCGTATGCTTCTAAAAGTTTACAAAATTGAAAATACTGCCAAGCAAATCAGTAAAAAATCAATAACTGAGAGTCTAAGACTCTAAGAGTGAGAACTAGAAGCGATTCCTCCCACTCCTTCACTTGCTTGACTCTCTAAGTTCTCCAAGTCATGTAGACTTAAAAGAGGAGGCTCCTCCTCTATTTGGACCCAATCTGATGCATTTGTAGTTTGCAAATCTATCTCCTCAAGGTCGATTGGTGAATGATCCAAACCTGTCATTATCATGAGACATTGAAATGTAAATTAAAGTTTGAACTTTAAAGTTTAAATTTTAAAGTGCAAATCAAATTATGAAAACTTCAAATTCAGGCTCTCACCTAGTATTTGCTTGTTGCAAAGTCGTAGATTGTAATGGACAAATACAAGGTCATTTAAGCGCTTTTGTGTCAATTGATTGCGCTTCTTAGAATTTATTTTCTCAAACATGCTCCAGTTGCACTCACAACCTGAAGCACTACATGATTGGTTTAAGATTCGAATGGCGAATCTCTTCAAATCTGGGGTATCACTACCAAAATTTTGCCACCAAAGACCTAGAAAATGCCAAGTGTTTGTGAGTAGTAAGTACTAAATAGTAAAAACTTAAAAGAAAACAAAATTTAATAAAACATTTAACATACAAAATAAATTTTAAACAAATTTAATGAATTGATGAAGCCTTCAGGGTACCTGGCAGCATCTTAGTCCTTTCTCGTATAGCACTGGTATAGGCAAATAATTTGGCTGCCGTCCTATAATCCTGTAGTTGGGAAAAGACACGGCTTTGAATTTCTGGATCAGGAGAGCACCTTTCAATGCATGTCATAAGTCCTCTGCCAACCTCCCCATCTTCATTAAATTTGCTTTTATCATAAAAATACTGTGGGTTTAAGAAGTACCCAGCAGCATGTAAGGGGGAATGCAATTGCCTATCCCAACGTGCATCAATAATATCCCAAAGAGGCAAATACTTTTCCACCTCGTCCCCATATCTTCTTTTGATGGCCTCCTTTGCGAGATCCATCGCCTCATAAATGTAACCCATAGCGGGTTTGTCACCATCAACCATCCTGAAAGTTAGCTTTCAAAATTAATGAATTATGAAACTTTGAAAATAAAAAGAAGCTTGAAATGAAATTTTAAAAATGAAAAAAAGTTAAAAGACTTGAAGTACCTGAGAACTCTGACAAGGGACTCTGTCACAGCAATAATCTCTTCGGCATCTTTCCAAAAACCGTCATTAAACACAAGTGCAACAATTTCAATGCCTTCAAGGACCTTGGAATGTTTAGATGCCATCCACTCAGGTCCCAAGAACATCCTCTTCATATTTATCTTTTGCTCAACCACAGATTGCAAAGATATGAAATTTGTTGCAAATCTAGTCACTGTAGGTTGAACAATTTCTTTACCTTCAGTGTATTTTCTCATGGTGTTTAGGACAATAGTGTGGTTGTACAGGTATTTGGTTATGAATTTTGCCTTCTCCACAACCTCATGTATCCAATGAAGCTTACCAATGTCCTCGAGCATTAAATCTATGCAATGGGCAGCACAAGAGGTCCAAAAAATAGTGGGGTGCCTAATCTCGAAAAGTCTACCAGCAGCCATATAATTAGCTGCATTGTCGGTGACAATTTGTACAACATGTTCTTCTCCCACTTCTTGAACGACTTCCTCCATCATTTCACAAATAAGTTGGGCAGTCTTAACCTTTTCTGAGACATCCACTGATTTGAGAAACATTGTGCCTGCTGGACAAGATACAAGGAAATTTATTAAAGTTCTATTCCTCTGATCAGTCCATCCATCACTCATGATGGTGCACCCTATCTCTACCCATGATGAACGAAACTCAGCTAGCACAAGCATGACATCTTCAACACTCTCTAACAACTAATCTGTCCTAAGGCTCTCTGATGTAGGGGCTTTGAATCCTAGACCTGCAACAACGACTGCATCAATCATAGCTTGCCAATAAGGACTTCTGGCACAATGGAAAGGTATGTCAGAATAGAACCAAAAGTTAGCAATGGCCTTCCTTGCCTGTTTATGGATATCTTTTTTCCAACCAGTGCCATCCAAGGTAGGTTGGGAACCAGGTTTTGTGCGGGGAGGAAAAAAAGTGTTTATGTTTCCACCTCCAGTGTTGAATTCAGGTCGATTCATCTGGGCTTGAGTTTGACTTGGACTTGGAGGCATGTGTGAGAAACTTGGGAATGGCATTGAGGACTCAATAGAAGGAGATGAAAAGGGGGTATTGGAAGAAGAAATGTCAGCTCCAAGAGTTCCTATTTCTTGTTTTTGCTTTGCTCTCTTAGCATTATGCTGACTCAACATGTCAAGGGCCAAGGTTGCTTGGTGTTTGACATTATCATCAACCTTGCTGCAAAGACCTATATCATGCCCGGGTATCTGTGCAAGGTGGTACTTGAATCTATAGATGCCTCCACTACATTCACTTTTGCAAAATTTACAAAGGAGCTTGGCGCTTCCGGGAATCTTGTCACAATAAGCCCAAGCAAAATCCTTCTCCCTCGGCATTGTAGTTGTTTTGGACTTGTGTTTAAATTGTGGCTTCTGTTAAGATTGAAGAATCGAGATTTGAAGTTGTGGCTTTGCTGCTTTTGTTTAATTTATGGCTCCTGCTGCCTGCAAGACAAAAAATAAATAAAAATTAAAAATGCAGATAAGTAGGAGAGAGGGTTTTGCTGCTTTGCAGCTTGCTGCCAAGTACTTACTAAAAAATTAGGTGTGTGCTGTCCAAATCCAATGAGTCTTGTTCTCATATTTTTATTTTTGTCCCTATAATTTTATCATAATAATAGCAAGAAATAGCAGATATGTACTGAACTACCATAGCATCAGTGAAGCACATGCCACAAACAGTCAACTGAGACTATTCATTAACGCAAAGATAAAACGGCACAGGGGGAAAAAATAGGAAATGAAGTAACATTCTAATTCCTAGTCCTTAGTTGCAACAAATTAAGACTTTCGGTAGTCCAAGATGGACAATGATTGAAACTTGAAAGTTATTGGTGATTTTTTGGATGCTAATGGTAGTGAAAAAGCCAGAGAGCTTTCCACGGCTTTTGCATCTTTATAACAGAGCCCTTTCATTTGTAACATCAACAATTCATCTATCAATATATATTTTATCTACAATATATCTTCATATACAAACAAGGACTGTTTGTTTATTACAGAAACAATAGTTAACACCGAAAAAGCAAGAGACACTTTGTAAAAAATACATAATACAGGAAACAGGGACTATTTGTTTATTACATAAACAATAGTTAACGCCTAAAAAGCAAGAGACACTTTGTAAATAATACATAATACCGAAAATGAATACATTTCTGCAGGGATAATAAGACATAAAAATTCATAATTTCAGAAAGCCCTACAATAATATAATCATCCAATAAAACGATTAACCTAGAAAAGACAAAAAAACATGAATAATTGATATTCCCTCTGACAGTTCGTCAAACATATCAAAAATACAGCAAACAAATCACTAAAGCAGAAGTATAGACTCTAGAGTATAGAGTCTAGACGAAGGAAAATGACAAAGGATCCACTGCCTTTGCTCTATATTCTGAACATGAAACTTAAACCCCTCTATGGTTTCTGGGTACAAGCCTCAAGGATGCTGACTCCTAATAAAGCATCAGACTAAAACTTAGATGTAAGTAAAATAATGAACCCAAACCTCCGCGCAGGAAGACAACACGTACATAGTGTGGATGAATCACAGCTCTTTTGAATTCTATGTCTGGCGTTGCTCCATGATGATGCGGTGATGGCAGTTGTGACTTCACACTCCAGCGACCACGATGATGGCGCTGCTCCACGATGATGCGGTGATGGCAGGTGATCGAGTGACTGCAAGGCTCAAGCGACCACGATTCCTTGCAAGTGACCACGATTGACTGCAAGTGATATCCTCAGTGAGCGGGTGTGCGAAACGGACGGCGGCGGCACTGTTTAAAACCCGACGGTGATAATTTTAAAAAAAAATCTAAAACCCTAAACTGCCAATTCACTCGGGAAAATCGGGAAAATCGCCGAGTTGAATCGTCGATTTTGACTCGCGCAAATTCGACTCTGCTCGTTTGGCCGCCGAGCAGAGTATGACTCGCGATTAATCGGGATAATCGGCTAGTCCTATTACACTGCTAAGAACATCAGGGCCCCTACGAGTTGACGATACTCAGTAGGATTTGCCAATACGGGCCCAGCAACGCTGCCACTCAACTTCTTGAAGTTGAGTTCCATTGGTGTTGACACAGACTTACAGTCCACAATACCAAATCTTTCCAGAAGTTTCACAATGTATTTTCCTTGAGAAAGGAAAATCTCTCCAGGTCTCTGCCAGACCTCCAGGCCTAGGAAGTAGTGCATCAGTCCTAGGTCCTTCATCTCGAACCTGTGGTAACTCTCTTCATTGAATGAATAGGAAGGTGGCCCCTTTCCTCAGAAAAGGTGTCCTGTTAACCACACCGAGGGCCAGAGGCTACCTGAATGCTTGTCCCAGTAAAGAGTTTAGATCAGCCTTTAATCTGTGAAGCCTAGCTTCATCAAGTAGCTATCTATCCTCTCGTACCAAGCTCTGGGTGCTTGCTTCAACCCATAGAGGGCTTTCTTCAACCTGCAAACATGAGTGTCCCGATCCTGGACTTCAAACCCCAGAGGTTGTTCTACATACACCTCTTCTTTTATTGCACCATGCAGAAAAGCGGTCTTGACATCCATCTGATGAAGACTCCATCCTTGCGTAGCAGCAAGGGCTATGATTGATTGAATGGTGGTATATCGTGCCACAAGTGCAAATATGTCATCATAGTCTATTCCTTCCTTTTGAGAGAAGCCACGGGCAACAAATCTTGCCTTGAACTTTTCAGCACTTCCATCAGATCCATGCTTGATCTTGTAGAGCCATTTCGCGGTGACAACTAATTTGTCCTTCGGTATTGGAACCACATCCCAGACATCATTCTTCATTATGGACTCATACTCTTTATGCATAGCATCCTTTCAGAATTGATGCTTTATGGCTTCCTCAGAAGATCCAGGTTTATATTGTACAATAGTACTCATGTATGTACCAAATACCCTTGGTATTCATACGAAATTTTCCTTGCTTTCTCGGAATGTCCCCCTCGGGGCAGCATGTCCCTCAGCATTTTCGAGAGTGTCCCTGAGCCATGATGGTCTCTTTCTCAGTGAAGGAGATGGATCGATTGGGTCCATTGGTCCTTCAACATCAGGCATTGTCTCATCTTGTGGTTCTTCTTGATTTCCAAGCCTTGCTTCATGATTTTCCTCAGATCTCGGAAGATCTACTACTTTCTTCAAGAAAGCATCTTCGTCAAAAGTGACATCATGGCATATCTCTACTTCCCTTTGACCAGGTACATAGATTCTATAGGCCTTAGAAGTTTCGTTGTAGCCCACAAACATTCCTTTCTTCCCAGAAGCATCCAACTTACTTCTCTTTTCTTTTGGCACATGAAAATAAACAGGACATCCAAAAATTCTAAAATGTGAGACGTCGGGTTTCTTACCAGTGAAAACCTCTTCGGGAGTTTTGGAGTCCAGGGCGGAATGAGGGCATCGGTTTTGAATGTATACAGCAGTATTCGCAGCTTCTCCCCACAAAAACTTCGGTAGACCCTGGTCACATAGCATGGCACGGGCAGCTTCCACAATGGTCCTGTTCTTTCGTTCAGCAACACCATTCTGCTCAGGAGTATAGGTAGTAGTAGTCTCCTCTTAATGCCAGCTTCTCTGCAAAAGTCCTTGAACTCATTTGACTCATATTCAGTGCCATTGTCGGTCCTCAAAATCTTGATCTTCTTCCCTGTCATATTTTCCACCAAGGCTTTGAAGGTACGGAACCACATGAAAGCCTCATCCTTCTTTTTCAAGAATTATATCCAGGTTTTGCGGGAGAAGTCATCAGTGAATGTCATATAGTAAGAACATCCTCCCAAGGATGTTACGGATACCATACCAGATAGATCAGAATGGACCAGTTACAAAATATCAGATGTCTTTGTGACACTTGAGGGGAAAGGTCCCCTTGTATGCTTTCCTTCGGCACAACCCTTACATACACCTTCATGATTATTTCCAAAATCGAGCATCCCTATCACCACCTTCCTTGCTTCGGGAAGGGCCTTGTAATGAAGGTGTCCAAACCTTCGGTGCCATAGTTCAGTTTGTCAGATAATATCACATGCCTAGCAGCTACCCAAGTGGACTCTCCTTCAAACTATATAGAGTGTCTCCAACTCTAAACCAATCACGATAGCTTCTGAGATTCTTTCTTCCATGCGTACCTTTCCTCGTTGAATGTTACATTGAAAACCTTTGTCTTCCATGGTCGATATAGACACAAGGTTCTTCTTCAATTCTTGGTACATAGAGTACATCCCCCCGCAAATGTAGGACTTGTCTCAGACAAGTGGAGGTCACAAATTCCCTGCCCTTTCACGGATATGTGGCATTATCTCCAAGGATAATTTCTAGATTAGTATCCTTCTCAACCATGTCGAAGAGTCTTCCTCGAACTCGTTGATGTGTCTTGAGGCACCAATGGATCATCATCTATGTACATCCATAGTGTGTCGTGATGCAGCCATAATGCGTATACAAGAATGTATTCATTTCTTTTATCAACAACATTTGACTCCTCATACCTAGAGTTTCTAGAGCTTTTGAAAGGTTGATTGTTTCCGCCAGAGGGAGCCTTCCTCTTTCCTTTGGACCTGTTGTTTCTTTCATTTCCATTCCTCCGGTTGTTGTTGTTGTCATCACTATCGGGAGAATCCTTCTTGAAAGGACATTCTCTAGCATGATGACCTGGCCTATGATAAGTGAAACACTTGCCCTTCTTTCCTTGGGCCCCTACTCTTCCTTTGTTCTTTGGACCACCAGAGTTCTTCTTTCTAGAATGAGCAGCGTAGGCAGCATTTCTGTCATTTTCGTATTCCTTCATTCTTGTCTCTTCTTGCATGCATCTTGACAGTAGCCCGTCAAAGTTAGGAATTGTGTTATTATTGAGAATGGTAGTGTTGAATACTTGCCATTCATATGGGAGCCCTCCAAGTGCGGTGAGTACCATCTCACGATCAGCTATTGTCTCCCCAATAGCCAACAAATTGTTCCTGATCTCGGTCAGTTTCAGAAAGTATGTTTGGACAGATTCATCCCTGCCTTTCTTCAGATTCTTCAATTGATTCTTGAAGAATAGCACCTGGTTTGCATTGTTTACTTTGAACATTTGTATCAGCTTATCATACATCTCTTTGGATGTGCCTAGCTCAGATATGTAGGCAACCATACTTTTATGTATGGATTCCCTAATCATTAGCTTTGATTTGATCTCCCCCTTCTTATACTTGGTTTTAGCAGCAGTAGTAGCAGTGATGGAGGTTCTTGTATCTCACCCAGTACATAGTCCATGAGATCATGGTCTTCTAATTTGAGATCTAATATCATCTTCCAAGCATGGAAGTCATCCCTTCCAGTCAGCTTGTCATCCTCCTTGAAGCCATAACTTGTGGAACCCATTTTTCTCTTTTGGTGATTGCTATAAGTTAGGGCTTGTCTTCACCTCACCTCTGATACCATGTAAGATTTTGTAGATGTTCTATGCTTGATGCAACTTTACTTTTATAACAACAATCACATAAACAATTAAGTAAAAATGCTGATAGAACATACCAGTGGATCTATAGAAGACAAACTAGAAACAGGAGAATGTGTTGGTGCATTACAGCGGTCAGCAGGATGCTTCAACCAGCAAAGTCTTCTTGGTCGGCCAACCCAAAATGTGTCACAACAGTCCTCAAAACAGTCACACGGTCAACTCAGAAGTCGACCTCATAAAAGTCAACGTTGCCCAGAAAAGTCAACGCAGGGCAGCAGCATTAAAAGTCAACGCATCTCAACTTCTGGTCAACCTTTGACCTCGATTTCTGTGCCAAATAGTACGGCCTCCTTAGATCGAAGTCTCCTCCAAAATTTAGCCCAATCGGACCATGCGTTGACCAAAGTCAACGCTGGTCAAACTTCCTAGAAACCCTAACCGCAGATTTTTGGCGCCAGTAAATTTCGTCCTTCTTACTGCAGTAAACTTCGTCCTTCTTGCTGTGGTAAACTTCGTCCTTCTTTCCCACGTGTGAGATGAATCAGCTTCTTAGATGCTCGTATAAGAGGAGGAGATGTGTGATGAGATGAGTGAAAAATGCTCCAACGTTGACCCTATAAATACCAATCATGAGAAGTGTCTGACACATCTGCTAGGGGTAAAAACCTTAAGGCCGACCTGCACTTAAATTTATTATAAATAATAAATTCAAAATAAATGTTCTGCTCATCAGATTAAAATCAATTTTAGATCGATTTTACACCTCTCTGAAAGAGGAATCCAATACAAATATTGGAATCTTCCTTTGAGCATCACAAGATGGAGTTTGGACCAAGTTGTCCAAATTTAACACAGGCAGATGTGGGAAGTCTTGGTAGCATTGTATGAAGGCTCTTCCGAACAGCAGAAGATGTACTAAAAGCAGAAATGGAGGATGATGCAGATGTAGAAAGGGAAGCGTATTGTTCCATTTTTGTCGAAACTTCAGGAAATCCATAATCAGCTAGTAGCAGTAGGGGCCACCCCTTCTCCTACAGCGATGGTGAGACTGGCTCTTAACGCAGTCTCTAAAGAATGGCAGGTGTTCGTCCAAAGCAACCTTGTCGGGCTGGGAAGGGATGTGGGCTACTCTTTGTTGATTTTTGGTAGCATCAGATGTGCTCTAAGTCTCAAACTTTGTGGAGAGGCTTAGACACATGCATTACAGATAACCCAGAAATTGTTTTGGGAAATTCCACCCAGAAACAGTTGTATAAGAAAAAATAATTATTTTTAACAAGGACCCTAAGTCTAACTTAGGAAATTAAAATAATTAATGAGTATTAATGTAAACTGTGGGTGAAACTTCTAGAAAAAGCATATCAAGTCTAATATAATCTTAGCCGTTGATTGGAGATCTAATCTCGGTTGTTGAAGTCTCAACGAAAAGACTATGAAGGAAGGCTTGAGGGTCATTTGTAAGATACACCGAGAGGATCTAGAGATCGATTTTTCTGAAGTGAGCAGTGCTCAAGACGAAAACACGATCTAAGTGATTCTTCAACGCAGTTGAGGGGCAGAGACAGTTTTGGCAGGAGAATCTTCTCCAGGCCAAGGATCAGTAGCAGAGAGGCAGAGAAAGACGAAGAGGAGGCTGCGCAGAGCCCAGAACGAGTGATGCAGCACCCCAAAGGGGTGACGCAAGGCCACACAGGGGCAGCGTAGTTCTTCAGCAGAAACTCTGATTTCAGCTAGGGAAATCCAGATCTGAGTTGGGAAGGGTTGGATCAATTTTCCGGAAGGGCTGAAATATCATGCAGAAGGGGTGATGCAATTCCAAATCTGAACACACGCAGGCGTACACAGCTACTGTGCAGAGGCAGCGCAAAGGGAGTTGGGGTTTCATCAATTCAGCTATCGGATCAGTCGAGACTTATAGAGTGAGCTATACTCACTGATTTCTTTCTCTATCAGTATTCTGTGTAACTGATTTGTCTGGTGAGACAATCATAGTTGTATCCAGTTTAAGCTGCTTAATAATAAAAGAATCAAATCTATTACACCGATTTTTTCCGCATTGGGTTTTTCCGAGGATGTTTGTCCAAAAACAACGATGTCTTGTGTGTGTGTTATTTTTCTTGCTCAGATTTATGTTTGTTGAGATTTTGGGGTGTTGGGGTAGCGTCGGATGTACTCTAGCTCCCAAACTTTGTGGAACAACTAGAGTACATAAGATCTCCAAGACCCAGAAAGTGTTTGAAGAAATTCCATCAAGTTTAAGAAATATTTAATTAATTCATCTTTTTAATTAAGGACCCTAAGTCTAACTTAGGAAAATTAAAACATTAAAGTTAATTAAATTAAACATGTGATGAGAATGACTTATGGTCAGTACCGGTGAGGCGGATGGTCCAGTCCCAGGCCAAGAGTACAATGAGGGCAGAGAAGGAGCAATCCAGAGCAGCGCAGAGGCAACAGCTACGCAGTCCAACCAAGAGCCCAACAGGGGCAGCGTAGAGGGAGCAAGAGCGAAGGAAAGCTAACGCAGGCCCAGTTAGGGCAGCGCAGGGGTAGCGTAACCCCTTCTAGGGTGACGCAAGCCCTTCCTGAGCAGCGCAGAGGCTGACGTAGGCCAGGACGGCTGGCACAGAGGGCTTCATAGCAGCGTTAGGGTTTCCAAAGGCCAAAAAGGGGCTGAGTTTTGTAAATCTCGTTTTTTGGTGTGAATCGGTCATATTTTTCTGTCTCTGGGATAGAGGTATTGCTGCCATTTATATTTCTCTATCAGGTTAACCAGTTTGGTGCCCAGATTTGTTGTACTTAGAATCTGCATAATAATAAAAACCCTCCAGAGCTAGCAGCACTGGTTTTCCTGCATTAGGTTTTTCTAGGGACATTTGTCTAGAAAATACTTGTGTGTCACTTTGTCTATGAGCATGTTATTCAATATTTGATCAATATGTGTAGGTTGTTAACTGTATTTACTTCGATGTTAATTCTGTATATTCAGATTAATAACTTATGTAAGTAGGAAAAGTAAATCAAGATTTAATAGTAGGGTTTCTTAAGTTTAAGAAATTTTCACATGGTATCAGAGTGGTTGCAGATCAAGTTGGATCTCCAGCAAGACGGCTGAACAAATGTGTTGCAAAAAGCAACAGCAGCAGCAGAGAAACCGGAGAGGGCAATGCAACACCAGAAGGACGCAGATGCAGCAAGAGCCACGCAGGGGCTGACACAGTCCCAGCTGGGTGACGCAGAGACAACGCAGTGCCTTCCAAAGGGACACAAGAGCAGCCTACACTGTGTAGAGGCTGCATTGAGCCAATCTGCTCACGCAAAGGCAAGCCAGGGTGATGCAGTCCAGAAATTGATTGTTGTGTAGAGTGTCGTGAACCAGAAGCTAAGCTGCAGATCTTCAATAATTGCTGGTGGGGTGAAGGTTCTGCCCATGCAGAATTAAGCCTAAGCTAAGTTGACAAAGAGCGGGAGGAGAACAACTACTCAGCAGATTTCATTGCCAAATAAATCTGAAGATCGATCGTAAGGTGATCAAAGAGAGTTGATTCATTGTGTTTGGCAGACTTCCAAAGGAGAAAGTCAGTTGTCAGAGGGAGCAGAAGGTGTCTTTCTCGCCAAGGACCCTAGATCTGAGTCTCTAGCAGAGAGAGGAGGATCTGTTCTGACAAATTTCTGAGAAGATGGCGCCACACGGACTACGTGATCAGGATAGGTTGGACGGCCTGTCCAATTTTGTTATTTGGAAGGCTAGAATCTTGGTAGTCGTGGAGGCATAAGGCTTGAGGGAGCATGCAGAGAAAGTCTTGGCTACACTAACCGATGCGAAACTCTTGGCAAAGCATAGTGAAGCAGCAACACATGCCAAGTGCTTCATCCGTTAAAGATCATGTGGTACCACACATAGCCGAGAAGTCGACAACTCATGAGATGTGGGAAGCTTTAACCACATTGTATCAAGAGAAGTCCGTCCAGAGGAAGATAATTCTGGAGAACCCGCTGAGGTTATTGATGATGTCCAGGGGAGAGAAAATCGATCCTTTCCTATTTAGGCTGCACTCGATCCGGGATCAGCTGACTGGCATGGGGCTCAAGGTAGAGGATGATGTCATGGTGAGGACTGCTCTAAATGCTGTCACAGAGGACTGGGAAACATTTGTCCAAAGTCTTTTGGGCAGAATGGACCTTCCTAGCTAGGACAATATGTGGGCTATCCTCTGAGAAGAGGAAATTCGCCGAATGAGCAAGAGGCAGACCAGCACCGGAGCGAGCAAGGTGAGGAAGGAAGAAGAGGAAGATGCAGCCCTGGCATCAAAGAAGCAGCAAAGGAAACAGAAGCGTGATCTGTCAAAGATCAAATGTTTCCAATGCAACGAACTTGGACACTTGCCAACAATTGTCCTCAAAGGAAGAAGGACAAGGAAGCTTCTAGTTCCAAGGTTGTTGTAGTAGACGATGGCTCCGACGATGACGTAGCCATGAGCGCTCATGAACCACGGACGTAGGGTAATATTGATTTGTAGAGCAGCTACAGAGTGCTGGCAAGATCCTTGAGTAGCCCAACTCTTGGATCACATACGAGCTACGGGAGCCTTAAGACAGTAGCGGGAGAAGTGAAGCAGTGGGTGCAGAGGATCACGAATGGAGCAGAGGCAGAGCTGGATGCTGTAGAGGGAGCGGCACAGTGTAGATGCAACATCAGCATAGAGAGCAGCAGCACAGAGGCAGCGCAAAGGAGGTTTGCTTCTACAGTGCAGAGCTACAGCAACGCAGTAGCCTCCGGAGGACAGCGCAGAGCAGCAACCTATGGAGCTTTAGTGATGACATGCAGCCCAACTAACTTGTCTGTCAAAGATTGGGTGATGATCCTTCAGTTTCTTACTCTCAGCAACTGAGTTGCAATGCAGCAGTTAGCAGTGGCAGTGTTATGAGCAACACAATGCAACAATTTGAGAGGGAGCTCCAGTACGGATGTAGCAGTGATGGTTGCAAAGTCATGGGCAACAGTACATAATAGCAGTAGCAGCACAATGATGAAGGGCAAAAGGCCAAGCATCAGCGCAGAGACCAACACCAGAGATCAGAGCAGTGCTTCAGGGTGAAGTGTATTGCTAGAGCACATTCCTCACTAGGAGGGAGTGTTGAGATTTTGGAGTGTTGGGGTAGCATCAAATGTGCTCTAGCTCCCAAACTTTGTGGAAGGACTACAGTACATAAGATCTCCAAGACCTAGAAAGCATTTGAAGAAATTCCATCACATTTAAGAGATATTTAATTAATTAATCGTTTTAATTAAGGACCCTCAGTCTAACTTAGCAAAATTAAAAGATTAAAGTTAATTAAATTAAACATGTGATGAGAATGATTTCAGTGACGCGGATCAAGCAGCTTCTAATCTTAGCCGTCGATTAGAGATTAGATCACGACTGTTGGGTTTCGAACGAGAAAAGTATAAGAGAAGGGCTTGGGGTTAGTTGGAGAACACACACACTGGCAGAGCACTGAAGCTAAGCTGAGATTCTAGGCGGTCGACAAGAATTTTCTCAGAAGTGTTTCAGCTGCAGCGAGGGGCAGTATTGGCGAGGGGGATGGTCTAGTCCCAGGCCAAGAGAACAACAAGGGCAGAGAAGGAGCAATCTAGAGCAGCACAGAGGTAGAAGCCACACAGAGCAGCCGAGAGCCCAATAGGGGCAGCGCATAGGCAACAGGAGGCCAGGAGGGCTGACGCAGGCCCAGCTAGGGCACCGCAGGGGCAGCGTAACCCAGTCTAGGGTGACGTTGGCCCTTCTTGAGCAGCACAGACGCTGACGCAGGCCAGGAAGGCTGACGCAGAGGGCTTTAGAGCAATGCTGGGGTTTCCAGAGGCCAGAAAGGGGCTGAGTTCTGTAAGTCCCGTTTGAGGGTGTGAATCAGTCATATTTTTTATTTTCTGTCTTGGAGATAAACGTATTGCTGTCGTTTATATTTCTCTGTCAGGTTAACCAATTTGGTGCCTAGATTTGTTGTACTTAGAATCAGACCATAATAAAAACCTCCGTGTTGGCCATCGATTTTCCCGCATTGGGTTTTTCCAAGGACTTTTGTCCAAAAAAATCCTTGTGTGTCAGCCTCGTTCATGAGCATGTTATTCCGTTGTTTGACCCGTATGTGTAGGGTTTTTAACTCTATTACCATTATTATTCCGATTATTCGTATTAATAAATCATATAAGTGTAGGGTCTTTAAATCAAAATTTAACATATAGTGGTTTCTTAAGTTTAAGAAATTCTCACACTATTTTCACAAATATTTTAATGGGTGAAGGTTGCTACAGTAACTGCTTCGATATTTTAAGAAGTAATCTTTAAATGACTTGTTAAATCAGATTTGCAAGTAGGAGAAGTAGTTCAGCGTGTCGCAGTAGGGATTCCAGATCTAAATCATGGAATTTTCACATGGTATCAGAATGTGTATTTTGAAACAGAAAGAGCAGATCCGCTACCGAGTCAGCGTCAAAGAGTCACAGCAAAGCAACAATTAGAATCCCCGCAGGGATCGTACGCGGGGCTCGGTGAAGCTGAAAATCTAAGTGACTTTCTCTGATTGAGTCGAAAAAGAGGTAAGATCTCCAGATTGGAATATTTCCAAGGGAGAGGGAGCAGCGCAGAGCTGGTGGGACGCAGTTTCTACAGACATATTTTGATTTTGCTAAGCGAAAAGTCGTCAGAAGAAGAAGCAGCATAGTGAGGGAATTCTCTTCCTCAAGAAGTTCCTAGCTGGGGAATTTCAGTTTTTCCAAGATCTGAGAAGCAGATCCAGGCAACATATCTACGAGCTCCACAAGGAGTGCATAAGCCTCTCTAATGCTGCGTAGAGGGGGAAGAAGAGGAGCAGATTCGACATTTCTGATGGCCACGACACCTCACGGGCTTAGAGATCAAGATAGAAGTTGAGATCTAGAAGGCAAGAATCACTTGTCTTCTTTATATGAATATGATTTCAAGCTCTTCGTGATTGCACACGGTGGACCTGCTTTTGTGTAATTTATGTGTTCTACAGTTTTAAGGAGCGACAAAAGGTTGTCGTTGTCACATGGTGGCCGAGATAGTATTGCACTTTTCTCCTATGTTATCGGATCCGTCAGCCCTGATGGCTGGATCTGCGGATCCCCGGATCGGAGACGGAGACGGAGACGGATACGGAAAGATCCGTCATCTTCTCTCCGTAGGTAAAAAACTGTCATCATACATATCCAAACGGAAAATTCAACGCAAATCAATCTACTGATAAGAAATTAATTAATATACATCCGTCCGAAAATAAACTAGGAAGTGCGGAAAATTCAACGCAAGTCAATCCAATGATAAGAAATGGATTAATGCATCTGTCCGAAAATAAACCAGGGAGTTACGGCTTACGGGGTACATAAAACATTTTATAAACTTTAATTCAAGTCAATATAGCAATAAGAAATGGGTTAAGTGGGCACGCCACAATTTATTATTTCTACGTTGACCGTATAATAAACTTTAATATAAAGACATATTATGAACTTTAATACAAGGGAGTTGCTGGGCTACCTAAAATTTATTATTTTTATGTTGAGCATATTAAAAACTTCTATGCAAGACATTATATAAACTTTAGTGCAAGTAAATAAAGCGAATGATAAAAAAGGATAAGTGGGCAGGCCACAATTTATTATTTCTATGTTGACCATATAATAAATTTTAATATAAAGATATATTATAAACTTTAATACATGTTATTTATTTAGAAGATATTTTAAAGTTGAAAAAGTAAGTTTATATTTTAATCAACTTTAAAGTTTATTTTCAAGTTTAAAAATTATTTTTTTTCAAAAATAAGTTTAATAATTTAATAATTATAACTAATATTTAATGTTTAAATATTTATAAATGATGTATTAATTATATTATGATTAACTTAATAATTATCATTAAATATTTATAAATGATGCATTAATTATATTATGATTAACTTAATAATTATTTTTAAAGTATTATATAGAAGTTATATATATGAAAATTCACATATGTTTTTTAACTTTAATATAAGTTTAATTATTTAGAAATGATTTATATAATAATTATTTATTGGATGTAAATATTATATATTTAGAACTTAGCATATGTTTTTATTTTATATTTATATAAATTTTAATTTTAAAAATTATAAAATATTTTATATTTGCTTGTACTTGCCGTTTCCTTGGCGTTTCCGGATCCTGGCTTTTCAAAAAACTGACGGATCCGTATCCGAATCCGGATCCGTATCCGTATCCGGATCCGAATCCTGGTAACTTAGCTTCTCTCTCTCCTGGAGGAAGGCCACAGCCCTTGCTGTGAGTTTCAGATAGGCTGCAAGCCTAATATAGCATGTACAGGTGGGCTGGAAGGCTGTTGTTGATTGCACAGGAGGGGCGAGGCATAAATCCTAGTACATGTGTGGCAGGAGGCTTATTTGAGGGTAGTTTATAGCCCAGATTTGAAGCAAAGAGTGGTCTGATTTATTTGGAGGGAAGTCGCAGCCTTGAAGGAGGCTTGGAAGTGAAGGAAAGGAGTTGTAGCAGCTTGCCAATAGCCCTAACCAGGTGTACCAGGACTACAATGAATACACCAGCCCTTGATAACATGACGTATGTATGTTAGTGATGTGTTTGTGTTGAGTTTGGTGCTAGTTGGTGGTGTCCATGTTTAGACAGACTTGCAGCCTGTGGGAGCCAATTGTTGGGGTTGACTTGGCTGATTGGAAACCTCAACAAGGAGCAGATTTCACAGGGGAGTATTGGGCATCATTGGACTGATGGAGGGCAGCATTTTGGTCGCCCAAAGTAGCCATAGATCAGCGTGACAAGAAGGACATTGACAGTTGTGTGTTGGGTGAAGGATTGACCCTAATGTGTAGCTCTTTGATGGACGAAAGAAGCTACTAGATTGGCAGAGTGGAGCTCAGGGATTGGCCAGCCTAGAAGAGCATACTGGATCAACCTGTGTTCATTATAGCTGAAGCGACTTGCCACAGTGGTAGGTGGCAGCCCTCCTGGAGACTCTATGTGTTGTCCTTTGATGGACTAAGGGGCAGCTAGAGAGCAGAACGGGAGCAAAGGACCGGCAAGACAAGATACAAGAGGCTGCAGCGAGATTGTCAGTGTATCTTGTAGTCTTGTACTTGTGGATAATTGAGGGTCATTATCCCTTTTATGGGAAGCCCTAGACTGTTGTATTATTCAGTTGGTTTAATATAACGAAGATTGGGTTGTTGTACACATTTGTACATGATTTTGTAAAAAGTTGTTTATACTTGTGCATGTGTGATTTACTGCTTTATATTGTTCCTCTGTGCAAAGTAGCTTTGTTAAGATTCTTGGTTTGGTATCAGAGATTCTAAGATTCTATCCTAGATCCAAGGTCATGGAAATTCAACATCCTACATCTTTTTAGAATTGAGGCTGCCATGATTCAATTAAAGTTTTCCCAAACCAGCAAACAAAGTCAGAACTCACATTGTCAAAGTCATGTGAGCACGTCTGCTGCTGCTGTTGCCCGAGATCAGGCAGCACCCATATCACTGTAAATATGTTGCGTGACACATCAATGCTGAGGATATGATTGGGCATGGAAGTCTGTTAAGAATAGTCATCATTCACAACAATATCAGTGCCAAATCATTCACAACGATATCAGTGCCACAGCAAAGAAATCAGATGATGCCACTGAATGTGCAGGTGTCCAACTTCAAATGGGCATCATTTTGAAGGAGATGCCATTTGCATTACAGTGGATGTCATTGAGGACGCCAAAAGAGGCAAAAAAAGGAAGGGATGATCATTCTAAACAGGGTGTGAATTATTGCTTTAGCTCTAGTAGAATTTTTCTCTTCAAAACACATGGCCTTTTCATTTCCCTCCAAAAGTAATCAAACAATCAATTCCCATGGTAATGTAAACAGTCAATGGAGAGACAGAAGTGCAGAAAAAACAGTCAACATATTATAGTCCAGTTATATGCTTAAGGTAAAAAAGTCGCCACATAAAATTGTTATACTCACCACCGCTGACAATAAATTCCCTAGGAAATGATGACAAAAAGTGTAAAAACTTGCTGAAAGGCACTTCATAAATCACCACTAGAGCCGAAGCAGCTACTATGATATACTCACACACTGCATCCACAATCAAATGGTCAGAGAGATTATAGATGGCTCTAGAATTCATAAAAACCCAAAATATATTAATGGAGCACCATTGTTGAATTCATTGTAGCAAAGTCTTTAATCCTGACACCATAAAAGGCACATAGGAAAAAGGACCAAAAGATTTGATATTTTGCTGGTTGGGCACAAACCTTGAGATCTATACTTTGGGTTAAAATGTTGTTTACTCTTCTCAACAACAATTCGAAGAACCTCAACTAAGTCTGCAATTATATCTTTTTGTAGAGTATGCCTGCTAGCTATGACATTGCTGTTGACTGTTTTAGATAACAGAGTAGATTCATTTAAAGTTCCTTCATCTTCAATCCAATCATCTCCACAGGCAGCTTCTTTAATGCACAGAGCTAGAGTCATTAGTCCAGCTCGCCCAAGAGATTCACATTTCACAGAAGACGCCAAATACCGAACAAACTTGTCATGAGTACTGCAGATATCATAGCAACCAAATTATCTACCCTTTATTTCAATTTCACATATATCAAGCTAGTATTCATAAACCAGAAAAGTTTAGAAGTCAATACAAGCATAAAGTAAAAAGATCCTATCATTGGACCTGACTGATTATATATATATATATATATATAACCATGAGGTTTTGCAATAATTCTGGCATGCTAATCTAACTCTAAAATTTTGGAGTTTAAATCTCTATAGTCTATAAAAGGGGCAAACAATCATTCTAAAGGGGCGAGAATACAAAAAAGGAATAGAACATAGAACAGCCACTCCAAATGCAGAGATAACACTTTCAATGCACAAAATACAAAGGATAAACTCTACTATTTGATTCCACCTCTCTGGTCATTAAATATTCATTTAACTAATTTCATGCTAATCCTTATGGAATACAATTGACAAACTTACATAACTTGATTGACAAGTGGCAATGTAAGCATCAAAAGTGGTGCAAAAATGATGTAAAGTGAGATAATCAACAAGAATAGAGAAAGGTTGCATTGATACTTGGGTATGGAGATATGTCAGGTACAGGTATGGAGTACCCGAATGTCCCAAAATATAGGTATGCCAATAAGAGGTATCGAAAATACTAGACATAAAGGATATATACATCCATGCATTTGATAATAAAATTTTGACATAAGATATTAGCTTAAACTTGTCTAAAATTAAAGAATTAAAAGAGCAGTAAATTCTCAATACTCATATTCCAATTTGACATATATAAGCCTAAACAAAAGTATCTTCATTTTTCACTACAACTGTAAACCAAGTCCAAAGGGACATAACAAATGCATTAAGTACATTGTTAATATTACTGTTCAATACTCAGTTTTTAAAGAAACAAAAGTACAGTGATAAGAAGAAAACACAGCATAAAAGACAGATTTCATCTGAATCATCTATAAAAGCAAGGTACTCATCAATATAATCATTGAGCGTCAACTCTCAAAGGAATCTCACGCTCACAAAGCTTTGCATCACTAGATGGTGATGAATCATTGTCCATGTCAACTTTGAGAAGCCATCTATACAAATTTTCTTCCAAACAATTTCTTAGAGATACAAATCCCATTCCTTAATAGACTAGGTTCTTAGCTTTCTTTAATGTCAAATAGTTTATATTAACATTATAAAGGAGGTATGCATTCCAATTCCTCTCACAAGCAAAATGAACTCACCACCAGAAAATCTAGTCGTACAGATAATTGTTGTAACTTGCAGTATCCTATGACATGAAGTGTCTACCAATTTGTAGGATCCCTAATGTTCATATCTATGTTTGTATCCTTGAACACAAATTCACATCGTCCAGAAACATGTGCAAATCATCACTAATTCTTCTCCTTATCCAAACACCATCCTCACTCATCACATAAAGACGTGTCAAGTCTTCATTGATGAATGGTTTCCTCTTTTTTTCCCTTTACACACTGTTGTCCCATGAAGTGTACACCTAAGGTGAACGCTTAAAGTAAGGGCTGTCACTCTGATCTGTTGAGAAATCTAGGGGCAGCAATATAGGATGATTTCTCTTGCCTTGATAACTGTTTGTGATATATTTTTACTTCACTTAATTAGCTTATTCTTTCTCTTCACTTATTATTAGTGTTTTTCTTCATCAAACAGCTACCAAACCATAAAGAACAGTACGACAAAGGACACAAGATATAGGCGATCAGCCAGGGCCAAAACCTCTCCAACTTTGAAAGCAAAACCCACAAGAATTCTTCTTCTTATAGAATCTTCAATTGGCGAATTTCAAGACCTAGACCCTTGACAAAGAACCTTTCCAAGACCAAGTCAAAATTCTTCCCTTGAAGAGCTTTTCTTCCTTCCAAGCTAATGCTGGTCAAACTGACTGCTACACCACTGTTTTCGGCTTCTCTTCAATTTCGGCCTCTTATTACAGGCCTGCAAATTTTCAGCCAGCCTGCAATTACAGAGATCCCACATTATGTGTCCTCTTGTCTCATTGTTCTTCATAGTTTTGCAGCTGTTTGGTGATAAGAACACAATAATAATCATGAGAAAGAAGAAATTAACTACAAGTACATCAAGTTAAGTAAAAGAACATCACAAGCAGTTATCAAAGTAAGAGAAATCGCCCTAGGGCCTAATCTAGCTGCCCTTGATTTCTCAACATGGTATCAGAGCTAAGGTGACAAGAACAAGGAAAAGGCAGCTTGAAGATCATCCAATTGAAGAATGATACATAAAAGCATCAAGGAAATCAAAATCATCAAAAACAAAGAGCATCAAGGAGTACTATCCATCACATCACAAGGATCATATCATCACAACTTTTGAAAGAAGAAGAAGACCTCAAAGACCCTACCTCCATTGAAAGAAGGTCTCTACACACTTGAAGTATTCTTGGAAGCATTCTCAATCTATCCAAAGGAATCAAGGCAATCTCCCTCTCTTGAAAAAAAGCATTGCCTTTTGAAGAAAGAAGATCATCAAAGAAGTAATCATCATCAAGGAGGCATCTTCAATTGTCAACAAAGGAGTAGTGGAAGTCAACATCATCAAGAAAGCATCTAGCGAAAGACATCATCATCAAAGGAGAATCTTCAATTGACAAGTAAGTATTCTATATTTTATGTCTCAATCTACAATGACTTCTTTCTGCAAGGAGAACAACAAACTTGTTGGGACATCAAATTACCTTACATGGAAGAAGAGAATAGATTTGATTCTCATAGAAAATGAAGTTAGTGAATATGTCATGGGCTCAATCACCAAACCTTCTCAAGAGCAATCTCAAGCACCATCGAAATATATGAAAGGAGAAATAAGAGCTCAAAGAATCCTTATTGAGTCAATCAAGGATTCCCTCATTCCTTATGTAGAAAAATTGAAGACATCAAAAGAGATCTATGAAAAATTGGTGGAATCGTTCTTTGTAAGTACTGCAGGAGAAATTATATCATTAAGAACCGAACTATACATGATGAAGGTATCAAAGGAAGAAGGGGTAGCCTCATACCTTATGAGGGTATCTCAAATAAGAGATCAACTACAAGAGCTAGGAGAAGTAATGTTTGATCGAGAGATGACCACCATTTTGCTCAATGCACTACTTGATGAATGGGGCAACTTTGTATCTAGTATCTATGGAAAGAAGGAATGTACTCCATTCAATGATCTATGGTCATTATGCAAAATTGAAGAACTAGATTGAAGGCAAAGAACAACGTTGGATCTAGTAAGCAAATTCAAGCATATGTTTCTATGGCAAGGAAGAAAGGGAAGTCTCAAAAGAGATTTCAAAAGAAAATTGACATGTCTAAGATTCAATGTTATGAATATAATGCATTATATGGGCATTTCAAAATAAATTGTCCTAAACTCAAGAAGGACAACAAGAAGAGAAAGGAAAGAAATGAAGCCCATGTCACCGAAGAACTAGAAGAACCTAAAAAGAAGAAGTCAAAGAAGGATGAAGTGAAAGACCTTTACTATGACTGAAATAACATCATACACTTGGTTCTTTTCAATTTGTAGAAGATAGCAGTCATGATGGAAAGCATCACAAGTATGATAGGATGCATTATAGCAGAGATTGAGATGACATCATCATAGAGGCATGGATGGATAGCCGAAGTAAAAGCATATATGATTGAAGCAGTCATAATACATGATATAAAGGAAATAGCTCATGGCATATTCATTGATAGCATAGAAGGATAACCGAAGTAACAAATTGAACGATTGAAGCAAGTCATCTAGCAAGATAAGAAGATAAAAGTTTGTCACACCTCATCTTCATTAGAAGGAAGCATTTGTAGAATAAGGATCATTAAGATCCTCCATTGGAATCTTTGTTAAAAGATTCACCTCTACTTAGAAAAAGCAAGTGTCACATTCTATCTAGTATGGAATCATGGAATCCTCAATTTAGAAGGATGATGGTATGATGACAAAGATGTGCAGCATGCCAAGTTGGTTGAAGTATTTTCATCTTCAAGCAAGGAAATGAAGTTGCAAGAAGAAATTCCAGATGACCGCATGAAGGAAGAGGTATGTATATATTTTGTAATAGATAGATAAAGTCATGTCATTATATGGCTGCAGATAGAATGGTTAAAATGCTCTTTATCATAAGAATGATGAAAGAAAAGGGAACTCTTCCTTATGAAAAGATACATGAAGGCATGAATACAATGTGCCTTGATCTCTTCTACATGATAGAATCTATATGAATATAATCTCATATATGATATGAGGTGGTGGGCAATGATTAACTATGTATAAAAGATCCTGAGGAAACAATATGTGAAGAAGGTGAAAGAAGAGTTCAAGAAAGTTGTATCTCTAGTCATGCAAGATAAGATAAGTGATAAACATCTGATGACAAGAAGGATTAGCTATGACATCTCCATGGAAGAGGTATGTAGACTCTGATATATATGTTGAAAAAGGAGAACCTTGGTAATGTATGTCTTGGATATGGATCCATACAGTATGCAAAAGGATGTTGATGTTGCAAGAAGCATATGTCATGACAAAGGGCCATCCTAAAGAGGTAATGTTGATTTGACATTCATTTTTTATTTTTGAAAGAAAGCATCTAGTTGGGTTGTAACAGGGCTACCGAAAGACAGTTGTAGAAATTCATCTACAACTAGTACACATACGATTGGATGGAAGATACTTAAAGAAACATGACTTGAAAAAGGTAGCAGTATGAAAGTTAACCAGATGATGACTAAAGGATATCGCTTCCCGATGAAGAAAAGGATGACATGACTATTGGTTCAACACTATGTTTCGTTGAAAGGAAGTGATAGAGAAGATGGTCGATGCCCTAAGAAGAAGTTATGGAAGAAGATGACTCCATGATGAAGAAGTTGAAATTCATGCATGATGATGCAAAAAGGAGGAGCCCTACAAGAAACTGATAGTACCATGATCTCCACCAAAGAATAGATAGTTGTTGTTGGTGGAAAGTCCCTAGTTAAGAGGGAACTTGGGTATATTCCTTGTATAGGAATCAGTAGATCCTCCCTAGTTGAGAGGAACATATAGACACGTCTTGTCTTCATGCTATGAAGAAAGAATGGAGGAATGGGTAAGCATATGAGATTGATTTCGATACTCTTTAAGGATGAGGTAGGGCATCCAATAGGTAAGAGTAGTCGAAGAGGAAATTCCATGAGGATGTGTTAATCCAAGATGGGAATGGTCCTAGAAGGACATACCTTGTGAACATCCAAATGGGGTATGTGCCTCGAGAGTCAATGATGAAGGTTTCTATTAGCCATTGTCTCCCCAGCATTATGCTCTATTCTTGTGGAGAGATAGAGTTGTTAGTCAAGGCCTTGAAATAATAGCTTATGAGATGGCTTACCAATCCGACTCTTCTTATGAGAATTCTTCAGTATGAAAATGTCCATGTACTGTGTATGTATTATGAATACCTCCCTAGTTAAGAGGGAGTGTTGGAAAATGTAACTAGGTTCGGTCTTCATAATGTCTCATGTAATCATGATTTTATGTATCTGATGTAAAGAGAAAAAGAAAAATTTATTATTGCTATTTTATAGCATGGGTTTCATGCTCAAGATCATTTTTTTTTAGGTCAAGCACCCATTGAATGCTTCTAGGGCTTTGTCATAAATTCTAGGTGTCAAAGAGTAATTGTAATATGTAAAAGACCCTATTGGACATCATGTATCAAGTCAAAGGAATTTATGTAAGTCAAATTTGAGTCATAAAGTCCCTCCAAGATCAAGTCGGCCTGCAAGTAGACAAGTCGGCCTTCAAGTGACAAGACGGCCTCATTAGGGATGTCTGAACCTCATGAAAGCCTATACATAAGATGGAACTCGACTTCATTTGGAGAAGACACAAAATCAAGTTCGACTACAAGAAAAAGAAGCTTAAAAACCAGCGAAGAAGAGGAGAACAAGAGAGAATATAAATCGAAGTATTGGAGGATTGTTTTAGGGTTGAAATCTCTCACACGTGCAAAGGAATTAGGGCATTATTTATTGCAGCAAGACTGAATTGCAGACCTGTCAAGAGAAGCCAAAGTTTGGGTTCATAACGATCAAGTTTGAAGACTGAGTTGCTAAGGAGAAAGAATATCCCCAAGCGAAGAAGAAAAGAGATATATTCTACCATATTCCACTCACACATGCGAGCTAGGGTTTCTGCAAGAAGGCCGAACATTGCAGTCATAAGCTGCAGGTCCGTAATTGAGGTCGAAGGAGAAGCCACATCAGTTTTGAAGCAAGTTTGACTTGGGTTGACTTTCAGAGAAGCATGTTCATCAAGGAGAATGTGGAATAGGTCTTGTAGGGGTCTTTGTCAAGGGTCATGTTACCCACCACTTTGTGGGTGATATCGCTAGGAGAAATTTTTTCTCCATGATGGACCTCTGTCGACAGCCCCTTGTAGCCATCAACTAGCTCGTTACGCCATTTCTTCGCCACCTGAGCCAGCCATGCGGTCCCTCACCCATTTGTATTGATCGTATGATTGAAGGTGGGCCTCACGAACCTAAAGGTATGCCTTGTCATTTGGTAATTGAGTGTTGGGTTTACTTGTCATGGACACTTTTGGGCATGGATTGATAGGGGGATTCGGCAAAAAGAGTGAGCTTAGTTTGTGTTTCTGTCCCCTTGACCTCTTTTGGATGTTACCCTTGGATTTTAGTCCCATGGGATCTCATTTGCTGACCATTTGGTTTTAGGGTGGTACTAGTTGGGAAACCCCAATTTTGGTTGTGTGGTCCCGCTCCCTTATCCACATATACCACTCCCCTTCCATTCACTATACCCCCATTCATCATATTTCCCATTTGGGTCCACATTTCATCTCTGGGTCCACATAGGGTTAGCCTCCCCATTCCCTTGCCCCCACCTTGGCTCAGGCTTAGAACGATGCCCTGGAGGTTGAAGGAGCTGAAAAGAAAAGTAAAAGCATAAATGGCCACATTCAACAGGAAAACATACCACAAGATGAAAAAGATGGTTGGGACAAACATAATTAGCACGTGGCCAAAAGCCAATGCATGAGCTCTACCCCAAAACCATGGTCGTCACCCTGGTTCCATAGGCCCTAGATGAGCCTCCTTTATCATTCAAGAACCCATTATTGTCCCAATCGCTAGAGGGAAATGAACTGCCCCACCAAAAAGGGGGGCACCCACTGATATATCTTACACATCATGCTCTTGCAAAAGGTATATAAAAGAAAAATCATAAAAGGCAAAAGGTATATAAAGAAGGGTGGAAAAATCAAGGTCGAGGCACCCTGTGTACCATGATTGCTCCCTCCTACACATTATATACCTAGGTGTGGGCTTCCATTTTTCTAGCTACCCTTGTGCCCGATATGTGACCTAGGATTGCCCTTCTTATTCCCTATTCCATTTCACCTCTTTATCAAATGCCACCACCATTTGAGGGATGTACCTTGGACATACTATCCCCTCTAAAGGTAGAAACCACCTAATAAGGTACTTGGCTAACCCCCTTTGGAGCTTGGAGACATTAGCAAGTGCCAAAGCCCACCACGGAAGAGCAGGCCATTATGAAGTGTCCACTTGTTGTCCATGGTTTGAAAGCTCTTTTACCTGATTACTTTAATAACTTGTTGCGCTGGAAGGCTAGGGGACGCATTGGATCTTATGTGGGATTGCAGATGGTGTCCATTTGGGTTTGGTCTCCCTATACGGGGTCGTAACCCTCCAGAGGGCTACATTGACACATATAGGGTGTGTAGAGAGCCATGGGCCTCCACAGTAGTAGACAGCACTCCATGGATTCCCAGAGATATTCATAGATTGCTAGAGATCTACCTTTTGGACGAGGAAAATGCATTTGGTACATTATGCCCAGTTGGCCCCACAGGTGCACCACACACATGACAAGTGTCCCAGGACTTGTACGTTGACATGGCAGCATTCATTCCATCATCTGAGCCCTTACAAATGGATTACAAGCATCTTTGACGGATATGGAGACCCATGAGGTCATTGGTGTGCCCCAACACCCACTGGGAGCACCACAGGTTTATTGTTTGGAGAACAAGGGGCCACCCCCTTGTCCATCACGTTTGGGGATCATATTCATCATTATGGCACTAATGGACCTCATCATGCCTCTTGGAGGGCCCTACGACATGCATAGATTATTACTTGACCCCTTGAGAGGCTGATTATTTTATTTGTGAGCTAGTTTGATGGCCTTGTCACCAAAAGTTAGTGAATTTGCACATTATTTTATTTTAGGGGCTAATGTAGGCCCATTAGGCAATTTGAACTCCTAATGAGTGTATAAATAGGAGTTAGATGAATTCATTTTGGATCATCACTTGGATTGGGATCTCATTTTGGATCACTTGGATTTGGCTTATCTTAAACATGCTAGACTCCATATCCCCATAGGACAAGGCACTGGTCCTATAATGTATTTTGTACTTGCTTCATGGGTTTCATGAGCAAGATTTTATTATAGGTTAGTAGACTTCTTTTTGATGTCTATCTAGGTTTTTGTCTTCTAGATATAAATGTAATGAGTGTCATATATACATGAAAGATCTAGTCAAAAGAAATGCTCCAAGACCAAGTTCAGAAACCGTGGAAGAATGGCTCTAATCAGCCCTCACTCAAATGCCGGAAGAGAAGCTATATTGATGTGTTAAATTCATCCTTCATCAGCTGGACAAGTCGGCCTACAAGCCAACTGGCAGGTCGGCCTAAAGACAGTATAATTTCCTCTATATATACCTCTGTTCTGCGGTCAATTTAGAGACAGATTTTCGGATATCTTGGGAGCTGCAGTGCGGATCTTTCGGACAGGGTTCAGTGCGGATTACAGGACGAGTTTAAGTGCAGTTTTTGGTCGAAGTTTCAGTGCGGATTGTTGACAACCTTTAGGACTATTTAAGATACATCCTCGTGATATATTAATGTAATGAATTGCTGCAGTTTTCCAGAACAGGAGTGCGGAATGTCTCTGGCAGTTTATCAAAGGTTGTGCATGTAATCCTGAAGTGGTCACAGCGTTCAAGGTTAAGGTTGTGCCATAGATACATGCAGCATGCAAGGGGCAGTGTTCGTGTGTTAAGGTGCGGATCAAACTGAGAATGGGAGTACGGATCTGTCCTAGTTCATGAACATGAATATGAGATCATCTTGAAGTGTGTTTGCAAAATGATCTAAAGTGAAGTTGTTGGGACAGTGGTCTGCAAAGAAGAAGCAGTGGGAAAGTGAAAGAAAGAAGGAAAGTAAATCTGAGATTTACTCTCCTAACTTCAGCCTATATATATCTCAAGCAACTGAAGATTCAACTGAAGGAAGTACTGGTGCAGAACAGTGCATCTAAGTAAGGACAAGGTCTTGGATGCATAAATAGGTCAAAGGTCTAATTCTGGGTCATGGTACTTGTCATTTGAAATCTATAAGAAGAATTTCTCGTGGGTTTTCCTCTCCAAGAGGGAGAGGTTTTGCCCTGGCTCTAGGAGCCTAATTCTTGTGTCTCGTGTCTTTTGATAATTGACTTGATGAAACATTTAATAAGCTAACGAAGGAAAGACATAAGTAACTCAAATAACCTCACAAGTAATTATCAAGAAGAGAATTTTGAATTAATCACTAGCCCTACAAATTCTCAACAGATAGCCCCTAATATAGACACATTTTTGGGACATGAAACAATTAATTAAGCCATGTAGATAATATAAAAAATACCTTCTAGAAAGTGAAGCAGAATATTGACGAATGAACTTGGCTGCACCTTTGCTTGTCTCTGAAGAATAGATGCCTCTAATACCTATTTAAAGCACAAGTGTTTAGAATGCAATTAGAACTCTGAAAGTAAATTATTTAGTGTTCCTAAGAACACTAGGTACACCACATCATATGTGATTGCATCGAATTCATTTTGTATTGTAAACAGATACTAGAACTGGTCTAGGAAAAGAAAAATTAAACACTTCCAAAGTTCAATAATACCTTTTAACCTAATAAGGTAGGATGTGCTTCAATGAGGTGCAATGACCTTAAGGCTTAAATTCCCTTTGTTCTAATGTCTTGCTTATATTTCACAACAAAGAGCTTATTTGGCACCGTTTAGAAATAGTTCATCTAGTTGGCATTCCATTGAACGTAGCAGATTCTCTTCATCAAGATTTGTAGCAATGAATCAAATAAGATCGCATCTTATCTAATTAGATCATATCAACTTCCATACAGATACAGGTTACATATGGAGATATCTTATACGACCATAACCCATCCTTCAGGTATTAATAACCCCATTTTTTTATCCTCAACCATTTAACAAAGAGTGGGTCCAATGTCTGGATACTGATATTACAGCTTTAAAAGCAAATAAAGTATGATAGCTCTGTTACCATATCATGAACATGGCAGAGCTTGTTATCTAGATCTGTGCTGCATAGTTTTTTTGTCATATTTCTGCAAGGGATAATAATTAAAAGAGCAATGGAAGATTTCAAATAATTTAGCAATGAATCCCTAGATAGCAAGCATTTGATGCTAGAAAGCATTGGAAAAGCTTGAAATATATGCACAGGAAAATTTTTAAAATAGCTTTACTAAAAATTGTTCTCCTTTCATGCATGACACTAATCAATCTTATATTCACATGTGCAGGGAGTTGATATGTCAATTGGATTTAACCAGAGTGGTTATCGAATGGAGTGTTATCCTCGCCTCCCAGGTTCTATCCCCATAAGTGACATTTGGAACTCATAATGAGTGTATTGTCGTAATGGCTTTGAGTCCTGTTGTTGACCTGACCTTGTGCCCTAAAGAATCTAACATTTACCCGAGGTACCACCCTCAGAATGAAGGGAAATGCCCAGTGATTTTCCCTTTAGGCTTGGATATGCCACCTCAAAGAAAACAGAGCAGGGAGTTGATCTACCAAACTTTATAACTACTAACACAAACCTAATTATGATGTTAGGTCAACAGAAATTTTTGTTTCCTAACTTTATATACTGACTCTTTAAGCTGGGTCACTTAGTGGACCCTTATACATTAACAGCATTTCATGTTAGTATTATCCCACCCCAACACCTTAACATGATAATCAGATTTCGCCCCCCCTTATTAAAAAGGATCAAAAAAAATTGCGAAGGACTTTAAACAGCAGTTACAAAATTTGACAAAATTACTATGATGATCTATAGGCCACATATGGCTCCTCCGCCATCCAATAAGGCATATAGGTGACTTATTGCGATGCTCATTGGTTCTCTAGGTAGGCATGACGGGCACATGTTGTCTTCAGTATTTTTTCAGTGTGTTTCATGTCTTCATTGGGCTTCTTCTTACTGTCAGCTCGTGCCATATTTTAAATTTCTCTAGAGTTTCATGCTTTGGAAACTTTAAAAGTTTACTCTCTTTTTTCCAGTAAAAATGAGACTCCATCTTTAACTTCTTGTTATTATCTTCACATTCCATCAAATTCTGAGACTTAATAGTGAAAGACTTTATGCTTCAACTGTTCCTGCTTTGATACCATTGTTGGTAAAGTGTAATATTCCCAATTAGCCTTGCTAATTGGAATATTGCATTTTGCTTTATTTTGCCGCTTTAGCTAGAAATAATAAATAAAGTGAGAAATAAGAGGGGTCACCTCACTTTAGTCACCTCACTTTATAATAAAGTGTTCTTTTCCTAGTAGATTGACGTTGTAACTTAGAGAGGGGGGCCTTGGGGGTCCACATGAGTATGATGGGGGGAGGCATCAGGCTGACCCAAGGTAAACTGCGCAGGTCAGAGGAGAGTTAAGTTTTGGAGGGAGTTTGGCATTATAAAAGGAGAGGTTCTCACCTCATTTGGATCATTCATGAGTTGATATTATTATTGATAGCTGGACTTCTGTCTGCTTCAGCACGCCGGTTGTTTAGTCGGTCTGCAGCACTGTTTAGTGCACGAGTGTCTCCGGTCGGAGATCTCACCCTTAGCCTCGGGGGACTTCGAGTGCCTGCCCTGGTAAGGTTTTTTTGGTTTCACCCTTAGCTTCGGGGGACTTCGAGTGCCCGCCTAGTAAGGTTTGTCCTGAGTATACTTTTCAGTTTCGACGGCAAAGGTAGCGGCGGTTTACGAAGTGCCGAGATCGCTGAGGAAAAGAAGAAGCTCTCTTGTGGGCTGCCTTGATTCGGGAGAGGAAGAATGTTTGTTTCTAACGGGGAGGAAGGGGACGGTCGGGCGGGAGTGAGGACGTTGTTGTTCCGGGGAGGGGGCGCGATCCGGATACGAGCGAGGGAAACGGCGCCAGAGGAGGAAGGGCCTTTGATTCGGCTTGAGGTGAGGACGGTGTCAATCTTGGGGGAAGGACGCGGTCACGAGCACATTGATAGATCCGATCTTGGAGAGGGTAGATACGGCGATTAATTGCGGATCTAGTCTTGTATGTTGCAGATCTGAAGGTATAGCACTAGATCCAGCTTGGGAGATTGCAGATCTGAGGAGATATTGGCAGATCTAGCCTAGCTCTGAAGAGATAACATCAGATCCAGCCTTGGAGGCTGCAGATCTGAAGACATATTGTCAGATCCAGCATAGATCTGGAGGTTTGGTAGCAGATCTGATCTAGGAGGACGCAGATCAGGAGGGATAGGACGCAGATCTGATTGGAGGCTTCAGATCCAGCAGATTTGAGCATTCAGGAGGCAGATCCACCAGGTAGGACGCTGATCTGGGGAGCAGGCTTATGTGAGAGGGCTCAACAGCGTTTTTCTAGCCTTCAGTAGCTGATCTATCTGTCTGGAGTTTTTGGTGCCTAGTGCTTCATCTGTTTCTGCACTGTCACTAGCAGAGACAGCGTTTTTCATTGGAGAGGGGTTTGGAGTTGAGATCAGCTGTTTTCCAGTCTTCAGCCTTCAGAGCAGCTAGGACGCTGTCCTTGTTGCAGCCATTATTCTGTCTGAGAGGGTTTCCACTTGCCTAGGGCAAGGATAGGTGCACTTATTCTGATTTTCTTGTACTCCTCTCTATGTACTTTCAGATTAATAAAATGGCTCAGTTTCCTGGAATTCTATGTGTCATTATTCAGTGATCTGGTTCAGCATTGTATTTTCTATATCTGTCTGGCATATTTCTGTTTATTACTGGTTATTTCCCTTTGGGGATATTACATAAAAGCATGAAAGATACACACAGGAAATATTAGAACATAGATTTACTATAGAGTCACTTCATATAATATGATATTTACTCTTTAATTCATTCGTAAGTTCAAATGGTTGACCTACCTATTAGCTTTCAAGGTTACTCTAAAAGTGATTACGTCATGATGTTTAGGGGTGGTTCTTGAGATTTGGGGTACATGGTGTATGATTAGCACTTGATGGTTGGAGCCCTAGAGAATAGGAGTCCTCAAGAAGACCAGGTTGGATCCTAAACCACTGATGGAGCTGTAGAGTTTGGAGCCTCATAGAGACAAGGTTGGTGCCTTGGCAAGATAGGGTTGGAACCCTGGAGGTTGCAGCCTCATGAAGTCCAAGTCGGTGCTTGGAAAAACACAGGTTGGAGCCTGGTGGATTGGAGATTGGTGTCTTCATCTAGGGTTGGAGTCGTAATTATTATTGTACTTGATTCATTGTAAAGAGGATTGGAATCCTCGTCATTGATTAATAAAATTATTATTCTATCATTGTTCATTTTGTGTTTATCATTGATCTTAACGTGATAACAATTGGAAAAGAAACACTAATTCCGTATTCCAACACCACCAAACGATTCGAATGGCCTAGTTATGCCTAATAATGCCCCTACAATAAAAATAATGTGCAAAATAACATCCTTTTGGTGACAAGCCCACCAAATAGCTCCACAATAAGAATAATTAGCCTCTCAAGAGGGTCGAAATGATAGATAAGTAGCTAATAGGGCCATTGGAAGGCCAAATGAAGTCCAACATGTGCCAAAATGAATAGAAGGGCTCCAAAAATAGTGATGAAGAGGATGGCCCCTTGATCTCCAACCAAATGATCGGTGGTGCCACTAAGTGGTTGTGGGGCCACAAAATCATCCTCATGGGTCTCCAACTGAATCGAACAAGCATTTATCCCATCTGCAAGGGTTGGAACAATGATGCAAGCCCTCCCTTTGTCTCCCATGGTGAGACACAACCACATCTGGGTCCTAGATCAACTGCCAAGTGTAAGGAGCAAGAGTGTATACGGTTGGACAAGGGGGTCCAGGTGCATCATCATCATCAACTAAGTGGGACACGAGCGAGCAATGAATGGTGTTGAAGGATCCCATGGCATGCCTATCTGCTCTCTACTATATTGGAGGCCTATGGCTCTTAACACACACCATATAAATGCCAATATGACCCTCTGGAGGGCTTGGACACTGTATAGGGAGACCAAACCCCAAGATGAAGACCCACTTGCAATCCTGCATAAGAACCAATGCGTCTCCTCACCTTCCAGTACAACAAATCATTAGTGTAATTGAGCAAATGAGCTTACAAGTCATGGAACCAAGTGGGCACTTCATAGTGGCATGCCCTTCCATAATGGGCTTTAGAGTGTACAGGTGTCTCCAAGTTCAAGAAGGAGGTTAATCAAGGACCCTATTAAGTGGTTTCAACCTCTAAGGAGTGACAGTTCCATGGTACATATGTCATATGGCAGGTGTCATGTGATATAATGATGGAACAGAGTGGGGCATCGGGGAAGGCTCCAAACCACATGCCATGGTACTAGGGTAGCTATGATGAGGGAAGTTTACGAAATTGATCTTGCTCAGGCTCAGGAAACTTGAATTTCAAGTCCTAACTAGTTACAGCATTCTGCGATTGCCTCAGAACTCATGCATTTTCTTCAGAACTCGGTTGCCTACCTCAGGTGACGTTTAGACTAGGATCTGAGTTTAGGAGAACTCAGATGCTACAAAATTATGAATATCCCTCAGACCAAAGCTTGATCCTCTATTCATGCTCAGGTGGGATCAGGGACAACAAAGAGCCTTTTTTGTGAAAATTTCTGAACACAGAAACACTACTGCAGAATATTGATTTACTTCTCCTACTTGTTTTATTATACACAAGTTATTTAATAGAAATATTCACAAAAACATCAAAGTAAACACAATCTGCAGCCTACACATATGCAGATCATTTACTGAAACATAGCGCACATATGACAAAGGACACATGATTTTTCAGACAAATGTCCCTGGAAAAACCCAATGCGGGAAAACCGAAGCAACAGCGTCTTGAGGGTTTTATTATTAAGCAGAATCTGAATACATCATGGGCACCAGAAGCGGTTTGCCCTACAGAGAACTTCACAGCAGTTGTACCTTATCACTCGAAGACAAAATATGGTTGTGTTGTAGCTGCTACAACACCACCCAAAATTTTGGGTATATTCAAAATTTCGGGTCCCCCCTCTGCTCACTCAGCCATTAGGGTTTCAACCCAGCCTTTAGTCGGTGACACCCCCGTAACCTATTCCTGCCAAATACTGTCACCGCACCCTCTTGCCTTGATGTCTCATCAATACACTAGGGCTTGGGGATCTGCTGCTTCAAATAACACTGAGAGTCCCTCTGTTGGATTCAAAGATAGGTTTCCCCCAGATTGTCATGATAGCGGCCTCAAATGTGCTTGACCTATTTTCAGCCCCTCGCAAACCTTCTCACCATCATGACAAGATACTTTTGCTACAATCACACCATGTGTGGAGGTATCTTGTACAACAGCTGTGATTATGCATGTACTTGAGTGGAAGTTTTTCTGTGTTAAGTACATGACATATTTTCATTAAAAGCGCTTCCACCATGGATCATCTGGGCCTTCTATTTGGGTTTTTTTTCCTGCCAAGCTTAGGGTCCCATGTTAATTATTTTCAAATTTGGAGACATCATTCTCTAATAGTAACCATATATTAATTGATGTTATAATATGTCCCGCAAGTTGAGCCCATGAAGGATACACCCAACAATATCACCACCGCACTGAAGGAAAGAAATTGAAGTTAAAATTACAAAATATCGATTTGCGGAGCATGGCACATTCATCTTCGTTCCATGTAGGGATGAGAACAAAGGATGTGTTCGAGACTGTGTCAAGGCGGATGACAAGGGCAAGAGTGTTCCGAGCTGAAATATAAAAGGCAGAAGATGTGTGACACCCATAAGCGAGGAACAAAAGGTGTGCTAATCAAGGAAGCTTCAGATCATGGTTAAGCCACGTCTTTTCATCTGTATGACCTCATTCCTAAGGAGCTGCTTGGAGAAGGAAAATTGCTTGCTAGATGTGGAAATCATATTTCAGACCAAAGGGGTGTTAAAAGATGTTTGGGAACAATATACACATTGGGTTTGGGTGTCGAGTGCGCCAAGTTAAACAACAACATCCACACCCTAGACCCATGTGCGAGAATCAAGTTGCCCCCAACTTCGCTGTAATATCCCCAAAGGGAAATAACCAGTAATACACAGAAATATGCCAGACAGATATAGAAAATACAATGCTGGAACCAGATCATGGAACAAGTACATATAGAATGCCAGAAAACTAAGCCATTTTATTAATCTGAGAATACATAGAGAGGAGTACAAAATAATCAGAATGAGTGCACCTATCCTTGCCCTAGGCAAGTGGAGACCCTCTCAGAACAGACAATGGCTGCAAATAAGGACGGCGTCCTAGCTGGCTGAAGATCTGCTATGAAGAGCTGCTGCTGGAATGCAATGGAACTGTGAACTGAAGACTAGAGGATGGCTGATCTCAATCCTCCAAACCCCCACCAATAAAAACGCTGTCTCTGCTAGTGACAGCGCAGAAGACAGGTGAAATGCTGGCCACAGAACCTCCAGATGGCAAGATCAACTCCTCAAGGCTGGAACCACTGAAAAACGCTGCCAAATCTCACACACCAGACTCTGCTCATCAGATCAGCGTCCCTCCTGATTGGATCTGCGTTCTCTCTCCCTCAGATCTGCTAGATCTGAATCCTCCTTTCCAGATCTGTATCCTATCACTCCAGATCTGCGTCCTCTAAGGCCAGATCTGCTGCTATTTCTTCAGATCTAGGCTGGATCTGACAATATCTCCTCAGATCTGTATCCTCCAAGGCTGGATCTGATGCTATCTCTCCAGATCTGCACTCTCCAAGGCTAGATACGCAATATCTCCTCGGATACGTATCCTCCAAGGGGCCCGGATACGATGCTATCCCTCCCGGTCCCCACACTCTCCGAAATTTGAATCTCTCGGATGCGTCCTCCATGGCAGTTCCAATGATCGCAATGCCTCCCGAATCTGCATCCTTCCTCCCTGCGGAACGGCGTCCTACCTCGGATCCCGGTCGCCGTCGCCCTCCCTGCGAAACGGCGTCCTACCTCCTGGGCTGCGCGGTCTCAAGGAACTCGCCTCTCCAAATCTCCACCGGAAGCAAACTGAAGGATGTTACTAAGAAAATTACCTTACTAGGGCAGGCACTCGAAGTCCCCCGAAGCTAAGGGTGATACAGAAAATAACCTTACCAGGGCAGGCACTCGAAGTCCCCCGAGGCTAAGGGTGAGATCTCCGAACGGAGACACTCGGTTGCACTAAACAGTGCTGCAGACCGACTAAACAACTGGTGTGCTGAAGCAGACAGAAGTCTAGCTCTCAATATCAATATCAAATCAAGCATGTCCAAATGAGGTGAGAACCCCACCTTTTATAGTGCTAAACTCCCTCCAAAACTTTGACTGCGTCCTTCACTCTCCTTGGCCTGCGCAGTTACCCTTGGGTCAGCGTGAGGCCTCCCCTCATATCCATGTGGACCCCCAAGGCCCCCTCTCTAAGTTATAGCGTTAATCAACTAGGAAAACACTTTATTTTATAAAGTGAGGTGACTAAAGTGAGGTGACCCCTCTTATTTCTCACTTTATTTATTATTTCTAACTAAGCGGCAAAATTAAACAAAAATGAAATATTCCAATTAGCAAGGCTAATTGGGAATATTACAGTCTCCCCCGGCAAAACGTTGCTTGTCCTCAAGCAACTGAAGTGATGGATGTTGTAAAGTCTGCTCGCTCTCCCAAGTGGCATCCTCATCCGGCAAAAATTGCTTGTTCTCAAGCAATGCTTGAACAAGCCTACTCTCTAGCTGATGCTCCCTGCCGATACTGCAAAATGTGCCTGGGTCCCACTGAAACCTCTCTGTCTCCTGCATCACCCCGATATGAAGGGATATCTCAATGCCAGGATCCCAAACTGGCCTCTCATGGTACCAGCCAATCAATAGTCCTCCCGGATCCCATCGCCACTGTGGCCAATAATCGCACAAGTCCCATGACTCGGACTGCTCACTGCCTCTGGCTATGACTAAAGACCATGACCGCTGCTGCTCTGCATCTATGGCTGTGTAAGTTGTCCCATCGACTGTGCACCAGCTCATCATCTCTCTCCCATCAAGGCATGGAGTCGAAAATATAATGAGTAATATCTCCCTCCTGTGGATCCTCCATCTCCAAGCAATCATCCAGACCAAATGAGCCACCTCCCAACAAGGCAACTCCCAAAAATCTCCTTCCACCTCAAGCTCTGGTAATGAAGGTGGGCTGAAAATATGAACTTGGCAAGCATCATAGCTTACCTCATGTTGTCCTTCTCTCCACTCATGACAAGTGTAGAGTCTATGCTGATCCTGGGCTGCAAAATCATTGCCCTCCAATGGCAAAGTGAAAAACAATCCACCATAGAAGGTTCCTCTATCAATGAAGAACAAACTGGCCCAAAACAAACCATCCATGAAGAATATGACATGGTCATCATGGATCACCCTAATGAGATGTTTGCTGAAGGTTCTACATGAGGATACATAATGCAAACAATCTCTCACAAGGATACAACGTAGTCTCATCCACTGCAACTTCAGAAAATTACATGGCAAGCAATGTACAAGATTCATCACATCTACTAATGGATAGTAAATGGCTGAATATGACAACATAAGGCCAAACACTTGCCCATAGCTGTACAATGGATGAATATCAATCTCATGGCCCACCTCAAAAGAGAACACATATGTAGTAGTGGTGGCCATGCCTCCTCCCATGCTCCTATTAGAACATGTAGTGCAGAAAATACTCAAAGGCACATTCAGTTCATGTGTCTCTCTCATAATCAAGCCTCCCATACAAATCTGACCATATGCTGGAAGTAAGATGGTACATGGATCCATAAATGAGTCCTCCATAATGTTTTGGCATGCTATGAAGAAGAATGAACCATGTGCTGCAAGAAGATAATCCTCCTCATGCTTGGAAACCCAAGTCAAGAAGAATATGCCATAGATGTCTCTATCATCATTACCTCCTCTTTGTGCAACAAATATGAAGTGATCCTGGGACCTATGGGTTATAGATCCACCATATCTCTGTTGCGCACACTTCATCCATAATGTTCTGCTCCAAGGTGACAACGCTGGGAGCTTATGCAAATAAGCTCCTGTCAATACAAGACTCTGCTCTTTGACATGCTCCTTGTCAAAGACTCCTCTAATACTGCTGCAACAAGTGTGGAATACTCCCCAAGAGGGAAGTGCTTCCCCGTCATCATCAAAGATCAAGGAGATAGTGCCATCCCCTCTTCCTGCAACATCATGCAAAGTGTGAGAGCAAATCTGCCCTTGCTCTCCCAGAAACAAACCAAGCAACCAAACAATTTGCTGCCTCCCCATACTTCCATCATACAACTCATGTGATGAAGACATAACGAGTATCATAGCAACACCATGCATACATACTCTATGCTGCTCAATGATGCAAGTATCCGGCCATCTTTCCTCCCCCCTCCGACTCTTAGGAAGAGTGTTTGCCAAGAGATGGCCAAACTCTTTCAAGAGTAACCAGCGCAGCCAAGCCTCCTGCTGCCTGGTAGCACAGATCTGCAAGTAGCCTCCTAGCTCCTGGCTCATCATCCCCATCCACTCAATCACTTGTGGATGCCTCCTTCTCCTCATCCTGGTACTCCTCCCATGAGGGCTACCATCCTCCCAAATCAAATTTCTGATTTTGCACTTCATAGGATTTTGAAGTATAAACTTCTCAAGGATCAATGAGACCCTATCAAGAATCAAATAGGTGGTAGGCAAAAACCTCCCATCATGATGTGTGTGGCTCAAGGAATGTCCAACACAAGCATGAGAGATGTTATCCATCCGAAGATGTCCCCCATCTTCTATCTGCTCTTGTAAGAAGGGAAGAAAGTCATCGCACCCCATGGTGTGTCGAAGTGCATCTCCAGTGAGATCTCTCCTTGAGACCTCCCCTTCATCCATAGTCTGCTCCACCGAGTACCAACTCAAAATCTCTCGCCATCCAATCTCAACACGTGGCTGCTGTACCTTGTGCAACTCTGATCGTCTCATACCACTATCCAAGTCAACATATGAGACCTGACTAGGTGGCTCTGCCTCTCTCTCTCTAATGGGAAGAGATGACCCAACAATACTGCTAGTCCCATCCATGCATGCCTGAAGGGGAATGATCTGACGCTCCCTCGTGCCCTCTGGTTGTACCATCAGGGAATCCAGTTGTTCCCCAATGCGGACCAACTTGGCCGCCGACTTGGCACAAGTCACTCTCATACCCTCCAGCTCCTGGTTCTGCAACAAAATGGTCTCCAGTACTGACGCGGCCTTCTCCCTCAAAACTCGAAGGTCCGCCCGAAGCCGATGATACCGCTGTCTGCGACCATCATCCAATACCTCTGTATCTCCTAGTGCCTCATCGATAATGGATATATCTCCTGATACCTCACCCATCTGTCGTGTGCTGCTACCATCCGAAGACTCGGACATGGCTTCAGTCATCACCTCAGTGGATGGCTCTACCGGGGTAGGCTCTACCTCCTCCACTACGATATCAACCGGCACGGTCAAGGAGGACTCTAATGATGGTGAGTCCTGTGTCAAACTAGGTGCATCCTCGAACTCCCTGCAATCCTGTGTGTCCTCATCCTCCAAGTGCGAGGTAACCATTTTAATGGTTTTCCTCTCCGATACTCGGTCAAGCTGGAAAGAGGTATCCAACTTGTCCACCCAAGCTCTTTCTGAGCGCCTGGATGACCCGTCAAATGTCGATAGATGGAATCTGTCCACTGTGCGCTGTAAGCCCCTATCATGTGAGGGCTTGTTCCCTCTGTGAAAGTCGTGAGGTCTACTATCACGCTGGAGCTGAACATAATCTCTACTAGCTGTGCGGTGGTAGTCTCCACCATGATGATGCCGGTGCCCCCGGAGTCTAATGCCATACTGGAACCAGATATACTTTCTGAACGAGAGAGCCTTCATGAACGCTGGTCCTAAAGCCTGGTACTCTGCAAGAATGTCCGCCATCCGACCCGGATCTATCTCTTGCTGTACTGCTGTCCCTGTGTCCTCTGGCAAGAATGTGGGCATGGTAGGACGTGTGGGTGTATGTGATGCCATATGCTGAGTGGCAACATGCTCCGGCAATTGGTGGGATGTGCACGATCCCTCATCAATCTGAAAACCCCTTGGGTTTTCCCGCTGCCTAACCGCTAGCGCAGCGAGTCTCTGACTGATCTCCATGGCCAAGAGCTTCTGTGACATCTCCTGATTCCACTGTAACGTCTCCTGCATGTGTTGGAGGAGCATTTCTCTAAATCTCCTCTCATCCTCATCAACTGCCATCAGCTCTTTCTGCTATGTGTCTACAGGCTCCTCAGAAACTGCACGGCTGCTGCAAAACCATACTGCTGCTTAACTTCGACCTCCGATTTACTCATTGAAAACTACTCAGAAAATTCCAAGAATTTGGGAAGGTGATCCTTGTCCAAAACCCAGAAAAACCCAGAAAACGTTTCTTCTAATTCCAAACTTCAAAATTTGACCCTTTTTATTTTGGCCCTTTTTCCAACTGCGTTTCTGGTATTGCAACTGCTATTGCTCTGTATGATCTCTTTCCTGATGTCATAGACCACAGGCTGAGCCAGAATTATGCTCTGATACCACTGTAATATCCCCAAAGGGAAATAACCAGTAATACACAGAAATATGCCAGACAGATATAGAAAATACAATGCTGGAACCAGATCATAGAACAAGTACATATAGAATGCCAGAAAACTAAGCCATTTTATTAATCTCAGAACACATAGATAGGAGTACAAGATAATCAGAATGAGTGCACCTATCCTTGCCCTAGGCAAGTGGAGACCCTCTCAGACAAACAATGGCTGCAAATAAGGACAGCGTCCAAGCTGGCTGAAGATCTGCTATGAAGAGCTGCTGCTGAAATGCAATGGAACTGTGAACTGAAGACTAGAAGGTGGCTGATCTCAACCCTCCAAATCCTCACCAATTAAAACGTTGTCTCTGCTAGTGACAACGCAGAAGATAGAGGAAATTCTGGCCACAGAACCTCCAGATGGCAAGATCAACTCCTCAAGGCTGGAACCACTGAAAACGCTGCTAAATCTCACACACCAGACTCTGCTCATCAGATCAGCGTCCCTCCTGGCAGGATCTGCGTTCTCTCTTCCTCAGATCTGCTAGATCTGAATCCTCCTTTCCAGATCTGTGTCCTATCACTCCAGATCTGCGTCCTCTAAGGCTAGATCTGCTGCTATTTCTTCAGGTCTAGGCTGGATCTGACAATATCTCCTCAGATCTGTAACCTCCAAGGCTGGATCTGATGCTATCTCTCCAGATCTGCACTCTCCAAGGCTAGATCTGCCAATATCTCCTCAGATCTGTATCCTCCAAGGCTGGATCGATGCTGTCCTCCCGAATCTTGCCTCTCAATTTGAATCTCTCGAATCTGCGTCCTCAAGGCCCCAGTGTTTGCCAGTACACTCCCCCGGTCTGCGTCCTTCCTCCCCTGCGGAGCCGAGCGTCTGCCTCTCGAGATCACGATGCGCGTCCTTCCTCCTACGAAACAGCGTCCTACCTCCTGGAGCTGCGCGGTCTCAAGAAGGCTTCCTTCTCTCTCCAAATCTCCACCCGAGCTAGCTGCGACTACCCTTTGGCCCGAAGGATGTTACTCGAAAATTACCTCCTTAGGGGCGAGGCACTCGAAGTCCCAGAAGCTAAGGTGATACGGAGAAATAACCTTCGGGCGGGCACTCGCGAAGTCCCCAGAGGCTAAAGGTGAGATCTCCGAGCGGAGACACTCGGTTGCACTAAACGGTCTTGGACCGACTAAACAACCCGACGTCTTTGACGAGACGAAGTCCTAGCTCTCAATATCAATATCAAATCAAGCCAGTCCAAATGAGGTGAGAACCCCACCTTTTATAGTGCTAAACTCCCTCCAAAACTTTGACTGCGTCCTTCACTCTCCTTGGCCTGCGCAGTTACCCTTGGGTCAGCGTGAGGCCTCCCCTCCTATCCATGTGGACCCCCAAGGACCCCTCTCTAAGTTATAACGTTAATCAACTAGGAAAACACTTTATTTTATAAAGTGAGGTGACTAAAGTGAGGTGACCCCTCTAATTTCTCACTTTATTTATTATTTCTAGCTAAAGCGGCAAAATTAAACAAAAATGAAATATTCCAATTAGCAAGGCTAATTGGGAATATTACATTCGCAAATGACGATGTGATCAACAACTGAGAGAGGGGAGTTTCCATCTCCTCTCACTCACCATGTTTCCATAACGCATGGTCGAGTAGGGACCACTCTTGAGCAGGGGATGATCTTCAATCGAATTATGTGTAGTGTGCATATAAACAAAGAGTATAAATACCAAGGATCTATTTTGTCACCCACGGTCGAGAAGGGATCGTTATTTTTTCCTATACACAAGCCAGCAAGAGTAACACTGCTCATTTTGCGACCCAGAAGCTCTCTGTCTATCTTGTCAAGCATTGGAACGTTTTTTTCTTAACTTTCTTGCAAATGAGGCATTGCTTTGCACCGTCTTTCTGAAGTCTCTGAGCCCAAGCAAACATGGGTGCTGCTTTGGGGGATGGTCCCATGTTATATAATGAAGATCACTGTCAACAGTCGTATTTCGAGATTCTGGAGAGTTGCAAATAAGCGCATGAAAGTAAAACTCTGGTGCAAAAACGATGTTTGCATGGTACATGAGAAGTGTTCTAGGGAGATTGTCCCATCTCCGGATCATGAATTCAACAAACGTTCGAGATAGTGCCATCCAAGCAGAACCCGCGGACATCTTGAATGCAGTTGTTGGTGTATCCACCGAAGTTAAGACCGCTAGGTAAATAAGAAAACGTGTAAATCAGATCATCTTGAGTGACGAGAGGATAGTCTGAAGCATTGAGATTAATAAACCAGTGCCACTCCTGAGTCTTCCTCAACAGAATGGTTGCAACATGAAGAGTATTAGCGACCATAGTGGGTCCTCAGTAAGTAACCGAATTAGCTTTACAGATCACCGCTCACGTGAACATTCCTCGCTTGTGCAAAGAGGGAGCTATCCCTCACATAGTGAAACAAAATAACTCTCTCTGTGGGAGATGAGTCTCGATCCAAATGCAGGATGTATTGGTCCAATGGATGGTATAGAGCTTGAAGAGTACTCTTCAGCCTTTCTCCATCGCCCTTGGATCCTGAAATGAGCATGAACTGGAGGTTGGAGGGCAAGTGCATTGCAAGAAAAAACGCAGCCAAGTCTGGAGTGTGACTTCTGACCTGTTGCGACCAGTCGCAAAGCGATCATAGATGTGCCTAGTGCGACCTATGGCAAGCGCGACCAATTGCTGGGTCGCAGAACTTGTGGAGCAATTGAAAGATGCGACTAGCATGGCATTGCGACTATGCAACCTCTGTGATGTCGCATTTCCCATTAAATCGTTGAGTTGCACAATCACACCTCAGGAAAGCAGCCAGAGTTGCGACCTCCTTCAAATGACAATTGTGTAACCTCTAAACGCTGAATAAATCACTCATACGTTGTATCCAAGAACTAAGGGAGCCCTCCGACGATGCTTGGGGAAGGGAGCACGACGATTGGCATCACTGTGGTGCCAGAACATCAAACGTATCAGCGCACAGGCTTGCGTTCATAAAATTGCAAGCAATTTCAAGAACTAGAAATTCTTGCTCAAGATATTACTTCTTATATTTAACAAAATTACATTTCTCTCGATGCTTAATTATTGTTCGCATGTATGTGTAGGATTGAAGCTCGGTTAATATTTGCGTGTATGTGCAGGATTGAAGATGTGAAGACAGATTCCTGGCACTTACGCACGCACTCTGAAATATGACCCTTATCATACATTAACCCCATTCCAAAACGGTCTCATCTTTACCACTATCTCGATGGTAATCAAAGCAAATACGTTCGTTCACGAAAGCATCAAGGTAGAAACCGTATTAAAGGGGGGAAAATGAGAAGTAACCTCTCCATGTTCCAGCAAACCTTATGAAAATGGGAGGAATACCATTGGTGTATATTATGGTTGCCTTTGTGGAGAACTTAAGGAAGACGTAGTCGCAGTTAATACTCCAGCTCCAGTGGGTTTTGAAGCAACAAGAGGTATGAGTCAATATCAGCAGGGTGAATCTCTATCCCAACCTGCAAGGTAGATGGCACTGATAACGGAGGCAGCTAGGCTGAAATAAAGACATCACTATTGATCTTCTCGGCGGTCTCAGCTGCAAACATTTAGATCCTTTGAAAACTCAGTGGAGACCATGTTGTGGCACAACACTTCACCACATAGGGGTCTAAATTTATTATTTGATAAATCACTCTTTCAGCTAATTAAATATGTTTCAGCATCAATCTTTTTAAAATACGTTTTACCCATGTTATTTGTTTGCAGGCAAAAGTCTCTGATTTGCACATCAAAAGCTGGGGCTTTCTCCGGCAAGCAAGGTGGGCCCTCACAAGGCTCGAAGAACCTCACTATAGGCTCAATGGCCCTTCTATAACCAGTCCATTCGCACGAGACTAATACCAGGGAAAGTCATCGTGTTATGAGAGGTCTGAGCTCTCCAAAAGAGAATGATGGAAGGGAATAGCCCTAGGTCGCAACCTCCCAGGTCGCAGATGACCCCAGGTCGCAGGTCACAGGTGACCCTAGGTCGCAGGTCGCAAATGGCCCAAGTCGCAAGCCAGCCCAAGAGTCAGGGAGGTCAAGAGTCACCTCAGCCTATATGTGCAGCTTCGAGAGATCAACATAAGGACTTTTAGCTCTACAATTGAAGCCAGGACGAGAGAGCGAATTGGTGCTTGAGAGCTAAAGGCACTCAGCTCTTGGTATCAAGTAGAGGGAGAGGTAACGAGGCTAGGGTTTTGGTATCACGCATTGAGATGAATAGCCCATGTTCCACTATTGGGTTTTGACGAGTTGTCAATATGTATTTGAAGTTGCAGCAGCATTAATATATATTCTTTCCTAGCATTAATCTAGGGTTACAAATTGTATTTACTACAGAGTAAATGAAGTTTTGACAATTAAGACCATGCAAGGCCCAAGCCAAAAATATCTCTGACAAACTTACTGTAATAACTCTCAAATTAACTCCTGAGCTAACTTTAAAATATCTTTGACCAACTGCCTGTAGAATTAACTTTTACAATAACTTATGAATTGATGATAAAATATCTCTGACCAAAATATTGACTTTGGTGGCTTTCATTAAATCAAACTTAAGCTAGAGGTGGCCAATATGTTTGAGAAGTAGTAAATGCTATCTCGACATCTAGTTTTGCCTTCCTCGTTGATTTGTCCTATGATTTGTCTTTAAACTTAAAACTGTCCTTATCTGTATATCTCCTTACTGTCTTTGTTGTTACTTGTAATTTTCTCCTTTTACTTCTTTATCTATCTTTTCCTTAACTTTGTCCTTTAACTGTGTATTTCACCTGTCTTCATCTTTACTCCTGATTGTTCTATTCAACTCTTTTACCTTTTACTGTCATAGTGAATCTTTTACCTTTCACTGTCTTTTCATCTGTTTTCATTTTTTCTTTTATTCATCCTGTTGCTCATAATTTTCTGGTGAATAAGGTCTTCGCACTGAAATCCAGAGAGTCTGGATTTAAACAAATTCTTCGGAACTAGAACCCAAAGATTGTTTATCCCATCTGTTGGCACACTAATCACCTGCACAATCAAAACAATTGTTAATTTAAAACACAGGCCTGTAGTGAGGAGAGCAATGGCTTTGAAGGAACTTGGGAAAACTATGGAAGGGGTCCGGTCAATGGAGGTTTTTCAATTTCTGCATTTTAGCAATGGCCTCCCAGGTCTTTTAGGAACGTTGCAGGGGTTATCACAGAGGTTTAGGTTTTTTACCGCGACAACACAGGGTTTCAAAATTTTTAAAAGGGTCTGTGGTTTCTTATTATGGCACGGAGGCAGTTTGTGGTTTTATCGCACAGCAACAAATGGTTTGGTGATTTTAGTTGGAGGGTATGCGATAAAGCGAGGTGGCGATGCGTGGCAGATGGGAGGGGTTGCGAAACCGCCCATTTCGCAACCCTCCGAAGGTTTTAAACATTGGGCGTTTTGGTTTGCGAAAATGATCGGGGGGCATCGGATCGGGTGGCGGAGATCTAATAGTGGTTGGGCATTGAATTGATCGTGGGTCATGAGGTTAGGTGGGGTCGGGATTTAATGAAACAGTGAGTTTAAATGTGAAGTGGGGCTGGAGGACATATTAACATGGAGGCAAACGTTTTTAAATCGAAGGCTTTAATATAAAGAAGAGTCGGGGTTTTTAACTTGATAGGGGTCGGGGTTTAATAAACAAGGTTTATCAAAGTGGGACCCGAGATAAGCATAGTGGGGAAGGGATGTAAGATAAGCAGGAAACTAGTATAAGGTAGGAAAATAGAAAAACTTTAGAAGGGGGGTTAAAAATATATTGGGAATGGGTTTGCATAGTGGGGCCCGATAGATTAAAATTTATTTAAAAATAATGTAAAAATGGGTCTTTACATTGTTTTTAGTGAAAGAAGGGGAACGAGTGAAGGGGAAGGGGTATTTAGCAATGGGAATGGGGCTTTAGGGGTAAAAATGGAATTTCAGAGCATGAGAATGTCAGAAAAGGTAAAATGAAAGGATAACAAAGAGATTAAATGCAAATAATGAAGGCAGTGAGATTTATGAAAATAAATGATAGTCGGGGAATATTATTTTCAGCATAAAAGATAAAAGGAATAAGCAGTCATCTGGTGATACTGTAAAAATACAGGAGTCGTCCAGCTGGGGAGGGCAACTCCTTTAGGAGGTGTCAAGAACTTTGTAGACAAGTAGCCTGATTTATTTGGCTGATTTCCCCTCTGTATTCTTGATCTGCTGCAACTTTTGTGATTGTGACCTTAAAAAACTGAAATCCATGTTTACTGCAAACTGAGGTCTGAATCACACTTGTTCCTTGAGCTTGAAAAACAACCTGAAATTGAAAACTTTTTAAGCATGCTCAAGTATTTTGAGAGCTCCTCTACATACATACCTACCCAACCTATGATTCAAATGATCTTTTCTTCTTTTTGGGGTGCATTTAGACTTGCTAACCTTGACATCACTTTTCTTTTAAAAGCAACCTATCTGTTTCTAACCTTATAACTTCCAAAAGCTCAGATTAAACTGATGAGCTATTTTATTCTCTACCTAACTATTGATCTGCCAAGATTAAACAGTTTGGCCAGATCTTTATTCACAAACTATCAACATGAAATTTAAAACATCAATGAATCAAGATTAAAAATTTTGATCATTATGAATTGTGGCATTTTTGTACAAGTTGCACACAATATTATTTGCAAAAGTAAACTAAACTAAGGGCTTTGGTTTTTGAACTTCTCATTTCTCCTATTGGTTCAGATTAGGCTTTTGAACCAATGTCATTTTCTAACTACCTACTGATAAGCCAAGATTAAACAGTTTGGCAAATCTTCATTTTCTAACTTATCAGCAAAAATTCAAAATTTGTACAATCAAGTTTAGACTGTATGATTGAATAAGACCTTCTTAAAAGTAGTGGCATTTTGGCTTGCAACACTTTTAGAAACATTCATTTTTGGTATGGGGCTTACCTTTTTCTTTTTACCTGCCCTCTTTTCTTCTTTTCTTTCTTTCTTTTTGTTATATCAGACTAGGCTCATGGCCTTTGCTTTGGACCTTAACCCGGTCCAGTTTTCTGTTTGAAATTTGTTTAGTCAATGTTATATACAATGAAGAAAATTCAAAGTGAGATTTCTAACTGAAATAATGCTTCAGCATCCTGCCATTGACAGGACCTCCAAACAACTCTGTTCCATCCATTTCTTGCAAGAAGAATGCATCATTACCTCTTGCAAAATGAATGATGTATGGACCTTTCCATAGGTTACGAAACTTTCCATGCTTGCCTTTGTCCTCTCTTCTAGAATCCCACTTCAACGCTTTGTCTCCAATGTTGAAATCATTTGCTTTGGTCCTTTTGTCAAAGATTTTCTTGATATTTTCTTGTACCAACCGTGTTTTGTTATATACTCCTTCTCTAGATTGTTGCAGTTGAATGGTTTGGTTTACTCTTTTGTGTATATCATTTTTTTCAGACTGTACTTCTTGAATAAGCTTCATTACTAGTGTTGTCGCACAGATTGTCTAGGCACCACGACAACGGCTCAGATCGGTGGCTGTCACCCTGATCCCCAATCTCTCTATTTAAGTTGTCTCCTTGCAAGCTAAGGGAGGTAGACCCTATCAAAAATGAAGGACAAGAATCTAGGAGAGACAGCTAAAACACCAAATACTTGATAAAATTAACGAGACTTCACAGATTGATTATGTTAAAACCAGTGTCTTATGGAGTCAAACAAGATCTCGTTATGCAATTTAAAGATAAGTATTGGATGTATAACTGCTGCTAAATGACCACAATGATATTCAATAGAAAATGCCACGATCATTCATTTAGATACTGAAGCCAATCAACAGAGCTTATCATGATACGATCATTTAAATAAAAATGCCCGATGCTTGAAGTATTTTCGAAATTAAGATATTCCAATATAACCCAGTTCGAAAATTTAAAATGCTCCACAAACAAATCTTAGATAAAAAATTTACGCTCATTTGACTATAGGACTTAGAAATTTTTTAGAATTTTGAAATTTTTATATTTTTTATTATTTTTTAAATTTAAAACAAATTAAAAGTCTACATCTAAATAAAAGTTCTAATCTAAAATCTAATTTAAGAAAAGTTAGAATATAAAAGTAAACTAAGGATGGAACTGGGCGGGAGAAGGTCGTTTTTGAATGGCGATGGATGCGCTGTGGTGCTCGAAGGTCAGGCCAGGGATCTGTCGTTTTTGAATGGCGATGGATGCGCTGCGGTGTTCGAAGGTCAGGCCAGGGATCTGACTTCGTTGGTGCAGGGATCCACAGACTCGGTTTTGACCAGGTCTGGCGTGCAGATAGGTTTGTGCTCCCAAGGTGAGGTGGAGCCCCCGATCCTTTTGGACGGCAGGTTGTCGCCTTTGGTATTCAACGACAGTTTTCTTGGGAGGGCGGGAGATGTTTTGTCTGCTAGTAGAGGCACGGATTTGATAAAGGGCCAGTTTCTGCATGGGAAAGGACGCTCTCAGAACTTGACTGTGGAAGGGAAGGTTTTGGAACCGGGCGATCTTCAGAGAGTCTCTTCTACTGATAGTAAAATAGAGCAGGACCCTTCTGGGCTCACGTACAGAAGGGTGGAGAGTTTCAGTGATAAGGAGAGATTGCATGCCACTTCTAGCCAAACTAGCTGGGAAGAACAGAGTGGTTTTCGAGTTTCTGAAGACACAAAACAAACAGGCCTAAACATTGAAAAGGAGGCTGGAGTGTCGAAGAAGGGGGGCCGAAAAAAGAAATGGATCAAGGTCAAAAAAGAAGAATATAACTATGTCTTGGGAGAAGACATCGGTTGGGAGCAGGTTTCAACATTGGCTAGCAGAACTCTGGTTGGCAGGGTTGTGGGGAGGCTTTTTGCCCTAAAAACTGTGGTTTCTTGGGCTGGAGCTCATTGGAAAGCTGTTCTTGGTTATGTTCCAGAGGTGGTGTCCCTCTCAAAGGGGTGGTATGCTTTCAACTTCTTGCATTCTGATCACATCCAGTGGGTGTTGCATCGGAGTTGGACTGTAGATCATTCTCCCATGCTCTTAAAACCTTGGCATCCTCTCTTTGATGCTAGTAGGGAAAGGGTGGATTCGATCCCTTTGTGGGTTCGGTTACCTGGTCTGCCTCTTCATTATTGGACTGAGGAACATCTCTGTGGTATAGGCAATACGATTGGGGTCTTCTTAGAGGCAGATCTATCCTTCTTTAAGTCTAATCTCCGGCGGGTTGCTAGAATTCTTGTGATGATTAACATCAGACAAGGTCTTGCAGAATCTATGAATCTCCGGTGGGGGCATTATGTCATTAAGCAGATCCTGGACTATGAGAAGGTTCCTTTTCGTTGTCGTAGGTGCCATGTTTATGGACATCCTGCATATGAATGTGGTTCTCCCTCACGCAAAGTGAAAAGCCAGGGGTCTAGTCCAGGTGAAGAGGAACATTTCTTGAAGAGGGCTAACCCTGGTCCTCACATTTCGCAGTCACAGCCTACTTCAACTTTCTCTTGTGCTTCGCATTCTGATGCTTTTGCTACTAGCTTGCAGCCTGATGTAGATCTTCGGGCGTTGAGTGAGGTTTCCGGTCCAACCATTGGGCAGGAGTCACTCTCGCAGAATGTTGGGTGTGGAGCTTTATCCATTGTGAAGGTTCACAGCCGCCTTTACGGAGCAGATTTCTAGTTGAAGGATGAGGTTATGTCGAAAAATGTGTTTTCGTTGCTGAAATCTACACTTATGGGCTCCTTTCCTTTCTCCCCTGTCTACAATATCACTTTAACTTTGATGTCGACTAATGTATCGGTTTGGAAGGTTGCCAGTGGTCAGGTTCCTATTGTTGTTCCTTTTTCTTTTTCTCAGCCTGCTCTCCAAGAGAAGGCCTCTGTTTCTATTTTAGATCAAGGTGAAGAGCTGTTGGCCCTCGTGGAATCCACAACCCCTCGGGTCACTGGATATAATCTGAGATCCAGTGCTAAAAAAAGTGCAGGCGGGTTTGGGAGGGGTAAATCCCCATCTGCTCGGGGCAGGGGCAGGATTTCTTTTTTGGCAAAAGCTCAGGATCGAGCTATGTTGGATGTTCATGATGGGAGGCAGATATCGATTGACAGGGCGCTTAGAGCATGCCACTCCCTGAAGTCGGGTGTGTTATGAAGATAATGTCTTTTAATTGCAGGGGTTTGGCAGGGCCCCAAAAGAAAGCTGCTCTCCGGAGAATTATTTTCGTGGAAGGTCCTGATATTATTCTGCTACAAGAGACTTTAGGTGTAGGGACAGTGGTCAAAGCCAGATTGGAAGGATGGTTGCCAGGCTGGTCTTTTGAATCATTGGATGCTAGAGGAAGGTCGGGTGGGCTGGCTGTTGGATGGAATGACAGAACAATCAAATCTCAGAATTTCTGGGGTATGGAGTCGGTCCTGGGATTAAATTTTTTGTCATTGGAGCTTGGTGAAACATTTAACATTTTTAATATTTATGGTCCATACCAGGACTGGATCCCTTTCTGGGATTCCCTCCTGGGTAATTCTTTACTCAAGAGTGACTCGCTGATTTTGGGAGGGGATATGAATTTTACCTTGGGCTAGCCTGAGGTTTGGGGTCCCCATGCTCATATTGACACGTTGACTAGATATTTCACTCAAAAATTAGAGGAGAGTCACCTACTCGACATTGAGCCCATTAAGATGAAACCCACATGGAGGAACAATAGATGTGCTGAGGGCAGAATAGCGAAGAGACTTGATCGTTTCCTGGTAGCTGAGCAATTTTTGGATAGGCCTTTTCAGATTAGGCAGTGGATAGGCAGTGGGGGTGCATCTGATCATTTTCCTATATTCCTTGATTTCAAGATCGGGCCTCGGCAACCTCCTAGCCCCTTAAAGTTCAACAATATTTGGCTTAGGGACGATTCTTTCAAAGCTCTGGTTCTTGCTAGATGGATTCCTTTCAGTATGGATAGTCCTCTTTCTGCTGCCTTTCAATTTGCGGAAAATCTAAAACGCATTAAGGATGCTGTGAAAGTATGGTCAGTTGATAAGAGACTGAGGGAGGATGCGGAGTTGAAACAGGTGGAAGAGGATCTGCGCTTGATTTATGAGGGGATTGGTGGAGGATATCAAACCCAAGTTGATAAAGACACTCTTGTCTTACTTGAAAAAAGAAGGAACTCCCTTCTTATGGATAAGGAGGAATCTTGGAGGCTGAAGAGTAGGGCCACATGGTTGGCTAGTGGGGACAAGAATACAAAATTTTTTCATGCTTATGCCCGTGGTCGGAAGGCAGCCAATACCATTTGGAGCTTAAGAGATGGTCAGGGAAATGAGCATTCTTCTTTTGAGGCAAAAGCTAAGCTGGGGGTTGAACACTTTAAGGATCTATTTAAGGCCCCAGCTAATGCTTCACTTGTGGAAGTGATAAGAGTAGCGCAATATTTTCCGAGGTTTGTGGAGGAGGCTGATAACAGATCTCTGATGGCTGAGGTCTCCGAGAAGGAATTAAAGGAGGTTCTTCATAGCTTCCAAAAGGACAAAAGTCCTGGGCCTGATGGGTGGTCGATCGAGTTTTTCTTGGCTCTTTATGACATTTTGGGGACAGATCTATTGAAAGTGGTGGAGGATACCAGGATCTCTGGGCGGATTCATGCTTGCTTCAATTCCACTTTCATAGCACTTATTCCAAAGGTGGATAACCCTCTTTCTCTGGCAAATTTCCGTCCTATCTCGTTGTGCAACTATATCTATAAAGTGATTGCAAAGGTGGTAGTGAGAAGACTCAAAGGTATTCTGTCCTCTCACATATCTGGGGAACAATTTGGTTTCCTAGACGGACATCAAATACATGAAGCAATCGGGACTGCACAAGAGGCTCTCCACAGCATGAAGACCAAGAACCTAAAAGGGACAGCGCTGAAAATCGACCTCTCCAAAGCATATGATCGGGTAAGTTGGTTATATATTCGTATGCTCCTGACTCACCTTGGTTTTGACATCGGTTTCATTAGATGGATTATGAGTTGTGTCACAACTGTCTCTTTTTCTGTGCTACTTAATGGGGCTACTTCCCCTTTTTTCCATGCTGAAAGGGGGTTGCGCCAGGGATGCCCCCTTTCTCCCCTTCTTTTTTTACTGATTGCTGAGGGTTTGAGCAGAGCTCTTCATGAGGCTAAGAGACAGGGTTCCTTAAAGGGCATTCAGGTTGCCCCAAATTTTTACATCACTCATCTGCTTTTTGTTGATGATGTTTTAATATTCTGTTCTGGGACGGTGCGTGATGCTAATACTATAGGTGAGATTCTGGTTTTGTTTGGCAAAGCAACGGGAATGGAAGTGAATGCTGGGAAGTCTTCCATTACTACTCATCTTTTGAGGGACGAGGAGAGGCGTGAATTTGTGAGACTCTTTCCCTATAATTCTGTTGGTTTGGACGATGGTCTGAATTACTTGGGGTTCCATTTAAAACCCAATGATTATAGGAAAAATGATTGGACATGGTTGCTGGAAAAGCTGGAAAAACGTCTAAAAGTTTGGTCTCATAAATGGCTGTCTAGAGCTGGTCGGTTGACTTTAGTTAAGTCTGTCTTGGAGGCTGTTCCGGTTTATTGGTTGTCCCTGTCTTGGATCCCAAAGGGTGTTTTGGAGGCTGCTAGGAGGATTTGTTTTAGATTCCTGTGGAGTGGTAAACAGGATTCTTTGGTGACCCCTTGGGTTCGGTGGGAGAAAATTGTTGTCCCAAAAGGGTTGGGAGGTTGGGGTCTGAAAAATATCTTTCTATTCGCTCATTTACATCATCAGTGGACTTAGATCATTTACATCATAACATGCAGAATGGATTTACATCATTTATAACAAAATGTCCACTAATGATGGAATCTGAATGGCGCGACCACGTCGAACATGACGAATCCCATTTGAAAAAATGGGGGTGTACTGTTATGGGGTAGTTGACAAAGTGTGGTCAACAACTGGCACTCCCAAGGTTGTTGGGAAGACAACATCCATTCCATAGACTAATTGATAGGGTAACATATCAATTGACTTCTTATTTGTCAGCTTATCTGCCCATAGTGCATGTACCAATTTGTTATGCCATGATTTCTTATTTTCCTCCAAAAACTTTTTAATGATGTTCACCAAACTCTTATTTGAAGATTCAGCCAACCCATTACCTTGAGGGTAATAAGTTGTAGAACGCCCCAAAGTAATGTAATATCTGTGGCAAAAATCCACCATTTTCTTAGATTTAAAGGCAGCAGCATTATCAGTAATGATTTTCTTAGGACAGCCAAATCTAGATAGAATATTGGTTTCAAGAAATCTAATAATTACTGAGTTTGTGGCAGTCACAGAAGGAATAGCTTCTATCCACTTAGTAAAATAGTCAGTTGCAGTAAGGATCCATTTATGTTGGGCAGAGAAGGAAGGGTGGATTTCTCCAATGAAATCTAGACCCCATTGTTGAAAAGGAGCTTCGACAGAGATTGGTTGTAATGGCAAAGGTAACAACTTTCTTTTTCCCTCAAAAATTTGGCATTTATGACAGGTAACTACCATTTTGTGGATGTCTTGGAAAAGGGTTAGGCCAATAAAAACCAGCCCTAAGGATCTTATTAACAGTGATCTTCCAATAGAGGTGGCCTCCACAATCCCCTTCATGAAATTCGTGCATAATCCTATCTGCATCTTCTTTAGGCAAACATTTACGCAATACACCACCAGAATTTTTCCAGCATAAAACTTTTTCCAAAATGCAGAAATTTACAGCTTTTAACTTCAGAAATCTGGTCTTTGTTTTGGACAAACCAGGAGGAGCATTTAAATTAAAAAGCACATGCAGTATATATGCGTACTAGGGAGAATTCAGGAATGCTTCCTCAATAGGTGGAGTCGCCAACTCCTCTTGTTCATCCAGTGAGTAAATCATATCGATGTCTAGTGCTTGAAAAGTTGTTTCAGCCATTAGTTTAAGCAGCCTTTGTCCTTTGATTAATCTGGTGGGTTTGATTTCTAAATCATATTCCAAAATTACAGCAATCCACTTGCCTCTTTTTCCATCAGGATCTTGTGTTAGGATGTCTTTGACTACTGTATGGGGCACAAATGCAATGATGTGTGAATGCAGAATGTAGACTCCGAAATCTTTCAGTGCTTTGATTAAGACAAAAGCCTGCTTTTCCATGATGTTGTATTTCAGAGGTGCATCTCTCAAAGCTTGGCTGAAAAATTCTATGGTCTGCTCCTGTCCCTTTGTATTTTTTTGCAGCAATACAACAACAACTGTGTGTTCTGATGCAAAGGAAAATATAATGAAATCTTTGGTGAAGTCAGGGCTAATCAGTATCGGTGTTTGTGTAAGTGCTTGCTTCACTAAGTCAAAAGACTGCTTTGCTTCCTTGGTCCACTTAACTCCTAACTCCCTTTTGAGCATGTTGGTGATGTTCCTCAGGAGTTCTGCAAGGTTTGGTATAAACCTTCTTAAAAAAATTATCTTTCCAATGAATGATTGCAGCTCTTTGATATTTCTTGGGTGACTGATTTGCAATATTCCCTTCATCCTATTTAGGTCAACCTTAATTCCTTCTTCAGATATGATGTGGCCTAGAAGCTTTCCTTCTTGAAGGCCAAATAAGGATTTCTTGGGATTCAAAGACAGACCGTACTTTCTACATTTCTCAAAGACCTTTCTCAAATGAGCTAGATGTTCTTCATCAGTTTTTGAATAGACTGTGATATCATCAAGATATATTACAATGAAGAAACCTATTTCTTCTGAGAAAGCAATATCCATTGCTCTTTGGAAAGTGGTTCCGGCATTCATTAACCCAAAAGGCATTTTTACATACATAAAGGTGCCCCAAGGTGTAGTGAAAGTTGTTTTCTATTGATCATCTGGATGCACCAGCACCTGATTGTACCCTGAAAAACCATCTAGCAGAGAGATCATTTTGGAGCCTACTACCCTTTGCAATATGTGGTCCAACTTTGGTAAAGGGTAGTTGTCCTTCAAGGATGCTTTATTTAGATTTTTGAAGTCAATGCAGAGTCTAATCTCCCATGTCTTCTTCCTCACAAATACAAGATTTGAAACCCATTCTGAGTACCTAAGTGGGACAATTATCCTAGCATCATAAATTTTCTTTATCGCTTTCTCAACCAGTGGCATTTGTACAAGATTTATTCTGCGCATCTTCTGTTTAAAGGGTTTATGGCTTTCTTTGAGTAGGATTTTGTGCTGGATGATATCAGTATCATAGGACTTCACGTCTTCACAACTCCAAGCAAACACATCAATAAATTCTCTGAATAACTCAATATATTTTTGCTTTATAGGTGTTGGCAGTGTTTTTGACATTTTTACCATCTTGGGCTCTTGCTCACTGCCTAGATTGCACTCCTCTACATTCGCTTCAATGGATTCCATTTCTAGCTTTTTAGCAACATCATTGAAATCAAAAAGTTCCTCTAGAGGGACAAGTCCTCTTAGCAAGGTGTTATCTGTGAACTGTAACACTTCAAACTCTTCTTTTTCAGGATCTTCACACATTTCTGTCCTATGTGGGTTTTTCTTTGCTAACATACTTATATCAGCATCATGAGGGGGCTCCTCTTTGTATGTTTGTTCCTTAATAGAGTAGTCCTTTTCATGATCCAAGTCTGAATTTGGAATTTCAAACTCATTTTTGGATTGCAGGAAGGGATTGTTGGTCTGTATTTAACCTTTACTGTGTATTGTTTATTAGCATGAGGTAGTTGACAAGTGCTGGCTGCAAATGCTAGTCCATTGGCCAGGATATTTTGATTTCTTGGAATAGATGCAAGGTCATATTCTTTGAATGTTTTTAGGAGGTCAAAGGCAGCATTCCTGTATGCTTTTAATCTAGGTTGTTTAGTTGAATATTCTCCTTTAATTTGCCTAATGACTAGCTCAGAATCCCCATGGACAAAGATCCTTTTGGCTTCTAGTTTCTTTAGTAATTGTAACCCCAAAAGGAGTGCCTCATATTCTACTATATTATTTGTACACTGAAAGTTTAGTTTGTAAGAGTGACCCTCTACATGGTTGTTTCTAGTGTTGTGTACCCAAATACCTACTCCTGATCCCGTTTTGCCACAAGAACCATCAAAGCTCATGCTCCAAAGAAGTTCAGGTTCAGAATTGTGTTGTTCATTTTCTATTTGGTCTGACTGTTCTTCCTTTTCTTCTTCTTTTTCAGTTGTTTGTTCATTAACGTTTTCATCATTGTAAAGGATAATTGAATCTGTGGATAGAATAGAGAGGGGAGTTATTAGGCTTTTCTTGACTGCTTACCATGTATTTCATATGAGTTTCCCTATACAATCTCCTTGGTTGACTAAAGACTGGTATGGTAGCATATGTCATGTACATTTGGAGGGTGCCTTGAAGCTTGGCTCCCCATGAGCATGATAGAAGCATGCCATATTTAGGGGAAATGTCAGCCACCATAATATACATTACTAGGCTTTTGGCTGGTATCTGTGCTAAAGGAACACAGAGATATTTGATTAGGCCTAGACATTTAACTCTACTGGAGTCAAAAGAGTACAGGTCTTTTTATGGTCTAGTTATCTCAAGACCAAGTTTCTCCATAATTACTTTTGGCATGAGGTTATGAGATGCTCCTGAATCTAACATGGCATTATGGAGGATTTTATCATGAATATTCAAACTGACATAAAATGGGGGCACACCTCCTTCTTGGAATTTACCTTCTACTTCAAGTCCAAACAAAAGTTCAGGTTTGTCATCATTCAAATTCACAGTATCAGTATTTTCTCCTATGTTTAGTGCTTTCAAAACTTGGGATCTATATACATCTTGGCCTACCAATTCAGTGAGAGGTATGGAAATCTTTATCTTGGCAATTTCATTTTCAATACTAAATGGTGTCTGTGTTTTTGGCAAATTTGAATCAATTTTATCAGACATTATTTTTGCAGCAACTTCAGATTGTTGATTTGCAGTAGGGATATCAGCTAGATCAGTTTTGTTAGGGTTGATAGTTGATTTACTAGTGCTGCTTTCTAGACTGTTTTTGTTTTTATTCTGATCAGAACCTTTAACCATTTTACTTGAACTTTCTGTTGTCTTTTTAGGATCAGTTTCAGGGGCCTTTCTAGCATAATTTTCAGAATTCTTTCTCTTGGGAATGTCCTGGATTTTCTTACTTCTGAGGTCATATTGTTTATGCACCTCCATGATAGCATTTTCAAATCCTTGTTTATAATCCTCGGATTCTATGCATTCTTCTTCAATTTGAGCTAGGGCAAATATGCCTTGCTCTTCCTTAGTGAGGAAAACAGTATCCTCATCATTAACTCCCATTAGATTAATTTGACTTTCTTCTGGCTCTTAAATCAGCCCCTCATCCTCATCAGCATAGTTTCTTGGAAAGGAGGCCTGATTTGCTCATCAGGTCCTCTCTGTTCCCTTTGTCTTATTTGAGGGGGATTTCTCCTAAAGTTTTGGTTTTGGTTTTGGTTATGATTTCTATTCTGAGGAGCTGCTTGGTTTTCTCTAGGGAAATCTCTCTCATTTAGGTTGATTTTCTCCATCATCCTCTCCATGGTTCTAACAAGGTTATCAATCTTAGTATCAGATGTGGAGGCTACAGCCTCTTCCCTATATGTGACTCTCTTTTCATTTTTCATTCTAGCCCTCTTGGCAATCAGATTTGCTTCCACACTTACTGCACCCCTCTGCATGTCTTCTAATGTAGGAGGGTCTCTTTCTCTTAGTTGATAAGCCATCTCTGGGTTAAAACCATCTGGAAATTTCATTAGGGCTAGACCTTGTGGGGGTTTCATGTGAGGAGGGAGGGCGTTATATACACTGTTGAATCTAGTGCAGTAATCTTGGACACTCTCTCCAACGTTTCTCTTGATGTTTTCATATTCTGACAAGATCTGGAGAGGATTTTTCTTGACCTCCCATTTATTCAGGAACAGTTGATGAAAATTAGGAAGGTCATGTATATTATTAGGGGTTAGGCCTTTAAACCACTTTCTTGCTTCTCCCCCTAGGCTTTGGGCAAACATTCTTATCTTAATAGTTTCATCATCTATCTCTTGTCGATCAAAATAATCATCCAATCTATCCACATGTCGTTGGGCAGTTGTGGAACTACTTTCATCAAATAGGGGAATTTTGGATTGATAGTCTTGTGGTAGAGGCACTAAAGGCAATGGCAGGACTAATGGGGCATTCCAGGCTTCCATTGCTGGTGGTTGGGGAACCCCAGGGGGGTTAACAAGAGGAGGGTTGATAAAAGGAGGTGGAGGGTTGAATGGAGGAAGCTGAACAGTGGGCATATGAATGGGAGTAGAGACTTCTTCACTAGGACTCTGCTGTAAGATGTATGGGTCCAAAGCTATCTGGGTTATCAAATTCTGGGATTTAGTCCTAAACAACCTTTGTTCCAAGTGTGAGTCAAATTGGATATACTGCAAGTTTCTAAGGTTTTCAGGAAGGGAACTGGCCTTGTGAATAGGCATGCTAACAGTTGAATTCTCAGATCTACGAGTTTTCTTAGGATTTTCTCTGGATTGTCAACTATTGTAGGAGGGTTTAGGTCAGGATGGGATCTAGTGCAGATTCTTCGAGAAGCTAGAATTTAGACCCAAGGCGCAAAGAGGTTGAAAGTTTTATAATAGCTGAAAAACAAACCAATCTGTGAAAGAAAAATACTTTATTCACACGGTATTTTGACTGGGTTTTTATTTGAGTTTTGATAATATTAGGTTTTCTCAATAATTCCTTAGTATGGTCGCCATTATGTTGACTCCCTGTAATTTGTAAGATTGGCAAGAACAAATAGCAGAGAACCACATCAAGCCACTTTGGACTCCAAGAACTAGCCTTCCTGGGCTCAGAGAGGGCTCTCTTCATATTTATGATTAATTGATTTAGCTTTATGATTGTATTTTCTGATTTTAGGCTAGTTACAATGATTGGGGTTGTTTGTTTTGATTGTTTGTTTGGTTGGATAGATATAAAATGTGGGAAGTTTAATCCATTGGGCTATGAAGTCATAAAGGGTTGAGTTGTACATCAACTTTTCAAGTGTTTTCACAGGGCAAGCTAACTATATCAAATGGATCTCTTTGGCAAGATGAATATAAGATGGCAAAAAACTTGTGAGTTTAGTAACGCTAAAGGGCAATTAAGAATCCTTTAACTATACTTCAACATAAATGCAGAGCAGACAGTCTCTGAATTCTGCATTCAGGGCCTTAGAGAAAAACATTCAAGATAACAGTTCAGTGAAATTAAAGAGCAGTTAAGAATTCTTTAACTAAACTTCAGAGAAAGTTTTAAGACAGCGGTTCAGTAAAACTAAAAAGCATTTAAGAATCTTCAGCTATACTTCACAAAGCAAACAGTCCAGTAATACTAAAGAGCATTTAAGAATTCTTTAGTTATACTTTCAGAGGAAAACATTAAGATAATAGTAACAGACAAAGTTAAGGTGCTCAAACAGCATATCTCAATCTAAAATTTATGTTCTATTATCAGAGAAATTGATGTACAGTATGGAAAAACAAAAAGAAAACATAACATAAAAGGGATAACATCACCATTAACATAGCTCAAGAATCCTGTGAAAGTGCTTATATTACTGATGACCAGCTCAAAAACAATTACAGTGCTCCAATGCAATAGTCTCAGCAACTTAGAGTCTAAACAAAGTCCAGATAACCAACCAACAACAATAATGAAAATACATGCAATATTTATCTACAACTAAGGAGGTTGCCCTAATCTAGGGTGACAGACTGTATTTACTACAGAGTAAATGAAGTTTTGACAATTGAGACCATGCAAGGCCCAAGCCAAAAATATCTCTAACAAACTTATTGTAATAATAACTCTCAAATTAGCTCCTGAGCTAACTTTAAAATATCTTTGACGAACTGCCTGTAGAATTAACTTTTACAATAACTTCTGAATTGATGCTAAAATATCTTTGACTGAAATATTGACTTTAGTGGCTTTCATTAAATCAAACTTAAGCTAGAGGTGGCCAATATGTTTAAGAAGTAGTAAATGCTATCTCGACATTTGGTTTTTCCTTCTTCATTGATTTGTCCTCTTATTTGTCTTTAAACTTAAAGCTATCCTTATATGTATATCTCCTTACTGTCTTTGTTGTTACTTGTAATTTTCCCCTTTTACTTCTTTATTTGCCTTTTCCTTCACTTTGTCCTTTAACTGTGTATTTCACCTATCTTCATCTTTACTCTTGATTGTTCCATTCAGCTCTTTTACCTTTTATTGTCACAGAGAATCTTTTACCTTTCACTGTCTTTTCATCTGTTTTCATTTTTGCTTTTATTCATCATTCTGCTCGTAATCTTCTGGTGAATAAGGTCTTCGGATTGAAATCCAGAGAGTCTGGATTTAAACAAATTCTTCGAAACTAAAATTCAAAGATTGTTTATCCCATTTGTTGGCACGCTAATCACTTGCACAATCAAAACAATTGTTAATTTAAAACACAAGCCCGTAGTGAGGAGAGCGATGGCTTTGAAGGAACTTGGGAAAACTGTGGAAGGGGTCCCGTCAATGGAGGTTTTTCAATTTCTGCGTTTTAGCAATGGCCTCCCAAGCCTTTTAGGAACGTTGCAGGGGTTATCACACAGGTTCAGGTTTTTTACCGCGACAGCACAGGATTTCAAATTTTTTAAAGGGTCAGTGGTTTCGTATTATGGCGCAAAGGCGATTTATGGTTTTATCGCACGACAACAAATGGTTTGGTGGTTTTAGTTGGAGAGTATGCGATAAAGCGAGGTGGCGACGCGTGGCGGATCGGAGGGGTTGCGAAACAGCCCATTTCGCAACCCTCCGAAGGTTTTAAACATCGGGCGTTTTGGGTTACAAAAATGATTGGGGGCCATCGAATCGGGTGGCGAAGATCTGACGGTGGTCGGGCATTGAATTGATCGTGGGTCGGGAGGTTAGGTGGGGTCGAGATTTAATGAAACGATGGGTTTAAATGTGAAGTGGGTTAAAACGCGAAGGCAAAGGTTTTTAAAGCAAAGGCTTTATAATAAAGAAGAGTCAGGGTTTTTAACCTGATAGGGGTCGGGGTTTAATTAACAAGGTTTATCAAAGTGGGACCCAGGATAAGTATAGTGGGGGAGGGATGTAAGATAAGCGGGAAAATAGTATAAGGTAGAAAAATAGAAAAAATTTAGGAGGGGGGGTTAAAAATATATCGGGTATGGGTTTGCATAGTGGGGCCCGATAGATTAAAATTTATTTAAAAATAATGTAAAAATGGGTTTTTACATTGTTTTTAGTGAAAGAAAGGGAACGAGTGAAGGGGAAGGGGTATTTAGCAATGGGAATGGGGCTTTAGGGGTAAAAATGGGACTTCAGAGCATGAGAATGTCAGAAAAGGTAAAATGAAAGGATAATGGAGAAGTTAAATGAAATATAATGAAGGCAGTGAGATCTCTGAAAATAAATGATAGTCGGGGAATATTATTTTCAGCATAAAAGATAAAAGGAATAAGTAGTCATCTAGTGATACTGTAAAAATACAGGAGTCTAAAAACTAGAAACTCGATCTGAACCAGTTATTCAACCTCAGGCAGAATCCATTCAATCATGAGATCTTCGCATTGTCCATAATTAGCTCAGAGAGAATTCGCCAAGCCTTAACTGTATTTTAATCACACTTATACTAAACTCTTCCACAAATCTTCCTTGCTTCTCCTGGTAAATAATTATTGTGCCAAGACAAAGTAACCAAAAAGAGAAATAGGACTAACTAGGATGGAATCCTTCACCACCGAAATTAGTAGAAGAGAGGAACCTAGGTAGGGTGGGATCACCTCCGACGAATCTAGTCCAAAAAGGGGTCTTAAACCCTCAGAGCCTCAGGCTCAAAGAAGAACAGAGACAAAATGATCCTATCCAATCATACCGCAAATGAATGCAACCCCCTTGTATTTATAGATTTCCTTGAGGGGATTCTCTCAATTAATTGAGTGAAATTCACATCAAACCCCAACTTTGGGCTTTTCTGCCCCAGTTGCCCCAATCTTGCTCAAACATTGGGTATTTCGGGGTTTTCCCCTTTATCGAGGACTATAGCCTATGGGGATCGATAGGCTACTTCGTCCCTTAAGCCAATTTATACCATGGGGATATTACACAACATGATGGCCACATGAAGATGGTTACTTGCTTCGAGAACACCATGTTGAGGAGTGTTTTGCATCATGGAAGAGGGCATTGAGCTCTAAATAGCATAGGGTAGCTCAAATGCTTGCATGTTGTCTTAGAATTCACTTGGGGGCACCTGAGTTGCGACAATGTTCATGCAAGGGGACTAGACTCAGTGGACTACATGGTTTAGGAGGTTTATTGGAGTCATTAAAGGCTTGTGGGAGGAGTGTTGGACAAACCTCGTAAAGTTCCCTTTCATTTGGAGCCTTTCTTGTGGATAACATCACCTTAGAGCTTGATTGTGTACCCTTGAATCATAGCACTCTAGATGTGTGAGCCTATATGTGTTATTGTAGGTTGCTTTTAGTGTAGTTCAGCTCAAATAAGACTTGTGAGTCTTGCCAACTCTTGGTTGGGGCGAGTACTCATCTAAACTCACCTTTGAAACTCACCACTCACCAAATTTGTGGTAAACTCAACACAAACTAGCCAAGACTCACAACAAACTCACCATACTTGCCACGAACTTGCCATCAAACTCACATAATTTTTTTAGCACAAAATTTACCATAACTTAAGGATTCCTTGTATTTGTCGTGTCTTTTATGAATCACTAACTCTTTCCAAGTGCTAGGCCAACCAATTCATTGTCAAGTCCAAGTATTACTTGTAAGGGCATAGGCCGAATCATATATTGTTGGATAAAGTCCTTTACTCACTTCTCATTTTTGTTCATTCTTGTGTAAAGATGTTATCATGAGGTCACATTACTCCTCTCTCTGTTGGATCTGTGAAAATTTCTGAATGTTCCTTATGCAGAAATCTACGGTTAGATCTGGATATGCTTCTCCTACTTAATTAAGTTATTAATGTTGAAACTTCAAATTAACATCGAAGCAAACACATAACAGACTTTCACCGATTCAGATCTAAAACAGAAAAGTACATGCACACATAAACAAGGTGACACAAGTATTTTTAGGACAATAGTCCCTGAAAAAACCCAATGCGGGAAAACCCATCTTCTGGCTACTGGAGGGTTTTATTATTAAGATTTTCTGAATACAGCAAATGTGGGTTCCAGATCTGGAAAACCCGACAGAGAAAATATAGATCTGCAACTAACCTGTTGTTCTGAAGCCAAAATATTGACTGATCCACACCCTCAAACGGGATTTACAAGACTCAGCCAAATCTTGGTCCTAGAAACCCCAGCGTTTCCCCGTCAGCCTCTGCGTCCCTCTGCGCTGGCCTGGGGAGGGCTGCATAACCCCAGAATGGGTGACGCGAACCCTCCGTTGCCCTTGAGGGACTCTGCGTAACCCCTGAGGGTCTCCTGTTGCCTAACGCTGCCCCGGGAGAGACTGCGTAGCACTTGCGTAGTTGTAGCTGCGCAGCTACTGCCCTCTCTGCTACTACTGCTCCTACTTCTCTGCACTGCCTCTGGAAGCTGCTCTCTGCCTCTTGCTGATTCTAGGCACTAGGATCAGATCATCCCCTTTGCCTAAACTCCCCTCTCTGTAGTTGAAACACTTCTGAGAATTCCTAGCAAACCCTGCCCTAGAATCTCATCTTATAGCTTCAATGCTCTGCCTCTATGTGTCTTCTCCAAGTGACCCCAAGCCTTTCCTTTATACTTTTCTCGTTGGGAAACCAATGGCCATGATCAGATCTTGAATCAATGGCTAAGATTAAAAGAAAGCTTGATCCGTGTGACTTAAGACAATTTCATCACATGTTTTAATTAATTACCTTTAATAATTTAATTTTCCTAAGTTAGACTTAGGGTCCATAATTAAAATTATTAATTAATTAATTATCTCTCAAATCGGATGAAATTTCCCAAATCCCTTTCTGGGTATTGGAGATCTCATTTACTCTAGTCCCTCCACAAATTTTGGGAGCTAGAGCACATCCGATGTTACCCCATCACACAAGAAAACTTAACACTCCCTCTTAGCGAGGAATGTCTTCTAGTACAAACTCTGCTTCACCCGGAAGCTCTGCACTGATCTCTAGTGTGGGTCTCTGCACTGATGTTGGATCTGTTGCCCTTCATCACTGCGTTGCTGCCACCACCACTGCTACATATGTACTGCAGCTCCCTCTCAATCTGCTGCCATCTGTTGCACTGCATCTTCAGTTGCTGAGAGAAACAACTTAATCTCTTGCCCAATCTTTGACAGACAAGTCAGTTGGGCTGCATCCTCATCACTGAAGCTCCATTGGCTGTTGATCTGTGCTGTCATCTGGAGGATGATGCACAGCTACAGCTCTCCACTGCATAAGCAGACTCCCTCTGCACTGCTGAAGTCACATCATCCCCTTGTGTTGAAATCTCTCACATTGATGTTGCACTGCATTGTCCTCCTGAAGCCCCTACGCTGCCGCAACTCTGCTCTACGTTATGGAAGTCACATTGTCCCCTACGTTGTTGCTGCATCTGCACTACATTGCTCCTTTCAGCCTTCAGATCTCCCTCTACTTCATCCGTGATCTTTGCACCCACTGCTCCACTTGTCCCGCTACTATCTTAATGCTCCCGTAGCTTGGATGTGATCCAGGAGATGAGCTTCTCAAGGATCCCAACCTCATTCTATAGTTGCTTTACAAATCCATGTCGTCCCACTTTCGTGGTTCATGAGTGCTCATGGCTGCATCATCTTCTGACCCATCATCCGCCACAACAGCCTTGGAAGAAGAAGCTTCCTTTTCCTTTTTCTTCTGAGGACAATTGCTGGCGAAATATCCTAGTTCGCCACACTGGAATCACTTGATCTTTGATAGATCCCGCTTCTTCTTCCCTTGTTGTGTCTTTGCTGCCAAGGCTGCATCTTCTTCATCTTCCTTCTTCTCCTTACTCGATCCCATGTTGTACTGCTTCTTGGTGAATCTGTGGAGTTCTTGACGCATGATTGCCCACAAGTTGTCCTAGTCGGGAAGGTCCGCTCTGCCCAAGATACTTTGGACAAAGGTTTCCCACTCATTTGTGACCGCATTGAGAGCAGTTCTGACCATCACATCATCCTCCACCTTTGCACCCGTGGCAGTCAACTGGTCTCTAATCAACTGTAATATGAAGAGAAAATGTTCCATGTCTTCCCCCTTGGTCATTATGAATGACCGCATTTGAGTCTCCAGAAGCATCTTCCTATGGACGGACTTTCCCTCATATAGGGATGTTAAGGCCTTCCACATCTCATTAGTTTTTTTCTTCTCAGCTATGTCTGGGACAATATGGTCCTTAACTCCATCCATTATGAGTCGCTTGGCATGTGTCGCAGCTTCATTATGCTTCCTCAGGAGAACTACATCGGTCGGTGTGGCCAGCACTCGTTCTGCATGGTCTCTTAGACAATATGCCTCTAGGGCTATCAGGATTCTAGCCTTCCAAACTGCAAAGTTGGATAGGCCATCCAATCTATCATGATCATGCGGTCCATGAGGTGTCGTCTGCTCAGAAAATCTGTCGGAGCTCCTCTTCTCCATGCTAGAGATATGGATCTAAGGTCCTTAGCGAAACAGACACCTTCTCCTCCCTCCGACAACTTATTTCCCTTCTTGGAAATCTGCCAAATCAAACAATGATTCAACTCTCTTCGATCCTTGAATCAATTTGCAAGTTTCTTTGGCTAGTAACCCTCTGAGAAGTTGATCTCCTCCCGCTCTTTGTCACTAGTGCTTAGGCTAAAATTATGAAAACTTCAGAAATTTAACCCCACCAGCACCTTCTGAAGTTCTGCAGCTCTGCTTTAGGCACTTCTAGATCAGACAGCTTCAGATCTGCGTCACCCTGGCTGGCTTCAGACAATCCCATGCTACCTCTGTGCAATAAGTACGTGGGCCTGCGTGGAGATAGCATAAGACTGCGTCACCCTGCTCTCTCTGCGTGAATTTTCTCCCTCTGAAACTGTGTTGTCCCAACAGATCTGGCCTTTTGCTGCTGCTGCTGCTCTTCCTGTTTCTGTCTGCAACAAGATCCTTCAGTCTTCTGCTAGTGACCCTGCTAGATTTGCAATCGCTTTGATACCATGTGAAAAATTCGGAATGTTCCTTATGCAGAAATCTACTGTTAGATTTGGTTATGCTTCTCCTACTTAAGTTATTAATGCTGAAACTTCAGATTAACATCGAAGCAAACACATAATAGACTTTCACCGATTCAGATCTAAAACAAAAAAGTACATGCACACATAGACAAAGTGACACAAGGATTTTCTGGACAATAGTCCCCAAAAAAACCCAATGCGGCAAAACCGGTCTTCTGGCTGCTGGAGGGTTTTATTATTAAGAGTTTTCTGAATACAGCAAATCTAGGTTCCAGATCTGGAAAACCCAACAGAGAAAATATAGATCTGCAGCTAACCTGTTGATCTGAAGCCAAAATATTGATTGATCCACACCCTCAAACGGGATTTACAGGACTCAGCCAGATCTTGGACCTAAAAACCCCAGCATTGCCCCTAAAGCCTCTGCATCAGCCTCTACGTCCTTCTGCGTTGGCCTGGAGAGGATTGCGTAACCCCAGAATAGGTGACGCAGACCCTACGCTGCCCTTGAGGGACTGCGTAACCCCTAAGGGTCTCTTGTTGCCTAACACTGCCCCGGGAGAGATTGCGTAGCACCGGCGTAGCTATAGCTGCCCTGCGCTGCGCAACTACTGCCCTCTTTGTTGTTGCTGCTCCTGCTTCTCTGCACTGCCTCTGGAAGCTGCTCTTTGCCTCTTGTTGATTCTAGGCACTGGGATCAGATCATCCCCTTTGCCTAAACACCCCTCTCTGCAGCTGAAACACTTCTGAGAATTCTTAGCAAACCCTGCCCTAGAATCTCATCTTAACTTCAAAGCTTTGCCTCTATGTGTCTTCTCCAAGTGACCCCAAGCTTTTCCTTTATACTTTGTCGTTGGGAAACCAATGGCCATGATTAGATCTTGAATCAATGGCTAAAATTAAAAGAAATATGTGTGACTTAAGACAATTTCATCACATGTTTTAATTAATTACCTTTAATAATTTAATTTTCCTAAGTTAGACTTAGGGTCCATAATTAAAATTATTAATTAATTAATTATCTCCCAAACCAGATGAAATTTCCCAAATCCCTTTCTAGGTATTGGAGATCTCATGTACTCTAGTCCCTCCACAAATTTTGGGAGCTAGAGCACATCCGATGTTACCCCATCACACAAGAAAACTCAACAGAATCTTCTATTGTACTTGATCTCTCTCTCGAAGTATTTGGGGTTTGTTAAGCTTCTTGGAGCATCTTGTAGGCTGTTAGAGTTCATCCCTTAGAGGCTTGAAGATTAGGGTTTTGAAAAGAAACCCTAGGTTGCCTTTGTTGAAGTGAAGAGGAGAAGACATCTTGCCTTGGATGACATGCTTGTCTGATGCATGCTTATTGGATCTCCTTGGCTGAGCTAGGGCTTTCATTGTTTTCCCTACCTGGGATTTTTGAGAGCTAGAGAATTGCATTGGCCTTACGTTAAGGCTATGGTATGTACATGAACTCAATCTTTAAGCATATTAATGAATTTCCCAGCAGTCCAATACTCATGTAAATTGTAGATTTGATTTTCAGCAATCTACTTCGTCGTGTCATATGACTTGCTGATTTGACATAAGTTAAGGGTGAATGTGCTAAATGACTTGAAATCATAATTAAAGAAGTGTGGACAGATTTGCTACTGTATTTATAGCTTTCACAGCTGCCCTAGAGGAATGAAACTTATTGGACTTGCGTTGACATCTTATATGTTGAATTTTCTAGTGGATTGGGGTTGTTAAGGGTCGAAATAATGTCTGTTGCTTTTGATGTTGTTATATTTATATTTCATAACCGCCATAAAGCCGAAAATTCACAGGAGTAAGGTCTGGGAAGCTTTTAGGAAAGAGGTGGAAATTTCTGTTTTGTATGAATTGCTATTGTCCAGAAATTTTCTGAATTAATGAACTTTATTACTAACATAACCCTAGTTATAAAGTTAGGTTGTAATAACTTTATTCCCTACTAACTTATTGTACTAACACCAAGTTAGGTCACCTAGTGATCCTGTTAAAATTGGCAACTAGGGCCAAATTCCACTTTGGACAGCTCATTTGATGAAGATAATTATTGCATTAAATTCCTCTCTTCATGAGGACCAAAATCGATCTAACGAACATCAAATTTGGATAAGGAGAAGTGTGTTTTTGAATTTACGCTCTCTCACATGCAAATTGACAAGGTTGGCCTCCAGCTCATAAGGCCCAACCGACATGTCTCTTGACACTCTCCATCTTATATAAATAAAGGAGTCCTCCTACCTCATTTAGATCATCCAAGGCTTGAGGAGATGTCTGAGGCAGCCGTATACTTAGAAGAGGAGGACGAAGGGTGGTGTTGTCTTTGGGTTTTTCTTCTGCCTGAGGCCCGAGATGCTTCAGTTAGACAGCCGCAGGCCTTGAGGAAGTTCTGGGCAGTCTAGAGTATGTATTGGGATTGTTTTATTTGGGACCTTTTACTTCAGGTAAAGCCGCTGCACCTAGAAAGCTACTTCAGTTAAGCCGCAGGCCTTTATTCTTCTCTTTGATGGACCAAGATCCATAGGAAGGGTGGCCGAGGCTATTGGAGCAAGTCTGGGCATGTTTCATGGGCATTTGGGGACAGTTCTGAGCAGTTTTTAACCTCACTTCAGGCCGCACATGTTCTATGGAGAGTTCAGTGTTTGATCCAGAGTTCGATGGAGATTGTAAAGCCTAAAGATCATTCCATTCTTAGCTGCAATGTCTGCAAGGAAGTGCGAGCTCTTTTATGGGTTTCTCGTATGACTTTGCTGCAATATGTAAGGACAGAAGTATGCCCTAACCAGACCTGCAATCTTCTCAGAATTGAACTATCTTGGGTTCACAATCATCAGCAAAGAAGTCCGCATTAGTTGATTCTAAATTGAGCTTCTTTTGGGAGATTGACTTGTAGCCGCTTTGTCTATCATTGACTTCTGGCTAGGGCAGAATATGTCTACTATTGTCTGAAGGCTGAATGAAAGGTTTGGGCTGCTTCTTGGTCAATTGGACTGAGGAATTGATCTTCATGTTGGCAAGTCGTGTTTGACTTTGATAGTACTCTCATTCTCTGCTGAACATTTGATATTTGATAATAAGATGAATTGATCAAGGGTTTTCCACATCTTGGGGTTTTTCCCTGGATTGAACCATATCCTAAGTCCTTGTGTCCTCTTGTCTTGGCTTGTTCTCTACTCTTATCGTCTATGTTCTTTCATCAGTTACTCTCATCATGTTCTATGTGATTGCTAATGGAAATGAAATGAATTAAAATTGGGCTAATATGGATCCTCGAAGAAACTGTCCTAAGCAAAGAATATGTTAACCAAAAATTAACAGATCCTTACCACATTAACATTATGTCATGGCATTACTCTCACAGAAATAAGTGAACACAAAACTAAATCATCTTAATGTGAATTTTGAAATATTGTCTGGAATTTAATTTCAGCCTTAATCTATTCTAAGAGGTTTCTGCTTAGTATTTATGAAATGTACATCCATAACTTCAGCTTCAAAGGTATTTATTGTAAGATGATGTTGAAGTTTGTCAGCCTCAGAGGTAAAGTTAGAGTCTATGTGCCTGACAAGAACTAATTTAATCCATATCATTTTCACTACATAATGGACAGGTACAAAGATTAGACAGTAGCACATCGGACATTCATAACAACTCCTTTATCTTGATTTGACTAAATCTATGGCTGTGAATAAGTGAGTCAAAAGTATAAGAGTTTCAAGTGATCTTTACCAAAATCTTTATGGTGTATTGGATCATTCAGTGCTTGTATAAATGGGCCCAGAACAAACCACTGTGGAACAAGTACTCCAATGCTTCCAAGTTTTGTCCAATCAAGCTCCAAAAACGACTGCATAATCAATCGACGAACTGCAACATACATGTTAGTAATATTGAAGATCCCTTTTACCATTAAATGCATCAAGAAAGAGAAACACATCTACTAAAAAAGCTCATCCAAATCAAAACAGCATTTTTTCTGTCTCTTCTAATAAAGGAAATAATATACAAATAATATTTGTAAATCTCAGACTAGGAATTTACCATGTGGATTTCCATGGTCAAATCCACGCTGCCATAGCACGGTCATCCATAAAAATGTTACATCCACATGTTCAATCTCACTTTGATGATCCCATACCACAGCATGCTGGATTCCAGAGTTCCAACCTTCCATACTGGGCAATAATAAAGATATCTGCAATATATTCAAGATTTCTTCTCGTCATATATAGGCATGTGACAAGCTATGGTTGACAGGTATCCATTTTCTCAACTTAAAACGATAGGGTGCTATATACATTTTCCTTTATCAAGTAGCCCAATTGAATAATTTACATTGTAGTCTATTGTCTAACCACTACTGTGCATGTCCATTATATCTATCATTTACCAAGTGTCTACATATTCTGAAAAAAATAGGGTGCTGATTCACTGATTATGTTTTCCTTTTTCAAGTAACTTAAATGAAAATTTATATTGTTTTTTAATTCTAACTGCTACAGTGATTGTCATTAGATCTGTCATCAACAAGGTAAATAGCTGTTCACTGTTGCATCATAACACAGTCCACTTGAACTTGCTTCAAGTACATGGGACTTTCTACATTAAATGCAACACCCCTCCTGGGCACAGCAGTTGTGACAATGTGACACCCTTTGGGACTTTGACACTTAGCTTAGATTAGACTCTGATGATTACATGATGCTTAGACTTATGATACATGATGGCGTTTTTCATTGCACATGATTAAAATTATTTGATAAGTTGATATTGCTTGTATGATACACATGGTTATTTATCAGTTTTCCACGAGGATGCGCCCCCCAGGGTGGGGGACACACTTCCTCGCTCCCCCACACTCCCGGGACAGGGAAACTCCTGGGGAAACGTTTCCCCACGTCCCCTTTTGTGGGTAAACTCAAGGAAACTTCGGGGGGACTTTTTTCTGGTGACGAAAAGCGTCCCCCCAATTTTTTTTGCAAATAACAATTAAAAACATAAAAAATTACAAATTTTAATATAATTAAAAAAATGAAAATAAAAACTAAAGGATAACTTAAAAGTTTAAAAAATAATCATTCACATTTCTCATTAACCCTACAATTTTACCTTGTTGCCCAACATTTTCCTTCTACTGTCACTCGACATTTTCCATCTGCAATTTGTTGTGATTCGAATTTACCATCGAGCGAGGATCTGAGACATTTGGAGCTGCAATTTTCATGTTGTGACTTGGAGCTGTAATTTTCATTTTATGACTTGGAGCCACTGGATTGGAGCTGCAATTTATTATTTAATACTTTCTAAGAAATGTACGGGTATTTCACTGCTATGTTTACTATTATTTTAGTAATCTATGGCTATTTTAGACTTTGGCACAATGTCATTGTCATATGATAAATTTACTTTTGATGTGCATTGTGTAATTTCAATTGTCAAATGATTAATTTAATTTAGATGTACCTTGCACAATATTAATACCCATTGCCAAACGATGAATTTAGGTGGAACATTGCATAATGTCAAAAGATGGATTCAATTTAGTAATTTACTTTTAGATTTACAATTTTACATTGATGATTGCAAAAATGTCAAATGATAATTATGATTCACAATAGTCTAATACGAAATGATGGTCATATAGATGTACATTTCATAATTATTAAAATTTACTATTTACTAACTTAGTTATTGTGTGAGGATTTTATTTTTTATTTTTATATATTAAATTTTTAATAATTTTATAATTTTAATGACTATGACGTCCCCCCGTCTCTCCAAAAATTTCCCTAAATTTTGTGGTTGCTTATATACGCCCCCCTTGTGCATATCCCCGCTCCCGCATTTCCCCGTTCTGGAAACTCGGTGGAACATTGTTATTTATAAAAGATGATGAAAGATGTATTCATGAACTAGCTTTAGTACCTGCACAGGGTCAAATGTTAGGAGCAGCCTGAATCTTATCCTTAGCACTTCCAGTGTTATGGCTACCATTGAGAATGGCACAATGTATTCTCGAGACCCGCAATGACACTCATTAGATGTTGGGAGCAAACACAATGAATATTCTTGGCTGTTGAGATTTATGCACTTTTAGAAGAGGGACCCCTTGCTCAAACTTAGTTGTTGCATTTGAGATAACTATGGGTTACCTAAGTGGGGGAATAAATGACGATTTTTATTATTAGTAGGTAAATATTTTGGTGTAAAGTGCTTTTAGGGTTTATAGCGCCAAGTGCTAGTAATGCGACCTTGGGGGCTGCCTATCATGAGAACTATCCTTATGTAACCTAAACCAAACTATCTATAACCTATTTATGGAGGGAAATAGCTTCTATTTGGGCAACATATTATAGGGACTTAAACCTATGTTGAACTGGAATTTTTGTGTTGGAATTTAGGAGATTTTGCATAGCTTTGGGAATTGTTGTTGTGTCCCTTTGTTTTGGGATTTGAGCCCTTAAGCCTTGTGAGACAGCCCTTGTGTGAGAACTTTGGGAAGGAAAGGGTTGTTAAGAACTGTTATTTCAGCAATGCAGTGGTGTACTGACCAGTTGTGGTATTTTGGTAGGTAGATTAGAATGCCATAGCATCCGGGCTGGAGGTATTTTCCCTATTTCTGGTTGTACATAGAAGCAAGGTTGTCAATGGTGCGGCACACTGCAGCAGTGAATCTACACAATAGCCTGTGGAACAGAGGTATTGAAATGCAGTCCCAATCCACACCGTAGAGTCCACTGAGGGTAGGAAGTGTAGATTCACACTGTAGCCTGTGGGCCAAAGGTGTTGATGTTTGCTAGGGGCCTATCCACCAAAGAAAAGGCTACAGTTTTGTGCAAGTGTTGTTTCAAGCTTAAACTTTTCTATGGAGTTACTATGAGAGGTCTTATTGCACATTGATTTTGGTGCTGTTTTTGATGTGTTGAGAGAACACATCTTAGTTAATGAGTTTGAGGTCTCTACCAACAGGGTACTACCAGGGTCTATGGTTGTACGTTTATTACGAGGAAAAGCCCCGAAGGAGTGCATATTTCCCTGACAGGTTGGCTACTTTAGCCTTGGAAAAAGCCTGGTTTGAAATTTGAACCAGAACTTAGAAACAAGGACTTCATCAAGGCAATACGACACAAAGAATTCTTTATTTTTAGGTTTAAAACTTTCATTGCTTATCTCAATTAATATATATTATTTGCTTCTTATTGAATATCTGTCCTCGAAATGATGGAAGAGAATTAGACTTGTTTCATTTTTATTTGCTTACAAGAATGCTTGAGTTATTGTAAAGAACTAATTAAGTGAATCTTGCTATCCATGACAACCCTGTTGACTTGGATCATTACAAGCAATGTTATTAGAATCGAACCAATGATCGAACCGGAAAACCCTATGAACCGGGAACTGGATGAGAACAAGTAAAAAAACTGGTCGACCAAAAAGACACAAAATATTCAAATTTTAATGAAAAACAATATATTCATGTGCATCCATATGAATCCAAACCATTTATCCACAAATAAGAAAAAGTGCTCATTTATATAGCATGTAAGGGTGCACATAACCAAAACAACACCGACTGCAATTCATCTCTGAACCGAAAATACATCAACAAATAGGCCCTAGATGGCCTCTAGCATCCAAAAAAAATCATGCTACAACAAAAACCTACATATCATCAAAATCATTACCTATATTGGGATCTTCATCATCAATATCACCCTCTAAGAATTAAAATAATATAGAAAAAATGTAGCATGTCAAGTCAAGATTTTGTTTGAATGATGGGTACATTTTTAGTAGGGTCATGATAGAAGAGTTTGACAACGAATGCCACTAACATTGAAGTACATAGAGGGCTTGGTGCTCTTGATTAAGCATTAGTTCCATACCCTCGTACATGACAAAATCCAATGGAAACGTTGCAATATCCCCAATCCTGAAAAATTGTTATGCCTGCTAGATTTTGAGTGAGATATAAAATTCTACTTTCTCCATATGAAATCCAATGAGGTCAAAACCACTCCCAAACATCCTAAGACAATTCCTGGTAATTTTAAAAATATAACTAAAAGCATGAAAATGAAAGATAAAGGAGAATGTCACTTTTACTATGAATTGCATAGCAATAGTAGGACCATAGGCTTAAATTGATCTCACATTCATCATGACCTAATGGATCATTCTATGCCTTAGAACCAATCTCCCCGACCAGACTCATTGGTCTCCCGGTCAACTGACCTAAGGGACTGACAATCTTCCCGACAAATCCATTGGTCTCACAACCGCAACCTAAGGAAGATTCATGATGCTATATAATCAATGCTCCCTCTCCAAGAGGAATTCTTAGCCATTCCAAGCTTCTCAGAGAAGCAAACATCAACAACCTGCTCAACAGTAGAAAAGTATGCCATGGTCAAATCCAGCAAATAATAAGTGGCTTCTCACAAAAGCAAACATGAGCAACCTGCTCAACAGCAAAAAAATATACCATGGTCGAATCCAGCAGACAATAAATGGCTTCTCACAGAAGCAAACATCAAAAACCTGTGCATCACCATTGTCTAGTGGAGGCAGGGAGAGGCATCGCACAGGTACCACGAAATTTCTGAGCTCAGTTGGGATGCAGAATTGGAGCTACGCTGTCTTTGGGAGTTGGTGTCGGAAATTGGAAGCTACATAGTTGTCGGGTAATCCATTGCTGAATTTGTTGGAGAGGAGAGAATTTGCAGAGCAGAAGGAGCCATCTCATCAGTACGAATTTGCTTTATTCAAGCTTACGCAGTACTTCTCAGGCCTACACAGTATTTGAGAAGGAATTGTTGAGGGCCCTAGTAATTGGTCAGAGGTATTGGAGTCGGAATGTTGTGTGGGAATTAGAAGGTAGCCAAGGGGATATTTTCCACTATTTTGGAGGGCTGCAAAGACAGAAATTTCTGCAAACCGAAATTTACTGGCAGTGGAGATGTTGGGAATTTGGGGTCAATTTTGGAGCGTCAAAACTAGAGAAAACCCTTTCTGGGATTTTCTGGGTTTTTGACAAGCATCTCAAATCTAATTTTGCAGAATTTTCTGGACATATTTGAGGGGTCAAACAGGGGTCTCAACACAGCCAGAAGTGCAGAATTACTAGGGTCAGAACAGATTTCTGAAAGGGAAGCTCCTGCAGCAGTTGGGCTTTGACATATCAACCACCCGAGGCTTGTAGTTTGCCTTGTGCAAGCCCAGGTGCACTCTTTCTATTTTACATTGTATCCCAACATATATATAATAAAAATTGCCCATTTTGGCGTGTTTGGAGCATTTCTGGCTTATTGGTGTTTACTGAAAATTTTTATGTTGAATTGTATTGCATGTTTTTGTTATCACTGTGAATTTTTCCATTAGGAATATTACAGTTCAACTGGTTTTTAAAACATTGGGCCTACCATAACAGGACCCCAGTAATCTTGTTGGCTCGAGCTGATATCCTAACAAGTAAATAGTTTTGTCAATTGAAAATAAATATAGTTTTATGTTCCATGTGCTTGGAAAGAAAAGAATAAAAAAGAAAACATTAAGCTCAGTTGACTTACGTAGAGCTAAAAGATCAAGAACCTTGTCAAACTAACATGAAGCCTATCATCATGGTAAGAAATCCATGCAGCCTTTCAGAAAACCTTGTGACTGTTGGACACCGATTACATGAGAAGATTTACAAAACTTACCTGATGCGTCCAAGCTGCCTCAACCAAGTGAGTACCATACTCTTCAAGCATTTCATACAAAAGAATGAAAGCCTCCCAGCGTTGCCAACAGTCAGTGACCTTTTCTTGTCCTTTATTGACCACCCCTACACCTAAGGACTTTGCCTCCATGTCAGCCCATCTATCCCTCTTTGTTTTATGATGAATAGCCACTTTCTTTTCATTCTCCTTGTCACCATTTGCTTGCATATTCTTCTTATTCAATCCATCATCCCTGCTATGACAATCAGCATTGCTTGCTAATAGTGGCATCTTTCCTAAAGCAACCTTCAGAATATGTAATGCTTTTTTCCGTGTCAAATGTTCTTCATCAACCTGGTAAGAAATTTGTAAAGACAAAAACACCATAAGGTAAATTGTTATAAATCCCCTTTACATTATAGATGGTGGTTTTCTAACTTAAATACATCTGCATGTTCCATTCTAACAAGACTTACCAAACCTGCTCTAAGTTCTTCCCAGAATTCCTTTTCTGACCGTACATCAAACACATTAGAACCGATTTTGTCTCCACAAAATTCAAGCTTATCATGAATAGATGACAACATGAATTCCACAAATGCAGACAAAGCTGTGTATGCATCTCGGCGCTCAAGTGATCCCTGTGAAAACAAACCCTTGCAGCAGCTCCATACCTTCTGCATGACAAGTACCCTGCAGACAATTTTTCAGATCCCTTTCTCATTGGCAAGGGTTTTTCTAAAGCCTACACAAAAAATTAAAGAGAGAATAATAACGTCCAAAATTTTAAGCAGGGATGATTTACATTTTGCTAGAGAATTTTGTTCACTCAACATTTGTTCATTTTCTTAGAATAATAATCCAGCAACATAGCAATCAGATACAATGAGATTACCTGGAATTGACAGATAGTCGCCCAGGCGAACACACTTCAACTGAAGCAAGTGTATCTACTGTCCTCAAAATAGGTGGTAAAAGCACTGTCATTGCACACTGTCGTACTTTGTCATCTGAACATTGTGAAAGCATATCTAATGTTGGCTCCAAAAGATCTGAAACCATCTGCCTAGCAAATTTTCCTGCAGATGAGTCAACCCTCTCATACATATCCTTTAGCGGCATTCCAACCTCGTTAGAACTCAACACTTTCAAAGCTGTCTGCAATAATGTTGCCAGTAGCTGGCATGCCACAGGCCATGGTAAAGACCCATTTACAAGTTCTAAATGTTCCTCCTTCAGATCTAAAGATCTCAAAGAGTTTATGATCCCCAAAATTGAGGGGTGGGCATCATCTTGCAAATCAGGGGATGAAAAGAGTCGTGAGCGCTCAGAAGCAACAGAAGATACAACTGATGTCAAACAGTAAGGTACCAGGGTCACTTCCAAGTCACCCCAAGAATCTCTTTCAATGGCAATTGCAGCCAATGCCTCTGCAACCTAATACAATTGCTTCATAAATTTCAAAATATGTAGAAAGGCTATATTATGAAACATTTATGATGTATGAAAGATGGGATTATCTTTGCAACTTACCTGATTATGCAAGACAAAATTTTCAATGGAGGTCCTTTTCAATATTGGGATATACACTATCCAGATAAGTGCCTTCAGTGCACGCATATCACTTTCTACAACCAAAGGAAAAGCATAAGTCTGTCTGATATTCACAAACCACCTCAGTTAATACAAATGTTTTGATTTCTTCATACTCATTTTCAGATACAAATCATATTTTCGAACATCAATTACAGTTTTATGTCAATTTGGACAGAGAAAACACGTTATTTCATCCTCAACATTTATTTGCAACAAATTTGCACCTTGGTGAATATAATTTTGATAATAAAGACAAGATTTTCAAAGTGATAAAAAACGATGTTTCCACATTTTTGGCATGCATTGTATTTCATTCACTGTCCTTACTTAAAATGTGGTAAGATGTTATCACAGCAGAGCATTCTACAACCACAAAAAAATAAAAACATATATGTTGATTTTTAATGTACCTTGGACAAGTGGTTTTCCATGGGTTAGTCTCTACCTAGGGAAAAGTGTCCAAAATAATTCTTTTCCTATGTGTGACTTTATAAAGTGAAAGTGACTTTATAAGTGGTAAAGTCAATAAGTGGCTTCTAGTGATTCCGGTGATTCTCTACGGTTGTGAACTGTGGGCCAGTAACACAACCAAGATGTTGTGGAAACAAATTGAGAATATTCAGAAGCGTTTGATTACAAACAAATTCAAAATTAAAAATGCAGTTCCTTATGCTATCTTGTTAAGTGAAACAGGGGCTGCTCCTATTGAAGCAACTGCTATGGTGCGAGTCATAAGGTATTTGGAAAAGATTGAGCAAATGGAAGAGGGTAGATGGCCCAAGGTTGTGCATAAAGACAGATTGTGCAAAAGAAAGAAGACTTAGATGCGGAAAAATAACAAATGGTTTAGTAAATGGGGTATTTGCTTGAGCATGTGTCCTACAAACAATAAAGAGATAAAAACTTTTGTTATGGATAAGTTCCACAAATGTACTTGGGAGAAAGAGCTAGGGAGAAAGAAGAAGTACTACATTGAAGAGTTTAACCCCACTATATCATCAGCAAAAAGCATACATAGGGGCCAATATTTCTTGGAGATCTAAAATTCTTATTGCTCAAATAAGGACTAATTCTCATCAACTCCGTTGTGAAACAGGGCATTGGAAAAGGCCAAAAGAAATGTGAGACGAAAGAGTATGTATTTTTTTCTCTTCCGGAAAAGTGGAAACAGAAAAACATTTTATTTTAGAATGCGAGGCCTTCAAAGACAGCAGGGAAAATTATGCAGGTATTCTCACAGCTAGCTCTTGGGATAATCTATTCAGTGAAGAGTTTGTCGAGAAGTGTTTGAATAAAATAGTTAGAGTGTTTGAATCGTTTTTTTGATGGTAGAAATGGATTCAGCACCATCAAAAACCCCTGGTGCACCCAAAATCCTTAAATTTGACAACTATAATCCAGATTTTCAAAGATTTCTGCCAGAATTTTTTATTTTCTTGTTGGAATTTCTGGGTTATTTTGTGGGGATTTTAGACTACCGCCTTTATTTAATGGGTGAGTTAAAAAATAGAAAGTGAGAATTAAATGCACATTTATTCTCATACTTTGATCTAAAGGAATCTGAGCCATTAGATCTTAGGGTTGACCAAAAGTCATTTAGGGAAACAAAAGGGGGAAAAGAAAAGAGAGACTGCATTCATTCATTCTTCATGAGCAAATCAGAGAAAGGAGGCTGAGAGCTGGAGAAAAGTTCTGAAAGAGAAATTTGTTGCAGCAAGCTGAAGGAGTGATTTCTGGGCAAAGCTTAGCACGGAAATCAAGGCATAGAAGACAGCAGAAGGTACAGTACGAATAGTATTTAATGTTGCGAGCTGCATGCAATTCAAGAGCAATTTTTGAGCAAAAAAAATTGAAAAAAAAAAAATCCATACAGCGATACGGAAATCTATACAGTTCGTACGGAATCCGTACAGTACAATCTGCGTCTGTACAGTACAATTTCAGCTTCAAGTGGGCACAGAATCGAGGCAAAGTGGGCAGTTTTCAAGGAATTTTGGGTTGAAGAGATAAGTTGTATTTTGTTGTTTTGTTTTGTCCGCAAATGTATTTTTCCTGAACTTGAAAGATAAATAATTTTGAAGAGCTCTCTAACAAGTTTTCCCCGGAGAAGATATAAAGGGTTTTGCCTGGGTCTAAGTTGACCAAAAATCTGTGTATTTTTTTGTATAGTTGGTCTGTTTATGTCCATATTTATTTTCAGCGTGTTTATAGTCCCATGTTGACAGTCAGCATGGCTCAATGAACAGTCTCAACTATTCATTGTCAGGTCGGCTAATTATAGGGGTTGACCACTATAAATAACCCACTGGACTGCGCAAAAATAGAAGGAATTGAATTCAGATTTGGTCTGAGTTTTTCGAATAAGATTCTGTGATTTAGTGCGAAATTTCAGGTCTGCAATAAATGTGAGTTTAGGACTATGTTTTGATGCAAAGGAGGGAGAAGGAGTATCATATATATACGAAGTTATATGACTGTGTTAAAGAGCAAAATTACAGAACTGTGTTTAGTGCGAAGTTGCAAGATTATGTTTAGTGCGAAGATTACAGGACTGTACTAAGTGTGAAGTATAATCAATATGCTCAGCGAAGTATTACAATACAATTAAGGGTATCATTATAGTATGAAAAGGGTGGAATGTTCATCAAAAGGAAACAAGACATGTGTACGTTTAAGACCAACCAGCAAGGTTAAGTAAAGGTGCAAGGTGTGCACAGGACTGTCCATAACAAGGTGTTGATATCTCAGTAAGGATCACACATAGCCGAAGAAGGGAAATACAACAAGAGACCTAGCTCTCTAGTCTTGGTGCAAAAAGGTGCAAAACGGTGCAGGACGGCGCAAAAAAGAAGGATCAGCTCAAGGAGTCAATGAAGAAGCAATGACAAGGTCTTGGAGGAATACAAGGGTCAAGGGTCTATGTCATGGTCATGGTACTTGTCATCTGAAATTCTATAAGAAGAATTTCTTGTGGGTTTTCCTCTCCAAGAGGGAGAGGTTTTGGCCCTAGCTCGAAGAGCCTAAATTTGTGTCTCTTGTGTTTTTGGTAATTGACTTGATGAAAGACATAATAAGCTTAAGAAGAGAAGACATAAGTAAAAGAAGTAAGCTCACAAGTAATTATCAAGAAGAGAATTTGAATTAAACACTATCCTACCTAATTCTTGTTGAGATTTTGAGGTAGCATCAGGTGTGCTCTAGCCCTGAAATTTTGTGGAGGGGCTAAGACACATGAGACCTCCAAAACCCAGAAAGGGTTTGGAGAAATTTCATCTGATGTTGAAGTTATTCTAATAATTAATTTTTTTAATGAGGACCCTAAGTCTAACTTAGGGAATTAGAAAAATTAAAGTGAATTAATTAAACACATGTGATGAAATGTTCTAAGTGACGTGGATCAAGTCGTCTTTTAATCTAACCCGTTGATTAGAGATTAGATCACGACTGTTGGTTTCCCAACGAGAAAAGTATAAGAGAAAGGCTTGGGGTCAGTTGGAGACACACACACACTGGCAGAGCACTGGAGCTAAGTCAAATTTCTGGGGCGGGGTTTGCTGAGAAATTCGAAGCGAGATTGGAGTGCAATGAAGGGCAGAGATTGGCAAGGGATGATCTGATCCAAGGCCAAGAATACAGTAAGCAGAGGGGAAATGAGTACCAGTCAGCGCAAAGCCAGCCAAGAGGACGCAGTTCAGCCAGCACCACGCAGAGACTACACAGAGCCTGTGTAAGCCCAGCCAAGAGGACGCAGTTCAGCAAGCACCATGCAGAGACTACGCAGAGCCTGTGTAAGCCCAGCCAGGGTGACGCAAACCCAACCAGCGTAGCGCAGGGGTAGCGCAGCACCAGCCAGGGTAACGCAATCCCAGCCAGGGCATCACAGAGGCAGCGCAGCACCAGTGAGGGTGACACAATGGGGACACTGGCCAGTGAGGGCTGACGCAGAGGCAGCGCTGAGGGTTCTAGTGGGCCAGAAGGGGCTCGTGATCTGTAAATCCCATTTGAGGGTGTGATACAGCCATATCTTCTGTCTCCGAGTGAAAGGTACAAGCTATCGTGTAATTTCTCTGTAGGGCCAACCATTTATGGTGCCCAGAATGTTGTATTCAGATTCTACATAATAATAAAACCCTATAGAGTTGCTACACTGGTTTTCCCGCATAGGGTTTTTCCAAGGACATTTGTCCGAAAAATCGTGTGTAATCTTGTCACATGTGTGTATTGTTCAGTAAATGATCTGTAGATGTGTAGGCTGGAGTTAATGTCTACTTTAATGTTTTTCTGAATAATTCAGTAAAATAACTTGTCAAGTAAATTAAACAAGTAGGTGAAGTAGATCTAGATACTGCAGTAGGGTTTCTGTTTTGAAACTTTGACAATTCTCAACAAGACAAGGTTGTTCACTTTCCTCCTTCCTCTATATCATTATGGCAGATTCTCTAAGTAGGCGTTTGGAGTTTGACAAAGACTTTCTGCACCTTCCTGGCATCAGATATGCGGAGGGAATTGTTGACACCTAATCCTAAGGGATTGGGCGAAATTGTACATTGGTGTAAAATAGGAAATAAGAAAGTCTAAGAGACATTGGGAAATGAATCCCAACAGTCTCATCTCCATGTATATATTCATAAGCACCCTCAATCAATTCATACGATTTATTCTATGGAGTTACCTCCTGGCCTGACATGGTATCAGAGCCAGTTTTGTTTCTGACATTGCTGCCCGTGTAACTCCCTCTCTACCTCTCTGCCAGCACCTGGCAGAACTGCTCCTTCTCTGTAAATGTTTTTGTGTGTAAATCGCTACTATTGCATTCTGTTTTTTGTTGGTGGGCCTCCTTTGTGCAGAGTCAAACTGCAGCATTGCACTCACACTCCCATAAAGTTCACGTTGTTGCGTAACTTCACACTACCCGTCGGCCTACAGGCTCCCCTCCATACGTTGTTGCGGGCTCCCCTCCATACGTTGCTTCTCCCTCCGCAGCGCTCCTCCCTCCCCAACACTCCTCCCTCCACCCTCCATCGTCACCTCCCACAGCTCCGCCCTCCCCTTATTCAACCTCCCCGAGGTCCGACCTCCCCCATATAACACCTCTGCAAAAAAGAAAATATATTTTTTTACAAAAAAATCAACACCAGAATCGAGTTTTTTTGCAGCAGCAGCAAACTACATTTTTTTTACATTACATATTTACAATGCAAGGATAACTATCCTGAGTGGTCTCGGAAAATCAAGCACACACTCATTTTTAATGAGTTGTGGAGAGGAATTTGTGAAGGAGAAAGAGATAATGCACTGACAAGGCCCACCTCAGACAAGGAGATTGTCATTTGGGAAAACAACAATTGCAAGGCCTATGCCTTGATTGCAGCTTCTGTAAATGAAGAGGTGAGTTGCCATATTACACCATTTTCAAATGCCTATGAAGCCTTGAGGAAATTAAAAGAACTCTATGACTCACATTCCAAACTTGAAATTGTTCAATTAATGATTAAGCTATTCAGCCTTGAATTGAAAAATGATGACCCTCTTGCTTTAGCATCAGAAGTAAGATCTATCATGCATGACATTAAAAACACTGGTGTAGAAGTTGACATACCTCTCATAGCTTATGTTAAGGCATTGTATCCCACTTACTCACACTACCTTGAATCATTGCAAGCAAGTGGAAACCTCAAGGAGATCACCTTTGACTCCCTTGAAAAAAAGTTTGCATAAAGAGAGAAGGCTTTTGGAAAGAAGACAGACCCTTTGTCTTCTGAAGAAGTTGTATGTTTCGCACATAAAGAGAAGAATCATGCTCAAGATTCTTCCAGAGGAAGAGGTGGCCGAAGAGGATGAGGTAAAAGAAATTTCAGAGGAAGGGGGGTCAGACAAGCTTAAAGTGAAAAATTTGATCTTCCTTGCATACGCTGCAATAGAGATTGGCACAATGCATCTACATGTAAGCTGCCTTGGGACAAAATTGAGCAGGAAAGAAATCAAGAAAAAGGTAAAACTCATGACACAGACAAAGGTAAAGCACCTAAATCCGCTCATTATGTTGTAACACATTGTAACATTGGAGTAACTGAAGACTTGTTCAATGCTTCACTTACTTCTTGGAGAAATGATTGGTTGTTAGATTCAGGAGCAACATGTCACATGACTTTTAGAAAAGATTCTTTTTTTTTTACTTACAAAGTTGATGGAGCAGTATACTTTGCAGACAAATCTAAACTCAAGCCATTAGGGCTTGGCACAATCAGGCTTAAGTTGCTTGGTCTTCCAGACAATCTTCTACATGAGGTTCTATACCTCCCTGAGTTGAGGAGAAACTTGTTGTCCTTGGTCCACATCCGCCAGCAAGGACACTCCATTCACATGTTTGATGGCAAGGCTGAGGTCAAAAAAGCATCAGATCGCTTACTTGTCATGAGAGGAATAGAAGAAGGAAGACTCCTAAAGTTGCAAGGTACCTCTTCTCATGCACAAAACTTTGCATTTAGTTCTCATTATGATGAATGTACATTCCCATCAAGTATTTTATGGCATGCTAGATTTGGACACTTAAACTATGACAGCCTTTGATTGTTGAAGAAAAATGGTGTTACTGGATTGCCTACAACTCCTAGGAAACTTAAGCAATGTGATGTTTGTATTCTAAGAAAGCATAGCAAACAGTCTTTTCATGATTCACATTCCAGAGCACATAGAGAACTTGAGCTTATTCATTCAGATTTATGTGGCCCCGTGCTTATTGTTTCTGCCAATGGAAATAAATATATGATGACATTTATTGATGATTACACCAGAATGTGTTAGGTTTACTTATTGAAGAACAAATCTGATGCTTTTCAAACATTCAAGAATTTTCATGCATGGATTGAAAATGATGCACAAACTCATATTGGCTCTTTGTGCACTAATAATGGAAAAAAATACACTTCAAACAAATTTGAAAACTATCTTCGCCAACATGGGATCAAACATCAAACAGCCATGCCCTATAATCCCCAACAAAACGGTGTAGCTAAAAGAATGAACGAGACAATTTTAAATATGGTTTGCTCCATGATGTTTTACAAGAATGTAGAATTGATGTTTTGGAATGATGCAGTTCTATGTGTTGTGTACATAAAGAAAAGGTGTCCTTCTAATGCAATCAGAAATAAAACTCCTTATGAAATGTGGCATGGCCACATTCCTTTGGTAAAGCATTTCAGGGTCTTTGGTTCCACTTGCTATGCTTTGATACTTGAGGAACAAATAAATAAACTTGGTGCTAGAAGTCGAAAATGCATCTTCTTGGGGTATTCCAATACCTCCAAAGGATATCGTCTCTATGATGAAGTCAATAAGAAGTTTGTAGTATCTAGAGATGTCATATTCCTTGAATCTTCCAAGATTAACGATGTTTTTGAGCAGCAGCTCGATCGCCTGGATAGATTCACACATGCAAAGTCATTTCAAGAATTTGATAATCAAATTCCACATCTTGAAGGGGGGATTCCTATACTGAATCAATCTGTGGAATCGTCTTTTGAAGCCCTCTTTCCCCCACATGAAGAACCAACCATGGATGACACCTTGAATGATGTGATTGACAGAATTGGGAGACTGAATCTTGATTCAATCTCAACTCAGTCAAATGAGCAGCCTGGGCCATCTCAGAAAGGTCCCCCAAAATGGCTGACAAAGACACTGGAAAATGTTCGTCTCGATGAGGTTGGAAAGACAGGAACAAGAAGTTCCACCAAGCAAAATGGAGGCAATGTAGATGATTCTGATTCACCTGTTGATATGGATGTTCCTTATAATTGTGAATTGAATTTGTCTACAGATCTTGAATTGACTTCCTTCAAAGAAGTCGCTTCTCATGATGAATGGAATGAAGCGATGCAAAAGGAGTATAATGCCTTGATAAAGAATGGCACTTGGAAGCTAGTTGATCCTCCATTGGGAACCAAACCAATTGGCTACAAGTGGGTCTACAAGAACAAGTACAAAGCGGATGGCTCACTTGACAAGCACAAATCCAGGCTTATGGCAAAAGGTTTTGCACAAAAAGAAGGGGTCGATTATGAGGAAACTTTTTCCCCCACAACAAAATGGGCTACGACTCTTTTCCTTAGCAGCTCAGAATGGTTGGAAAGTCCATTAGATGGATGTAAAAACTGCCTTTTTGAATGGAAATCTAAAGGAGAAGGTTTTTATGTCCCAGCCAGAAGGATTTGTTGTGAAGGGCCAAGAACACAAAGTATGCAAGCTTATAAAATCCTTGTATGGCCTCAAGCAAGCATCGCGAGCCTGGTATGAGAAATTAATTTAGCATCTTATGAAACTTAACTTCAAACATTTTGATCTTGATGATGCAACTTTGTTTGTCAAGAAAGTTGGAAAGATAGTTATATATCTTGTGGTGTATGTAGATGATCTTTTGATGACAGGGAACAATGAGAGTTATATTGCATCCATAAAGAAGGAATTGAAGAAAAATTTTGAAATGACTGATTTGGGCTACGTTCACTACTATCTTGGTATTGAAGTAACTCAACATCCTAAATTTATATTCCTTTCTTAGAAGAAGTACATTGGAGATCTATTGAACAAGTTTGGCATTGCTGAATGCAATCCTTTGACCACTCCAATGGAACAAAACTTGAAGCTCACATCCATTGAAGGGAAAGAATTTGAGGATGCAACGAAGTATAGACAGCTTGTAGGAAGTCTCATCTACCTAACTACTACCAGACCAGACATCTCATTTGTTGTTGGAATCCTCTCCAGGTTTATGCAAAAACCTTGTGAAGGACATTGGTATGCTGCAAAAAGAGTTCTGAAGTACTTGAAAGGAATCAAGACTTTGGACTCAAATATACACAAGTGGGCGACTTCAGTTTGATTGGATACTCTAATTCAGACTTTGATGGAGATAAAGAAACTGGGGTATCTACTTTAGGTTATACTATGAAACTTGGATCAAGACCTGTCTCCTGGAGATCACGCAAACAATCAGTTCCAGCAGATTCCACAACTGAGGCAGAATATGTGGCAGCAGCTGAAGCGACAAAGGAAATTGTGTGGCTCGGGAAAATCCTAGAAGATTTGCAGATGAAACAAATGTATTCAACTCCACTCATGATCGACAACACTTGTGCAATAAAGTTGGCCAAGAATCCAAAGTTCCATGATCAAACGAAGCACATCAATACAAAATACCATCTAATTCGACATCATGTTGAGGCCAAAACAATCCATCTACGTCATTGTTCCACAAATGAGCAGACTACAGACATCTTCACCAAAGCGCTTGGAAGAGAAAAGTTTGAAAAATTCAGAGCGATGCTTGGACTCACCAACATCCCTTTAGATTAAGGGGGGGGAATGTTGACACATAATCCTAAGGGATTGGGCAAAATTGTACATTAATGTAAAAAAGGAAATAAGGAAGACTAAGAGACATTGGGAAATGAATCCCAACAATCTCACCTCCATGTATATATTCATAAGCACCCTCAATCAATTCATACGATTTATTCTGTGGAGTTACCTCCTGGCCTGACAGGAATAAAAAGTATCAATCATGGCCAATTTGCGGATGACGCTACCCTGCTTGGTGGAGCTTCGGTTCTAATTACAAAACGCTTCAAGACCAATATAGACTGATTCCTATCGGCTTCCGGGGGGCTAACGAATAGCAGTAAGTGCCAAATTTACGCATGGAATATATCTGCACAAAGAGCTAAAAAGATAGAAGATACTTTGGGATTCAAAGTTGTCCAAGACTGGAAGGATTTCAAATATTTAGGCATCCCTATACACCTCCAGAGAGCATCCTCCAGCTCCTGGAAAAATATCCTGGACAAATTAAAATCCATATTCAGGAAGTGGGGTGTGAATTGGATCAATGTTGCAGGGAGAACCATCCTGGTAAAGTCAATCCTCTTTGCCATCCCTTTTGGCTCCAAAATATGTGATGATGCAGATCGGGGCCTTCTTAAGGAAATTCATGTGGGAAGGAGGGAAGACGGACACAAAGAAGTACAATCTGGTCAACTGGAACACTGTTAGATCTCCAAGGAAAACATGGTGGACTCGTAATTCGAGACCCATCTCTTGTCAATATAGCTATGGGAGCCAAAAAAAATTGGAGAATAATAGCTCAACCAGATTCATGGTGGTTGCAGGTCTTGAAAGCAAAATACATGCAGAGAATGACAGTCGCTTGGGGAGCATAGCGCCAAATCAGTGCTCTCCAATCGAGAGACTGAACTCCTCCTTAGCCTCCCTGATCACTGATAATCTTTGTCACATACCAGGGAATGGAAACTCCATCAATTTGTGGACAGATTCAATCTTATGTCTCCCACCTATGCATTTAGATCCCTTTCTTCTCCCCCTGAAGGAGATTTTATCTCAACAAGGAATCAGCACTTTGGCTCAAATTGCGTGCTGGGATGACCAAGGCAAATGGGTTGGTTGGAGGCTCGATGGAATCCCTGATACTTTAAAATATTAGGCAGATCTTATGCAACAGAAGCTAACCAGGTGTGCCCCTCTTAATTAGTTTACAACAGAAAAGTGGGATCGGAAATCCTCCATCTATTCTATCAAGGAGGGGTACAATACTCTCCTCTTTCAAAGTCGGGTTCCTTTGAAATCCTCTATATGGAATAAATTGTGGAAACCCAACGCCATCTCTAAAGTGAATACATTCAGTTGGCTATTGTTGCACAGAAAGATTCTTACAGCGGAAAATCTTCGAAAACGTGGCATTGTTGGCCTCTCAAGATGTTCTCTCTATGAGAAGTCTGAAGAATCAATTACCATTTGTTCCTTCATTGCCCATACACTAAAGTTGTTTGGTCCTTTGCTTTGGGCCCACCCTTTGATCGCATTTGATGGCCTCCAGACATTTCCTCCTTTATCTCTGCTTGGCAAAAGCATTATTCGGGCTCCCTTCAGACCAAATCCTCCTGGATTGCTCTCCCCAAATACTTTTGCTGGAAAATCTAGCTCTCCAAGAATAGTGATATTTTCAAATCAACCTCGATTCCTGCAAAGACTGTTGCTCTGCTGCTCTCAGGGCCCTTTCCTTCTGCTTTGAACTTAATCCCCCCTCCTTAGACTCTTCCTTGGATCCCCTTGAATGTCAATGGCTCTCTCCTTGGTCTCATTCCCACCCTCGCTCTTTGTCCCCCGCCCCCAACCAAGCTTAGCCCGGATTGGTTGCTTCGAATTTCCCAAGACAATTTTCTAGATTGGCAGAGATCAACTCATTCTTGGATTCTCCAATTTGATGGTGCCTCAAAAAAAAACCCAGGGGTGGCAAGAGCGGGTGGGATTATTCGCAATCCCGAAGGAAAAACAGTAAATAGGTACGCTTGGGGCCTGGGCAGGAAAACAAACAATCAAAGGAATTGTATGGGCACTATATGGGCCTCCTTCTCGCCCTCTAGTAAGGCGTTAAAGACCTCCCTATCATAGAGGACTCCTTCTTGATAATCAGATACTTAAGAACTAACTCTTCTCCTAAAGATAATGCACTCAACTACATCCTTTAGTGTGTTAAGAGCCTCCTCTCATCTGTTTCCAGCTCCCCGTCCCTCCATGTCCTCATATCTCTTAATGTTGAAGCAGACTCAATGGCCAATAGAGCTTATCCCTTACAAGAAAGAAAAACAGATGTCAATAAGGTCTTGGGGTCTTACAATGTTCCTTGATGCTAGTGGACATCTTAATCTTTTTTAGTTCCCATCTCCTTATAATAGTATCTTTCTGCCATGCTCTTTTCCTTCCCTCCCCCCTCATGATCCCTCTAACCCCCTTTTCCCGGCCCCCTTGTCCTTATTTCCCCGCCGCCTCCCCCTTCCCTCTCCTTCCCCACCCACCTTTCCCCTCTCCTTCCCATCATTTCCTCCATTTGTTTATATCTCAGCAGATGGTGGAACATGACAATGGATTGGTGTTGCACGCAGGAAACGTGTGGGTAATAAATAATATTAAGGTGGTTAAGGTTATAATCATACGGGTTCGGTTGAAAATGCTTAGGCATCCATTATCCAATGTGCCGCATTTAATTCCCATGTCAAGGATTAGACAAGGAATTCACTATCTAAACAGTTCTTCCGAGTTAGAAGTCATCTCAGGCAACAAGTTGATGATGGCGAAACCTTGGGATCCAAGCAAAGTTGTAGCAATTTTGGAATTTTGCACGAGCTCCAAGGATTTGGATGGGCATAAATTAGTGTTCAACTTGTCGCGTAGTGTATTGGTTCTTCAGTTCGCTTCTGGTCTCAAGTCGTTGGTTGTTTGGAGTCGTGCTGCTTGGCTCCTCTTGGTAGTCTTCGTTCAAGGGTTCGCGCAATTTCAAAGGAGGAAATTCCATCCAAGAAAGGGTAAGCCTCCCTATTCTACTCTAAGTCCTAAGTTCAGTCATGTAGCAGTTGCCATTCTCAAAGTTCGTGGATTCACCTCCTTCTCTGCGAAATTTTCTGAGCGTCAGAACGTTTGTGACTTCGCCGACTCTCGTTTCTCTATCTCGTGCACCTGTGGTTGGTTCTTTGGCTCAATTATGGAGTTTGGAATCTGGGGCCGCCGACACCAACGCTCCAAGAGAGTGGCACAGAAGCTTGGTAAGCACAGTGCCTCTGCAAGTAATCTCTCCAACCCTGAAGCTATGGCTCTCACATGTGAACAATGTTGCAAATAAATTGCATAATTAAGTGTTGATGTTTATGACCTCCAAGTTTTGCTTCACCAACAGAGCCTTGCCGAAAATTCCACCTTGGACACCATTGAGAGCCAACGACAGAAGATTTCTCAACTTGAGGATGAAGTGGGGGCCCTTTAGAACATTGTGGTGGATCTCTAGTTGCAGGTTGCCAAGGTCGACAATCCATCAACTGAACTTTGCAGGGACATAGACTTAAATCGGTTGGCTTCACCCATGGATTAACCAATCTTTATGTTTGGTTTTCATTGTATCTTTATTTTGCATCAGTTTTGTCGTATATATAGTACTAGAGGAATAAGGGTATTGTCATATAGTATAATTTTTTACTCTGCTTGAAGAGCCTTGAACTGGCTTCGAAAGCTCTCTCATGGACACTATGATGCCTAAGAATCACTCTGCAATGTAATTAACCCGGGTTCTTGCCGCAACAGGGTGCAGATTTAATCTAAACAGTACTCATTCTTGTTTGAAAATAAAAAGAGAAGCAACAAAAATTAGGGTCTGGAAGGGTTCTATAGAGATGATAAGGCAAGGTGAGGGTCCACCAGCCTCACCTTGCTTTAAAGAAAAACAAAAAATGTTGTTTTTATGAGGAGGCGGTGTCCCACAATCCCCCCAAGTATCGGGAGCATCCCATTTCTGCAAGGAGCATCTCTAGTGAAGTCCAAGTATTGGGGGCACATATGAGACAGCAAGGGACATTCCCAATAATGTTCTCAATTTTAAAGAGCATGGGAAGCACGCAGAAGCCAACCTATAAAACATTATGGATACTATAGGAAAAATTACTAAGTGACCAACCAACTAAATAATCCAACATGTGTGTAATCATACTCAAGTCTATTGCATGTAAATACTGATCATATTCGTATGAGACACGAGCATGCCTATGCTTTCACTTATGACACAATTACTTTTCAAAAGAACAAAAGAATGTAAGCCTTTTATTCCTAGACTATTTTTGTCGATTTAATGATAAGGATTAATTCAACTGAACCATATTAATGCATTCATGCCCTAGAATAACATAATTGCCAGAAAACTTTTAATTATCACTAAAACAACCGATATAATATTTACCAGGCTAATTAAAGTACCTGGTCTCTTGAATAGATGTGTAACTGTTGAAACAAAAGCTAGAAGAAATTTCTGCTCTTTTGCATCCAAAGTAAATTGTTGATCCTTCTTGAGATGATCCTATGCAATAACAAGTCAAAAAAATTTAAAAGTAACTTCAGGTAATACCAAAAATGAATAACTAGGAACACTAAAATATGAAAATTGATATAGGACGTTCCACTGATTTTGAAATGCATTCTAGGTAACAAAATATTCAAAGAACATAACTCCACATAATTGTCAATAGTGGCTTCTCAGGTTGGTGAAAGCATGGTGATTTTATCACCCCCAAGCAGGTTCAATTTTATACAATGACATGCCTGTGATTGTGCTCAGGCTTGTGTATGCTGATGTTTGTGAAAACAGGTAGGGCCAAGTGCGAGCCCTGGGAAACTGCAGTGGAATAAATACCCCTCACAAATGGCTTCTTAGTTGAATAAGAAATCTAAAATAGACTGATTGTTGATGGCTCCTGTGGACCAAAAGCTTGAGTCGATCAAAAATGTCTCATAAGATCCTCTAAAAGGCGCTGCTTACAACACTGAACCTTGTTATAACTAAAATAGTGAGGCCTGAAGCAAATTGATATCATCATTCCAAGGTAAATCCTTCACATTTTAGAAATATTACATAGCAAGAGCAACATTTTACCCAGTCTTTACAAAGTGACCCATAGGTAACATGTTGGCCCCCATCTACCTACATCTATTAGGAAATAATCACACCGGATGGTATAGAGTGCAAGCAGGACAAAATAAGGTTGGCACAAGACCTTATCTAAGAAGTATTAACCTTTCAAGACAAACCCTTCATTAGAAGGGTGATCAAATCCTTACTAGGTTGACCAGGGAGCCTCACTATGTTGATCTTTCAGTCAAAACCTTACTTAAACTCAAAACCCTTCCCTACCTTCTAAAGAAGGGCAAGACCTTAGTCTGTTCATGAAGTTACTCTCCCCATTCCCTTAATTCTTGTAACTGCATCTCTATTCCTTTCAATAATGTTCAATCTACTAATATCATGCATGTCTTCTTACATTAGCACACACGTGCTCTTATCATTTGACTAACCCAAAAATAAATGCTAAAAAGTACTACTAAAGTAAGTGCCTCTTTGCAAGATTGAAACGTGTCCATAAAATCCATGAAACTAGAACAATATAGTCATCCAAACTTCAAAGTAAGAATCCAACCTAGGGCTGGTAGGTTTGCCTAATGGAATAAGTTTTGGATAGCCCTAAACTAGGGCTTGAGTTAAACCTTTTGACCATTTTTAATATGAGTGACTGAACTAGGTGGGAATTCACTAGCGATTTTACCTACTTCATGTAGTCCATCATATCAAGCTTATTGTTCCCTTAAAACCAAGCAGTGATGAATCACATGGAGACACCAGCAAAGAAGCTAGGTGCATTTGGAGGTTTTCCAACTGTTGTACACTTTTATCTGTACAATTTTAACACCCTATGGTTGTAAAAACACCTCATTAGTTTGCCAAAGAGAACAAATCCTGTGAGACAATATGGGCCTTGGCTAAAAGTATATAGAAGCCATGAGTAAATAAGTCCACTCTATCTATCACCACTGACATATATTCATTATGTTGTTCATGGAGGACTTTTCACTTGTCCTTTTTTCTTTAAGTTTGCAAGGGACATCTAATATGCTTGGAAGATTGTTTCAAGAGATTGCCATAATCTTGAAGAAGACATTTCTGACTTGATAGGAAGCTTCTGCAACGTCTTCTAACCTCATACCCTATCGTTATTTAAGGTTATTTCCAACTCAAAATATAAATATAAGCTAAGGGTGGATGTCCAAATATAGTGCAATCCGAACATGTAAATTTTGTATCATATTGACCTATGACCATGTCACTGTTTATAATTATTTCTCAATGTATTTATGTGTGAATAATGTGCACTCCATGCATGACATTTTGTTAAGGATTTTACCCTGTAATTATGGTTAAATTTGTTCTATTGAATCGTGGTTTTATTTTGCTGAGTTTAGTTTATAAAATGAACTTGTAATTCTGGCTATAAGACGCTTTAGTCTTTACCCAAGATTCATTTTCATGTTAATTATGAAATGTGTGCGGAATCTAAAAAGATTCTGAAGTGTGTTTTCCTCTTAAATGCCACTGTGTAATGAGAATAAATTTGTTTTCATGTGAATTTTCAACTGCCTTCTTTTTCTTACCCTTGGGAAATATGAGATATGCCTTTAGGATACGTATGGGAGCACAAAGTAGTTATGGAAGTAGGTTATTTTTATGAAAAATAGATATGCATGCAAATGGGTAACTTGTTGAACTATCATTGGCTATACACACATGCTTCAACGCATATGAAAGTAGTTATCCTCACCAAAATGGTCACTAATTTTATGTTTGAATCCATGTATACCAAAGATGGAGATATGAAGTCTACAATTATAAAGGGTATGTGAGTGAGTGAGGCTAATGGATGTCATTACTATGGCACAATAATTCCTCAAGTTCACAAAGACGTCGTAAATGAATGTAATAAAGTATGGAATTTATTGACATGTATCATAAGCACTTCATGCAAATGGAGGACGGTCTCATTGTCCATCCCAACTACATTCAACATCATTTCATCCATGGCCTCAAGATCCTACTCAATGAGCTGCAAGTTTGCTTACATAACCTATGGTTCAAGAGAGACAACAACATCACAAGGTCTAACAGGATATGCCAAATGTGCCTTCTCCAAGAGATTGAGCTTGAGGAACACTTTGTCTTCAAAGCTCCCATATGCTATGAGAAATGGATGAGGTTTAATTGCTTGTTTTGGGACTCTAATGGTTCCTTTCTAACCTTCTTTGATTGCTGTAATTATAGATGTATAACCTTCTATGTCTGAGAGGCAATGCAATGATCCATATGGGAGACTTTGCAAGGTTTATCTAATGCCAGTTCCATTACGAACATTTCCTCTTTCTTTGAACCTGTTAGTGGAGGTGATAAGTGCTATGCTAACCACTCCCGCCACCCCCCCACTTGTGAAATGGATGGCAGTATTTCTCTGCATCAATAGACATCCCCTCATATCGTTGGCAAACACATCACCTCTACAAAGACCAAGGAGCCAGACCAACTCACTATAGCATTTTGCCTCACAAGTCAGCTCAAATAGTCAAACTTCCATCACGAGTTTCTTCCCCCTGGTCTTAAATGTTAGGAGAGACAAGTCTTCTAACACTTATCTCTCCTCCTCTCCCTACAACTCCTCCCAGCATTGTACAAAAAAGACCTGTCAACCCCAAGCACTCTTCAAACAATATTATCAAGCTTTGCATTGACCACTTCACATTTATTGATGAGGATAAGGAGACCTTTTCTCCCTCCTCTTCCTCTTTTTCTACTTCCACTTATGAAGCTGATGCAGAGCTAAGGCCTCCCCAACTTTTAGGGCTTGCCAAGTTCTTGTTCTCCTCTTCCTTTTATTGCCATTCATATCTCTTGTATTTTGATAACAATTTAGCTTTGGGAGTGTTCTAGACATTCCCATTATTTAATACCCATTGATTGTAATTTCTAACCATTGGCCTATTTCTTTCTCATTTGTGGACACTAATAAAATTGTCTAATCTTATCTCAAAAACTAATATCATGGCGTACATTCCCTGGAATGAGAAAGCAAGTATGGGTTTTCAAAATGTTACAAGTCTTAGAAATGAGAGACACAAGAGAAACAGAAACATATTTTTTCGTTTACAATAATGGTTAGGCTTTTGTATTATAGAAGGTTGCAACCAAACCCTACAGTTGGAAATTTACAAAAGGAAGGCATGCCTCAAGGCCATAACCTTAGATCTTCCAATTCCAAAATTCCATACAAATTCTAATTAGAATCTTTTGTCCAAAAACATTTAGCTGTGGAAACACAAGTATATTGACGTATGAAATGGCCTAATACAAACACAAAATAACAAAGCATTTAAGAGATGCAAGCATATAAACTTTTAACTAATCCTAGAAAGGTAAGCCACCTCTAAGTCTACATGTGCAATTGGATCTTCGAGATCCATAGTAGAAATAACAAAAGCAGCTAAATGGGCAGGGTCATTTTGAATAATTTAGGCCAAGAGAGTAGCATCACATTCAACAGAAGTTCTAGGTAGGCCAATGGATGTGAAGTCAAAAAATCCATTCACCTCGACAAGAAGAAGCCATGGATGCAAGGGAAAGATTCAAGCATATAATTATGAGCTCCACTTGAGACTAGATAGTTGCAATGGTAGAAGCCATCTTGCCCTCTTTCCCTCATAACATTGTCAATAGGGCCCGAATCCCCTCCTCCTGTATAAGTAGAGTGAGAATATATTCACTAGTTTCTATTGCACAATAGTCTTGAATTCAATTGTGCTCCTTTGATTGCTACTAAACACCTTTTTCCATCTAGTCCATTGTGAAACCGAGTATGTCAAATTACCATTAATTCCAGCAACATCTTTCTCACATATTTTTAATCCTTTTTGCATCCTTCAAATCCCAAAGGAGGCAACATTAGTTGTGGCAATAGCAATGTGCCATGTGAATGTACATGCAATAGCTAGGGATACCTAGGAAAGAAACACACATGGCAAATAGAAGAGCCAACCTATATCCATTCAAATACTCGATGTCCTCTAGAGAAGTGCTAATAGTGGCCAATTCAAAGACGAAAAGATCCCTTTTTATTCCTCAACCATGCTTCCCTTTGGCACCTACCACCACCCCCTTACCCTCTTAACTCTTGCAGGTCCAGAAGTTGATCCAAGAAAAAGCAGTGAAATGCCAACACCTCAAAGTTTTTTGTAATTGTGATGAGAGGAATTTCAAAGGGCATAAATAACAAAATCATTTCATATTGATGTGTCCCAATCTGACCACCCTAAGGAAATTTCCTAGGATGCCACTCCTAATTGGGAAGAACCCACCTTAGAGCCTCCTTGGGAGGAACCCCAAATTTCCCTCCATGCTTTATCAGGAATTTCAAGACCATGGACCTTGAAGGTGATTGGCTACATCAAGAACCAAAAGGTAATTATTTTAATTTATCATAACTCCTACAATTGTATTCATCAGCAGGTGATAAAAGAAACTCATTCTTATGTTTGTGCAATGCACAATTTTCAAATCATGATAACCAATGGCAATATGATGAAATGTGTTGGAAAATGTGAGAATGTGAAACTTCAAATGGGGAATGTCAGTGCACATCCCACATGTTCATTATTGAAATGGGCAATTGTAATGTGGTGCTCGGAGCATAAAGACTATGAATATTGGGTTCGATTACCATACATTACAACGACCGGTACATGAGCTTCATTTAGGAGGGCCATCACCATACCCTCAAGGGGCTCAAATCTAGGTCCTTAGGAATTATCAGATCTCACCATATGGAAAAGCTATTAGAGAGGCCACTTCAACATTATTTCCAAATTCACTTCCATTCAATTTTTGTTGGACAACCCCCCACAAGAAATTCACCCTAATTTATAATTGATTCTAAGTAAGCATCAGCAAGTATTTGAAACACCCCATCGCTTACCCTCCTCGTGGTGAGCACGATGAACAAGAGATTGTGTTAGTTAAACTTTATAAACAATCTAGGAATGAAATATATGCTAGAGTAGGGTTAGAAAGCACCTTTTGGGGTTAAACCCTAGCTTTTAGGCTTTCACCAAATCTGATTTTAATGTTCTAATTTAAATTCCATAATTGGTAAACACCTTAAATGTAATGTTCCACCAAGTTTATGAGAGAAGGGGACGTGGGAACGAGGAGACGCACAAGGGTGACATGTGGAACACCCCCAAATTATAGGGAAATTTAGGGGGGATGGGGGGATGTTGGGGTGTGTGTGTGTGCACGCACGCGCATATGTGTATCATAAACATGGTTCAAATTCAAATTCAATAATGAAATACATTGATCCATACATCATAAATGATTCAATGAAATAGAAATGGTAAAATATTGTATGCATTGATTTAAATTCATCATTCATTATTCTAGAATTTGATTAGTACTAAGCAAAATAGTATATTAAAGCCTGAAGAGTGGAATAGGAAATTGAAATTACTCAAACTCAAAAATGGTAAAAAGTGACGAGTCAAAGACTTTGTCTAAGGTCATTAGTATATAGAGTCAATACTCAAAAGTTAAAACTAAAAATGAACAATAGATAATGAACCAATGTTATCAGAACTGGACGAGTGATTGAACCAGTCCACCCCAAAATTGTACACTAGAAAACAAGGGACCAAAAAGCTGATCGACCAAAAAATACATAAATATTCATTTGCGCCCATATGAACCCAAACCATTATACACAAATATGCAAAGTTTCTCATATATATAGCAAGGGTGCATGTAACCAAAATAACATTGAGTGCAATCCATATTTCAACCAAAAAAACATCAACAAAGAGGCTTTAGATGGCCTCTACAATCCAAAAAAAATCATGCTACAACAAATACCTACATATCATCAAAATCATTACATATATTGGGATCCTCGTCATCAATATCACCCTCTAAGCATTAAAATAATATAGAAAAAGCTTAACATGTCAAGTCGGGATTTGGTTTGAGTAATAGGTACAATTTTACTAGGGCCATGACAGAGGAGTTCAAAAATCAATGCCACCAACATCGAGGTACATAGATAAGATAAGATAAGATAATTTTATTAATGTCCGACGAATGACCACAAAAGGTCAATGGGACTGTTGGTTACAATGATTACAACATACTAGTTGGTGGACCAAACGATCCCCTTTCTTTATAAGAGCAGGAAAAGCAAAACTACAAGGAATACGAAAGTAAAAGTCTGGATGACTGAAACACCTTGACAATGAGTCGTGATGAAGAAGTTCTGGAGGAGAAGGATGAGCCTCCAGAATGGGGGGGAGACTCTTCCTAGCATCTGAGGCTGTTAGAAGAGGACTGAAGGAAGTTTGTCAATGTCTGCTGCCCTGAAAAGGAGTTGGACTGTTGTCGTTGTTGTCTGGAGGACTTGGGGCGCCCCCTAGAGGTGGGGGGGGGGTGCCTGGTTCTGGATCGCTGATGGGATCTAGTGGGAAGAGATACCCGGATCCGAACTGACCTGGAGTCATGGTCTATGGATCGATCGGTGGCTCTCTTGGTGCCATGCGATGTCGGGAATGTTCTAAAGAAGTCGATTATCCTCTGAGTGGTAGCCGCTGTGGACGGGGGCTGGAGTAGAGTCAAGCGATGTCTGAAGATCTCCTGGAGGTAAAGAGCCAGGCATCTCTAGTTGAGGTATCTAATGAAGCTAGCTAGATTCTGGGGCCCCTGAATAAGCAATAAAAGCGCCCACGGATCTCATAGTAGACGGGGCATCTGAAGATGAAGTGCGACTCAGTTTCCACTTCCTGTAAGTGACAGAGTTGACAGATCCTCTCCGTCCTGTCAATATGGTGGTTTGTTTCCACCCGGAGCCTGTGCAATCCAACCCTGAGCTGCCCAAGGGGGATCCTGATGGCGTGCATCCAATGCTGGAGGGTATAGGTGGGTCGAGTGATGAGTCCATCTCTGATCTCCAGGAAGTGCTTGGCGTAGAAGGCCATCTTTGGGCGCAGGCCGCCCGAAGGATTGACCCATGTAGTCTAAATGTACTGCCTGTAGATGTCTTCCCTAATGATTTTGTTGAGTTCCTACTGGTTTGGAAGAAGGTGCCCCGGGGCGTTCAGTGAATACTGGAATGGGGGGAGATGATCTGTCTGGATACCGATAAGACCAAGGAGTTTTGTCATCCCGTAGAACCAGCATTTGGTGCGGTCGGTCTGCGTGTGAGCGATGTTCTCTGAGGAGCAATAGGCCAAGTATGGGTACCTGTCTCTCCCCTCTCTCATGTCTGCCAAGCCACGGATCCGATGAAGGTAGGAGACTTATCCTGAAAATTGCCTCCAGACGGAAGGGCTTAGCTTCGAACTCTGCTAGGATAATGTTATGAGGAACCGTCTGTTTGCACTGGATGAAGCGGCGCAAAAGAAGAGTCTGGACTCGCTCAGCCGAGGCCCAATCTGACTCCAGTAGTGAGGGGCCCCAAACTGCCGACCCATATAGTACGGTGGGGCGGATAAGGGTATCCATGATGTTCATCTTGGAAGGTATATCTTGGAAGTGGTGGCGGAAGCACTGTCTCTCAAGAAGGGCCAGGGAGCCATATCCTTTGTTTATCCTGGGCTGAAGGGCTGTCCGAACGCTGAAATGAGGGCCCGAGAACAGCACTCCCAAGTAGGTGTAACTGCTAACGACTTCGATTTCTTCTCCCTTGAATAGGAAGTGGAAATTCGAGGTCTTTTTCACCCCATTGAAGATTATGACTTTGGTTTTGCTCAAGTTCACCGTCAAGTGCCGAAGATCACAAAAGGCTGCGAGGGCATCCAGCTGTCTCTATAGTCCTTCTAGGGAGGAGACTAGGAGAACAATATCATCTGCAAAAAGTAGGATGGATATCAAGACATGATGGAGAAGGCACCCATCTGACTCCTGGATATGCTCTCGGAGGAAAGATTCCAGCTCATCAATGTAGATCCCGAAAAGAGTGGGGGAAAGCGGGCACCCTTGCTTGACTCCAATAGTGCTTCAGATGAACTCCGACGTCCCTCCAACTGTGCGGAGACGGCCAAGGACGGACTCGTAAAGACGCATAATAGCGGTCAGAAGAGTCGAAGAGATGCCAATCTCTCTCAGCCTCTGAAAAAGGTCCTCCCTCGGGACCGAATCGAAGGCCTTCCTGAAATCCACAAAGCAGCAGTACACCTTGGAGGACTAGTGTCGAGCCTCTTCGATCGTTGCCCGGAGAGTGAAGATATGGTCAGTGGTCTGGTGGTCCGATCTGAAACCAACTTGGCCCCTGGCCCTGAGATATTTCTGTTCTAGGAAGCTGGAGAGCCCCCTGTGGAGGCAGTAGCATACAGCTTGGAGAATGTGTGTCCGACCATGATCGTTTTGTAATTGTTCGGGTCAGAAGTAGACCCTGCTTTATGGATGGGGTAGATAATATGGTGGGACCACTCATCCGGGAAGCCATCACGGATGACATGTTTGAAGAGATCTGCTAGATGACCAACTAGAGGACGAAGCCCAAGTTTGAAGAATTCTGCCTGGAAGCCTTCTTCGTCGACGGCTTTGCTGTTATTTAAAGCCCAGATTGCCTCTCTGATATCTTTGTCGGAGAAGAAGTGACAAGTGGCTGGGGGGGAAACACCCTGAATGGGGGGTTGCCCAGGGATGTCATACAACTTGGAAGTGTGGGAGAACATGGAGGTGGGGTCAAGGTCAGTAGGAGTTCCATACCCTCATATATGATATAAGCCAATGGATTCCATACCCTCATATATGATATAAGCCAATGGAAACATTGCAATCACCGAAATCTTGAAATCCCGAAAAACTATTAAGTCTATTGGATTTTGAGTGGGATCTAAAATTCTACTTTCTCCATATGAAATCCAATGAGGTCAGAACCACTCCCAACAATCATGAGTCAATTAATGATACTGTTAAAAATTCAAGTAAAATGATGAGAATGAAAGATAAAGAAGAATGTAACTTTTACTTTAGAATTTAACATTACCATTAATTACATAGCATTAGTAGGGCCCTATGGTTGAATATTAGGCCTCCCCACTTATAAAATATTGGTTTCAAGCATAATTCAAAGGGGGTGCCTAACCCTTTTCGAGGGGGAACACCCACAAGCACCCCTTTTTGGGGAAAAATGTTCCCCACATTGAGGAAATGTTTCCCTCTATGTATCTCCAAGTTTCCCCTAAAAGGGGGACGTAGGGAAATGTGTTCTCTAGGTATCCCCCAATCGCGAGTGCATGGGAAATGTGGGGACCACACATCCCACCCTAGCAAACGCATTCTCGTGGAACACTGCTTAAATCAACCCACAAAAAGTTAGATAAAACATTTTAGCACAAGTGGGGTCATTTTGCCTCCTTACGGTTAGAATTTAACATAAGCACTATTGATTTTTGGGTAGCATCGGATGTGCTCTAGCTCCGAAATTTTGTGGAGGGTCTAGAACACATGAGATCTCCAAGACCTAGAAATCGTTTGGAGAAATTCCACACGGAGTGAAAGTTATTCAAATAATTAATTTTTTTAATGGAGCCTAAGTTACAACTTAGGAAATTAAAATAATTAAAGTGAATTAATTTAACATGTGGGTGAGAAGCTTCTAAGTGACGAGGATCAAGTCTGATTTAATCTTAGTTGTGGATTAAAGATTAGATCACGGTCATTGATTTCTCAACAAGAAGAATATAAAGGAAGGCTTGAGGGTCAGTGGGAGAACACACACACACACAGAGCAGCACTTGAGCTAAGTCGAAATTCTGGGGCATGGTTTGCCGAGAATTTCATAATTAGCTTACAGTGCAGAGAGGGGCAATTTGGCAGTGGGACTTCAGTCCAAAGCTGAGAATACAATTGCAGATAGGTGTGGCAGCACAAGGAGAGACAGAACAGCACCTGAGAGGATGACGCAAAGCCAGAAGGGTGACGCAAAGCCAGAAGGGTGACGCAGTCACTAAAGAGGCAACATTGGGGTTTCTGTGGGGCAGATCGAGCAAAAATTCAACAGATCGATCTCTGAGCCGAGAAGGCTCACAAGGAGGGTGACGCAGTCTCAGCGTAAATCTTGTTGCGGCCATTGCTGCGCAGCACTGGGGACAGCGCACTCACCTGTGGGGTTTCTTCATTCAACTGTTGGATCAGCCAATATATCTGTCTCTGGATAGAGGTACTTCTGTTGGGATTTTCTCTGTTGGGTGAGCCGGATTTGGCACCCTAGATTGTATTCAAAAATCTGCTTAATAATAAAACCCTCATATCTGTTGCACCGGTTTCCCGCATTGGGTTTTTCCGGAGACGTTAGTCCAAAAATAAGTGTGTCCTTTATGTGATTGCTTCATTTATTTTTCAGTTCTTGATATGTATATTGGTGTAGCCTGTGTTGAGATATTGTGTATTTGGGGTAGCATCAGCTGTGCTCATTTGTGCTCTAGCTCCCAAATTTTGTGGAGGGACTAGAGTAAACTTGATCTACAAGACCCACAAAGGGATTTGGAAATTTCATCTAGTTTGGGAGATATTTAATTAATCAATTATTTTAATGTATTTCCTAAGTCTAAACTTAGGAAAATGAAACAATTAAAGTTAATTAAATTAAACATGTGATGAAATTGTCTTAAATCACACGGATCAAGCTTTCTTTTAATCTTAGCCATTGATTCAAGCTCTGATCATGGCCGTTGGTTTCCCAACGAGAAAAGTATAAAGGAAAGGCTTGGGGTCATTTGTAAAGACACACAGAGGCAGAGCACTGAAGCCAAGCTGAGATTCTAGGGCGGGTTTGCTAAAAATTCTCAGAAGTGTTTCAGCTGCAAAGAGGGGAGTTTAGACCAAGGGGATGATCTGATCCCAGGGTCTAGAATCAGCAAGAGACAGAGATCAGCTCAGAGAGGCAGCGCAGAGAAGCTGGACAGAGGAGACGCAGAGGCAGAGAGGGCAGCAGCTGCGGAACGTAGGGGCAGCTTCAGCAACGCAGGTGTTGCGCAGTCCCTCCCAAGGCAGCATGATTCAAATGGAAACCTTCAGGGGTTACGCAGAGACCCTAAGGAGCAGCATGAGGACTGCATCACCCAGTCTGGGGTAACGCAGCCCTTTCCAGGCCAGCACTGAGGGGCACAGGGGCTTCAAAGGCTGACGCAACGGCTTCAGGGGCAGCGCTGGGGTTTCTACGGCCTAATTTTGGCCGAGTCCTTTAAATCCCGTTTGAGGGTGTGGATTAGTCATTATTTTAGCTTCAGAACAGCCGGTGAGCTGCAGATCTATTTTATTTCTAACGGATTTTCCAGATCTGGAACCCAAATTTGTTGTATTCAGAAATACTCTTAATAATAAAACCCTCCAGCAGCCAGCAGACCAGTTTTCTCACATTCGATTTTTCCGGAGACTATTTGTCCAGAAAATAACTGTGTCACTTTGTCTATGTGTGCATGTACTTTTTCTAAATCTGAATTGGTGAAAGTCTGTTATGTCTTTTGCGTCGATATTAATCTGAGTTTTCAGCTTAATAACTTAATTAAGTAGGAGGAGCATAATCAGAACAGTAGATTTCTGCATAAAGTAACATTCAAAAATTTTCACACGGTATCAGATCAATTGCAGATCTAGGAGGGTCACCAACAAAAGACTGAAGGTTCTTGCTGCAGAAAGCAGCAGGAAAAGCAGCAGAAGGGCAGATCTGAAGGGACAGCGCAGTTTTCAGAGAAGCAGAGTTACATAGAGGGCAGGGTGATGCAGTCTAACGTTGTCTCCCAGCAGGCCCATGCACTTACTGCGCAGAGGCAGCATAGAGGCAGCGCTGGGATTATCTGAAGCCAGCCAGTGTGACGCATATCTGAATCTTTCAGATCCAGAAGAGCAGAAATTCAGTAAGTGCTGGAGGGGTTAAATTTCTGAAGTTTTCATATTTTTACCCTAAGCACGAGTGACAAAGAACAGGAGGAGATCAGCTTCTCAGAAATTTTCTAGCCAAAGAAACTTGCAGATTGATCAGAGGATCAAAGAGCTGAATCATTGTTGATTTGGCAGATTTCCAAGAAGGGATCCTTGAGCAGTGGGTGCATAGATCACGGATGAAGCAGAGGCAGATCTGAAGGCTGGAAGGAGCAGCGCAGTGCAGATGCAGCAGCAGCGTAGAGCCAGCAGAAGTGTAGGGGTTGATGTGACTTCAGTAGCGCAATGCAGATGCAGCAGCAGCGTAGAGGCAGCAGAAGTGTAGGGGTTGATGTGACTTCAGCAGCGCAGAGCAGAGCTGCAACAGCGTGGAGGCTTCAGTGGGACAGCGCAGCACAGCAGCAGCGTGAGGGATTTCAGCACGAGGGGCTGATGTGACTTCAGCAGTGCAGAGGGAGTCTGCTTACGCAGTGCAAAGTTGTTGTCGTGCATCATCCTTCAGATGCCAGCACAGATCTGTTGGAGCCTAGTGATTTGCAAGATTAGCAAAACCAAATCTGCAGGGAGCCACATCAGACCGCTTTGGAGTCCAAGGACCTAGCCTTCCTGGGCTCAGAGAGGGCTCTGTCTGTGTTTGTGTTTAATTGATTTATCTTTATGCTGACATTTTCTTATTTTAGGCTAGTTATAAAGCTTGGGTTTGTTTGTTTTGTTTGATTGATTAAGTGATTGTTTCAGTCTGGATAGATAAACTGTGAGAAGCATTAATCCATTGGGCTATGGAGTCATAAAAGGTTTTAATTGTACATCAACTCTGCAAGGGTTTTCATAGGGAAAGCTAACTATATCAAGTGGATCTTTTTAGTTTAGATGAAATATGAAATGACAATAAGTTGTGAATTCAATAAAACTAAAGGGCAATGAAAAATCCTTTAACTATACTTTAACAAGAAAAGCCTTTTAAGGTAACAGTTTCAAGAGGAACTAAAGAGCAGGACACCCTTGAATTTTTTAGCTAAAAGTCTACAAAGAAAAACTTTAAGACAACAATCCAGCAATCCTAGAGAGCAGGACACCCCTGAATTCTCTAGCTATTACTTTCAGATAAAGAAAACATTCAAGATAACAGTTCAGTGAAATTAAAGAGCAGGACACCCCTGAATTCTTTAACTTGACTTCAAAGAAGGCCTTTAAGATAACAGTCCAGTAATACTAAAGAGCAGGACACCCCTGAATTCTTTAATCACTTACTTTACTAATAAAACCTCAAGCAACAAGCTAAGTGGAACTAAAGAGCAGGACACCCCTGAATTCTTTAATCAAATCTTGCAGAAGAAAACATAAAGATAATAGAAACAAACAGAATTAAAGTGCCCAAACAGCATATCTTAATCTAAAATTTATGTTCTATTATCATAGAAATGACGTACAGCATGGTAAACAAAGAAGAAACAATGACAAAGAGGGATAGCATCACCGTTAACATAGCTCAAGAATCCTGTGAACGTGCTTGTATTACCGATGTCCAAAACAATTACAATGCTCCAGTGCAACAAACTTTGCGGTGCAGAGTTTGATCCAATCTAGTCTAGCAATCAGCCAACTAACCAACCAACCAACACCAACAATGAATAATACATGCAGTATTTTACTATAGATGAAAAGGTGATTCTATTCTAGGGTTTCAGGCTATAGTTATTACAGAGTAAATGTAATCTTGACCTTTGAGACCATGCAAGGCCTAAGAAAAAATATCACTAACTAACTTGCTGTAATAATAACTTTTAACTTCACTGCTAAGCTAACTTTAGGATATTTTTGACTTTTTAGCTTTTCATTAACTTTTACAATAACTGCTGAGTTGCTTAAAAATATCTCTGACTGCTTTAATAACTATAGCTGCTTTTATTTAAATAAAATGAAGCTGTAGGTAGCAAATGTGATTTGGAAGAAGTAAAGGCTGAGTAGCCTTGTCATTCGGATCTGTCTTTCTTTGTTTATTTGTCTTTAAGCTCTGATTAGTCTTTAAATTTCAAATTTGTTTTCATCTGTATCTTCTAACTGTTTTCTCTTTTACTGTCTTTACTATCACTGTCATTTCTTTCTTTAACCCTACTCTTAGGCTGTTTTATCTTTGATCTTTCTGTGATTTGCCTTTAACTTTGTCTTCTAACTGTGCCTTCGCTTTTGTCTTCATCCTTTGATTAAACCTTTAATTGCGCAGTTCCCATGAAACTCTTCTTTTTCTTCACTTTGTCCTTTTATGAAACCTTGTTGTTTTGGGAGTGACTGCATGATCTTCAATGGTTATGATCCATTGTTGTTTTCAAATTAATCTTGCACTCCTGGTCCTTTTGATGAAACAAGACATTCTGGATCATCACCCAGAAGACCTATTTAAACATTTTTCGGACTAAGAAATGCAACTTTGATCATTTCCCTTTATCGGTCACCTGCAAAACTAAAAACAACTTGTTAATTAAAAACCTGTGATGTGAACAGAGTTCGAATAATGGCAGCTTTTGATTTTCTGCGTGTAGTTATGGCTTTTTTGGGTTTTTGGAAGAGCTACAGGGGTTAATACAGAGGATTGGGGGCTTATCGCAAAGGTTTCGGGGCTTATCGTTGTGACACGAGGCTTTGAAACATTCGAAAAGGGTGAAAGGTTTCGTCTTTTGCGTGGAAGACAGTTCGGCGATTTTCGCATGGGGCATAGGTGGTGAGGCGATTTTGGTCGCGGGGATGCGATGCCACAAAGGGAGCGACGTGTGGCAGGAAGGGACGGCAGTAAAACTGCCCATATCGCAAGGTCGATGGGTGTTTAAATGGCGGGCTTTTGGATGTGCGATGAGGCGCGACGACCGTTGGATGAGAGGGGCGAAGATCCAACGACAGTCGGACGATGAGTGGACTACAAGTAGGTTTAGAAGGTGGGGCCCGGAGGTATACGGAGCGGAGGGATTAATATATGGTGGGGGGCAGGTTTATGTTAAGCGGGGAATAAGGTTCAAAGCGAGGTTCCAAAATGTATAAGGGGTGTCGGGTTTAGGAATATAGCGGGGTCGGGCATTTTGAAAATAAAACAAAGTTTTATTTAAATAGTGGGGCCCGGATAATATTATTTTCAAAAACAATGTAAAAAGGGTTTTTACATTGACTTGAAGGAAAAGAGGGGAATGAGTAAAAAATGAGGGGTTAAATGGGGTTTTAAGCAATGTGAGTGGGGTTTTGGGTAGGGGAAGGGTTTAAAATGAGGGATCAAGGTCAAACATAGAATTTTTCAGAGTAAGAGAGTGATCTGAATAGGTAAAATAAGAGATAGTGAATAGGTAAAATGAAAATAATGAAGGCAGTGAGATTTTTGAAAATAAAATGATAATCATGGAATGTTATTTTCAGTAAACTGTAGGAAATCCATAATTATTTAGTCATATTGTAGAAAACAGGAGACTAACAGTGGCTCCAACTAGGGAGGGCAGCTCCTTTAAGTGTCAAGAACCTCAGATCTCTGGGTTTCGTAGATCAGTAGCCTGTTTGTATTTGGCTGATTTTCTTTCTGTAGTTGTTGATCTGCTGCAATTCTTTGTGACTTTGGCCTTCAGAAATTAAAACATCACGCTTCCTGCAAATCAATTTTGCCTACCCATCACCTAGTCTAACATTTTTTTTTACTTAGGAGGTGCATTTAGACTTGCAAGCCTTGACATCGTTTTTCTTTTGAAAAGCAAACTATCTATTTCTACCCTTATAACTTCCAAAGGCTTAAATTAGACTGATGAGCTCTTTTATTCTCTACCTAACTACTTATTTGTCAAGATTAAACAATTTGACAGATTCACTAACTATCGACATGAAATTTAAAGCATGACTGAATCAAAATTAAATAGTTTGATCATCATGGATTGTGGCATTTTTGGACAAGTTGCACACAATATTATTTTGCAAAAAGTAAACTAAAGCTAAAGGCTTTTGATTTTGAACCTTTCATTTATCACTCGTCCCTCTCTTTTCTTTTTGGTTTCAGATTTAGGCTTTGGAACCAATGTCTTTTTCCTATTTGACTATTGATTAACCAAGTTTAAACAGTTTGGAAAATCTTCATTTTCTAACTTATCAGCAAAAATTCAAAATTTGTACAATCATGATTAGGCTGGATGATTGAACAAGATCTTTTCAAAAGTAGTGGCTTTTGGACTTGCACACTTTCAGAAATATTTATTTTTTGGTATGGGGCCTACCTTTTTCTTTTATCTGCCCTCTTTGCCCTCTTTTCTTTTTTTCTTTCTTTCTTTTTGTATCAATTTTTTCCAAGTTTTTTGTTTAAGCAATGTTATATACAATGAAGAAAACTTTAAATTGAGATTCCTCAACTAAAATAATGCTTGAGCATCCTGCCATTGACAGGACCTCCAAACAATTATGTTCCATCCGTTTCTTGTAGGAAAAATGCATTATTACCTTTTGCAGAATGGATGGTGCATGGACCTTTCCATAGATTATCAAATTTTCCATGCTTGCCTTTGTCCTCTCTTCTTGAATCCCATTTCAATACTTTGTCCCCAATGCTAAAATCATTTGCCTTGGTCCTTTTGTCAAAGAGCTTCCTGATGTTTTCTTGTAACAGTTGTGTTCTGTTGTACACTCTTTCTTTGGTTTGCTGCAGCTGAACAGTCTAGTTTATTCTCCTTTATATGTCATTTTCTTCAGACTGCACCTCTTGAATGAACTTCATTACTGGCACTCCCAAGCTTGTTGGGAAGACTGCATATGTTCCATATACCAGCTAATAGGAGACATATCAATTGATTTCTTATTTGTTTGCCTGTTTGCCCATAGTGCATGAACCAATTTGCTGTGCCATGATTTTTTATTTTCCTCCAGCAACTTTTTAATGATGTTTACCAAACTCTTGTTTGAGGATTCAGCCAGCCCATTACCTTGAGGGCAATAAGTTGTAGAATGACCCAAAGTAATGTTATATTTGTGGAAAAAATCTACCATTTTCTTGGATCTAAAAGCAGTAGCATTGTCAGTAATGATTTTCCTAAAACAACCAAATCTAGATAGAATATTGTTTTCAAGGAATCTGATAATTATCGAGTCTGTGGCAGTCCTGGAAGGGATGGTTTCTATCCACTTTGTAAAATAGTCAGTTGCAGTAAGGATCCATTTATGCTAGGCAGAGGAGGCAAGGTGAATTTATCCAATGAAATCTAGACTCCATTGTTGAAAAGGAGCTTCAACAGAGATTGGTTGTAATGGCAAAGGCAGTAGTTTTCTTTTACTTTCAAAAATTTGGCACTTATGACAAGCAACTACCATCTTGTGGATGTCTTAGAAGAGGGTATGCCAATAGAAACCAGCCCTAAGGATTTTGTTAACTGTAGTTTTCCAATAGAGGTGACCTCCACACTCTCCTTCATGAAATTCATGCTTAATCTTATCAGCATCTTCTTCAGGCAAACATTTGAACAATACACCACTAGAATTTTTCCAATATAAGACTTTATCCAAAATGCAAAAATTTACAGCCTTAAGTTTCAAGAATCTGGCCTTTGTTTTGGACAAACCAAGCGGAACATTAAGATTAAAAAGCACATATAATATATCAGCATACCATGGTGAGTTCAGAAATGCTTCCTCAATAGGTGGAGTCGCCAACTCCTCTTGTTCATCCAATGCATCAATCATATTGATGTCTAGTGCTTGAAAATTTGCTCCAGCCATCAGTTTAGCCAGTCCTTGTCCTTTGATTAGCTTGGTGGGCTTGATTTCCAGATCGTATTCTAAGATAACAGCAATCCACTTACTCTTTTGCCATCAGGATCTTATGTAAGTATATCTTTAACCACTGTGTGAGGCACAAATGCAATGATGTGTGAATGCAAAATGTAGACTCTAAAATCTTGTAGTGCTTTGATTAAGGCAAAAACCTGTTTTTCCATGATGTTATATTTCAGAGGTGCATCTCTTAATGCTTGGCTGAAGAATGCTATAGGTTGCTCTTGTTCTTTTGTATTTTTCTGCAGTAAGACAGCAGCAACTGTGTGTTCTGATGCAAAGGAGAAAATGAAGAAATCTTTGGTGAACTCAGCGTTGATTAGAACAGGTGCTTGGGTAAGAGCTTGCTTCACCAAGTCAAAAGATTTCTTTGCGTCTATGGTCCATTTACCTCATGTTTCTCTTTTGAGCATATTAGTAATGTTTCTTAGGAATTCTGCAAGGTTTGGTATGAACCTTCTTAAGAAATTTATCTTTTCAATGAAAGACTACAACTCTTTGATGTTCCTTGGATGACTGATTTGCAATATTTCCTCAATCCTCTTTGGGTCAATCCTGATCCCTTCTTCAGATATGATGTGGCCTAAAAGCTTCCCTTCTTGAAAGCCAAACAAGGTTTTCTTGGGATTTAAAGACAGGCCATACTTTCTGCACTTTTCAAAAACCTTTCTTAAGTGAGCTAGGTGTTCTTCATCAGTTTTGGAATAGACTGTGATGTCATCAAGGTATATCACAATGAAATAGCCTATTTCTTCTGAGAAAGCAATATCCATTGCTCTTTGGAAAGTAGCTCCAGCATTCATTAACCCAAAAGGCATTTTAACATACATGAAGATGCCCCAAATTGTGGTGAAAGTTGTCTTGTGTTGATCATCTGGATGTACCAGCACTTGATTGTACCCTGAAAAACCATCAAGCAGAGATATCTTTTTGGAACCTACTACCCTTTGCAATATGTGATCCATTTTTGGTAAAGGATAGTTGTCTTTTAGGGATGCTTTATTTAAATTTCTAAAGCCTATGCAAAGCCTAATTTCTCCTGTCTTCTTCCTCACTAATACAAGATTTGAAACCCATTCTGAGTACCTGAGTGGGACTATTATTCCATCATCATACATTTTCTTTATCTCTTTTTCAACTAGTGGCAGTTGGACAGGATTTATTTTGCGTAATTTTTGTTTAAAAGGTTTATGGCTTTCTTTAAGAAGAATCTTGTGCTGAATGATATCTGTATCATAGGACTTCAAGTCTTCATAGCTCCAAGCAAATACATCACTAAATTCCTTGAATAGCTCAATATATTTCTGTTTTATATGTACTGGCAGTGTCTTGGACAGTTTTATCATTCTGGGTTTTAGTTCACAGCCTATATTGCACTCTTCTACATTTACTTCAGTGGATTCCATCTTTAGTTTCTTAGCAACATCATTAAAGTCAAATAGTTCTTCAAGAGGGACAAGTCCTTTTGGCAATGTATTATCTCTGAACTACAGTACTTCAAAGTCTTATTTTTTTGGATCTGCACACAGCTCTGTCTCATGTGGGTGCTCTTCTTCTAACAGATTTATATCAACATCATAAGGGGGCTCTTTTTTGTATGTTTGTTCCTCAGCAAAGCATTCCTCTTCATGATCTGAGTCTAAATTTGGCATTTCAAACTCATTTCTGGACTGCAGGAAATCTTCAATCTATTTGTCACCTTCAAAAACTTGCCAATATTTTATATTATCAGGGACTGTTGGTCTGTATTTGACTTGTACTATGTATTGTTTATTATGATGAGGTTTTGACAAGTACTGGCTGCAAATGCTAGTCCATTGGCCAGGATATTTTGGTTTCTTGGGATGAAGGCAAGATCATATTCTTTGAATGTTTTTAGGAGGTCAAGGACATCATTCCTATATGCTCTTAATCTAGGATGTTTAGCTGAATATTCTCCCTTAATCTGCCTAATGACTAGCTCGAAATCCCCATGGACAGGGATCCTTTTGGCTCCTAATTTCTTGAGTAATTGTAGCCCTAGGAGGAGTGCCTCATACTTTGCTATGTTATTTGTACATTGGAAGTTTAGTTTATATAAATGACCTTCAGCATGATTGTTCTCAATGTTGTGTACCCAAACACCTGCTCCTGAACCAGTTTTGCCACAAGAACCATCAAAACTCATATTCCATAGAGGTTTAGTTTCAGATTTATGTTCACCATTATGTTGTTCATTTTCTATTTGGTCTAACTGTTTTGACTGTTCCTCCTCTTTTTCTTCTTATTCCACTAATTTCTCATCAACCACTACTTGTTCATTAATGTTTTCATCATTGTAAAGGATAAATGAATCAAGGTCTATGTGCACAGAATAGAGAGGGGAGTTATCAAGTTTTTCTTGATTGTTGGCCATGTATTTCATATGAGTCTCCCTATATAATCTTCTTGGTTGACTAAAGACTGGTATGGTAGCATAGGTCATATCCATTTGGAGGGTGCCTTGGAGTTTGGCTCCCCATGAGCGTGATAGGAGCATGCCATATTTGGGAGGTATGTCAGCCACTACAATATCCATTACTAGGCTTCTGGCTGGTATTTGTGCTAGATTAACACAGAGATCTTTGATCAGGCCTAGACACTTAACTCTACTGGAGTCAAAAGAGTATAAGTCTTTGTATGGTCTAGTTATCTCAAGACCAAGTTTCTCCATAATTACTTTTGGCATGAGGTTATGAGATGCTCCTGAAATCTAACATGGCATTATGGAGGATTTTATCATGAATATTCAAACTGACATAAAATGGAGGCACACCTCCCTCTTGGAACTTTCCTTCTACTTCCGGTCCAAACAAAAGTTTAAGTTTGTCATCATTTAAATTTATAGAATCGACATTTTCTCCTATGTTTAAAGCTTTCAAGACTTGGGATCTATATACATTTTGGCCAACTAATTCAGTAAGGGGTATGGAGATTTTTATCTTGGCAATTTCATTCTCAATACTGAATGGTGTCGTTTTTGGCATATTCAAATCCGTTTTATCAGACACTGTTTTTGCAGCGATTTCAGCTTGTTGATTTGTTCTAGAGATATCAGTTGAATCAATTCTGTTAGGGCTACTAGTTGATGTACTAGTGCTACTTTCTAGACTGTTTTTGTTTTTACTTTTATCAGAACTTTTCATCACTATGTTTGAAGTTTTTGTTGTTTTTGTAGAATCAGTTTCAGGGGTCTTCCTAACAGAAATTTTTGGATTTTTTCTCTTGGGAGTACCTTGGGTTTTCTTGCTTCTGAGGTCATTTTCAAAGCCTTGTTTATAATCCTCGGATTCTAGGCTTTCTTCTTCATTTGGGGTAAATATGCCTTGTTCTTCCTCAGTGAGGAAAACATCCTCATTGTTAACTCCCATTAGATTGATATGACTTTCCTCTGGTTCCTCAATTACTCCCTCATCCTCATCAGCATAGTTTTCTTGGAAAAGAGGCCTGATTTGCTGGTCTGGTCTTCTCTGTCTTATTTGAGGGGGGTTTCTTCTAAAGTTTTGGTTTTGGTGTTGGTTTTGATTTCTGTTTTGAGGAGTTGCTTGGTTTTCTCTGGGGTAAGCTCTCTCATTCATGTTTATTCTCTCCATCATCCTTTCCATGGTTCTAAGTTATCAATATTAGTATCAGATGATGAGGGTACGGCCTCTTCCCTATATGTGACTCTTTTTTCATTTTTCATTCTAGCTCTTTTGGCAATCAAATTTGCCTCCACACTTATTGCACCCCTCTGCATATCTTCTAATGCAAGAGGGTCTCTCTCCCTTAGTTGGTAAGCCATCTGGAAATTTCATTAGGGCTAGACCTTGCGGAGGTTTCATGTGGGTAGGGAATGCATTATATACACTATTGAACCTAGTGCAGTACTCTTGGACACCCTCTCCAACGCTTCTCTTAATGCTTTCATACTCTGACAAGATTTGGAGAGGATTTTTCTTGACTTCCCATTTGTTGAGGTATAGCTTATGAAAAGCAGGGAGGTCATGTATACTATTAGGGGTTAGGCCTTTAAACCATTTTCTTGCTTCTCCCCCTAAGCTTTGAGCAAACATTCTTAGTTTAGCAGTTTCATCATCTATTTCTTGTCTGTCAAAATAGTCATTCATTCTATCCACATGTTGTTGAAAGTTGTAGAACCACTTTCATCATATAAGGGAATCTTGGACTGATAATCCTGTGGTAGAACTACTAAAGGCAATGGTAGAACTAATGGGGCATACCAGGTTGCCATGGCTGGGGGTTGGGGAAACAAAGGAGGGTTAACAAGTGGAGGGTTTATAAGAGGAGGTGGAGGGTTAAATGGAGGAAGGTGAACAGTGGGGGTATGAATGGGATTTGAAGTTAGTACGACAGAATTCTGCTATAAGGTGGATAGGTCTAAAGTTATCTGGGTTATCCAACTCTGGGATCTAGTCCTGGACAAGCTTTGTTCCAGGGGTGAACTAGATAGGATACCTTGCAAGTCTTCAAGGTTTTCAAGTAGGGAACTTGCCTTGTGAATAGGTCTACTAACAGTTGAAATTTTAGATCTAGGAGATTTCCTTAGGATGTGTTCTAGATTGTCAACTATTGCAGGAGGGGTTGGGTCTGGATGGGATCTGGTACAGATTCTTCCAGAAGCCAGAACTTGGACCCAAGATTCAGAGAGGTTGAAAGTTTTATAATAGTTTGAAAAACAAACCAATCTATGAAAGAAATACTTTATTCACAAAGTATTTTTGACTGGGTTCTATTTGAGTTTTGATAATATCAGGATTTATCAACAATTTTCCCACTGGAGTCAGCAGGCCTACTGAAAACCAGTGGAGTCACAGGTGGATGATTTTAACTGTCTTGAGGCTAGCTGTTGTCCACCATCAGCAACCAGATACTAGTCTTGGCTAACACTTGATTCATCTAAATTTGAATGGGGTTTTCTGAATTCTTGAGGAAATATTAAGTTGTTTTAATAACTCAGTTCCCCAGTATGGTCGCCACTATGTTGGAGCCACGTGATTTGCAAGATTGGCAAAAACAAATCTGCAGAGAGCCACATCAGACCGCTTTGGAGTCCAAGGACCTAGCCTTCCTGGGCTCAGAGAGGGCTCTCTCTATGTTTGTGTTTAATTGATTTATCTTTATGCTTATGTTTTCTGATTTTAGACTAATTATAAAGCTTGGGTTTGTTTGTTTTGTTTGATTGAATGATTGATTGAGTGATTGTTTCAGTCTGGATAGATAAACTGTGAGAAGCATTAATCCATTGGGCTATGGAGTCATAAAAGGTTTTAATTGTACATCAACTCTGCAAGGGTTTTCATAGGGCAAGCTAAGTATATCAAGTGGATCTTTTTAGTTTAGATGAAATATGAAATGACAGTAAGTTGTGAATTCAGTAAAACTAAAGGGCAATGAAGAATCCTTTAACCATACTTTAACAAGAAAAGCCTTTTAAGGTAATAGTTTCAAGAGGAACTAAAGAGTAGGACACCCCTGAATTCTTTAGCTAAACCTCTACTAAGAAAACCTTTAAGACAACAATCCAGCAATCCTAGAGAGCAAGACACCCCTGAATTCTCTAGCTATTACTTTTAGACAAAGAAAACATTCAAGATAATAGTTTAGTGAAATTAAAGAGCAGGACAGCCCTGAATTCTTTAATTTGACTTCAAAGAAGGCCTTTAAGATAACAGTCTAGTAATACTAAAGAGCAGGACACCCCTGAATTATTAAATCACTTACTTTACTAAGAAAACCTCAAGGCAACAAGCTAGGTGGAACTAAAGAGAAGGACACCCCTGAATTCTTTAATCAAACCTTGCAGAAGAAAACATAAAGATAATAGAAACAGACAGAATTAAGGTGCCCAAACATCATATCTCAATCTAAAATTTCTGCTCTATTATCAGAGAAATGATGCACAACATGGTAAACAAAGAAGAAACAATGACAAACAGGGATAACATCACCATTAACATAGCTCAAGAATTCTGTGAACGTGCTTGTATTACTGATATCCAAAACAGTTACAATGCTCCAATGCAACAAAATTTGTAGCTCAGAGTCTGATCAAATCCAGTCTAGCAATCAGCCAACTAACCAACCAACCAACACCAACAATGAATAATACATGCAGTATTTAACTACAGATGAGGAGGTGATCCTATTCTAGGGTTTCAAGCTATAATTATTACAGTGTAAATGTAATCTTGACCTTTGAGACCATGCAAGGCCCAAGGCAAAATATCACTGACTAACTTGTTGTAATAATAACTTTTAACTTAACTGCTGAGCTAACTTTAGGGTATTTTTTACTTTTTGGCTTTTCATTGACTTTTACAATAATTGCTGAGCTGCTTAAAAATATCTCTGACTGCTTTAATAACTGTAGTTGCTTTTATTTAAATAAAATGAAGTTGTAGGTGGCAAATGTGATTTGGAAGAAGTAAAGGCTGAGTAGCCTTGTCATTCGGATCTGTCTTTCTTTGTTGATTTGTCTTTAAGCTCTGATTAGTCTTTAAATCTCAAATCTGTTTTCATCTGTATCTTCTAATTGTTTTCTATTTTACTGCCTTTACTGTCACTGTCATTTCTTTCTTTAACCCTGCTCTTTTCTTTCTTTAACCCTGCTCTTTGACTATTTTATCTTTGATCTTTCTGTGATTTGCCTTTAAATTTGTCTTCTAACCGTGCCTTCGCTTTTGTCTTCATCCTTTGATTAAACCTTTAATTGCGCAATTACCGTGAAACTCTTCTTTTTCTTCACTCCACCCTTTTATGAAAACTTGTTGTTTTGGGAGTGACTGCATGATCTTCAATGGTTATGATCCATTGTTGTTTTCAAATTAATCTTGCACTCCTGGTCCTTTTGATGAAGCAAGGCATTCTAGATCGTCACCCAGAAGACCTGTTTAAACATTTTTCGGACTAAGAAATGCAACTTTGATCATTTCCCTTTATCGATCACCTGCAAAACTAAAAACAACTTGTTAATTAAAAACCTGTGCTATGGACAGAGTCCGGATAATGGCGACTTCTGGTTCTCTGCGTGTGGTTATGGCTTTTTTGGGTTTTCGAAAGCGCTGCAGGGGTTAATACAAAGGATTGGGGGCTTATCGCAAAGGTTTTGGGGCTTATCGTGGTGACACGAGGCTTTGAAACATTCGAAAATGGTGAATGGTTTCGTCTTTGGCACGGAGGACAGTTCGGCGGTTTTCACATGGGGCATAGGTGGTGAGGCAGTTTTGGTCACGGGGATGCGATGCCACAGAGGGAGCGATGCGTGGCAGGAAGGGACGGCGATAAAACCGCCCATATCGCAAGGTCGAAGGGTGTTTAAATGGCAGGCTTTTGGATCTGCGATGAGGTGCGACGACCGTTGGATGAGAGGGACGAAGATCCAATGGCGGTCGAACGATGAGTGGACAGGTAGGTTTAGAAGGTGGGGCCTAGAGGTATACGAAGCGGAGGGTTTAATATATGGTGGGGGCCAGGTTTATGTTAAGCGGGGAATAAGGTTCAAAGCGGGGGTCCAAAATCGCGGGGTCGGGCATTTTGAAAATAAAACAGAGATTTATTTAAATAGTGGGGCCCGAATAATATTATTTTCAAAAACAATGTAAAAAGGGTTTTTACATTGTTTTGAAGGAAAAGAGGGGAATGAGTGAAAAAGGAGGGGTTAAATGGGGTTTTAAGCAATGTGAGTGGGGTTTTGGGTAGGGGAAGGGTTTAAAATGAGGGATCAAGGTCAAACATAGATTTTTTCAGAGTAAGAGAGTGATCTGAATAGGTAAAATGAGAGATAGCAAATAGGTAAAATGAAAATAATGAAGGCAGTGAGATTTCTGAAAAGAAAATGATAATCAGAGAATGTTATTTTTAACAGACTGTAGGAAATCCATAATTATTTAGTCATACTGTAGAATACAGGAGACTAACAAGATCAGCAGCCTAAGGAGCTTCAGTGATGAGGATGCAGCCCAACTGACTTGTCTGTCAAAGATTGGGCAAGAGATTCAGTTGTTTCTCTCAACAACTGAAGTTGTAGTGCAGCAGATCAACAATGGCAGTGCTATGAGCAGCACAGATGCAGCAAATTGAGAGGGAGTTGCAATACAAATGTTGCAGTAGTAGTGGCAGCATCATGGGCAGCAGTACAAAATGTCAACAGCAGTGCAGAGTTGAGTGGCAGCAGACCAAGCACTAGCAGCACATAACCAGTGCCCAAAATCTTGTAATGCATAGTGTGATGTATTGTTAGAGCACACTCCTAATGCTAAGAGGGAGTGTTGAGATTTTGTGTATTTGGGGTGGCATCAGTTGTGCTCTAGCTCCCAAATTTTGTGGAGGGACTAGAGTACACTTGATCTACAAGACCCAGAAAGGGATTTGAGAAATTTCATCTGGTTTGGGAGATATTTAATTAATTAATTATTTTAATTTATTTCCTAAGTCTAAACTTAAGAAAATGAAATAATTAAAGTTAATTAAATTAAACATGTGATGAAATTGTCTTAAGTCACATGGATCAAGCTTTCTTTTAATCTTAGCCATTGATTCAAGATCTGATCATGGTCGTTGGTTTCCCAACCAGAAAAGTATAAAGGAAAGGCTTGGGGTCATTTGTAAAGACACACAGAAGCAGAGCATTGAAGCTAAGCTGAGATTCTAGGGCGAGTTTGCTAAGAATTCTCAGTAGTGTTTCAGCTGCAGAGAGGAGAATTTAGACCAAGGGGAGGATCTGATCCCAAGGTCTAGAATCAGCAAGAGACAGAGATCAGCTCAGAGAAGCAGGAGACGCAGAGGCAGAGAGGGTAGCAAATGCGCAGCATAGGGGCAGCTTTAGCTACGCAGGTGTTGTGCAGTCCCTCCTAGGGCAGCGTGATTCAGTGGGAAACCCTCAGGGCTTACGCAAAGACCCTAAGGGGCAGCGTGAGCACTACGTCACCCAGTCTAGGGTAACGCAACGCCAGTGCTAAGGGAAGGGGGGACAGGGGCAGCACTGGGGTTTCTACGGCGTAATTTTGGCTGAGTCCTATAAATCCCGTTTGAGGGTGTGGATCAGTCATTATTTTGGCTTCAGAACAGCCAGTGAGCTGCAGACCTATTTTATCTCTGTCGGGTTTTCCAGATCTAGAACCCAGATTTGTTGTATTCATAAATACTCTTAATAACAAAACCCTCCAGCAGCCAGCAGATCGATTTTCCCGCATTGGGTTTTTTCAGGGACTATTTGTCCAGAAAATCACTGTCACTTTGTCTATGTGTGCATGTACTTTTTCTAGATCTGAATTGGTGAAAGTCTGTTATGTGTTTTGCTTCAATATTAATCTGAATTTTCAGCTTAATAACTTAATTAAGTAGGAGGAGCATAACCAGATCTAACAGTAGATTTCTGCATAAAGTAACATTCAGAAAGTTTCACAGGCTCCAGTGTATTTGTATTAGAATTTACTGAATAATTCTGTAAATAACTTGTTAAACGAAGAAAATAAGTAGGTAATACAAATCAGATAATTGTAGCAAGATTTATGTTTGTCGAGATTTAGAAATTTTCACATGGTATCAGAGCAATTGCAGATCAAGGAGGATTGAAGCCATCAGCAAAAGGACAGAAGAACGTCTGCAGCGGGAAAGCAGTTGTCCTGAGAGACAGCGTAGTCCTAGGCCGGAGAGGCAGAGGAAGGGTGACGTAGTCACTTAGGAAGGCTCACGCAGAGCCTGCGTCAGCCTGCTAGGGTGACGTTGTAGCTGCAGAAGGCAACATAGTGCTTGTTGGGTCAACGCAGAGGCTGTTGAGTCTCAATTTTCCGGATTGTCGTGCCTGGAGGTGCAGTACAGTTTCTTTTTGGAGTTGCTAGTGGGCCGCTGATTCTATTGGTGCAAAACAGTGTCTAGTGGGGCAAAAGCAAAGTAGAGGGAAGCAGTTCATCGGAAGATTTCTTGCAAAGAAGTCTAGATCCAATGCTGCGCAGCAGCAAAGCAAGATCAGAGAGGAGTGTTTCGACATTTGTTGGCAGAAGGATTTCCATGAAGGAAATCAAAATTTAGAGGGAGCTTGTTCCTTAGAGGGTTTCTAGCGCCAAAGAGATCCAGATCCGAGTTTTGTTTGGGCAGCAGCAAAAGAGGGAGAAAGGAACTTGTTCGACACTTAGTTGAGCAGAGATGGTTGTGAATGGACTGAGGAATTAGCACAGGTTGGATGGAGCATCCAACTTTGTCATCTAGAAGGCTAGGATCCTAGCAGTTTTGGATGAACATCGCATCAAGGATCATGCCTTGAACACGATTGTTGTTCCAGTTGATGTTGATCCTCTCAAGAAGTACGAGGAGGCTCAAGCAAAAGCAAAATGCATGATCATGGATGGAGTCAAGGATCATGTGATCCCACATATTGCTGAGAAAAACACAGTAAGGGAAATGTGGGAGGCCTTGACCACTATGTACCAAGGATCTTTCGTCCAGCAGAAGATGTTGCTTGAGAACCAGCTGAGATTGTTTCAGATGCAGAAGGGAGAAGAGAACGACCCCTTCCTCATCAGATTGCAAGGGATCCGAGATCAACTAGCTTTCGTAGGGGCTACACCAGATGGTGGACTTATGGTCAGCACTGCCCTGAATGCAGTCACTGAAGACTGGGAGACTTTTGTCCAAGGTATTTTGGGCAGGGCCGCTCTTCCAAGCTGGGAAGAGATATGGCCATCTCTTCGACAAGAAGAGATCAGACGGTGGACCAAGGCGGGACGCAGCAATAAAGGGATCAAAGTCGAGAAGGAGGAAGAGGAAGATGCGGCTCTCGCATCTAAGGGACAGCAAGGGCAACAGAGAAGGAAGAAAAAGGAGCTCTCGAAGATCAGTTGTTTCAAATGTGGGGAACTGGGACACTTAGCCACGCAGTGCCCTCTAAAAAAGAAGGGCAAGGAAGAATCTAACTCGAATGCTGCTCCAGCTCAGGTTGAGGAGGATGATGATGTTGGATGCGCCATGAGTGCTCATGCACCTAAGAAATGGGGCTATATGGAGTTGTAGATCAGCTTCAGATGAAGGGCAGGATCCTTGACGTGCCCAAACTCTTGGATCACATACGACTACGGGAGCCCTTAATGATAGTAGCAGAATGACGAGAGTTGGTTTGTACGAGGGATGATGGAGCTACAGTGATAGAGCTAGAGCGCTTATTTTTGGAGCAGCAGAGAGCAGAGGCAACAACAAGGTAGCAGCAACAACGCAGTGCACAGGAGTGCAGCACAGTGCATATCAGTGTTGCGCAGTGCAGAGCAGCAGCAGTGTAGTAGCATCAGAGGGTCAGCGCAGATTAGCAGCAGAGGAAGCTTTAGCATCGAGGTGCATCCAGACTGACTAGTATGTCTAGATTTGGGATGTCTTTCAGTTGCTTCACTCTCAGCACCTGAGTTGCAGTGAAACAGTTAGCAGTGGCAGTGCTATGGGCAACATGATGCAGCATTTTGAAAGGGAGATGCAGTACAAATGTAGCAGTGGCAGTGGCAGTGTCATGGGCAGCAGTACAGATTACAGCAGTGCAGTGGACGAAGGGCAGTGGGCCGAGCATTAGCAGCGCAGAGGACCGATGTCGTGGATCAAGGCGATGCTTCTGGTGAAGAAGTATTGCTAGAGCACATTCCTCGCTAAGAGGGAGTGTTGATTTTTGGGTAGCATCGGATGTGCTCTAGCTCCGAAATTTTTTGGAGGGGCTAGAACACATGAGATCTCCAAGACCCATAAATTGTTTGGAGAAATTCCACCTGGAGTGAAAGTTATTCAAATAATTAATTATTTTTAATGGAGCCTAAGTTAAAACGTAGGGAATTAAAATAATTAAAGTGAATTAATTTAACATATGGGTGAGAAGCTTCTAAGTGACAAGGATCAAGTCTGATTTAATCTTAGCCATTGATTAAAGATTAGATCACGGTCGTTGATTTCTCAACAAGAAAAGTATAAAGGAAGGCTTGAGGATCAGTTGGAGAACACACACACAAAGCAGCACTTGAGCTAAGTCGAAATTCTGGGGCGTGGTTTGCTGAGAATTTCGAAGTGAGCTTGCAGTGCAGAGAGGGGCAGAGAGGTAGTGGCACTTCAGTCCAAGGCCGAGAATACAATTGTAGAGAGGCAAAGCAGCACCAGGAGAGACAGCGCAACACCTGAGAGGGTGACGCAGAGCCAGAAGGGTGACACAGTCACTGAAGAGGCAACATTGGGGTTTATGTGGGGCAGATCAGGCAAAAATTCAGCAAATCGATTTCTGAGACGAGGAGGGTGATGCAGCTCCTGGAGGAGGTGATGCAGTCTCAGCACAAAGCTTGTTGCAGCCATCGTTGTGCAGCACTGGGAACAGCGCAGTCACCTATGGGATTTCTTTATTCAGCTGCTGGATCAACCAATATATCTATCTCTGAATAGAGGTACTTCTGTCGGGATTTTCTCTGTTGGGTGAGCTGAATTTGGTACCCTAGATTGTATTCAGAAATCTGTTTAATAATAAAACCCTCATATCTGTGGCACCGGTTTTCCCGCATTGGGTTTTTCCGGGGACGTTAGTCCAAAAATAAGTGTGTTCTTTGTGTGATTGCTTCATTTATTTTTCAATTCTTGATCTGTATATTGGTGTAGGCTACAGTTTATTTGTATTAGAATTTACTGAATAATTCTCTAAATAACTTGTTAAATGAAGAAAACAAGTAGGTAATACAAATCAGATAATTGCAAAATTTCAAAGATTTTCTATAAAAAGATTGATAAGAATGTGAAAGCTTCAGGGAAATCGAATATTCCTGATTTCACAAGAGGGACTTCATCAAAATCCCAAAAGCATAAAAGCAAAGTTGAAGTTAAGGAAGCATCTAGTGACCCTATCAGAGAACTGACTCAATTAATGAAAACCATGGAAGTCAACCATGCAAATCAGATGAATGCCATGCAAAATAGGTTGATTGCCATGGAGAGGTCACAAACAAATAGATTCCATCCTAGGCCTATTGATAAATGGTAGAAGAAGGGGACTCCTCAAGATCATAGACCACCAAATCCACTGGAATCTACAAACGTGGTTGATTGTCAAGCCCGTCTTTATTGCATGCAGTGCAATGATTTTTCTGAGGAATCTACTTGTCCCATTTTCTATCAGATTTTTGGAGATATGGCAAGTGCAAGTGAACAAATAAACATGGTGGGAAAAAGTCATACCCTTTCCATGGAAAATTGGATGGAAACTATTGAAAGAAGCCAAAGTGTAAATAATGTGTTTGTTGCCACTTATGATAATGTCACTAGGATTTATGGTGAAAATACTATGCCTGAACAAGTCCTTGAAATGGCTAGGCATAAGGGGTTGACTTATCAAAGAAAGGTTAATAATGAATAAAGTAAAACATAGCAAAATATACCTAAAGTTTTCACAGCTCCCACCTCATATTCGAATATTGATTTGGGTGGTTGGATCAGCAATGCTAAGGTTTTGGTTCCAGTAGTAGAACTGCTTAAAATACCATCCCAAAAGTCGAAGTTATTGAAGAATATAGAGGTCTCTAATGGAAAAGATGGTGAAAAGATAGCAAAAGATGCTCCCATGATCCATCATATTGCAGAGTATGGATAGGGGATAGGGGTATAGGAAATGAGAAACATGAACTTTCTTCATCACTTTGTTGGTAAATAGTTATCTTCTACATGATTGCATTCTGGATTCGGGAACCTACTCAGATGTGATGACTAAAAAGGTCATGGAGCAGTTGAATTTGAGGATATCAAGACCTTACCGCAATATTTGTGCTATGGATTCGAAGAAGATTGAGGTGTACGGTTTAATAAAAGATTTCCAAGTACATCTTGCAGCATACCCAGGCATTTCAATTACTATGGACAATGTGGCCATAGATGTACCTGATGCATGGGGCATGCTTCTATCTAGGAAATGGGAACAGAATTGGGTGATAACATCCAAATGGATTTATCATATGCTACTATCCCAACCTTTGATAACATCTTTGCCAGGCTTCATCGGGAGCTTGAAAGGAGATGTCATGTTGAAAACCCCAAGGAATAGAAAAATGAGATAGTTTATGAATCAGATGAACTTGGGAGTTATGCAGTGTTGTCAAATTCCATGGCACCTATAGAAGATAAGATTAAGGTGAACGTTAAAGGAGACTTAGAACACCATAAGGCTGGACAAGACTCCGCTAATGTGATATAACAAACTAACCCCCTTTTAACTTAATAAGGCTATAAACCTGGGTCCCGTTCCCATCTGTAGTGCGTTCTGCATGTTGAAGCTCATATTTGTCAATTTTGAGAAAGTCTGGCCCATTGTTTCCTTGTAAGTAATAGTATAAGCTACCATATGTCTCCCATGGTGGAGCTTTGTCATCCGCGCTATTATAACAAATTGTAGTTTTTCCATAAAATGAAAACGTATTTTACAATCAACAGGAGAGAACTGACAGTTAAAGACTAGGGGCAACTTACAAAGTTTTGTTGCAGATGAATTAAAGTAAACTTTATTTTGACAAAATACATTTAATTGAAATTCTTAAACTATGCGAGAATATGCTTTACGAACCTGAATACTAAAGATGGCAACTGATCATTTCACAATTACGAGTTTTGCCAATGGCCAGACGATTAATGACAAACTGAATATATTTGTTTTTAAAGCTGAAAAGCACCTTAAGAAGTGATGGAAAAGTGTTGATGAGATGATTGAGAAGAACTGAAGAGTGCAGTCCAGCTGAGAGGAGAAGAGCATCAACAAGCCCTGGAACTGCCCCCAGTGGAATACTGTCCAACGCACATAATAGTGCATCTGCCGTAGCCATGGACATGGCCTGCAGTCAATGATACTGGATAAGGTGCTCGCTAACTGTTATCCCAGTGCTTAAACCTCCCTAATCCCTCTGTATGCAAAATTTACGCGAGCTCAAGCTCCTCCGAAAGCTTTGGGACCCTGCAGTCAATGATACTGGGTAAGGTGCTCACTGACAGTTATGCCAGAGCTTAAACCTCCCTAGACCCTTTATATGCAAAAAATACGCGTGCTCAAGCTCGTCCGAAAGGTTTAGGCGAATAATATATTCTAAATATTATTACGGTTCTTGTGATCCAAGTTTATGTTTAAGTTTTGTAACACTTCTTAAATTTTTTCGGTGGTAAGACTTGGTTTATGAAATTGATATTGTATGGTGTATAAGTACATTAATATGTTTATTCAATTATTTAATTTCATATTTATCGGTGAATGTAAAAGATGTAATAAAATTAAATTTAAAATATTTAATAAAATTAAATTTAAACTTGAAAGAGTGTTATTGAAATAAGTGTTATATGGTAGCTAATAGGTGTTGTTTTAAATATTATTTCTTCACGATGACAATCAATTGATAATAATGTAAGTGATATGGGTATTACTAGGATGGCCATGAGCATGTGAATTTGAGGGTTTAGAATGTTGGTATCATTAGCTATGGCTTTAGCATATATATGAAGAATATGGGCATGTTTATTTGGAAATGCTCCTTCATAACTCGTTGACCCTAGATTGCTCTTGGAAACTTCGTCAAAGTTTATTTTGATAAATCCATTTAGCAAGGGTTGATATTTGTTGGGGTTAGTTTGTCTGCAAGGAGGGGCATGTAGTTGATTGATTGTTATTGATTGGTGCAACTGCAGAAGCCTGCATATACTTAATTCTCCTAATTCACTTTCCCAATCCTAAGTTGTCTAGGGGGAGATTAGGATAGTTTCTTTAACTATTTTTTGATGTTGAGTTCTTCATATTTGTCCTTGAATATTCTTTTGTTGAGATCCTTCCATATCTCCCACACAATGAATCCTAGGAAGAGATGGCAAGCTCTATTAATGATGCTACTTTTAAAAGGTGTTGATCTCCATTCTTCAAGCACAGAATGTATGCTAGTCCTAGTCTTGTTATTTTACTTAACGATTATGGTTAATTTGTCCAATAGTTCTGAGTCTCGTGGTTTCTATCCTTTAAAATCATAGATAGTAGTTTGTTGGGCCTTGGAGACTTCTTTTTTGCAATTTTGTCCCATGTTAGGGTTTTGTTTTGCAAGAGAAGCAAGCTAAAAATTGTTATTTTGGGCCAGAGTTGTGATTTCTATATTTGTTTCCATTAGTTCTCCTCATTCTCCTCCGAGAATGTTGTAGGCTTCTTTGAAATTGAAATTACATTTATGATTGTGCCTGTTAGCACTGGTATTTGCATTCCACCCATCCTGACTTATTTTTCTATGTTTTCACCTCATCTTCGTCATTATCATTGACCTCGCTTCGTTTTTTTTACTATTTTCACCTTTTTCCCTAATATCCAAACATTACATCTCATTTGCTAAATTATCCAAGTTATTACTAAAACCCAAACTTCATTTACTGTATGCCTAAACTATATTTAAAACCCATAGTTTAGCGATTTCAATTCCATTTAAAATCCCATTTAACCCCCAAAACCCACATATATAACCTTTCGGGGCTTATTACTTTATAAACCCATTTATTATAAAGTTTTGGACTTTATGTTATAAGCTTCACCACCCATCGAACAGTCATGTTATATATAACTTACCGTTATATATAATACATATCATATATACAACAAAAAAGTCACTTAAACCATTGGTACGATCCCTTGTGCCTTATCGCATATTGCCATCGCAAAGTTTTGTAACAACAATCAAATGCTAAAACTCCAAAATGCCAATGTGATATTATGTGGGACCCATTCCCTGCCACGCCTCCCTTTTTATTTCATTTCCCATTGAAAAGCATTAAACTTACCCTTTTATCTTTTCCGGTTTACCTTCCACCTTTACCATTTCATTGCTTTTCATTCCCCGATCGCGATCAAAGTGGGGCCCTCATCGCATTAATCAAATTTTATGTGTTTTGCATTGGAGCTAAACTTTAAATAATGCGATTGTCGATTTTTTATATCACATCGCATTTTTTTTACCTTGTGAGTGCCCGTAATCTATTTTATTTAGTTTGTGATGGGTAAGTCGAACCCACCTCAGCAGCGCCGCCCCCATTTCACAGCCATCGCAATACATTGATATACCATATAAACTTTGTAACACTTACCGTTTAAACCTTCGCTAATTCATAAAACTCCGCCACATAGCCAGTGGGTCCCTCTTCCCCACACTTCTTACTTTGTAAATTTTAAAAGTTAACCCCCACAGCTTATAACTAAAAGCTAAAAGTTGTGATCTGCGCTGCGGTCTGTCCCACTTCTTCCATGCCACGTCGCTCATCTCCTCCCCCATGGGTCACACTTCACAGTTTTTAAAGTTTATATCCTCCGCACTTATAACCAAAGGCTAAGAGTTGTGATATGCGTTGTGGTCCAATCCCACTGACCCTCCATGTCACCTCCCCTTCGCATCACACTACCAATGCGCTTCAGAATTAAAGTTTAAAAGGTTTCAAGTCTGGTATTTTTGGTTTTTCACGCTATTTTGTTTATAAAAAAGGTTTTAACACAGCAAGAGGATTTCGGGTAATAAAACAATAGAAAGGTCGAGTCGGGCAGCAAAAGCGTTCAGCACTCCGTCCATACAACAAATCTGCCAACATAGCTCTCAGCTCATCTATCAGCATATCAGCGAATTAAGGTTCACGTCCTAAACTGCCCCACTACATCAGCGCATTAGCAACAATGCAACACATGAAAAAATGGTCAATTCAGCTCAACAGTCAGCATAATAAAACAGATTTTCCCTATTCTCAAGGTGCAGATCCACAAGGGAGGTCTCTCCAAATTCATCCAAATCATGAATCTGAAGGCTTAGGCAAGCAGTTCATTTATTTTTAAATAGTTTTATGTTCCTAGTGGTTAGGAATTTGCTTTACTATTTGAAATAATTTTGGATCTGAGATTTGCCTCAGATTTTGTAAACTGGTCTATAAATTGCATAAATTCAATGTAATAGTCGTTGGAAGTTGGATGTTGGAATCAGTTTGATTTTTCTTAGTTGATAAAGGAGACTTTGTATTCAGTTTTGGCCATTAATACAAGAGGAGTTGCAGCTACATTTATGGGATACCTATGGTATTTAATGTCTTTCATAGTTTCTTCTTCAGTCACATATGTTTGAATGTATTTTTCATGTCACTTTCATGTCTATGTTATGATCTTTTACAAGTTTGAAATTCATAATACATGTTAGCCATGCTCTGTTTTGGGTAACTGGTCATATTTTGTTTCATATCTTATGTCTGCAGAGAAATACATCTCTTGCGCTTCCCTCAGCCTGCTTACATTTTCTAAACCATTTCATAACCATTTCCTTCAAGTGATTGACATATACCTACCTTGCCCCATTCATCCCTGCAACCCTCACTCATTAGCCCTGACCTAGTTCTCCTTGACCTATTTCATTATCTACTTATTTACCCAACCAAAACCAAATCAAAACAACCCCCTGCACATCATACCTAGCCTAAAACCCTAATTTCTCTAGCCCTCCTGTCTGTGACCCTTTTGGAAAGAGCCCTCTCCGGCTTGATAGGGCTAGCTATCAAGTCAAAAGCTTGGTTTGTGGTTACCTCTGTTAGGGTTCCTTCCTCAGCCTTGGCAATCTAGTGGAGTGATAACATATTGGCGTCGTTGCCGAGGAACGAAGAGACAAACTCTTCCCTGGGTGTATGACAAAGATTTAGATCAAATTGTTGATGGTGAACAACAATTGGACACATTTGAAGGCTGAGCCATTCACCTGGCGACTCCATTGACTGAAAGATCCAGAAAATCAACACTTCATGGCGACTCCACTGCATAAATATCAGTAGCTTCAAGAGTTTTCAATATGGAAATTGTTGCAAGAAGGTATGCTCCCAAGAGCCGAGATCACATTCCAAGTTTCCCAAATAAAATGCCTAAGGTAGATTAGCAAAGGAATTTGCCTATGTTTAAATATGATGATAGGAATTTGCCTGAAGATTGTCTCTTAAAGATGTTCATGGCTTCTCTTGAAGGAAAAGCACGATCCTGGTATGAAGGTTTGCCACCTGCCAGTATTTGTTCTCTTAGAGTTTTCCATTCAATATTTTATGAAGAATACAAGGTGTCCTACCCTTCTTTGTCTTTGGTTAATAATTGTTGTGATCATTTTGAGGTTTTCATTCAAAACCCAGAGGATTATTATGATGATAGTGAGTTCATGGATGAAGAGAACTTGGAGGCTTTGCATGACAATCCTTTCCATCACCAAAAAGAGCAAGTGTTTTCTCTCATGGAAGAAAAAAATGATGTATATTCTCTTGATGTTCATAAACACTTTCCACAGGAGACAATTCTTGTAGCAGTGCAACAAGTTGATCAGCCAAAGGTTAAAGAAGATATTCAACATCCTTGTGAATCTCTAGGAGAGAAAGGAGACAATTACTATGTTATCAAAAGAAAACAAAAAGTACTTTCTCCTCTGTCTCAAGATGAGATAGATCAACTCCTGAAAAGTCATATTACAGCCCAAGCTAATGCAACTTTGCAATGTTTACATAATCAAGAAGGTGTTAGAAAAACTTCTTCCACTTTTGAAAATGAAAATCTAAGTTTAAATGAGGACAATCCTGAAACTAGATTTATAGATCATCATGAAGAAAGACAATCTCCTTTTTCGATGTTCATATTTGATGAAGTTTCTCCTGAACATGATTTGCCTAAGTACGACGAATATGAAGATAATTTTGATGAGGAGCTTGATGAAACTATACAGGAAATTGTAGTGAGTAAACCAATTTATGATGATGATTCCCTGCAAGGAGACCAGCTAACAGATATTGTTTTCTTTCATGAAGACGATAGGGCTGTCATGTTTGATAATCATGAATAATGTTTCTTATTTAAGGATGACTTAGATTATGAATTTGAGGAGTATGAGCCTAAGAGAGACAGTATGCCAGAGAAAGAATTAGATTTTCTCATGCTTTAGGAATTTGCAGGCAACATTCAGATAGCAGAAAGTCATACTTCCCTATGTTATCCTATTGATTAACAACCAAGTGTTATTTCAAATCAAAATGAAGGGAGTACTTGTATTTTTTATGCTGGATCTCAAGGCAAGGTAATACTTCAGGATTTTCAAGATCACTTCGGTAGTCTTTTGCAATAATTGGAGAAAATGAATGTTGTCTTGTTTGTCAGCATGATCCTTGGTTGCAGTTTCTATTGTGAGTTGCCTACATGTACATCATTTCACTTGCTCAAGGAAAGTGAGAGCAGAACTTCAGTAAGTAGCCATCTCTTGGATTTGTTACAATAGAAGGATCATTTCACCTAATCAGCAATTGTGCAGTAGATTAGATTAGGTTGATATCATTTCAGTTTGATTTTATTTTATTTTCAGCAAGTGTTAACAGAATTCATCAAGGTTTGAAGCCCGAGGTGAAGTCCCTAAGGCTTTGATGATGTGTTAGTGTGGGTTGAAGTTTGCAGTATGTTTTCAGTTTCAGTTTACAGATTGGATTCCATCAGCCAATGGATAAGGCACTGATCAACAAGTTCCCAGAGATCTGCGGTTCTAGACACCTCCTTCGGAGCTATCTTCCCCAGTTGGAGCCAATGTTAGCACTGGTATTTGCATCCCACCCATCCCACCTTATTTTTCTATGTTTTCACCTCATCTCCGTCATTACCATTGACCTCACTTCGTTTTTTTTTTTACTATTTTCACCCCTTTCCCTAATATCCAAACATTTCATCTCATTTGCTAAATTATCCAAGTTATTAATAAAAACCAAACTTCATTTACTATATAGCCTAAACCATATTTAAAACCCATATTTTAGCGCTTTGAATTCCATTTAAAATCCCATTTAACCCCCAAAACCCACATATATAACCTTTCGGGGCTTATTACTTTATAAACCCATTTATTATAAAGTTTCAGACTTTATGTTATAAGCTTTGCTACCCATCAAACAACCGTGTTATATATAAATTACCGTTATATATAATACATATCATATATATAACAAAAAAGCTGCTTAAACCATTGGTAGGACCCCTTGTGCCTTATCGCATATCGCCATCGCAAAGTTTTGTTACAACAATCAAATGCTAAACTCCAAAATGCCGATGTGATATTATGTGTGACATATTCCCCGCCACGCCTCCATTTTTATTTCATTTTCCATTGAAAAACGTTAAACTTACCCTTTTATCTGTCTTTCTGCTTTACCTTCCACCTTTACCGTTTCATCGCTTTGCATTCCCTGATCGCGATCAAAGTGGGGCCCTCATCGCATTTCGCAGATTTTATGTGTTTTGCATTAGAGCTAAACTTTAAATAATGTAATCATCGATTTGCGATATCGCGTCGCATTTGTTTTACCTTGCGATTGCCTAAAATCTATTTTATTTAGTTTGTGATGCAGTATGTCAGCCCCATCTCAGCAGCTCCTCCCCCATTGCAAAGTCGTCGCAATACATTGACATACCATATAAACTTTGTAACACTTACCACTTAAACCTTCGTCGATTCATAGAACTCCACCACATAGCCAGTGGGTCCCTCTTCCCCGCACATCGCAAATTTTAAAAGTTAACCCTCGCAGTGTATAACTAAAATCTAAAAGTTGCGATATGCGCTGCGGTCCGTTCCCACTTCTTCCCTGCCACGTCACTCATCTCCTCACCCACACGTCACACTTCGCAGTGTTTAAAGTTTATATCCTCTGCATTTATAAATAAAGGCTAAGAGTTGTGATATGCGATGCGGTCTGGTCCCACCGACCCTCCATGTCACCTCCCCTTCGCATCACACTGTCAATCGTATGATTTATAACTTAAAATGTAAAGGTTGTGAAGTGCGCGGATGCGATGTGCTTCCGAATTAAAGTTAGGTTTCAAGTCTGGTATTTTGAGTTTTTCACGTTATTTTGTTTATAAAAATGTTTTAACACAACAAGAGGATTTCGGGTAATAAAACAACAGAAAGGTCGAGTCGGATAGCAAAAGCGTTCAACACCTCGTCCATACAACAGATTTGCTAGCATATCTCTTAGTTCATCTGCCAGCATATCAGTGAATTAAGGTCCATGTTCTAAACTGCCCCACTACATCACTGACATTAGCAATAGCACAACACAAGAAAAAAGAGTTGATTCATCTCAACAGTCAGCATAATAAAACATATTTTCCCTGTTCTTAAGGTGTAGATCTGCAAGGGAGATCTCTCAAAATTCCTCCAAATCATGAATTTGAAAACTTAGGCAAGAAGTTCATTTATTTTTAAACTATTTTATGTTCCTAGAGGTTAGGAATACTTTATTGTTTCAAATAATTCTGGATTTGAGATTTGCCTCAGATTTTGTAAATTGGTCTATAAATTGCAGAAATTCAATGTAATAGTCGTTGGAAGTTGGATGTTGGAATCAATTTGATTTTTCTTAGTTGATCAAGGAGACTTTGTATTCAGTTTTGGCCATTAGTACGAGAGGAGTTACAGCTACATTTATGGGATACCTGTGGTATTTAATGCCTTTCATAGTTTCTTCTTCAGTCACATACGTTTGAATGTATTGTTCATGTCACTTTCATGTCTATGTTATGATCTTTTACAATTTTGAAATTCATAATACATGCTAGCCATGCTCTGTTTGGGTAACTGATCATATTTTGTTTCATATCTTCTGTCTGAGAGAAATACATCTCTTATGCTTCCCTCAGCCTCCTTACGTTGTCTAAACCATTTCATAACCATTTCCTTCAAGTGATTGACATTATACCTACCTTGCTCCACTCATCCCTGCAACCCTCACTCTTTAGCCCTGACATAGTTCTCCTTGACCTATTTCATTATTTGCTTATTTACCCAACCAAAACCAAATCAAAACAACCCCCTGCACATCATACCTAGCCTAAAACCCTAATTTATCCAGCCCTCCTGGCTATGATCCTTTTGGAGAAAGCCCTCTTCGGCTTGATAGGGCTAGCTATAAAGTCAAAAGCTTGGTTTGTGGTTACCTTTGTTGGGATTCCTTCCTCAGCCTCGGGAATCTGGTGGAGTGATAACAGTGCCCACATATGAGAATAACATCTCTATTGTGGATTTTAATTTTCTTGAAAGTCATCAAGTCCCACTAGCACAACTAGTTAAGGATGGGCCTCATTTACAAGGCGACCTAGGATCAAAGCTCACTGGGGGTGGTTGTGCTCTGTGCTAGGCGAGGAGACATGCTAAAAAATATAGTCAACTCAGGGCCCAGGTTGGGTGCGATCCTCGGGTGACTTTGATAGATTATATGCCCCTCGGTAGCGGCTCCTCAAGCCACAAATCAAGCCTGGAGTGTTGATTTTTTAGTAGCTTGGGAGGTACTCCAAGCCCTAGGGTTCAGGGTTTGGAGGGTGAAGTTGATCTGAAATGGGTGGATAAATTGTTATACTTTTGAAGCACCTCCAACTTAGTTAAACAAATTAAGATCCAGCTTATACTTGACTGTGCGGAATTGAATTCTTGATTCAGGTGTATGTGTTTAAAACTGTTTTTAATGCTTTAAGTGTAAGGAAATACAAATTTGTTTTTATTGATAATAAGCATGTACAACAACCACAAAGTGCATCAAATAAGCATCAACACATAACAACAAATTTAATAAAGGAGTTCACCCAAATATCATGGGCTACGTCTCCTTAAGCCTTTGTCAAATGACTTGGCTCCTTGGGATTATGATGGAAAATTTTCTTTTACAAGTATATAATTAACTCCAATGGTTATATGAACTGAACCAATGGGTTTATAATACCATCATACCCTTGGAATAGTTGCTATCTCTCTGAAGATACACCTAGGCTCCCTTTGAGTTAACTTCTTTTGTCGGTGCCCTTAAGCTTCCTTGAGCTTCTCTGTGGCACAAACTCCTTAAGAAATCATTTTCCGTCCCTGAAACCTTTTCTATTGTCTCCATCATATATCATACATCCAAAATAGGTTGTTCATTTGCTCAAAATGAGCTCTGGCTCCCCAATCTAGGCCTACATCCACTGTTGGCCATGGGCTGCCTGAAAATTTCCTGTGGCTTCTCGACCTTCAGAAGTCTCCAAATGGCTCTGAAAATCCCTTAAATGGATTTATAATGTCCAAAATAGTCATAATAGACTATTCACTTACTGAAATTGGCCTTCGGCTGCTCCGATTACACCTCCAACACCTGGTGGCACCCCCTGGCTCTTAGTTCACTGAAAACTTCTCTGAAGCATATCAACCTTTAGAAGTTTTCAAAATCTTCTTCAAATCCTTCCATTAGATTCATAAGGCTCAAAATAGTTAAAATAGACTACTGGTTTGCTGAGAATGGATACTGGCTGCTCTGGATAGGCCTCATTCTCCTGCTGGCCCCTACTGGCCCTTGGAACTTCTCTGAAGTATATCGACCTTCAGAATTCATCTAATGGCTCTGAAAACCTCAACATTAGTTCCATAATGTCTGAAATATCCAAAAATGACTATTTTTTTCCTAAGAAAGGCCTCTAGCTGCCCTGTCTAAGCCTCTTTCTGTTGTTGGCCCGTGGTGGTCCTGGTGGACCCTAGAAACTCTCTGAAGCAAAACCTCTCTCAAAAGTCCTCTGATGGTTCTGCAACCCTCACCAATGAGTCTGGAATGTCCAATAAAATTAAAATTTACTATTCACACTCTCAGAATGGTCGAATAATGAGTGAGTTATCCCCAAAAACAACTTTGCCCAATTTTAATTAAAAACACTCCACTAAAAATGGAGCACTTCAGTTTAACTCTAGTAAAAATAGGAGAATTGTACAAATTTAGGGTGCGCTCCAAACTCCTCCAACACTAACCATAATGGTAAATTCTAAGGGTAGGGAGGTTGGGCACATGACCCATAAAACCACGTTGTCTTCATAAATGTTAATGGAACCTCTGACAGAACCTGCGTTATTAACTACGGGATAAGATTTAAACCCGGACCACGCGGAACAACGAACTATTTGGAACATAACCGGTGCATGTGATAAATTTTAACAAAAAACTTTAAAGCTTTTGGAGACTCTGGTACTTTAACCGTTGTCTTAAATGTTTATGCTATGGTCATGCGAACACCATGGGACTGCTGGCGGGTTCGGACCACCGGCGGTCTCAACCCCCAACTACATATCTATTAAAAATTAAATATAATCTTTGACCTATGTTTGTTAAGTCTCGGTGCATAGTGCAGGCGGTATGGTGGATAGTTGCTCCACGGGAGGTTGCGGGGTCGACTCTTGTTCGCTCCACAAAATTTTACAACACAGTTCAAAGGCCATGTGGCGCCTTATCAGTGGCCCAACAAACCATTCGACTAGTAATAAGCCAACACTTGCCCTCCTGCAATTAGCCCGAATGGAATATTATGAGGAATATTATAAAAATATTCCAATAATATTCCTTGTAATATTCTTTTTTTGACTTTTCAAAAACCTAGTCAACCCTGGTCAAATGCCAAAAATTACAGTTTACTGGACTTTTCAAGTCGTGATAACTTCTTCATACGGTGTCAGTTTTTCGAACCATTCACGGCGCCGAAATTAGGAAGATGAGATCTATCTGGTCACTCAAGTTCGACACACTTTCGAACACTTTGAAATTTGAGCTATCACTTAGGTCCTTGATCCAAATATGATCAGAAGTGCCACAAGATTCACTTGTGGGCTTGGAGCCTGAGGTTGGGGTTTTTCACCCATCGATGTTTGGGCTAAAAACACAGAGCATTTTGGACATGTGATGGATGGAGATAATAGAGGATGGCAAGGAGAATCCAACGCTTCGAGAATCATCAAAATTCGAGATGTCCTTGATGAGATATTAAATTTTGAAGTTGACGATGAATTTTTTGGGCATTCATGTCATGTGGGCTTGAAGTGAAAATGCCAAAAATACATGTCACTTGGAGAAGTCGTTGAGCGATTCTAAGGTGTATAAATAGAAGGTGAATGTGATTCATTTGGGCATCCAAGAAGTGTGCAATACAAGGGCACCAATAGTGAAGAAGAAACTCGGCTAAGGGAATAAGGGTACTTCTGTTTGGGCCGCAGGAAGGAAGGTACTTCAGTGAAGGAGGGAAGGCTTTTTGGGAGCCTTTTAGTGACTGTTTGAAGGGTTGTTTCATCCTGCAATGAGGTAAACCGCAAGTCTGTTGTGGCATCAAATGAGTATGGATTCCTCTGATTTATGTAGGTCGTAAGCACAAGAGGATGGTTTGGGTAGTTCGTCGGCCCGAACACCTCAGAAACAGGGTTGTGTGGGGTTGTTTGAGGGCTAATAAGAGCCCAGATCATCAGCGTTGAGGCAGAGGAGTCTTATAAATGGAAGTTGCAACTAAGAAGGGATTGTGAAGGTGAGTCGTAGGGATAATGTACGTCACTGTTATGCCTTAACCATGTCACAGTTAAACAACATTTTATACACCAGACTTGGGTTATGATTGCAGTTAGATTTGACTTGTATTGGGTCTAAGTTTAGACCAGTTTTGGATTATATTTATAAGCAACCGGTGGGAGCCAATAGGAAGGCTTGTATTGGTGGATGAAAGCCTATCCTAGGAGCAGATTTCACAGTGGAGTATTGGGCATAATTGGACTGGTGAAGGGTAGTGTGTTGGTAGCCCAAAGTAGCCCTTGACAAGCAGTCATAATGAGACCTTAATAGTTGAAGGTTGGGAGAGGGACTGAGCCTAATGTGTAGCTCTTTGATGGAAGAAAGAAGCTACTAGCTTGGCAGATTGGAGCTCAGGTGTTGGCCATTCTAGAAGAGCAGATTGGATCAGCCTGTGTTCGTTGAAGTAGAAGTGACTTGCAGCAGTGATAGGTGGCATCCCTCCTGAAGACTCTATGTATTGTCTCTTAATGGACTAAGAGGCACTAGAGAGCATAATAGAAGCATAGGACCAAGAGGGGATATTGATATTGCAACAAGATTTTCAATGTATCTTGTATTCTTGTACTTGTGGATAATTGAGGGTCATTGTCCCTTGTATGGGAAGCCATAAACTATTGTATTATTCAGTTGGTTTAATATAATGAAGATTGGGTTGTTGTACATATTTGTAAAATATTTTGTAAGAAGTTGTATACTTGTGCATGTGTGATTTACTAATTTATATTGTTTCGTTGTGCAAAGTAGTTTTGTTAAGATTCTTGGTTTGGTAGTGTCAAAGATTCTAAGATTCTATCCTAGATCCCAAGATCGTGGAAATTCAACATGGTGCTAGAGTGTGTCTAAGCTAATCTGAGAGACAGTAAATCAATGTTAGGTCCTGTTGTCCTCTACAACAACCTCCCATTTCATATAATTTTTATTCGCAATATCATAATATGAAATGGGACCCTTTTACTTTTTAAATTGGTATCAATTTTGTATTATTGAAAAGGTCCGAACATGAAATAAAGAACATTACATGAAACCTTTTTCCATATACAAAATAATAATGACCTTGGGATATAAACAATTAAATCTTTTATCATTGCGATAAAGCGATCGCAAGATCGCATATCGCAATGACAGAGGAGACAGAACTTATGGAAACATTGGTTGGCACCGATGCGATAACACGCAATCGGCGATCGGCAATACATGCATGCTTTAACAAATGAGCCCCGGTCAATACTCCCGATGCGATGTGATATCGCTATCGGCAATCGCAGATTCTAAGAGATGCTAACCTAAGAAAAGCGTCGTTTCTTCCCGTTGCGATGCGATAAAGCCAAAACACGAACTTCGAAAAAGCTGTTAAAACGGGGATATTACGATTAATTCGTATTAAAAGCCTTATCTTTATAATGAAGATTCGCCTGCGCTCAACCGCCAAAACTACCAAGGCACGCTTAAACAAATCATTTCACCAATAAACGACGTGATGGATATTTAAATGATTGACGGGTTTTTGCGGCCATTTAATGAAATGTTAAGTTTAAAATCTTTTTCAGATTGAATCCATGGCAACATTAAGATAATTCTTCATCACGCAATATATTTCCCCCGTGTTTGGTTTTTACTATCAATTCTCTGCGTTACGCTCATTTTTCTCCTGTGCAGAATTCTAAGCTGATAGATGCAAGCAAAATGGGGAAGAAGTCCAAGAAAACTGCAAACGCTTCCGCCTCGCCAGTTATAGAGCAAGCCATCCCTGATCAGGGAAACAAAAAGAAAGGATTGATATCCGATACTACATGTTCTGGTCTTGGCAAAACTTCTTGGCAAAGTACCTATAATTTGATAGAAGCTGAAGAACCCGAAGCAACAACAGTAGAAGCCACATTCGATACCACTCAGAAATCTGAAGGTACTTTAAAGGACTTAGCTGACTCTTTCCTTCATCGGATAGCAGCTCGGGAACAAATTCTCCCATACACGGATGTAGTAAGGTGGGCAATTGAAGAACTCCCAATCACGGACAGAACCTTCTGCACCAGAGATGGGAGAGTCTTCGGTTCATTCCAAGCTAATGATTTGAGGCAGATGTATCATTTGCCTGAACCTGAGAAGAAGTACAACAAAGCATTTCTGGAGAAATTCCGAAGTGAGAACGAAACTGAATCCGAACCCATTCGAAATTGGAGGCAGAATCCGGCAAAACACAAGCATAAGTCTTCCGGTAAATTGACATCAGCAAAAACATTGGAGCAGTCATGTTACTCAGAGCTGGAGAAAACTGGCAGATTAATTGCAGGAATTAACAGTTTGACATGGGACACCTATTGGATGTTCTTAGTCAAACCTTACAGCCAGAGAGCCGCCCTCAAATGCCTCTCAGATGGCAATCGGATGCATCATTCCTGAAATGCAGGACGCCACCTATGATGCCCAACTCAATTCTCGCCTTAACCGACCACCAGAAGCGGAGCCGATGCTTGCAATTTGCCAGCTCAGAATTAGAGATGAACAACCTAAGTGATGATTCATGCCGCCGACTGCCAGATTGCCATGATGGAGATATTCAAGATCGTATGATACCAATTAAGTAGGATTTTTTAGTTTCATAGATATTTAGATAGAATTAGTATTTATAGACCCTTTCATGCATTTAGAAAGGGTCGAAAAGTTTTGTATATGACTTAAAATCTGAAGTTACACTACTGTACTTCAGGTGTATTCTTTTATAAAACTCGACCAATTATTCTAATTTTGATAAGAAAGCTTTTATGCAAATGTGCACTACTGTCTTTGTGTGAAAGTATTTTTGAGTTGAAAGAAGAATCTCAAATAGCGATTGATATTGGGGAATGACTTGCAGCTCATATGGTACTATTATCTATGTCTGAATCCATTTCTTTTATATAAATTGTTGTTTGATTACTTTTGCTATCATTGGATATATGTATGTGTTTTAACAGTATTTCTGTATTCCTTCCACTATTGGATGTTTATGGTATGCTTTTCTTTCAATCATATATATGTCAATGATATAAATTGAGATAAGTGTAACAATGTTTTATCAATTACTTCATTCAACTAATTGAATGAAGTAATTAATATTTAAATAAATATCTTTGTTTATTAAATAGTGTCATCTATATGCTTATTGATAAACAAAGATCATCAAACGTTACACTTAAGAATAGAAACTTCCCGGGATATAATAGTCATTTGTTGTTTATAGATTAAGTACTCCATTCATTATCACTTATTATCATTCATTCACCCATTTCTATTCTTTATCGGGAAACTGGTCCCATTATATCCAGTCGGAGCCACCATCCCAAACGGAAAAGGAGCTGTTTAAGGTCTGGACCGGGTGGTCATCCCCCAATGTTGTTGCAACGATTTTCGAGGCATCAACATTTTTGGCGCTAGAAGGAGGGCCATCAACTGTGAATGGCAAGCAAACCCAAATCTGCAAACCATTCTAAGAGTAATTCTCCCTCCGCATCACCTCGTACTTCCCAATTGCATGCTGGTTCTCCAGCATCCAAGCAAGAAGAAGAGGTATCCACTATCACTACTCAAACCCACCATACTCTAGAACAATTAAGTCTTGAATCTCCTGAAGTTCAGTCTCTCATTCATAAACTTCAGAGTTTCTCGATTTCACCACACAAATCTGAGTTATCTCAAAGCAGTGAGACTTCGCAATTCAATCTACCTCACCCTCTCACTAGACTTCAGAGTGAAAAGCTCGGTATTGAACCTACTGAATTCCCTTTACCTAAAAGGAAAAGGGCAAAGAAAAACACTGAAGATTCTGACAGTGAAGCACGTTCATCCACATCCTCCATCTCATCTTCCCCAGTGCGAAGTCAACCATCCACTCCCTCATTACATATTGTTGTTCACCAGGAACTTGGAACTTCAACATCTCAAGTTGCTCACTCCTCAACATCAATTCCTTCCCAAACATCTGGAATCTCAACAACAGTATCATCCACCACTGGTATTACAATGGCAGATCCATGGACCAGACCTGGTGCAGTCAATATGCCCGCACCATTACATGCATTACCAGATGCTCCTGAAAAATGGTTACCTAAGTTTAATCCAGAAAATGGAACCCAAGCTGAGGAACATATCAATAACTTCATGTTAGCAGTCAATTTGAAGGGAGTAACTGAGCAAGATGTCGTTGTTAGGCTTTTCCCTTATACGTTGCAAGGATCAGCAGGATCCTGGTATTTTTCCCTACCTTCTGATTCTATTACCAGTTGGGACATTTTCCAAGAACAGTTTCTCACTAAGTATGGAGACGATAGATCTTTAGCTACATTAATAAATGATCTCTCCAATCTTAGGATAGAACATAGGGAACCCATTAAAGAATTTAATGCTCGTTTCAATAAACTTTTGAATAAAATCCCAACGACTTCCAAACCAAGTGAACAAATCAGAAGTGAGTGGTATATTACTGCCCTACCTGCCAATATAGCTATTTTTGTAGACAGGGCTGCAAAACCAACACTTGCTGAAAACATGAAAGAAGCACTTGCTGTAGAGAAACGTATCAATGCATTAGAGAAGAAAGCAGCTCTTGAGGAAAGAAAAACCAAAAAAGTTTCATTTAAAGATGACTCAAAGAAGAAAACCTCAAAAGATCCATATGATATGGAAGGCCTCCAAAAGGTCCTCAAGACCATGTCAAATGAAATGGTTGAAATCAAGAAACAAGTCACTGAAACTTCAACCAAAAGGCCTTTTAAGAATTACAAAAGAACCGAATCAAAACCCCCAAATGTCATATCTAATGCAGATTCAGATCAAGAAGAAGAGGAAGAAGAAACAATCTCACCAACTGATGATGAAGAGGAAGTTGTTGAATGCCATGGCATGTGGGATTTCATACTGCCCAACTCCGATACAGATAATGATGAAGAAGCTTTTCCTGTCTCTACTAGAAGTAAAAGTACCTCCGAACCAGTTCAGACAACTTCAAAGAAACGGAGTGCAGGTGCTGCTACAACAAAGGAAAAAGTACCTACAAAGAAATCACCTGCAGCAGTCCCCCAAAACCTACCTTCAACTTCAAGTATTCCTTCAACATCCAAAACATTAGTAGTATCCGATTCAATGGATTACAATGTTGTTGATGATATGAAGAAAACTAAGGCAAACATTACTATGTTTGAACTTAGCAAATTAAAGCATCAGCAGAAATTGCTTCTCAAAGAATTGAATGCTGTTCCCTGTTCACCTCTTCCCAGTGCTAAAGCTGCAAATGATTCTGGTCAACCACCTTCTGGTATGATAGAAGCTACTGATTCAGTCCTAATTGGGGATAGATCAAATTCTCATACTCCACCCTTCCTTTTGACTTTTGAGATCTATAACAGAAACCTACACAATTGTTTGATTGACTCAGGGGCATCATCCAATATAATGCCAGCTTCAGTTTGTTCCAAGCTGAACATAGAACCCCAAAAGTCTTCCATACATATTGTACAGTTAGATAGAAGCAAGGTCCAGGTTTTAGGAGAGATTAACTCTGTAACTATCAGGTTAGCAGCTGATCCACGAGTAGTTCAACGAATTGATATCTTAATAGCTGATATACCTGAATTTTATGGGTTGATTTTGAGTAGGGATTGGTCTGAAAAGCTCCACGGGTATATTTCTACCGATTGGTCTCACATGTGGTTACCCTATAAGGGAAAGCCAAATCAAATAAAAATCAATCGAGAGAAACACATGACCCATACTGTAACAGATTTTGAACAGGAAAATCAACCAATTGCATTTAATAACAACATCTTGGGAAATTATTCATCATAGTCATTTTTTGGAAATCTCACTGCCCAACCATCCCCTTTCTCAGTAAACAGTTTAACATCACAGATTGAAAACTATTCACAAACTGATAGGTCAAGATGTTTTAGTGATACTGGGGAAATTGTAAATAAGATTGTTAATACTTCTTTATTTTGGTCTTTATATTTTGACGGCTCTAAATCTAACGAAGGTTCAGGAGCAGGGTGTATCTTGGTTAGCCCGCAAGGAGAAAAAACAATGCTGTCCTGTAGGTTAGAATTTGAATGCACAAACAATACAGCCGAGTATGAAGCCTTAATCCAAGGTCTGTATAAAGCAATTGGCCTTAAAGTGCAATATTTGAAGGTATTTGGCGATTCTGAAATTATTGTCAAACAGGTGAGAAATACAATTCACTGTCTTTCAAATCACCTCAAACATTATCAATCGCTAGTACAGGAACTCACCACGCACTTTTCTGCATTCAATATTTCTTCTATCCCTAGGTCTCAAAATTCAGCAGCAGACTTGCTAGCCAATGTTGCCTCCAGACTCATACCCTCCAAAGATTATAGCCCAGATAGATTTTCAATAGAATTACTTTTTAGGCCATCAATTCCTGACAATGTCACTAATTGGAGAGTGTTTAATCACGATGAAGACATTTTACAATTTTTAACTTCAGAAAAGTCCTATGATGACCAGATCATTGAGGAAAGCGAACATGACCTTCAGATGAGAGGTAAATCCGAAGAAAATTCAATTCCAAAGCCTGTGGTGAAGCTTGAGGATCTTTATGATATTAAAGACAGATTTAAACCTGTAACTAATCCAAAGCTCCAAAGCTCTACTTTAAGATTTGAATTGATAAACCTTGGCACTGAACAAAATCCTCAAAACGTTAATCTAGGATTAGGACTTTCTGTAGAAGAAAAAGAAGCATTCATTAAACTCTTAAAGAAACATAAACATGTTTTTGCTTGGAAATATGATGATCTAAAGACATATGATACAACTATTATCCAGCATACAATTCCGATGCTTCCCGATCAGAAACCAGTTCAGCAGAAATTAAGGAAAATACATCCGAACTTAGAGAGTCAAATAAAATCAGAACTCAATAAACTCTTGAAAGCTAAGATCATTTTTCCCGTTCGACACTCAAATTGGGTCTCTAATATGGTGCCTGTCAGAAAGAAAAATGGCGACATTAGGATTTGTATAGATTTCAGAAATCTGAATAAAGCAAGCCTTAAAGATAACTTCCCATTACCTACTATGGAGCAGATACTCCAATCAGTAGCAGGCTCTGAATTAATGTCCTTTTTAGATGGTTTTTCAGGATATAACCAAGTTTTGGTTCATCCTGATGACAGACTTAAAACTACATTCATAACAAAATGGGGAACTTATGCTTATCAGAAAATGCCTTTCGGACTTATTAATGCAGGGGCCACATTCCAAAGAGCAATGGATATCGCTTTCAAAGGATTGATTAATAAAACAGTAGTTGTCTATCTAGATGATATTACTGTATTTTCTAAAAAAAGATCCAATCATTTGTGTGACTTAAATCAAATTTTTCAACGCTGCAAAAGATATGGTATCTCACTCAATCCTAAAAAATCCTTCTTTGCTCTTGATCAAGGAAAGCTCCTGGGTTTTATTGTTTCCAAAGATGGTATTTATATTGATCCTGACAGGATTAAAGAAATTTCTGAAATCCCATTTCCTCATAATAAAAAATCCATGCAGTCTTTTTTAGGTTAGATCAACTTTGTCAAAAGATTTGTTCCTGATTTTTCTCAGATCATATTACCATTACAAAGCATGATTAAGAAAAATTCAGTGTTTAAATGGGGATCTGTGGAAAAAGAAGCATTTGATTTAATCAAACAATCAATAATCAATGCCCCCGCTTTAAACACTCCTAATTTTTCAAATCATTTCACATTGTATACTATCGCATCCGATTCATCTTATGCAGCAGTACTCACTCAGATTAATGATCATGAACTTGAAGCACCAATTTCATTTTTTAGTTCAAATTTCCAGGGTGCGGAACTAAATTACTCCGAAGTTGAAAAACAAGCCTTTGCTGTATACAAAGCCATTAAACACTATAGGCCATTCCTTTTAAAAGCTCATACAAAGGTTATAGTTCCTTTTTCTGCAGTAAGACAATTACTGATTCAAAGGGAATTAGGTGAAAAAAGGGCCAATTGGGTTACAGCACTTCAAGAGTATGACTTGAAAATCAAACCAGCAAAGATTGTGAGAGGTCAAGGTTTTTGCAGGTTGTTAGCAGGAGCATCCAACATTCCAGAACCAGGTGATACAGAACATATGGAAGAAATCAATCAGATAAGTATTACCAATTCTGAATCTCAATACGCAGATTTAATCTTTTATTTGAAAAACGGATATGCTCCTCCTAATCTGTCTTATAAAAACAAACGGGCCATTAGATTAAAAGCAAAAAACTTCATAATCATTGATGATGTACTTTTTAAACAAAACTATGATTCAGTTTTATTAAGATGCCTAGAAAAACCTGAGGCACAAAAGGTTTTGCAGGAGCTACATGATGGACCAGCTGGAGGACATTTTGGAGCTGACACAACAGCTCACAAAATCATTCATGCTGGATATTATTGGCCCACTTTATTCAGAGATACTCACGAATATGTAAGGAAATGTCAAAGTTGTCAAACCTCCAGTGGAAGACAAAGAAAAGCAGCTTTCCCTTTGCAACCAGTCAACATTGAACAACCTTTTGAACAATGGGGATTAGATATCGTTGGGGAAATTTCTCCTCAGTCTTCTAAACAGCATAAGTATATCCTTACTGCTACTGATTACTTCACCAAGTGGGTTGAAGCAATTCCGTTAAAAACAACAAACTCTGAAGGAATTATAGAATTCATAGATCAATTCATCATTACCAGGTTTGGTGTTCCGAATGCTCTTGTTTTTGATAATGCATCTTATTTCTCTGGTAATGCCATGTTTGAGTTTGCTATTAAAAGAGGTTTTAAATTAAAATATTCTGCAAATTATTATCCCCAGGGTAATGGTCTAGCAGAATCTACCAATAAAAATCTCCTTAAAATAATTAAGCGAACCATTGAACAGAATCATAAAAATTGGCATAAATCTTTAATATTCGCACTATGGGCAGATAGAATAAAACAGAAGGCCTCCATAGGTACTTCTCCATTCAATCTTGTATATGGGAAAGAAGCAATACTACCAACCAATCTAGCACTTCCTTCTCTAGCCTTAGTACAGTTTATTGAAGAAAGCCCCTCTTCTTCTATCCAACTTAGACATGATCAAATTTTAAAATTAGAAGAAGAAAGAGAAAAAGCTAAAATTACTCATGCAAAACATCAGCAGATAATCAAAAAATCATTTGATTCAGCTTCGTCTAGTTCTAAACAGTTGCAGGTTGGTGATCTAGTTCTGAAATGGGATAAAGCCCATGAAGATAAAGGTAAACACACCAAGTTTCAAAAGATGTGGCTTGGACCATTTCAGATCAGTGAGAAGATAGGCCATTCGACATTCATGTTACAAGATCTAACAGGAAAGAAGGATTCTCTTCCTGTTAATGGCCTCATCTTAAAGAAATTCTTCAATTGAGAAGGTAACCCCTTCTCCTTTAAAGTAGGATTTATGTTTTTTTTTTTTTTTTTAGGATCATTAGGAAATAAAGTTGTAAGGTATCTTCCATTGAACTTTGCTGTATTTAAAAGTTGCTCAAAAGAAAGAACTGTTGATATTTACTTTTAAATAAATAGAAGTCTTGAACAAGAGGAACAATTTCTAGGAAACTAGGTATAATTGCATTCTGAAGCCACCCTTCAATTTTTGCCAACTTTTCTCAAAGTTTAGAAGTATTGAAAATCATTTTATGTTTTTAAATTGGTCAACTAAAAGGTTATCAATATCAAAACAGAAACTAATCCAATTTCAGCATCTTCAACTCTTACCCTGTCATCCATTTGCTCTTAAGGAGAAAATTGTCCATCCCATTCACCAAAGTTTATGATTACTCAGAGTGTAATTCTAAAAATTTTGATATAAAAGATAAGAGGTCTTATTACAAGCCTGCTTACCATGATCATAGGGAAATAGTTTAACCGACATTACCAATACTGCATACCAAAACAGGGTAATGGCTTAGAATTATAAGACAAGGGGTCTCATCACGAGCCAGCTTGTTCGGTTAGATTACTACTAGTGAATGGCATTGTCAAACAGCTGGCCACCAAACCAGGACAATGACTTTTATCTTAGAAATAACAAAAAAAATAAATAAAAATAAAAGGAAATACAAAATATGAAAGTATATTTTGAATTCATTTTGTTAATCATACTCTCAAATGGATGGGATAATGGACAATAACATGGTTAAAAGGTATCCCTGTCGAAACTATGAATGTTTGCTGGCAGCAGAGGCTCTACCTATGACAGATGAGTTAACCAAAAAGCTGCTTTGGAAAGGTTTTCTGTTTTATCATTATAAACCAATAAAGGCCTATTAAAAACTTAGAATGTATCTAATTTTAAACAAAGAGAGGAAATTAGCAAGAAATAGTTTCATATTATTCGGAATGCATATATACTTAGTTATATTAGAATTTTCTTTTTGATTGAAACTCTATTTTGAAAAAGTTTAAGTATTTTCATACTTTTCAGAGATAACTGTTTCTTCCAGCGAATCGCCAATTGTTGTCCTCTACAACAACCCCCCATTTCATATAATTTTTATTCACAATACCATAATATGAAATGGGACCCTTTTAATTTTTAATTGGTATCAATTTTGTATTATTTTGAAAAGGTCCGAACATGAAATAAAGAACATTACAAGAAACCTTTTCCATATACAAACCAATAGTGACCTTGGGATATAAACAATTAAATCTTTTATCATTGCGATAAAGCGATCGCAAGATCGCATATCGCAATGACAGAGGAGACAAGAACTTATGGAAACATTGGTTGGCACCGATGCGATAACACGCAATCGGCGATCGGCAATACATGCATGCTTTAACAAAGAGCCCCGGTCAATGCTCCCGATGCGATGCAATATCGCTATCGGCGATCGAAGATTCTAAGAGATGCTAACCTAAGAAAAGCGCCATTTCTTCCCGATGCGATGCGATAAAGCCAAAACACGAACTTCGAAAAAGCTGTTAAAACGGGGATATTACGATTAATTCGTATTAAAAGCCTTATCTTTATAATGGAGATTCACCTGCGCTCAACCGCCAAAACGGCCAAGGCACGCTTAAACAAATCATTTCACCAATAAAACGACGTGATGGACATTTAAATGATTGACAGTGTTTTTGCGGCCATTTAATGAAATATTAAGTCTAAATCTTTTTACGGATTGGATCCATGGCAACCTTAAGTTAATTCTTCATCACGCATTAATCAATATATTTCCCCCGTATTTGGTTTTTACTGCCAATTCTCTGTGTTACGCTTATTTTTACTCCTGTGCAGAATTCTGCTAAGCTGATAGATGCAAGCAAAATGGGAAAGAAGTCCAAGAAAACCGCAAACGCTTCCGCTTCGCCAGCCATAGAACAAGCTATCACTGATCCAGGAAATAAGAAGAAAGGATTGATATCTGATACTACATGTTCAGGTCTTGGCAAAGTACCTATAATTTGATAGAAGCTGAAGAACCTGAAGTGACAATAGTAGAAGCCACAGTCGATACGACTCAAAAGTCTGAAGGTACTTTAAAGGACTTAGCTGACTCTTTCCTTCATCGGATAGCAGCTCGCGAACAAATTCTCCCATATACGGATGTAGTAAGGTGGGCAATTGAGGAACTCCCAATCACAGACAGGACCTTCTGCACCAGAGATGGGAGAGTCTTCGGTTCATTTCAAGCTAATGATTTGAGGCAGATGTATCATTTGCCTGAGCCTGAGAAGAAGTACAACAAAGCATTTCTGGAGAAATTCCGAAGTGAGAACGAAACTGAATCCGAACCCATTCGAAATTGGAGGCAGAATCCGCAAAACACAAGCATAATTCTTCCGGTAAATTGACATCAGCGAAAACATTGGAGCAGTCATGTTACTCAGAGCTGGAGAAAACTGGCAGATTAATTGCAGGAATTAACAGTTTGACATGGGACACCTATTGGATGTTCTTAGTCAACCTTACCGACGAAGGCAGCCCTCAAATGCCTCTCAGATCCAATCGGATGCATCATTCCTGAAATGCAGGACGCCACCTATGATGCCCAACTCAATTCACGCCTTAACCGACCACCAGAAGCGGAGCCGATGCTTGCAATTTGCCAGCTCAGAATTAGAGATGAACAGCCTAAGTGATGATTCATGCCGCCGACTGCCAGATTGCTATGATGGAGATATTCAAGATCGTATGATACCAATTAAGTAGGATTTTTCAGTTTCATAGATATTTAGATAGAATTAGTATTTATAGACCCTTTCATGCATTTAGAAAGGGTCGTAAAGTTTTGTATATGACTTAAAATCTGAAGTTACACTACTGTACTTCAGGTGTATTCTTTTATAAAACTCGACCAATTATTCTAATTTTGATAAGAAAGCTTTTATGCAAATGTGCACTATTGTCTTTGTGTGAAAGTATTTTTGCGTTGAAAGAAGAATCTCAAATAGCGATTGATATTGGGGAATGACTTGCAGCTCATATGGTACTATTATCTATGTCTGAATCCATTTCTTTTATATAAATTGTTGTTTGATTACTTTTGCTATCATTGGATATATGTATGTGTTTTAACAGTATTTCTGTATTCCTTCCACTATTGGATGTTTATAGTATGCTTTTCTTTCAATCATATATATGTCAATGATATAAATTGAGATAAGTGTAATAATATTTTATCAATTACTTCATTCAACTAATTGAATGAAGTAATTATTGTTCAAATGAATATCTTTGTTTATTGAATAGTGTCATCTATATGCCTATTGACAAACATTGATCATCAAACGTTGCACTTAAGAATAGAAACTTCCCGGGATATAATAGTCATTTATATTTGTTGTTTATAGATTCAATACTCCGTCCATTACCACTTATTATCACTCATTCACCTATTTCTATTCTTTATCGGGAAACTGGTCCCATTATATCCAGTCGGAGCCACTATTCCAAACGGAAAAGGAGCTGTCTTAAGGTCCGGACCGGGTGGTTATCCCCCAATGTTGTTGCAGAGATTTCCGAGGCATCAACAGGTCCCTATATTACTAGTGTAGTCCCTTATTGTTGTTAGTGTAGACCCCTTATTGCTATTATTGTACCCTTGTAACCCCCATATTGTTATTATTGTTCCCTTACATTATTATTGTTAGGTCGGCTAGGATTATATTGTGACCCCATGGACTCCTATATAGAAGGAGGTTTTGTCATTTGTATCATCCAAGAATTGTTCATTTATGTAATGCAAAGGAGGTTTCCCCCTCGAATTGGCTGAATTATAAGGTGTTGATCTCTCCTTTCTTCTATTTTTGGAGTTGGTTTCATAACATTTGGTATCAGAGCTTTGGATTCTAGGGTTTCATTGCTCCAAATAGGTCATCGTGGCATTTTCGCTATAAATGTTTTTATACGAAGTTTCAGAGGCTGAAATTTTTATCACACAAAACCTAAATCCTGAGGAATTCCTTATAAAAATTTCAGATCTTGATTCGCAACATTTTCAGAGATATGATCTGTGGAAGTTAGGGTTTTTTCAAGGCCCTGAATTTCATCTCAAAGAGGTGACCGTGGGAAAATCGTCATAACTCTCTCTCTGAGCATTGAATTGAGATTCTGTAAAAAGTGGTTGAAAGTACATAGACTGCAGTTTCATGTATATCAATTTCAAAGCAGAAGGAGGAAACAACAACATGTAGCACATCGTACAAGTTCGCTCTACTAAACCAGTCCATAATTAGGTCATTGTGGGAGATTGGGCATAATTTTATATAGAAATATCCAGAGCTACTCAAGCGTTGAGGACAACACTTTTTTGAAGTAGAGAGGCATGTTAGGTCCCTATATTACTAGTTTAGTTCCTTATTGTTGTTAGTGTAGGCCCCTTATTGTTATTGTTGTACCCATGTAACCCCCATATTGTTATTATTGTGCCCTTACATTATTATTGTTAGGTCAACTAGAATTCTATTGTGACCCCATGGACTCCTATATATAGAAGGAGGTTTTTTCATTTGTATCATACAAGAATTGTTCATTTATGTAATGTAAAGGAGGTTTCCCCCTCGAAGTGGCGGAATTATAAGGCGTTGATCTCTCCTTTCTTCTATTTTTGGAGTTGGTTTCATAACAATCAAAAGTGCACAAGTGAAGTACAAATTAAGAGGGAGTTGTTCACATTGTAGGTGAAGGGATCACTAAAATGTCGAAGTTGAAAGTTGGACTTCGGTATGAGGACAATTTGGAAGGATTTTCCAACTATAGTTCATGGAAGGAAAGGATCAAGTTGGTCTTGCAAGTCAACAGGATCTAGGAGTTCGCCGATAAAGCCATCAAGAAGTCGATTGACCATAAGGAGCTAGAACTGTATGAATAATTGGATATGAAGGCAATATTGATCATACTAGATGGTGTGAAGGACTCCCTAATACCACATTTGTCTGGGAAGAACTCCGCTCATGAGATGTGGATGAATCTTCAAAATTTGTTCCATAATAAGAACGAGAACCGAGTACTGGTATTGGAGGTTCAAGTTGAATTCCACCAAGATGTTGCAAGGTGAAGCAGTGACTTCGTATCTAATGAGGTTGTCTCAAGTTAAATATGAGCTTGTTTTCGTCGATGTGACTATTTTAGATACTGAAATTGCCTTGACAGGGTTTACTCCATAGTGGAAGCCATTCATCAAGGGGATCGTTGCCAAGGACAAATTATCAGACTTGAATAAGTTGTGGGACAGCTTCATTCAGGAAGAGTTGCGAGACGAGGATAGTGATCTGAAGAAAAGGGCATATGATGACATGGCACTTGCAGCACGAATGTTGTGTAAGTAGAAGAAGGACTTGAGTAAGATTAAGTGTTTCAACTGTGGTGAGATGGGTCATTTTTTTTCAAGATGTTCGATGAAGAAGACGAGAGATGATGAGAAGAAGAAAGGGAAGCAGTTCACTAGTGTTGCCACTTTTGCTGAGATAGATGCTCTCACCAGGAAATTCAAGGAGGAGGACTTTGTTATGATCTCTCATTTCTCGCAGGGTATTATCAATGAGGATGGCTTGTACACGGATAGTGGTGCAACGAAACATATGGCAGGGTCACATGAGGTTTTCGAGACTCCAATTGAATGGAACTCGAAGTTTCACATGGTGTTGGGTGATAAGAGTTAAAATGAGATTCGAGGATCGGGATTTGTGCCATTCAATATGGAGATAGGACGGGTGATGCAAGTCTAATATGTATTGTTTGTACTGGCACTCGGATATAACATGATATTTGTCTTAGTGATCGAGAAGAATGGGTTTGAGGTCTTATTCGAGGATGGGAAGGCAAGAATCAAACCTAGAGGTTCTAGCGCCGTGGGTATTGTGCTTGGAGTTGGAGAGCATGATCGATATAGGTTGATGGAGAAGCTTATGGATCATGGGAAGAAGAAGCAAGAAGATTAGGTGTCAGTTTCCAGAGAAGCAAGTGTAGGTGCAGGCTTTTGAGGAGTAGGTACGGGTTCCAGAGAAGAAGGTCCAGGATCCAGAGGTTAAGAGGGAGTCGAGTTCTATAGGGAGCTTTCAAGTTCATTATAGAGATATTTTGCAACCCAATAGGAGTTTGTGGTCAATGGGGAGAAAGGGTGCTCCTACAGCTACCAAGAAGGAATCATGGAGAGAGTGGAAGACATTCCAAGAGAAGAATAAGAAACATGATGCTTCCAGTGATAGTGAAACTTCCAAGAGAGGCATTGGGCAAGTGTTGCGAGTAGTGGTGATGATGATGATTTAATTCCTAGTATTGGAAGTACCTCCATCACTAAAAGGAAGTGTTGATTTTTGAGTAGCTTAGGAGGTACTCCAAGCCCTAGGGTTCAGGGTTTGCAGGGTGAAGCACCACAAGAGTCACTTGTGGGCTTGGAACCCAAGGTTGGGGTTTTGTACCAATAGATGTTTGGGCCAAAACCATGGATAATATTGGGCATTTGATGGATGGAGATGATAAAGGATGGCGAGGAGAATCCAACGCTTCAAGAATCATCGAAATCTGAGATGTCCTTGATGAGATATGAATTTTTTAAGTTGATAATGAATTTTTGGGCATTCAAGTCATGTAGGCTTGAAGTGAAAAGGCCCAAATAACATGTCACTTGGAGAATTCGTTGAGCCATTTTAAGGTGTATAAATAGAAGGTGAGTGTGATTCATTTGAGCATCCAAGAAGTGAGCAATATAGACCTTCTTGGATGTTCAACACCTTGAAGATTTGAACTAAAGAAAGAGATGGGTGCTTCAATATTTTGATCATCAACTTGCGTTAGTACAACAACATAGGATGTTTTAAAAGCAAAGGTGTACAAAATAAAATGATTAGAAAATTTTGGGGTAGTTAGAGAAGGAGAATTCACGATGTCTTGCTTGATTAGATCAAAAACTTCTCATTCATTTTGTCCACATTTAAAAAGTGATTTTTTCTTGATCATGGCTTGCAATAGTAAAACAATTTGGGAAAAGTTAGGAACAAATATCTTAACTAAATTTATCTGTCGTAAAAAGGACTACATTGATTTCTTGTGATGGGGTAGAGAGATTTCAGAAATTGCCTTTATTCTTTCTGGATCAATACAAATGCCTTCTTTTGATACAATAAATCCTAAAAGTTTACCTTCACTTAAAGAAAAATCCGACTTTTTTGGATTTAATGAAATTCCATACTTTAAGCAACGTTCAAGGATTTGCTTGAGATCATGATACTGATCGCTTCTTTTCTTGGAGTAAATGGTTATATCATCTAAGTACACAACCACAATTTTGTTTATTAGTCCTCTGAAAGCAATATCCATTGCTCTTTAAAAAGCTTCTCCTACACTGATTAAACCAAAAGGCATTTTCTAACAAGCATAAGTGCCCCATTTGGTCCTAAATGTAGTCTTTAACCTATCTTCAGGATGAACCAGTATCTGATTGTAGCTTGAAAATACATCAAGGAAAGACATTAATTTAGGTTCAGTAACTGATTGCAGAAATTTTTCCATAGGTGGTAATGGGAAAGTATCTTTTAGGTAAGCTTTATTAAGATTCCTAAAAAAAATACAAATGCGGATGTCACCATTTTTCTTCCTAACAGAGACTAAGTTTGAAACCCACTTTGAATGCCTAACAAGAAAGATGATCTTGGCTTTAAGGAGTTTATTCAGTTCATATTTTATTTGAATTTCAAGATTGGGGTGAATTTTCCTTAACTTCTATTGTACAGGTTTTTCAGTGGATGTCATTGGGATAGTATGTTGGATAATGGAGGTATCATGTGTCTTGAGATCTTCATATTTCCATGCGAAAACATTCTTATATTTCTTCAATAAATGAATGAAGGCTAATCTATCATCAGATGAGAGACCAAGTCCTAGATTGATATTATGAGGTCTAAGATCAGCGCCAAGGTTTACTAGTTCAAATTTCACGGTTGAACTTTGTAGCTTAGAATCATTAACCTTCTAAAATCTATCTTTGAGGTCATAAATATCTTCAAGTTTTACCATAGATTTAGGTATGGAATTTTCACCAATTTTTTGTTTCAATTGTATTTCATGTTCATCCTCATCGATCAATTGATCGTCATATGATCCTTCAGATGTGAGAAAGGTTAGAACATCTTCATCATCATTAAATACTCTCGAGTTAGTGACATTATCAGGAATAGATAGGCAAAAAAATAATTCTATAGAAAATCTATCTGGACTATAATCCTCAGAAGGAATAACTTCGGATGCTACCTTGGCTCGAAGATCAGCAATTGTGTTTTGGAGGCTCGGGATAGGTGAGATATTGAATGCTAAGAAATGTGAGGTAAGAGCTTGTACTAATGACTGGTAATTTTTGAGATGACCAAAAATACAGTGAATAGTATTTCTTACATGTTTGATAACTATTTCAGAATCACCATATACTTGAAGGTATTTGACACCAAGGTCTATTGCTTTATACAAGCCTTGGACCAGTGCCTCTGCAGTATTGTTTGTGCACTCAAATTCTAACCTACAGGCCAGCATTGACTTTTTTCCTTATGGATTAATTATTATGCAACCAGCTCCTGCACCATCACTTGATTTTGATCCATCAAAGTACAATGTCCATAATAAAGTTTTAGCAAAAAGTTTTTCTACAATATTTATAAATTTGGAAGAGTTTGACTGAGAAAAGTTTTCAATTTGAGATTTAACCGAATTGATAAGAAATGGAGATCGTTGTGCGTTAAAATTTCCCAAAAAAGATTCAGCAGAGTAATTTCCAAGGATGTTTTTGGTAAAGGCCATTGGTTCATTTTCATCCTCAAAATCAGTTACTGAATATTTCATGTGTTTTTCACAGCCAACTCGAATTTGGTTTAGCTTACCATTGTAGGGAAGCCACATATGAGACCAATTAGTGGAAAAATAACCGTGAAGCTTTTCTGACCAATCTCTATTCAGAATCAAACTGTAAAAGTCAGGAATATTAGCAACTAGAATATCAATTACTTGATGAACTTTTGAATTAGAAGCTAGCCTAATAAGGACATAATTCATTTATCCTAAAACCTTGACTTTGGTTCTATCTATTGAACAATGTGTACAACAAACTTTTGAAGATAAATGTTTAACTTCAAGAAAACATAATATGACATAATATTTGAAGAAGCCCCAGAGTGTATCAGGCAATTGTGCACATTTTTATTAAAAAATTCAAAATTAAGAAAGAATGGAGGTGTGTGAGAATTGGATCTGTCTCCAATTAGGATATCATGAGTGGCATCGATATTTTCAAATGAATCTGTGGGAGGTTTTCCTGCTCCTTTTGAGGCTTTAGAAGTAATAGGAACATGTAAAGGCGAGGCAGGAACTACATTCAGTTCTTTGAGTAGGATTTTTTGCTGTTGTTTTAATTTACTCACCTCATACATAGAGATATTTGCTTTAACTTTATTCAATCTTCCACTATATTATACTCGATGGTAATTGAAACCACTAAGGTCTTTGATATAGATGGAGAGTTAGAAGAAGTTTGGCTTGTTTGAGGAGAAGGAGTCTTTTTGTTAACAAATTTGTCTTTAGCAACAGGGGTTGAAGATTCTTGTTTTTTAGGAGACTGGGGGGGATCAGTAAGATTTTTACTTCTACTTCTAACTGGAAGTGCCTCATGTTCATATTCATTATCAGATGTAGGAAGTATAAAATCCCATAATCCATGAACTTCAACCAAATCTTCATCATGTGATTCATCTGCAGATAATACTATTTCATTCTCATCTTCATCTTCATCTGATTCAACATTAGAAATTACATTTGGAGGTTGAGGATTTGGAGTCTGAGTTTACTTGAAAGATATGAAAGGTTTCTTAGAAGAAGATTCAACTACTTTCTCTTCTTCTTTTTTTCTTTTTTTCTTCTACCATGTTATTTGACATGGTTTTGAGAACTTTTTGTAATCATTCAAGATCACAAGGATCCTTAGATGTTTTCTTTTTGGGCTCATCCTTAGACGTTACTTTTTTAGATTTTCTATCTTCCTGGGCAGTTTTCTTTTCTAAAGCAAGAATTCTCTCTTCTACAAAGAGGGCTTCCTTCATGTTTTCTACCAAAGTAGCCTTATTGGCTCTATCTACAAAAATTGCCATATTATAGGGAAGAGAGGATACATACCACTCAATCTGTACATCTACACCAGGTTTAGATGTAGCTGGGATTTTATTGAGTAATTTGTTAAGTCTGGAATTGAAATATTTAATCTTTTCACCTGAATTTGCTTTAAGATTTTATAGATCGTGGATGAGAGTAGTAGTAGTACGATCATCACCAAATTTGGTCAAAAATTGTTCTTCAAATGTGTCCCAACTAGTAATAGTTCCTAGTGGTAATGAAAAGTATCATGATCTAGTTGATCCTTCAAAAGTGTAGGGAAATCATATTACTACACAATCTTCTTCAGAGACATCATTTAGATTCATAAACAACATGAAATTATGGAGATTTTCTTCAGCAGGGAGACCATCGTCTGGATTATACTTATGTAGCCATATCTCTAGATGCTTAGGTAAAGGATGAAGAGGACCTGGTAATTGAACAACTCCAAGATTCATCCAAGGCCTATTTTCCATTGTGTGAATTGGAGGATTGGTTTGTCCTAAAGAAGGATTTGAAGAAGAAGAGGTAGTTCCAAAAATGGATGTAGATGAAGAGGAAACAACCACAAAACTAGTACTACTCGAAGCACTGCTTGTGGAATCAGATGAATAGATATGAGTTGTTGAGGAAATTGGTTGAGAGGATGTAATTTAAGGGGGAATAAATCATGGATTTTGAGGGGGAGAAGATGAAAGAATCTCACTATAAGTAGATGTTTGAGCTTTGTATGTTGGATTCTTCTTGCGATGGGAATGAAGATGAAACTCAAATGGAGTTACTTTGAGTTTTTCACTTTGAGAACGAGTCAATACACCAGTACCTTGTAAAATTGAAGTAACAATTCCTTCAGAGGCTCTAGAAAGCACAGGCTTTTCTACTTAAATAGAAATTTCTTATAATTTCTTTATTAAGGTCTGTACTTCAGGCGATTATGGAGTATAATCGGGGGAGAGTTCTTTGGGAATTGAACTAGGAGATTGAAGAACTTATGATCTAAAGATAGGATATTTTGAGCGTGGACTTAAAGTTATAGGAGATTTGGAGGGGGATCGACTCTTTTGATGGTCTTTGTTTTTCGGATTAATATTTGGTGCCATTCATAGTCTAGTGGCCCTCCTTCTAGTGCCAAAAATGTCGATGCCTCGAAATTCACTGCAACAACATCGGGGAAAAACACACAGTCGAGGACTTAAAAACCGTCCCTTATCCGTTTGAGATAGTGGCTCCGACTAGATTTATGGAACCAGTTTCCTAATGAAATATAATTGAGTGGATGGGTGATATTTTAACTGACTATGAATTGGTGAATGAGAGTGACAACAAGTTTAAAGAAAATATCAATATACCTATCTCTATCCCGGGATGAATTATCTTTCTGTTATGTGATTTAAAAACATGATCTTTAAGTGAATGCAAATGAAGGTTCAAACACTGAAAAAAAAAAATTAAGATAATCGATTTGATTAAATAGTTAATCAAATCAACTGATTAATTATATATCACATATATTATTGCATGTATTGTATATGTATAAAAAATTGCAATCCAACATGTTCATAAGTGAATTAATGCTAGATTGTGTTAAAAACATACATATAACAAAACATCATAAGGAAATTTAACTATTTCTCATTTTAAACATAACATCAACATAAAGATAAAAGTACCATATATATGCTAACTCTTCTCATTTGAAAAACAGTCTCTTGTCTAGCCTTTTCTATTAAGAAAAACTTTTAAGAATACAAAAGTGAAACTTTTGTAAAGTCTTATTTTCAAAATTTCAAGACTCTTTCTTTAAATACATGAAAGGGTTTATATAATAAAATAAAAAGTAAAAATATAGAAAATACATAAAGAGTTGAAGAGGTTTAAACAACTCTCCTTAAATTAAGTGAAGTAAAAACATAAACAAATTTTGGTTGGATGACTTGCTTTAGGATTACATTGTTGTCTCTTTTTCCATTTGTTCTTTGAGTTGAAGGAAGTCGATCATAGGATGAACCTCAGGAAGTTGGCCTGGCCTGACATGCATTTGTCCTGTGTGGACCGCATATGATAGTGGAGGCATCATGTAAGAGGAAGTGTCGGTTAGATAATGCAACATTAACCATTGACTATGTGGCTTGACCAAGTGCTTCCAATACTTGTCCTAATCGAGCTTATCAATTTTTTTGATGCTTTCTTCCTTCATATTGGACATTTATTGCCACTATATTATCAAATCTTTTACAACAGGTAGAGAATCGGGGGGAATTTATCAATAAGATTAGCAGCAATGAGGTTTTGGCTAATTGTTTCAACAATGTTGTTGGCAACATCCCTAGCTCTGCAAATTTCCCTTCCATGTTTCTTTAACTGTATGTCCCAAAATAAGATTTATTTTTTAGAATCTTCAATCCTAGGAAGATTGGCCTTTCGACCTTTAGAAGTATGTTGCCAGGTGACGTATTGGGAGATTTTATCATCAATTTCATCAAAGCTGAGCCTTTGGTCGGCTAATCGATTCATCAGTGGATTGCTCTTTCCACACAGTTCAATTATGCTAGACATTTTTTGACAAAAAACAACTCGTTGTTGGGCTAACAGAGTATTTAGTTCTAAAGTTTATTTTTTAAAATCATCCAGTTTAGGTTTATCTTTCAATTGTTCAACAATGAATTGCAATTGGTGTATCTGAGCATCTTTAGCACCAACATCATATTGGTGTTGTAGCTTTAGTTTATTCAAGCTCTGTTGGAGTTGTGACACTTGTGTTTATAATTGATGATTAATGCTTTGCTTCTCTCCTAGAAATTATGGTTCCAATTGAAGGATTATTTCATCCTTCTCTTTGACTAATTGTTGAACTTCAGTGGCTTTGTCAATGGTGGTAGATGCATATGCACCTGCAAAATGAGTTAATCGTGTTAGATCATGAGATGGATCTACTTGTGAGTCCTTCCAAACTAATTCCATAGAGATATCCCCAGGAACGAGAGCCTGCGATTGTTCTGTTCTTCTCCTTTTCCTCTAACTTCTCGTGACAGCCTTATGTCTTGGGTTGTAAAATATATCCAAAGGAGGTATTTATTCGATTTTCAACACAATTTCTAATGTTGGGTAGGTCAGGATAAATTCGACTTCTTATGTGCTAACATATTTATCAGTTGACCCAACAGTAAATGGGTTCGCGCTATAACTTCTTTTTAAGTTAAAAGATTAAAGTTTTTGAAGGCTTCAAACATTAGCGGGGGAAAAGAAAAGTGCAAATTTAGCGATGCGATATCGCAATCACAATTTTAGTGAAACTGGATGGTGGAAGGAAGTGGTCGTTAGTAAAAGTGCAATGCGATGGGATGTATCGCATCGGGGAAATGAAAATGGCGGCAGATTGAATGATGGCAGGATGGAAATGCGATTTGCGATTTGTGATTGGTGACATGGCAACGATGGGTCCCTCGGTTTGATTTTCATGAAACATGATTTGGGCGGAAGTCCTTTTCCTTTATTAAATATTTTTATTGATATCACATCGCAAATAATTTGGAGTGGCTTTAGATGTCATGTGTTGTCTTCGCAATTTTGTGATTACGATTTGCAAGTATGTTTCTTTTGAATTTTCCGTCTAAGTGCCCTTTAGACAAAAAGGTGTTCCTTAGCTTTTCTAACTCTTGTTTCTATTTTAATCAATCATTTAAGGGTATAATTTGTTCTAGTCTAAATTTTTTAAAAGGGTCCCCATTATTTTCTAAGGAAACTATTCTAAAATAATGGGGGTTATTGAATAGCACAACAATACCTAAACATGAAAACAAATCCTTCCAAAACTTGGAAGTGAAATTAGCATCCCTGTCTGACACAATCTTCTTCAGAACACCATGCAATTTGACCACATCTCTGATGAAGACTTGTGCTACATCACTAGCCGAATAAGTAGCCTTTACTAGAATTAAGTGTGCTACCTTTGTCAACCTGTCTACCACAACCATGATGGAATCATGATGTCTAGATGTCCTCGACAATCATGTAATGAAATCCATGGAAATGATCTCCAATTGCCACTCTTGAATCAGAATCGGTTGTAGCAATCCACCTGGATGTTTACACTCTACCTTTACTTGTTGACAGTCCAAATATCTAGCCGCAAACTCTTCCACATCCTTCTTCAGATTCAGCCAATGATAAAACTTATTTACCGTTGTCAATGTCTTCTAGTATCCTAGGTGACCTAAATATGGTTTCGTATGAAAATATCTCAAGATAGTATTTTTGAGCTCATTACTGTCTGGAACATATATCTTGTCCCTAAATATTATCAAGCCATCTGGCTAGAGACAATAGTCCACATCTTGTGCACCTATACCTGCACATGTACCACTACCTGTACCATTACATGTACCTGTACCTATACCTGTACTCTGCTATAACTTGTGCCTAAGCTCCATGTACGTGTTATCCTGTTGACCTGCCTATAAGATCTGATCATGTAAGTCTGCCCCACAAGAACTCATATTTGTCATATGATTCACCTGTATTCGTCTTCCTAGAGCATCCACGACCTTGTTCTCTTTACCCTTGGTGTACCTTATCTCAAAGTTGAACTTGCTTATCGTGTCCAACCATCTAGCTTGCCTAACATTGAGATTCATTTGGTAAAACAAGTATCTCAACCAATTGTGATCACTCGTCAATACAAACCTCTTTCCAAGAAGATAGTTCCTCCACATCTTCAATGCATGGATGATCACTGCCAAATAAAGATGATGTGTCAGATAATTTTGCTCCTGCTCATTCAGTTTCTGTGATTCATAGCATACTACCTGTCCCTCTTGAATAAGGATTCCACCAAGTCCTCTCTTGCAAGCATATATACACACTACAAACTCTTTGTCTAAATCTGCAATCTTTAACACCAGAGAATTCATCAAAAACTTCTTCAATTGTTCAAAAAATGTTGCACATTCCTTTGTCCATTCAAATTTCTTCCCTTTCCTCTATAGTGACGTAATAGGATATGTAATCCAAGATAATTTCTTGATGAACCTCTTATAATAACCTACTAGTCCCATGAATGATTTCACCTCATCCACATTTCTAGGAGTTTCCCACTCCATGGTAGACCTTATCTTTTTTGGATCTATTGCTATTCCTTCCTTGGAAACAACATGTCCCAAGTAATGTACCATTGTCTGAAAGAAACTGCATTTACTAATCTTAGCATACAACTGAAGCTCTCTCATAAATCTCAATACTGCTGCTAAATGTTCAACATTTTCTTCCTCATTCTTAGAATATATAAAGATGTCATCAATGAATACAATAACAAACATGTACAGATAAGGATGCAACGCACTATTCATCAAGCACATAAAGTTAGCTTGAGCATTAGTCAAACCAATTGGAACTACAACAAACTCATAATGGCCATACCTGGTCCATAAAGTTGTCTTGTAAATATCCTCTTCCTTGATGTGTACCTGATGATATCATGATATCAGATCAATATTTGAGAACACTGTTGCTCCCTTCAACTGATCAAATAAGTCGTCAATCCTTGAAAACAGATATATGTTCTTGATGGTCACTCTGTTCAACTTCATGTAATCGATGCATAACCTGAGAGTACCATCATTCTGCTTCACAAACAATACTAGTGCACTCCACGGTGATACACTTGGCCTAATGTATCCATTGTCAAGCGTTTCCTTCAACTACAAGTTCAGATCTACCACCTCTAGAGTGCTCATTCTGTACGTTGCCTTTGATGTTGGTGCTGACCCTGGTACCAACTCAATAGAAAAGTCTACTTCCCTGTGAGGTGACAACTCTAAAATCTCTACTGGAAACACATCCTGGAACTATTGTAAAACTGGGTACCCGCTTAATATCTCTACATCCTCATCCTCCTTACCTTTATCACTAGAAATGTGAACTGAAAATAACACACACCCTTTTTTGCGATTATGCTTTGCTTGCATAGTTGTCACCATCTTAACTGATGTTTCTTTCTTCTTACCTTGTAATATTCTATATTCTCCATTGTCATCCAAGTACTCAATGGATTTGTCATAATAGTCCACTTTGGTCCTATGAAGATACAACCAGTCCATACCCAACAACATACTATATGATCCCAATAGAAATACATTCAAATGTGTTAACGTAGGAATACCATTCACCTCAAATGCACAAGCTCTTATCCAATGATGAACTCTCTTCTTGTTACCTGTAGCCAACTTCACTAACCAAGATTCTGCATGCACTTATTTATTCAAAGCACACTTATCCACCAATTCATGGTTAGCATAACTATAATTAGACCCAAGGTCAATCAAAATAGAAATAACTTGATCACAAAGATTTTTGTCCATCTCAATAATAGATTCTTGATGATATGCCTGTCGGTTATCCAATGATGCATAAATACGAGGAATGCTTTGTCCAACATCCCCCATTGTATGTGCCTCCTAAGCACTGTAAATCTATGGTCTACCACCCTGATGTTGTGGACAATCTCTCCTGCGATGATCCTTACCACAAGTCCAACATTGTAAAGGCTTCCAACCCTTGTTCTGCTCCTCAGACCGAAATTCCTGTCCTCTTTCAAATGCATTGAATTTCTTATGCGGCAATGCATTCTATTTCTCTTCTGCATTCCGAGGCCTTGTTATTTTCGGCTACCATTTACCTTTACCTGTATATTTCCCTTTCCATCCTTGTTGAGATTCATTATTACACTTTGACTGCTCATAAAAATTCTTCAATTTCCTAATAACGAATCCGATCTCTAAAAGATAATGGTAATCCACTGACAAAACTCTGAACTTTAGCTTTATCATCTTTAAGATATGATACATGCCTCAATAACTCCAAGAACTTGGTCATATATTCCTCATCTGTCGTTGATCCCATCTTAAGCTCATAGAATTTTTTGGCTTTACTATTATAGTACCTTTGTGACAAGTATTTATTCTTGAAGAGTCTCTTGAATTCATTCCAACTCAAGTCTTCTATCCTAATGTCTTTGACCCATTTTACATCTTCCCACCAGATGTTTGCTTTCCCTTTGAGGCTGAAGATAGCTATTTTGGCCTTAGTATTCTCTGTGTACTCATGTAACTCAAACAACTTCTTCATTCCAAGAAACCAAGCCTCTGCGTCCTCAGGTTTATACAAATATCCATCAAAGGTAGGTGGCTTCGCTTCCTTAAAATCCTTCGGAAAATATCCTCTGTCACTCCTTCTGAAAGGGTGATAACAATGATTATCATAGTGCCTGTTAGAACTAGAACTAGAATGGTACTTGTGTCCATCACTTCTCCTATCCAAAGTATCCAAGAGCCTGTCATCCTTATCCGACCTGTGACCACCATGCGACCTACTGCCATATGCCCCATTATTTCTATCCTCTTGCCCATGGTAGATTTGAAGTGGCCCCTATCGCTACAATTTTGAAAAAATCTGAAGGACTGCATTAAATTCTCCTTGTTTCTCCCATGCCTACATGATTTTGTTGTTGTCTGCTTTACAACTTCTTATTTATGCCTTCAAACTTCTCAATGTGTCTGCTAAGTAACAAGAGTGTCCAACACCACATTGCTCATATGATCCATAAGGAGAATCTCGTGAATACCATATTGCTATTCATCTTGAACTCTTTCCTGCAAGGCATACTATGTCAACTAAACCAAATCATAAACAAACCAACGTACCTCAGCATAATTCGGGGAGGATATATAATCTGTAAGATCAAACATATTAGTGCAATACATATATAAACATAATCATAACAACATATAGATATCATCCTAACCATAGTCCAGTAATCAATGCATGACCCTATCAACCACACCTCATGACCTCATGCATGACAACTACAACCATATCAATGCATGCTTAGCAACATGTAAACACAAAAATTCATAAACAATGCATAATGAATCATATACTCATGACGACACATTCCACAATGACAACATCAACTTTCACATGGCGACACCACTGCAACCATGACCACCACCATGCATATTCAACAATCATATATGCCACAAGTATAAGTAACACATATGTAATAGACATGAGTTCATGACCAACACACATCCCATCTAGTCTAAGGGGTGAACCGTGCTCTGATACCACTCTGTAACACCATCCTCCCACATTTACCCAAGCTACCCGGTCCACTGGGTTAAACATGTGACGAGAGGCTACTATGATGTGATTCGACTCCCCATGTACAGTTAAGGAAGTGGAACTAAAAAACCAAAACCAAACTGACCTTTCACATATGCTACAAAACCTCAAAGAGACAACCAACATTTCCAAGTGATCAACCCCTAAGGAAACTTAACTTTTCACAGATCTAACACCCCATTCGCTCCCTTGACAAGCCATGCATGCGACTGTAGGCCTATAGTCTCTCCCACGACAAGGGAAGGCCAATGAATATGGAATTTTTCATCTAGTTCTATGCTAGTGACCCCTGATTATGTGCCACTCTTTCAGGGCCAGGACCGAGGCCACTGCTCAAAACTTCATGGAAGCTTCAAAAATGATAAATAACACTGAGACAAAGGTACTAATTCAAACATTTGATCAATGACTTGAATGGACCCCTACTATACATGATAGGAATTTGGAAAAACATATCATAAATATGCATTCTACAGGTCATAATAACATATCTAAGCATAGGGGTCTCATATTTATATGAGAATCCCTAAGAAGCATTGATTCCTTATACCATTAGCTACATTATCATCTATTAGGTCATATATTCATTGTTCATTCATTTATAAATCAAAACATGATGAGATCCATACATCATTACTGTCATAAAACATACTCATAACCAACAGAAATAACAAGGATACAACAACCATAAAGGACACATATGAACCAATACATTTACACATGAAATACCAAGGAGGAGAAACTCTTATTAATGAATGCAAAAGACAACTAGGTTTGGGACTTCCACGTACCACCTGACCACATATTGGTTGAACCAAATATTTCCTTCAGCCAATCACCCCCGTGCCATATTCCAAGCATGAATGTGGGACTCATAACCAAAAATCAACCAGGGCTTCCATAAGCTACACCACCTCACCCTTATCAATATAACTAGGCCTTTTTGCAATCCACACCAAATCACTAGGCCCTAAACAAGCATGGATGCCACTAGATTTTTCCACCTACACCGTGAGGAATTTTCCTGTCTCCTAATCTCTAGGCTTTACCTTACATCCCGCCATACAACGGTCGAGGATCCCTAGGCCTAATCAAGACTCTAGTCTTCAGGATTTACCGTATATCCTCCCATTCACCAATCAAGGATTCCTAGGCCTAACTGAGACTCCACCCTCCAAGATTACCGCAATATCCATCATATCACTAAGCGTGACTGAGGTGTAATATTCCCAATTAGCAACAGCTAGTTGGTAATATTAATGTTGGCCAGTTTTGCTTTTCTAAAGTTAATTCAGTTAATAAAGTGGGTGATGAGACACACAACCTACACTTAGGAAATAAACATTCCCTAAAGTCACTTGAGCATATAATTATTTGGCAGCGTGGGGCCTAGGATGATGAAGTGGCAACGTAAGGGAAGTGGCAGCGTGGGCCCATGATAGCGCAGTGAGAGAGGGACAGCGTGGGCCAAGAGGGACAACGCAGTTTGGTGGGGCCCGAGTGAGAGCAAGGCTCTCAAAGCATAAAAAAGGGAAGAGGCTCCTGATTATCTCATTCTGTTATGCATATTTGAGATTTTTCCTTTAACATTGAGCACGCTTGCTGTTTAGCAAAGTCTACACGTACTATTCAGTACATCGGGTGTCTCCGCTCAGAGATCCCAACCTCAGCCCCAGGGGACTTCGAGTGCGTGCTAGAGTGAGGAGTTTCATCCTTGTTTTGCCGGAGAGAGTTGCAGCTACCATAGGAGTAGCATCCACTCAGAGAGACAACAGAGTGAGTGAGAGGGAGGACGCAGTCTTGAGGGGGAGGTGGTTCCAGATTGGAAATTTGTTGGTGGATTCAGCTCGAGGTAGTGGGTAAGGGACCAACCCTTCCCTATTCCAACATTTTGGTGGAGTCAGGGGCCATTATTTGGAGCAAATCTTTCAAAGCCAACGTCCCTCCTTGAGGAATAACGTAGTGCCTCAAGTGAGCCATTTTCGGGGTCAACCATTTCTGAAGAGCTTTCTGGGTTTTTCTGGGTTTTGGGAGTAGAGGCCATTCCCAAATTTCCAGAATTTTATGAGGTGGGGAGCAACCCCAAAGATTCAGTTCATTCCAGCAGTAGCAACAACATAGTAGTAGTAGCAGCAACTTTAGAGATAATGCAGTCCAGAGGGCGCAGCCATTCCGGGTCATTTCATGAGGGTCTTCCTACACTTGCCTAGTGCAAGCCGAGGTGCCATCATTCTGATAACCTCTATACTCATTTCCATTTCTCATAATTAATAAAATGGCTCAACGTTCTCCATATTGTTTGTTTTCCTTATGATTCGTCTCTAGTTGTTGCATGTCTTTGTTTATGTGCTTGTATTGCTGCTTATTTCCATTTGGGATATTATAGAGGGCACACACCTCTAGGATTTACCATATATCCTGCCATTCACTGGTCGAGGATTCCTAGGCCCACTGAAGCATAAAATACCTAGCTTTACTGCTACCCACAGTCTGGTTTAGGGGTTACTAGGCTAGTGGCTTTACCACAATCCATAATCTGGTTCAGGGATCACTAGGCCATGTGTTCGTTCATTCAGAGACCACCTCACTCAATTTTGAATCCATCCAACAATCCAACTCAACCAAAACATGAGAAACCCATTACGCCATGGCTATCTGAAAATGGAAATTATAGGCTAAAGAACATTGTCACACTTAGAATAAACCATGCAAATGATAGCAAGAGAACCAAGAAAACACATGCATAATCATGCATGCCAAATCTAGCAAGGAAATCACACATGCAAATCGATATCTGCAAGTAAACCCGTTGTAGTTGCTTGAACTCTTCCTTGCTTGATATTTTCTTCCTCTTTGCCTCATTTTCCTTTCTTGATCCAATGCTAAAGTACTCCAAGAAAACTCTAAGTGTCTGATCTGAAATAGATATGAAATAATGTTGAAGTAGAATTGAATATTTGCCAACAGTGAATTGATTGTTAACTTGATCGCTTAGTGTGGAATACTGAAGGAACGAAATTGATCTTTCGACTTAAACCATAACTTAAGAAGCATATTAAACATGATTTTGTAGCAAATAAAAGAGATAGAAGACAACAAACATTGATTACGGAGTTCATCCTTGGTGGACTACGTCTCCAGGTCTGCTTTCATGATCGGTATCTGTTTTATTAATGATCGATCCAAGGAAGTCTTTACAATAAAAAAAAAAAAGGATGAGGAGGAAGATTGAAAGTTCTTGAAGGCACCTCTGGTCACTGTCAACAGAAATCTCTCTCTCCTAGCTTTCCAATGCCTATCTCGGTTCCCAATTCTGCCTCCGGACGACCAAGATACACTGAAAACAAAACTGCCTCTCTCTTCTAGAATCTGAATACAAGTCTTCAAAATCACTCTATCCTTCATCATGAGCAATGGACTGAATTTATAATATAGGTTTAGTTCGAACTTTACCAAAATTGGCATGTGGTTGAGTGAATTAAGTGTGTTTAGGTGGGAAGGCACCTCTCGGTCTTATACAAGAGGAACACCTTGCATTAAGTTACATGGTGGTTGAATTACAATCAAAGTGCACATAACCAAAAAACCCAAAATAAACTTTATATTAAAAATAACTCGTTTATAGTCCGCTAACCAGCAGAGGCTCTGATGGTTGGTTACCTGCTCCATGTGACAGGTCGGTGGACTAACCGCTGGCTGCCACATCGGTGGTATGGCTCGGCGGTTCTGACAAGTGTGTAGTGACTTCGCATGCGACAACACACACACACCTCCAACGCGGTCTTCTCGACAATCAGTTTCTCTGCTGTGGTCATCTCCAACAGTTAAACCCCTACTGCTTTCACATTGTGGTTAAACTCCTCCGCGCAGTCAAGCCTGCGGTTTAGACTGATATGGGTTTATAATATATGTTTTACATAGTTCAAAAGCTTATATACCATGGGTTTATTTACATAGTTTGAATATAGTCTGAAACCATTAGGATATAAACAGTTGCGCTTTGAACATAGCATATGTTTACACCATAGGTCTTAGCGCTAGGTCTTAGGACTTTAGGTTTAGTGCTAGGTCTTTAGTCTAAGCTTTAGGACTTAGATCTCCACCATAGGGTTTACACCATAGGTTTAAATTAGGCTTACACACCATGAAATTACAAATTGTACCATGCACCGAATTTGAACCACATCATAAAATCACCATGAAGAAGTAACTTGCATCGTACCAACTAGAGATGAACTAGACCTCACTGTCAATTTGATCTGAATAAAGATCCTCCTAGACAAATCCTCTCCACTTGAAATCTTTTGGACCAACAAAAGTTTGATTTAAGTAGACATCAGGTGAGGGTACAGCTCCATCACTTTTCTGATCTCCATCCACCTCGCCTTGCTTAGATTCATGCCCCTAAGTCCCACTCGAAGATATTCAACATCTCCTTGCCTGGAAGTGCGAAATTTCTTGTCCAAGATGGTATCTTCCTGCAACTCATTCATATAATCAGGTGCCAAATCATCAACAGTAGGAATTTGTGTATCTTCCTTTGGATCAATGATCATCGAAGGTTCATAAAACTTCAAATTTTCCACATTTAAAACTGAATAAATACGCATGTAAGGAGGTAAATCTAATCGGAATGCATTATTTCCAATATTTTCCACAATCTTGAAAGGGCCATACCTGATGGGTTTCAATTTCTTACCTTCACATTTCAACCTGTCTTTACTGATATACAACCATACCTGATCACTGACCTAAAAATGATGATCGACTCGATGCTTGATGTGGCACATTTTGTACTTGGACTGACTCTTCTCTAACTGATCCTACACTACTTCATGTATATGTTGTATCCGTTGAATGAACTTAACCGCTTTGTTTGAATCGTCTTGTCCATCCACTTTATATTCTTCACCGAACATGAAGTCCATCAATGACTTTGGTAGATACCCAAAACATGTTACAAATGTCGATCGATTAGTTGAAGAATGTAAGGCTTGATTTTAAGCATGCTGCACATAAGGTAAAGATTCATCCCACAACTTAGGATGTTTGCTACAGTAACATCAGAGAATATGCATCATTGTCTTGTTCACCACTTCTGTTTGCCTGTCGGTCTATGGATGAAAATTTGTGCTCGTCTTCATCTTTGTGTCCATGAGTTCTCACAAAGTGTACCGAAAATCTCCTACAAAGCAAGTGTCTCGACCAGAAATAATGGAAGTAGGTAACAAAAAATGAACCCATACCTATTGAAATAAAATCTGTGTAGCTTGTTCATCAATAACTTACTTTTTTCATGTAGCAATAACGCACATCTTTCTTAAATGATCAACCACGACATACATATAATCATGCCCTCTCTTGGACATAGGAATTCCTCCAAAAGAATCCATGGAAATTGTCTCCCATGGTCGCGAAGGAACTGGAAGTGGCATATACAAGCCAATCTTTCGATTGCTTGGTTTGCTTATCGAACACATAACACATCCTTTAATGTACTCGGAAATTGTTTCATATATGCGAGGCCAGTAGCAATACCTTTGAATTTGTGCCATTGTCTTTCTTATGCCAAAATGTCCTGAAATGCGAGAAGAATGTGCTTCCCGAATAACAAGCGCCCTTTCTATTTGTGGTATGCACAACTTACCCAGATGATATAAAAACCTGTCATGAACATGAAAATTTACTTCTTCCACTAAAGTACGATGAGTTAGTGGATCATAAATATATTTGAAATTAGCATCTGTATTATATTTTTCTAAATAACTTTCAAGTTTTAAAGAACTATTTCCTTACCCATTAAGTAGTGTTTCCATTTCTTAACACTTTAAACCAAAGCAAATAGTTCTTTATCATATGTCGGATAATTTATAACTGCCTTAGAGAAATTTTTTGAATGAAAACAAATAGGTTTCCCTTTTTGAAGTAAAATTGCACCCATTGCATAACCACTAGCATCTGTTTCAATTTCAAATGGCTGTTGAAGATCTAGTAAAGCTAAGATTGGTGTTGTGACAATTTTCTGCTTAAGTGTATCAAAAGTTTTTCTTTTTTTCCCTCCCCACGGATAGGAAACTTTAGAACCTTTTAAAGCATGTAACGGTGATGCAATCAAAGAAAACTATGAAATGAATTTTCTCCAATATTGAAATGCACCTAGAAAACTCCTAACTTCATTCACATTTTGTGGTCTTGACCACTTAACAATCGTATCGATTTTAGCTGGATCTATTTTCAAATGACCACCTCTAACTTTGCAACCAAGATAAATCAATGAAGTTTTCCCAAAACATTTGGATAGTTTAAGGTACAATTTTTCCCTTTGCAACACTTCGAAGACCTGTTTAAGATGCCTAACATGCTCTTCCATACCATAACTGAAAATCAGGATATCATCTAAGTAGATTATGATAAATTTATCAATGTATGGACGGAATACATCATTCATAGCCCGCATGAAAGTTGTTGGAGCTTTATACAAACCAAAGGGCATCACTAACCATTTAGATATTCCTTGCCTAGTTTTAAATGCAGTTTTCCATATGTCATTTTTTGCAATGAGAATTTGATGATACCCACTACGCAAATCCAACTCAGTGAAATATATGACATTTTTCAACTGGTCAAGTAAATCATCTATCTTGGGAAAAGGATACCTATTCTTGATTGTGATTTTATTTAAGGCCCTAAATTCGACACACATTCTCCATGTCCCGTCTTTCTTAGGAACAAAAATTATGGGTGAACCACATGGAGATGAATTGGGTCGAATGAAACCTTTTTCAACCAACTCTTGGATTTGTTTCTTTATTTCTTCGTTCTCTATAACTGACATGCGATACATTCTAACATTAGGAAGAGGGGAATCATACTTCAATTGTATCTCATGTTTTATTTCCCATTTAGGAGGCAGATGTTTTGGTTCTTTAAATATACTTTGAAAAGAATCTACCATTTTAACCAAACTATCTTTCAACTGAGATTCACAAAGTGAAAAGGCATCATGTTTATCCTAATGTTGTTCTCTTACAACCATGAGTACATATCTCTTACTTGAACTTATTAGTCTCTTGATCTCATTACCAATAACTAAATCCAAGTGTGTTTTTATTTTATGTGCCTAGACAATGTATTGAATTCCATATTTCTTAAGATGATATTTATGCTCTTTCCTATGAAACACAACATCAATATCATGGAGATAAGGACTTCCTAGCACTATTCCACATATTTCTAATGGTATCACATATTAATCCACTTCATCAATGTAATTAGCTGTGATGGAAAATTTTAAATGACACTGCTTGGTGACATTGACCTCAGTCTTTTCTTTTAGCCAAGATAATGGGTATGGTATTGGATGATTATGTGTCTCCAAACCCAATTTCTTAACTAATTCTTCAGATATTAAATTTTCCTACGATCCATTGTCAAACAAAGTGTCTATTTGTGTGTGCTTAGAAGTTACCCTTATGTGATATAATTCAACTCTTTTATCCTCATCCAAATGATTTATGTTTGAAGAAGATGCAGAAGTACTAAAACTTGAACTAGTGTCAGAAGTTTTACCTGTTGAAACCATTGCGGTTATTTTTATTTCATCACCTGAATCGAAGACCAAATCTTTTTGGATTGTTTTATTAGCCTTCTTTTCACCTTTATTTTTCTGGAACTTCTTTGGTCTAAGTTTTGGGTGAAATTTCCAACATTTGGCTTCATCATGTCCGATCCTCTAACAATGAGGTCAAGTAGGTCTTTCACTTTCCTTGTAAGCTATCGCGGTTTTCTTTCCTTCGAACTGCTCTACCTCTTAATGCCTTTGGAATCCTTGACTTCCAACTGTTTGGATGCTTTCCGTGAAAACTTGAATGGTCTGCCACCCGATTCAATATGCATGGCTTGGACACACACTTCATAAAAGTCATTAGGATTAAACATCAATAACGTATGTTGTAAATATGAATGTAAATTTCCAATGTAATTTAATAAAGTTTCACGTGTATCCAATGGAACACCAAGCCCCAAATATTTCTTCTTGAACTCCCAAGTAAAATCCTAAACATTTTGCCCTTTACCTTGCCTCATATGCTGCCAATCAATAACAACTTGCTGCATGTATCCCAAAGGATATAATTGTTTTCTGAGAGCTTTTAAAAACTTAGACCATGAAGAGATGACTTTACCTTTCCGCTTTAAATCTACTTGAGTTCTACTTTCCGACCATATTAAAGTTGTTCCCCCCATTCTAAGTGTAGTTAATTGAATTTTTGTTCTTTCATCAAAAATTTTCTGAACTATACAATACACTTCTAACTATTTAATCCAGTTATCTCGTTTCTTAGGATTCATTTCACCATCATAAATAGGTAGTTAAAATTTTACATCAAGTTTCATAAGAGATGATTCCCGAGGTTTCTTTTTTGTTTTAGAATCCAAACTAGAAGAAGAAGAAGATGATGATGATGAAGATGATGGAGGAGAAGGAGGTTTATCAACTTTTCCTTTTCCCTTGTTCTTCTTTGATGCCTTTGAAGAATAAGCTGCATATCTCGCCTTCTTATCTTCATAGAGTTCTCCCAACATCCGTTGCATGTTCAAGAACATTTTATGAATTTGTTCCTCACCCATGACCTTCACTTCTGGAGTTTCACCTGTATTGGTTCCTCCCATTGTTGATTAATGAGCAACTTTCTGCTTTCCAACCTCTGAGTCGATCTCCTCGAGCATTCCTTCTCCACGTTGCAACCTGGACCTAGTTAACATTCATTGGAAAAAATCCTATAACACAACCTGCTCTGATACCAAAACATATGATTTGAAATAGATCTGAAATAATGCTGAAGTAGAATTGAATATTTGCCAACAGTGAATTGATTGTTAACTTGATCGCTTAGTGTGGAAGTCTGAAGGAAAGCAATTGATTTTTTGACTTAAACCAGAACTTAAGAAGCATATTAAACATTAATTTGTAGCAAATAATAGATATAGAATATAACAAGCATTGATTACGGAGATCGTCCCTGGTGGACTACGTCTCAAGGTCCGCTTTCAAGATGGGCGTTTGTTTTGTTAAGGATCGATCCAATAAAGTATTTTCATAGAAAAAAAATAGATTTATCATGCTCACAGGCACCTCTGGTCATTTTCAACAGAAATCTCTCTCTCCTAGCTTTCCAACGCATATCTCGGTTCCCAATTCCGCCTTCGGACGACCAAGATACACTAAAAACAAAATTGCCTCTTTCTTCCAGAATCTGAATACAAGTCTTCAAAATCACTCTATCCTTCATCATGAGCAATGGACTGAATTTATAATACAGGTTTAGTTCGAACTTGGCCACAATTGGAATATGGTTGAGTGAATTAAGTGTGTTTAGGTGGGAACACACCTCTCGGTCTTATACAAGAGGAACACCTTGCATTAAGTTACATGGTGGTTGAATTACAATCAAATCGCACATAACCAAAAAACCCAAAATAAACTTTATATTAAAAATAACTCGCTGACAGTATGCTAACCAGCGAAGGCTCTCATGGTCAGTTACATGCTCCATGTGACAGGTCGATGGACTAACTGCTGGCTCCCACATCGGTGGTTTGGCCCGGCTATTCCGGCAACTGTGCGGTGACTTCGCATGTGGCAACACACACACACACCTTCAACGTGGTCTTCCCAGCGGTTAGTTTCTCTGTTTCAATCAACTCTGACAGTTAAACCCTAACTGTGTTCACATTGCGGTTAAACTCCTCCGCGTGGTCAAGCCTACGGTTTAGACTGATATGGGTTTATAATATATGTTTTACATAGTCTGAAAGCTTATATACCATGGGTTTATTTACATAGTTTGAATATAGTCTGAAACCATTAGGATATAAATATTTGTGCTTTGAACATAACATATGTTTACACCATAGGTCTTAGCGCTAGGTCTTAGGACTTTACATTTAGGACTTAGGTTTAGTGCTAGGTATTTAGTCTACGCTTTAGGACTTAGATCTCCACCGTAATATTTACACCATAGGTTTAACTTAGGCTTACACACCATGACATTACAATGTGTACCATGCACCAAATTCGAGCCACATCATAAAATCACCATGAAGAAGTAACTTGCACCAGAAAAACTGAAGATGAACTAGACCTCACTGTCGATCTGATCTGAAGCAAGATCCTCCTAGATCAGTGTCCAAGGGTGTGAGAGAGAGAGAATAAGGAGAGAGCTCCAAAACTGAACTAACAAAATGTACCATCTGATATTGAAAAGCATTTTGATTAATGAGGACTCTATTTTCTTCAATTTTTCATTATTTTCCTTCGTTTTCCTCCTCACACGCAACCTGTGACCTATCACCTTCCTTTTCTCCTAATTTCCATTATTTTCATAAATAAATTCCAATTAATGCCACTTTGTCTTTTCAAATCCTTTGCCATTTCCTTTTCCAATTTCTTTAGCCATAATAAACCAAATGAACACCCACACTAGGATGTTTTTTCCCAACATTCAGTTTGGAATAAGTGTCCCATAACCGTGGTTATTATTTTTCCTTTATTAACTTTTATTACATGGAATTTTCACGAGGGATGTTACATAAAGTGTGTTCCAATATTTTTTGTGTCTATTATATTCAACATATGAAAAATAAAACATATGTTCTCGAGACAAGCAAGTTTAGATTAATAGAAATGACGTTGTCATAGATTATAAGTTTCCAAAAATTGAACTTACTAATAGTTGGATTTCAATCCTGTCAATTTGTTTTAGTTTCAAGCGCATTGCTTGAAATCCCTCCTTGTGATCTGGACTAATTGACCCATCCACTAGTATATCAAAATCTTTGTAAGAAAATGTTAGGAGAATGCTTCAAGCAACGACAATGGCCCCATGGACATAAAACTCTTTCGAGTGAAAATTTGTGGCATATGCTTCACGTTTAAGGTTTCATGAATGTTTCCTTGTTGTGTATGTAATTCCTTCAATGGAGTATATTCTCCTAATTTATGTATTGATTTTCCTTGTGATTATTAGTAACTATAACTAGGGATTGGTTAGGAATGCACTTAGATTCGATGACATAAACAACTAAGACATTATTTCTATGGATCATACAATCTCTTTTAAGATGACATTTTGGTTTTGAATGACTGAGCAATCTCTCAAGCGTTCCTACCATGAAGTGATGACAAGAATACATTGACCATTCAAGTTTGTTTCCTTTCATTTTCCGAAGCTTTTCTCTTTGGCTTTTGATTGGATTTGGTCACGTCTGGTGCTTTGATGTGTTATACACTGTTAAATGAAGATGAACTTAATCAAAAGGCAAATAGAATTAATATTATACATAATGAAGTGATGAAGAGTTATATTAAGATTCATTTCAAGTTTCATAATGGATGTTTTAAAGTGCACATTTTTATTTTACAAGGAAAATATTTTAACCTCCATATTGGGGTTTTGATCGAGTTTTAAAGTGTACAATTTTATTTAATGAGAAAAATATTTTAACCTCCATGTTGAGGTGTTCCATGATTATTTAAGCAAAGTGTGACACACTTTTTCTTTCTTTTATCAAATTTTTAAAAAATTGCAAATTATAGTTTAAAGGGTTGGACTAGTTTCTTTGCAACTATTTCCCTTGTTGATAAAAGCAATGTATTGAGTGCCTTTTGCAATTATACTTGATATAGAGATTTTGAGATCTTGCACACAAGGTATTTGTAGTTTTAAAAGTCGAGTCCATTTTGAAAATGGTTTTGGATGTCATTTTTTAGGTTAATATCATAGTGTTCTTTTTTCACTTTAATACTAGTATTGTTGGTGGTTTAGATGACATGTTTCATGGATTTTATTTGACTTGTAAATATTATTTAGGATATCTCTATGAAAATATTTTACTAATGTGTGTGTGTGTGTGTTTTGCATTACATGTCAATGCTCTCTTTATTCTAGGGACATTTATGTTGGTATTACATTTCATGTTAATGATTCTTCTTTTTATAGGAACATTTTCTTTTCCCAAAATTTAAAGTTTGATGGACTCATTTGAGGTTTTTTTCCACATCAATATTCTCCTTATCTATAGTAGCATTTTTTCTTAAAAAATAAGCAAAGAATAATATATAAGATAGTATATTTTCGGGGAGAAGGTAGAAGAAGATAAATTTATAATATTGGTTAACAAGAGGTTAATTCCATTTTATTAGTTTTTTTTATTAAGGTGTCCAAATAGACTAGATGGAGGAGATGATCAAGATGCAAGTTATCTTAGGGCGGCCACATGTCTACTTTCATTTTGAATTAGCTTAAGGTTAATACCAGAATCATCATGGAGGAATACCTTTACCCTAGTGGACTATGGTGATGGGAAAATAATGAGCCCCATGCCAATATTTATGTCATGTCAAGAGTTGGTTGACATGCGGCAAGGTACAAACTCTTTATAAAAAGTCTTGTCTTTAATAGTGTAAATGAGGTAACGGGTAGTGAAAATGCAATGAAATATAAGGATTCAAATATGAATGATTAGATTAGCGCTTTTGAAGAAGGAAAAGGGCCTTATATTGAATGCACCATGTTGTACCCAATAAAGGATGTTAGAATCCTACCATAACTAGGCTAGTTGTCCCCAATAAAGGATGTTAGAATCCTACCCCAACCTACCTACTTTAGGTCACTTAGTAGTCAGTCAAGCACTGTATGTGGTTATCTTCACGAATAAGACCTATCAAATAGTTAGTGGGTAGTTATTTAATGTAAGAGAGTGCCCTTTATCAAATAAGTCTACAAGTTAGTTCATATTCATTAATGACAAGATCATAAGTGGTTAGGATTTTCTTATTAAGAATATATTTAAAGAGCTACCCTATTATGGAATATTTTTGTCAATTATTTCCGTAGCTAGAGGTCAACTTAATGAAAGGTTTCCTTACCTTAAAAGGTAAAAATACATTGTTTTTTTTTCTTTGATTGCCATAATACAAAGGTATATTTCACACATTCCATCTCATTTTTATCTTGTATTTTATTTTTTGCATTTAAATTCTCTAAATACCTTGTTTGTGATTGAACTCCCAAGGGTTAATGATTACTGCAAGTGGTATCAAAACTCTTTCCAAGGCCAACACATATTATGGTTTCAACATAATATTTTTAGGTTGGGGACATATTTAAACATTTTTAAATAACACAAAGATTTATCATTCCATGGTTAAATTTGTAGTTGGCGAAGAATACAGGGAAAAATGATAAGTTGTGTCACTTGGTTAGACACCCTTACAACCACCTTTTGTACCCATTTTAGTACCCCTTTTAGTAGCATTACGTCAGGTAACAAATGTATATGGAAATATGTTTCACATACCCAATGCTATTTTATAAGTCTTATTGGCACACTTGAAACCAATTATATATAAATTCATGACCATTCCATTGCTATAGTACATTGAGAACAACACTAAGAGAGATCACTCTCACATACCAAGGAATCAATTCTTACAACTAAGGGTATAATCTATCCTCTTTAGTTGGTGTCATGAAAGATTTTATCAAGTATTTTTGTTGGAAACCTTTCAATATAGCAAAGAGTTATAACACTTGACATTCCTTTGTCTTTGGGGCCTTAAAAACCCTAGCCCTTATAGTACACAAGTGAAATTCCTACAACTTTGACTATAAAAGGAAATTGAGGATATTATTGGTATAGTAATACTCCCACCAATATAGAAAAATAAAAGGAGTTAATGATATCAATTTTCCACAATGGTATTGGTTGTCAGGGCCATGTTTTCAAATAAGTTAGAATTTTAACTACCCCACGAAAAAGAGTGCTACATGTAGCACCACCTTTTGATTTGGGAGTAAAAATAGACACTAAATGCGACCTATAAAAAAATAAAAATCTAGAGGGGTCGCATTAAGTTGGTAAAATTGTTAAATTTGTCCTTCATGGTCTACTTACTAAGAGCTTGAGAATTAGGAAACATGCACCAATTACCTTCTTTATTTAATGTCATGATCATATGTGATGAGTAAGGGTTAGTATTTAGATGTATGACTCCAACCTCCAATCAAACTTGAATGAACTTTTACATTACATCCTTTTGTGCAAAAGCATGCTCATAAGGACACACATTGGGTGGTTAACTACCTAACACTAGGGGGATACCATGGTCATGTTCATCACATGAAGGTGGTAAACCACGGGGTATTTCAAATGCCTAGTGATGTTTACATAGGAACAACTACAAATCGAGGTAAATCTCTCGTGGAGGAGTGTCCACCACTTGCAGGACATTGAATTGGGTGATGATGCCAAAAGGGCCATTCTTTGATAAGGTCTTCACATGGCGATAACTAATAATTCAAGGGGGATAAATTTAATTCCCTTGAGAATAAGTTTATACTCTTTCTTAATGAAGCTCAAATATAAATCCTTGAAATTCACGGTGATGGGTATAAAAGTCCATAACCATTTTACACCAAGAAATACATTGCAACCACCCCTTTTAATTGAAAACATGTGAGATTTGGGATGATACTTGCCCAGTTATAGTTTCACATTTACACATTGGCCTCCACATTTCAAAAAACTACCAATCACTATCATAATTTGAAAATTAGAGATTGCATGAACATAACAATGGGTTTCTTCACCCACTATCCCATGAACAAAATTGTTCATGTCATTGTTATCAATCAAAATAATCACCTTTCGGTTCTTGATGTAATGAGTGAAATTCAAAATTTTGGGTTCAAAATAACCCTATTAAGCATGGAGAGAATTTGGAGGTTCCATAAAAGGAGCTTGTATATTACTTCTTCTTGACTAGGAGGGGTTGCATCTTCAAAGTTTGGTTTATGAGTGTCCTTAATTTGGATGTCTTATGGGTGGTATTAGGTGGATACATCCATTTTAAATACTTTCTATTCTTTGCATTCATGCTATTTGAGAAAAGTTTGAGGTGATAGAATTTGACCATATCTTTTGAGGACAAATTTTGGATGCTTAAGGGTTGAGAGGTGGAGTGACTAGTGATAGTAACCAAAGATATAGTCAAATGCTAGATATGGACATATTTCAACATTGCATTAGATAACAAATGTATATGGAACTATGTTCCACATACCATACAGTATTTTAAAATCCTTATTGACACACTTGAAACCAACCATATATAAACTCATGGCCATCCTATTGCCATAGTAACCTGAGAAATACACTCTGAGAGATTACGAACACATACCAAGGAATCAAGTCTTACAACTAAGGGTATAGTTGTTGTCATTAAATATTTTACCAAGTATTGTCGTTAGAAACCCTTCAATATATCAAAGAGTTATTGGACTTAACATTCCTTCATCTTTGGGACCCTAAAGACCATGGCCTTTGTACTACACTAGTGAAATTCCTACAACTTTGAGTATAACAAGAATTTGGGGATCTTATTAGTGCATAAATGCTCCCACCAATGTAGAAAATAAAAAGAGTCAATGAGAAATATTAATTTTTTTCAAAAAAAAAACTTGTATTTTAATTAATTTTTTCATTTCTTTTTAAATTTGTTTATGTATTTTTTTTTAAATGGTTTTTTCTTATTAAAAAAAAATGTTTACAAAGTTTTTTTTTTCAATCTATTTGTAAACTTCAAAATTGAAAATTTGAAAAGAAAAAGATTAAAAAAAAAATCAAACAATGCCACTCTTTTATTTAGGAGTTCAATTTTACATTTTATATTTGTGATGATACCAATTGTCAAGGAAATAGTTTGAATTAAGTTATAATTTTAAATTTGGTGCTAATGGAAGCATCACTTTTAAATTTAAGAGTCAATTTTCCATAACAATATTGGTTTTCAAGACCATGGTTTCAAACAAGTTAGACTTTTAACCACCCCTGAAAAAGGGTGCTACAAATAGCACCACTTTTTGATTTGGGGGTAAAAAAAAGCCACTAAATGTGATCTCTAAAAAAAGAAAACTCTAGAGTGTTATCGTTAAGTTGGTGACTTTATTAATTTTTGGGCAACTTAGTAAGAGTTTTGAGGTGGCAGGAGGGGGATGGATTCTCATAAACCCTGATGGAAAAATAGTAGATTGGTATACTTGGGGTCTAGGTAAGAAAACAAATAATCAAGTAGGGGCGTATGGCCTTCCCTTCGACCTCATGGTTGCAAAAAAAAGAGGGATCAAGTTCATGAACATTCTGGGGGACTCCCTCCTTATAATTAAATATATGATAAACACTAACGCGACTAATAAATCTATGTTGAACCAAGTCATGAAAATAAATAAAGGTCTTTGCAATCACTTTAAAAAAGTATACTATTATGCAGAATTGTGATCTATGGATAAATCAAATTCCCTAAGTGTGGTGCTAGGCACTTAGAACAATAGATGAAAGAATTTGCTAACACTTTCTCTCTAAAATAAGCAGACACATAGAATGATAGAATAACCTACTTGTGATTCAAGCACTTCTTATTCTTCCTCTGTTGTTGTCGTTGTCGCGCTCAATCCAACTTCGATCGCCGGATTGATTCCTGCAAACTTAAAAAAAGAACAACAAACAACATGCATATACAAATATCTACCTATCTTAATCACTCAAATTGATTAGATGTGAAACATACATGTCATTCAAGAATCCATTGCATGAGAAATAGAAACAGAAAGAGATACATATATGGGAAAATGAACAACAATCTTTATTAAAGATTAGAAGGGGGAGGTTACAACCAATGATCGATTTGATGCCACCAGCTCCAGCTTCATCCCAACCTCATCACATCCAACATCACACCAACAACATATCAATACTTTCACTCTCTCAAATGAGAATCCAACAAAATTTATTTACCAAAATTCTTCCTTCCCCAGCACTAGGATCTGTGCTTAATTTATAGGGAAACGGATGGTAGTTTCTCAATGAATGACTTTCTAATAATAGGCAAGACATATTCCCAAGTTTAGAGGTGTTAGCTGGACACTTGGATTCGAAGTTTGACACATATGGACTCTTCTAGAAGGCACTGACCATGTGGAGATTCTCGGAACAATGAGAATTCCGCTCCCAGGTGACCAACACACTCTTGAATGTCGGGAAGTGCATTACAGTGCACCCTTGAATGGAGGATGTTGCATATGAAACACAGTTATTCCCTATAGAGGCAACGTTGGTGAGTTCATAAGTGATATAACATATACTTCAAACCTTGGAAATCTCACAATAGAAGCCATGAATGAACTGTTCTTCTCTTAGAGCATATAGCAACTGAAATGTAAGGGGATGATAGACCCTATTTCATTAGTCCTAGGGACGATTACCAAATTGCCTATAATGGCTACCCCCTAAAGTATGCAGTTAAAATAATAATAATAATATATTTGAATGATATGCTTTACGATGTGATGAGCTGAAACTGAAGCGGAGTGGTGACCTGCATCAATATTACAATACATTTCATCATGATATTTTCATCTTGATCACAAATTGTTGAGGGAATAATTCCCATGCTCAACACATAAACTATCTAATAACATGTACATAGTGCAAAAGGTCGTCTACATTGGAATGTTTCCCAATACAGACATGCCTACAGATATAGGCCCATGTTCAGATGACGATCTGTATGCATGGTCACCGTATAGATGATATGTACAAAAATCCTGAAATTGCAGCCTAGATGGCTGAAACTAGATCCAGGGTCTTCTTATCTCGTTCACTCAATCATTCAGGTACAAGTCTAGCCATGCGAATATATGATTTGTAGTCGAACATGGTAAGACATCGTTTGATTACCAACCAATGACACGAGCTGTTAACAAACATGAGAGAACCACCATTGATGTTAATGGCTCTCAAGGTACTACAGTACATTTTGTAAGACGTGAATAGATGATTTGATGTCGAACGACAAAAAAAATATTTCAATCAAAGGTCCGGAAGCGAGGATCTTGTCGATGTTGTAACAAGCCTCATGGTATTGGAATATGATGTTTCTATCTAAACTTCCTGGATGATGATTTGATGTCGACAGGAAGCTATTTTATCGCGAAACGAGAGTTACTGATTTCACAGACAAAATGTGACTTGATATAGCAATTTTCAGGGATGACTGTCATGAAAATGAAGGTTTATGAGTATTGCAGAAGGATGAGTATTCACTGGATGACTTCTCTTGAACATATCGGCGACACTGAGATGAGTTGGCAACATTGACCCAAAACCTAAGTGAAGGTATGATGAACCATAGGTATGAATGAATTGTCAAGAAGATTACCCAACCCAAAAGTCACAATGATGGAGTGAAGTGTCATGTTCAAGAGTGACTTGCTACTGTAAAAGTTCTGTTCACTTTCCCAAATTTTCCTCGGTCATTTGTCGACCAGTACCTCTTTATTTTTTAACAAGCTTGAGGAGGATAACATATGCTTGATCTATAATTCAACCCTTCGGGCGAATATGCATCACTATTTAATAATTTAACGAGTCTAGCGATAAATGAAACTCGATTCTTGCCATGATCGACAAGCCTGTCACTATTTTATGTTTTAACGAGCCTAACGATAGTGACAACCCGATCCTTTTTCATATTTAGAGAGTTTGAAAAAGAGGAAAAAAGAAAACTCCATGAGTCATTTTTCGTAAATTTGTCGCTCAAATCCGAAAAAGTGTAAAATGATATCTCAGAGAACCCCCTAGCCTTGTTCGACTAAGGTTTTCCTTTTTCGTAAATAATTAATCTTAGTCTGGAAAAGGGTTAAACTTATACTGAGTAGATGTGGATTCATTTACTTATACGAGCTCAAAAATACAAGTGCTCGTCAATATTTTCACATTATCGAAGTCTGAAAAGAGCTAAAAGAAGACTCCAGGGGTTCCTTTTTCGTTGTTATTGAAGCTCAAAAAATAGATAAAAGTGCGCTTCAAGTCCTTTTTCGTTTTGATCAAAGCTCGGAAAATAAGGATAAAAGTATGCTTTGTGGTCAAATAATTCTTGGATAAGTGTGCATGACTAATCTGCTATGTCAGCTGTAAACCTATTCAGAACAACATCAAATGGATTAAAAATGCATGTTTCATGGTAAAAAATAAATAAAAACCATAGTCACAACGATAAATATTATTTGATAATAAAATGACTAATTAAAAGATTTTTACTGTTCATTTTTACCATTTGAAAGTTACCATTTGGTTTTTGGAGCTCTGAACCTATTTTTGCCTCTAAACTTCAGCAATCGATTACGACAATAGGTAAGAATGTTTTGACTATGTTTCTTGATTTTTCTATCTATCTATTTGTTTTGAGTGTTTCCTATGTTTATTGCGCATTCCTATTCAATTATGTGATTTGAATTGAAAATATGTCTTTACATGTGTTGAAAATGTCTGTTTATAACATAATTCGCTAAGGAATCAATTGATGTGTTCAATTTTTTGGAAATGTGTTGATATTTAATTAAATCAAAATGTCTTTCCAAAAGTCAAACTCTTAGGAACATAGGATGCAATGTTGGATTTCTGACAGTATAAACATTAGTAAGTTGCAGTACCACAAGTGTTGAGTCTAACCTAATGATGATGCGGTAAATACCAAATGAGAAGGCATCAGAGAGAAATTCGATCAACGCGCTATACTTAGCGATATTGTTTGTAGATTGATCGGTACAAATCCCTTGAAAACTCACTAACTCACCGTTCATAGTGAAAATGGCCCACGCTGCAGAGGATAGATTTTGCGTACTACGACTAGCACCATCAGCATACCCAACGAATGGTTCCAAAGATTCAGACATATGCGATGAAATGTAAAGTGGATTACTAACTTCAAGAAAACTTTAGAAAAAAAAAACTAAGACAATAAATGCAAATCAACAACATATATACAATATAATACAGCAATTTACTACGCTCATGTTTAAGCATAGTAACGTTTTAGATACAACCCATTTCGGGGCTGCACCAACAGGATTCCATCATAATCTACCAACTCGTAGGCACCCTTAGCAAGAACTATTTTGACAATATAGGGGCCATGCCATAATGGCTCGAATTTCCTTGTACCTATTACATCAAATTCTTGATCATAAAGAAGGACCATGTCACCCTCTGAGAAGATGCGAGGCTAGACATGCTTGTCGTATTGCGCCTTTATACATCTCTTATGTGCTTCGTTGGCCAATGCGGCTTCACGACACGTTTCATCAAGATGGATGAAGTTAAAAATACGCGCTTATTCAACAGAGGTGTCAGGTAACAAGTCGATTGCGAGTTTTAAGGAAGATATTTTACATTGGATCGACAAGATAACTCCATACCATACACCAATTGAAAGGGGGTAAATCTGGTTGCCTTTCTTACTAAGGTTGGGTACGCCCACAAAGATGAGTACAGGATTAAATGCCAATTTCGTTTATGAAATCCTATCATTCGATGAAGCATTCGTTTAAGAATATTGTTAATAACCTCAACTTGTCCATTTTATTGTGGATAATAATGAGTAGAACTATCAAGGGACAATCCTAATTTGGCATTCAACTCATTCATCATATGATTGCGAAAATGCGAACCATGATCTGTGACTATAGCCTGTGGAACACCAAACCGTGAAATGACATGATTAAATAAAATCAATGCAGTTGTTTGTCCTGTGTTATTAAATGTAGGCATCGCTTCGGTCCACTTGGTAAAGTAGTCTACTATGACAATAATATAACCATGCCCCCCAGATGAACGAGGGTTACAGGTCATGAAGTCAATGCCGAACTTTGCAAATGGTCCCACAGAGACAACATGATGCATTGGCGCTAATGGTTTGGGGTTTTTACGATCAAATATCTGGCACGCATGAAAAATTATGACCGCAAGGATGTAGTGGCGAAATATGGTAGGCCAAAAGTAACTGACGTGGAGTATCTTTTGCGCGGTAGCATATCCAGACAAGTTTCCACCACAAGCCTCAACATGACAATCATTTGAAACCTTTTCATCCTCCTCATGAGTGAGGCACCTTATTAAAATTGTATCGACACCACGACGATAACGTGTATCGTCAATGATAAGATAATCTTTGGCTTAGTATCGAATATGTCGCTGGTCAGAGCGAGAGGCATCAGGCCGAAAATTCTGGGTCTGGAGATAAATGATAAAATCCCCATGCTAAGGATCAGATGATTCGATCAGGATCAAAGACTCATCTGGAATAGATGTTTCTGATGTAGTAGCAGTACTATCAGAGGGAATGTCAGAGAGAATCTTAGCCAAAACTAAAGAATTATTTGACTTGGATTTGATGAATTCCAAATAAAACTTCTGCAAAATGACAATCCATTTTGAATACTTGCCCCCCATAAATTTACGTGATAAGATGTAAGTCATTGGGTTGCAATCTGAAATGACAATGGTCTTCCGAAACAAGATATAGTGGCGAAATATTTGGACAACTTGAACGGTTTCCAAGGCAAGATTTTCTACGTATGAATACTTCACTCATGTATCATTGAGATTATGACTCGAATAATAGATCGGATGTTCTATCCCATTTTCTACTTGGACCAATACCATAGAAATGGTCGTATCAACTATGATGATATATAAGAAATATTCACTCTGATAATTGGGGGGATACATTAATGATGCTTAGACAAGTGTATCCTTGACACCATCAAAAGAATCTTGCGCAACCTTATCCCAATGGAAGGGAATCTCCTTTTTCAAGAGCCGAGTAAATCCTTTAGCCATTTCCGCATAGTTGGGTATGAACCTGCTTAGGAAGTTAGCCTTTTCGTGAAGTTTCTATAACTAAATAAAATTTGATGGCGCAGACAAATCAAGAATGGCTTGGACCTTCAGTGGGTCGATTAGAATTCCTTCTTTTGAGACGACGAATACTAGCAAACGACCAGAACCAACATAAAAAACACATTTATGTGGATTGAGGTGTATTTTGTAGTGACGACAACGTAAAAAGATAACTCTCAAATGCACTGGGTGATGAGTCTGGTTTCGTGAATGCATGGGTAAATCATCTAGATAGGGTTGAACAATGTGCTTGATGTCATTAAAATCATAATCAATTGATCTCTGAAAAGTTTCCCCAACGTTATTTAAAGCAAACGGGAGTTTTCGATAAGCGAATGTGCCCCAGGGACAAATGAATGTTGTCTTATATTGGTCGTCTGGGTGGATATTGATTCAATTGAGCCAGAAAACCCATCCATGAACGAAAATATTTCGCATCCACCACAATAGTCAATAATATGGTCGATAAAGGGAGTAGGATAGTTGTCTTTTGGACAAGCAAGATTGACATCCTGATTTGACACACGCTCTGGTGGTCCCTTGTTTCTTAATAACAAGAACAATGTTGGAAACCCACTCAGTAAGTGGAAGAGGGTAAATGAAACCAACACGCAAAAGTTTTTTAACTTCTGTTTTAATGGCAGCGGTGTTCTTCGGATGAACAGGATGAAGGCGTTGACGTACCAGTTTGAAATCAGGGTACATATTAATGGTGTGTTCAACAATACCAGTATCTATGCCTGGCATTTCCTCGTAAGACCAAGCAAATACATCACGAAATTCACAAAAGAGAGAGTGATATGTTTCGAGTTCTGATGGAGAACAAGACATGCCGACATGAATGTTTTCTACAACGTCGAGTTTGGTCGAAATATCGATAGAAATGGTTTTTTCAATATTTGATAAATTTCGCTTGGATTCGATTGCATTAATAGGAAAATAATTCGAAAAGGATGTTTTGATCGATGGGTGATATAGTTCAATAAGATTAATTCTTCATAATCATGAAGATGGGAGCGATGATGATGATCTTCCCAGGTTCTCCTTCTGGCATCATGGATTCCATAATATTCTCATCTGTCAAGAAAGTTGAGGAAAAAGGATTAGTTGGAGTACCAAAATATAATGAACGATAAACCCAAATGACTGACGACGATGATTTCGGATTCGCCGCCCATGCCATGTATATTGATTTCTATGCCAACTCAATTGGGCTGGGCAACAAAAAGTCATCCAACGTAACAACTTCAGAATCACCCGTAATCTTCCTTAAGCTATATGGAGTGGAAGATATCATGTAGCAGGTCTCTATGTTTGCAATTTATGCCAACATTGTAGGCGGCAGTAATGCAAAGGTTCCCGTGAAGGTGGAATCCTTTAAGAGTCCTAAACCAATTTTCTAAAGTGCGAGTTGGGGTGCGTGAACTAACGAAACCCTTCTAGTTACTTGGTAACTGGAGGCAAAGATGGAGAGTTGATTTATGACTTTGATAACACCTTTATGTGGAAAGGAGATCATTCTAAAATATGTATAAATGATCGCAGTCATAGAATATACCCATGGAATTTCGAGTAAAATGTTGTAATTAAGGGGTCTGTCAACGACCTCAACTTCAACATTCACTGTTTCCCCCCCTAGTTCAACATGCAAGTTATTGATTATACCACAAGGCATATATGTACCGTTGAAAGCTTTCAACGTTGTAGGTGATTGAGACAGGTGCAGAGATCCAAGTGACTTCCAGCAGTTTAGAGACATAATGCAGGTAGATGCTCCCTCATCAATAATAGTACGATGAACGAGGTGATTGAGAACATTTACTTGGATGGAGATTGCCAATTATTCTGGTAATTGTGTCACACAGCCCGTATTATTAAAGGCTACGAGATTGGAATATGTCGGATCAATTCCACCAATTGCCGACAACAAAGCTTTTTTATGGGAGGGACAATTTTGAAGCACCTTAAGCGCAGACATAACTGAAGGGGATTGAGCCAAATATTAAGCTATATTATAATTTTGAGCAGCTCAAGCTCGAGGATTAAATGTCGATTTATGAATGAATCCCTTTGGAGACTTTATTGTCAATTCAGGAATAACAGTGGGCAGTATCGATTCCGTAGATGGATTCGTGGTTGAGTTAGTAGGTTGATCAGTAGCTTGACTACCGTAATATTTATTACGCGTTCACATCAAAACATTAGTCGATGGCTTCGTGACATACATCATAAGCACTTGGGAACTAGAAGTTGGATCCGTAGCAACCAAATTTTTGTTCAGATTCAAAAAATGATATGTCAACACTGTGGATGCATGCGAGGTCTTAACCAATTTCAAGAATTCAGCGCAGTGAGGATAGTCACGAACAAAGTGTTCCTCATTATAGATTATGCAAGGGTAATGAGGTTTCCGATTTCTAGTCGATTGATCAGATGATCTTTCCTGCGGGGTAGAAGTTTTTTTTTTTTTTTTGATTTCCCCTTTTTCTTACTTTCGGGTCGCTTGTCACTTTTTCTCTTGTCAGATGGCACGACATGGATTTCAGAAGAAGGTGTAGGATCAGATGCAGTAGAGTGATGCGTGCTTGTAGTACCGATCATACCATTTCCGGAATGAGAGTCCTTAGATGGAGGAGGAACAATAAAATTAGATCGCTGCGCGTTGGGAATTTTTTCGTAGATCATGCCAGACCGAGGATAAATCAAGTCTAAACACTGGGCACAAGAAATGGCTTGATCTTCAGTGATGATGCCGCCCTTAGCCACATCCTCATTTATAGATGGTAACAAGGACTTAATAAACCACTTAGCAGGGAGATGATCAGGAACAAATGTCTTAACCATTCTAAGACGACGACGCCACTCATGAATATGAGCATAAATGTGAGTAGCATTAGTCCATTTAAAATTAGTCAAGAGTTCCGTTCCAGTTTCATATCGTATGGGTAACTGGAAATGGGTCAAAAAGACAATAGCTAGGGCAATGAAATTATCAAATGAAGCTGTTGGTAACTCAATGTACCATTTCGCGGTTAGTCCAGTGAACTTATGCTGGAAAAGATGTAGTCGAATGGAGTTATCATTTAGGGAGTTAGATGAACACCACAAGTGATAAGTCATAACATGCGTCAATGGGTCTTCCCCAGTAGAGTCGCCAAATTTTTATGCATAATTTTGGTCTGCGGATAAATCAAATTCCCTAAGTGTGGGGCTAGGCACTCAGAACAGCAAATTAAAGACTTTGCTAACACTTTCTCTAAAATAAGCAGATACACAGAATGATATAAGAACCTACTTGTGATCCAAGTGCTTCTTCTTCTCCCTCTTTTGTTGTTGCTGTCATGCTCAATCCAACTTTGATCGGAGGATTGATTCCTGCAAACATAAACAAAGAACAACAAACAACATGCATATATAGATATCTACCTATCTTAATCACTCAAATCGATTAGATGTGAAACATATATATCATTCAAGAATCCATTGCATGAGAAATAGAAACATAAAGAGATACAAATATGGGAAAATGAACAACAATATTTATTAAAGAGTAGAAGGGGGAGGTTACAACCAATAATCAATTTGATGCCACCATCTCCAACTTCATCCTAGCCTCATCACATCCAACATCACACCAGCAGCATATCAATACTTTCACTCTCCCAAATGAGAATCCAACAACATTTCTTTACCAAAATTCTTCCTTCCCTAGCACTAGGATCTGTGCTCAATTTATAGGGAAACTGATGGAAGTTTCTCAATGAATGACTTTCTAATAATAGGCAAGACATGTTCCCAAGTTCAGAGGTGTTAGAGGTGGTGGGTTTTAGAGAATTGGAGGTCTGGGAAAGGGTGGCGAATTATAGTTATGTGAGATGCCAAGGTTACAGATGAGGGTAGGTGTCTCTCGACATGTTGGTGACCGATTCTAAGGACTTGTGAGGGGAGAAACTGTAATTGGAAGAGGGAAGACTAGAGGGTAGTGAATTCTCTGTGCATGGGTGCTCGGACTGAGGTTCTATGTTGGGGGAATAAGGTTTGTGTGAGATATTTCCTGAAGAAAATTCAGGTGTAGACCTGTTATTAGGTTAGGGTCTCTGATCAGGAGAATTGTGGCCAACCTGCAATGGCTCATTTGGGAACGGATTGGAATTCTACGATAGAGGGTCAGATCGTCGGGTTCTAGGGAGATTTTAGTTAGGAATTAGTTGTTTCTGGGAGAGCTAGTATGGACATAGGCTTATCAAAGTAGGGGAATTCAAGGAAAGTAAAAGGAAAAAACAAGAATATTGAAATATAATACAGGGTGGCAACAAAGATAAGTAAGATGGAGATGGAGCATTGGGGCTCCTGACGCAAACGCTCAGGAAGAAGAGCAAACAAAATTGAAAGGATTCTTCCTCTGAAAATAGTCGCCCCTCACTTATGTTCTCCCTGTGATCATGAGCACTTAGAGTTAAGGGAAGGCTTGGCGAAGTTAAGGAAGAAATTTTACTTGCAGCAAGAAGAAGAATGTGCATGGAGCGAGAAAGAGGTCGAGAAGAACCAGAAGATCCTCAAGCTGGAGGATGAGATCTTTGCACTCCAAAGCCATATTGAGGACTTAAAGATTCATTTGACAGAAAAAGCCACCATCACGAAGGAGGAGTCTAGTGGCATTGACCTTAATTGTGCCGTTGACCCAAATTATTAATCATCCTGTAGTTTTTATGAGTAAATACAAATGTGTTTTTCTTCTTGGCACGTACTGTATAATCTATAGCATAATGAATGTTATCACTCAGAAAAAAATGAAACATCATTTGACATAGTCTTAGAGGTTCATGTGTCAAAGCTATGGTCAAGAATTTATTTTTCATTACTTGGCTAAGGAAAATTTTAATTTTTTCTTATTATCTTATCCTAAGGTCCAAACCCACCCCCATTCAAGTCTTTTCATGTCACATCAGTCATTATTTCCTGACATATTTTATTTCCCAAGCATGCAACTCTGAAGAGGTCATTTGTCATTCTCCACTCCCTCTTTGCATGTTATTGAGTTCTGGAGATCTATTTCACTAAGACCAAGCTGTGGCTGGCATTTTCAAAGGTTTGTAGGTATCACTGATCAAGCGAGGTAGAGAAGACATAAAAGTACCATGGATGCAAAGGGGAAGACCAACAAAGGTGGCCATTGTCTTAGATATGAGCCATCAGATATGAACCTGATAAATGAAGACCCAACAAGTTTAGAAGTTTTCAAAAGAACAGGGTGTTTGTATTTTTTCCAAATATTGCAAGGATGCTATGTACAAGTTTCTAAAGAGTTTGCCCTAAATTTCAATTGGATAACTACAAAAGTTGGAATGTTGAACCTCACTATAACACCAGAGACTATTGTAGCAGCAACATGAATTCCAAGAGGAGAAGAACAATGGTTCAAAGGTTTCAAATTCAACATGCATGAATGTAAAGAACTTATAAAGCCAGAACATAGTGAGGTTGACCTTAAAAATGCCATTCTAAGGAGCTACATGAAAGATAATTTCTCAAATCTACTGCTTATCATTCAGAAATACTTCACTTGTGAAGGGAGGTACCATAAGGTTTATTCTTACCACTTCAAGTTTCTGTTTCATTTTGTTGGTAAGAAATATCTTGATCTACCTTTTTATTTATATAGAAGCTTAGCAAAAATGGCAGATAAAGTTCAAGCTAAATCTGAAGGAAGTGAAACCTCACTTTTTCATCATGGTTTAATAAAGTTGTTGGTTTTATATGAGTTAAAAGGACTAGGCAGAGACTGGTCTTCTTTTCTGTTTATTAGTGGTTTTGAAGTGGATGCCATCACCCCTAAAAGAACTCCTAAACCTAGAGTTATAACATCACCACCAGTGGCAGAACAAAGTGAACCAATAGGGCCAGAGCAAAGAGAACCTGTAATCATGGAAATAGAGCAATTACAGAAACTTGATACACCTGTTGTTTCACCTGAAAAACGAGAGCCAACTGTGAGTAAACATGGCAGCAAAAGGATTACAAGAAGCCAAACAGTGGCTAAGGGAAATTTAGAAGAAATTATGCATGCTATTGATATTGAAGAGACTCCCGTAGTCCAAGCTGAGGATATAGATGAGGGAGGAAAGAAGCTCAAGAAAGCTAAATCAACAAAGAAGTTAGAGTTTGAAGGTGAGGATGCAGGTTTTATGTTTTAGGGTAGGAAACCCATGACAAGACATGCTAGAAAACTCTTGGAAAGCAGTAAAGAAATTCAGAAGGTCACTGAAACTACCCAACCATTACCAAGCATTATTGACCTTTCATCACCTGCAAAAGAACAATCAATCATCAAGAAAAAGAAAGGAAAGGAGAAAATTATTGTAAAACAGAGTTTGAGGTTCTTGAGGAGGAGTTGAAGTTAGCAAATCATGAAATATAAATCTTGAAGAAAGAGGCAAGGAAACATAATGTCCAAAAAGTGCAGTTTGAGAAAATGAAAGAGATTTGGGAAGAGCAGGTTGATAGTGTGCCAAAGACCTTAGATGACACACAACAATTAATCAAATGAACTATGCCATTGAGGAAAGAGGTGAAGCATGTTAGAAGAATGAACCTGCACTTGAAATATAGCAACATAAAATTGAAGGACCAAGTCAAAGACCTCCAAGAGTAGTTAGAATTGATCCATGAGGAGCTGGAGAAGAAGGGTTTAAAGATGACTGTAGCTGAGGAACCCATAGCTCAACTCATCATTAACGAAGAGGAAACACCTCAAGGCTCTTAAGTTGAGTTTGATTATGTTTTAAGAGGTTAATGGCATGCTGAAAACCAGGTTTATACAGCTGGAAGGTACCTTTTTGAAACAAGGTCAAAATCTGGAAATTACACAGTTTTCCACAGTTTCGTAGGGTTTCCTGGGCTAGAAGTCAGGAAAACGCTACAAAAATTTATGTGGTTTTCCTTTTGCCTTTAAAACCAATTTTTGTAGCTTTCAAGAGGGGAGAATGGTGATGATGGAGTGTCATGACATGATGGACACCATGCAAGAGCAAAGAAGCATAAATTTTGAGTGAAGAAGTCATTTTTTGGACGCTACGAAACTGCCATGTTTTTGTAGCAAGCTGTCTTTGAAGGTTTATGAGAATTTTAAAAGCAATTTTGGACAGATGGACACGTCCAACAGGTCAAGGGACCTTAACATCAAATATTTATGACTTGAAGATCATGAAATGGAGACAAATCATCAGTTGAAGCCTTTGTTGAAGATATGGTCCTATTTTCCTGAAAAATAGGGTTTGTTTCCATATGTTGAGGATGACATTTAAGATGTCAAGTAGTGATGAGCTATGTCATAACTTATTCGAACATGTGAAGCATTAATTGTCAGATATGTAACTATTTTAAGAGATTAGGTAGTTTGATGTAATAAATAGGAGTTTGAGTCCTATTAGGAAAAGGATTGTTTTAGAGTATAGCTGTCATTTTCTGATTAAAATAAATGTTTTTCTGTTATGTAAGGTGTCTTTAGAAGAATTTGATGAATCTAGCCAAGAGACATATCATCTCTAATGTAAGAAGGTCTATTAAAAGGGAGATTATCGAAGTTGTAAAGGGTTGGAGATTTTTTGTACTACTGCTGCATTATGTAATTTGACTTATATTAGTAATACAGAGGACTTCTTCTTGACAGACCTGAGATTCTCATGGAGTTTTTAATGCCTTTCTGACCTATATTTTTTATGTGTACCACTTGTAGTATATTTCATCTTTATTACTCAGAATTCATATGTTTATGCTTTGAATTCCTTTATTGATGAAATGACTGTGTTGCCCTATGTTCTATATGTGATTTACCTTTGTTAAAAAATCTTATCTACCTCAGCTTCCATGTCAAGAAACCTTGCCACCGAATCTGCTGATTTTTTGACTCCATAAGCCCAATGGTTGTAGGCCTGAATTCTTTTCAACCTACATACATCAAAATCAAGTTACTTTTTAAGTAGAGTTATCCATCTAGTTTCATCATTATCTAATATCATAAAACCCTTTGAGAGAGCCCTCTCAGACTGAAGAGGCTAAGCTTCAGTCATAAGCTGGTTTGAAACAGTTACATAGAGTTGTCTGATTAGACGCCAAGAAAGTACAATTTTGTGATAACAACGACAGAAATATCGATGCTGTATTTTGTAATTTTGAAAAGTCTATGGGCTATCTCAGCATTGGAAGAAATTAGTTTGTCCAATCCTAGCACAATATTGAATTGTAATCATCCGGTTTTAGCCGCGATCCAGGCGCATATTAAAATATAAAAGAAAGTACTCTTTTGTGTTAAAAAAAAAACTTAATGAGAGCTTGAAAATAAGGACACATGCACTAATTTCCTTCTTTCTTTAATACCATGATCGTATTTGATGAGCAAGAGTTGGTATTTGGATGTATGACTCTAACCTTCAATAGTGCTTTAATGATATTTTCTATTACATTATTTTGTGCAAAAGGATGCTTATAAGGACACACATTAGGTGTTAGGCTACCTAGAAGTAGGGGGATACCATGGTCATGCTCATGCTCACTGCATGAAGGTGGTAAACCATGGGGTACTTGAAATACCTAGTGATGTTTATATAGGACCAAATACAAATCGAGGTGAATATTTATGGAGGAGTGTCCATAAATTGCAAGACATTGAATTGGGTGATGATTCTAGACTGGCCTTTCTTTGCTATATTCTTTGTATGGTGAGAGGTAATAATTATAGGGGGGCCAATTTCATCCCCTTGAGAATAAATTTATACTCTTTATTAGTGAAGCTCAAATATAAATCCTTAATCCATGGTGATGGGTCTGAAATTCCACAACCATTCTACACTAAGAATGACATTGTAATCACCCATTTAATTGAAAACACGTGAGATTTGGGATGATATGTGCCCATTTAAAGTTTAACATTTTCACATTTTCCTCCACATTTCAACAGACCACCATTGACTATAATAAAAAGAAAGTTAGATATTGCATGGGAATAAAAATGGGTTTCTTTACTCACTCTCACATGAAAATTTTTTTGGTGTCATTGTTATCAATCAAAATAATCATCTTGTGGTTCTCGATGTAACCATTCAACTTCAAAATCTAGGGTGCAAAATAACCCATGAAGCATGGAGAGAATTTTGGGGCACCATAAAAGGAGCTTGTAGATTGTTTCTTATTAACTAGGAGGGTTGCATATTCAAATTTTGGTTTGTGAGTGTCTTCAATTGAGATGTATCATGTATGTTCTTGGGCAGATACTTCCATTTAAAATAATTTCTATTCTTTGCAATTGTGTTATTTGAAATATTGCTTGTAATTGTTTTTTTGTTGTTGGTAAATTAGGCTAATCTATATTAATTCGAAAGGAGAAACAATACATATGCTATAGGCTGGGTTGGTAAGTTGCGCTTAACCAATCCCAGCCTTTGTTGCGCAGTTAAGGGGCTACCTCCATGGAGGAAACCAACCCGGAAAGTACATAAAACAGAAAATTACAAAATGTGCTATAGCACTAGGGATAATATAAATTATGTGGTAATAGCAAGCATGACAAAAAACAAGAAAGAGTTGAGCTGCTGCGCAGTCATTATTCTTCGGCTTCATCATCACTGTCAGGATCTTCCTCCATTATGGGACAGGTGTACGCCTGCGTGACAACTTCCTCTTCAGCGGTGGGTATACCGGTGCGCAAAGAATTGGAGTCACCGGGTATTCTGCATCAGGGACGCACGTCCAGGTACCTTATGAATCCATTATCCATACATATGTGTCATCCCCCTCATCTTCCTAGATCGAAAGAGGCTCGGTCTTGCTAAGAAGGTGATGCTCCTGGTGTGTAATGGCAGACTTCCTAGGTCCACATCTGCCTCTCTGCGTAACCTACAAGGGGGGCTCCTCCTCCTGATCAAATTTAGGGCTCTAGGGAGCCTCTCTGGCATGACTTCCCAAGGAGGAGCCTTCAACATATTCCAGACGATTATCTGGCCCCTGATGATATCGACCAGGGAGCGCTCCTCTTTGGCCTCCTTGGATATTTCTTTGACGCAACCTAGGTGCCCTGGTTAGCTGAAGCAGCGAAGGTGCGAAGCAAGGGGAATGCACGACAAAGAGGGAGGTGCAAAGCATGGTGCACGGCAAGGGGCGCGGGATAATGGGTCCACCCAGGCTTATGAAACTGGCTAGACAGATGGAGCTGAGTTGAGGTGCGCAGTCAGGGAGGAGCATAGCTCAGGGAATTTTGCATAGCACAGCACTAGGGGGTAGACTGCGCGGTAGATTGGGCGCGTAGAAGGGTAAGAACTGTAACAACAGATAAACCTGAAGGAGAAGACTATGTGTCTCTTTGTGCTGAATAGCCTTCCCTTTAATATATTTGTGACACATGCGAAGAGGCTGAGCATAATTGTGCCTTGCACGCAGCTGCGTGCTGTAACAGTTTTCCTAAGAAGGCACGTGTGATGAGTTATGGCCAATCGGCATGTCAATATAGGTGACCATTCAGAACAATTGCGGCAGAGAGGTACCCTGGAGGGGGTGATGCTATCCAAGCGTGTCTTCATTATGTCTTATCTCTATCATCTCATGCAGATGATTCCTAGAGTGTGGTTTCGTCCTCTTGGGCATGGGAGAGGTAGTTGTCATGCGTACTTCTGCTGTCACCCACATATGGGGTATATTTGACTATATTTGTAATGGAAAAGTTCAAGGTGCTAATAAGAAAATATTTTAAACAACAAAACTGTAAAAAATACAAGTATTTCAAATGTATGTATCCAACCAAGACCACCCATAAGACATCCCAATTGTATACAGTCATAAATAATACTTTGAAGACATAAGCCAACTAGTAAAGAAGATACAATAGGCAAGCTCCTTGTATCAAGCCCAAAAAGTAAGTGTGAGGAGTAAATAAGGGCCTTTTGGTTTGGGTATTAATCACCATATCGACTTCTTTAGCTTGCTCACAAGCTCTTAACCAAGTAGTTGGGTGACACAACTTGAGTTGTGCTCTAACTTCCTCCTCAAGATCATGAATGCAACATTATTTAAAAATAATAATAATTAGGAAATCCGTGTATGTGGATTGACAATTGCTCAAAGGCTATGATAAAGTCTGTAATTATGCTTATTTGGCATAATTTTTTTAGTCACCCAAAATATTGTAAGTCTTGTTCCAAATGAGCATAGATGGCCTTTAACAAATAGCTCCTAAAAATGTAGCCACAATGGGATTTATTTTATACCATTACCAACAATTTGGATCTAGATATAAACAACCACTCTAAGTTTCATTAAGTCATTATAAATTCATGGAGAGAGAAATGTTGTTTAATCTAGCTAACCCATCTAGAGGGACTGCAACCATCAAAATTATTTGTGTTTGATGGTTCACCATCAAAATGTAAACGTGAACAATAAAGTAAAGTCATGGCATCACTATCCACAAGTAAACATGAAAAAGTTCGATGGTTCTTGTTGGAAACACAATCAATAGGGATCATAGTAAATTGTATTAGCCACTTGAGTAAGAAGATGAAAAGTCAAAAGTGAACTTGAGTACCCATCTAAAGTCCAAGAGACCTCTTGGAAGATGAAACCAAGGGTCATAAACTATTGTATTTATATGTGTATTTTATTAATGAAATGTGTCACATGTTTTTTCTTATTCTCTCTCCATTATTGTGTCTATCCAATAGTTGTACCAAAGCATAGGAAAATCCATCCTTGAGTTGGGTGAATTCTTCCTTCCTTAGACAAATAAGTTATTTTTTTGTGCACTCATTCCACAGAGCCTAATGGGTTTTTTAATTACCTTCTAATTTTTTAGTAGATAAATGGGAAAAAATATATTGATTTGTCAATTTGGTCTTCATTTGGAACTTGTGAACTATCGTGCATCGTATGTGTTAATATATTTTGTTAAGTGCTAATGAAGTTGAAATATTGGTTAATTATTATAGAGTTGTAAGTTAATGTTATTTATTAAGCCACCAAGCAAAACAAACCACACACGTGCAGGAATTGAAGGATTCACACTTCTACGAATTGAAATATTCAAACTTGCAGGAATTGCAATGTTAACCACAAAATTTGCATAAAAGAAATCACACTCTACTTAAAGGAAAGGAAACACACTTGTTAAAAGGAAACACTCTTGCATAAAAGGAAATCACACTTTTCTAAAAGGAAACGAACTTTGCACGAATGGAAAATAGCCTTGCATCAAAATAAACACAATGGTAGGAAAGAAAATGAATGACTTGATCAAGTTGTTTGTTTATTACTTAAATCTATAACCTAAGCACATATATTGAAATAAATTGATCAGATATTGGAATATTGGAAAAGTGCTGGTTGGAACTAAAATACAAGAAATCCAAATTAATGAACTAAAATAGAATCGATACTAGATAATTAAAAATCATAGTAAATCGATAACCAACTCAATCAATAAATAGGAATATTAATTAAGAATTAGAAAATAGAGTAACTTATTAACAACTAAATACAAATGGAAATATAAAATATCCTAAGCTAGATTATATGTAATACAATAATAAGGGGGCCCTACCTCCTTACACAATGATATGGATCTTTTAAAATGACTTGGTTTGTAAAAACGTTCAAGTGCGCATGATTAACTAAACAAACTTAACCATTAAATCAAGCAGGGAGGACTTAAATGAAGCCTCAATTAGAAAGAAACATAGAAGATCCTGAAAATAAAAGAATAGGAATGACAACCAATAGATAGCAGAGTTCATCCAATGTGGACTACGTCTCTGAGTCCGCCCTCCAAGGGAGTGGCCTATTTATTGTTGAGAAATGTTTTGTTATTGATGTCAAAGGGATGCCTACCTGAGGAAAAAATTGCATAGGCTTAAAGAAAACTTTAAGCCCTTTTCAGTGAGTAATTTCATGCCTCCTAACTCCTTTTCATTGAGGAAACATGTTTTTTCTAAGTTGGAAAATCATTGTCCAATACTAGTAGAATTGTATATAGAATAAGTCATCCCCCCCAATAGACATGTTGGTTCAATGTGGGATTTAACCAGTCTAAATAAGAGATATTTCGACCTCATTTGGACACCAACTCGACTGAGTAGAAAAACGAGAAATTTGGGTATGAATAATATGAATATAGGTTCATAACTCATGAACCTCAAGGAAAATTGAAGGAACATTTCTTGGGTTTTTGTTTTATGTCTTTTGGGTAAGGTTATTGGGAACAAAACTTGAAATTTATAGAGAAAGTTATGACCTTTTTCTACAGATATAATATCAATATTTTTTAAGGATAAATTTTGACCCTTGAGGAGCAGACTTGATCACATTTGTACCATTGGTTTAAGCCTCTTTACAAACTTTTGGCCATATGGAAAAATGGTCTTTGAGTCCTGCAAAAATTGGTCTTGATGCCATAATTTTGGCCCCCATTCTGTGACTTCTACTTTGACCTTGTGGAGCAGAACTTAGCCTTTCAACTATGACATCCTTGTGATAGAACTCGACCTTGCAACTAGGGTATCCTTGTGAAAATATTCAACCTCTTTTATGAACATAATTTGACCTGTGTTTTCAATCTACCTTTTTCTTAGACCTTGACCTATTTGAAGGTTGTTTAGAGCATAATTGTATCCTAGTTTGTTGAGCAACTTGGAGCAAATCTTGGAAAATCCTAGTTGCATACTTCAAGCTTATTTTTAGGTAGCCTTTTGAGAAATCCATCAACCATTTTGAAGCAAACGTTGTATTAGTTTCTGAAGGAACTCTTGAAATATCTTTGAAGTAGACGTTGTACTAGTTTCTGAAGGAACTCTTGAAAGATCTTTGAATTAGACTTGGGTTGGATTGAAAGCATCCTTGGGGGTAGTTATTTTGGAGCATTATTGAGGACTCTTGAAGCAATATTTTTAGCAGACTTGAAGAACTTTTGTAGCATCCTTTTTTTGAAAGAATTCTTGAATATTTGGAGCAGACTTTGCTTGATCCTTTATCAACAATCTTGAATCCATCTTTGGAAGTCATCCTTGGAGCAGTTTTTGGAAACGTCTTGGAGAAGTTGATTTGAAGTAGTTGTTTAGGTTGGATCCTAAGAGGATTTGTGTCCTCATTGAGACCAGGTTGATGCCTAGACTTATGTTTGTGGATTGAAGTCATCACTCAAGTTTGGAGCCTTAAAGAAGTTAAAATTTTTTTTGTACAAGTTGGAGCCTAAAATTTTGTAAATGAGGATTGGATTCCTAAATATCTTCATTAATAAAACTTAACTTCCTGTGTTCTATTTTAACTTATGATAAAATATTAACTCACATAATATAAAAATTGAAAGAAATATTGATTCACAACCCCCTCCCCCCAAAGTATTTCCAAAAATTAGTATCCGAGCTAGATTCTTCAAGTCAACCTAACGACTAGAAGAGGAATTTTTGAATAAAATTGGCTAGTAAAGATGCTAAGGTTCCCCAATTTAATGGAACATTTTTTTCCTTTTGGAAGGTGAGAATGAAATACTACATAATGTCTCTTGGAGTTGAGGTTTGGAAATCTGTCACAGATGGATACAAAATCCCATATCCTTTAACAAGAGACCTATATGGAAAGAAAATGTATGTGGAAAATGAAAAGGTTTTGAATTCTATAGCAAGTGGTTTGTAAAATTCACAATTCACCAAATTTATGGGTATTGAAATAGCTAAAGTTATGTGGGACAAGATCATCAATATTAATGAAGGAGATGACAAGGTCAAAAAGGAAAAGCTTCAAACTTTTAGAAGGAAAATTGAAATTATAAATATTAATGTCGAAGAAGATATTGCTACATACTTTCTCTGAGTAGATAAGGTAGTCAACTCTCTCATATGACTAGGTAAAAAAGTTAATGAAAAGATGAATATCTTAAAGATCTTGGGATCCCTTCCAGATTGTTTTGATACCAAGGTTTGTGCCATAAAAGAAATAAAATATTTGGACTCTTTATCAATGGATGAACTTCATGTAATTCTAATAGCATACGAGATGAGGTTGGGAAATTCAACTCATAAGGAATCTACATTCAAGGCATACAAGCCACCAAGAAAGGGAAAAAAGCATAATTGCAACAATGCTTTCTGATATTGAAATGGCATAATTTGTCAGGAAGATTAAGAAAGGATCCAAACTCAAAGGTAAGTTACCTCTAATTTTCTTTAGATGTGGTAAAGTAGGACATTCTGCTCCAAAGTTTCCTTTTAAAGATCACAATGATGACGAGGATGGACATAAGAAAAGAACCTTCAAGAGTAAAGGTTTAAGAAAAAATAATTTCTTCTCCAAGCAAGAAAGTGATGACTCTGATGAAGAATAAGAATATGGTGGAAGTATTGAAGTATTTTTCATGGCTTTCATAGATGAAACATATAATCCAAAATAAGCATAAGGAAGTCTAGAAGAAGTGGAAGGATATATGGAAGAACTATTGATTAGTGCCATAGAAGAAAATGAGAGACTCAGGAAAAAGAATGAAAATTTATCTCAGGAAACCATATCTCTCAAAACTGAGAAGGAATAATCTAAAATAATACAAGAAGTATTGAGCAAAAAATTAATGAAAAAATAAGAGATTTGTGAAAAATTGGAGGCAAAAATGGTATCTTTAAAAAGAGATTTAGACAAGGCAAACAAGAATTTTAAGAGTTCCCAAACCTTGGACAACATACTAAACTTCTAAAGGCCACCACATGATAATCCAGACTTGGCTATATATGAAAATCCTTCAATTGTCAAGAGACACCAGTGGTTATCATGAAGAAAAACCTAGAAGTTTTATTGATGTCGTTAAAGTACCCCATCTCAATAACTCTTTAGAAAAAAAGGTTCATTCAAGAAATGCGAAGAAATCCCCTATGAAAGGAATAATATATCAAGGCAATATTACACCAACAAATCAATGATTGGAGGTATTTGATAGCTAACAACTTCATGACCAAACATTATGCACACAGTAGGTATGGTGGCAAGATTCCAATAAGCCCCTAAGGAATCCCACATGCAAGCAGTAAAAAGGATATTCAAATATCTAAAGGGTACCACTGATTTTGGACTATGGAGCTCTAAGAGAAAAAACATGGGTAGGAAGCATTGGTGATAAAAAGAGCACCAGTGGGAATGCTTTCTTCTTAGGATATTGTCTTGTGTATATATATATATTTCCACAACTAAAGCCAACAATATAGAAGCAACATATAGTTGTATACAAACCTTATGGATGAAGGAAGCATTGAAGGATGTCAAAATAGAAACAAATTAGCATATCACCATCTACTGTGACAATACAAGTGCAATAAGTCTCTAAAAAAATCTAGTCATGCATTCAAAGACAAAACATATTCCAATCAAATATCACTTTCTTCGAGAACAAGTTGTAGAGTAGAACATCAAAATGGAGTATGCTGAAAAAGGAATAGATTCAAAATATATTCACAAAACCCATACCTCGAGAAGCATTCGAATTTATTGTTCAAAAGATGGGGGCCATTTCTCTTGCATTCCATTAGAGAATCCCTTTGCTATTGATGTCAAAAGGGGGAGAACAAGAAGACAAGGGAAGTAGCACAATGACACGGGGAGTAATATTAGAGGAGATTGTTGTCGAGATTGTTTCCATCAATAACAAATGGGGAGATTAATGAGAAATAGTTTATTATTGGTGTCAAAGGGATGCCCAACTGAATAAGAAAAATGCATAGGCTAAAACAAAACCTTAAGCCCTTTCCAATTAGTATTTGCATGCCTCCTAACTCATTTTCATTGAGGAAAATTTATTTTTAGAAGTGGAAAAACATTTTCCAAGACTAGTACAAGTCTACCACGTCTATAGAACAAGTTACACTCCAATATACATGTCGGTTTAGTTTTGGATTGAACCAGTATAAATAAGAGATATTTCGACGTCATTTGGAAACTAACTAGACTGAGTAGAATAAAGAGAAATTTGGGTATGAAGAATAAGAATATAAGTTCAAAACTCATGAACCTCAAGAAAATTTGAAGGAGCATTTCTTGGGTTTTGTTTTTTTTCTTTTGGGTAAGGTACTGGGAACAAAACTTGAAAGTTATAAAGAAAATTTTGACCTTGTTACAAATCTAATATCAATATTTTCTAAGGATAAATTTTGGCCCTTGAGATGTAGACTCGGTCACATTTGTTGCATTGGTTTTGGCCCCTATACAAAATTTCGGCCCTTGAGATGTAGACTCGGTTACATTTGTTGCATTGTTTTTGGCCCCTTTACAAACTTTCGACCCTATGGAAAAGTAGTCTATAATGCTTGCGAAATTCGACCTTAAGGCCAAAATTTTGGCCCCCCTTTTGTGGCCTATACTTTGACCCCGTGAAGAAGAAATCGAACATGCAACTAGGACATCCTTGTGATAATATTTGACCTCTTTTATGAATATACTTTGAATTGTGTTTTTAGCATGCCTATGTCTGATATCTTGATCTATGTGAAGGTTGTTTATAGTATACTTGTATCCTGGTTTTTTTAGCAACTTTGAGCAAATACTTGAAAACCCTAGTTGTAGGCTTGAAGCTTGTTTTGAGGCAGCATTTTGAGCAATCCATCAACCATTATGAGGCAGAAGTTGTACCATATTCTGAAGGAACTCTTGAAATATCTTTGAAGCAGACTTGTATTGGTTTCAAAGAATCCTTGGGGTCATTTAATTTTTAGCATTGTTGAGGACTATTGAAGCAACCTTTTTTATCATACTTGAAGACATTTTGTATCAACCCTTTTTTGAAAGCATTCTTGAATATTTTAGTAGACTTTGGTGAATCGTTGATCAATAACCTTGAAGCCATCATTGGAAGCCATCCTTGGGGAAGTTTTTGGAAACATCTTGGAGAAGTTTATTTGAAGTATTTGATTAGGTTGTAGCCTAAGAGGATTGGTGTCCTCATTGAGATCACATTGGTGCCTTGATTTGTGCTTGAGGATTGTAGTCCTCATTCAAGGTTGGAGCCTTGAAGAAGTCAGAAATTTTTTTGTACATGTTGGAGCCTAAATTTTTGTAAAAGAGGATTGGATTCCTCACTATCTTCAATAATAAAATTAATTTCATTTTCTACTTCTTTTGTTCTAGTATAACTTGTGATAAATCTTAACTAGCATAATATAAAAATTGAAGGAAATATTGATTCACCCCCCTCTTAGTATTTCCAACATTTATTAATTCAATTACAATAAGAAAAATGCCTCCAAAATTGTGCCACAAATGAAATATCTGCTACCAGGAAGTGGTGTGAAATACCACCAAAAACCTCCTTTCGGTTGTTGCAAATTCAAGCTCCAAAACTCCATTTTTTTACAAAAGCATAGGCTACAATCAAGCTTAAAATCTCTCGACACTACAAAGTTTTACAACCCAAAGCTTTGTGGCACATTGGTAAATCATTTGTACATATATAACATTGGGGGTCCAAAACCCAAGGGTTGAGCTTGCAAAGGGTTTATATATATTTATACCCTGATCTCACCACATACCATATTAAATATATGTTAAGAATAGAATGATTTGTGTCCCAACCAATCGGATCAAACATATATTAAATATATGTTAACAAATGATTCATGACTGAAACAAACCATACCAAATATAAACCAAAATATTATGGTACCCCAATCCATAAAATGTTGTGCCATCAAAAAAACGTTAGCCCATGTGATATATGTTGGGATGTGGAATTGGTATTCTCTTGCAACCATGTTCCTACCTTTTCTTTACCATATTTGACCCTCAAGACCATACTTTATCACTGTAATAACCATTATTACCCTAAGTATTCCTCTTTTATATATCATCCTTATGATTCAATTTTTCTTGTAATTTGGCATGAAAACTACTAATTTAGCCTATTTTTATCATAAAACTAACAAATTGGTTGTTTCAGGGTATGTGGTATGTTGAGATGTTGTTACAGGATTTCACTTTCCACTTTTTCCTCACCAAGGACGGGACAAATACTCAATGAACGTTGATGATACATGCTAGACCTATTATGGACGCACTGTTCTCCTTTGATCAATAATGAAGGCCAATCAAGAAAAGTATTCAATTGAACTGGTAAACGAGATATTCATGGATAGTGCAACTGAAGAAGTTAGGATTTTCCATAGATAAATTATTATAATTTGGAAAAGTTGTTACAAATTTGTCCCAACCATGGAAATTGTTGTTAAATCGTTGATATATATTCTTGATTTAGATCACATGAGAATCGAGAGATTCTCATGATGATCTTATTTTTGTAATTTGTAATTATAAAAAGGTGTGCTCTATGCCCGCTAATAGACATATAGAGATATAAACATACATAGAAAGAACATATGGAGCACCAACATTGTAATCATGTATGTTTCATTAATGCAAATATCAATCGTTTGTGGTGCCATACCTTTCTCCTGACTAGCTCGTTTGTTGTGTAGTGTACTAGCCCTTGCTAGGAAGGAGGGACCCTCCTTCTTAGAAGGGATCACTAGTTAGGAAGGCACTATAGAAAATTGATTTATTTTCTCTCAGTTATGATTCATGTATGATTGGTGTTACTGTTACTGTTAATTTTGTTCGTGATTTAACGATTACAAAAAATTAACCTTTGTATTGTGTAACAACATAGGTCCTGGACCAATCCTTTTGTTAGTGTGATAGTTATCTAATTGCTGCTACAAATTGGTGGTGTGTTTATTTAATTTGAATGTGTGTTTCACCATTTACTTATGTGGAATTTTTTTTGAGATAACGTGAGTTGAGTAGGTTCCTGGTGTAGCAACCTCGTGGTTTCGGGTGATGGCTACTTTGGCTTTCCTCTCCTCAAGCGCTCCCATGGCGGAGCAGGAAGGCAGCCTCGTGGCCCCATCCTTTCAATATGTGGTTTCTGGTCACCCATGGGATCAATAATCCTCATTCTTCACTAGAATTGCCTCCAACATTGGCTTCAACTCATCTGGAACTAGCCCAAAGGCTAGAGAAAATCATAAGGGAAAAGGGAAAGATGAATTGGTCCCTCTATTGACTGGAAATTCCTCTAATATTCCAGGAAAATCCTCTGCTCATCTGTCGACCTTCATGGATGTAGAAGACACAGAGAAAGACCAGAAAAATACAAGAACAAAATAGAAAAGCATCTGCAACCTAAAGCTAAGAAAATCCCTAAGTTGGAAATCCAAGACCCAGAGGTAGCAACCTACTGAGACTTTATGCAAGAAAATGCAGTAATATGCAAATTCATGGTCATTTGGCCCATAAAGAAGGCTCTCAACTGGTAGATTCAATCCAAATGGAAACCAAATGGAGAAATTAGACTTCAACTAGGATCAAAGGGTTTTTTCACAGTTATATTCGATCTCCTGGAGGGTAGAGACAAAATATTTGAGGGAGGTCCATATTTTTTCAACTTTGAAGGACTCTACATGAGATTATAGAAAGAGAACTTCACTCCAGAGAAAGAGGAATTCACCAGGGCCCTAGTCTGGGTTCATATCTAATCTTTTCCTATGGACTACTGGGCTCCCTCGGTCCTTAAAGGCATTGGAGGCAAGCTAGGAGAATATATAAAAATATCTGAGGGCACCCGAATTTGTGTCTACATAGATGTATCAAGAGCCCTCCCACAAGCCATTAAGCTGATTTTCATGGATGAAGTCTGGATCAAGAGTATTGACTACAAACACATCCATTTTTGATGTAGAAAGTGCCATGAGCACGGGCATATCTTCAGGGGTTGTCCGCAAAATAAATCCCCTCAAATCAGTGATAAAGCTCACAAGAAAAAGGACAAACAGGGTTTCACAAAGGTAGGCAACAAGAACATAAACAATAAGAAGACACACTAAAAAAAAGAACAGCTTCAGGCAACAAGCCAAAATAAATTCAAAAATTTGAATGAAACACAAGATGACCCTCTCAATTTCATCTCCAATGATGAGGATGCCAAAGAAGACAAGAAAACACCAGGAAACCAGAGGCAAGGAGATCAACACGTGGAACACAACATCAATGAAGAGGAAAATACTCAAGAAGATATAGAAATGGAACAAGCCTGGGAGGCTTCCACACCGGAAGGGAATGCTATTGAATAAGCAATGGAAGGAGTAGACCTTATATCGGTAGCAGAGGACTGGAAGAAAAATGGCCTACCTGCGATTCCTGAAGAAAAAATTCAAAAAATTGAAGGGGCATACCTCCTTTAGGAGGAACTAAAACAAGGTTCAAGTCAAGCCTCGCTCGGAAAAGTTGGAGCCAATGTAATTTTGGATAATTTGAAGGCAGGACAATATAACCCAAAAGGACCAAGTAGGAAAACAATTGGTCAGCTACTGCAAGAGTTCAGAGCTCACCTCATTAACGAAGGAAAGGTAAAGGCCTCAACCCTAACCCCAACCATTTTTCAATGAATTGCACATCCTGGAACATTAGAGGACTCAATGGTCCTGGAAAGAAAATAGTCTTGAAAAACAGACTCGCAGCTGACAAGCCTAGCATCCACTTAATCCAAGAAATCAAGCTTGATATGGACAATCTTAGCCTAATCCAAAAAACCTACTTCAAGAACTAAAAATATATAGAAAACTCTACCACTGGCACGATAGGAGGAATAATGAATATGTGGAAAAGCTCTCAATTCGATGTATCCTCCTCAGTGGCCACCAAACACTCAATAAAAATTTTCCTAAACATCATAGGCACGAACGACAGCATCCGTGTCCCTAATATTTATGATCCCCGCAGAGCTGCTGAAAGAATCAAAATGTTGTAAAGCTTAGACCATCTCTTGGAATCCTTCCATCAACCTTTTAAAATCATAGTGGGTTATTTTAACATGGTGGCTAACCTTGGGGAAAAAAGGGAGGAATCGGGAAATTGGACAAGCATTCTGAAGCCTTACAGAACACCATTGATAGAATCAACCTGATTTACATTCCTACGAAGAATGGTATCTTCACATGGAATAGTAGGAGAGGGGGAGAAAGTCAAATAGCATCTAGAATTGATCGCTTTCTAATCTCGAAGGTGATATATCTAATCTCTTGGGAAACGGAAGCCAGAATCCTCCCCCATTCGGGATCAGACCATTGGCCTATTTCCTTAAAGTTTTAGGTCACATATGCACCGAAGAATAAACCCTTCAGATTTGAGGCCTTCTGGTTAGATCATCTAGAATTCATGGAAATAATGAAGGAACGACGGGAAACCCCGTTACCTCAAACTAGGAATAATATGTATAAATTCCAGCAGAAACTGAAATTTATCAAAACATAGATTAAACTGTGGAACAAGAAAATGTTCAACAATATCACCACGGAAAAAATTATTATTGGAACTAATACAAGAAGCCCTCCAACAACAAACAATAAGTAAGGGAATCAAAGAACAGAGAAAGTTGGAAGAGCTTCATCTCCAAAAATGTTGGGAGGACATGGTGTCTCAAGAAGAAAAACTATGGCAACAAAAATCCTGCATCAATTGGCTCAAGTGCGGGGAAAGAAATTCAAATTTCTTTCACTGCTCAATGATACAACACAGGAGACACGACATGATCTTATGCCCAAAATCCAGAGAGGGTAACCTTACCCACGCTAATGAGGAAATTAAGGTCAAGCTAAACCTTTTCTTCAGTAACCTCCTCACTGAGACGAGAAATGACAGGGCAAGAGCCATTAAGGAAATAACCAAAAATAGTCTAGGAATCCTCTCTAATGAACACAATCAAATTCTCCTGAGGAAGGTCTCCTTGCAGGAATTGGAGGAGGTTGTAATTTCAATGCTTAATGGAAAAGCGTCGGGCAGGTACGGCTTCACAATAGATTTCTACAAAGTTTTTTTGCCATTGGTAAAGGAATAGATTCACACTTTAGTGGATGAATCACGTATTCAAAAAGTTGTTCTAAAGGCCTTGAAAACAAAGTTTCTCACCCTGATCCCCAAGGTGGAGGGAGCTGAATCTCTAGATAAATTTCACCCCTTAGAACTCTGCAACGTCATCTACGAGATCATATCTAAAGTTTTTTCCAATAGAATAAAATCCATATTTCCTCTCCTAATATCTCCACATCAATCCAGATATGTGGAAGAAAGGAAAATCCTAGACAACATCATTCTCTTATAGGAAGTTATTCACTCCCTTAAAGCTAAAAAAAAACCTGGTATGTTGATGCAGCTGGATATGTCCAAAGCTTTTAGCAAAATCAATTGGGATTACATGAAAGGTGTCTTAGCATCATTTGGCTTCCACAAAGACTGCATAAAATGGATAATGGAAATGGTTTCAGGTGCATTCTTCTCTATCCTCTTAAACAACTCCCCATCACAAACCTTCATCCCTTCCAAGGGGATTAGACAAGGGGATCCCATCTCTCCTTTCCGTTTTTTTTTTTTTAATGGTTGAGGGTCTTAGTAGATCTATCTCAGCGTCTTCCTCAAGAGAGGATCTTTCTAGCCTTAAATTTTATGACTCGCCCACCTGCCCCCTCAACTCATTAACAATTCGTGGACGACATCCTTTTAATGGGTACCACCACTCTCAAAGAAGCCTTATCCTTCAAAGACATTCTTTCATAATTATCTGAAGCCTCTGATACCTCCATAAATGTGGCGAAATCTAATTTGTGTTTCCTTAACACCCCAATATCCATCCAAAGGAATATAGCCAGAATCATGGAATTTCAAATTTGTAATTTTCCTTCCAAATATCTAGGTGTCCCTCTCACTGAAAAGCCCCTAACCAGCTCCATTTGGGAAGATGTCATCATCAAATTGGAAAAAATATTGGCTAACTGGACTTTTAGAGCTCTAAATCTGGCAGGACGTCTGGTGCTTGTGAATTCTATCCTGCAAGCCATTCCCCAATACATGTACTCAACTCTTGTTGCCCCCAAATCCATCTCCCGCACTATCAGAAAAATCCATAGGAAGTTCCTCTGGAGAGGATTGGAAAAAACGAGGAAGTGGGCACTTGTAGCCTGAGACAAGGTATGTAGACCCAAAAAAGAAAGGGGTCTCGGTTTAAGGGATCCATAAATTCTTAGGAAGGCCTCGGGGTTAAAAACATGGTGGAAATGGATTACCTACCCAAACTCCCTTTGGGGCAGAATCTGGAAAGCAAAATACGCTCCAACCCACCATCAAGATCATATCATAAGGCTCAGTGGATCCATCAAGGGTGCCATATGGAATCAAGCATGGGACAACAAAGAGAAAATTCAGAACCACAGTTTCTAGAAAATAGGTAACATGGAAAAGGCACTCTTCTGATAAGATGCCTGGAAACAAAGCTTGGATTTGAATCGAGACCAATTTAGATAGCTTCGGATAAATATGAAAAATAGGGGTAAGACTAAGGTCATCCACTATTGGAAGCCAAGCAACAACAAGGTTATATGGAGGGAATGGCTTGAATAGGAAGAATGGAACAACCAAAACAACCTAATGGAATGGCTTCTCGACTGAACTATAGGAAAGAAAAATTCAATTTGAAACTGAGGAGGATAAAGTTAGATGGAGGAAGAATGTTGCAGGGCACTTCAATCTAAAGAAGTCTTACAGATACATTGCGCTCCATGACCTCTGCCTACCTGAGCGCAATTGGAAAACTCTACGAGGAAGAAAGCATTGGCCAAAAATCTCCCTGTTTCTATGGCTCATCGTGCACAAAAAGATTCTAACCTAGGACAACCTAAGAAAGAAAGGTGTTATAGGTCCCTACATATGCAATCTTTGTGAGAAAAATGAGGAAACAACAAATCATCTGTTGAATGATTTCCCCTTTTGCTAACAATCTTTGGAATTTGGTTCATTTAGTTTTCAATGCTTCAGATCGAGGCATATCTTCTATTCTCAAAACCATTGAGAATTGGAGATCCTCCTTATCTGCTAACCCTTTGATCAATAGAGCTTGAAATCTTGTCCCGGGGATCATCTGCTGGGCTCTATTGAAAGAGCGGAATGCAAGAATTTTTAGGGGCACTCATAAATCGGAAGAGGTTGTCCTATCCCTCATCAAGCAAATAATCAGGGACTTCATGGCCTCCTCTAATCTTGAATCCCCTATTAACCCTCCATCTCGTGCGAATCTTCGCATTTTATGCCTCCTGGACATTCCAGTCACCCTTATCCCCTTGCTATCAAGGAACTTGAAAATGCATGGATCATATGTTCAATGGTCCCCTCTGGAGTCAGGTACACTCAAGTTGAACTATGATGGGGTTGCGAAGGGTAACCTAGGAAAAGCGAGCTTTTAGGGAGCTTTCATAAACTCTCAAGGGTAAATTATTTGGATTTATGCAGGGCATTTGGGCACCACCATAAACAAGTTAACAACACGATGAAGCTCCAAGCCCTGGCACATGGATTAGCAATAGCTGGTATCTAAAGTTTCAGGCCTATGATCATCGAAGGAGATTCAACATTGGCAACTCAAGCCAGCCAGAAATTACAACAAGGGGTGGATGTCCAAGGTGTTAGAAGCTTAAGATTAGATTGTTTAACTTCATATATCAAACGAGAAAATTATTTGGTACCCAAGGGACCTTAATATTATATTGTTCAACTTTGTCAATGAAGTTCCAGAGGATCAATAATAAATTAGACCTTGACAAATGATACCTCTACTAGGATTTTAAAGTCATCCACCAATGGAGTAACAAGAGTAGATATTGGGATCTACTGGAGGATTTTAAAATTGATAATATGAGCTTGATGTCCTCTCATTTTTTTGTATTACAAGCAAAGCAAAATCGAATAGAGGTAGAGCAAGCTCTAGCTATTTTATTCTCTCACTATAGGAAGAAACACCCTTTAAGGTAATTCTCACTCAACAAGTGTACCATATCTGAGAGGGATCACTCCATATAACAATGCCCCTCATTACCTGGACTTAAGGAAATTTACAAGGAAGCAAGGTATGAGGTTAAAAAAACATACTTCATTGGTGCTAAAAAGACTTGGCAACCTGGGCCATTAGGTATGGTGCAATAACCCTTCTTTTCTTTTAATTGTTGGTCTCGTATGTATTATTCTCAATAAAAACCTCAATAATTGCAATATTCAACAGTTCCATGGCAGCCTCTCAACCCTCCTTTGGTTCAATACCTTGCACCCTAGCCAAAATGACATGTTCCTTCATGAGCTAAACCATGGTGGGGACCTGATCCCCTTAACGAAATGCCTATAAAAATCCTAATGCAAAAAACTAGTTACAACTTCCTTCTAATATACCCATGAGTAGTCCTTCGTTGCGTCCTCAACTACCTGTACAACCCAACCTCACCCCAATCATAAGGCAATTCAATATGTTGAAACTCCAATTCTCCCTACCTATTGCATTTCACCCGTGGAATGTAATTAGATTCAGTTATGATTGAGAACGGTAGTGACCCCCACTATTTCCCCTATCATAAAAGAAAACAAGGAAGAAAACCTATGAGGGGAAGAAAATTTAGTTCAAGGATATTTAGTAAACTAGTAGCTTGAAACAACCGATATAACCATTGATGTTGAAATGGTTGACGAAGTTGTAATAGTTGGCACTACTGCCAATAAAACTGCAACAACTAGTGCTACTGTAACAAAAAATATTGCATTGGTTGTAAAACCTATAATAATTTCTAGAAATGAGACTTATTTGGGTCCTCCTTACCTTGAAAAATTAACTGAGGTCAATGATACCCCTCAAGTTGAATCTAAATTCCTAAAGGAGTTAAAAAAACTTACATGTTGGGATCCATTTACTGTAAGCAATATGAGATGTCTGTATTCATGCCAAAAGAAATAAGGAGTTTTGTGTTAAAAATCTAGGTAGTAAACTTTGGGATCCTCCTACTATGCATCTTATTAAGAACTTATCAGAACTAATATTAGGGAACAATGTATCTGCAAAATATGAAGATCCTGGGAATCCAACTGTAGTTGTTCACATTGGTGGAACAACTCTCCCGAATACCCTGATTGATCTAGGTGCAAAAATCAACATAATAACCAAGGAATTTGTAGAACTATTTGGGCTTACCAATATGTGACCGAACCCTACTATTTTGGAACTAGAAGATAGGTCTAGAATCCAACCTGAAGGAATATTGGAGGAAGTTATCATCTCGGTAGATTCCTGGAAGTACCTAGTATATTTTATGGTGCTTAAGCCCAAGACATGCCTAGGAGGACATCCTTTAATTCTAGGCAGACCATGGATGGCTATTGTAGATGCCTTCATCAACTGTAGGTTTGGTCGTATGACTATCTCTTATGGTCACACTACCAAGGACCTTGTTCTTTACCCTCCAGCTAAACCAAGTTATGAATTTGAGAATCCTTCATGGCCCTAGTCTGACTTGGAAGAAGATGATGCACGACCAATACTCACTATAGGAAAATATTTGTATTTTAAAAATGAGACTGAAGGCAATGTCATTAGCAATTTTATCAATGACCCTTATAATGTTACACCACCAATATCCCAATTGATGAGTTTTATTATAGAAAAATATAATGAGAAAGAAACTCTTTATGATTCTATTACATTAGAAATACCTACTACTCCTAGTCTTAAGGGTGTACCGGTGAAGATTGAGTATTGGAAAACCCTAAATATCAACCCTCATTTATCCCCTAAGCGAAAAGAGAAATTAGTGTTGTTACTCAGAGAGAATAAAGAAGCCCTTATGTGGGATTATAAGACATGAAGGGCATCCATACCTTTTCTAATCATCATATTTATTTAAAGGAAGGATCCTGACCTGTCCGACAACCTCAACGAAGAACGAACTTCAAAAGAGCTTCAGAAATTCTTAGATGAAATGATTCATCTATCCTATTTATGAAAATCAGTGGGTATCTCCACTTATTATTGTTCCCAAGAAAAATGGAAAGTGGAGAATCTGTGTGGATTATATGGTGTTGAAAAAGCCACTCAAAAGGACCATTTCCCATTACCCATTATTGATCAGGTCCTAGACGCTATGTATGGTAAGTAATTATTTTCTTTCTTGGACGAATTTAGTGGCTATAATTAGATACATATTGCTCTTGAAGACTAGGACAAAACTGCTTTCACTTGCCCCTGGGGTACATTTTCTTAAAGGGTCACACCTTTTGAACTTTGTAATTCACTGCAACATTCTAACGAACATTGATAGCAATTTTTGCTAACATGGTCAATGACTGTCTGGAGATCTTTATGGATGATTTTACACCCTGTGGGAATGATTTTGATGAAACATTGCACATTCTTGAAATAGTACTCGAGTGTTGTATACAAACCCACCTTTGTATCAATACTAAAACATGTCATATGTTGATGACCGAAGGCATTGTTTTAGGTCATTATCTCTCTGCTCCAGGTATTAAGGTTGATCCAACAAAGGTAGATTTAATTATGAAAATCCATACTAAAACGAAAGAGGTACATAACTTTATTGGGTAGGTAGGTTATTATAGATGATTTATAGAATTTTTTTCCAAAATTTCATTTCCATTGTTTGCCCTGCCAACAAAAGATAATGAGTTTCAATGGATTGATAAATGTAATAATGCTTTTGAATAATTGAAAATATTTGTAAAAATAACATCTATTTTAAGAGGACCTAATTAGAGTTTTTCATTCCACATCTCCACTAATGCTTTTGATACAACCAGTGGAGTTGTGTTCGGACAACAAGAGGGAAACAAGCCATATACCATGTATTACATCAACAGGAATTTGGCTCTCGTGGAGGTAAATTATATAGTAACAGAAAAATAGTTTCTTGTCATTATTCATGCTATTAATAAATTTAGGCACTGCATAAATTGTTATCAAAATTCCTTGCATACTGACCATTCAACTATCTAATTCTTAATGAATCAACCAATTACAAATGCTAGGGTTACTAGGTGGTTATTGTTACTACAAGAATTTGATACCACCATTATAGATAAACCTGGGAACGATAATGTTGTTGCAGGTTTTCTTTCTAGATTGACTCATGTTATGATCCAGATTTATGCAGGAACGCAACAGAATACAAATATAACAATAGATACAGAGATGCAGCAGAAGTAATGCTTCATTTTATTAATAAATGAATGACTGAAATAAGCTTACAAACATAATGGAAACAAGCTAGGGCGTTGGTAGCGTATCTCTGAGAAGAGACGTGGCATACGCAGGCCTTTGAACTATGTTACATTGAGGCTCGCAGGCCTATTACAGACATAATAGAAAAAGATGAGCTATGGTACTGGCAGCGTATCCTTGAGAAGAGATGTGGCAGCTACCAGCCCTTGAACGATGTTACAATGCAGACATGATGGAGATGTGGCGAGCTAGGGCACTGGTAGCGCTTATCTCTGAGAAGAGATGTATCGGCTCCCAGCCCCCTCAACTGTATTACAATGAGACTCGAGGGCCTATTTATTGTTGAGAAACAATGTAGAATCCGAAACGTCCAAAACCGTAACCATAGGAGATGAAGAGCCAAAACTGTGGGCCCCGTTTGGGTAAATTGGTGGTTCAACTTCCCAGGGACGTAAATTTGGCATCCGATCTCCGTTTGACGCGCTCAATAGCTCGTTAGAAATATCTATCCAAGGAGTACAATTTTTGAACGAGCAACATCGGTCCATGGACCCATGTTGCTCTCCGTTTTCCCAAAAAACGTCGTTTAGGGCCTCAAAACGACTCCGGAAGTTTAGGACCCAAAAAACTGCTATAAATAGTAAGTTGTGCTGAAACTTACAAACTGAAATAACTAATGGTGGGGGTTCAAATGGACTCGATGGGTGGCCACCAATATCCACCTGGATTATTAATGCCCCAAAACGGCTCCAGGTGTGCAGGACCCGAAAACCTACTGTTGACGGGAAAATTTGTCCGGCCAACAGTAGGGGATCTCCCCGGTAGAAAGTCCCAATTAGACCTTCAACCGTTTGGAGTAGGGATCCCGTCCGGGGTGTGGGTCCGGCTACCACTTAAGATGACTTCCCTTCGGCCTCAAAAGAACCTTTCTGAACCTGCAGACAAACACTTATTCACATGATACAGAATACAGGATTGATGTGTTAAACATGAATCATACACTATGCGTAGCAAGATTACAGATGAAGAACGTACACCTCAAGAGATGTCATTAGCAACACATCTTTTGTGGGGTAATGCTTATAAGGTAGTCTGATCACAAAGGAAATAGTTCTTTATGATAAGATACCTCTTTACTTCCTGAAAGATAAAACGAAATGCTAACAAAATAGTTCATTAACATTCATTAATAGAACAGATGACAAAAATGAACATCATTGATACAACACAGATAGCCATGACGCATAAATGATGACATGAAGAGTGCAGCTTCATTAATCACAGGATGTTCTGAAGCTGTACAAGGAATACACACAGTGTTCGCACAGCAAAACACATCATAACCATAGGGTGTTTTAACAAGAATCTATATTCATATGCTCAAGTGTAGAATCTTTCAATACAATACATGTAGCTCTTGAGTTTCCAAAAAAGAAAAGCCCTTTTACAAGTTCCCGGAGGAAGTATTTATAGGGCAAAGCTTGCCCTCTGGGGTTCCTGACTTTTCAGCTTCCCGACGGTTGGGCTTTCTTGCGACCCAAGGCAATGTGCGACCTGCGACCTCAGTGAATATACGACCTGCGACCTCATTGGATTTGCGACCTGCGACCTCGGAAGATGTTGCGACCTGCGACCTTGGGCAGTTGTGCGACCTCGCGACTTGTGACCTTGCGACCTCCTTGGATTTGCGACCTCGCGACCTAGGCAGATTTGCGACCTGCGACCTCATTGGATTTGCGACCTGCGACCTCGGTAGATGTTGCGACCTGCGACCTTGGGCAGTTGTGCGAACTCGCGACCTTGGGGATGTGCGACCTTGCGACCTCCTTGAATTTGCGACCTGCGACCTTGGGCAGTTGTGCGACCTCGCGACCTGCGACCTTGCGACCTCCTTGGATTTGCGACCTCGCAACCTTGGGCAGTTGTGCGACCTCGCGACCTGCGACCTTGCGACCTCCTTGGATTTGTGACCTCGCGACCTAGGCAGATTTGCGACCTGCGACTTTATTGGATTTGCGACCTGTGACCTTGGCAGATGTTGCGACCTGCGACCTTGGGTAGTTGTGCGACCTCGCGACCTGCGACCTTGCGACCTCCTTGGATTTGCGACCTCGCGACCTAGGCAGATTTGCGACCTGCGACCTCATTGGATTTGCGACCTGCGACCTCAGTAGATGTTGCAACCTGCGACCTTGGGCAGTTGTGCGACCTCGCGACCTTGGAGATGTGCGACCTTGCGACCTCCTTGAATTTGCGACCTGCGACCTTGGGAAATGTTGCGACCTGCGACCTTGGGCAGTTGTGCGACCTCGCGACCTGCGACCTTGCGACCTCTTTGGATTTGCGACCTGCGACCTCAGCAGATTTGCGACCTGCGACCTTGGGCAGATCAGTGAGTTCCTTGGAGTTTCGCCAGCATCTACTTGTTTTGAAAATGGTCTCCTTGTTTGCTGGGGAAAACCTTGGCTCTTATGTGCAAACAGAGAGGTTCTTCCCTCTGGGGTTCCTGACTTTTCCGCTTCCCGACGGTGGGACTTCCTTGCGACCCAGTATTTTTGTGACCTGCGACCTGAGCCGTTGTTGCGACCTGCGACCTAGTCGCTGGGTCGCTGGGTCGCGCCGTCGAGCATTTACCAAGGGGTGCGACTTCGCGACCTCCGCGACTTGCGACCCAGGGCAATGTGCGACCTTGCGACCTCCTGGGATTTGCGACCTGCGACCTCGACAGATGTTGCGACCTGCGACCTTGGCAGATGTTGCGACCTGCGACCTTGGGCAGTCGTGCGACCTCGCGACCTTGGTGAACTTGCGACCTACGACTTAGGCAAATTTGCGACCTCGCGACCTTGACAGATGTGCGACCTTGCGATCTCCTTGTATTTGCGACCTCGCGACCTCGTTGAACTTGCGACCTTGCGACCTCGTTGAATTTGCGACCTGCGACCTTGGTAAACTTGCGACCTACGACTTAGGAAAATTTGCGACCTGCAACCTACGACCTCAGCAGATTGGCGGCCTGCGACCTAAGCAGATTTGCGACCTGCGACCTCAGCAGATTTGCGAGTTCCTTGGAGTTTCGCCAGCATCTACTTGTTTTGAAAATGGTCTCCTTGTTTGCTGGGGAAAACCTTGGCTCTTATGTGCAAACAGAGAGGTTCTTCCTGCAATAAAATAACCCAGGTTACATGTCTTCATGATTTGAATAATAATAATAATGGGGCAACATTAATTAATTGCACAAACAAAAACGATGACTTTAGACCCCTGTGTGGAATATTACAACATCATAATTACTCTTCAATAATGATGACCACAGATGAAACACACGAAATTAACAAGCTTAAGAGAAGTGTTCAAGCAACATGCTTAATGACCTACAGCAGGACGGCTTTTACTCGTCAATACACAAAAGGTTTCTATTTAACATATGCATGGCAGCCTCGCTACACTTGGCGCGACTGCGACAAGAGTGTTCGGGCGCACGCTGGATGTAGATGTGCCACCGGTGGGCAGCCATTGAAGGATCTGAAAAAAAATTGTCCATCATCGCGTTCCTCTGTTTCTCGAGGGCATCCTCCAGCAAGATTTTGACAGGATCTCCTGCTCCCTCGTCTTTCTTTCCTTCCGCCATTGGGGGTCGTCGGGGTTGCGAAGTTGAACTCCTTATACCCTGGTCGCGTTGGGGACATGAAGAGAAAAACAGAGAAAGAGCATACCCCCTCTGATACCACTGATCCGGATTTATGTAGGAACACAAAAGAATACAAATATAACCATAGATACAAAGATGCAGCGGAAGTAATGCTTCATTTTATTAATAAATGAATGACTGAAATAAGCTTACAAACATACTGGAAACAAGCTAGGGCGCTGGTAGCGTATCTCTGAGAAGAGATGTGGCATACGCAGGCCTTTGAACTGTGTTACATTGAGGCTTGCAGGCCTATTACAGACATAATAGAAAAATATGAGCTATGGTACTGGCAGCGTATCCCTGAGAAGAGATGTGGCGGCTACCAGCCCTTGAATGATGTTACAATGTAGACATGATGGAGATGTGGCGAGCTAGGGCACTGGTAGCGCTTATCTCTGAGAAGAGATGTATCGGCTCCCAGCCCCCTCAACTGTATTACAATGAGACTCGAGGGCCTATTTATTTTTGAGAAACAATGTAGAATCCGAAACATCCAAAACCGTAACCATAGGAGATGAAGAGCCAAAACTGTGGGCCCCGTTTGGGTAAATTGGTGGTTCAACTTCCCAGGGACGTAACTTTGGCATCCGATCTCCGTTTGACGCGCTCAATAGCTCGTTAGAAAGATCTATCCAAGGAGTACAATTTTTGAACGAGCAACATTGTTCCATGGACCCATGTGGCTCTCCGTTTTCCCAAAAAACGTCGTTTAGGGCCTCAAAACGGCTCCGGAAGTTTAGGACCCGAAAAACTGCTATAAATAGTAAGTTGTGCTGAAACTTACAAACTGAAATAACTGATGGTGGGGGTTCAAATGGACTCGATGGGTGGCCACCAATATCCACCTGGATTATTAATGCCCCAAAACGGCTCCGGGTGTGCAGGACCCGAAAACCTACTATAAATAGTAAGCTGTGCTGAAGCTGAAAAACTGAAAGAATTGATGCTGCGGGTCCAAATGGAATAGGTGGGAGGCCACCGATATCCACCTGGATCATGTTAATAATGATTTGCCTGTTGAAGATTCTTTCCTAGATGAGTATCTCTTTGCAGTATCTACTTATTCACCCTGGTATGCAAACTTTTCCAACTAGCTTGTTGCAAGAAAGTTTCCACATCACCTTTCTCCTAGGGAAAAGAGAAAAAATGTTTAGCAAAGTGCTTGGTTTTTCTAGTTGGAAGGGAACCTTTTTCACATTGGTTTTGATCAGTATATTAGGATATGCGTGAGGGAGGATGACGTTCATGACATTATTAAAGCCCACCATGATGGACTGTGTGGAGGACATTTTGCAGATAGGAGAACATGCCACAAGGCGTTGATATGGTTTTTTTTTGGCCTACTATGTTCCGAGATGCAAGGAAATATGTGCAAGGATGTGATGATTGTTAGAGTATGGGTCAACCTACTAAATCATATGAGATGCCATTACAACCTCAACTTGTGGTGCAACCTTTTTAGAGATGGGATTTATATTTTGTGGGACCAATTAATCAACAGTTTATGTCACCAAGTGGGTGGAGGCCAGAGCATTCACGAGGGAAACTAAACATGTTGTTTCATACTTTTTGTTTGAATAAATATTTGCTTGCTGTGGAGTGCCAAAAGAGATATTTGCAAATGGAGGAGTACATTTCACCTCTTGACCGATACATGATATTTTTCAGAAAGTATAGGATTCATCACAAAGTCACTTCACCTTACCATCCATAAGTGAATGGGCAAGTGGAGAGTACCAATAAGGTACTTGAAGCTATTCTCACGAAGATTGTGGAAGGCCATCAAAGAGATTAGGTGGAGATACTTCCTGAAGTATTATGGGCTTACAGGACTATTTGGAGAAACACTACAAGATTCTCTCCTTATGGACTGGTCTTTGGTAAGAATCTTATATTTTCTATTGAATTTGAAATCAAAACAGTCAAAATTGCCCTCGAAGTAGATTTAGACTTGATTACAACCCAAAGACATCTATTGTAATAACTAAATAAATTGGATAAGCGTTTATTTGTTGTGTAATGAACATATATCATTCAATAACAACGTGCCAAGTGGCATGACAAGTTTATTAAGAATAAGTTGTTTCAAAAAGGTGATTGGGCCTTATTATATGATTACAGATTTAAAGATTTCAAGGGCACTAGATGGATAGGTCCTTATGAGGTAGAAAGAATATTTGACAATGGGATTTAAAAATTGACAACCATTGATGGCTCTCAAACATATGTTCTTGTTAATGGACATTGTCCAAGGTTGTATCATAAGCCTACCTCTAAGGATTAATTTTTCAACATTGTCTCAATTGAAAATTTAGACCTTTAAATTGTTGGGGCAAGGGAAACTTTTCCTATGCTTCCAACCACTTAGTTTCATCAAAAAAAAAAAAAAAAAAAAAAAAAAAAATCTAATGGTAAAACCCCTTTTAGGGTTCCATTGGATGGAAAAGCAAAGAAAAATAAAATTCATAGTGATGAAAACCCCTTTGAGCTTCTATTAGATGCTTGTGGTGACTGAAAACCATCTTGACAGTGGTCAAAAAATCCTTTTCTTCCCTCTCTAACAACACTATGATATATCTTATCTACGTGCAACTCATTTATTGTTTGAATCTTTTGTTGTTACAGACTTCATTTTAAAACTCATCATAAGTTCCCATGTATAAGATTTGACTGTTACAGTTTCTCAAGGTCTTGCTGATACAACTGAATACATGGCCAAGTTATCTATATAGTTTCATATTGTTGTTGTTGATACATATTAAGGATATTTTTTCTTGGTTTCCATCACAAACTTACAAACATACTTTTGTACCTGTATATTTGACAACATAGTTCTGAATTTGATACACTAGATCTTGTTGTCACAAAAGTATTCCTTCTCATTGCATCCTTTGAATTTTACCAATTGATAGGCACCACGCATGAGACATTGTACAACATTGATCCAATAATTTTCCTTGTACATACCTATGTCATCATAATGGTAAGTCGACGATAGGTATGTCTGATTGTCATTTACTTGTAGGATTTGGATTTAAAGGGCGATATAACTTTTCTATTACACAAGTCAAGGATGGATATTATAATTAAGTTGAGGGGAGGAGTGTACTCGTCTATCGTATGACACACTAAATGCACCCCAATTTGGTAATTACCATTTAACTGAAGTGTGATACACCCTATCTTAATTTAGTAATTACAAATTGTTGTTGTTACTCCTGTTGTCACTTCTGAAAACCAATGTGACTACTTGAATTTATTCCTAGTAGTTGTCATTTATGACAAAAAGCCAAAATTCAATAAAAAGGGTAACCATGACCATTTTCGAATTCCATCTGACTAATATTATCTACCTTAGCAAGCATTTTTGTGTACTAAGTGTGGCCCTGTAACAATTTTTGGGCAGTAACAATTTATGAGGAGTAACAATTTTTGAGCATTAACAGTTCCTAAGTAGCCATGGGAGGAGAAACAATGCATCATGAATCTGATTCCATTAATGTGATGTTACACCATCCAGAAGCCCCAAATATATTTCAGAGAGAAAGTTGGTTAGATTACTCTAAGAAGTTGTAGGGTTTCAGTGAACAGATTGCCTTAGCATTTACATAGGCTCTTAATGAACATAAATCATAGGTCACAGGGTTCAAAGTTTCTATTAAAAAGGATATGTGTTATCCATGAAAATACCTCCTCATCATCTCAAAGGATAATATTATGGCTATGATTGAAATACACCCATTTACACCCCCTTTTTCCAGCCTATTTAAGACTATAATGCAAGTTATATACCATGAGGACCATGTTATCCTAGTCTATAACACTTTGTCCCATTCATCTTACTTTTGTTACCAAATTCTCACTCAGTCACAAGGCTAAAGCTCGAGTTAACTCACTTTTGCACTCTTGTTCAATTAAGGAAACTCATATGGTGGAATGTGATCTATTTATCCTCATTTATAACTTTTTCCTAAACAAACAAAGCATACAAAAGTAGGAAAGAGCCATAAAGCATGGGGAATCCTTTTCCTAAGCATAAAATAATCTCAAAAGTAGATAGAAGAATTTCTATATGATGAAACATTATTCACCTCAAATATTCTCCCCAAATTGAACTAAGGAGGAATTTGGAATCTGAATAGCCTTCACTTGCCTATATATTGGTGGCTTGGCCATTGAGAAAAGGATCGAAATTCATTATACTGTTATGTTTTTGAGATCTAACTTGAGAGAGAGATTTTTTGGAGCCAGGAGATGGAGGAGGTGTTTTTGCCACTACATTTACTGGTCGTATTTCCCTTCCCATTTGATTAATATACATCGATTGTTCTTGCTTCCTAATTGTTGTCTAATGATTAATTCTTATGTTTAACTAATGATTTATTTGAAGTTTGGATTATATTTATTTATTCAATAATCTGTAGATGTTTCTTATAGTTTTGATTAATAAGATTATTATGCTGTGATGATTTGATTGTTTTCTCTTTATGCGCACGATCAGGTATTGGAGAAGCTAGGAGTGCTTCCCAGCTACATTGACCACTCCAACAGATCTGCATGCGAGTACCCATAAGCACTCATTCTCATATTCTTAATCTCTATTCTACATCTTGGCTTATTGAAAATATCAAGCCTTATAACACTCTTTCCCTTACCATGTTTGCCCTAGGTTTCGAGGAGAACCTGAGAGATTTTTTTGTTTGTCCAATCAAACATTAATCCCCATTGCAGAATTGGTGACTCCAATGGGGAGAATTCTTCTTCCTGATTTATTTTTCCATCTCCGAAATTCCCTCTCTTTGATTTTGCATTTACTTAAATTCCTATCCATTTTTTGTATGATTAATAGTGCAACTGATTTGAGCACTTTTATATGACCCAAACCGTCTTATTTTGAGTTAAAATTGTGTAGCATTGTCTACAGTGTACATCAAAACGTTTGTTAGGTCCCTATAATACTAGTGTATCCCCCTTATTGTTATTGATATTTTAACCTCCTTATTGTTATTGATAGTTTAGCCCCCCTTATTGTTATAGTTATGCCCATGTATCCCCCTTATTGTTATTATTTTTATCCATAGAAACCCAGTATTGTTATTGTTGTGCCCTTACATTATTATTGTTATGAAGGCTTTGATTATATTGTGACCCCTTAAACTCTTATATATACAAAGGAGGTCTTGGCATTTGAATCATCCAAAAATTGTTCTTTTTTGTAATGTAAAGGAGGTTTCACCCATGAAAAGGCTAATTTTTAAGTCATTTATCTATCTTTTCTTCTACTTTGTGAGCTTGTTGCATAACATTTGGTATCAGAGCTTTGGATTCTAGGGTTTCGCTTCTTTAAACAAGACACCTTGGAATTTTTGCTATAATTTTTTTTTCTATGAAGCTTCAAAAGATGAAATTGCAACCAGGTGGAGCTGAAATGTTGATGAACCTCATGTACGAATTTCAATTCTTGGTTTGCTATAGTTTCAGAGATATGATCAGAGGAGGTTAAGTTTTTTGCAGGCTCTAGAATTTCATCTCAAACAGGTGACCTAGGGAAAATTTTCATAACTTTCTTTTCAGGCATTGGATTTGAATTCTATAAAATTGTTTGAAATTGCATGGAATGTAATTTTTCCTGTATCACTTTCAAAGCCAAATTTTGAAACAATGACACGTGGAATCCCATACAACTTCGCTCTACTGAACCAGTCCATAACCAGGCCATCGTGGGATATTTGGCATAACTCTATATTGAAGAATCCAATATTGGCCTGACTTGTGGCATTGGAAAGAAGATTTAGATGGCTACAAAAAGACCTAACTTTAGACTTTGGAGATCAGAAATTACAGAGTTACAAGCATTGGAAGATCGAGCTCCTAAAAGAAAGAAAAAGTTGTGTAATTTTTTTTTTTAAATTGCATAAATTTAAAAAATTAGTTTGAAGTGATTTCAAGGGAATATTGAAGCATATATATTAGTATTGGGTTCTAAAATTCCTCCCAAAAAAAACGATTCCACACCCATTAAGCCCTCATAAATATCTACTATGACACATGAATTGGAAGAATTGCGGCATCATATATCAAAATTACGGGACCAAGTGCAACAAATTTCACTCTCACAAAGAGCAACCAAATATGAACTAAAAGGTGACATGGATGGTTTAAAATGCGACATTTATGGTTTAAAATGTGACATGAATGGTTTAAAAGAATACATGGAAGGTTTGACAAAGTTGCTACAAGAAATGCTTCCTAATGGTGAAAGGGTATTCCATGAAACTAATGATGAGAAAAAAAGGAATGCCAAACATGATTTTAGAGGCTCCAATGTTGGGTTTAAGATTCCAAATATAAATTTGAGGAAGTTTGATGGCAAGGATCTGGTAACATGGATACTACAAATGGAGCAATATTTGATCTCCGTGCAACACACACAAAAGGTACACGTTGCAACTTTGTATTTAGAAACCCAATAAGTTTGTATGGTATCAATGGCTATTTTCTCGTAAGCCACTTATCACTTGGTCAATTTTTAAAAAGGAAATGATAGCACATTATGAGGATACAAAGAGCAACACCTTCTTTAGCCAATTGATAAATCTTAAACAAAAGGGTTCAATGGTGGAGCACATTGAGGACTTCCAAAAATTGAATATTAGGGTAACTAATATTCCAGAGGAGCATAGGATTGATGCCTTCATAGGGACTTTAAAGTATAACATCAAACATGAGGTTTGCCTTTGGGAACCTGATTCATTGGAGAAGGCATTCAGGGTGGCAAGAAAAGTTGAAAGAAAAATTATGGCAAAAAAGAAGTCTACCACTCACAACTATAAAGATGAAAGTGTTGCTACTCCTAGCCTTCCACAACCTACAAGGTCGACACCACAAAAATTGGAGGAAAAAGGAGAAAAAGGGTTTTGTTATAGTTGTGATAGCAAATACACTAAAGGTCATAAGTGTGCTGAGAATAAATTATTTTACATATATTGTGAAAATGAGGAAAAAAAGGAACAAGAAACACCAAAAGAGGAGGATATACACCAAGAACCAACCCCAGAGAAAGAAGAAATGAATTTGACCATATCTTGCAATTCATTGGAAATATTTATCACTCCTTAAGCTCTCAAGATAGAAGGATATATCAAGACGAAAAAGGTAGTAGTGTTGATTGATTCAGGTAGTACCCATAATTTTATTCATTGTAAGATAGCCAAGGAAGAGATTGCTTCTTATATCTAGCACTAGAGTTTCAAGTGATGGTTGCAAATGACAGAACTATAAATTTATCTAGAAAGTTCCATAATATCAAGCTAACCATGGGGGAATATGTATTTCTTTGTCCAATGATTTCCATGTCAATGAGCGGTGTTGATGTTGTACTAGGAGTCCAATGGTTACAATATTTGGGGATGAAAGATTTTAATTTTCAAGAATTTTCTTGAATTTTTTTTGGGAAGGAAAGGAAGTTGAATTAAGGGGTTTCGCAGGGAAAACATGAAATATAACCAACTCTAATTTCATGAAAAAGCTTTTGAAGATATAACAACAAGGCATACTTTCACAATTATGCTCACTAGAGGTTCAGACATCGAAATCATATATTTCTCCAGGTCTCCAAAAAGTCTTGGAAAATCATTCCAAGGTTTTTTGAGACTCCCAAATCCTCCCACCTATTCATTATCATGATCATGCTATTCATTTGATTCTAGGAAGTGTTCCTCCAAACATCAAGACCTATTGATATCCTTATGCCCAAAAGAGTGAGATTAAACTTATGGTTGCAGAAATACTAGAGGTTGGTACAATTCAACCTACTCAAAGTTCTTTCTATGCTCCAATAATATTGATGCACAAGAAGGACATGTCATGGCATATGTGTTTAGATTATGGGGAGCTCAACATGCTCACTATTAAAGATAAACTCACCATTCCTGTCATTGATGAATTATTGGATGAATTACATTGAGCAATTTACATCACCAAGTTGGATCTTCATTTAGAATATCATCAAATTAGAATGAAGACTGAAGACATTCCAAAAACAACATTTATAACTCATGAGGGTAATTATGAATTTTTGGTCATGCCTTACTAATGCACCTTCCACATTTCATGGTTTGATGAATTCCATTTTCAAACCCTTCCTTAGAAATTTTGTGTTAATGATTTTTTGATGATATACTAATCTACAACAAGTCTTGGAAGGATCATGTTCAACATGTTGATGGGGTACTCAAACTATTGGAGGAGAAACAATTCTATGCAAAAACCTCCAAATGTTTCTTTGGAGTAAAAAAGATGGAATATTTGGGTCATATTGTATCTAATGAGGGTGTTAAGGTAGACCCTAAAAAAATTAAACCCATTAAGGAATGGAAAATACCTACAACCATAAAGCATCTTCGAGGATTTCTCGGGTTAACGGGGTATTATCTCAAGTTTGTTAAGAATTATGGGAGAACATTGGCGCCTCTAACATCATTATTGAATAAATATGCATTTTCTTGGACTCCAGAAGCAACTGAGGCCTTTGAACATCTTAGAGAGGCAATGTGCCAAGCACCAGTCTTAGATATGGAATACTTCACAAAAAAATTTATTATGGAATGCGATGCCTCAGGAAATGGAATTGGTGCAGTTTTAATGCAAGAAGGAAGACCCATTGCTTTTGAAAGTCATCCAATCAAAGGAAAGTATTTACACAAACCTATTTATGAGAAGGAAATGTTGGAAATACTAAATGCACTAAAGCAATGGCGACCTTACCTAATGGGAATACACATCAAGGTAAACAAATATCATGATAGTCTTAAATAATTTTTGGAACAAATATTATCTTCATAAGAACAACAAAAATGGGTCAAAAAGATGTTGGGTTATGACTTGAAATCATATACAAAAAATGGAAGCAAAATGTTGTTGTAGATGCACTCAAGAAAGGATGAGGATGTGGAAGCATTGCTTTGTGCCATTTATTTTATCCAACCTTAGTGGATAACCGAAGCAAGGGATGAATGGAAGAATAATGAAGAGGTGTGGACACTCATTCAAAAGTTGTTTCAATATCCTAGTACATATGATACATTTAGATAGAAAAAGGATTCATTATGGTACAAATATCGCTTATATCTTTGTAAGAATTGTTAACTCAAAAAAAATGTTCTTTTGGAATTGCACACCTCTCCCTTAGAAGGGAACTCAATATTTTTTAAAACTTACCACAGGCTCAAGAAGGAATTTTTTTGGGATGGCCTTAAATATGATATTCAAAAGTTTGTGGTAGAATGTTTTGTTTTCCAACAAAATAAAGTTGATACAATTAAGATCTCGAGTCTGTTACAATCTTGTTACACGTTATTTTGTCACCATGACATTTGACTGTCTATATAGGTTCATCATCAGCTATATTGTGCTCCCTTAGAGGTCAAAAACCCTAATTTTCCTAAACCAAGTCTTGGAATTGGAGAAAAGCTCATTAAAACCCTAAAAATTCTAACTCTGCACTTTTCCTATCCCTTGCCTGTGGATCCGCAGATATTTGCTCTATAGCCTACGACACATCCCGCACGTTTTTCATATTAAACCCGCGGACCTCGGTAAATAGTCAAATAAAGGAAAAAGTAAGTTCTAGAAGCCCAGCTGGTCAAATATTCTCCCAACTGGAAGCTTCTAGAGGCGCGATCAGTTCGAGCTTTATCCCTCCACTAATGGAGCTCTATCCCTCCACTCATGGATCTTATCCCTTGGTCTATGGAGCTCAAATCCCTTCATGAGAGGAATCCATCCCCCTCCTCATGGAACTGAAACTACCTCCATTTCCCTATAAATTGAGCCCATGTTTCAGTCTCTGTAGAAATTTGCTGAATAATAATTAATTTTCCACCGAGACTATCCTGATCACATACAATTCGAATTTATATGCAACACATAATCTCTTCCACTTAGATCATCAAACATGCGGAAATAAAATCAAGCGATAACACATCAAATCATCATACACATTAACACAGTATGTATGGGGAAAGCTTATAGCTGAAAACCCCGCAGCTATTGTGTATATTATAATGGAGAAATAAAGTAACAAACTCAGTACAATACTCCTCACAAGTACTCGGTACTTTCTCATACAGTTACACACAAACTAGCTCAGTTTTGAACAGGTTACTGGTTCAAAACTCACCGCCAATTGCCTTGCCTCTATTGCGCAATCCAAGCCTGTCTATATAGAGATCCAAGGTTCGAATATCCTTGGCTTGACAGTTCAATAATCATGGGAAATTCCTCCAAGTGTGGTGCAAATCTCATGCACAACTGATGTCGCCACTGATAGCTAACTCCACCCTTTCATCTACCTCTTTCACTGGTCTCCACTGAACTGATCATGCACTGTAGTGAACTGATGTGTTCTTGAGTTGAATAATGAGTTACTAATTAATGAATTAAATAATATTTAATTCACTCCACTCATAAATAATTGATTAGCTAGTTTAACTAATTGATTAGCTAGTTAAACTAATCTCAACTAGTTCAACTAAAACAAACAGAACACAACTCCACTATCTGTCTCATTAACTCCACCAAACTTTTGCCACTGAAGTCCTAACTGAAGTCAACCATGCATGATGCCATAAAACCCTTGGAATAGCGTAATTCCTCTGTCAGATGCATGAGCCACTTCCAAGGCTCGAACTGAAGTGCTCCAAGAGAGTAAACTGAAGTTTATAGTCCAAATATTATTAAGGGTAAATAATATTTGACTTCCCTATTTTTAGGAAAGGCAGTCTAAAAATAGACTTCGACCTCTTCGACCTATAGGTCACAAAAATAGAGTCCCATCTATTTTTACCAACATGACCAATACTCCAAGAATCTCAAACTGGAATCCACGAACCATGCTCCATATGTCTAAAAATAGACATAGTCTAAAAATAGACTTTGCGCCAAAATTCGCCGGGCCCACTTAGTGAAGGCGACTTCATTTCACTAAGCTCCATCATCTTGCTGCATTTTCAACAGTCTCAAGGGTAGAATGAGTACCTTGTATACATACATATTAGTTGCTAAAGAATTTCTTAAAGAGAGAATACTCTCTATACTAGCCATTTTTTGATATGAGAATTATCACACACTCATGTCCATAAATTTATGCTAGTTTAGAGAGAAGAAGGCTTATCAATTTGAGAGAGAACGATTGTTCAAGTCCCCAGAAGAACTTGTATAACATCAAGGTGAAAGGTTGTAAGGTTACTTCTTATTATACAAGTTAATACAAATGGATTTCATTTTCTCATTGAATTGTTCATGTATCTATTTGAATATTTCAATTCTTGGATTCATTGATCACTGAGATAGATTAGTGTTTTCTCAATTATTATATCTTGCAGGTGCTTTTAATCTTTTTATCTATCTTTGATCGCAAGTTTCACATGTTGAAGTGACCTCTATTGGAGCGACTGGATAGAAGATTTCGGCAAGCGTTGGACTTTAAGTAAGGGCATGTCCTCGTACTTTGTTATTAATAATTCTGAATCACAAATGATCTAGAGAAAATGGTTTGCATTTCGTTGTTTGTTTCTAGATATCCTTAGGATACTAGGGAGATCATTCTTGTCCGCAAGAAGGATTTATCCCTAGCGGAGTCGCCATTTTTTTATGCGGATAAATCCTTCTTACGGACAAGAACGATCTCCCTGGTATCCTAAGGATATCTAGAAACAAACAACCAAATGCAAAACATTTTCTCTAGATCATCTGTGATTCAGAATTATTAATAACAAAGTATGAGGACATGCCCCTACCTGAAGTCCAACGCTTGCTGAAATCTTCTATCCAGTCGCTCCAATAGAGGTCACTTAAGCATGTGAAACCTGCGATCAAAGACAGATAAAAGGATTAAAAGCACTTGCAAGATATAATATTTGATAAAACACTAATCTATCTTAGTGATCAAGGAATCCAAGAATTGAAATACTCAAATAGATACATGAACAATTCAATGAGAAAATGAAATCCATTTATATTAACTTGTATAATAAGAAGTAACCTTACAAACTTTCACCTTCATGTTATACAGGTTCTTTCGAGGTTCTGAACAATCATTCTCTCTCAGATTGACAAGCCTTCTTCTCTCTGAACTAGCATAAAGTTTTTTTTTGTAAGTCAGCAGTAGTATATTAAGCAAAGAAACTGAGGTTACATAGGTATACAAAATGGCCCGAGACCTTTGGAAGACCATAGAGGTTCCCAGGCCCGCTCATCTGCATGCTTATAGACAGTATAGCTCTAAACATAGCTCCTGCAGAAGGCATAAGCCAAAGAAAACAACCTCCAGGCCAACCACGCAGGGTTTCCTATGGTCGGAAAAGAACTGACAAAAAAAAACCTACTAATGGCAGAATAATGGCCATGTACACACTGTTTAAAAACTATTAATAGGCAGGAATTAAACCATAAAGAGAAAGCAAACATCACGGAATTGGATTAGAAGCACTAGATTGACCAGCATAACTAGCATAAAGTTATGGACATGAGTGTGTGATCATTCTCATATAAAAAATGGCTAGTATAGAGAGTATGCTATCTTTAAGAAATTCTTCAGCAACTAATATGTATGTCTACAAGGTACTCAGAATACCCTTGAGACTGAAACATGAGCTTAATTTATAGGGAAATGGAGGTAGTTTCAGTTCCATGAAGAGGGGGATGGATTCCTCTCATGAATGGATTTGAGCTCCATAGACCAAGGGATAAGCTCCATGAGTGGAGGGATAGAGCTCCATTAGTGGAGGGATAAATCTTGAACTGATCGCGCCTCTAGAAGCTTCCATTTGGGAAAATATTCAACCAACTGGGCTTCTAGAACTTACTTTTTCCTTTATTTGACTGTTTATGGGGGTTCGCAGGTTTAATATGCAAAACGTGTGGGATGTGTCGCAGGATATAGAGAAAATATCTGTGGATCTACAGGCAAGGGCTAGGAAAAGTGCGGAGTTAGAATTTTTAGGGTTTTAATGAGATTTTCTCCAATTCCAAGACTTGGTTTAGGAACATTAGGGTTTTTGACCTCTAAGGGAGTAGAATATAGGTGATGATGAACCTATATAGACAGTAAAATGTCATGGTGACAAAATAACGTGTAATATATTGCCCCCTAAAGTGCGAAGTCTAAGGTAGTTCTGAAGAGTGAAGTGCTTTATCTTTTAGAGGATTGGATTGAGGACACACCGGTCGAAAACCTGTAAAAACATTAAATGCAAACATATATATGTCTATCATCACTGATTTAAGATTTCCCATACTCAGATCAAAACTAACTACAAGTTCTGGTACAGAAATGACTTATAAAATTACACCAATAGTAGACACAGCATGGACGCAACCATCTATCATAAATAGTCTACTGTATCATGAATAATAAAACTCCTCCCAGCCTGGATGGTGGAAACTAGATATAGGGTCTTGATTTCCGCTTCCCGAACTAGTACGATTCTATCCATGTGATTGATTGTGTCGAATTAAAACATGGTATAAACCACTTGATTACCAGTAAATGATGAAAGTTGTTAACAAGTGTGATAGAAACCACCAACAATGACAATGGCTCTCAAAGTACTCAGTACAATCCACGAAGTGTGAATATATTATTTCCAGTCGAACACTTCACGAAATCATTCAATCGAAGTTCAATGATGCAACCTGTCGTCGAAGGCAAGAAACCTACCATTAAGGCATGCAGATCCCAAGGTATTGATAGGATTCTAGATCAAATTTCTAGATGATGAGCTGTCGTTGATAGAAAGTCACCCGTCGTAGGAAACCCTATGACACAAAACCATTAGATAGAGTTTTGAAGAAATATTCGCAAGGACTGACATGGTCAATGCGAATGGAGACAAATTTTTGCAATGAATGGTTTATTTGAACTGTCTCTTGAACACATAACGACACTGCAGATGGTTTGGTAACAATTGACCTAAAGCTAATACCCAGAAAATGGCTGAAGACTTTCAATGTGGTTTGATTAACTATTAGACAAAGGATTTTCCCAACCTAGGTACAAGTGTGACAAAAAGTGTCGTGTTCAAGAGTGGTATACTGCTTTTCAAAACAGGGGTGACAATTGGATTCATTTTCTCTCTTTCCCCCCACCATTTCTGGCAAGTACCTCTTTATTTTTGACAAGCTTGAGGAGGATAACATTTTCTTGTTGTGTAAGCTCATCCTTCGGATGAGTCCAACTTAGTATTAAAATTGAACCCTAAGAAGGAGTGGGTCGTTCCTCTTTGTAATTGATAGGTCCTTTATCGTTAAATTTTAACAAGTCCAGTACAGGTGAAACTCGGTGTTTTTCAATTTTAGGGAGTCAGAAGAAAAAAATAAGAAAACTTCGTGGTTGTACTTTTTCGTAAATTTAGTCTCTCAAGCCCGAAAAAGGATAAAATAATACAAGATAGAACTTTATTTACCATGATTAGTCAATGTATAACTTTTTTGTAAATAGTCCATTTCAGTCCGAAAAAGGGGTAAACTTATACTGAAAGGACGATTGCTCATTTCCTTTAACAAGTTCGAATAGTCAAGTACTCGGTGATCTTTTCATGTTTTGAGAGTCTGAAAAGGGCTTAAAAGAGAACTCCAGGGTTTCGCTTTTTTTGTAATTTTACAGAGCTCGAAAAAAGTGATAAAAGTATACTCGATGGTTTCACTTTTTCGTAAGTTTTAACGAGTTTGAAAAATTGATAAAAAATGTACTCATATGGCCGACTTTCAATTTAATTTACAAGCAGGAAAAGACGGAAAGAACTCGGCATTTTCATGTCTTTTACGAGAATGAAAGATATCAAAGTAATCTCGGGATTTTCATGAGTTTAATGAGTCTTGAAAATAATAATCGAAATGGACTCAAGGTAGGTTTCATTTTTATACAAGCTTGAAACATAGGAAAACTATGCTTGAAAGTGGTTTCATTTTTACACAAGCTTGAAATAGAGGAAACTATGCTTGAAAGTGGTTTCATTTTTACACAAGCTTGAAACAAAGGAAACTGTGTTTGAGATAAGTTTCAATGCCCCCCAAGTGTAACCTGCAAGAGCATGTGACCCCCAAGCTTCATTTCATTCACCTAAGTGGACTACTAGTTACTAATAGGTGGATGTAATGAAGGTTCATTTACGAGATCAGATGAAAGGTTCGACTTAACACTTATGAGATCTAATCAAAGATTTGACTCAATTAGGAGAGGATTTGTTTCATTATTAAACAAGTTTGACACAAGAAAAGAACTATGCTCATGGTATTTGTTTCATTTTTTAACGAGGTTGACACAGTAAAGAGAACTATCCTCATGATGAACTGATTCATTTTTTAACGAGGTTGACACAGTAAAAGGAATTATCCTCATGGACTTGTTTCATTTTTTAACGAGGTTGACACAATAAAAAGAACTATCCTCACGGGAACCTGTTATATTTTTTAATGAGGTTGACACAATAAAAGGAACTCTCCTCATGGTGACCTTGTCATGGCTTCCAACTGGAAGAAACACATGTCAAGGGACACTCCTCGATCATGGTTTCAAAGAGTTCTTCATCATATGGAAGAACAATTCTCTAGAAGGAACACATGTCAAGGGACTCAATAGCGATAATAACATCTTGTTCAAATAATCCCATAGGGTTTTCCATGTCAATTTCCAGATCTAAGTCAAAGGAAGTCGAGCAAACAGTGAGAGGCTCGCTTGCATTGGTAATTGAAAACATGGGACTGGTTGCCACATAATTAACCCGTAGAGGGGTAGATACCACTTCCGTATAAGGAAAATTCAGGGATGTCAGATTATTGGTAGTCGAGTCAAGACTAATGAATGAAAGCTGGTCAACAGTCACAATGTTTCCATTGTGAGGGAAATACATTACGTGAAAGAGTGTCGATACAACATCTTTCATTGTATAGATATAGTCTCGCCCAAGGAGTAAATTGAAATCCAAGGGGCCTTAGACTACCATAAGATCAATGCAGATAGTTTTACCTTCCAAGGTAATAGGAAACTTAGGAAGGATCCCTAAAAGTTCACTAATGTTTCTATTAAAAGCTGAAAGATTCTGCGTAACAGGCACAAGCTGAGGGGAACCCAAAGCTTGCCAAGTGGTTGAGGATAAAATACTAACAGAAGCACCTTCATCTACATTCGTGCGGTGCACATTCTTACCACAAGCCTTCACAATGATTTGGAAATGGATGGATGAAGGAAGACGAGGTTCTATAAGTATATTCCAATCAAAGGAAAATACCTCGGTACTTGGAGGGGGTTCAAAACAAACAGGTGAAATTCCCCCTGGTGTAGAAGAATCTGATGTAACAAGAAGAACCTGAGTGGTATGAATTTTTCTCTCTATAAGGAGAGTGGGATAGACCGAATGTGAAATCAAGTCGACCACTTGATCAACTAATGAATCATCAACCTGAGTGATATTAGTTTCACTCTTTAGTGGAAGAGTGGGATTGACTGTACTTGGAATTAGATCAATCACTTCTTTAGTTGATGGTACGTTGGGAGAAAGTTTACGGTAACCAGTTGGAAGTTTTTTCTGTGGAACAGTAAGGTTTTCCAAAAATTTTGAGGCTTCATCCATGTGAGGGAAAATGTGAGTTTGATGACTCCCTTTGCATAACATACAAGGAAACCTAACTTTTCACTTTTTCCGAGGAACCTAACAATCACTGGTTGATGGATCAATGGTAAGTTGATGAAATTTTTCAGACCATACTTCCAAGACCTTAAGAATACTAGGACAATTGATAAGGAAGTGAACACCCTTACAAAGTTTGCAAGGGTATTTGGGTGTACGATGCACATTGGAGGTTTCCTCAACACTACTAACACTTATAGCCATGGTTGGTTGATTGAATTCTTTCTTATATTGCTTCTTCTTCTTCTTCCCTTTCTTCTTCTTCTTAGCCACCTGGTTACTAGAATTAAGGTTTTTACCAAGCGAAGATTAAGAAAGGGAGGAAGACATGTTGGGCGAAGAAGGTAAAGGGTCAACATGAGGTTGGTGATGTTGAGACGGTGAACTCTGTTGAGGTGAATCATTTGTTTGGGGTGGAACAATTTGAGTATCCAAGGCCAACGAAGTTGAAAACAACCATACTAGTAAACCTATTGTAAATCTAGGTAATGAAAATGTAGCCATATAAGGAGGACCAACAGTTCCAAATCAAGGAAAAGTACTAGGATTCTCGTTAAGAGGGGTTCCTTGGTTGGTAAATTTCGGAACAATTGCCATTATATTTAACTTCAGTGAATTTATTTAACAATTCAAATTCACAATCCACACCTATGGTCTCTAAAAAGTAAAAACAAACAAATGAACACACGTTATCTAATCTAGGAGTCAAACCACACACAAACATTATGTTTTCACAGCGAAATCACTAGTTGGTGATTAAATCCAACGTCGCAGAGATAAATGTGAAAAAATAGCGGTCAGAATAGTTACCGTGACAACCTACTTAATGAAACAGACCGGTGCAAGTACCTCCACTATGCCATCTCGAAGTCCCTCCGGAAAGTCCAAGTGAGTCTAGTCAACGTCTGCTCCAGGTACAGTGGGGCCTTCCCTCCAACGTCACCTTGGGAAAAATCCTAAATATTATGGCCACTAAGGTCATCAACTGAGACAATTATACCTAGGGGAACAGTCTACGATCCGATATACATGCAAGGGCAGAGTATCAAAGCTTAATCCCCTTAAAGGCTCCTTGATATAATCCAAGGTTTACCAACAAGTGACCCCAGGTTCCTCGACAATAGCCTATCCGAGGTTTACCATTTTTAGTACGTGCACATCTGCTATCTTTCTCAATGAGATAGGTACGATTACCTCACTAGTTCCGACATGATCTCATGCTTGAATCTTTTAAGAAGAGCTTCCCAGAGCACAATTGCAACAATTGGAATTTTTCCTTACCGCAAGATGCTACTTGTTTGTTTAGTTTCTTTGGAAAGTTAACTACAACCTACTCCAACACACTAGTCTAAGCTAGATTGGTGAAAAGAGCCCTAGAAAATGTAAAAATTTCTAGATGAATTTTAATTAAGCATTGTGTTATTTGGCTGCTATTACTCAAAGGGTAAATGGATATGAAACCAATGGTGTTATGACTTGAGCCAAAACTGAATGCAATCGAATATGATAATTTAATATTTTCAATTCGATGAATCCTAATTAAAGTAAGGAAAGAGGTTCCATTCACTTCCAACAATGCAAAGATTGATAAATAAGAGAAAATATAACAAATTCTCTAATGCACTAATTTTATAAAGAAAAACTAATGCTTTTTCCAGAATGTAAACTATGCAAATGTAATCTATGCACAATTCACTTGAAAACTATGCAAATGTAATCTATGCACATTTTTCATTCATATTCTGAAAATGAGAATTCTATTTATGCAAATGTGGTCTATGCAAGAGAATTCTTAGACACAAGATGATTCTAATGTAATCTAAGAACCAATCAAGTGTAATTAAAGAAAATTGGGTGAGAATTCCAAAGGTCAAAAAAAAAAAACACTCAAAGGTGATTAGCACTTAGACACAATTTAGCCCCCCCCTTGTGAATGAGGGGGATTTTTTTTTGCAAAAACAAAAGAAAAAAGATGCAAAATTGTTAAAAGACTGAGACAAAGCTAGAAGTAATGACCAAAGGAAATCAAATTAAGAGTTTCTCAAAAAAGAGACTCAAAACACCCAATCAGCTTAACAAAGACTCACACAAAAGTTGTTGAAAGAAACTCACACATAAGAATTTGATTGTCAAGACAAGTTGGTGCAAACACATAAAATCTGGTTATCTGGCTCCTAAAAAGAGAATTCTTATTTTTTCAAAAATTTTCCACAAGTCTGCAGGTTTTAATGGAGAACAGTGCGGTACCGCGCTATTCTGAACTAAAAACTGTGGAGGCCACCGCACTGTCTTTAAATAAAAACTACAGAGGCCAGGAAAAAAAACAGAAAATATAAAAATTCAGATTTTATTTTCAGGGATTCTGATAAGTTATATACCCAAACCAGTTTTAAGACTAATCATAATTAGAAGACTCTTAAGATTCAAACTGAAAAACAAAAAGGAAAACTAAGTTCTATTCCCCAGTGGAGTCGCCATTTTTTTATGCGGATAAATCCTTCTTGCGGACAAGAACGATCTCCCTAGTATCCTAAGGATATCTAGAAACAAACAACCAAATGCAAACCATTTTCTATAGATAATTCGTGATTCAGAATTATTAATAATAAAGTACGAGGACATGCCCTTACCTGAAGTCCAACACTTGCTGAAATCTTCCATCCAGTCGCTCCAATAGAGGTCACTGCAGCATGTGAAACCTGCGATCCAATACAGATAGAAAGATTAAAAGCACCTACATGAACATAAAATAGAAAGGAGACACAACATGTAGGATATGAGCCAGGGCAAAACCTCTCACTCTTTGAGAGGAAAACCCGCATAAATTTTTCTTATAGAGCTTCCAATTGACGAATACCATGGACATGACCCTTGACCTATTTTTCCACTCCAAGACCAAAACACAGTGGTCGTTCTTCCTTGATTCTCTTCCACTTCTTCGATCTTACTTAAACTAAGATCATCTCTTCGTGGCACCAAATCATGACCACTGTAGCAGCATCAAAACATAGTGGTATACCACTGTAATATAGCTCCTTCAGATCATTTCACTATGTCCTCCATATACCATCGTCATTGTAGCACTGAGAATCATAAAATACTGAGATATCATTTCTTTCATGTATTACTTGGGATCATATTGACACACCACCGAGCTACAAAAATCTGACCTTGTCACCATACTGTCTTGTTGTCCTATCACTCGAGAATCACAGAGGTATAAGAACTGCAACTTATCTAATAACTACATAGATGTTTGAGCCCTTGACTGTGTTATCTGAATTGTGATTACCCATCGAAAATCTCAGAGATAATACTAACTTTTTCACTATTATTTATGCGAAGTCCACATGGGTATATATAGTAGTTTTTCCTTACATTTGAGCCGATATGACTATCCGAATGGGTGTGTATCCACATGTGAGCCAACATGACTTTTATGTATATGTATTGAGGCCGACCATGAAGAGGATGATTGTGCTTGTCTTTTAGAGGGCTTCTAAGTAGTGTATAGACTTAGATACATTCTTTATATGCCCAAGAGGGGTCATACATGACATTGAATCTAAAACAATAATCCCTTGCCCATGAAACACATGAATTAAGCCAATAATAGTTTATTACATCATTTGCAAGAGTCACAATTACATGTCATTATGAAGACTAAACCTAGTTACATTTTTAAACACTCCCTCTTAACTAGAGAGGTATTCATAATTGTACTTGGTCATTCTCAATTTGAAGAATCTGATTAGTAACCCATCTGTATAACATCATATTAACCAACATTGTCGCATAGCAAGGCCTTTAATAACAACTCTATGTCTCCACAAGTTTTGAGCTCAATGATGGTGAGACCAATGATTTATAGACACCTATTGTGCTATTCAACAACCCCCATTATTTTAACTTAGTTACCTTAGAAAATAATGGGGACCCTTTTTAAAATTTTAGAGTAAAAAAGATAATACCCTTAAAGTGATTCATCTAGATAGAAATAGGAATCAAAGGGGGAAAAAAACCTTGAATTTTGGCCTTAAAAGCACTCAAGCAGAGAAATATCGCAATATCGCAATTGCAATACTGCAATGAAACACATATGGCTCCTAAAAGCCACTCAAAACATGTTGCGATGTGATATATAACAAAGCACTTTTATAAAGGGAAAATCCATTTTTTTCAAACAAATTCTATAAATAAAATCTTACGAGACCCACTTCTGCCATGTAGACTATCGCAAATCACATTTGACAACTCTACCCCAACGGTCATAATGTCACCCTCCACATTTTCCTGATGCGGTATACTCTATCGCATCGCATTTTCACAAACATAACCCTTCTTTCCCAAAAACCATAATTTCCGATGCGATATACTCTATATCATCACACTTTTGCAACTTGACCACTCTTTCCCTTCATCCATTTTCGCCAATATTGCGGTTACGACATCGCAAATTGGAAAAACCAAGTCGATCGACATTTTACAAAGATTCACACACGAGCAACACTGTGATACGAAAAATCTGGTTTTAATGATGGAATGATTAGATGGGCACATCAACCCATACCGACCATTAATGCCATAACTTAATGATTTTGTAGCCCATGCCTCCAAAATGATGTGACTGCAAGAAGCATTGAATTCATGTATTAGTAGCGTGCCAAGTTTCATTCGTTTAATTGTTTCCATTACTACGTTACTTGTGCATTTTTAAAATCAAAGATGCCTCTTTCTACTTATCATTTCTCATTATTCACATGCGAGCCCAAATAAACAAAATTCTTTGGAGATGTCTAAATCTCTCAAGAAAGCTAAGAAATTGATGGCCCATGTGAATCCTGCACCTGCTACAAGCGAAATAACAAAGATGCTTCCTCTATTTGTAGACATGACATGTGGACCACAAAGTGGATCTTCCTCATGGGAAGCCATGCATAAGCTGTTTGAGGATGAGAAACCCCACAGGGTTAAAAGGAGAGTTACTGTTGATGCTTCTGATTCCTCAGAAGCTACTACAGAATAAGTGGCCAATTCTTTTTTGCATTGAATTGTTGCGTGCCCTAAAATATTACCGTACACTGATATGGTAAGATGGATAATTGACAACCTCAACATCGGGGACAAGACTTTTCTAACTAGCAGAGGAACAATGATAGGTTCCTTTAATACTGAACACTTGAAGCTGATGTACCACATCCCAGACCTAGAAAAGGTCTATGAAAAGGAATTTATGGCGCAATTCACCAGCGAGAACGAGTTAATGTCAAATCTAATCAAGCAACGGAGAATCAACCCCAATAAACATAAGAATGATGACAAGGGTATCTATTCTACTGACTCACTTGCTAGTCCCTATTGTTATGTTGCTGCAATGATGTCTAGGCTCTTTGGTTAGCCTGACACTACCAAATTTTCAGTAGAATGGGTTTCCCTAATGGAAGCAGTTACAAACTCTTATATTATGGATTGGGGAAACATTTTGCCAACAATATTTCTACTCAAATTTTGGAATACAGGAAAAATCATTCTATTCCCTCCAAAATTTTCCCCTCATTTTATATGAGTGCTTATATCATGGATGTTGTGTGTTTCACTTCATATTTTCCAGCCGTGGGCTATAAATGGACTACTTAGGATCCTATCCCAATTCATGTATAGCATAACATGTTATGGGAGTCAAAATTTGAGAACCATTTTTATAAAATTTTCCATGGAGTTATCCTCCCTCTGTTTCGAGTGTATTTAACAAGAAAGCCCCTAGATTGTCAAAAGAAGCTCAAGCTAATTTCTCTTCCATTGGAAAATGGTTTGGAGAAGAGCCGTTTACCTATATCAGAGTATTTGGGAGCCTAGCTTGGTCACATGTTTTACCCTTGTATGTTCCTGATAAGCTTCTCTTAAGAGAAGTAGCTTATCAAATTGTTGGCAACGAGTTAACTAGGTTTCTTAAGGAAGCTAAGAAAGCATCATGGCCCTCCTTTCAAATTAATTGCGGTTTTTACAGTCTGGAAAATTACAGCATGTAGTTTTAGATATCAGCCAAATTGAATGTTTGAAATTGTTTACAATTTCAAAAAGATAATACGACCCAGTTAAAGTTGCCAATAATTTTACTACCCAAGTTAAAATCAGACCTTTTGTAAATGAAGATGATGAGTTCGATGAATTATTTGGGTCAGTCGATAATTACTCTGCAATTCATAAGTTGGAAACCCTACGCCTCCATCCACAACAATTTCCAAAATTTAAATAGTATATGAAAAAGAGACTGGAAGGAATTTCATTGAAAATGCTGAAAGTATCCCAACCCTTAACACAGATGGAAAAGGAAAATGAATCGACACTTAAGGATACTGAAGTGCTTCGTAAAACTAAGCAAGATAAAACTGTCGAAGTTCAAACCATGGAAATAGATTTCCCAAGTAATCTGAATGATGTTTGGAAGGATTTTAACCAAAAACTCCAGGGAGACCAAGAAGTTATAATTACTAGTCATCAAAATATTGTGCAAACACCTCAAACTAAAAGTCAAGATGCATTCACTGTTGGGCCCCCTAACAAATTAGTAAGCATAGATCAAGTGGAATTCATCTCGGACTTCCCCTCTACAGAAATTATACTCAAAAGTGAAGAAATCCCTCCTCTGGATATATCCTATAGTCCTAAACATAAAGCAGTTATGAGCAGACAAAAGAAAAGAAGGAGAACATAGCAATATCAACTCTGTGTCCCAGAATATGTCTCAATGGAATTTTTCATGAAAGATTCACATGCAGATCCTTCATAGGATCTTACTTGTCTGACCCATTTCGCAGGAGCTTATGCATATGAAAATATAGATAAAGCTTCTAAGGTTCAACAATTGAAGAAAGAAAAGGATGAAAGAATCATCCAATTAGAACATGAGCTACATGCAGATAATCAAAATGTCAACCAACAACTATATGTACACGCAGCTCCAAGAAAGCATGGACCAATTGAAGATTTAACACCAAAATGAAATTAGTTCAAAGGACACTCAAATTCATCAATTCCAGTTTTTTGTAGAGAAATTGAAAGATAATCCAAGTATGGATGAATTTAGAAAAGAGGCCTTGGAAATAAATAACCTATTGCCACAACAACAACTTATTTTTTGTCAAAAGTTTTCAAAAATTCTTGAATTGTGTGAGCAAAGCGATTCACTGATGAATCAAATATCAGACCAGAGGATTAGTTTTGATGAGATTGATGATATGGTTTCATAGTATGTCACCTGGAAGGATTCTGCTGATGGCAGAAAGGCCAACTTACCCAGGATTGAAGACTCTAAAAAGGAAATATTGTTTACTGACTGGGACATACAGTTGAAACATGCTGAAAGAGCCATTTGCAGAGCAAAATATGTGGCCACTACCATTGTGTAATCTAAGTATGAGGGGTTTCGACAGTGCATTATATTAGATATCATTTTTGGGATTCAACTGCGTTAATTCAATCATTCATCTATGAACATTTCCATGAGAGGTAGTCGTAATTGACTAATTTATCATGATTTTTGAATAGTCCACTTAGCACTCATTGTAAACTGTCAGTCAAAATCTCATCGCTGCAAATCTTATCGATAGATGTCATCCCGGTTCGCTTCCTATTGTGAAAGACTTGATAAGACAATGGCAATAAGTTTCAAAGGTCAAAGAGGAACACATCAGAAAGTTGGAAAAACTAGATTGGGATAAGTATTGGAGATACTTGGTAAAGCCACATAGCCAATGGCTTATGCCGCGTTTCCTTACAGATACATCCTCTTACATGTTGCCTCCACTTTATGATGTTGTTTTCACTGGACAACTGCACATCAGGCCAGGTCAACCTACCGAGGTTAATCCTATGCTTAACATCCTTTAGCTGAAGGAACGCATGGCTGATGAGACAATAGGACAACCACCAAACAAGTCACCCCTTTAAATTATGTTTATGTTTAATTTTCACTTATTTTAAGGAGAGTTGTTTTAACCTCCTCGAATTTGATTACAATAACTATTTTAAAACTTTTTATTTTGTTATATAAACCCCTTCGTGTATTTTTAGAAGGGGTCCTGAAATTTTGAAAGGAAGACTTTACGGAAGTCACACTTTTGTTCTCTTGAATTTTTCTTATTTGAAAGGGTTGGACCAAGTACTTTTTCTCAAATGAGAAGAGTGAGCATATACATGGTACTTTTATCATATATGTTATATTTTTGTTCCAAATGAGAAATGGTCAATTTTTATGATGTTTTGTTTCAGGTATATATTTGACAACAGTGAGGCATTAACTCACATTTGAACATGTTAGATTGTTATCTTTTGGTACATAGGCATTAAATAGTTACGATATAGTCTTATCCAATTGATTTAATTAACTATTTAATTAAATCAATTATTTCAAATCGTTTTCATATCTCTAAGTGTTTGTATAATCTTTATTTGCATTCGTTGAAAGATCATCTTTATAAATCACACAATGAATATATATTTCAATCCTGGGATACATATAGATAGATTTATTATTTACTTCAAGCTTGTTATTAGTTTCATCTACCAAGTTACAGACAATTATAAATCCATCCGTTCACCCAATTATATTTCACTGGGAAACTCGTCCCATAAATCCAATCAGAGCCACCATTTCAAATGGAAAAGGGATGATTTCAAGTCCCCGACTGGGTGGTTTTCCTTGATGTTGTTGAACCGAGTTTCGGGGCCTAAACATTTTTGGTGCTAGAAGGAGGGTCATCTGACTATGAATGGAACCAAAAATTAATCGAAAAAATAAAATACTATTAGAAGATTCATTCTCCCTCCAAGTCTCCTACAACTTCTAGTCCTGGTTCAAGATCTATTATTCTTAGATCAAAAGTTGTTCAATCTCCCCCCAAATCTCCTAGTTCTATTAATAAATAAGTCTCTTCAGATTATAATTCATAATCACCCGAAGTACAGACATTAATAAAGAAATTGGAATAAATTTCTATTTGACAGAGAAACATGTACTTTATAAAGCCTTAGAAGGAAGTGTTACTTCAATATTTGAGGGCATTGGTGTATTAACCCGTTCTAAGACTGAAAAGCTCAGAACAATCCCTTTTGAATTTCCTCTCCATTCTCACCGTAGGAAATCTCCTATATCTAAAACTCAATCATCTACTAGTGAGATTCAATCCTCTTTTACCCCTCAAACACCACCATTTATTCCTCCTTTTACATCTTCTCAAACAATTTCTTCATAAATTCACATTCCTTCTTTTTCTTAGTATACAACTGCTGCCTCAAGCAGTATTAGTTCCATAGTTTTTTCTTCTATATCAAAAACCACTCTGGAACTACTTCTTCCATTCCAAATCCTTCTTCAGGTCAAACTAATCCTCCACTTCACACAATGGTAGCTATACCTTGGTATAATCCTGGAGCTGTTCAATTACCAGGTCCTCTTCATCCTTGACCTATGCATATTGAAAGATGGTTTCCTAAGTATAACCCAGACGATGGTATACCTATAAAAGAACATCTCCATAATTTTATGCTTTCCATGAATCTTAATGATGTCACTGAAGAAGCTTGTGCAGTTATATTATTTCCCTATACTTTTCAAGGATCACCTGGATCATGGTATTTATCACTACCATCAGGCACTATTACTAGCTAGGATATTTTTGAAGAAAAGTTCCTTACTAAATTTGGTGATTATCGTACTACTGCTACTCTTATCAATGATCTTTCCAATCTTAAAAAAAATACAGGAGAAAAGATCAAATATTTCAACTCCAAATTTAATAAGCTACTCAATGAAATCCCAACCACATCTAAGCGTGCAGTAGATGTAAAAATAGAATGGTACATATCCTCTCTTCCTTATAATATTTCTATTTTTTTAGATAGAGCCAATAAGGCTACATTGGTAGAGAATATGAAAGAAGCTCTTTCTGTTGAAAACCGAATTTTTTCTTTAGAGAAGAAAACTACACAAGAAGATAGAAAAACTAAAAAGGCTTTATTTAAGGATGACCCCAAAAAGAAAACATCTAAAGATCCTTATGACCTTGAGGGATTACAAAAGGTTCTCAAAACTATGTCGAATTATATGGTTGAGATAAATAAAAAAGTAGCTGAGTCTTCTTTGAAGAAACCTTTTAGATCTTTTAAGAAAAATCAAGCTTCCCAACCTCCAAATATAATCTTGAATGCTGAATCATATCAAGGCAAAGATCAAGATGAACCAATATCATCTACATAGGAATATCAAGAAGAATTAGGCAAAGTTCATGGACTATGATACTTTATCCTTCCAACATCTGATAATGAAGATGAACATGAGGCACTTCTAGTTAACACTATAAGTAAAAATTCTACTAACCTCCCTTAGTCTCCTCAAAAGCAAAAGTCTTCATCCTCTGTTTCTAAGGACAAAGTGATTAACAAAAAAACTCCTTCTCCTCATTCGAACCCAACTTCTTCTACTCTTCCATTTACATCCAATACATTAGTGGTCTCTGATACTATTGAATATAATATAGTTGGAGATATGAAGAAGATAAAGGCAAATATCTCCATACATGAGTTGAAAAAAATTAAAAAAACAACATAAAATTTTGCTCAAAGAGCTGAATGCGGTCCCTGCTTCATCCTTACCTGCCCCTATTACATCCAAAGCTTCAAAAGGAGTTGGTAAACCTCCTAGTGATTCACTTGAAAAAATTGATGCAAGTGATGCTATTTTAATCGGAGACAGATCTAATTTGCATACTCCTCCCTCCCTTTTAACTTTTGAAGTGTTCAACAAAAATGTGCATAATTTTCTAATTCACTCTAGAGCCTCTTCAAACATCATCCCATATTATATTTGTTTGAATTTGAATATTTCTCCTCAAAAGTCTGCAGTACACATTGTCCAATTAGACAAAACTAAGGTTAAGGTATTGGGATAAATAATTTCGGTCCTTATCAGACTAGCATCCATTTCAAAATTTCATCAAGTGATTGATATTTTAGTTGGTGATATCCCTGAATTTTACGGTCTAATTCTAAGTAGAGATTGGTCAAAGAAGCTTCATGGTCATTTTTCCATTGTTTGGTCTCATATGTGGCTTCCCTATAATGGTAAGCCAAATCAAATTTGAGTAGACCGTGAAAAAAAGATGAAATACTCAGTGGTCGAATTCAAAGATGAGAATGAACCCATGGCTTTTGCTAATAACATTCTCAACAATTGCTATGCTGAATATTTTTTGGGGAATTTTAACGCTCATAAATCTCCATTTCTTACCAACTCAGTTAATTCTCGGGTTGAAGTTTTTTCTCAGTCAGACTCTTCCAAATGTATAAATATCATATATAAACCTTGTATTAATACTTTTTTCTAGACATTATAATTTGATGGATCAAAATCTGGTGAAGGTACAAGAGCTGGTTGTATACTAATCAATTCAGAAGGTGAAAATACAATGCTGGCATGCAGGCTTGAATTTGAATGCACAAATAATGCCGTAGAATATGAGGCACTGATCCAAGGCTTACAAATCAATTGACCTTGGTGTAAAATATCTCCACGTATATGGTGATTCTAAAATAATTGTCAAACAGGTAAGAAATACTATACACTATATTTCTGGTCATCTTAAACATTACCAGTCATTAGTACAATCTCTTACCTCACATTTTTTAGCATTTAATATCTCTTCTGTCCCAAGAATTTAGAATGCAAGTGCAGACCTTCTAGCTAATGTAGCATCCAGACTTATTCCTTTAGAATATTATAGTCCATATAGATTTTCTATAGAGTTGATTTTTTGCCCATCTATTCCTGATAATATCACCAATTGGAGAGTATTCAACGATGATGAATATGTTATAACTTTTCTTACATCAGAAGGGTCATATGATGATCAATTAATTGATTAAGATGAACATAAAAGGAAATTGAAACATAAACATGAGGAAAATTCCATACCTAAGTCTATGGTTAAGTTTGAAGATCTCTATGATGTGAAAGATAGATTCAAAAAGGTTCCTAATTCTAAGCTACAATGTTCAACTTTGAGGTTTGAACTAGTAAACCTTGGCACATATCTCAACCCTCAGAACATTAACTTAGGATTTGGTCTTTCGTCTAATGAAATATTACCCTTCATTCACTTATTGAAGAAATACAAGAACGTCTTCGCGTGGAAATATGAAGATATCAAAACTTATGATACCTCCATCATCTAGCATACTATCCCAATGACATCCACTGAAAAGCCTATACAACAAAAGTTAAGGAAAATTCACCCTGATCTTGAAAGTCAAATCAAAAGTGAACTCAACAAAATCCTTAAAACCAATATTATCTTCCCTGTTAGGCAATCAAAGTGGGTCTCAAACTTAGTCCCTGTTAGGAAAAATAATGGTGATATTCGTATTTGTATAGATTTTAGGACTTAAACAAAGCTTTCTTAAAAGACAATTTCTCATTACCACCGATGGAAATTTTTTTGCAATCAGTTGCCGGTTTTGAATTAATGTCTTTACTTGATGGATTTTCAGGCTACAATCAGTTTTTGGTTCATCTTGAAGATAGGTTAAAAACCACATTTAGAACTAAATGGGGCACTTATGCCTATCAGAAAATGCCTTTCGGTCTAATCAATGTTGGAGCACCTTTCAAAGAGAAATGGACATTGCCTTTAGAAGTCTGCTAAATAAAATTGGGGTTGTATATTTAGATGATATAACCATTTATTCCAAGAAAATAAGCGACCACTATCATGATCTTAAGCAAATCCTTGAACGTTGTTTGAAATATGGAATTTATTTAAATCCCAAAAAGTCTTATTTCACTCTAAGTGAAGGTAAAATTTTAGGGTTTATTGTCTCAAAAGAAGGCATTTGCATAGATCCAGAAGGGATAAAGGAAATTTCTGAACTCTCTCATCCCCATAACAAGAAATCCATGCAGTCATTTTTGGGATAGATAATTTTTTTCAAGAGATTTTTTTCCAAAATTTTCCCAAAATGTTTTACCATTTCAAGTAATGATTAAGAAAAATGCACTCTTCAAATGGGGACATAATGAAAGAGAGGCTTTTGATCTAATCAAGCAAGATGTCATCAATGCTCCTTCTCGGACTACCCCAGAATTTTCTAATCATTTCATTTTATATACTTTTTCATCTGAAACATCTTATGATGTTGTGTTAACAGAAATCAATGATAAAAATATTGAAGCACCCATTTCTTTCTTTAGTTCAAATCTTCAAGGTGTTGAAATAAATTATTCAGAAGTGGAAAAACAAGCATTTGGACTTTACAAATCTTTAAAACACTTTAGACTTTTTCTCCTGAAAACACACACCAAGGTAATAATTCCATTTTAGGCAGTAAGGCAACTACTTATTCAAAAGGAACTAGGAGAAAAGAGAGAAAATTGGGTAACTACTCTGCAGGAATATGACATTGAAATAAGACCAACCAAAATCATCAGAGGGAGATTTTCTAGTGAAATCTTCTTGGTCTTTTGGATGTTGATTGCCTTTACCATGGTTACATATCTTACGATATATTCCTTCCTTTCTTCACATATTCCATTCCCAGGAGCTTCCAGTCAAAGTTCCTTAATTGTAGTCAACCACCTCATACTTCATATGAGGACATATTATGTTGAGTTCATCTAGTTTGAACAATGACTTCCGACAACCTTTCATAGGAGGAGATTCCTTTCCTTTGATCATGCTTCTCAAGATAGAAGTAGTGATCCATGTTACCTGAAACCATACGCGATGACATTATAATATTAAATACAAGCATACATACCTCATTTACTTATAGGTCATCTAGGCTTCTTTCAACAACTTCCTTGATTGAAAATATATTCAACCCTTTGATATGATTCATCTCTTATGTCATCATACTATCATCTCATGAACTCCACAAGTGGGAGTTCTTGATGAAACACTTGCTTTCTTTCTATATCAGTGAACCCCTCGATGAGGATTCCATCATAGAATCTTAAGGATCTTGCATATCCCTATCAAGTATATGTTTCCCTTTTGACCTGATGTATGACGAGCCTTGTCTTGAATTACTTCTTCCTTCCAGTGAGGTTCCCAAGAGCTATATCTTTCATATTTGAATGTCATAGATTTTGTTTTGTCTGTTCTTCATGATTTCCTATGGTGATGTCACGGGCTCTTACTTCTAATGCTTTCATGATGCCACAATGCATATTATTATTTATTAAAGCCATATCATATAACAAAAGATTTAGGAGCTATGAAAAGATATTTTGTGAGGGATACTATCTCAATCATAGTAGGGATATCTTACTCCCTCTTTCCTTGGACTTATTTCCTTCAACTTCCTCCATATTTTCGGTGATATGAGCTTCCTTTCTGTAATTTCCATAGCTTTTCCAGCACATTGTATCTTAGCTATGCTCTTATTTGTTTTCTGAGGACCTAATTTTCTAAACTTCCCTTTCCTTCCTGCAAATGTTTGAGTCCTTTAACCTTCAACAATTTTGCCCTGAACTTGTCTTCTTCTATCTAGCATAGAAACCACAAGTTTTTGAATGAGGTAAATAACTTATCCCATGGACATTTATTACCTTTTTCATCAGTTAGTGCATTTAGAACAATGATTATTATCTTCTTATCATCTCTTCCAAATATCACAGTTGATACCTTATGAAGATATCCCTTCATTCCTTGATATATTTAATTTGTGTAGATAAGGTCTAAGTGATATGACCTTCTTTATCGCATAGTCAGAGAATAATTCTTCCAGTTTATCATATATCTCTTTGATGTCTCCAATCCTACTATATAGGGATGTGAGGACCCTTGACTGTTTTCATAAGAATCCTTTGAGCCTTTTGATCCCTTTCCATGTATTTAGATAATGGTTAACCTTTGGATACTTTTCATAGATAATGACTTCACTTTCTTCGAGGACTATGACTATCCTCCTTTTTATATGAAATTGGTTTCGATGACCCAATGAGCTTATCAATCTCCTTGCAAACACGAAGTGATTTTACCCAAAATTTATTATAGAATGAAATATACTTACTTGATAAGTGAAGATGAAATCTTTGACTTTCTCACTTTTATGTTTAGATCTCCTTATTGTCACGTTGATAAGACCTTATTTTGTGAGAGCATTGAGATCAATTTTATTGTTGATATCACTAGACCTTCTTTCTAGAAGTGGCATGGAACCAAACTCTGTGATATGGTTATGTTGGTGTATTCACTGTGATCTATATGAGAATCATCTTTACTGAGGGAAGCAACAAATTATATATGGGATAGATCCGAAATATAACATCAAAACATGTGACTGGGCCCTCGTAAAAATAAGTTTTTATTTTTAGCACTAAGATCAGTTGATATAGTGTCGAGACAACGAGGAGATGTCATTGTGGTGTCACTGAATCCTTTGCCCAAGTTTTGTGCTCCAAACTACATTGTGATCTCTGAGATTCCACCAAGTTTGTGTGTTCCCTTGATCGATCTCCTTCCTAAGTTAACATATGAACTATTGACTATGATTTAATCCTTGAGTGTCTCTTAGATGCCCTTTCTTTGACTTTAGCACCATATCTCTAATATCATGTTGAGAAATCTAGGGCATTCACATTAGGATGATTTCTCTTCATTAGTGATTGTTTATGAATGTTTTTTACTTATTTAGATTAGGATCTTATTCTTCTTAGTTTGTTAATGTTCTTATTCATCAAATAGTAACCAATGCATGAACATAAAATAGACAAGAGACACAACATGTAGGTTATGATCCAGGGCCAAAACCTCTCACTCTTTGAGAGGAAAACCTGCACAGATTATTCTTATAGAGATTCCAATTGACGAATACCAAGACCATGACCCTTGAGCTATTTTTCCACTCCAAGACCAAGACACAATCATCCTTCTTCCTTGATTCTCTTCCACTTCTTAGATATTACTTAAACTGAGATCATATCTTCATGGCACCAAATCATGACCAGTGTAGCAGCATCCAAACACAAAGATACATCACTGTAAGATAACTCCTTCAGAGCACTGGATTGTGTCCTCTATATACCATCCTAATTGTAGCACTGAGAATCATAACATATTGAGATATCACTGCCTTCATGTATTACTTGGGATCATATTGACACACCACCAAGCTACAAAAATCCGAGTCATTATATTACTACAATTCACCGTCCCAATGTATCACTGCAATCCGACCTTGTCTCCATACTGTCTCGATGTATTATCACCCAAGAATCACAGAGGTATCCGAACTGCAACTTATTCGAGAAATACAGAGATGTCTGAGCCCTTAACTGTATTATCCAAACTGTGATTACCCATTGAAATCTCAGAGAGAATCCAAACTATTTCACTGTGATTTATACGAAGTCCACATGGGTATATATAGTATTTTTTCCTTACATTTGAGCCAACATGACCATCCGAATGGGTGTGTCTCCACATGTGAGCCGACATGAATTTCATGTATATATATTGAGGCTGACCATGAAGAGGATGATTTTGCTTGTATTTTGGAGGGATTCTAGACAACTTATAGACTTATATACATTATTCATATGTCAAAGAAGGGTCATACATGACATTGAATCTAAAACAATAATCCCTTGCTAATGAAACCCATGAAGGAAGCCAATAATAGTCCATTACATCATTTACAAGAGTCATAATTACATGTCATTATGAAGATCGAACCTAGTTACATTTTTCAACAAAGTAGTCATGGAAACAAGAACCCGACGCTTATGGAATCAATCAATTTCATAGTATCGCATTAAGTGGAAGAAATTACTTGCTGAATATTCCACATGAGAGGATGAGAATGCTATACAAAAGCATCCATAACTACTTAAGCGTTGAGAACAACAATTTTTGAAGGAGAGGGGCATTTTAGGTCCCTATAATACTAGTGTAGCTCCCTTATTATTGATAGTTTATCCCCCTTATTATTATTATTTTTCCCATGTAGTTCCCTTATTGTTATTGTTGTGACCCATAGAAACCCACTATTGTTATTGTTGTTCCCTTAAATTATTATTGTTATGTGGGCTCTGATTATATTGTGACCCCTTAGACTCCTATGTATACAAAGGAGGTCCTTTCATTCGTATCATCCAAGAATTGTTCATTTATCTAATGTAAAGGAGGTTGCCCCCTCGAAGAGGCAATTTTTAAGTCATTGATCTATATTTTCGTATATTTTGTGAGCTTGAAATCTTCATAGCCTTCACTTGTGTGTATATTGTAGGCTTGGCCATTGAGAAAATGGCTGAAATTCATTGTAATGTTATTTTGTTGAGATATAACTTGATAGAGATACTTTTTGGAGATAGGAGATCGATGAGGTGTTGTTGCCACTACATCTATTGGTCATAATCTACTTCCCATTTGATTCATATACATTGATTGTTCTTGCTTCCTAATTGTTGTTTAATGGTTAATTATTATGTTTAAATAAATATTTATTTGAACTTTAGCTTATATTTCTTTATTCAATAATGTGTAGATGTTTCTTGTAGTTTTGATTATCGAGATTATTACGTTGTGATGATTTGATTGTTTTCTCTTTATGTGCAGGATCAGGTATTGGAGCTAGATAGGAGTGCTTCCTAGCTACACTGACCACTCCAACAAATATGCATGTGAGTACTCATAGGCACTTGTTCTCATATTCTTAATCTCTACTCTACATCTTGCCTTATTGAAAATCTCAAGCCTTAGAACATTCTTTCCCTTACCCTGTTTGCCCTTGGTTTTGGAGAGAACCTGAGAGGGTTTTCTTTTTGTCCAACCAAACATTAATCCCTATAGTAGAATTGGTGACTCCATTGGGGAGAATTATTCTTCCTGATTTATTTTTCACTCTCAGAAATTCCCTCTCTTTGATCTTGTCTTTACTTCAATTCTTATCCATTGTTTGCATGCTTAATAGTCCAACTGATCTGAGCACTTTATCTAACCCAAACCCTCTTATTATAAGTTAAACTTGTGTAACACTGTCTATTGTGGACATCAGAGCGTTATAACGTTATCTAGCCCTTATCTACAATGTGTTACCCTTGCCTATAACACATTGTATTGGCTCGTTAACCTGCGTTAATGCTTAAAACCTTTGGTTTGTCACTTTTGTTGTGATTTCCACTCACTGTGTTTTGATTTTTTGTGTCTCAAGGTATTTATTGTATTAAAATATGATTATTATGGCTACATTCATGTTGTATTTTGAAATTTAGTTTAGCTTGCATTTTCTTGCTTCCTAAAAGAAAAAAGAACACAAAAAATCAGTATTTGCTTGATGTGCTTGATGTTCAGTGCATTAGTGTGCATGTAATTGGAGTATCATTGTCTGCATTTTTCTTATGTGTATTGGAACTTTCTGTTTATATTGGGAAATGATGTATGCTACTCTCTCCTTGTAGAATTACTCTTCATCAGAAGAAAAACTAAGAGTGTGATTTGCATGGTTTGAGTCAAGAGTCTCATAAAACTTCATAGTCAACATGCTTTCGAAGGCATTAAGACAATATCTTTAAAATTAATTTCATAATAAAATTGATCGGTAACTCTTTTTGAGGATGTACACATATTATTTTAGGCTAGATTCTTGGGTTAGGCTATGTGAGTCAACTCCCCACGATTGTAAAACTTAAACTAGTGTCATTAAAGAGAGAAAATCATGTTGCACTCACATCAACTGGGACATCTCCTCTAACAAGGGAGTTAAGCGCAAGGAAACATTAGAGCATGAGAGAAGGAAACCCGCCTTTGATAGCATTTCAGTGGGTTTTCTGTGTACAAGGGATCCTTTCAAGGATATTGGAGCTGATTCGGGGACTCAAGTATCCTGCCCACACAATGTATTTCCCATGAACATGACCCCCCTACTGGTGTCACTAAATTGATGTGAACTTAGTGGCCATACTTCTAGGGGCTTACAAAAGGTGACCATGGTGGGTTGCCTCAATACCTAGACAGGAGACCCTACTTTGTATTTGGTTTTTTGGGAGGGTACTCATCTTCATGAGAGTGTTTGGCCCCTTCTTCCCAAGGTTCGGGCGAAGCTTAGTAGTAATCGTAACAGTCACTTTCAACCACTTCTCTCTTACAACCCTTCAATAATAGGTTTCATCTCCAACTAGTTGTGGCTATCAGACAATTTTTTTTGGTTGCTTATTGATCTCTTTTAGAATTTTGGTTTTTAGGTGCGTGTTGTTCTATTACTGAGACTATATGTAACACATCACTTAATAAAATTTTGTAAAATCGGATTCCCCCACTGCTCATGGGAGTTAGTGTTAGTTTTTGAATCCTAAATAAAAATATACTAACCGGGAGTCTATTATGCTTGAGGACCCTTCTACTAAAGGTATAATACCTCCTTATAGGGCCTCTACTTATAGATTCTCTTGGGCTTGTCTTGACTCGAGTAGCACCCTTACCTGCAATGTATTTGTTAGTTTCCCCTTTGAATATCCTAATGACTGCGGGTGAGTTATGGTATTTTGTGGACACCTTTGCTCCAGTGCGTTTCAACCTTCCCCTCTCAATTTCCACACTTGTTGTGGGTTATCCTTCCATACAACCTATGGTTCATTCAGAAACCTCAACTACACCCATTTGGGGTAGTGCTCAAAATTTTGTGCCTCCACTTCCCCTACTCCTTTCCTGTAGGCTCCTGGTGTTCCTAGTATGACAACCTTCAAAAACCGATTTGGATAGAATCCATTTCTTGGTTCAACTTCCCCACCACTACAGAGTGGGGGCAATGTTTCTCATACTTACCCACCTGCTTGGGGCATCCCTGCAACCATGAAATCTGTGGTACAATGGGGTCCATATTTGATCGATTATTTTATTGTCAATGTTTACCCCATTGGTAGTGGTCCATACCTAACCCACCTTACGTGGCAAGTGGTGTTCCATTCCATGGACTTGTTGCATCTCCTTGGGGCCTCCCAACTCAATTATCTTCCTCTGTTGGGGGAAACCTATATCCTGGGGGAAACTAGTTTAATGGTAGTGGATGGGGACATGCCTTATGACTCGTCACTCTACATGACCCCACCACCACCTCACAGAAACTAATATCCATCGTAACCTATGTACCCTACTAGAAACCCATTCATGAGAGGACCTCCTGGTCCCTCTAGTCGTCTTGCTATTCCTAGGTCTGACTTCGTTGCACCTCATCCATTTACTTTCTTAGATACACTGAACATACCATGTCTATACAAGTTAAAAAATGATCCCATCAACCATAACTTGCTATGGCATCCAACCCGACACAAAATTCCTGCGAACATTCCTAAGTTTGAGGGAAAGCAGGGAGATGGCCCAACAACACACATAATTACATACCATATTTGATGTGTTTCCAATTCGATGCTTGATGATAATATCTGGATCAGACTCTTCCCACACACCTTGACTGTAAATTCTACTAAGTGTTGTATTGAATTACCACACACTTCTATTAACACCTTTAATACACTCACCATGGAATTCTTGTAGCACTTCCAACTACCAATCTATTATGAAACCAAAACGAAACTCTTGAAAACCATACCCCAGAACACTTCTACTGACATCCCCGATCACATCCATGAATGGAGACAAAGGTGGAGGTTAGTAAAGGCCCCCATTATGGATCACCTATTATCTGATTGGTTATGCAAGTCCCTTCTACCTCCCATCGCGAAGGACGTTTCCATGTACAAAGTTATTACGAAATACCAGGTCATCCGTCATGCCTAACATCTAGAACTTGTCTATTCACAACTTGGAATGATTTATGACATGATCCCTCATGCTCCCTGAACTTATGATACTCTCATTGCACAACAATCTAGTCCTCGTGCTAACAGTCTCTGTAGAAATTTGTTGAATAATGATTAATTATCCACCGAGACTATCCTGATCACATACAATTTGAATTTATATGCAACACATAATCTCTTCCACTCAGATCATCACACATGCGGAAATAAAATCAAGCGATAACACATCAAATAATCATACACATCAACACAGTATGTGTGGGGAAAGCTTATAGCTGAAAACCCCACAGCTATTGTGTATATTATAATGTAGAAATCATGTAACAAACTCAGTACAATAATCCTCACAAGTACTCAGTACTTTCTCATGAAGTTACACACAAACTAGCTCAGTTTTGAACAGGTTACTGGTTCAAAACTCACTGCCAATTGCCTTGCCTCTATTGCGCAATCCAGGCCTGTCTATATAGAGATCCAAGGTTCGAATCTCCTTAGCTTGACAGCGCAATCATCATGGGCAATTCCTCCAAGTGTGGTGCAAATCTCATGCACAACTGATGTCGCCACTGATAGCTAACTCCACCCTTTCATCTACCTCTTTCAATGGTCTCCACTGAACTGATCATGCACTGTAGTGAACTGATGTGTTCTTGAGTTGAATAATGAGTTACTAATTAATGAATTAAATAATATTTAATTCACTCCACTCATAACTAATTGATTAGCTAGTTAAACTAATCTCAACTAGTTCGACTAAAATAAACAGAACACAACTCCACTAGCTGTCTCATTAACTCCACCAAACTTCTGCCACTGAAGTCCTAACTGAAGTCAACCATGCATGTGCCATCAAACCCTTGGGAATCATGTGATTCCTCTGTCAGATGCATGAGCCACTTCTGTAGCTCGAACTGAAGTGCTCCAAGAGAGTAAACTGCTGTTTAGAGTCCAAATATTATTAAGGGTAAATAATATTTGACTTCCCTATTTTTAGGAAGGCAGTCTAAAAATAGACTTCGACCTCTTCGACCTATAGGTCACAAAAATAGAGTCCCATCTATTTTTACCAACATGACCAATGCTCCAAGAATCTCAAACTGGAATCCCCGAACCATGCTCCATATGTCTAAAAATAAACATAGTCTAAAAATAGACTTTGCGCCATAATTCGCCTGCGGGCCCACTTAGTGAAGGCGACTTCATTTCACTAAGCTCCATCATCTTGCTGCATTCTCAACAGTCTCGTCGGTGTTGCCTCTGGGAAACCTATCACATAGTTAAGCAAATAAACTACCTAGTTATCCATTACTGCTAACCCCACCTTGATTAAATATAGTCACATTATTTCTCCTCCATATGTTGCGATCAACTTTGTGTAGTCTACAAAACAATCCAGTGGAAAGAAAAGTAAGAACTAGAACAAGGCATCTCCTTCTAATGTGTAAATAATTGTTCCAAACACCCATGCCCAAGAACCGCCTACTTCTCAATCTGAGAAAGGAAGGAAAAATTTGTCAAGTTCCCTTGAAAAATATGAGCTAAAGACCATTTAACCTATAAATGTTCTTGTCTCCAAGAGTGCATAGAATTCCTTGCGCAAAAGTACACTAGGTGAACCCCTGTGGTCCTTCACAACCCTTTTCCTGCTCAGTAGTAGCAACAACATCTTGTATCGAACCCACCACCACCTCCATAAGGGGGAAATTGACACATCTCCCTCCTCCTCGAGAAGGATCATTAATTTTCTACGCCTTTGAAATAGATGAGTCGCAAACACTAGCCAAAAGCTATGGCAATCTTGTCCCAAACACTTTAGACACTACCTCGAGTTCCATTTTACCACCGCTTGATGATCTGCATATATAAAGGCTTGTTGTTGACCCCATGATTCATCCCCCAAAAGGGACACTTTTATGTATGACACACAATCCATTTATATGTGATGCCCATAACTAAAGTATTGTAGAGGATCTAGCACAAAAACCCTCTGCTATGTCAACGCTCAAAGTATTACAAAGTTACCCAACATAATGGAAAGATTTGATTTCGACCATAGGTGGGATTGACATTCAAGGTTCTAGCCTAGAGGTTTTTGACATGGAGAAAATTAAACCTCTCCTCTCCCATCATCTTGGATTCCAAGTGCGATTTATGGAAAAAGGCAAAGTCATTCATCACACCATCATCGATGAAGGTGCATCAACATGTGTGATGGCTACTCCCTGTTGGCTCACCCTGGGTTTTCCCACTCTCACTCCACCATAAAATTCCCTTAAAGCTTTTGATGGCCACAATTCCATCCCTAAGGGATATCTTAATAATTTTCCCATCACTCTTGGTGGGAAAACGGTCTCGGTTGCTATTGAAGTTGTTGATCATCCGCTCAATTACAATCTTCTATTGGGACATAGATGGACTTATGATATCACTTCCATTGCTTCGTTAGTCTTCCAACTTATTTGTTTTCCTCACCAAGGAAAAATTGTGAAAGTGGATCAAATATCTTTCTGCACCCTAAAATTTCTACCCCCGACCTATAGAAATGTTCCTTTAGCAGGTGATACTCCTGAACCTTTCAGTTGTCTTAGTACTAGTCTTTTGAAAGACTCCTCTCTGTTGGAATGTTTCCCTTTGCCACTACCGAGGTTACTATGACCATTTGTATGGTATTTGTTATACCTACTATATGTATGGATCCAAGGATAATCTTGTGCCCTTCCACCTTCATTTTTTTTGGAGATTAGATGCCACTTTCACCGACAAAACTGGTTGGTAAACTCATTTAGTCTACATCTGAATCTCCTCTTTCCTTGGTTGGGGCTCATGGTCTATGAACTCTCCCAATGACACTCCATCTACTGATCTTTTCACATGTCTAGATAAGCGACCTGTGGATGAGTTTCAACCTCATGTCTTAGTCCCCTTTCCATTTCCACTGAATGCAGATCCTATGAAAGCCCTATCCCTTAATCAATCTAAGCTTGTTACTTCCTCTTTGACACCTATTCAAGAGTTACACTCAGAAGGAAACTTAGGTAATCTCTTGGGGGAAGTAACCTTTCTACCCATCTGCCTTAATCCTTACATTTTCACCTTGCTAAATGGGCCTATGAACTTATGGACTATGATGAGGACCCACTCAAAAAGGTACTACGTCTAGTGCCTCACTAGCTTGTGCTTTGTTCTAGCATTCTTTTTATGGTATTTTTCTTTCACGTTAATTTGAAAAACCTCTAGTTTACTTCTTCAGACTCCTTAAAATCCCACGAAGAAGAGTGAGAATTTTTTTAGGGATTTTTTCTCACTTGTAAAACTAAAAAAACTCCAAGCTAGTTATTTCAGTCTCGCAAAACTTCTATGAAATAGATTTAAGAAATTATTTTTCTGTATTTTTCTCGCTCTCTAAATTGAAAAAGATACTATGAGTTTCTTAGGTTGACTTGGTAAATTTTTTTACAGAGAATATTGAGTTCACTTCGTTCCCCTCGTACTCATAATCAAATGAGGTGGAAATCTATTGAGCATAGGTTTATCACTTTATCTGAACTCAATGGACTAACTACAGAAAGGCACTGTGTGGGGTATACAAGTAACCCTTTGTCGTACCTGATCATCAACCATGTCAAAGGTACCCCCTGGATTCTTATTTATGCCTTTTCAGACTCTCTAAATGAGAAAATACTTTCGAGTTTACCCTTTTATATAGACTCGTTAAATCTAAGAAGATTGGGGAAAAAATGAAAGAAAGAACGATTATTACTGTCTATATTAGTTGTAAGTTTTATGGCAACAGTCTACTGTTTATCCCTTGAAGATGGCACTCGTCCAACATATTCACCTTTTTTCAGCTTCTCTTTGAACCTTACCATGTTATGATTTTAGCCTTGATACCCTGATTTCCCTGCATCCTTGTATCCTAACACTCTTTGGTGTTCTTAAGTCTAAGTTTTCCGGTCTCTTTGGTGTTGTGCCTTCTATTATTCAAGGGATTGTCTACTATTTGTTGACCTTATCAACCACTATATCATGTGTCCATTTTTCCTGAGTCAGTTCACGCTTTTGTTCCAAACTAGCAAAAAATCAATCACTTTTTTATCATTTCGTGTCGATTGATGTGGGACTCCTTATTGCCCACCTTTGACAAGTTTCTTCCTAATGGCTTCAACACATTATCTAAGATGTGAATTGAGAAACATTATAGTACCTTGGAGTTTGCAGTCCTAAGTGGCAGGTTTCTGTGTGTTTGATTGGTGGTTTTCATTATTGGATCCCACTTGAGCGATTCTATGAGTGTTCAACTTCAAATCCTTTACTCACATTCAATAGATTGTATTGGGCATCTTGGATACCATCATCCTTATCGATGTTCTTACCCGCATCTATTAACGTTTTGATTATTGATCGGTAATGAGATGAATTCTCGCATGTTCAACATCAACTCATTTATTCACACATGTAGAATTTTTCCATTTCGTGACGATGACCAAGACCTTGGGATGAGGATTACATCACTCAGCCTTGTTTCCTCTACCAAGTTCCATTATTTTATTTATTTATTTATTTATTTTTATTTTTATGTTTTTTAATTTTTTAATTTATTTATAATTTTTTAATTTTTATTTATTTTTTAATTTAATTTAATTATTATTATTATTATATTTTATTTATTTATATTTATTTATTTATTTTTTGGAGAAAAGTTATCTCAATCTGACTACATTGCAACAAAGTTTCACATTGTACTTATTGATGGACATTATCTCTCATCTTCTGCATGAATCCATAATGTATTTCTTTAGCTACTAAGCATGGGAATGCTTGACTCGAGACATAATTTATATATATGGCATATTTTTAATGTTGTTTGTAGGCCTCCTTCTATTCCGACACTCTGATTACTCTCTCTCCTCGATTGTTTTATAAAGTATTTCAGCCATTGCCTTCTTCTCTGGCCTCACACTTTAGGGGGCATATGTTATCCATGAAAATATCTCCTCATCAACTTAGAGGAGAATACTATGATTTTAATTGAAATACACCCCTTTACACCCCCTTTTTTTGGCCTATTTATGACTATAATTCAAGTTATATACCATGAGGACCATGTTATCCTAGTTATAACACTTTGTCCCCTTCATCTAACTTGTGATACCAAATTATCACTCAATCACGAGGCTAAAAGCTCGAGTTAACTCTCTTTGCCAATACTGTTCAATTAAGGAAACTCATATGGTGGAATGTGATCTCTTTATCCTCATCTATAGCCTTTTCCTAAACAAACAAAGCATACAAAAGTGGGAAAGAGTCATAAAGCACAGGGAAGCTTTTTCCTAAGCATAAAAGCATCTAAAAAGTATATAAAAGCATTTTATATGAGGAAACATTATTCACCCAAAATATTTTTCCAGAATTGAACTAAGGAGGATTTTGGAAATCTTGATAAAATTTACTTGCCTATATATTGGAGGCTTGGCCTTTTAGAAAGGGACAATAATTCATTGTAATGTTATGTTGTTAACATCTAACTTGAGAGAGAGACAATTTTTGGAGCTAGGAGTTGGAGGAGGTGTTGTTGTAACTACATCTATTTGTTGTAATCTCCTTCCCATTTGATTAATATAGATCGACTATTCGTGCTTCCTAACTGCTATCTAATGGTTAATTCTTATGTTTAACTAATGATTGCTTGGAAGTTTGGCTTATATTTATTATTCAATAACTTTTATATGTTTCTTACATTTTTTATTATCAAGATTATTATGTTGTGATAGTTTTCTTTTTTTCTCTTTATATGTAGGATCAAGTTTTGGAGCTAGCTAGGAGTGCTTCCCAACTACACTAAGTCACACTCAAACAGATTTTCATGTGAGTACTCACAAGCACTCTTCATCTTCTTAATCTCTACCCTACATATTTCCTTATTGAAAATATCAAGCCTTAGAACATTATTTTCCTTACCCTATTTGCCTTAGGTTTTCGAGAGAACCTGAGAGGGGTTTCTGTTTGTCCATTCGAACATTAATCCCTACAACAATATACTTACTAGGGTGACGGGTTTACCTCAGATAGGGACCCGCTGGTTTTCAAGGAAAATAGTAGTATGATAGCTAAAACAACATTTATGCAACCGGGAGAGGAAGTAAGGAATAAGGGAAGAGGCATTGATAAAACATCCCTTCCTCATCCTTGGCATGATGTGGCTTTCTTCATCCAGAATTTCATTACCTATGAGGGACGCTTTGGGACAATATTTAATTATCATTTCAAGTTATTAGCACATCTTCGTAATGGAAAATTGATAAATTTTCCCTATTATCTACTGGAGTCTTTACAACATATGGAAAAGGCGGTGTGTGTGGAAAAGCATCTAAAGACTTGCTTAACCAACTATGCGCTAATTAAGATGCTTATACTTCATTCATTGCATAAATGGAGAGACACATGGACCATTTTGTTAGTTGGGTCACATGTACCAACCCCTGAACCAGAGGAAAGTGTTGAGACAACACCATAAAATAAATCAGTTACACCTCCTAGACCCTGTCGCAAATCCCTAAAAGATGGGTTCTATAAGGGCATTTTTTGAAGGGAAAGGGCATGCCCTAAAGAAACTATGGATGTATCCAGTGGTTAGTCTAAGAATATAAATTATGGGTGCCCTATTGAAGAATAAAGGCTTGAAGCAAATATTGTTGAAACATGGGCACCTGGAACAACGACAGTTGAAACAAGGGTTCATGAGACTAAAATGCCTCGGAAATTCAAGGAAACATATGAGAAATCAACTCCTCTACAAACTATAGTAAAAAATAGGTCATTGAAGAAGTCGTTGGGTGGAAATAATGCTAATAAGAGAGTTCGGGTAACTGTTACACCATTGACTATACCAACATCTTAGGAGTGTATTGATACAACAAAACCAAAGGAGTCTAAGGGACAGTAGAATGAAGAGGAAGAAGAAGAAATTGTAAAAGAATCAACCCCAACACTAGAGGTTCATGCTACTTCACCAAAATCAAAGGAACCCGAGGAACAACAGAAAGAGGAAGAAATCAGAAAGGAGCAAGATGATGTGTCTTTATGAGGTAAGCTTTAAATTGACCTCCTTATTCAACAAATCAATAAATTGAGGGAGGAAAATGAAAAATTAAGAAAACAACTTTCCATGGTTTAGGGAGAGCTTTAGTTTAGAAAACAAAATGGACTAGAAACCCTAGAAGAAGTGGAAAAAATATTTTCACTTGATGGTACAACAGTGAGACTGTGTGAAGGGTGTAAGAAATTGTTGGATGAAGCAGGTTGTGAAAGGCCAACCACTGTTTTGGTTGGAATTCAAGTTGAAGAGTAGGATGAAAAATTCCAAGCTGTTATTCCACAAGAACCTGTTGAAGATGTTGTTGTTACAAAAGAACCAATAGTTGAAGTAGAGCAGGATGGAGAAAAACAATATGTTATTCCACAAGAACCTATTTATAACGCCATTGTTACAAAATAAGCAGTAGTTGAAATAGATAAAACTGAAATAAAATTGGGCACTACTCCAAAGAACCAATCAATGATGTTGTTGTCACACAAGAACCGACAGCTAAGATAGGGCAATGGTTATAGAAAGGGGTTGGAGAGATGTTCCAGGAAGTTTTTGAATCTGTCATTGTAACAGTAACAGAAACAACACAATCAAAATTTGAAGAGTGGTTGAAGTCAACACTTTTTCTTGAGGAATTAAAAAAATGGAAGAAATTAACAATCTTGTTGAAGGACCAAGTTATCCCTTTGAAAAAAAATAATGAAACTATTGATGAGATTAAGAGGACATGGGGTAAAAATCTAAAGTGTCAGGTCATTTGGTGAGGATTCAAAAGGAAAGGAAGCACACACTATTACAAGTATAAGAGTTGCAAGGGGAAGTACAATTGTTACAACATGAAAAAAGTTCATGTATGAACTTGTTGATAACATATTAAGTTGAATGTTGGGAAATATTTCAGTAGTAATCACATCAAAAACATTTTGTCGATGTGTTCCGAACCATCTAGTGTGGTTCATCGTTAGGACAAGTTGGATAATCAAATCTTGGCATTAGATTAAACAAAGAGAGTGATGTAGAGACAATTAATTTTTAACAGTTAGAATATAAGAGTTAGTTTTGACTAAAGAAATATTTTTTTTTCCATAGGAAAAATCATAGCTTTTATTAATGTAAATAAAAGTTACATTTTGTATATGTGAGTGCATATCCAGATCAGCTTGTAGCTATCATATAGGTAGAGATGAGAGCATTCAAAAAATATAAATACATCTGCTATGTGTTCCTTATATACATATTGTAAATCAAAAGAGTTCTCCATATGGAGTTTGATAGATATATATACAAAAACTATAATAAAAAATGTATAAGTAGTTCAACAACAAAATCTATCGGGGGCCATCCCCCGGCCCGAGTGCAGGAGCAAAAGGTCTATGGAAATACTGATAATATGTGTGCTCGTTCTGTTCCTACACCTCCATATGTGCATTCAATAGGTGCGTTGCCTCCTTGGAAAGGAGATCAGAAATTGTGTTCCTCTCCCTGAAAATGTGCCGACATGAAATAGGATCAAATTGGGCTTTGAGCAGTAGAGTTTCAGCCAATATATTCTGTAGTGTGTGTGTGTGTGTGTGACATGTCGATAGATCATAAAATCAGTCAATGACAATCTTGGAATCCCCAAAAATTTTTAGGGCATGTATATCTTTAGTGATGGCAAACTGTAAGAGATACAGGAGACAAGATAGTTCTGCAAAATTGTTAGTGCCGCGTCCAAGTCCAATTATGACTTTATAGTAATGTTGGACTGGGTGATGAAGAATAAACCCACCACCACAACCATGAGACTGTGCAGATCCATAAAAAAAGCCCATGTAATTGAGTGATCAATGATCTCAGGGGTGATGACACGGGGGCTTGGGGGAGGTGGATCATCAGGGATAAAATGATAGATGGAATGGATGTGGGCAGCATATGAGGGCCAGTGATGTGGGATGTCATGAAATATGGTTCGATTGCGGGCCATCCAAATGTTCCAGCATATAAGGATGGGAATGTTCCAAAGTTTGTGGGGAGTAACTGCATGCCACTAGTGATCCCAAGCTTCTGTGAGGGAGATTCCAATCCAACACTGGTTAGTATGAAGAGAGGAGAGTATAATCGTTCAAAGTTCAAGGGAAACATTACAATGAAGAAATAGGTGATGTGTTTCTTCTGTTTCTTCTTTACAAAGTGCACATCTGTGCGGACCAGAGAAGGTTCTTTTATGTAGATTGGCTCCAGTAGGAATTTTATCGGTGAGTATACACCACATGAGTAGTCGTGCTTTGGTAGGTCCTTTGAGTTTTTAGAGGTTGCACCCCCAAGGAATGAGAGGATCAGGTCTGTTATCCCGATAGATATGAGAGTACCTTTCTTTGGGTGTATACAGTCCCTCTTTAGATATAGTCCAAATAATTTCATCGTCACATTCCTTTAGTCGGACACGGGTATCTCACAGGGCTTCCAAGTATGTTGTCTAGTTCTCGGTCCACTGAGGATGTATCTGTAAATCCCAATGATCCAGCCACCCTTGCAAGAAGAGTGTAGATTTCTCCTCATGTGCAATCTGATTGAGTGTCCGGTAACCGGCTTGATTGAGGAACACAATGAGTGCCTGCGGAAGCAGACGTGAATTTCTGCATCCAACCCATGAATCGAGGCCGATATGGATCTTGTGCCCGTTGCCAATTTTCCAGGTTAGGTCATCCTTGATAAAACTGATTTCTATTGTGATCGCATGCAAGATAGTGGAGTATTTAGAGTGGTGCACCAGAAGTGACTGAATCCATTCAATGGGGGTAAGCGAACGAATATATTTCTGAGTAGTCACCCTTGTCCATAGCTTGTTTCCCATCAGAATTGTCCAACCAAGCTTAGTAACTAATGCAAGTGCAAAGGTTGGCAAGTATTTGATGCCCCATCCACCCCACCTCTTGGGTAAAGCAATATGAGACCAATTTTTCCAGGCGAAGGTGTGTCCCTCTTTTGTACCCAACCAAAGAAAGCACCTGCAGATTTTCTGGATTTTGAGAAGTATATCTTTAGGGATCCAGGCCAATGACATCCAATATACAGGAGTGGCCTGAAGTACTGATTTGATCAGTGTCAGCCGACCATCTCTTGATAGCTAGCGATGGCACCAGTTGTTTAGCCAATTTTCAATTTTGGTAATGAGCCAATTCCAATCAACAATTTTGTAGTTCACAGGTTTGAGAAAAAAACCCAGATACTTCAAACCATCCTCAAATCTGGTGAGGTTAAAGGGAAATCTCTTTTGTGCAAAGTGTATTTCATGAGGATTACATCCATGACAGGTCAATTTAGATTTGTTATTATTGCACTGCATACCTGTGGCAATACAAAATAGATGCAAAATTGCTCGAATCACAGAGGAGTCACTAAGAGTCCCATTAAGGAAGAGAATAATGTCATCTACAAATAAGAGGTGAGTGAGCACACAATTTTCCGATAGTTTTATTCCTTTCAATCTACCTCTATATATTTCATCTATAATACATATGCTAAGGCCCTCCATAACCAATAGAAACAGTAGGGGAGATAGGGGACACCCTTGACGAAGTCCCCGCTCCGCATGAAAGAAATTGGTTGCTGCCCCATTGATTATAATGCTGTATGAAATAGTAGTAATGCTGCACATGATCCAATTGATAGTTTGTAAGGGGAAACCCAGGTGGGTGAGCAACATGCGAATGTAAAGCCAACTCACTTGATCAAAATATTTTTCCAAGTCTATCTTTAGAATCATCCCTTTGATGCACTTAGTATGCATAGAATGTAGGCCTTCTTATGCAATGCAAATTGCATCATGGATCTGTCTATTTTCAAGAAAATCAAATTGTTCAGGAGATATGTAAGTAGATAAGATAGGTTTCAATCTATTTGCAAGAATCTTGGCCATGATCTTGTATATGCAGTGACATAAAGAGATTGGACAAAAATCTTTGAAAGATGAGGGGTGATCAACTTTGGGGATTAGGGAAATAAAAGTAGCATCGAAGGCTTCATATATGCGTCCAAATTGTCGAGTTTCTTCCACCACTTCCAAAAGATCATGACCCAAAATATCAAAAAAATCCAAATAAAATTCCACCGCCCACCCATCAGGCCTAGGGATTTTTTCCTTTTTGAACCACTTGAGGACAGATTCAAGTTCAAGGCTAGAAACAGGTTGCTGTAGATCATCCTATGCTGCTTCATCAACATAACTGGGAAATAGAGTTTCCACCTTAATTATTTCTGCTAAGGATGGTTGCAGAGGTGCCTTGTAGATCTCCCTCAAATGGTTGATACCTTTCTGTGCAAGATGAGAAAAGGTAGAGGCTTTTGTTCCATCCTCATTATCGAGTTCCCATATGGTGTTAATAGCCTTTCTACCATTGGCATAATGATGAAAAAATTTAGAATTTTCGTCCCCTGCTTTGATCCAGGTGGCTCGGTTTTTGAGTCTCCACTCCTCCTTCCTTGCTTGTAAGATCTTTAATCAAGTAGTTTCCAGTGAAGTGAGCAGAGAGTTATCTTCTTCAGTACCAAAACCTCCCCCGAGTGAGGATTCCAATCTATGTATGTTCTGTTCAATATCAGTTAATTCCCTGTCCTCCAATATCTTTTTGTGCTTATCCCAACTAATGGATTCCTTCTTGATATTAATAATTATGCGAGAAAAAATGGAGGATGGCGAGTGTAAATGTGGAGGCGGAGGAAGTATCCAAAGAGTATTCACCAAATTGATATAGTCAGGATCTTGTAACCAAACTGTGCAGAACTTGAAGGGGGATACCAGGTTTTTGAATTCCCCAGTAATTTCCAGATATATTGGAGAATGATCAGAGATGCCCCCAGAGCCTATCCATTGTCTGAAAGAGCCAAGGTTTTGAAGTAACCCCTCTTTGATAAGAAACGATCAAGCCGTCGAGCCACTAGATCATCCCCAGTGCGCCTGTTACGCCAAGTTGGAGAGGGAGAGGTAATTAGGGGATCCACCAGGTGATGTGATGAGAGCAGGTGTATGAAGTAGTCAGATAGTGAATCCGCATGAGAATTAGGCCCCAGGGATTCAGAGATATCGAGAGAGAAATTCAGGTCCCCAACCAATATAATGTTATCGGGACGCATAATAGATGTGTTCATGAGAGAGTCCCAAATTTTTTGTCTATTAGAGCAGCGACCATAGAAATTAATAATGGAGAAATGCAAGCCAAGGGCCTCCGAGAATACATACATACCTAGGGAATTTTCCATGCCCCAAACATTAATAAGATTGATATGATGGGGGTTAATACAAAGGGCCAGACCACCCGAGCGCCCACTAGCGTCGACATCATGAATGGTCCAACCAGGTAGAATAGGGGTAAGAGCTTGAGTAACCAAATCCATAGAGCCATGAGTTTCCTGTAGCATAATGATATCGACAGAAGTAGAAGTAAAGAGGCGGCGAAGTGCAAGTCGCTTCGCAGGGCTATCCAGCCCTCGGCAATTGAAAGAAAGGCAAATCATTGGGAAACTAGGATGGGGGATTATATTGCTCTAAGAATCCCATCAATTGAGAGTTGTGTGCCAGAGGCAACTTCAATTCTAGCTAGGTGAATAGCTTTCGAGATGTGCGAGTGTCGACCCTGGGAGGGTTTATGAGGGGGAGCAGAAGGACCAACAAGTGTACCCAATCTTGTCTGTGAGAAAGTGCGGGGGTGAAGGTTATAAGAATGAGTAGAAGAGGATTCATAGGGATCCAACACAATGGGGGGGTAGGGTGCAGAGGGTGGGGATTTGGGGGAAGGAGGGAGGGGTTCAGTGAGAGAGGGATGGATAATCAGAGAAGATGCAACAGACAGATTAGGTAATGTGGGCGGGGGGGGGGGAGTGGGGGGGAAATGAAGGGGAGATGAGGAAGGTGGACAACAAATAGGGGGGGGGGGGGGGGGCAAAAAAAATAGCCCGTGGAAACTCAGATTATAGAAAATATGTCGAATAAAGAAAAAATAGGAAAGTAAAATGAGGGGAGGAGGAATTACTCGCATTTGGAGGGAGTCCAGTAACAGTGGCGACAAACATGGAACGAGTGACTTTGGAGGGGGAATCCACAGCATCAGAGGGTTCCGCCATCGAGTATGTATCAGGTGAGACAATGTGACCAGAATGTGATAACCGTCTTTGCAATGAGACCGATACAAGTGCAATAGGATGTCTTCCACTGCTAATGTGAGAAGCCAGTGTCAAACTCGATAGTGGACAATCCTTGAAGACGTGTCCGACTTTATGACAACGGTGACAAAGAAATGGTACCCCTTCATAGTCCAAGATCTATTCCCTGGTGGAGTTGCAACATTGTATGTTAATGGCTTCCTCCAGACCTTCCCTCGTATCCAGATGAACCAGAAAGTGGACAAATGCCATTTTTCCAGAGTCGATGAAGGAACGATCATGGTCCAAGTAGATACCCAGAAGATTACCAATGTCTTTGAAAATATGTTTAGACCATAAGTGAAAAGGTATCCCTGGTAGACGAACCTAGATGGGGCCAACTCCCAGTGGTTCTCGATCAGGGTCAAATAAAGGGTTCCATCTTTTGAGCAGTACCAAAGCCATCTCAATGTGCCAGAACTGAGATAAAATAAGATCAGTGGGTTCTCTGGAGGAGAATCGAAGTGAAAACCAACCCTTGGTAAATGTGTGAATGGTGGGCATCTCCTGAATAAGATCGCCCCAAATCTCTTGAGTCCACAACTTCAAGCACTTAACCCCATAGTTTTTTCCACGAACCCGACCAACAATAACCCTGTCAACAGTGTCCATGATGTCGGCCATCTGAACTCTAGCCCCGAGTGTGAGGAAGTTAGCATGCTTATTGGATTTGACGCACTTCGTGCGGCGAAGGGCACCGGGGGGGGGGGGGGGATACCAGGAGGGAGGAATGTAGTAATTGAAAGCGGGTGGGGGGGGGGTGGCCGCTACGAATGGTTATGGAGCGGAGACAGCTGAGGGGATAGATAAATATCCAGATGATCGACGAGCCGTAGGTGGGTTAGAAACTGATGGGGGAATGAGGGAAGAGGGAAGGGAGGTCAAGTGTGAGGGAAGTGAGGACAGGGAGAGTGGGGTGTTCGGGGGGAGTTGGGAGACCACGTTAAATGAGGGGGTTAGAGGTCGGTAGGTGAGGGATTGAGAGAGAAAAGCGAGGGATGCGGGAGACAGAGGCCAGAGGTCTGGTGAAGTGATCAGGTCCAGATCAATAGCCAAGAGGATAGCTGGCAAGGACGTGGAGAGTTCTAGGACCATAAAGAATTCCAGCTCAGGGAAAGAGATAAAGGAGGGCATCGAGGAAAAATATTCCAAAAGAGCAAGACAACTAGGAGAAGATGCTGGGAGAGAGACTTGTATACCCGAGGAGAACTGATTCGAGAGGGTCCATATGTTGATATCCTCATATGGGTCCTCCGAATAGTCCACAAACTGTTCATCCTGGGCCCCTTCCATAACAAACTCCAAGACAAAAAAACTGTTAATGAAAATTCCAAACGATCCCCAACTGTCTCGAGAAGCAGATTCCCCGATGTCCAGCAACAATATCACAAGAGAGGTCAAAGAAGTGTCAATAATATTCTGCAATAATCCTGATGGGTCTAGAAAAACCGAGCACGGTCGGTGAGTGATACGCAGTCGACAAGGGCAGAAAGTGAGTAACAGGGCCGACAATGCGGTTACTGCGGGGAGATGCCGAGGTCCAAACTTTGAGCGCAAAACAATACAAAACCTAGCAGAAGCGAACTGAGATGACGAGTAAGGTGGAAGGTAGGCTCGGCGCTCAGGGTAGCAGATGACGCGGGGGCGCTGTAACCTCCATGGCCACACAGGGCGCAGGGTTGCCGCCTAGGGTTTCCCTCTCCATCCCACAAATTATTCTCCTCTCGATTCATGTGTTCCACTAAAAAAATATTATTCATTAATAAAAAAATATTTTTATATATTAAATCTAGATGTTAAAATATAACATTCAGTTTTGAATAAAAAAATAATATTTAATCACAAGAAATATTCTAATAGAATAAATCATAAACCAACATGATATATATATATATATATATATATATATATATATATATATATATATATATATATATATATATATATATATATATATATATTCAAACTTAAAGAATCAAAATATAAATCTAATTAATAAGAATCTAAAACATTAAGGTAAAAAATAAGTAAACCAAGGTCATGACCCAAAATATATATATATAAATAAATAAATCACATTAAATAAAGGAACAACCCAATTTTTAAAATATCCAAAAGAGAAAGTCAAGAATAGGGAAGAGATTAAAAACCCATGAACGAATAATAGTAAAACAATGTTAAAAGGTATAATAGTAATTAATAAAAAGGATTAGAATAACTAAGGAAAATAAAGTAAATATAAGGTTAATTTTTTTTAAAAACTAAACAATAAAAAAATATTTTTATTTGGGAAAAAAGCTAAACTTTCCAAAAATATAAGACAATTAAAATTAGGCGTAGACTAACTTATAGACGAAATGACTTTTTTCACAATCATTTTTCTGGTTGTTTTTAATCAAAATTCCATTGATATTTATAAAAACTTGAGATTAAATTATTTAATTTTGCATAATTCGAGTGCCCCAAGGTTTTTTAGGGTGTTTAATCCATTTATGCATTCAAAAATATATTTTAAACAACAACAAATTTTGAAATTCTATTGCTGGATTTTGGTCAATTCCGTTAAAAAGGCATATTTCGTTGATAAGTTAGACTACGCCTCTCTCTCTCTCTCTCTCTCTCTCTCTCTCTCTCTCTCTCTCTCTCTCTATATATATATATATATATATATATATATATATATAATTCTAAGAATACAGGGAAGAGCCTCCCTAAACTTATGGTGATGGAAATGATCAATCTTTGCAACGACCTTGGCTTCTTTAATGAAAATGTGATGTTTTGTCTTTTTTCATATGTTTTTCCAAACGTGAGGAGCGGGTCCTCCCATGTTTGATGTCGGTTGCATGCTAATGAATCCTTTGATTTATTGAGCGGTAAGTTTCACCAATATAGGGAGTACCATAGGAACATGGGATGGCGTAAACACCTTTCATATTCTTAGGGTCCACAAGGTCTTTCACTAATCTTAGGGAGCTCTGAATGGTGTTTATGGGCCTAAAGTTCGAGGGAACCTTATGGTTCCTCAAGATCCTCACAATATTATCAGTGGTCCCCTAGATATATGGAAGATGCACCCCTGAAAAATGATCTATGGCTTCTTTAATAATATTAGGATCTTTGTCAGCGTTAAGGAAAGCTTTAAGACATTGGTGCCTACTATATCCATTATTATTAAAAACATTAAGGATATTTTTTTTCTCATCATTAAGGTGATTTTCATCAGACACTCTTAACGTCCGAGTAGCTAAGTTGTTGAGAACACCTAGATTTTTAACAGGGAAATGATGGGATTTAGCATGAAGATATTTCTCTGTGTGATATTTCTTTCGAAAAAACTGGTGGGATAAAGAAGCATCATCCTTATTTGAAATAAGGACATCGAGGAAAGGTAGGTTTCCATTGATTTCACATTCCATATTAAAGTTTATGGAAGTAGATTGATTGCTAAGGTGTTGGAAAAAAAAATATCCAACTTTTCCTGACCATGTGACCAGATGATGCAAGTGTCATCCACAAACCTTTCAATATTTTTGGTTTGAATTGAGCTAAGTTTAAGGCCTTGGATTCAAATTCCTCAATGAATATATTAGCCACTATAGGGTAAAGGGGGGAACCCATGGAAACGCCATATGTTTGTTCATAAAATTCCCCTTCAAATCTAGAGAATATAGAGGTAAGATAGATATCAACTAATTTATTTGTATCGGGATCCGTAATGTGTTTGATGACTTCAATGGCCTTGTTAATGGGGATATCAGTGTAGAGGGAGACCACATCAAAACTCAGAGAAGCCTGAGTTTGGATAACATATTAAGTTGCAGACCTCCTTCTACATCCTATCCCTTGTATCTGCAAGAAAAATGTTTTCTTTTTCAATTAATAGCCCTTAAGGAGAAATGACCAGATGAGAATAGGGAGGCTCAAATTTTTTTGGAAACCCTCCAGAAGGGCACTTTTTTGGAACAACATTTAATGTGTGAACTTTATTTGCATGAATTTTTCTATTTTTGAGAAAGGACCTTTAACCTTATACCATATGTTGGGGATTTTTAGTTGAGAGCCTTTGTGTCCTTTATGAAAAATCAAGTTGGTTGGAAGGATGCCTATGATACTGTAATAGCTAATGAAGGAAAGGTGAAATTGTCTATCTGAAATGAACCTGTGCTTTCTTAAAGAGTCTCTATGGTGTATCACAAGATATGACGATATCCAGACACCAAAAAGATGCTAATGGTATTCAGGAATAGAGTTTTGGAACATTGTCTCATAATTATCAAGGGATGAGACAAGGTGCATTAGGTGGGTGTAGGCTTATATGGGATGCTCGTAGGAAGGAATTGAAGGGTGGGGACCCTTATTATTTTCTAAATTTTATACAGGTACTTTCCATGGTTTCTTAGTATGGATAATGCATTATAAGAAGTGGGCTTGGTTTGCTTGGACTTAGGTTCAAATTTCCTCATATTTGGATCCATGCCTATCAGTATCAACATCCATATAATCTCACTGATAAATTATGGGAAATCAAGTTGGTTCTTTCCAGAGGCTACAAATCATATTCAAAGGATACTGCAGGAGTTTACAATTTCTCAGAACTCCATTCTCAGCACATCAAACTATAGTTACAAGGGTATACCTAAGGACATGCAAATGCTTTAGTTGGGGGAGATGTTAGGATGTGGAATTGGCATTCTTTTGTAACCATTTTCCTACCTTTCCTTTAACATTTTTTACTCTTAAGACCATACTTTATCATTATAACAACCATTATTAGCCTAAGTATTTATCTTTTATATGTCATCCTTATGATTCAATTACGCTTGTAATTTCGAATGATAACTATTTCTTTAGTCTATTTATATCATAAAACCGATAAATGGGTTGTTTTAGGGTATGTGGTCTATTGAGATGCTATTACAGGATTACACTTTCCAGTTTTTCCTCGCCAAGGATGAGACAGGGACTCATAGAATGTTGTTGATACACATGAGATCTATTCTGAATGCACTAATCCCCTTTAATCAGTCATGAAGACCAATCTGGAAAAGTATTTGGTCAAATTCAGTTCAACAGCTAAAAGATATATTCATGGACAAGTCAAATGAAGCATGTAGGATTTTCCATAGATAAATTATTGTAATTTGGAAAAGTTGTTACAACTTTGTCCTAACCATGGAAATTGTTATTAAATTGTTAATATGTATTATTGATTTAGATCACATGAGAATCGAGAGATTCTGATGATGATCTTATCTTTGTAATTTGTAATTATGAAAAGGTGTGCTCTCTGCCCACGACTAGATATATAGAGATATATAAATGCATAGAAATAACTGAGGGAGCACTAGCATTGTAATCATATATGTTTCATTAATGAAAATCTCAATCATTCATGGTGCCATACATTTTTTCTTAATAGATTATGTGTTGTGTAGTGTACTAGCCCCTGCTAGGAAGGAAGGGCCCTCGTTCTTAACAAGGATCACTAGTTAGGAAGGTACTATAGAAAATTGATTTATTTTCTCTGAATTATGATTCATGTATGATTGTTGTTGTTGTTTTTGTTTATATTTTTCATTATTTAATGATTGCAAAATTCTATTCTCTGTATTGTGTAATAACATAGGCCCTAGACTAGCCCCTTTGTTAGTGTGACAATTATTTAATTTTTGTTACAACTTGGTGGTATGTTTATTTCATTTGAATGTGTGTTTTAACATTTGCTTGAGTGAAATTGTCTAATGGTTCACACTCCTGGACATGTTCTTTGTTAGGGTTTTGGTCGGCTAGTTTTGAAGTATCTTGTCATGTCAGATTTGAATAGTTTGGATGCTTCCTTCCAATCTGTGGATTCTGGCAGGCAATATGAGTGCCCATGCGGGGAGGGGAGAGATACCCTCCTGCAGAAGCGTGGTTGCAGGTGAATAGAGCAGCAAATGAGGAGCCCCCTCAGCAAATAATAATGAATCCGACCCTAACGATGGTCCATTCATGGGAGCTTAATGGAAATTCTAGCTTAGAGGACAATGTCTGCCCAGGGAAAAAAAAAAAAAACCAAGATTTTTTATTCCATCCAATAAAATGGAGAACTACCGCAAGTTTATGAAGGACCATTTTAGGTCCCTATATTACTAGTATAGTCCATTATTGTTGTTAGTGTACCCCCCTTATTTTTATTTTTGTACCCCTGTAACCCCAATCTTTTTATTATTGTGCCCTTACATTATTATTGTTAGGCCGACTAGGATTATAATGTGACCCCATGGACTCCTATATATAGAAGGAGTTTTTGACATTTGTATCATCTATTAATTTTTCATTTATGTAATGTTAATTAGTTTTCCCCCTCGAATTGACTTATTTCTAAGGTGTTGATCTCTCTTTTCTTCTATTTTTGGAGCTAGTTTCATAACATTTGGTATCAGAGCTTTGGATTCTAGGGTTTCGCTGCTCCAAAGAGGTCATCATGCCATTTTCGCTATAATTTTTTTCTACAAAGGGTCAAAAGCTTAAATTTTTATAGAGCGAAGTCGAAATACTGAGGAACATCATGTAAAAATTTCAGATCTTGGTTCGCAATATTTTCGGAGATATCATCTGTGGAAGTTAGGGTTTTTTCAGGCTCCCGAATTTCACCTAAACATGTCATCGTGGAATTTTTGCTATAAATTATTTTCTAAGGAGGTTCAGAAGCTGAAATTTTTACAGAGCACAGCCGAAATCCTAAGGAAATTCATGTAAAAATTCCAGATCTTGGTTCACAATATTTTTGGAGATATGATATGTAGAAGTTAGGGTTTTTTCATGCTCCTGAATTTCATCTCAAAGAGGTAACCGTGAAAAAATCATCATAACTCTCTCTTTGAGCATCAGATTAGAATTATCTAAAAAGAAGTTGCAAGTACATAGACTGTAGTTTCCTGTGTATCAATTTGAGAGCTTAAAAAGGAAACAATGACATGTGGCACACCGTGCAAGTTTTCTCTACTGAATCAGTCCATAATTAGGTCATTATGGGAGATTGGGAATAACTTTGCCTTGAAGAATCCAAATCAGGTCAGAACTGTGGCATTCAAAAGAATATTTAGAGGGCTAATACAGGACCAAATTTTAGATATTAAAGATCCTAAAGCACAAAGATAATTCAATTTAAATATCGAGCTCCTCAAAAGCAATAAAAATGTGTGTATTTTTTTTTTTTTTCCGAATTGCATAAGTCTTGTTTGAAGAATCAGTTTGAATTGATTCCAAGGGCATATTGCAGAATAGATATCAGTATTAGGTTCTAAAATGCCCCCTAAAAATAATACAACACCCATTAAGCCTTTAGAAGGCTCTACTATGACTCATGAAGATGAAGAAATGCAACATGACATATCAAAATTACAAGAGCAAGTGCACCAAATTTTGATCTCGCAAAGAGCAACAAAAAATGAAATGGAAGTTTTGAAGAAAGGTGTGGAAGCTAAGATGGATGGTTTGAAGAATGCCATGAAAGCTAAGATGGATGAAATGGAAGAAAAAATGGAAAACATGAAGAATGATCTAAAAGAAGACATGGAAGGTTTGACAAAGTTGATAAAAGAAATGTTTCCTAATGGCGAAAAGATAGTAGAGGAAACTCATGGTGAGAACAAAATAAATGTTAATCATGATTCCATAAAATCAAATGTTGGATGGAAGACCCACCATATTCCAAAGATCCATATGAAGAAGTTTGATGGCAAGGATCTCGTAACATGGATACTACATATGGAGCAATATTTTGATCTCAATAATGTGCAAAAGACACAAAAGGTACGCATTGCAACTTTATATTTAGAACAAAATACATTTGTATGGTATCGATGACTTTGTTCCCGTAAAAAAATTGTCACTTGGTCAATTTTTACGGAGTAAATAATAGCACATTATGAGGATACAAAGAGCAACACTTTTTTTAACCAATTGATAAATATCAAACAAAAGGGTTCAGTGGTGGAGCACATTGAGGACTTCCAAAAATTGAATTTAAGGGTAACTGATATTCCAGAAAAACACATGATTGATGTCTTCATAGAGAATTTAAAGGATAACATCTGAAATGAGGTTCGTGTTTGGGAACCTGATTCATTGGAGAAGGCATTCAGGTTGGAAAGAAAATTTGAATGGAAAATTATGGCGACAAGGAAGCCTACCACTCACATCTATAAAGATGGAAGTGTTGTTAATCCTAGACTTCCACAAACTACAAGGTTGAAACCACAACAATTGGAAGAAAAAAGAGCAAAAGGGATTTGCTACAGTTGTGATAGCAAATACACTAAAGGTCATAAGTGTTCCGAGAAGAAATTATTTTACATAGATTGTGAAGAGGAGGAAGAAAATGAACAAGAAACTTCAAAAGAAGAGGATATACACCAGGAACCAACTCTAGAAGAAGAAGAAATGAGTATGACCATATCATGTAATGCATTGGTAGGAATTACCACTCCTCAAACTCTCAAGATAGAAGGACATATCAAGAAGAAAAAGGTAATAGTGTTGATTTATTTGGGTAATACCCATAATTTTATTCATTGTAAGGTAGCCAAGGAATTGAATTGTTTCCTATACCCAGCACCAGAATGTCAAGTGATGGTTGCAAATGGAGGAACTATAAATTGCTCTAGAAAATGCCATAATATAAAGATAGCCATGGGGGAATATATATTGAATAGTCCCATTATTTCCCTTCCAATGGGAGGTGTTGATGTTGTACTAGGAGTACAATGGTTACAATCTTTGGAGATAATAACTTTTAATTTTCAAGAACTTTTCTTGAATTTTTTTTCGGAAGGAAAGGAAGTCGAATTATGGGGTATTTTAGGGAAGTTGGGAAAGATAGTAATCTCTAATTTCATGACAAATATTCTGAAGAAATAGCAATGAGGCGTAATTGCACAATTATGCTCACTAGAAGTTCCAACATCAAAAACATTTGTCTCTCCAAATCTCAAAAAAACCTTGGACAATCATTCCAATGTGTTTGAAACTCCCAAAGTACTCCCACCTATTCGTGATCATGATCATTCTATTCATTTTATTCCAAGAAGTGTTCCTCCAAACATCAGGCCTTATCGATATCCTTATGTCCAAAAGAGCGAAATTGAGCGTATGATTACAGAAATGTTAGAGGCTAGTATAATTCAACCTAGTCAAAGTTCTTTCTCTGCTCCAGTAGTATTGGTGCACAAGAAGGATGGATCATGGCACATGTGTCTGGATTATAGGGAGCTCAATAAGCTCACTATTAAAGATAAATTTCCCATTCCTATGATTGATGAATTATTGGATGAATTACATGGAGCAATTTATTTTACCAAGTTGGATCTTCGTTCAGGATATCATCAAATTAGAATGAATACTAAAGATATTGCAAAAACAAGATTTCTAACTCATGATGGTTATTATGAATTTTTGTTCATGCCTTTTGGCCTTACCAATGCACCTTCTACATTTCAGGGGTTGATGAATTCCATTTTCAAACCCTTCCTTAGAAAATTTGTGCTAGTATTTTTTGATGATATACTAATCTATAGCAGGTCTTGTAAGGATCATGTTCAACATGTTGACAAGGTGCTTAAACTATTGGAGGAGAAATAATTATATGCAAAAACATCCAAATGTTTCTTTGGAGTACAAGAGTGGAATATCTGGGTCATATTGTATCTCACGAGAGTGTTACAGTAGACCCTAACAAAATTAAATCCATTAAGGAATGGATAGTCCCCACAACCATAAAGAAGTTGTGATGATTTCTCGGGTTAATAGGGTATTATTTCTAGTTTGTTAAGAATTATTGGAGAATAGAAGCACCTCTAACAATATTATTGAATAAAGATGCATTTTCATGGACTCTTGAAGCAACTAATGCCTTTGAACATCTTAAAGAGGCAATGTGCCTAGCACCGGTCTTAGCTACGCCAGACTTCACAAAAAACTTCATTGTGGAATGTGATGCTTCAGGAAATGGAATTGGTGCTGTTTTAATGCAAGAAGGAAGACCCATTGCTTTTGAAAGTCGTCCAATAAAAGGAAAGTATTTACAGAAATCTATTTATGAGAAGGGAATGTTAGCAATACTACATGCACTAAATAAATGATGACCTTACCTAATGGGAAGACACTTCAAGGTAAAATCCGATCATGATAGTCTTAAACACTTTTTGGAACAAAGACTATCTTTAGAAGAGCAGCAAAAATGGGTCACAAAGATGTTGGGTTATGAATTTGAAATCATCTACAAAAAAGGGAAGCTAAATGTTGTTGCAGATGCACTCTCAAGAAAGAATGAAGAGGTGGAAGCATTGCTTTGTGCCATTTCTATTATCCAAACAGATTGGATAACCGAAGCAAGGGATGAATGGAAGAAAGACGAAGAAGTGTGGACACTCATTCAAAAGTTGAAGCAAAATCCTAGTACATATGTTACATTTAGTTGGAAAAATTGTTCCTTATGGTACAAAGATTGCTTATATATTTGTAATAATTCCAAACTATAACAAAAGATTCTTTTGGAATTGCACACTTCTCCTTTAGGAGGACACTCAGGATTTTTAAAAACTTACCATAGGGTGAAGAATTTTTTTTTTTTTAGGATGACCTTAAATCTTATATTCAAAAGTTTGTGGTGGAATGTTTGGTTTGCCAGCAAAATAAAGTTGAGACAGTTAAGACCCCCATGTCTTCTACAACCTTTATCCATTCCAAGTCAACGTTGGGAGGAGATTTCAATGGATTTTATCACAGGTTTACCTAAGTCCGAAGGAAAGAGTGTCATCATGGTGGTAGTTGATAGACTTACCAAGTATGCACACTTTTGTGCATTATCTCATCCATTTAAAGCAATTACAGTTGATACTATATTTCTGGAAACAATTCAAAAGATACATGGATACCCAAAGATTATTGTAAGCGACAAAGATCCCATTTTTACTTGAAATTTTTGGACGGAGTTATTTTCTTGTTTGGGTACACAACTAGCTCATAGCTCATCTTATTGGAAGGAAAAATCATATTGGAACTTGAAGCGGTCACGGAAACAAGAACTCGATAGCTACGAAATCGATCAATTTTAGAGTATCTCATCAAGTGGAAGAACTTACCCACTGAAGATTCTACATGGGAGGATGAGAATTTTATAAATAATCACCCAGAGCCACTCAAGCGTTGAGGACAACACTTTTTTGAAGGAGAGGGGCATGTTAGGTCTTGTAGAAATTAGTATACACTAAGCATGCATACATACAAATTCCCCTTATCTCACAATATTTAACTTCTTGTAAAATACAGAATCATTCCACTATTAATCTTTTGCGGAAAATTAATTACAAACACATGTGAAGCATAAATAAAAACAATCGCACATAACACAGTTGTTTAACGGGAAGGCCTGAAGCTGAAAACCCCAACTATCATATATTATGTATCATGGAGATCATGTAACAATCTCATACAAAGCTTAGTACATCAAGCTCTCAGTATAATCAATCGTCACACACTAACATAGAAGAAATCTGCAAATCCATGCACCGATCTCTGCCCTCCCACTAGCCTGCCTCCATTGCGCAATCCCCGCTAAAGAATAGCTCTGAATGAATTCGAATTACCCTTGCCTTGATTGTGCAATCCTCATTGGAAACTCCAATGTGTGTGTGGTGCAATCAATGCATCACTATAGTCACAACAGATAGTCCATCTTTCCCTTTCACCTATCTCCCCACTGGGTCTCCACTGGAACTGACATGCACTGTAGTTAACTGTTGTATTGTTCAATTGATTATTGAGTTATTATTTGTGAATTAATTAACTAATTAATTCACTCCACTCTCACTAGTGTATCATTCAGTTAGACTAGATACAATTAGCTCAACTGAGTCTAACTGAGTTAAACTGAATACAACTCCATGAACTACTCTTCCAACTCTGTCATAACTTTTCCACTTCAGTTATAACTAAGTCCTCCATGCATGAACCACCAGTAAACCCTAGGAATTGCATAATTCCTTCAGCCCACTGATTTTCCAAATTTGTGCACTGAAGCTAAGTGCTCCAAGAGAATAATTTGTTGTTTATTGTCGGATTTATTAAGAGCTAATAATAATCGACACTTCTATTTTTAGATCGACGATCTATAAATAGACTTCGCCCAATATTATAAAAATAGAATTTCAACTATTTTTCCAACTTGATCAACCATCCATAAATAACATCCTGCAACTTCTGAAATATGATTACCATGTTTAAAAATAGACATAGTCTAAAAATAGACTTTCACCAAAAATGGCCTGCGGGCCCACTTAGTGAATGCGACTCTTTTCACTAAGCTCATCATCTTGTTGAATCTCAACAGGTCCATATATTACTAGTGTAGTCCCTTATTTTTGTTAGTGTAGCCCCCTTATTGTCATTTTTGTACCCCTGTAACCCCAATCTTGTCAATATTGTGCCCTTACATTATTATTGTTAGGTCGACTAATATTCTATTGTGACCCAATGGACTCCTATATATATAAGGATGTTTTTTCATTTGTATCATCCAACAATTGTTCATTTATGTAATGTAAAGGAGGTTTCCCCCTCGAAGTGGCTTATTTCTAAGGCGTTGATCTATGTTTTCTTCTATTTTTGGAGTTGGTTTCATAACAGACCATGACTTGATTTGTAAGTACATTGGCCTTCGGAAAGGGATATGATCAAATGAATCTAGTTAAATTTGCAACCGAAAGGCCATATAGACTTAAAAATAGGAGTGAGGGGTTTTTTCACAATCATTTTCACCAGCTTGGAAGATAAGGAGAGGATTTTTGAAAATGGTCCATATTTTTACTACAATGCTAGCCTCTTCATACGATTCTAAGAAGAATGTTATAATCCAAATAGAGAACAATTCATGGCAGGCCCAGTCTGGGTTTTAATTTTTTCCATACGAGTTGATTTTTGGGATCCATAAATTTTAGAAGGAATAGGTAACTGTATTGGAATATCCAAAGTAGTTTATTCTACCCACCCCTGGATATACACATCATATGCTTGAATATGTGTCTATATGAATATCACAAAGCCTCTCCCTGAATTCGTGGAGCTTGAATACCAGGACGAGGTTTGGCAACAACTGTTGGACTATGAACACATTCCCTTTCAATGTCGACGATGTCATGAATATGGTCACTTGTACAAAGCATGTCCTTTGAAATAAATGGATTATGTAGAAACAAACTCCCCTAAATAATTGCCTCAATCGAAGGATGATAGTGAAGTTTTTAAAGAAGTCTCCCACAAAAAATGAAATGTGAAACCCCCCAGTCAAACCCTCATACCCCGCTACGGAGAAATTAGGAGAATCAAAATAGGTATGAGGTTTTGCAGGATGGTGGTGAAAGTTCAAAGGTGTTAGATCAACAAAAAGGCACAGTGAATGCTAGGGTTCTGCCAAAGAATACTTCAAATCCCAAACGAAAAGCTCAAGAATAAAACTTGGATAAATAAGATGATGAACCTCTCAAGGACCAGATAAATATGGATATCTATGGATCAAAGGAGAAATTTAGTACATAGGAAAAAGTGTTGAAGAGGCTTCTGAATGAATGGCGGAATTTGGATGAGAGATTCATACCAGGAGATCAAAATAAATTGTATCTAGACACATTTCAATAATACCAATCCAAGCAAAGCTAAATCCTTCTAGTTCCACCTTATCCACTTGGCTCTCAACTGGGTAGTAGCTCAGATCAAGGGGGACAATGAAAAGAAGGTAAGAAACAAGGTTGCAAGAATCTACAGGAATCAATAGAGATGGTTGGATATCTGTTGGTCAAAACAATAAGGGTGGTGCCGCTCTTAGCCGTTTTTCACCAAATCAATAAATATTCCCAATGATTCTAATCCCCTGGAATGTAAGAGGCCTCAATAGTCAAGGCAAGCAAAGATACTTGAAAGAATGCTTAAAACAAGAAAGGTCATGTATTGTGATGCTCCAAGAAACTATGGTGTCGAAAGAGAGACTAAAGGAAATTATAACAAGTATGATACCCTTGTACGAGGTGATGGCCTTAGATGCAAGGGGAAATGCGGGTGGGCTTTCCATTCTTTGGAATCCATCCGAGATCCTTTTTTATCACTGGATCAGTATGCCTCAAATTCTCTCGGGGAGATTTAGACACATTGGAATGCAAGACTGGGCCCTACTATCGGTTGTATATGGTCCTCACATTCCAAGAGAGAAATCTTATTTCCTTGAAAATATAGGAAAGCTTATAAATATGTGTCCGGATGAACTATGGATTATTGGTGGGGACTTCTACCTTATCTCATTGATTCAGGAGAAAAAGGGAGGGATCAAGAAACATGATCCAGAGATGGAGACAATTAGAGATATAATTACATATATTAAATTGGTATAAATATCTACCATTAATGGAGTGTATCCGTGGAATAATCGTTGGGGGGGATCTCACTAAGTTTCCTCACCCCTAGATAGATTCCTAGTGTCAGAAAATCTTATAAGCATAGATATTTTCTTTGAAGCATCTATTCTTCCATGCATTGGGTTAGACCACTGGCTGATTCAGCTGGAGATGAATTTGAAATTGGCCCCCATAAAGAAGACCTTTAGATTCGATTCCTTCTTGCTTCGAGACCCCTTCCTTCTTGGAAAAATAGAGGGTTGGTGGAAATCTAGTTTGGTGCAAGGTAGGAACTACATGCATACCTTCCAAATTATACCAAAGGAGCTTAAGCAAAATATAAAACAATGGAATCAAATAGAATTCATCCATATAATGAAGGATCAACGCCACCTCCAAGAGAGAATGCATAATATTCAACAATGGATGATCACCAAAGGATGCTCAGGGGCCCTTGTAGTGGAGGAAGGATAAATCCCGACCTAGATAAAATAAAGTTAGAAACAAGAAAAAATCCTCTGGAAACAAAAATCCTGGACCCAGTGGCTCAGAGAAGGGGATCGAAATACTCACTTCTTTAATAAAGCTATGATCCAACATCGTCAACACAATCAGATCTTTTCATTGAAAGCCTCATTGGGAAATCATATAGTCCACCATGACGAGATGGAAAACCTTTCGATTGATCATTTTTATATCCTCCTTTCAGAGCCATGTCCGTATCGACTGGGAGATATACAAAGAATAACCAAACACATCCCCCGGCTGGTTAGTAGGTGTTAGGTCCCTATATTACTAGTATATTCCCTTATTGTTGTTAGTGTAACCCCATTATTGTTATTATTGTACCACTGTAACCCCCATATTGTTATTATTGTGCCCTTAAATTATTATTGTTAGGTCGGCTAGGATTACATTGTGGCCCCATGGACTCCTATATATAGAAAGGAGGTTTTGTAATTTGTATCATCCAAGAATTGTTCATTCATGTAATGTATTGGAAGTTGCGCCCTCGAAGTGGCTTATTTCTAAAGCGTTGATATCTCTTTTCTTCTCTTTTTGGAGCTGGTTTCACAACATTTGGTATCAGAGCTTTGGATTCTAGGGTTTCATTGCTCCAAACAGGTCATCGTAGAATTTTCGCTATAAATTTTGTTCCACAAAGTTTCAGAAGCTAAAATTTTTAGAGTACGAAGCTGAAATCCTAAGGAACATCATCGCAAAATTTCAGAGCTTGGTTCACAATATTTTCAGAGATATGATCTGTTGAAGTTAGGGTTGTTTGCAGGCTCTTGAATTTCACTTAAAAAGGTCATCGTGGAATTTTAGATATAACTATTTTTCTACGAAGTTTCAGAAGTGGAAATTTTTAGAGAGCGAAGCCGAAATCCTGAGGAACATCATGGCAAAATTTTAGAGCTTGGTTCACAATATTTTCGGAGATATGATGTGCTAATTTGGTCTTTTTGGCTCATTCATCTCAAAGAGGTGATCATGGGAAAATCTTCATAACTCTCTCTATGAGCATCAGATTGGAATTCTGTAAAAAGTGTCTGGAAGTACACGAACTGTAGTTTATTTTCTATAAATTTCAGAGCCAAATGAGAAAACAGTGACATGTGGCAAGTCGTACAATTTCGCTCTACTGAACCAGTCCATAATTAGGTCATTGTGGGAGACTGGACATAAATTGTCTTGAAAAATCCAAATAAAGTCAGACATGTGGCATTTGAAAGAAGCTTCAGAGAACTACTACAAAGTTGAATTTCAGATATTTAGGATTTGCAAGCATATAGATAAGTCAATTTCAATATCAAGCTCCTCAAAAGCAAGTAAAAGGTGTATATAATTTTTTTATTTTTTTATTATTTTTTTAAATTTTTTATTATTATTATTATTATTATTATTTTTTTTTAATTTTTAATTTTTAATTTTAATTTTATTTTTAATTTTATTTTTTTTTAATTTTTAATTTTAATTTTTATTTATTTAATTTTTATTTTAATTTTTATTTTAATTTTTTTTTTTTTTTTTGAATTGCCCAAGTCTTGTTTGAAGAATCAAGTTGAATTGGATCCCAGACATCTTAGGGCAAATGTCATGTGTGGATTCTAAAATGCTTCAAAAGAATTAAACACCCATTAAGCCTTTAGAAGGCTCTACTATGACTCATGAAGACGAATAATGGCAACATGACATATCCAAATTACAAGAGCAAGTGCAACAAATTTCGCTCTCGCAAAGAGCAACAAAAAATGACATGGAAGTTTTGAAGAAAGGCATGGAAACTAAGATGGATGGTTTGAAGAAAGGTGTGGAATATAAGATGGATGGTTTGAAGAATGGCATGGAAGCTAAGATGGATGGCATGGAAGCTGGCATGGAATCTAAGATGGATAACATGGAAGCTAAGATGCAAAACATGAAGAATGATTTAAAAGTAGACATGGAAGGTTTGACAAAGTTAGTACAAATGTTCCCCTAATGGTGAAAAGATAATAGAGAGCTTCTGTGATCAGAAACAAATGTATCATAATTATGATTTCATAAACTCTATTGGAGGGAAGAACCACCATATTCCAAAAAATGGATATGAGGAAGTTTGATGGAAAGGATCTGTAACATGGATACTACGGATGGAGCAATATTTTGAGTCTAATAGTAAACTTCAAAGTCACGTGCAACTTTACATTTAGAACAAATACATTTGTATGGTATCGATGGCTTTTCTCCGTAAAAAAATGTCCTTGGTCAATTTTTACGGAGGAAATGATAGCACATTATGAGGATACAAAGAGCAACACTTTCTTTGGCAATTGATAAATCTCAATGAATATATTAGGTGAGGCATTAAGACTCAAAATTGAATATGAGAATGCTGATATTGGAGAATACGATTGATCTCAGTCTTTAAAGGATAACATCCAACATGAAGTTCGCGTTTTGGAACCTGATTCATTGGAGAAGGCATTCAAGTTGGCAAGAAAAAATGAATGTAAAATTATGGTGACAAGGAAGCCTACCACTCACTTCTATAAAGATGGAAGTGTTACTACTCCTAGATTTCCACAACCTGCAAGGTTGACACCACAACAATTGGAAGAAAAAAGAGAAAAAGGGCTTTTCTATAGTTGTGATAACAAATACACTAAAGGTCATAAGTGTGCTGAGAATAAATTATTTTACATAGATTGTGAAGAGGAAGAAGAATGAACAAGAATCTTAAAAAGAAGAGGATATACACCAGGAACCAGCCCTAAAAGAGGAAGAAATGAGTCTGACCATATCATGTAATGCGTTGGCAGGAATTACCACTCCTCAAATTCTCAAGATAGAAGGACATATCAAGAAGAAAAAGGTAATAGTGTTGATTGATTCAGGTAGTACCCATATTTTTTTTCATTGTAAGGTAGCCAAGGAATTGAATTGTTTCCTATACCCAACATCAGAATGTCAAGTGATGGTTGCAATGGAGGAACTATAAATTGCTCTGGAAAATTCCATAATATCAAGCTAACCATGGGGGAATATGTATTGAATAGTCAAATTCCTTCCATTCCTATGGGAGGTGCTGATGTTGTACTAGGAGTACCATGGTTACAATCTTTGGGGACAGTAACTTTTAATTTTCAAGAACTTTTCTTGATTTTTTTTTTCAGAAGGAAAGGAAGTCGAATTACGAGGTATTGCATGGAAGCTGAGAAAGATAATAAGCTCTAATGTCATGAAAAAGCTTCTAAAGAAAGAACAACGAGGCATAATTGCACAATTATGCTCACTAGAAGTTCCAACATCAAAATCATCTATTTCTGCAGATCTCCAAAAAGTCTCGGACAATCATTCCAAGGTGTTTGAAACTCCCAAAGGATTCCCACATATTCGTGATCATGATCATGATATTCATTTGATTCTAGGAAGTGTTCCTCCAAACATCAGGCCTTATAGATATCCTTATGTCCAAAAGAGCGAAATCAAACGTATGATTGCAGAAATGTTAAAGGCAGGTATAATTCAACCTAGTCAAAGTTCTTTCTCTGCTCCTATAGTATTGGTACATAAGAAGGATGGATCATGGCGCATGTGTCCGGATTATAGGGAGCTCAATAAGCTCACCATTAAAGATAAATTTCCCATTCCTGTGATTGATGAATTATTGGATGAATTACATGAAGCAATTTATTTTACCAAGTTGGATCTTCATTCAGGTTATCATAAAATTAGAATGAAGATTGAAGATATTCCAAAAACAACATTTCGAACTCATGAGGGTCATTATGAATTTTTGGTCATGCCTTTTGGCCTTACCAATGTACCTTCTACATTTCAAGGGTTGATAAATTCTATTTTCAAACCCTTCCTTAGAAAATTTGTGCTAGTATTTTTTGATGATATACTAATCTACAACAGGTCTTGGAAGGATCATGTTCAACATGTTGACAGGGTGCTCAAACTATTGCATGAGAAACAATTATATGCAAAAATATCCAAATGTTTCTCTTTTCCAGGTACAGGGTGACTATCTGGGTCATATTTTATCTCCTGAAAGTGTCAATCATTCCCTAACAAAATTAAAGCCATTCAAAGACAGGCTTCCCAACCTGTGATTCCACGAGGATTTCTGAGTTCAATCTGATTTTGTTGAAAATGTGGAGAATAGAAGCACCTCTAACAAATATTATTAGATAAAATTACATTTCATGATAAAATACTTATTCTTTGAACATCTTAAAGAGGCAATGTGCCCTTAGGTCTTAGCTACGCGGACTTCACAAAAACCTTTATTGTGGAATGTGATGCCTCGGGAGAATGGATAGTGCTGTTTTGTGCAGAAGGAAGACTACATTCACCCACAGAAGTCTGATCCCGATCGAGAAAATGTTGAAAATGTTGAAAGGGAATGTTATCGTACTACATGCACTAAAGAAATGGCGAACTTACCTAATGGGAAGACACTTCAAGGTAAAAACTGATCATGATAGTCTTAAACACTTTTTGGAACAAAGACTATCTTCAGAAGAGCAGCAAAAATGGTCACAAAGATGTTGGGTTATGACTTTGAAATAATCTACAAAAAAGGAAAGCTTAATGTTGTTGCAGATGCACTCTCAAGAAAGAATGAAGAGGTGGAAGCATTGCTTTGTGCCATTTCTATTATCCAACCAGATTGGATAACCGAAGCAAGGGATGAATGGAAGAAAGACGAAGAAGTGTGGACACTCATTCAAAAGTTGCAGCAAGATCCTAGTACATATATTTTATTGAATTTGGAAAAATAGTTCCTTATGAGTGAAGATCACTTATATATTGTAATAATTTAAACTAAGCGGAAAGTTATTACGGAATTGCACTTGCCTTTAGGGACATGATTTTTTAAAACTTACCATTTGGTGAAAATTTTTAGGATGGCCTTATTCAAAGGTATTAAAAGTTTGTGGCGAAATATTTCGTTCGATGATAAGAGGTTGAGACAATTAATACCCTGGGTCTTCTACAACCTTTATCCATTCAAGTCAACGTCAGGACGAGGTTTCAATGGATTTTATCACAGGTTTACCTAAGTCCGAAGGAAAGAGTGTCATCATGGTGGTAGTTGATAGACTTACCAAGTATGCACACTTTTGTGCATTATCTCATCCATTTAAAGCAAGTACAGTTGATACTACATTTATGGATAGAATTCAAAAGCTACATGGAAGCCCAAGGGTTATTGTGAGCGACAGAGATCCCATTTTTACTGGAAATTTTTGGACGGAGTTATTTTCTTGTTTGGGTACTCAATTAGCTCATAGCTCATCTTATCATCCTCAATCTGATGGTCAAACTGAGATAGTAAATAAATGTTTGGGAGGATATCTTCGTTGTTTTGTATCTGATAAACAAACACAATGGGTCAAGTGGTTACCTCTTGCTGAATGGTGGTATAACACTTCCTTCTATACTGCAGCAAAAATGACCCCATTTATGGCACTTTATGGATATCATTCACCATCCATCACATCATCTTTAAGGGAAAATTCGAAGGTTCAAGCAGTGAAATATCACATCGAGCATCGGCAAGAAGTTCTCCAACTCTTAAAGGATAACCTAAATTTGGCACAAATCGAATGAAACAATAGGCAGATCAACATCGCAGCGAGAGAAGTTTTGATGTAGGAGATTGGGTATTTTTACGGCTACAACCATACAGACAAATGTCCCTCAAGCAAGCTAAGAAGGATAATAAATTATCGCCAAAGTACTATGGTCCTTACAAGGTGTTGCAAAAGATTGGTTCTATGGCATACAAATTGGAGCTTCCTGCTTCTTCGCGAGTACATCCAATTTTCCATGTTTCATGCTTAAAAGAGGTTATAGGTGAAAATCTTCCAGTTCACTCCAAGAAGATATTGCGAAACTTCGAGAGGAACAAAAATCATGATTCAGAGGTGAGCTGAACTTCAAATGGCTAAAATGAAAATCATCAGTTTGGAGTATCTCTATCAGTGGAAGAACCTTACTATGAAGATTCTACCATGAGAGGATGAAGTACCTTGAGAGAGAAGCACCAGGCTACTCAACAGAGCATGACAACACTTTTGAAGGAAAGGGCATGTTAGGTCCCTATATTACTAGTATTATAATCCCTTATTGTTGTTAGTGTAACCCTCTTATTGTTATTATTGTACCCCTATAACCCCCATATTGGTATTATTGTGCCCCATAAATTAATTAATTAATTCAAGGTGTTAGGTTACATTCTTGGCTCCTAAGATTATTATGGCCTCATGTTTCTAAGAGAAGTTTTATAATTTATCATCAAATTGTTCATTCATGTAATATATTGGAGGTTTCCCCCTCGAAGTGGCTTATTTCTAAGGCGTTGATATCTCTTTTCTTCTATTTTTGGAGTTGGTTTCACAACATTAGGGACAAACCTGACATTCTATTGGGGCCCATCACCACAGCAGAGAAGTAGGAACATCAAGGGATGGATAAGAATAAAGCGCTAGGACTAGATGGTTTCACGATGGAATTATTTTAGGAAATATGGTCCTTTATTGGGAAATACATTTTGGATGTGGTGGAGGAATCTTGTAGATCACAAAAGGTACACTGTGCTCTCAATTATAATTTTATTGCATTAATTCTAAATCTGCTCATTCTGAGCATCCTCAAGGTTTTCGACCTATAGCACTATGTAATGTAATTTATAAAATTGTATCCACCATCATGGTCAAGAGATTAAATCCTCTTTTTCCTTCATTAATTTCCCCTGAGAAAATCAGTTTTGTTCAAGGTCGTCAAATTTTAAATGGATTTATAACATCCCAGGAAGTTGTTCATTCTCTTAAGCATCTCAAAGCCAAGGGTATGTGTTGATTTTTGTAGTATCAAAAAGTGCTCTAAGTCTCTAATTTGGTGGAGAGGCTTAGACACATGTATTCCAAAGAACCAAAAAATCGTTTGTGGAAATTCCAATAAGTTCATGTTTTATTAAAATAATTAATTATTTTAATGGGGACCCTAAGTATAAACTTAGGGAAATTAAATAATTAAAGGGTATTAATAAAACAAAGTGTGAATCTTCTAGAAAACAAAGATCAACTCATTTGTTAATCTTTGCCATCGATTATACATCTAATCTGGGTTATTGATATGTCAACGAGAAGACTATAAAGGAAGGCTTGAGGGTCATTTGGAAAATGCACCGAGACACTGAATTGGTCTAAGATCGAAATTTTAGGGGCATATTTTGCTGAGAATTTCGAACTAGAGATCTGAGCAGTGAGGGGCAGAGATAGCATACAAAGAGGAAGATATTTTCTCAGCCTAAGGGAGCATCAGTCAGAGATAGGTAGAGATGATCTAGCCTAGGTAGCGTTGAAGGAAGGGACTGATGTAGTGACTGCGTAAGCTCACGCAGAAGCAGCACAAAGGCAGAGGTAGAGGTTTCAGAATTTTTTTGGTGGATCAGTTTCAGAGGCCGGGATCCGGAAAGTGGCATCGGGAGGTTTTTCCTCAACATTCACAGAGGCAAAAGGACTTGGAGGAGGGCTAACGCTAAGCCTAGAAGTGGGTGACGTAGTGGCTGGAAGTTAAAACGCTAGATCTGTGTAGAGCCTATCCAAGGAAGTTTTTCCTTCATCCGGATCAGTTAGAGACCTAGTGATTAAGTTGTAACAACCCCAAATTTGACATGAAATTAATTATATCAAATATGAAATTAATAATCAACAAAAAATTTGTTTAACTAATAATCATAGAAATTTTAGAAACACGAGCAAAGACGACTTACCTGTAATGGCGATATTCCTTACTTGAGACTCCAAAGTTGAACGCTATTTGAATCCTGCCAACCACAACAAAGTTTTTGGGACAACTCTCCACCCAACCGTAGACTTAGCTGCACATAATATTTCCATAGTTGGCCACCCCCGATCCCTCAATCAATGTACTACTGCCAGGGAAGCCTTTGCCTCACAATGCCTTTCTCTCAAGAGAATGGATGAAGGAATGATGAATGAATCTTCCTCAATGTCTATTAAATATACCAAACAATGGAAAGGGAACCACATGTACACATTCACTGTGTCAACATGCAACTTTTATTTCTTTATTTTAAGTTTTACTTAATTTAGTATTTCTCTTAGTTTAACTTAATTTTTGTTAACTTTACTTATTTTTATAGTTTCTTATTTTAACTCTTTCTTAATTTATTCCTTTTTACTTTTGTTAACTTCACTTATTTATTTACTGTTTAGAACTCCGGTTTATTATTTACTATTTTATTTAGAACTCCTGTTATTATGTACTATTTTATTTATTATTATTATTATTATTCTCTTTATTATTTCTTCTGTATTTACTACTATTGACTTATTATTTATTTACTTTTTTATTTAATTATATTATATGATTTATTTATTATTTATTATTTTTAATATTATTAGGGGACATTACATACTCCTCCTCTTTAAGGAACTTCGTCCCGAAGTTAAGTTGTACAATTTATTATATTATATTATTTATTATTTATTGCTTAATGTTTTCCCAACACCCTCTGCTGAACTAGTATAACTAGCAGGCATCGAAAGTTTCCACAACACCGGAGAAATCTTAAGGGATCTCTGTCCTTTCTCCCACTTTCAGAACCAGGCATAAGCCTCACCGGTCTGTACCATAGCCCAAGGCTGGCCCTAAGTCTCGCGCCCAGCTCAGACCTCATCTGCCCCAAGACAGACATCCGGTCCCAGTACTCATTGACTCCGGGCATCTCCCAGGGCTGGACCAGTCCCTCCAAAATCACTAAGGTGCACAGCCCTAGGCATCGAAGTTCTTACACCCCTTCCACACATCGGCATCCCAATCTAATACCAAGAATTTGGCCTACAATATCAGGCCCTTGGCCTCCTCAATATGGTCCCACAACCCTTCAAGAGTTATCAATCAAGAGCTATACAAGACAAAGGAACCACTGACACATGTTGATTGATTTTGTCCCCAACCCATATGGTGTTACAGATTCTCCCTCATAGGTATGGGCTCCTACGAGATCTTCAAATAAACCAGCCCTCTTGGCCCATTTGTGGATTTCCTGCCAAACATCTCATCTCAACATGCATCTAATGCATTAGTTATAATCATAACATCATAGAAAATAATACACATCCTAACTCTTGCATTTAATCATGATAATATAACGTCATTGTTAATAACCACGTTCTAAATAGTAAAGAACTGCATCCTCATGCATGTCACAAAATCTGTATTGATTCCACATGCTTCACATCATGAAATACCATCATAAGTTATAACCTCAACATATATGAATCATGACATCACATAATAAACTAATCACATGTCAATATGACCTCAAGTAATAACATCATAATCCCTATGCATATCATAATCATCATTTTCATACAGCTATATAAGTAAGAACCACATGTGCATCATTACCATCATCTCATAACAGTTAATTAAAATCATAACTGAAATCATAATGTACGATTTATTTGTATAAATAAAATTTAAACAATAAGATGCGATCTAGGGGGTCCATAAAATTATCTACCTTAGCTAAATAATGTACTCCTATTTAGTTCACCACACAATTTTAATCAAATAAATAAGGAAATTCATTAAAAATAACATCTCCATCTTCCCAGGTAGCTGAACCTGGGCTATATTGGTCCCACTGGACCTTGACTTGCTCAAACTCACGATTCCTGAGCCAACGAACCCGACGGTCCAGTATATTGAATGGTTCGACCTGAAGGACTCCCTCCTCGGAAACCTGTAATTTCTCAAATGTTAGCACATGGGATGGGTCAAGTACATATTTTCTAAGCATAGAAACTGAAACACATTATGCATTCTTCTTAAATGGAATGGCAACTCGAGCTTATAAGTAATTGGTCTGATCCTCTCTAGGATCTTAAATGGGCCGAAAAATCTAGGGGATAACTTTGTTCCCTTGCCAAATCTGAAGGAACTCTTAGAGGATTTGACTCTATTAAAAACTTGACTTCCTTTCTCAAAGCTTCTATCAATTCTCTTTGCATCGGCATAACTTTTTTGGTGATCCCTAGCTCCTTTTAGCCTCTGGTTAATAACTTCCATTTGTTGTTCCATTTCTTGGAGCATTTCAGGTCCCAACATGACTCGATCCTCTAATCGATCCCATCTCAATGGAGTATGACATGGTCTTCCATATAATAATTCGAAGGGAGCTGCCTGAATTGAACTGTGATAACTATTGTTGTATGTGAATTCCACTAACGGAAGGTATTTCTCCCACTGATTTTGTTGATCCATGACATACATTATAAGCATGTCCTCTAATAATCGGTTTACTCTTTCTATTTTCCCAACTCTCTCTGGATGATATGCAGTACTGAAGTTTAGTTGTGTTCCCATAGATTTTAAAAGTAATTTCCAAATTCTGGAAGTAAAGCGTGCATCTCTGTCGGATATTCTTTTTCAGGGCACCCCATGAAAGCGAGTTATTTCCTTTAGGAAAACTTGAGCAATAGTTGGTGCTTCGAAGGTGCTCTTAATTGGAATGAAGTGAGCACTATTAGTTAATTTTTCAACAACAACCATGATGCAGTCATGTCTTTGGGAAGTCATAGGTAATCCCCCAACAAAATCCATCCAAACCATGTCCCACTTAGTTTCTGGTATATCACGGGGTTGTAAAAGACCTGCATGGTGATGATGTCGAGGTTTAACCTGTTGACATTCTAGAAAGCTGGCCACAAACTGTGTTATATATTCTTTCATTCCTGTCCAGAAAAATAGTGCAGAGGATGCTTCAGGGACAAAGCAGTATGCAACATGCATTATTGTTAGAGCACTTTCCATGCTAAGAGGGAGTGTTGATTTTTGTAGAATCAGAAAATTCTCTAAGTCTCTAATTTGATGGAGAGGCTTAGACACTTGTATTTTAAAGAACCCATAAATCGTTTGTGGAAATTCCACTCAGTTCATGTTTTATTAAAATAATTAATTATTTTAATGGGGACCCTAAGTCTAAACTTAGGGAAATTAAATAATTAAAGGGTATTAATAAAACAAAGTGTGAAACTTCTAGAGAATGAAGATCAAGTCATGTTTTAATCTTAGCCATTGATTAGACATCTAATCTGGGTCGTTGATATGTCAACAAGAAGACTATAAAGGAAGGCTTGAGAGTCATTTGGAAAATACACAGAGACATTGAATTGATCTAAGATCGAAATTTATGGGGCGTGGTTTGCTGAGAATTTTGAACTAGAGATCTGAGCAGTGAGGGGCAGCGATAGCATCCAGAGAGGAAGATATTTTCTTAGTCTGGTGGAGCATCAGCTAGAGAGAGTCAGAGGTGATCTAGCCTAGCCAACGTTGAAGGAAGGGGTTGACGCAGTGACTTCATAAGCTCACATAGAAGCAACGCAGAGGCAGAGGCATAGGTTTCAGAATTTTGCTGGTGGATCAATTTCAGAGGCCGGGATCCGAAAAGTGGCATTGGGAGGATATTCCTCAGCATCCACAAAGGAAAAGAAACTTGGAGGAGCGATAACACTAAGCCTGGAAGTGGGTGGCGCAATGGCTAGAATTTCTAGCATTGGACCTACGCAGAGCCTGTCTAGGGCAGTTTTTCCTTCATCCAGATCAACCAAAGACTTAGCGATTGAGTGAGGTATTTCTCACATATTATTCTGCTAGTATTTCTCTCTGTAACTGAATAACCCTTGAGGGTATTCAGAGATGTATTCATACATTGCTACTGCATAATAATAAAACCCTCAGTTCTTCTACGCCGACTTTCCTGCATTGGGTTTTTCCGGGGACTTAGTCTAAAATAAAGGTGTCGTATGTGTGAATGATTTCCTTGTCTAGTTTCCTTGTTTCTAAATCAATTTTAGTGTAGGTTTCTTGATTAGTTGCTTCAATAATTCAGATATGAATTAATTAGGTAATGTAATTTACTTAATAAGAGAAGTACACTACGTTGTTGCAGTAGGATTCATTAGATCTGTTTGGATCTAGGAATTTTCAGAGTATGTTGATCAAGTTGGACTTTCTAAAGCCTACGACCATCTTTTCTGGTGTTGTGGCCCTATAATTTATAATATTGGCAAGAATACATGATAGAGGAAAACATCAAACCGCTTGGAGTCCAAGACCTAGCCTTCCTAGACTTAGAGAGGGCTCTCTCTATTTTTATGATTTATCTTGATGGTTATAAATGCTGATATTACGCTAGTTATAGAAATTATCAGGGCTGTTTGTTTTGATTGATTGTGTGGTCGAACAGATAGAGTTGTGAAACTTAATCCATTGGGCTATGGAGTCATAAATGTCTGGATTGTGCATCAACTTTTTGAGGGCATTCACAGGGAAAGTGACTGTGCAGATTGGATCTTACTGGCGGTGTGAATATGAGATGAAAGAAAACAGTGAGTTAAGTGGTAGCTAAAGAGAAATTAAAAATTCTTTAACTATTCTTCAGAAGAAAAAATTAAGATAGTAAAGACAAATAGAATTAAGGTGCTCTCTCAGCAAATCTTAATCGAAATTTTTTGTTTTATAATTAGATAAATCAATACCCAGCATGAAAGAGAAAGAAAACATTAACATAGAGGAGAAAAAATCACCATTGACATAGCTCAAGAATCCTGTGAATGGTCTCTTATTATTGATACCCAGCTCAAAAAACTACAATGCTCCAATACAATGATTCTTACAACACAGATTCTAACAAGGTCCAACCCTTGATAATGAAAATTCATGTAGTATTTAACTGCAAACTGTGTCGATTGCTTTAGGAAAATCTTTCATTAATTTCAATCAAACTAAAATTAGAAAAGTGTGTCCATGTAAGGCTCGAAAAAAAAATATCTAGCAAAAGGCCGACTATCGAATTAAATTCGACAACTCTTTGTAAGTCAAAAAGTAGGCTAAAGGTGGCTAAGGTGGTCTCGAAGAGGCAACGATGGTGGCTCTGTCACTCTGATCGCCTTTGTTGGATCATTAATTCTAATGCGGCGTTGGCATTGCTGCTTCTCTAATCCTACTCCGTTTTCTCTATTATAAACATAGATACACATATCAAATACAATCCTTAGGCTCAAAAGATCAAACTCAATCATCCTGGCCGAAAATAGTAAGTAAATCCCTAAAAATATCAACTGAAATCTGGGCCGAATCTGCTGAGAATAGGGGTATACTCAGACATTTGTTTCTCCCCGAAAGTAACACCTATGAAAAATTGGAGAGAGGTTATTTTTCTTTGTCTCGTTTTGGTCAAAAACCTCTCTCATATTTTCAAATTTCATCTCCAGATATCTGCAACAGCCATCGCAAAATCATGCCTTAAATAGGGAAATCGAAATCTTGAAAAATGGCCCCCAAACATGTCTTCGATGATCCCTTCTCCTGACACCTGTATAAAATCGGAGAGAGGTTTTTGTTCATTGCCTTGTTCTGGTCAAAAACCTTTCTCTCAACTGTCTTCCATCTCTGTACAGAGAGCAATGTGTTCCACATCGTGTATGAGTGGACTAAAACTAATGTTTTTCGCTTTGTAGAATCCTTCTTTGCCAATTCTGTACTTAGTGCCAACGACGCCATTCCTTATGAAAAAAACATTTGAAAGCTCATAAACCCGAGCAATAAATTTTTTCCTCTATTTTCATGGTTGATCTATTCAGAGATTTATTACTTCCACCAAAAAAATCTAACACAAAAAGAGCAAGCACTCTCGCTTTATGAAAGTCATCAATTCTAGATCTTCTCTCTTTTTCATTCCCAAACCATGGAGATTGACCTTCCATTTCATTGTGCCCAATTGCATCCCAAAAATCAAAGCACATCCTTAAGAAAAGTCACACTGGTAAAAAAAAAACAAATGTGTGTCACTTGGGAAACTATCAATAATGTTTTATGCAATTATATTCAGAGTTTTCAAGCTATATATCTCTGTAGAACGAGTACCAAGAGAGGATGAAAGCCCAAAGAATCCTGAAGCTTTGATTTATGTAGCTTTTATGATCTTACGCTATGCATATTTCTTGCAGTATTCTCCTCACTACCACCTCCTTGCTTTTTCAGCGACATTTCCTTCCTCTTGGAATTAATTTTCTGAGCATCTAGTTTTTGTCTCTCAATATTCTTGCCTAAGGATTTGATGTCTTTGCTCAAGCCTTTGTCTAAAAATCCATTCCTTTCCACTAACCATGCTAAACTCATAGACTTCACCTGCCCATTCCCTCTCAAAGTTTCAGTTAAAGACCCACTATTCCTTTCATCCACGTTCCTTAGAAAATGGGTTCTGTTGCCATCACTCTTATCTAAAGCCTTCCTCATCAATTGTGTGAGTCTAGTCTTTAATGATGCATCATCATCATTATCAGCATTGTTTCTCTCCTTTAGAGAAGCCTCATCGCCGTCATCTAAATTAATCTCATCGAGAGTCTTTTCAAGAGCTACCACATTCTGTATTTCTTTCCTTTCCTCCTCCAAATTCTTTACCGCCACTCCTATAGCATTTGGATCTTGTAGTAATGGATTGTTCATAGGATTCAACAGGTCTAAAGTAGATGTCGCCATCCTATCTCACTTTATGAAATCACCTTTAGAATCTCTCCTCTGAACATTATCAAACCAAGGAGCCCAACCACTCCAGAGAAGGAAAACCTGTGTCTTTACGCAGGCTCTCCTCATCCAAAATTTTTAGCAGAGACTCCATCAGAGGTGATGTGTAAAAAAAAAACAAAATGTGGAATAAAAACCCCCTGTTGAGCACCTGTATAGTCACCTTGGCACTTGGCATGAGGTTGAACTTGCTGCGTATGTCATGCGAGGCCCAAAACCAGATTTTGGAGGGGTGCCTCAATGGTGAGCGGTATTGTGAGGGGGGGGGTGTGAAATCCCCACAACTTGCCATGTGGTCCTTGGCTGGGAAATGAAAACAACCCAGTTCGGAACCCCGCCCCCCTCATTCATTAAACTTCGAAGCGTAGAGGGGGTCTGAAATCAACTTTAACTGTCAATTTTAGCAAACAGTCATCATTCATAAGCCAAATATGCGTGAGGTTTAGCATAATATCTAGAAAAAATATCTAAATAATTTAATTCTACATTTTAAATAAAGTAATTTTCTTTTGAAATAAAATTTTATAAGGCCATTTCAAACTTACCCCACCTTTACTAATGAATTTTAAAATATGCAGGACAAAGTTTAAATTTAAAAATTTATCATGTGCCAACATCGGCTCCTTCTGGGGATGGCAGCACCGAAAGAGGTGTCAAGAATCTCAGATCTCTGGATTTGTAAATCAGTGCCTTATCCATTGGGATGATTTAAGCTAGCAACCTGCTCTGCCGCAAAACTTTTGCAACTGGAAAATTTATTCATTTTTTCTGAACTTTTGATCTGTGTACTGCAATCCGAACTGAAATCTACAACCGAACTTATCCACTGCAAACCATCAAACTGAACATACTGCTGCACCTAGAAAATTTGAATGCTAAAATCTGAACTATGCCGAAATTGAAGTCTAGAACACACTGATATGAAATATGAAAAGGAATATAAAACTAAAATTGGAAATATTCTTAGAGTACTGAGCTTATTTTCACCCCTACCTACCCTAATCTACTGAAATTGATGCCTTTCTAGATGATATAATAATGCCATTGTACCTAGTCAAGTAACTGCCTTAATAACTCTGTTCTTTCAATGATTTTCACCATATTCATAAACAAACCTGATAATGGTATTTTATACAAAATTCCTGGCATAAACTGATTTACATGGATCTTGGTACACTTGAAAAACAACTGACATGCTGGAAATATGTGTTGGATTTGTAAAGAACAATTTCTCCATATAGAAAACCACTGGATCAAGATACACTTGACTTATTTATGGGTATCTTGGTTCAGTCATCCCAACTACTTCATATCCTGGTACTGCAAATGTGCTCTCCATGTCTTCTAACAACTCAAAACATGCTTGCATTTTATCTGATGAATCTTGTGTCGATTCTTCTACTGAACCGAACAATGGGGTAGACTGTCTGATCATATCCATATCATAGCAGCTTTTGAGAGCATTACGATTACATGAAAACTAACTTTGAAAACACAAACCATCCAACATGTCAGCTATTGGGTCATGCAGTGCTTCATATGCGTATACCATTGGTTCCATTGATATGTCATGTTTTCCTATGTGATTATCAACCAAAATGTGACAAAGATTTCCTTTCATGATCTGAAATGAATTAAAACATAAAGGTAGAGAATCAAAATTGATCAATTCATCATCTGCTTCAGACTCTGTGACTTCATTTGATACTTGACATTCAAAAGGACTCAAGGGCTGAACTCCTGGATCTAAAACTGATTATTTATCATCCATGATTTCCTCATCTGATTGGTGAGAGAGTTCTTCAATCCTACTTTTGAAAGTTTGTTTATAATTTTCTCTCAGAAATGAGGTAAAACATAGAGGAAGGCATTTTGCACTTACTTGAAAACTTTCTTCATTTTCCTCTTTACCATCTTTCTCAGCATGTGGAGTTTGGTTTCCATATTTGCATTGTGATAACCAGGTTTCTTTCTCCTAAGAAGATGGTGATGGTTGCATTGAACAATTAGCCTCAATCTCAACCATATAGTCTTCCTCTCGATAATCACATTCAATATGGTTATATCTGTATGCAAGGTCATCTATTATGTACATCGTTGCTGAGGATTTTCCCCTCTCCCTCTGATTTTGGACTTCATCTTTGGCTATGTTGTGGATAGAGTACATGAAACAATCATTTTCTTTTTTAGGGTGTCCAGGATGGGTTGTGAACTGCTTGGGTACATTTATTCTTATCTTTTCTGGAACTAATGGAACATGAGGTATTTGAACAACAAGTTCCTCTTTCTTGCTAATCATTTGCATCATTTCAGTGACTGTGTTTGTCAGAATATCTAGTTTTATTTTTGAAGATATCAATTCCTCTTTTTCTAATTCAACCTTCTCTGCAGCCTTTAACTTTGCCTCTTTGTACATCAGGTTCTCTTCCACGTCAACTGCCATATTTTGCATCTCTTCAAGGGTTTCAGGGTCCCTTTCTCTTAACTGGAATGCCATCTCTGGGTCAAATGCATCTGGGTAGTGCCAGAGAACTAATCCTAGGGTTGGATTTATCTTAGCAGTCATCGAATGGTATACCTTATTGAACTTGGCTGAAAAATGATGTACTGTCTCCCCTAGTTGTCTTTTTAAATGGTTATACTCTTCTATGATGTAAAAAAAATTTCCCATGAGTACCCATATATCCAGGAAAACCTAAGTGAATTGATGAAAATTGCTAATGCCTGTAGCTGGAAGATATTTAAACCAATTTTTAACTTTACCTTGCAATGATAGGCCAAACATTCTGATACAGACAACATCTTCTCCCACCTCAAACAGATCAAGAAAACCCTCAAGAGTTTGAATGTGCTTTTCGATAGTGATCTTTGCATTTTATCCATCAAATATGGGTAGATTATTTCTAAATTTTGCAGAGAGATCATGGAGAATAGGAGGCAAAACCAGAGGCTTGTATCTGTCTGGGACTTTTAGAGGTATAAGCAGAAAAGCAGGAGGCTTATAACCATTTGGGAATTTAGCAAGAGCAGGAGATGTATCATGAGGCTCATGTTTCACTGGGTTTTCCACAAGTGCATCCAGGATGCACACAGGTGTATGAGTATTTACATGATCTAAAATTTGGGGCTTAGATTCTTGAGGCTCATCAATTTGCAAATGATCAATGTAAACCTCAACAATGTACTCTTGATCAAGCTTAAAGTAGATAGAACATAGTTACAGATAAAACCAACAATTTCTTGAATCCAATTTGGGCTTGAATACTTTCTCTTTCCAGGTTGACTGGTCATGTTTCAGGTCCTTCCTCCAGTGGAGTCTTTGAATGGAACTGATCTGAATTGGATTCGCCAGATGGATGATTTCAACTTTCTTGCATTTGGTTGTTGTCCCCCATTAACAACCAGATGCTAATCTTGAAAAATACTTGAATCATAGAATTTTGACTGGGGTTTCTGAGTTCTGATGAAATAATAAGATTTTCAATAGCTCTCCCCAGTATGGTCTTCATTATGCTTTGGCCCTATAATTTATAAGGTTGGCAAGAATAAAGGATAGAGGACAACATCAAACTGCTTTGGAGTCCAGGACCTAGCTGTTGCGAAGTTAAATCCTCTCTGCGGATAGAGACGATCCCTTTAGCCATGGATGGGTCTAGTAACAAACAGACAAACTAGAGTGTAGGCTCCTAATTAATGAATGAAATAGACACGATAGATCAACCTACTTGGAGTCCAACGCTATCGTCATAGCTGTTGTAGTGGTGGCCTCTCGATTCTTGTCTCAGCAAGTCACGATCCTTTCACAACGATTCTTGGATACTTGCACAAAATCAACGAACAAGAGTAGCATATGAAACACCAATCTCATTCATAAATACTAACCAGTCAAGGAGGGTTAAGCATATAGCACTAATAAAACACATCAATGCAATATGGGAACTAGACAATAGTTATACATATGTATTAATGCAATAAAGAATTACAACCAAGCCTTGACGACGCAGCCTCCTTCAATGGGGTTCAATTGAAGTGTGTCTCGATGAATGTCAGGGAATTCAGACGGGATGAAGGCACAAGCCTAAGCTCTCCCAATAAGGGACTCTTCCATTCTATCTTGAATAGAAATCTCTCCAGCGTTTCTACTTCTTCAATTCAGCTCACCTAGCTTCATCAATGGAGGATGAGCTATATTTATAGAGGGATAGGAGGAGGTTGGGATCCCTACTATGGTGGAAGGGAGGCCTTATTGTAGGAGTAAAATAGCGGAAAATAATAAACACTTAAGCACACACAACATAAAACATGAAGACAAAAAAATTTAACGTGGTTCACCCAACCAATCTGGGCTACGTCCACCAAACAGAGGCATCGGCAATCTCATTCATCAACTGGAGAATTACAACAGCAGAGTTTCTCATCTGCACTTCTCTTCCACTCACCTCACATCCCTCATGCACATTTACCTCTACGGGCTTACATTTTATAGCTGGGAGTAGAAAATGAATCATTAATTCAATCACAACAAAATAGGATGCAATAACTCCACATCAAAATTAGATGGAGTCAATTTAGCAACAAATCCTATTGTTGTCATATTCATGAGATTTTCTCCAAAATTAATTAAAATAAATCTCAAAAATCTCCACCTTGACAACAATTAGCCTGATACCCTGTTCTATTATTATTTTTATCTTTTCTGCAAGCCAAGAGAAGCCAGACACCATCATAGCTTCTCTAATAAAACTGGTTTCGTGAACATGTCTGCACAATTTTCCTTTGTATGCACTTTTTCAATAGAGACTCCCCGTTCAGTGATAACCTGTCTTACAAAATGGTACTTGATAGGTATATGCTTTGATTTACTATGATAGGCCGGATTTTTAGCCAAGTGAATTTCACTTTGACTATCACAAAATAATTTAATGTTGTCCTGCAACCTACCAAACTCACCAAACAAACCTTTCAACCAAACCGCTTCTTTGCAAGCATGTGAAGCAGCTATGTATTCTGCTTCAATAGTGGATAAAGCAACAATGTTTTGTAGCTTTGACATCTAGCTTATAGCTCCACCTGCAAGAGTAAAGACATATCCTGAATTTGACCTTCTCTTATCCAAATCACCTGCAAAATCGAAGTCAACATATCCACAAACAAATTCACTACTTCTGTTATAAGTGATACAATAATCACTTGTGCCTCTCAGATACCGAAGCACCCATTTCACTGCTGACCAGTGTTCTTTTCCTGGATTTTCCATATACCTGCTAACAACTCCAACTGCATGTGAAATATCTGGTCGTGTACAGACCATCGCATACATCAAACAACCTACTACATTGGCATATGGAATTCGAGACATATATTCCTTTTCTTCATTTGTGTTAGGACATAAACTTGAAGAAAGCTTAAAATGGGAAGATAAAGGGACTGAAACAGGCTTCACATTGTTCATACCAAACCTTAAGAGTATTTTCTCAATATACTTCTTTTGTGATAGCCACAGCTTACCATTGCTCCTGTCTCTGAAAATCTCCAAGCCCAAAATCTGTCTTGCTGCTCCTAGATCTTTCATATCAAACGTCTTAGCCATCTGAGCCTTTAACCTGTTGATCTCAGTTATGCTTTTGCTTGCTAAAAGCATATCGTCAACATACAACACTAAGATAATGAACATTCCATTACTTAATTTCTTAAAGTAAACACAATGATCATATTCACTTCTTATATAATTTTGACTCATCATGAAAGAATCAAATTTCTTGTACCATTGTTGAGGCGACTGCTTCAGACCATACAATGATTTCTTGAGCCTGCAGACAAATTTCTTGTTGAGATTTTGAACAAACCCTTCTGGTTGTTCCATATAAATCTCTTCATCTAAATCTCCATGTAAAAATGCAGTTTTAACATCTAGTTGTTGTAATTCTAAATCAAGTAAAGCAACTATTGCTAACACAATCTGAATCGAAACAATCTTTACAACTGGTGAAAATATCTCATGAAAGTCAATTCCTGCTTTCTGAGAAAAACCTTTTGTGACCACCCTTGCTTTGTACCTATCTTCTTTATCGTCAACACCCTTTTTCAATTTGTAAACCCATTTACATCCCACAGTTTTTCTGTCTTTAGGAAGTTCCACCAGATCCCATGTGGCATTCTTGTCTAATGCCTTCATCTCATCCTTCATAGCCTCTTTCTACTTATCACTGTTAGAACCTTCTATAGCTTCCCGATAGAACAAAGTTTCATCATCATTAGCAGTTAAAGCAACTGAAGTAACATAATAATCATACCTTTTAGGAGGACGTTTGATTCTTGTGGACCTCCTTAAAGATGTTTCTGGTACTTCCACAATTTGCTGATTATTATCTGTAGGAACTTATTCATGATTTGTATCTGAAACATTTTCATGATCTGCATCTGAAACTTGTTCATGATCTGCATCTGAAACTTGTTCATCTGGACTATCATCAATATTCGAACTGGTTTCAAACTGAATATGTTGAAACTTAGGTACATTATCTTGTTTTAATTTCATATCTACATCTGGATTATTGAGTGAAGATTCACTGAATTTAACATCTCTATTAATGATGATCTTGTGAGTAGTAGGATCCCACAACCTGTATCCCTTAGTCCCATCACCATATCCAACAAAGATATATCTTTTTGATTTAGGATCTAATTTAGAACGTTGATGTTTCGGAACTAGAGCATATGCATCACAACCAAAAACTTTCAGTTTAGAATAATCACATGGATGACCTTTCCATACCTCTTGAGGAATTTTGCATCCTATTGCAGTTGATGGTGATCGATTTATCAAGTAACAAGCTGTAGAAACTGCTTCTGTCCACAATTCCTTCTGAAAATTGGCGTTACTAAGCATACTTCTTGCTCTCTCTAAGAGAGTCATATTCATGCGTTCAAGAACTCCATTTTGCTGAGGAGTATATACAGTAGTTTTATGTCTTTTGATCCCAACGTCCTTGCAATAATTATCAAATTCCTTTGAAGTAAACTCACCACCATTGTCAGTTCTTAAATATTTAATGGTTCTTCCAGTGATGTTTTCAACTAATGCTCTAAACTGTTTGAAAACTATGAATACATCAGAAGTTTTCTTTAACATATAGACCCACACTTTTCTAGAGAAATCATCAATAAAAGATACAAAATATGACGATCCTCCATATGAGGTTGTAGGAGATGGACCCCAAACATTAGAATGGATATAATCAAGGATTCCCTTACTAGTATGTTTCCCAGTTTTAAAATTTTGCTTGCTTTGTTTCCCATATGGACATTGTTTGCAGAAATATAACTTAGAAGATTTTAAACTAGGAAGTAACTTATGATCAGATAAAAATTATAATCCTCTTTCGCTCATATGGCCCAACCGTTGATGCCATAGACGAATAGAATTACTGTCATTTTCAGATACTGTAGAAGCATGATCTGACTCTGTTCTTCCTTCTAATTGAAAAATATTTCCAACCTTCTTTGCTTTCATTACTAGTAAAATTCCTTTACAAAATTTCATTACTCCACCTTGAATAAAGGTTATATATCCATTTGTGTCCAACACTCCTAGAGAAATGAGGTTTTTTCCGAGTTCAGGTACGTGTCTTACATCAGTTAATATTTTAATTGTCACAACAAAAATTTTAATCTGGATGCTACCAATTCCCACAATATTACATGAAACATCATTTCCCATGTAAACAACTCCATCATTGATTGATTTATAAGATTTAAACCACTCTCTATTAATGCACATGTGATTTGACGCACCAGAATATAACAACCAATGTTGATCATGATTAGATAAACTAACTGATAACACTTCATCACTCATACCTGAAACGGATGCCAAACCTGTATTTGTCGTGTTTGCTTCTTTCTTTTCTGTCGAAGAGTCTCCTTTGGATGTTTGTTGTCTCTTCCAACAGTCCTTCTTCAAATGTCCTGATTTGCCACAAAACCAACACTTTACCTTACTCTTCTTCCCTTTCAATTTTGACCGCAAGTTGTTCTGCTTACTGAAGCGTCTTTATTTAGAACAACCTCTAACCATCATTGCTTATGATGTAGAGGTTTCTAAATTTGACCTCTTTCTAGTTTCTTCAGACAGCAAAGCTCCAAAAACATCATCAAACTCAAGGGTTTCTGATGAACTAAGACTTATAGAAGTAACAAAATGATCCCATGACTCGGGCAATGGGCATAATAAAGTTACAACTTTATCTTCTGATTCAAATTTTACTTCTATACTTTCTAACTGCACCAGAAGAGTATTAAAGGTATTCAAATGATCATTAATTGATGTACCTTCCTTCATGCGCAAGCTGTACAAATGTATCTTCAGGAGAATCCTATTGGTTAAGGATTTTTTCATGTACATATTTTCAAGCTTTATCCACAAACCAGCAGCAGTTTTCTCTGACACGATGTTAAACAAAACATCATCCGCGAAACACAATCGAATGTCACTCAGTGCTCTTTCATCGACGTCACTCAATTCGTTATCTGTCATGGTGTAAGGCTGTTTGGCTTTTCCCAACAACGCCTTCGCCACGCCTTGTTGCACGAGTAGATCGTGCATCTTCACTTTCCAGATCTCAAAGTTGTTTTTCCCATTGAACTTCTCGATCTCAAATCGAGCACTTTGAGTTTTTTCCATATTGAGTAGCTTGTGTCAAAAAACTCCAATTTAAAGTCTTAAGAAATGAAGATTTTTTATTTTTATTTTAATCAAAATTATCAATTTTGACTAAAAATACCCTTCACCTATAAAAAATTCCCTTGATAAATTGATATTACAATCCTTATAAATCCCATTTAAATCGATTGATAGAATATCGATTTACCATACAAAGCGATTTTAAAAACTTTTAAATCAATGAAGTGCCACCATGACAAATTAGAATTCAAAAAATCGATATATAATGAACTTCAATATAATCGATTTAAAAAAAATTCAAATCGATATACAATATATATCGAATACAAATGAAACAAACCGCCATTCCAAACTATGTGTCACCGATGCCTCTGCAATGCAACTTAGCATACTGGTATTCCAACCCGAACAAATAATGTAAAGTCCGATCAACGTCGTATAGCGTCTTCGTTCACAGCAATAACGCATAACAAATCAGTCTTAGATTTGGGCCACTTAAAGATTCCCTTCCAAAAATATTCAGAGCCAAAACGAATTTCATTAAATCATACGATATTCGTACCAACTATTCAAACAAGATATTCAAACATTCTTTACGCAAAATTCAAATGGCAATGGGTAAGACAATTTACCGATTTCCCACAATGATGCAGGTTGAAAATTAAGCAACCACCATCAAAAGAAAATTGAAATTAAATTTAATTCATTGGAGCAATGTCTCCAAACCGGCGTTGTCACAACCTACAGCTCATAACGCTACAGCTCCACAGTATTTTTGCAGAGCTTTCGAACTCGAATCATAAATCGATTGTGAAGAATCTGATACAGCGCTGTTCAACTAGGTTCTACACAGTTACGAATACAACTCACAGCTAAACGAAATCTTACAACCTCCATAGCGCTGCAACCTCGGCAACAACCACGGTCCATGGCTTCAACACACAGATATAACACGACTCTGCGTTATGAAATCAACGCTGCCTGATTCTTGCAACAGTCCACACTGCCTAATCCTTTCAACACTCCAGCTGTGATTTCTCACTCTGGATTTGATACCAATTGTAGGAGTAAAACATTGGAAAACAATAAACACTTAAGCACACACTGCATAAAACATGAAGACAAAAAAATTTAACGTGGTTCACCCAACCAATCCGGGCTACGTCCACCAAACAGAGGCATTGGCAATCTCATTCATCAACTGGAGAATTACAACAACAAAGTTTCTCATCTGCACTTCTCTTCCACTCACCTCACATCCCTCATGCACATTTGCCTCTATGGGCTTACATTTTATAGCTGGGAGTAGAAACTGAATCATTAATTCAATCACAACAAAATAGGATGCAATAACTCCACATCAAAATTAGATGGAGTCAATTTAGCAACAAATCCTATTGTTGTCATATTCATGAGATTTTCTCCAAAATTAATTAAAAAAAATCTCAACACTTATCTCATGGGAGGTTTCCCCAAAATGTGGAAACAAAAGTCCAAAGGAGGAAGGTCGTGGTTATTCAGTCGAACCATTCCCCATTAATCATCCACAAAGTTGTTATGATCGAAACTTCACCTATATTTTAAAAAAAAATTCCATAAACAAATTGGCGTGGGTAGCTAACTAAGACAGAGCGCCAGCTGGCGCGGGGGCCGGCGTTAATCTGCCTCATCGGCGCGAGGGCATAACTGGTTACCAGTGCCAAGGAAAAAACATGTGTTTTTGGTGGTCTGTTCAGGAAATGGTCAACAGAAGGAATGTTAGACTCACGGTAAGGGATGCAATGATGGTATTTGCAAGGCATGACACGTTATTTTGTTCACAGAAATGAGATTCCAATGTGCGGGATGGGGATTGCATGGACGATGACAAAATGTTGTGTAACAGATGCCCCCTAAAGCATGAGGTCCGAGAGAGAGGAAGGGGTGAAATGCTTTACGAGAATGCGTTCGAACCAAACACTACTGTCGGAAGACCTGCAGTTACAAGTACAACAGATAGCTCTGAGACATGAACATGTGGCATGGGCGCAACCATCCATAATAGAGTATATATATGAAATGAGATTCGAGGTATGGACACAACCATCCAGCAGTAAGGATCAACAAGTAGACTCAGGTATGGTCACAACCATCCAATCAAAAGAGTCATGTAACAAATCATGATACATCATAATATCTCGCAGCCTAGATTTTATCAGACAAAACCCAGGGTCTTGTGCTCCATCTCGATCCGAACAAGTACAGATTCAAGCATGTGAATACGTGAGCTAAAGTCGAACATGCAAGAAAATCACCTGATTGCCAGCCAATGATGAAAATTGTTAACAGGCACAAGAGAAACCACCAATAATGACAATGGTTCTCAAGGTACAACAGGTACAATCCACGGAATGTGAACAGTGATCTGGCGTCAAACACCCACAGAATCACCCGATTGAAGGCCAATGATGTGGACCTGTCATTGAATGCGAAGAACCTGTCATTGAGGCATGCAAGCTCCAAGGTACTGGTAGGGAGTCTATAGTCCAACTTCCTGGATAATGAGTTGAAGTCGTCAGGAAGTGACCTGGTCGAAGAAGGGCCATGATGTATCCCACATCATCGACACGTGACAGAGGAACATAATAATAGTGAATCATGATCAACAAAGAATCAAAGGGAGGTTGAAAATTGTATAGGCCAACTTCTCTTGAACATATTAGCGACACAACTATGGATTTGGCAGTATTTGAAATCAAGGGATCTAAGGTCATGATGACATGGCAAAGAGAAAATGAGAGGTCAAAAAAGATTACCCAAACCCATGAAGGCAAGAATGACGAAATGAGATGTCCCCAACCCGACACGAATGCACACGAGTGTCATGTTCAAGAGTGACATACTGCCGACACAACTAAAATATAGTTCAATTTTCCCCCACCATTTATGGAAAGTACCCCAATTTTTATTTTTAAACAAGCTTAAAAGGGATAGCATATGCTTGTGTTGTAAGTTTTTCCTTCGGACAAATCCATCCTAGTACATTTTATGAGCCCTAGGAAGGATGAAATCGATGAACGTCATGGTGACGATTCTGATGTCTTCAGGGTTTAACAAGTTTGACAAAGGAAAAACTCAACGTCTTTTCATGCTTAGAGAGTTTGAAAAGAAACGGAAAAGAAAACTCCAGCATGTCCCTTTTCGTAAGTAGTCTCTTAGATCCGAAAAGGTAGAAAACAATATCTGAAAGAACCTCTTAGTCGCGATAGGCTAAGGTATTCCTTTTTTGTAAATAATCCATCCAAACTCGAAAAAGGGGTAAACGTATACTGGGTAGATATTGTTTCGTAGACATTTAACGAATTCAAAATGACAAGAGTCTCGACAATCTTCTCAATTTTAGAGAGTCAGAAAAGAGCTGAAAGATGATTCCACCTGGAGGAATGAGTGGTATTAAGGGTAACAACTGGTTCCGGTGATGGTGGAACTACTCAGAACAAGTAAAGGTCAAGAGGCTGGCTAACAAGACCACTCATTGCAACGGTTCCTCAAGAATGGGTAAACCAACCAAGTGAAGGCGTATGATCGACCAAGTAGATGGGGATGATAGAATGAGAAAACTAAGGTTCATTTGGAAAAATAGGTTGATAAAATGGAAATCACGAGAGGTAAAATAAGAATGGTTTTATTTTTACGCAAGCTTGAAAACAAAGGTAAGCCATGCTTGGGATTGGTTTCATTTTTACACAAGATAAACTATGCTTGAAATCGGTTTCATTTTTACACAAGCTTGAAACAGAAACAAACTATGCTTGAAAATAGGTTTCATTTTTACACAAGCTTAAAACAAAGATAAACTATGATTGAAACCAGGGAAAAACGGGCATGCCCCTAGCATGTTGAATCAATTCTAGGTACATGCCCCCCAAGCTTCAGTCCATTCACCAGAGTAGACTTCTAGTTACTGACAGGTGGATGGAATGAAGGTTCAATTACGAGATCAGGCGAAAGACTCGACTGGGATTTTACGAGATCGTATCAAAGACTCGAACTGAATAGGAACGTGTTTCATTGTTTTAACGAGGTTGACACATTAAAAGAACTATCTTCGTGAGATAATTCATTTTTAAATGAGGTTGACATAGAAGACGAACTATCCTCGAAAGCGCTTGTTTCATTTTTTAAGGAGCTTGACACAAGAAAATGAAATGTGCTCCAATGAGCTTGTTTCATTTTTTAAGGAGCTTGACACAAGAAAACAAACTCTGATCCAATGAGCTTGTTTCATTTTTTAAGGAGCTTGACACAAGAAAATGAATCGTGCTCCGAAGACCTTGAATTAGGATGAATAAGAGGTCATGTCTTCCAAGAGGTTCTCATTCGATGGGAGAAAAACATCTCAGAAATCAGGATCCAATGCCCCCAGCACATGATGCACAACAACACTATCACTGAATGCAGGCACAAGACAAGTAGCCACATAATTAAATTGTCGTGGGGAAGATACAACTGATGGATAAATATCCGGAAGAGATGATGGCAGGCTAGCTGCCACATCAGGACCAAAGAATTAAAGCCGATCAATGGTCATGATCTGACCTTTGTGTGGAAAACAGATAACAGGACAGAGAGAGGAGACAAGTGCACCCATGGCATAAGCATAGTCGCACCCCAAGAGTAAATTGAAATCCAAGGGGCCTGGGACAACCATCACGTCTATATAGATGGTTTTTCCTCCCAAAGTAATAGGCAACTTCGGAAGGATCCCTAACGGTTGACTGGTTCCTCTGTTAAATGCCAACATATTCTGCGTAACAGGCACAAGTGGTGGAGAAACAAAATCTTGCCAAGCAGTTGAGTACAAAATACTAACAGATGTGCCTTCATCTATAATCATGCTAGGTACGACCACATCGAAGGCCTGTACCATGATCTCAAAAGGCACATAAGAAGGAAGGTGGTATCTCAAAAATCGACTCCAATCGAAGGAAGCGCCCAAAATACTTGGAGGGGGTACCATTGAACTGAGATGGTCATCTCCTGGTGTTACCGGAGCAAGAGGAGCATCTTCCTAGACCTTAGACATAGGGGCAGGAAGAGCCACTTCTTGAGTCATAGGGCCGGGAGAATATTTCTCCAAGTCCGAGGAATCTGAAGAAACAAGAAGAACGTGAGGGGGATGAGATCCACTCTCGATGGAAAAGAACTGATGAACCATAGGCGGGATCAGATCAACTTATTCCTCGACCAATGGTTGGTCGGGAATGGATTCATGAAATTGAATTTCTGAGGGAGCAGGATTGACTAAAGATGAATCTTGATAAATCATGGAATCAACCAGCGAAGGACTTGAAGAAAGCTTCTGGTAGCCAACCGGAAGGTAGGGTGCAGAAACAGTAGGGTTTTCCAACACTCTCGTGGATTCATCCATATACGGAAAAAGGTGAATGGGATGATGCCCGTCACACAAACTACAGAGATTTGTGATCTTACCCTGTTTCTTGTGAGTCTTATCAGTACTAGTCGAAGATGTGTCACCAACATGACTTAGAGAAGCCAAAGGCAACGACGGATGACCATCAGATCATACCTCGAGCACCTTGGTAATGCCAAGGTAATCTCGAAAGAAGTGGTCACCCTTGCACAAATTGTAAGGGAATTTGACTTTCCGTGGAAGGTTGGATGGTTTATCAATGGAAGGTGTCTGAGGCGCAATAGCTGCAAAGTTGGCCTCTCTCTTAACTAACTTCTTCTTCTTTGTCTTATTCTTCTTCTTCTTAGCCACCTTGTTACTAGAATCCAGACTTTCAACAGGCGAAGTATAAGAGGAAGATGAAGAAACAGGCGAAGAAGCGGAGGGGTCCACCTTATAATCAACATGATGTTGTTCAGGTGGACGAGATGATTGTATAGAGGGAAGAATACTCGAGACCACGAAGGTCGAGAATAACCAAACATGCAACTCCACAGTTAACCTAGGCAGGGAAAATGTTGCCATATAAGGAGCACCAACATTCCCAAAAGTAGGAAGAGGACCAAGATTCCCTTCAGAGGGGATTCCTTGGTTGGTAAACTTCGTAAATGTTGCCATTGGAAACAACCGTAAAACAAAACGCTAAGGAAGATAAATTTAACCAGGAATATTTCGTTTGCACGTGATATTTTAAGACACTGAAACAAAACTCTGTTGTTTCATGTTTTAAGAGTTGAGAAACAGGCAAAAGGTGACTCTATCACTTTCAAATTGAAACGATCATGAAAGGACAAGAACTCTATGATCTTTTCACTTTTAGAGAGTCACGAAAAGACCAAAATGACTACTCAGGTAATCTAAGCAAGAGGGTGTACCAAGTTTCCGTGAAATTCCATATACACCTTGGTGATCAAATGAAAGAGAAATGACCAAGGACTTAACGTACGTGCAGGTAGTCTCGCTGAATTTTGTGTTCGTTGTATCATGATTACAGGGCAGCAGACTCAGCTTCCTATGGATAAAGCATTACAACCTATGAGGGTCTCCCTTTATATACGTGATGGTACGGGGAGCACAAGTCCGTACTAGTGCTGTCTAAAGCCAGGTGGCGAACGAAAAATACTAGGTTTAACAACGCCATAACACATCACTAGCCTAGACTGTTTGGTCTCAACCTAGTCTCCTAAATTGAGTTCATTTAATTGTCAACCAGGGTTGGTAAACTGCTGAAGTGAAGTGCACCGTATGTGCCTAGGTGTTTGTCTCTTTTGTTATACTTTGGAAGAGTCTTCATAATCCTTCTTGATTCTTCTTATTCATAGATATACTGGATCATCTTGTTGCAATTCAAATGTCTGCTGATTAGTGCCTTCAGGATTTGTAGCTGCGGAATGATTATCTGGCTGCGGAAAGTCTGATCAGCTGCAGAATGTCTGTTAAGCTGCAGAATGTACCTGTAGAGTATTTTAATCATGGAATGGAGTGGTTTGGGATATGAGTGAGATGTTATATGAATGAAGATGGATGATGAGTCATGATATGTATGAAGTGGATGATGAAATGGAATGAATTCAATTTATGAAATGGAGTGGAAGAATATAAGAACTGCCCTGCAATCCACGACATGTGTTACTCATTCGCAGCAAGACATCAAACTTTAAATTTTGACATGGAAATGAGGTGGATGAAGTATGGAGTGAGATGAATGATATATGGAATGAAGTGAAGTATGTATGAATGAATAAAATGGAGTATGGATGGATAAGTGAATGGAATGAAATGAAATGAAATGGATCATAAGTACAATGGATCTGAACTTATGATTTTGTAACAGCTGCTTGCAAAAAAAAAAATGGGAAAAGTTAGAGTGTCAGAAAAACTCTAATTTTCACCCTATATTTTCTGTATAAACATGCCAATCAATGATTGGTTTTCATGTTTATACCTTTATTTATTTATTTATTTATTTTTCAAAGAGAAATGCTTCAGAAAATTTAATCAAGTTGATGAAGAAGAGAGATTCTTCTTCATTAACTTCACATCACTGCTTTCTTGGAACTTCTTGACAAATTCTTCTCTTGAGAGTGGTTTGTGATATAGCTTTAATCTATGACCATTCACAAGAAAAGTAACCTCTTCTTCATCTATTGTCTTGATTTTTACTGCTCCATTGTCAAAAATTTCAACAATTTCATATGGCCCAAGCCAATGTGTTTGAAATTTACCTTGAAAATCCTTGAATTTTGAATCAAACAAGAGAGCCCAGTCACCTTCTTTGAATTTCTTCTCTTTGATGTACTTTTCATGCCATTTAGTCCTTTGCTGTTGGACTAGACTTGTTTTCTGAACTGCATCTTGTCTGATCTCATCCAATTCATTAATCTGCTCCAGTCTATGCTTTTGTGCCTCCGTTAAATCAAGTCCTAGCTGAATTGCCATTTTGAAAGTTTGAATCTGGAACTCTATGGGAAACAAAACTTGCTTTCCATAAACAAGTTCATAAGGAGTATGGCATGTTGTGTTTCTCCATGTAGTTCTATAGGCCCACAAGGCTTCAGGAAGCCTATCTACCCAATCTCTTCTATGTAAATGAGCAGTCTTTGTTAGGATTCCTTCAATGACCTTATTAGTAGATTCCACTTGACCATTTGCTTGTGGATGATAAGGAGTAGATTTTCTATGCCTGATTTTGTACCTCTCCATCATTTTCTCCACTAGCCTTGATGTAAATTGAGCTCCTTGATCTGTAACAATTTCCCTTGGGACACCAAAACGAGTAAAAATATCCTCAAAAGAAAAGTAACTACAGATGCTTCATTAGCAACAAGTAATGGCTTGGCTTCTACCCATTTAGTAACATAATCAGTGCAAACTAATATATACCTTTTCTGTCTTGATGGAGGACTAATAGGTCCTACAAAATCCAAAGCCCATTTTTCAAAAGGTTCAATATGTACCTGAGGTTGTAATGGCATCTCACCTGAAGGCGAAGGTTTCCCTACCCTTTGGCAACTGTCACACCTTTTGACATACTCTTTAGCATCTTTAAACAAGGATTGCCAATAATATCCTAAATTAAGGATCTTATAGGCTGTCCTCTTATCAATAAAGTGTCCGCCACAAGGTTCATCATGACATGCTTTGAGAATCTCAGGCATCTCATCTTCACGAACACACCTTCTAATGATCAAATCTGGACCTGTCTTGTACAACTCATTAGCAACCCATGAATATTTTGCACTATCATAAATGATTTTTCTTTTATCCCTTGCATTCATTATTGAAGGAAAATTTCCTGAAACTAAATAATTAGCAATATCAGCAAACCATGGAGTTTGAGTAGAAATTGCAAAAAGATATTCATCAGGAAATTGATCTTCAACTAGAGTGTCATCTTTGATATTTTGGAGTCTAGATAGGAAATCAGCTACTGTGTTTTGTTTTCCAGGCCTATCTAGAATGGTAATGTTGAATTCTTGTAAGAGCAATAACCATCTTATGACTTTGCCATTAGTAATTGATTTGTTCATTAAGTATCTAATTGCAGAATGATCAGTGTGAACAAAAGTTTCATAGCCTGTTATATAGTGTCTAAATTTGTTTATGGCATGAACAACAACTAAAAACTCTTTTTCAGTTACAGTATATTTTAACTCTGCAGGAGTCAAATTTTTACTAGTATAATAGATGGCATAAGGAATCAAATCTTTTTGTCCCAATACTGCTCCTAGAGCTGTATCGGAAGCATCTGTCGAGATATGAAAAGGTAACTTCCAGTTAGGTCCCCTTAATATAGGTGCTTCAGAAATTTTGGTTTTCGGGGTTTCAAAAGCTAACTGGCAATCAGAAGTCCATTTGAATTCACAATCTTTGGTGAGTAATTTGAAGAGTGGAGATGCTATTTTGGTGAATTTTTCTATAAATCTCCGATAATACCCTGTAAATCCTAGAAAACTTCTAACATCTCTTTGACAACTTGGAATGGATAGGTTAGAAATGACTTCAACTTTTGCCTCATCAACTCTAATCCCATCCCCTGAAATGTGGTGTCCTAAAACAATACCTTCGGTAAACATCATAAAACATTTTTCATGACTAAGTGAAAGGTTTGCTTCTTGACATCTTTTTAAGACTTTTTCCAGGTTTTCTAAAGCTTCTTCAAAAGTGTTTCCATAAACTGTGAAATCATCCATGTACACCTCTACACAATCATGTATTAGATCTAAAAAAATTCCTAATACTGCCCTTTGGAATGTTGCAGGTGCATTACATAATCCAAATGGCAATACTCGGTAAGCATAGGTACCCCAAGGACAAGTAAATGTGGTTTTGTCTTGATCTTCAAGTGCTACTTGGATTTGATTGTAACCACTAAACCCATCTAAGAATGAGAAGTACTTTTTGCCAGCTAATGTATCTAACACTTGATCTATGAAAGGTAAGGGAAAATGGTATTTAAGAGTAGCTTTGTTTAGTTCTCGGTAGTCAACACATACCCTCCATTTTCCATTTTTCTTTGGTACAATTACCAAAGGAGAGACCCACTGACTATCTGAAATGGGATAGATGAAATTGACATTTAACAATTTTTGCAATTCTTCTTTAACAATTTCCCTAAGATTTGGATTCATCCGTCTTTGAGGTTGTCTGATTGGTTTGCAATTTTCCTCTATATAGTTGTGATGAGTGCAAGTCTTGGAGAGTCAGTGTACTCCCATGCATATGCAGAAGAATGTCTCTGTAATACTTTGACTAACTCTTCTTGTTGAGATTTTTCTAGGTTCTTGTTTATGTTCAAAGTTTTGCCTGGAAAAATCTCACTTGGAGAACTGCCAAATTTGTCCATAGAATGAAGAGACATCTGCCTTGATGACAAAAACTCAATATTGGATCCCTTTTGAAATGATTCATGTTTATGTTCTGGAGAGGATTCAAAATTTTCTAGAGTATTCAGAATTTGATTATCTTCACTAATTTCTAAAATTGTGAAGAGAGATTGTAAATCTTCTTCATCCTCTATCCATTGAGTGTCATCTAGATATGTAATTGTCCTAGCTGGAGGATATAAAGTGAATTTCTTAGTTGAACTACCATCAGAGATATACATATCACCGGATCTACAACTAATAAAAGCATCAACTGTAGCCAACCAAGGTCTTCCTAATATAACAGGATGTCCTCCTAGATTATTCTTAGGAGTTAGGATCATGAAATCCATAGGGTACTCCCAAGAATCTAGGGACACTGGAATGTCTTCTATTACCCCATCTGGTTTGATCACAGATCTCTCTGCTAATTGTAATAGTGTGGGTGTAAAGAGAAGATTAGGAAGTTTCAGTTTATCCATGATTTGTCTACTCATGATATTGATTGCTGCTCCTAAATCAATGAGTGTGTTTTGGATTTCAATTCCATTGATGTGAATTTTGACAACTGGATTTCCTGGGTCAAGATACTTTGGAATAGCAATCTTACCCATCATAATGTCTGCTATTTTTCCTGCCAGTTGAATTTTCTTTGTTTCTCTTATTATTTTTCTTGTTTTCTTCATGCTCAACTCCTTTATTGTTTTGGCTAAAATTGGAATTTCCTTAATGGCTTGTAATAATGGAATTTTAATGCAAACATTTCTCAGCTCATCTAGGAAATCATAATTAGGCACCATAATTTGTTTTTCTACACCTCTATCAATTTGTAGTCTTTCCGGAAAGGGAGGTATAGAAGTAGATGTAGATGGTTGCTCTAATACAGGAGTTGAATTTATTGGATCTTTTTGCTTTAATTTTTCAGTGTTTGGGTCTTGAAAGGATGTGTCTTCTTCAAGACTTTTATTCACCCGTAGAGAGTCTTTCTCAGAGTTATCTTGTTCCTGTATGATCACAGAAGGTTTCATATTTTCAAGTATTCTCCCAGACCTAAGTTGAACATCACTAAGGTCTAGAGGAGTAATTAAATAAGTTGGAAACTGTTGGCCTTCTATCATGTATGTGTTCTGAGGATTTTTATTATTGGGGTTTGGTATGGGTTGAGCAGGCAATTGATTTAATTTTTGAGGAAATGGTAATGGGAGTGGTTGATTTTGATGTGGTTGGTTCTGATGATGTTGTCGAGGACTTTGTTGAAAATTTTGTTGAAGATTTTGAGGAAAATTTTGTTGAGGATTTTGAGGATAAAAATGTGGGTATGGTGGATAGGATGGTGGATACTGATAGTATGGAGAGTATCTTCCATAGGGACTTTGTGTTCCTTGTGCCCAAGATTGAGATTTATTTTGAAATTGGGGCCAAGGTTGCTTCCAAGAATTCCAAGGTGGAGGTTGATTATACATTTGATCATGGAATCCTTGTGTTTGAGGTCCCTGCCAAGGCCTTCTAGATACAAAATTGAGAGACTTTGTGGAATCTGTAGGAGTTTCCTCCTGAAAGACAGCTTTGAGACCAGGAAGAGAAGGACAATTCTTGGTCTCATGTTTTTCAGAACAAATGACACAGGTTTCTATAACTTTTACATCCAAAGGACACTCTCTCAAGGCATGTTTCTTTCTACATTTGGGACAAAATATTGCCAAGGCATCAGATTCAGCCTTTTGCTTGTTTTGTATCTTAAGGGTGTCTATTTGTTCACTAAGACTCCCTAAGATATCAGATTTAAAATCATCAAGCATGTGTCCTATTTCTGATCTACTTACTGTCCCAGAAGCAGACTTACTTGCCCTTGCAAGAGCAGGATCTCTTGGACCTTTTATAGTTTTAGACTTCCCTCTTGAAAGGTTGATACATAACTCAGATATTTTAGGTAATGTGAGCTGTGATATATCCCCTTTTCCCATCATGTTAAGGATATCCAACCATTCATCCCTAATTTTTTTCAACAAAAGAGATTTTAAGGTGTCTTGATCTAGGTTTTCCATTTTTGCTCTTTTGATGTTGTAATTAAATCTCTCCAACAAATCTTCCAAATTTCATCTTATTTTTGTAACATCTTAAACACTTCTTCCTTATGATTAACCGACATACAATAATCCAAATACCTCTCTAGAAATGCTTGTTTCATGTCTTCCCATGTTCTAATAGAACTGCTGATCAGACTCATAAACCACTTCAATGTTGCTCCTTTCAAGGTTGAAGGGAATAATTTCAGTTTTTGAGCATCTTGTAAGTAGTCATAAGTTCTACACAGAACTTCAAATTCAAATAAGAAGGTTTCAGGATCTTCAGTTTTAAGTCCATAGAAGTTTAGAAGGACAGAGGGTGAAAAGTTTTTCATGGTTGTATTGGTTTCTTCATCAATTATAGGGAACCCAAAAGAGCTTCCTACTCTACCTCTTCCTCCATCTGCACCTCTACCTCCTTCTCCTCTACCTCCTTCTTCTCTACCTCTACCTCTACCCCTAAATAGTGTGTGTTCTCCATTAAATACTCCTCCTCCTCCTTCTTCTGCCATGGTTGACTCTCCTGTGGAAGTGGAAAGGTTTGTGTCCCTAACAGGAGTCTTTAAATCTTCTTCTATGGCAGGTTCAGTGGATGAAGTGGAAGGTTTCTCTAATGGAATAGCTGACCTTAGATCTTCTAGAAGTCCAGGATCAGTAAAGGATGGAATGTGGGTCTGAGTTGAAGGTGTACTAGTTCTGGATCTAGATGAAACAAGTGGTGTTTTAGAAATCAAAATTCTGCTTCTGCTGCTTATAAATATTCCCCTTGAATCTCTCTCCCTACGCATATAATTGTTTTTGGATGCTAAGAAACAAAGGTTACCTAGTTTTCACTTCCCCGGCAACGGCGCCAAAATGTTTGGTCTCAACCTAGTCTCCTAAATTGAGTTCATTTAATTGTCAACTAGGGTTGGTAAACTGCTGAAGTGAAGTGCACCGTATGTGCCTAGGTGTTTGTCTCTTAATGCATTTTGTTTAGTGTTTTATGATGTTTTTGGTCTTTTGTAATGATTTATGATGTTTTTGGTCTTTTGGTAGTTTTATGTTCGCAAGGAAAATGACTAGAAAGCTAGTGGAAAGAAGCTAATGATTAAAAACAGAGTGAAGCCTAATTGGTTGATGACAAATGACAAATGCAATTGCAAATATTGAAACAGAATCAAATCTAAACTATGACTAAGCAGAAACAAAGCTTGATAATGACTTTTAAGCAAATGACTCAAAACATAAACTCAACTTGTCCAATTCTTTCATCAAAGGTATTTTGAGAGAAAACTTGAGAAGTGGTCAGCTAAGTATGCAAATTCTCCTAACTAAACAATTAAACAACTAGCTTATAATGATGCAACATTTTATCCATGATTAGAGATTTGTTGAAGCATATTTGGAGGAAAACATTGATACCATCATAAGATCTTTATTCTAAGACTAGTTCCTAACTCTATTATACAACTTAGTTAATCATCACTAAACCTCACCCAAGAGTTATAGATTTCTTTTTAAAGTAGTCTTTTGAGGAAAGGCTCTGTTTATGAAGTAGTAAAGAAGTTGCAAAAGTACCTCAGGCCTTGAAATGATATTGTCTTCTGTTCAGATGGTTATAAATCAATTATAGATTTGGAACAAGAAGAAGTTTGTAAATAATGAAGGTTGTTTTGTTAAGTATAACAACTGAAGTAATCTAATATGCAGTGGATGACAACTAAATGTGGAGTGCAAATGCAATGAGTTAAGCTAAAACTGAACTTAAGATGTCGCTAGTCTAAAACAGTGCTGAACTAACAAGTCATTATCAAACTCAAAACAAAATAACAGAGCATGAGTTAAATGCAATTAGACTCCGGAGTATCCTAACTAAGTTATCATGCATTAATCGATGGGATTATACAGCCTGTTTGTCCATCATGATTGGTATTTTGGAAGAGTTTCTTAGAACAATCCTGACTGTACGATTCAGTGCAAATGCAAACATAAAGACTGAAAGCAATTTAAAAACTAAGATATCACAGCTGTCTCCTACCCATCGTTATGATATTTTGGAAGAGCGTTTTAAGAGCAAGATCAGCTATGTTACTTAGTGAAAACAAACAACTAAAACATTCATCATCACAGTCATGCTTTAGACATCATAAGGATTTTTTGGAAGAGTTTCTTCTTTTGGAAGAGTGTTTAGAAAAAGTGTAATTGTGATAGTGAACAAAAGAAACTACAATTAAATCCTGCAACACTATAGCCATTTCCCATTCATTATCATAATCTTTTGGAAGAGTTTCTTCTTTTGGAAGAGTTTTTAGAACGAGTATAACTATAGTGGCTACAAAATTAACTATGAACTTAAACTTCAAAAACGTAAAGGCAACTAAGATACTTATCTAAATTACGCAAGTAAAACCGTGCAGGAGGCAGGGGCCCTCTACCACCAGACGGAATCTAACTCCAAATCAAATCAACGCTTTCAAAAGAATACTATCTTCTTCATTAAAGGAGAAATAACTTGAACAGAGCAATCTGCGTCTTCAGAAATGTAGCACAAGATCTAAGCAAAATTTAGCCTAGCTCTCGGTTTTCCAAGTGTTTTTATAACAAATTTACATAACAAGACTTGCAACAATTCAAGGATCATTGTCTTTCCTTATCGAAATCATACTAGGACTCTTAAAGTGGCAGCGTAAAAATGAAAAGGACATCTGGACTAAGACAGTCCTATTAGAAATATGCTTCCTTAAATGAGTTCCCACGTATCAAAACCATATCCAGAATTTGGTTTTTCCTTCATGGTGAGCAACGAACAATGTAGACATGACGTGGAATATACCCATATGTGGTTTTTCTTGAGAGGCCACCTGGAACATGCCCAAACGTGAAGACGGCTGCAGAATTTCTGGTTAGCTACGGAATGTCTGCATTCTGCAGCTAGTTCCGGTCAAAATGCATTACAATGACAAAAATCACAAAACTTAGCAAGTTAGTCATGTAAATCATTCTAAAAGTAATTTTAACTAAATTCATTGATCAATTGGGTCTGGGATAACAATGGACAAAGGAAAATGAGGTAAAGTAAGATGAAAGAAAGCACAATCTTGAGGCTCAACATAGACCTCTAAATGTGAGCGTTAAGTTTCAATGCTTCCTTAGGTTAATTCAATTGTTTTTATAGTTGATCTTGAATTATATTTCAATTTCAAGGCCCTATCGAATGTCGATATCAAATTTACTAAATGCAAAATATATGAAAATAAACATCATTTTCCTTCAATGAACACTAATTAAGAGAAGGATAGATATATTTCAAACAATAGCAATCAATGAAATCAAATGAAGAAATCCACTAATGCATCTATTTCAATCAAGCGAAAAATGAAAAATTATTTTCTAGCTAATCAAGCACTAGTTATGCAAAATAAATCTATTTTTCCAAACAAATGAAAGAATGCAATTTTTTTATTTTTTCAATGAAATAAAGCACACAATGCACTAATTACGCGAAAAACAAAACAAGCCCTAGTTCGAGGATTGTGAATGTAAAGAGCTAAATCAAATGATTCGATGAAAGCAACACAAACACAAAAATGCACTCAAACCAATGAAGCACTCTTCCAATCAAAGGGAAAGCTTTAGAATGATCCAAACAAGCAATTTGATCTATGCTTGGAGCAACAAGAAGAAAAATCAAAAGAAACCCAAAATTATCATTCAACCAAAACAAATGCTCAAAGGATCAAAAAGAACTAAACGCAATTGATTAAGAGATGTGACTGACAATAATCGAAAAACTCGATTTCCAATCAGAAGGCTCAGTGATCTATGACACTCATAAACCCTAAGGCCATAAACTACACTGATAAGTAAACAGACGTACAACTGAGAAGAACAAGTCTGTGATAGTCAAAACAATCTCAAAAAAACAATTGCAAATAAAAAATCTACCCAGAGACAAGCATAAATGACCAATAACTCAAAAGGAGAATCAATCCAAACCCTACAGGATTCGACGCGACTGTAAGGCGGTAATCCGCGCCAAACAGGGGTTGGCGCTGGTGCAACACAAGAAACATGCGCCAATCGACACGACTGTTCAACCAAAAAATGCGCCAAGCCGGATATCTATGGGAAAAAGGGAAATCCAATGAGCAAAGATCAATCTTGACACCCTGGAGCTGAATAAGAGGACTCTAAACAAGAAAACAGACCAGAAAATATAGACAAACAAGCAAACGACCGAAGTCAACTAGACAAGGGAAAACTCACACTGATCCCCAGTGGAGTCGCTAATTCGTTACGTAGGTAAATCCTCTCTGCAGACAAAGACAATCCCTTTAGCCCTGGAGTGGGTCTAGTAACAAACAGACAAACTAGAGTGTACACTCCTAATTACTGAATGAACTAGACATAATATATCAACCTACCTGGAGTCCAACGCTGTCATCGTAGCTATTGTAGTGGTGGCCTCTCGATTCCTATCTCGGCAAGTCACGATCCTTTCGCAGTGATGCTTGGATACCTACACAAAATCAATGAACAAGAGCAGCATATGAAACAAAAATCTCATTCATAATTTCTAACCAGTCAAGAAGGGTTAAGCATATAGCATTGATAAAACACATCAATGCGATATGGGAACCATAAAATATTTATACATATGTATTAATAGAAGAAAGATTTACAACCAAGCCTTGACATCGTAGCCTCCTTCAATGGGGTTCAGTTGAAGCATGTCTCGATGAATGTCAGGGAATTCAGACAGGATGAAGGCACAACCCTAAGCTCTCTCAATAAGAGACTCTTATATTCTATCTTGAATAGAAATCTCTCCAACTAAATTATGCTTCTTCATTTCAGCTCAGCTAGCTTCATCAATGGAGGATGAGCTATATTTATAGAGGGAGAGGATGAGTTTTGGATCCCTACTATGGTGGAAGGGAGGCCTTATCTCATGGGGGGTTTCCCCAAAAGGTGGAAACAAGAGGCCAAAGGAGAAATGCCATGCTTATTCAGTCGAACCACTCCCCATGACTCATCCACGATTGAAACTTCGCCTATATTTTAAAAAAACTTTCCATAAATAGATTGGCGTGGGCAGCTAACTGAGACAGAGCGCTAGCTAGCGCGGGGACAAGTGTTAATTTGCCTCATCGGCGCGAGGGCATAATTGGTTACCAACGCCAAGGGAAAAATAGGTGTTTTTGGTAGTCTGTTTAGGAAATGGTCAATAGAAGGAATGTTAGAGTCATGGTAAGGGATGCAATGATGGTATTTTCAATGCATGACACGTTATTTTGTTCACATAAATGAGCCTCCAATGTGCGGAATGGGGATTGCAGGGATGGTGACAAAATGTTGTGTAACACTAGCCTTCCTAGACTCAGAGAGGGTTCTCTTTGTTTTTATGATTTAGCTTGATGGCTATAAATGTTGATATTATGCTAGTTATAGAAATTATGAGGGTTGTATGTTTTGATTGATTGTGTGGTTGGACAGATAGAGTTGTGAAACTTAATCCATTGGGCTATGGAGTCATAAAAGGCTGGATTGTGCATCAACTTTTTTAGGGCATTCACAGGGCAAGCTAAATATGAAAACTGGATCTTACTCGCAGTGTGAATATGAGATGAAAGAAAATAATGAGTTCAGTGGTAGCTAAAGAGCAATTAAGAATTCTTTAACTATACTTCAGAAGAAAACATTAAGATAGTAAATACAGATAGAATTAAGGTGCTCTCTCAGCGAATCTTAATCTAAATTTTCTTGTTTACAATCAGATAAATCGATGCACAACATGAATGACAAAGAAAACATTAACACAAAGGAGAAAACATCACCATTGACATAGCTCAAGAGTCCTGTGAACGGTCTCTTATTATTGATGCCCAGCTAAAAAAACTACAGTGCTCCAATACAATGATTCTTACAACACAGGGTCTAACAAGGTCCAACCCTTGATAATGAAAATTCATGCAGTATTTAATTGCAAACTGTGTCAGTTCCTTTAGGCAAATTTTTCATTAATTAAAATCAAACTAAAATTAGACAAGTGTGGCCATGCAAGGCCCGAACAAAAAATCTCTAGCAAAATTCCGACTGTCGAATTAACTTCGACAGCTCTTCATAAATCAAAAAGTAGGCTGAAGGTGGATGTGTTGGTCTCGAAGAGGAAACGATGGTGGCTCTGACAGCTGGCTCTGTCATTCAGACTGCCTTTGCTATATCATTAATTCTAATGCGGCACTGGCACTGTTGCTTCTCTAATCCTACTCCCTTTTCTCTGTTACAAACATAGAGATACATATCAAATACAATCCTTAGGTTCAGGAGATCAAACTCAATCATCTTGGCCGAAAATAACAAGTAAATCCCTAACAATCTGAACTGAAATCTGGGCCGAATTTGCTGAGAATAGGGGTATACTCAATCATTTTTTTCTCCCCAACGGTGACACCTATGCAAAATTGGAGAGAGGTTATTTTTCTTTGCCCTATGTTGGTCAAAAACAGCCGCCGCAAAATCATGCCTTAAACAGGGAAATCGAAATCTTGAAAATCGACATGTCTTTGATTATCCCTGCTCCTGACACCTGTATAAAATTGGAGAGAGGTTTTTGTTCATTGCCCCATGCTCGTAAAAAACCTCTTAGAATTTCCAATTTAATTCATGTTTTCCTGTTATATGTCTTTGAAGTTAATGTCTCTACCTATGGACAATGGGTAAAAACACCATGCTAGAATCAAATCAAATTGTAAATAATTTAACTTTGTATGTCTTTAGATTGTCTTCCATCTCTGTACAGAGAGAAATTTGTTCCACAACGTGTATGAGTGGACTAAACTAATGTTTTTCGCTTTGTAGAATCCTTCTTTGTCAATTTTTTACTTAATGCCAAAGACGCCATTCCTTATGAAGAAAACATTTGAAAGCTCATAAAACTTAACAATAAATTTTTTCCTATGTTTTCATGGTTGATCTATTCAGAGATTTATTACTTCCACAAAAACAATCTAACACAAAAAGAACAAGAAGTACCACTCTATGAAAGTCATCAATTCTAGATCTACTCTCTTCTTCATTCCCAAACCATGGAGATTGACCTTCCATTTATTGCACCCAATTGCATCCCAAAAAATCAAAGCATGTCCTGAAGAACAATCACACTGCTATTGGTAAAAAAAAACAAATGTGTGTCACTTGGGAAACTATCAATAATGTTTTATGAAATTATATTCAGAGCTTTCAAGATATATATCTCTATAGAACGAGTACCAACAAAAGATGAAAGCCCAAAATATCCTGAAGCTTTCATTTATGTAACTTTTATTCTCTTACGCTATGTAGATTTCTTACAGTATCCTCCTCACTACCACCTCCTTGCTTTTTTAGCAGCATTTCCTTCCTCCTGGAATGACTTTTCTGAGCATCTAGTTTTCGTTTCTCAATATTCTTGCCTAAGGATTTGATGTCTTTGCTCAAGCCTTTGTCCAACAATCCATTCCTTTCCACTACCCCTGCTAAAATCATAGATTTCACCTGCCCATTCCCTCTAAAATTTTCAGTTAAATACCTGCTATTCCTTTCATGCACATTACTTATAAAGTGGGCTATGTTGACATCACTCTTATCTAAAGCCTTCCTCGTCAACTGTGTGAGTACAGTATTTAATGATGCATCGTCATCATTATCAACGTTGTTTCTCTTCTTTAGAGAAGCCTCATCACCATCATCTAAATTACTCTCATTGAGAGTATTTTCAAGAGCTACCACATTCTGTATTTCTTTCCTTTCCTAGATGTTTGTTTCCTCCTCCAAATTCTTGTCTGCCACTCCTATAGCATCTGGATCTTGTAGTAATGGATTGTTCATAGGATTCAATAGGTCTAAAGTAGATATTGCTATCCTATATCACTTTATGAAATTAGCTTTAGAAGCTCTCCTATGAACATTATCAAACCAAGGAGCCCAACCACTCCGGAGAAGGAAGACCCGTGTCTTTACACACACTCTCCTCATCCAAAAATTTTAGCAGAGACTCCCTCAGAGGCGATGTGTCGAAAAAAACAAAACGTGGAAGAAAAACCCCCCGCTGAGCACCTTCACAATGACCCTGACACCTGGCACGGGGTTGAACTTGTTGCATATGTCATGCAAGGTCCAAAACCATATTGCAAAGGGGTGCCTAAACAGTGAGTGGTATTGTGAGGGGGGGGGGGGGGGGGGGGGTTTAAAACTCCCCACATCTTGCCACGTGGTCCTTGCTGGGAAATGAAAACAACCCATTTCGGAACCCCCCTCATTCATTAAACTTCAGAGCATAGAGGGGGTCCAAAATAAACTTGAACCGTCAATTTTAACCAACGTTCATCATTCATAAGCCGAATATGTGTGAGATTTAGCATACTATTTAGAAAAAATATAGAATTAATTTAATTATATATTTTAAATAAAGTGATTTTCTTTTGAAATAAACTTTAAGAAGGCCATTTCAAACTTACCCCACCTTTACTAATGAATTTAAAAATATGCAAGACAAAGTGTAAATTTAAAAATTTATCTCGTGCTAACATCTAGAATTATTTTTTGAATATCCTGAAGGCCTTCAGTTTTGACCCACGATGGATCAACTAGGTTTCCTCTCTCATTTCTTCTTCGATTTTCTCGATTTTAATCAATGGCTTCCCCTTGAGAACCTTCAATCCTTCAAGAGGCATTCAACAAGGTGATCTCATCTCTACCCTCCTCTTTATCCTAGTTGTGGAAGGCTTGGGTCATTACATTAAATCAACAATTCAATTAGGCCGCATCAAAAGAATTCGCCTTTGGGGTGAGAACCTTCCACTTACTCATAAGTGATTCGTGGACAACATCATGCTCTTATGTCAAGTCTCCCTCTAGGAAATCAAAGAGATTAAAAATATTCTCCATGAATATATTCAGGCCTCTGGTACTCTGATCAATAATTTAAAAAAATAAATAAATAAATAAATAATCTTCTTCAATACCCTGATCCCTACCCAAACCTTCTTGGCCCATGTTTTGGGTTTTAGCATTTGATCTCTACCCTCCAAATATTTAGGCATTCCTCTAGTGCTTAACTCATTAATACCCTCTTGCTAGAAATACCTTCTGGAAAAAATTCAATCCAGACTCCATGGTTGGTTCTTTAGAGCTCTTAATTTAGAGGGTGAGGTAGTTCTTCTGAAGATTGTTCTTCAATCTATGTTGATTTACCAGTTATAGGGTTTAGCTACTCCCAAATATATTTATGCTCTGATATGGTAGAAATATTCAAAAAAATTATGTGGAGAGGTGCTCAAGAGGCCAATAAATGGTCCTTAGTCTCATGGATCCATATGACCAAGCACACATTAGTAGGAGGCCTTGGTCTCTGGGATCCTTATACCCTAAATCAAGTTATGGGTGAGAAATTATGGTGGAGGTGGATTCAAAGCAGATTAGATCTGTGGAAGATTATATGGAACAAAAAACACCAAATTCCTGACTCTCTTGAAGGTAAATTAAGAATTAAGAATACCCCTAAAGGATCCTCAATATGGAATTTAGTCTTGGATAATAGAGAACTCATTCGAACTCACACTTTCTGGGAAATATGAGATGGAAGAAGAGCACTTTTTTGGCAAGACTCATGGAAACAACGAGCTAAGCTCTTCAGCAGGCAAGATCTTGCAGAAATTTTTCTCTTTATGAGCAGGCATATTTGTACATTTTTGGAGCAATTCTAGCGACCTTCTTCAGATCCCTCTTGGAGGAATTAGAAAGGGAAACAAGATTGGACTAATCCCCTAGACTTTAACCACTATTAGAACATGGAGAATGATCTTCAATCCAAGAATATTTCAAAACTCAAAGGCCAGGATATCTTACGATGGGCTTATGCAACTAGAGGAATGTTGAATATCAAGGAACCCTATAAACTAGCTACAACTTAGACTCAAGATTACCTCGGCCCTATATGAAGGAAGATATGGAAAAAAACTTCTGGATGAAGGTGACATACTTCTTATGGTTGGTGTGTCAACGAAGAATTATTACATGGGATCAAATTCAGAAAACATGAGTCTAAGGACCTTCCCTATGTAGCTTTTGTGAATCTCACAATGAAGATATGGAACATATTTTGAACCTTTGTCCCCTCTTAGAACAATTATGGAGAAACATAGGTCAACTCTTTGGTCACATGTACCGTGATAATAATATCATTGGAGATTCCATTAAAATATGGAGGAATGGAATTTTCTCAAGCCATGTCTTGAATAGGGCTTGGAGTATTGCTTTGGGCTTCCTTGTATGGGCGATTTGGAAAAAATGCAAAAGGATCTTCAAAGAATAGAGACTCTCCTAGGCATATATATGGAAGAGGGTCATCCAAAATATCAAGGAAACTATCTTAGCTTAGAAATGGCATCCGAATGACTGGGAGGTTGCCCCTCATGAAGCGAGGATCCTTAATATTTTGAATCTATCTCCGTAAATGCTTGCCCCATCCTCTGGGAAGGTTATAGCTTCCCCTAGATCTTATCCTTCCATATTCTCATCTCCTCCTCATGGTTTTATTAAAATTAATTTTTATGGGGCATCCAAATGTAACCCAGGAGATGCTGGGTACAAAGGCTTATTCAAGGATTCTCAGTTCTTGGTAAAACATATTTATGTAGTCGATTGCAGCTTTGCAAGCAACAATGAGGCCAAATTAAATGTTGTAAAGCATGGACTACTCATAGCTAGAAGAGAAGGGTACAAAAGGTTGGTGGTTGAAGGAGATTCTAATGTAGTCATTGAAACGGTTAAAAAAATGAATCATGGCAGTCATTGGGAGAAGCTCATAGTTGGAGGAAAAACTGCTTGGTTCAGGATATAAGTGAGCTCATTCCCTTCTTCGATTACATCATTCCCTCACATGTTAGGGGAACTGGAAATAAAGCGGCTGATTTTTTAGCCAATTGAGGCAACTTCTGGTTCTAGGTGCTACCCCCAATCAAGCCTCTAATTATAGGGAATTGAACCAAGATTCCTGATACAACTAATGTATCTTCTCGGGATCCACATTATGGGTATGTTGATTGATGAAGGGGTTAGAGGGCAGCTAACCCTATGCCATCACATGTTTGGTTATCAATGTTGGGTGGCAGGGCACATGCTACTTCTTAATGGTAATGCGATGAGTCGGTGTGAAATATCCCTCCAGGTGGTAAGGGCTCACAACTTTAAGTGTTTTAACTTTAACCATTTCATGTTGGGTTTTGGTAATTAGTGGTGGTCGAAGGCTCCTGGTTAGTGTGTTCTCGTCTAAAAGAAAGTTTCTGCGGGTCAATCTCTCAGGCACAATTGGTTTCCTCATTTTAATGGCATCCTCCTTCGAGTATGTAGTTTTCTTTACTCCTCCGCAACTTATTCTATTGTCTCTCATATCCTAAGATGCAAGTTTTATAATATGGTATTTGCAAGGAAATGGAACCGATGTCCGAAAAATTGGAAAGATTTCGTTGTTTTTTCCTTTGTGATGTTTTCTTTTTATGTGAATATATATGTTCTCTTTGGCATTATATTATATATTATGGGAATGTATTATATTTCTCTGGTTTGGAGCTATCTGGTTGGTGCATGTCTCTTCATCAGTGTTGGATATTTCATTTAAATGTTGGTTATAATATTGGGAAGGACTCTGAACCTCCCGTATCTGATTCATTGCGTCCATATTTTGGGTTTTGTTGAAATTGGGCTCGGGGAGCCGGTTTGTGGTGCCTTCTTCCTTCGACGATAAGACCACCTTGGGTTTCCTCTGTGTATGGTCTCATTTGGGCTCAAGGAGCTATAATACAATAGCTTATGTTAGGGTTGGAAGCCTCACTCGATCCCTAGGTTATTTGATAGGATCGAGCCTAATGTAAGTTGCACCTTGCCTCTATTTTGTGTTACTGTGTCAGGTCCTCATGACCATTGTAATTGCCTCAACCCCAAGTGGATATGTTGCCCCAGGTTCATGGTTTGTTCAGTGTGGCTCAAGGCTTTTGTTGTTTCTGTTGTTTGGTTAAATATCCTTATGTCTCACCCAAGCCCCGGTGCCATTTCTTCGGGCATAGGTGGTTGTGATCGGGGAAGCGAGGAGGTAACATCCCAACCCTGACCTGTCAACCACAAGGATGTGGTCATAAAACAGCCACTCAAATCATCCATGATTCAACCTGATCCTATCAAATAGGTACTTTGGCTCAAGTTCTACAATTAATTTCAAATTGGGAAGTTGAATTAAACTTCATGTGGAAGATTGGCGTGGCTTAGTTCTCAACCCGGGATATTCTAGAAGTTCCACCACGCAATACAAGCAAATTTTTCACCTCTATTGGTTGATGAAAATCATTGTGGCCAAAGCTATGATGACCTCTCTAGATGGATTTGTTAAATATGATCCAGGTTTTTAGGAAATTCAGAAATAATTTCAACTCATACAGTTCCAAATTCAGCAGCAGAATGTTCGTCTCAACCACATTGAAAAACATATTATGTATCTTCCTCAGTCTGAATTACCGGGTTCAAGTATGAAGGAGCTAGCTCTTATGGAGTCTTCTGATGATTAGTAACATGCTTACCTATTATTGCGCTCATTTTTATTAATTTTCTATGATGTATATGTCGTCTAAGTTTTTATGTTATAGCTATTTAGTATGTGGATGGTTTCCATACATTTAGTCCTAAAAGGAACTGTTAGACAAACTCAAACTTTTTTTTTTGGATGGCATAAAACATTATTCGGTGGCCAACAAACCTGGTTTCCTAATGGGCAGGTTAAGGCCACTTAATGTCTTGATTAAGGTTGTAATCCGCTTTAGCTAAAAATGAATGAATGAAAAGGTCTTGCCAAGCTTACAAAAAAAACATTTGCTTGAGTGAATGGTTTCAAGGAGTGTTGTTTTTTTTTAATAATATTTATTGTGTGACAGAGTGGTTTATTCTGCATTGTGTATTTATTTTATGAAAGTGCGAGCAAGGTTTGACAGTGTAACGACTTGAATTTTGGATTTCTGAGAATGTTAATACAACGAATAGGTTTGAGATTCCTAGTCATCATTTGTCCTTGCATGTAATTTTTGTGATAGCCTTGAAATTAAAATGCCTACCTAGATTGACAATTAATGTAAGAGTTAGATATGTTGCTCTAAATTAAAAGAACAATTTTAATGCCCAACAATATGCATTGTAAATACTTTCATTGGATAGGTGGCATATGATGGTGGTTGTTCGGAGGTCTTGGGGTCAAGCATGCAAGCCTCCAGTTATATGACAATGGTTGCAACAAAAAGTTTAAGTATAGTGTTGTTTGGTTATATAATAAAACAAACGTGTGGCCCAACAGTCGAACCATTGGCTTGACCCTCGTAGGTTCGGGGTTATTTTCCTGCTAGGAGCAATTTTTATGCCTTCGACCAAAACTTATTTTTGGTGTTTCTAGGTGTCACATGGGGACCTTCAATTGGGCCACATGTTGCCACCTAATTGGTTCGCTACTACACACTCAACTTTTACCATGTCACACTACGTCTACCACATCACCCTTATCCGTACAACCATGTGTAACATCTAGATGTTTCCATGTGTCCTGGTAAGTTTGAATTTTTTCGTGTTGGTCAAAATATTCAGAATTTCATAACTTGTTCATATAGGATCTATTTGATGAAATTTAGGCTGCATTGGAATCATCTCATATAGCTCTTCAACATAGGATTATTTCCATAAATTTTTAGGAATTTTGATTTTTAGGCCTTTTTGGATCCTCCTGGATCAAACAAGGCACTGGATAAATGTCCAACATAATATTTATGCTATCAGCACATCATAAGATAGAATATAATTGAATATAAATTGGTGAGCTTCATATTGACATAATTTAGCATTATGCAACTACAATCCTTTAATTATCCTCCCTCCCCTCTCGTTCGAGTGAGTAATGTATTTATACATAATCCTCAATTCTTAATTTAGTCATAGTGTTTAAGGAAATCCATGAGAATCTCAAATTATTAGGTTGTCTCCTCCAGCGTTACAATGATATTGACAAAAGATAGAATTGCTAGATGGTTGTTGGCTCACTAGCCACCGCTACAGGTAGGAGGTTGGTCTAAACAATTCCAGTCAAAATTTCCATGCTAGATGGTGCTAACCACTTCTTATCATTTCCTTTGTTGGGAATCAAGTGGTCATCATTTCATTAAGTGTCAAATGATGATAATTAGGCATTATGGTTGACCTATGATGTGTGTCTCTTGTGTCATTACAACTATCAAAGGTGTTGCAACCGTGTGGATGAGGTGTTGCATCATGTGTAGGTATTGCAATAACTATTGCCAACCATAGTTGTTGTAGCAGTTACCATCAGCAGATAGTGAACAAGGTGTTACATAGCAACGCAAAGGATGTGTTGCAACAATTCAGCAAGTAGCCTTCATTGATACATGCATGAGCTTGTTTGGAGCATTCCCCGTGATTTATAGTTGTTATCACAAAAAATATTGATTCTTTCTTTAATACACAAGAGTGAGCATTAAAAATGACATAATTAAAGGAATATTGTACCTTGGTAAAAAATGAATCATTGTGAGTAAGTGTTTTAGGATGGTATGAATATGGGAAAAAAGGGTATTCAAAAGGTGGTAAATGGGGGCTGAAAATATGCCATTTTGGATGCCTATTATCTCCCCCTAGTAGATATTGTCTCATGTCTGTATGCAACCAGAAAACTAGTCCAAATAAGAGTTATGATGACTAACATGGAGATTTTTTATTGTAAGCAACTTCTCCTACATCGTAAGTGGAGAGATAACCCTTACTTATTTCAATATTTCTCTAACAACCATCTTCTCTTTCTTTAGTCCTACTGTAATCAATATGTTACTCTGAGGTAGAATCTAGATCATAGGGTAATGGAATTTCAACCCAACACATTAATTTCCACATATTTCTATGCATCTAATGTATTTGTGTACTTTATCCAAGGCCACTGCAATATTGTGAGGATTGAATAGATCTCTCTTTTGCATATCCTTCGTGGCCTATTCCCATCTCTTGGCACGTCCTTTTGAATTTTTTTTAGCCAAAAAATGTATATGTATCTTGAAGTGGTTAATAACCTCTTTCTTCATATGAGACATGAATTTTGTGTGATATCAAGAGGGCACCCAAATTTAATGTGTTGCAAGGACAACTTTGGGTTTATAGTATTTCCCTATAACCCATGGGTTACAACTATAGTTATTTTTAGCTACTCGATGAGAGATATTCCAATCAACATGATTATTCAAATATGATGTTGTTATGTATCCAGATCAAACTAACTCAAAAAAAATAAAAATAATAATAATAATAATAAATAAATAAATAAAAATAAATTATATATATATATATATATATATATATATATATATATATATATATATATATATATATATATATATATGACTAGTTAATAATCCACTTCAAGGGAGAAACCTCCCTTTACATATAAATGAACAATTCTTTGATGATTCAAATAACAATACCTCCTTCGTATATATAGGAGTCTAAAGGGTCAAAATATAATTAGGGCCTACATAACAATAATAATGTAAGGGCTCATCAATAACAATAATGGGCTTCTATGTGGCACAACAATAATAATATCGGGGCTACACTAGTATTATAGGGACCTTATAACATGCCCCTCTACTTCAAAAAACTGTTGTCCTTAAAACTTGAGTAGTTTTGGATGTTTATGTATGAAATAATCATCCCCCCATGTGGAATATTCAGTAGGTAAGTTCTTCCACTTAATGAGATACTATGAAATTGATCAATTATGTAGCTACTAGATTCTTGTTCCCATGATTTCTTCAAGCACCGATATGATTTTCCCTTCCTTGTCAAGTTTTGGCAAGATAGTTTGAATTGGGAGCTTGTCGCCTATGACCTTTAAGCATGAAACATGGAAATATGGGTGTACTCATGAAGATATAGGCAACTCTAATTTATATGCCATAGTACCAAACTTTTGCAACACCATGTAAGGCCATAATACTTGGGTGATAATTTATTTTTCTTATTTTCTTTCTTGAGGGGAATTTGTTTGTATAGTTGTGCCATAAAAATACCCATTTTCCCACATTGAAACTTATTTCATTGTGATGTTGATTTCCTTGTTATTTCATTCAATTATGTGCTAGTTAGGTTATCTTTTAAAAGTTGGAGAACTTGTTGTTGATGCTTGATGTGATATTCCATTGCTTAAACCTTAGAATTGTCTCTTAAAGATGATGTGATGAATGGCGGATGATATTCATAAAGCTCCATAAATGGGGTCATTTTTTCCGCAGTATGGAATGGAGTGTTATACCACCAGTTTTCTAGAGGTGACCACTTGACCCATTGTGCTTGTTTATTAGATATAAAGCAATGAATATCCTTCCAAACATGTTTTCACTATCTCAATTTTCCCATTAGATTGATGATGATAAGAAAATATATGAGCTAAATGAGTATCAAGACAATAAATTAATTATGTCCAAAAAGTTATAGTGAAAATTGGATCTTTGTCACTTATAATAATCTTTGGGTTTCCATGTAGCTTTTAAACTATTTCCACAAATGCAGTGGCGACTCTACTAGCTTTGAAACAATGATATAGTGCACAAAAGTGTGCATACTTGGTAAGACTATCAACTATCACCATGATGACACTCTTTCCTTTGGACTTGGGTAAACCTGTGATCAAATCCATTGAGACCTCCTCCTAAAACCGACTTGGAATGGATAATGGTTGTAAAAGACTTGGGTCCTTAATTGTCTCAACTTTGTTTTTTTGGAAAACCAAACATTCTGCCAGAAACTTCTAAATATCATATTTAAGGCCATCCCAAAAAATTCCTTCTTGACCCTGTGGTAAGTTTTTTAAAATCCCGATTCCCTCTTATAGGAGAGGTGCGCAATTCCAAAATAACAGTTTCTTTGTGCTTGGATTTCTTACATAGATATAAGCGATCTTTGTACCATAGTGAACCATTTTTCCAAATAAATGCATCAGATGCACTGTGATCTCGCAATAACTTTTGAATTAGTGTCCACACCTCTTCATCATTCTTCCATTCATCTGTTACTTCAATTATCCAATCAGGTTGGATAATGTAAATGACATAGAGCAATGCTTCCACATCCTCATCCCTTCTTGAGAGTGCATCTGCAACAAAATTTTGCTTCCCTTTTTTATAAATAGTTCAAATTCATAACCCAACATATTTGTGACCCATTTTTGCTTCTCTTATGAAGATAATATTTGTTCTAAGCAGTATTTAAGACTATCATAATCTATTTATACCTTTAAGTGTCTTCCCATTAGGTAAGGGCACCATTGCTTAAGGGAATGTAGTATTGCCAACATTTCCTTCTCATAAATATGTTTGTGTAAATACTTTCCCTTGATTGGATGACTTTCAAAGGCAATGGGTCTTTCTTCTTGCATTGAAACAACACCAATGCCATTTCTTGAGGCATCACATTCCACAATAAAGGTTTTTTTGAAGTTTGGTGTAGCTAAGACCGAAGCTAGATACGTTGCCTCTTTAAGATGTTCAAATGCCTTAGTTGCTTCTTGAGTCCAAAAAAATGAAACTTTCTTTAGTAATGTTGTTAGTGGCCCTACTATTTTGCCATAATTCTTAAAAAACTTTTGATAATACCTTCTCAACCCAGGAAATCCTCAAAGATGCCTTAAGGTTGTGGGGATTTTCCATTCCTTTATAGTTTTAATCATGTTAGATTCTACCTTATCACTCTCATGAGATAGAATATGACCCAAATATTCTACTTCTTGTACCTGAAAGAATCATTTGGAGGGTTTTCCATACAATTATTTCTCCTCCAATAGTTTGAGCACCCTGTCAACATGTTGAACATGATATTTCCAAGACTCGTTATAAATTAGTATATCATCAAAAATATTCACACAATTTTTCTAAGGAAAGGATTGAAAGTGGAATTCATAAAACCTTGAAACGTGGAAGGTGCATTAGAAAGGCCAAAAGGCATGACCAAAAATTCATAATGACCTTCATGAGTTATGAATGATGTTTTCAGAATATCTTCTATCTTCATTCTAATTTTATGATATCCTAAACGAAGATCCCAACTTGGTGAAGTAAATTTCTCCATGTAGTTCATCCAACAATTCATCAATGAGAGGAATGGGACATTTATATTTAATAGTGAGCTTATTGAGCTCTCTATAATATGAGCACATACACCATGATCCATCCTTCTTATGCAAAAATACTACTAGAGAAGAGAAATAAATTTTGCTAGGTTGAATTATACCTACCTCTAGAATTTTTGAAACTATACGTTCAATTTCACTCTTCTGGGCATAGGGATATATGTAAGGTCCAATGTTTGGAGGAACACTTCCTAGAATCAAGTGAATAGCATGATCATGATCACGAATATGTGGGATGCCTTAGTGAGTCTCAAATACCTTAGAATGATTGTCAAGGACTCTTTGGATGTCTTAAGAAATAGATGACTTAGATGTTTGAACATCTAGTGAGAATAATTGTGTAATTACCCCTCATTGTTCCTTCTTAAAAATATGTGTCATGCCATTAAAGCTTATTATATTCCCAGGGTTCCCTGTGATACCCCTTAATTCAATTTCCTTTCCTTCCCAAAAAAATTTCAAGAAAAGTTCTTGAAAATTAAAAGGTATTGTCCCCAAAGATTATAACCATTTGAATCCTAATACAACATCAACACCAGCCATTGGAATGGAAAACATTGGACTATTCAATACATATTTCCCCATGGCTAGATTGATATTATGAAAAATCCCTAATAAATTTATAGTTCATCCATTTTCAACCATCACTTGACACTCTGGTGCTAGATATAGAAAGAAATTCGAATCCTTGGCTATCTTACAATGATTAAAATTATGGGTACTACTTGACTCAATCAAAACTATTACCTTTTTCTTCATAATATATCCTTCTATCTTGAGAGTCTTAGGAGCAGTAATTCTCGCCAATGCATTGCAAGATATGGTTGGATTGATTTCTTCTTTTTCAACCCCTAGGGTTGGTTCCTAGTGTATATATTATTCTTTTTATATTTCTTGTTCCTTTTCTTCCTCCTCTTCACAATCTATGTAAAATAATTTCTTCTCATCACACGTATGACCTTTAGTGCATTTGCTATCACAATTGTAACAAATCCATTTTACTCTTTTTTGCTTCAGTTTTTGTGGTGTCAAACCTGTAGGTTGTGAGAGGCTAGGAGTTTTTATCACTCAGATTTTCCTTGAAGTTGTTGGAAGAGGAAAGGGGTCCAAGGTAACCACAAACCAATCTTTTAGGTACAGAATCTAGCCAATCTGTACCCAGAGAGGGCTCTCTCTATAAAATTTAACTTTGTTTTTAGAAGATATTAGGCTAGTTATATAGTTCAGGGGTTTTGTTTGAATTTGGGTGGTGGAATTCAATAATTGAGGGCAAGATTGAGTAGTTTCAAGCCATTGGGCTATGGAGTCAAAAATTTGGCTTTACTGGATTAAGTTTATCAACAAAAGATGGCTTCACAGGGCAAGATAATCAAACAGAGAACAATTTTAGATTTAAAGTGAATGGAATGGATTTGAAATGGATGAAAAGCAATTAAGAATCTTTCAACATATTCATAAGAGGGAAAATTGAGTGATTATTAATAAAGAGCAATTAAGAATTCTTTATTAAATAACCAAAATGTTTAAACTAGAAAAACATGAGCAATTAAGAATTCCATGTTTAAAACCAGTTTAGAGGAAAACATTTAGAATAATAATGATTGAAATCAGATTACACTTAAGTACCTTCTGATTTATTATTTTTCATTAATCATTTAGAAATGAAACACAGTGATATAATAAACATATATAGAAACTTTAAAACACAAGGGAAGAAGGACTTATTGATCCGTAGTTTGACACATGAATCTTGTAAAAAGTCTTTAGCTTCAATTCATCATCCAGCTTAGCCACAAAAACTTTCTCCAATAGCATTTTATTCCAAAATATTCAATGTTACAGCAAAGTATATGAATCCACACTCAATACTTCGATTGAGGGAGTATTTATACAAAAAAGTTATAAAAAATATCTCATAACAACTTGAGATATTATCTAGGATGACTCACAAATGAATTAAAATAAAATAGAGACAGATGGTCTCGTAGATAAGAAAGAATGATAATTGATGTTGTGTTGTTTCCTTCTTTTAAGAATGTGCTGGAGGCAGGCCCTATGCTTTGGCTCATTGCTGTCTTCTTTAGTAATTTTGTGTTGGCTGGTCCATTTAACTGATACTCTTTGACTACTCTGATACACTTTGACCCTTATTCATCCTTTTATCCTTCTTTACTATGACTAACTGTAGTACATGATCAAAAATCCAGGTAAGAATAATTTTTACAAAAGTTCCATTAGTTCTTCCCACCATTTAGCTTCTGGCACTCTGGTCTTTTACAAATTTCTCAATGTTTCATCAGCCTCAGTATATCTGAAGAAATTATACTGATTTGGGAACAAATGATTTACTTCATGCTCAAGATAAAATAAATTCTCCAATCTGTCATGAAGATTTCTTCCTGTGGGCAATGCTGTTGTTGATGAACTGGTTGAAGAACTGGCCTGATTTCCAGCATATTTGTCCAATTTTTCAACATAACTATCAAGGTCCATTAGCTTATCCTCTGAAACCATAGGACTGGGCAATCCTCTGTTTAACAAAATATTCAATCTTTCTCTGAAGGCAATGATTTCTTCTTGCATATCTGAGCACCTTCGTTCCAAATTCTGTACCAGAGTTCTTTTAGTAAAAACTCTCTTTATTTCCAAAATTGTTCCGGTTCTGTCCTGAATACCAAGTTCTGCAAGTTGATTCTTAGTCTAAGTATTCAAAAAATGTATAAGTGTATTGGCTTCTTCTAGCTTATTTCCCAACTCTTCTCTTGCTCTCTCAATCTCATCCAGAGCCAATTTAACTAAGTCTTTATGTTCATCCATTATTTGAATTTAGGACCAGACGTTCTTTATTGATTGAATGATGTTATCCCAGAGAATTTCCTTTATTTCTCTTAAAGGTTTCTCCAATGTGAGATCCTTTTCCAATGCTCTGACTGTTTTTTCTAATTGGTTTACTTCTTTTGTTTTATCAGCAACACTCATTTTTGAAAGATCATACTTATGTTCTAGAGTGGCCAATTGTTCCTTTGTTTTGAAGAGCTCTATGGCCTGAAGTTTTATTTCTTCCATTGACTTTGTTAATTCATCAGTGTTCAAATTAGCAGTGCTGCCTTGTGACAATTCTGTTGGTTGACCTGTTGTTGCTATACCTGTTACTACTCCTGCTGTAGATACTGGAATATTTGCCTGGTTGTTTTTTAATGCATTCTCAAGCTCTTTTTCAGTTGCACTAAGTCGCTCATTCAATTTTAAGAGCAAATCCATTAGTTCTTCCTCAGAACTTTGTTTGATGATTTCTGCAGTCTGTGGATGTCTCGCGGCTGGTAACTTCAATTGTTTTCTCAGCGCTGCAATATCATCATCTTTCTTCTTGATTAAAGCTTCAATACCTTTCACATCTTTAGGATTATGACCCAAACCAACGATTATTTCCTCTAAACTTTTGATTCTATTATCCTTAGCCTGGGATGAGGCTTTTTCAAGCTGCAACTGTGTATTAGTGTTATCCAAAGAATCCTGCAACTTATGGGCCATCATTGATTTATCCGAAAGAGTAGAATAAATCATCTCACTTGTTTGCTTGTGTAGCTCAATTTGATCTAAAGGATGGATATCCTTTGCTAAGACTTCAAAATTAGTTCTCATGTAATCTGCAGCTGTCTGAGGCTGCTGCACTTTAGGCTTGAAGTGGCTCATTATCATCTTACCCTGTTGGATGTCATAGGCTGACATCAATCTTTCTTGATTTTTCGGAGCCATCTTTAGATATTGGTTATACACTTGAAGTCTAAGTGGATCGTTCCTGGCCTTTATATTAATGAATGTTCTTTTGATGTCCCGGGCCTCTTTTACTAGAGGTTTGAAAGAAGATATCTCTATACTTTGTTGCTTCTGTAGTTCTTTTCTTTGAAAATTACTGGATGTACCACTACCTGTACCTATTTGTTGGCTGTCTTCTCTTCCCTGACTATCAGGGATTTCCTGAACTGATTCAACTTCTGGAAGAGGAGTTAATTTCTGCCTTTTAACACTTTTCCGTTCAGAGGAGCCACCAATAGGAGTAGCTGCTTCAGCCTCTCTCTTTTTTCCTTTTTCTACATTCAGGGGAGTTTGTAAAATTGAAATTTCTGGCTCATTGACCTGAGTAGGAGGAATCTGTACTTGGCTCTGTTCTTTAGAAGTCTGAGGTTGTTCTGTCATTGTGAACTTTTCAATTATTTGTATATCAGGCTCCTTTTCTTTTCCTTTAGATTCTACGGCCACTATACTAATCTCCTGCAATTTTCGTTGTGAAGTCCTTGCTGAAGAAGATCCTAGTATCTGCACCTGCCCAAAAGAATCTAGGTCAAGTATCTTTTCAAGATCTTTCATTACATTTTCAACATTGACCTGCTCACTATCTTTTTTCAACCAATGTCCCTTCCACCCATTCATCCATATTAGCATATTGTTCTATTTCTGGGATTCTTTGATGGATGTATGGTGAGATTTTATTTTTCATTCTTCTGTCACAGATAAAGCTGTTTGGATCATATGGCACCCAGTAGAAAATCTTTTGTAGTCTGAGATAGTCTTCTAAAATTCTTTCGGCTTCTTTTTCAGCTTCCCTAGAGTTACAAATAAAGGGACCTAACTGGCTTTTGATCCTGATTTGAGCCTTTTTCTTTTCATTGCAGAAATGAACTATATCATAATTATTCATCTGCCTGAAATATTTTAATGCAAAGAGTCTCATTGGGACATACTTGGGCAATTTGAATGGGCATAATTCACATCCATATATCCTGATCTCTGTGTGATTTTGATATAGGTACCAGTCACCTATCTTGTACTGCTTTGAGAGCTGAAGAATTTTCTTAATTTCATTACTGATCCTAGGAGGAGAGACTCCAGTCAATAAGGTAGTTTTAGGATGAACAAAAAGGTCAACAAACTCATTATAGGAATAAGGAGAATCAATGGAATTGTGAGTAATAGCAGACCAAAAGATGACTGACCTAGGATTCCCTTTGGCATCAAGTTTCTTAACATAAAAAGGGAAATTATCTGACTGAAAGTAAATCATGAGGTGATATATGACAGAAGAATACTTGAACACTCTCTCATTCCCGAATCTCATAAATTGATCATGGATTTTGTCAGCAATATAAGATGAAAAATCGTACTTGACAGCAGGAGGCTGTCCAGGGGTGAAAATAGATAACAATACTAGGGTTAATTGATCAACATACTCACTAGTATTGAAACCCATTATGAAAGATATCATGTTCAGAATAAGTCTACCTTCTTCAGTGAAAAAAGTATAACCATAAGGGCGAGGGCTTTTAGGCTGATGCTCTGGTAACATGAAGGTCTGACACAGGCGGTTTAGCTCTTCATGGGATAACTTGGTAGATTTTTCAAGTAATTCAGCCATAGACAAGGGAGTGAGGGCTTGAACAGGTTGGAATTGTAGCATTTCATTTATGGACTGAGCATTTATTGGGAAAATAACATTTTGACTTGGGGATAAAACTGCTCTTTGGTCAGGATCAACTCAGGAAAAATGTGGACTGAGGGGAGAAGGAACATGGGAAGATTGGATTCCCAGAGTCCATAAACGTCAGAACCATTCAAATAATTGTCTCTGTAGTGGAAAAATATTCGAAGAGGATTCTCACTAAGCTGAAGGTCTTTGATTTGAAAATCCATATCTGCTAAAGGCAAATAATCCAAGTCCCTGTGAGGGGCATTGATGGGCACGGCATTTAGAGCTACCGGAACTTCCATTTCTGGTTCTTGTGGATTCAGAAATGGAAATTTAGGGTTTTTTGTGAAAAAGGGGCACAATTACCAATTTTGGGACTATAATTTCAGTTCTGAGAATGAAATAGACCAAATTGAACTTCATTTCAGACTTTAGAGCGGAATTAAAACCAGAACCAGGACTTTTTTCAGAGTTTAATGGGGAATTCAAATAAATACCTATTTACGGGAAATGTACAACGATTAAACAGGCACAGGATATGGCTACTGAACTCTGAATTACTTGGCAGCAATGGTATTCAGCAGGGTGATGGTTGGCAGCTTCAACAGTCGATTTCGTATTTCGTTGCATGGAAGACTGATCTCAGTGCGGGATAGTGAAAATAACGTAGGATTTTGTTTTATTTGCAAATTCAAAGGTGGCGAGTTTTGATTGATGACGTCAGCAAGTACGGTAGATGCGTCAGAGAGGATAGGCGGTAAGCGGTTTCCATCGCACCGCTTTTGGGACAAGGCGGTTTTGGGTGGAGGGGAAGCGATTCCATACAACAAACGACGCGTGGCTCTGTACGGTTTGGAAAATCGCTTGGCCATCGCGCATTATCGTTCGGACGCGGATGGCTAACGATATCGATAATAGCCGTAGATCTTGGATCGGTTGATCGGACGGTCATCGGGACACAGACATGACAGAGGTTTAACAGGCAAGACCCGACGTTAATTAAACATTAATTAATCTTATCGGGGGCATTTTTATTGGTGGGATAGGTTATTAATTAATCGTGAGGATTAATTAATCCCTTTGTACGACGATGGTTGGGGATGAAAAATGCACATGGGATGGGCTATTTCGAAGTTTGGTTTAAATTAACTTCGGGTTTATTTTTGTTTTAAACATATAAATCGTATGTTTAAAGATTTTTTCATATATTTTTATTATATGGTAATTAAACCATAGCGATTTATTCACCATAGGGGGTGGAGTATTTATATAAAGATATATTTAGCCAAAGGGTTTATAAAGTGGGTATTTCATTTAAACATGTGGGTTTTATTAACTTTGGCCAAAATTATAATATATGGGTTTTTGGGGCTATTATATAAAAGGAGTTATATACTATAGGTAAAGGTTATTTCAATAGGGATTTAAATAATAGATTAGAAGTTAATATGACAAATGAGTTAAAGCGCTAAGTATAAAACATTAGAACAATGTATTTAACTTATGCTTGTATGCAAATGTTTTTATGGATATTGCATGATTTTCCTACGTAAAATGGGATTTTACTTAGGAAAAGATTTTTTAGAAGTGAATGAATGTGATGATGAATGATTTTTAGTACTTGGGTTTTTTCCAATTATTGGGCCGAGGGTCCGGTCCTTCCAAAAGTCAAGGAAATGCCTTGAGCCCCTCTAATTTTCAAATACCTTAATACTAAGGGGAAATTAGTGAAATTTTAGAAAAAATGAAAGGGGAAGTTAATAATCTGACTTTGTCTTGCTTGCAATTTTTCCAGTGTATTATCTGCCTTTGCACTTGTGATGAAAGTTAAAAATTTAACCATCTAAATCCATCCCTCACCACATGTAATTCAACAACATCATCTACCTACCCTACCTACTTTACTCTACCATTTTTCCTTCTTTATTAGGGTGCACTTAGACTGGAAAACCCTCATCAATATTTTTCTTTTACATCTGAAAATCTATCTAATTCTAACCTTATTACATCCAAGGGCTCATATTAAACTGTTGAGCTCCTTTTATTCACTCTACCTATCTACTTGTCTGCCAAGATTAAACAGTTTGGTCAGATTTTATTCTCTATCTCTAAAACATGAAATTGAAAGATGAACTAGCCAAGCTTAAATTGTTTGACTATTCATGAATTGTGGCATAAAATACAAGTTGCACACAATTTGATTATTACATCAGAGCAAAAAGTAGTGGCATTTAGACTTGCACACTTTCCTTGGCCTTTCTTTTGGTGGGGCTCATTTTCTTTTACTTTTTGACCATTTTTATTTCTTCACCCTTTGATTTTTCTTTTAGGGTATACTCTCTTTACATTTAAAAAAAAAAAATTGAATTTTTGATTTTTTGAGAATATGGAACACCTTTTGCACCAAGAAAAAGGTTTGAACATATTGCATAGTTCAATAAGTTAATCATGAAATATGACACCTATTGGTATAGGAGTCTAACAGGAGTGACAATAATTCCATCTTTATAGCTGTGAGTGGTAGACCTCCTTATTGCCAAAATTTTTCTTTCAACTTTTTGTACCACCTTAAATGCATTATCCAATGACTTAGGTTCCAAATATTGAACCTCATGTTGGATGTTATCCTTTAAAGTTCCTATGAAGACATTAGTCAGATGTTCCTTCAGAATATAAATTACCTTGATATTCGATATTTTGAAGTCCTCAATGTGGTCCCCAAATAAATCATTTTGTTTCATATTTATCAATTGGATAAAGAAGGTATTGCTTTTTGTATCCTCATAACACTACTACATTTCGCGGAAATTCCGACACCTGTTTCCGACGCTTTTGACCAAATGTCGGAAATTTTCCCAAATTTTTTCCATCCCGCCCGAAACCGTCGCTATACCGACGTCTATAGAAAAGTGTCGTAATACCGACACTTAAACTAGTGTCGCAATTACGACGTTTAAAGGAAGACGTCGCAATTGCGACACCATGGCCCTAAGCGTCGCTATTGAGACGACTCTAAACGTCGCAACGGCGACACAATGTCTAGGTGTCGCCATTGCGACGTTTGGAGGCACCGTCCTAATAGCGACGCCTTTTCCGCCGTCGGTATAGCGACAATTATTTTCGCGCTACATAAAAATACCAAACTTATATGGGCGCTACATAAAAATTTGAAACTTATATGCGCGCTACATAAAAATGTTTGGTATTTGTCGCAATAGCTACGTTTGATATCACGCGCGCATTCGCTCTCTGCTCTTGTAGAACAGCATTTGCGGTCAGCATTCGCGCTCAGCTCTTGCAGAACAGCATTTTCCCTCAGCATTCGCCCTCAGCGTTCGCCCTCAGCTCTTGCAGAACAGCATTCGCCCTCAGCGTTCGCCCTCAGCTCTTGCAGAACAGCATTCGCCCTCAGCTCTTGTAAAATGGTAAGTTCTTACTGCAGGCCCTTCCTCCTATAGTAGGGTTGACTCTATTTGGGTTTTTTTGGTCAATTCCATTGGATTTTGTTAGGCTGTAGGGTTCTCTCTAGATGTCAAGAATCAAGATTCAATACCCTCTATTATCTTCATCACCCAATACAAGATTTAAATTTTTCCCAAAGAAACACTTATTAATTTGGCAGCCATTATTTCTCCCTGCTTTAAAAACCCTACATTTAAATGAAAACAAACATTGCATTTCAACTACAAAAATATATTAGTGTTGAAATGTACATGGGTGCTACATTAACGTCTGATATCACGCACGCAGTCGCCCTCCGCTCTTGCAGAACAACATTCGCCCTCAGCATTCGCCACGAGCTCTTGCAGAAACGGCATTCGCCTTCGACGTCGCCCGAGCTCTTGCGGGCGGCTTGTTCGCCCTCGGCATTCGCCCTGAGCTCTTGCGAACGACATTCACCACCAGTTCTCGGCTCACCACGACGACGTCCTCAGCATTTCGCCCTCGGCTCTTGGAAAATACCTTTGCCCTCGACGTCGCCCTCGGCGTTCGCCCTCGGCTCTTGCGGGGAACAACATTCGCCCTCGGCGTTCGCCCTCAGCTCTTGCAGAACAACATTCGCCCTCAGCGTTCGCCCTCAGCTCTTGCAGAACAACATTCGCCCTCAGCTCTTGCAAAATGGTAAGTTCTTACTGCAAGCCCTTCCTCCTATAGTAGGGTTGACTCTATTTGGGTTTTTTTGGTCAATCTTGCGGAAACGACATTCACACAGTTCCCCCTCGGCTCTTCGGGAAACGACGTCGCCACACATTCGCCCTCGGCTCTTGCGAACGACCTTTGCCCTCGGCATTCGCCCTCGGTCGCCCTGACTCTTGCGAGCAACATTACATGTCTCGGCGTTCGCCCCTCGGTATTTGCGAACAGCATTCATCCTCAGCGTTCGCCCTCAACTCTTGCAGAACAGCATTCGCCCTCAGCTCTTGCAAAATGGTAAGTTCTTACTGCAGGCCCTTCCTTTTATAGTAGGGTTGACTCTATTTGGGTTTTTTTGGTCAATTCCATTGGATTGTGTTAGGCTGTAGGGTTCTCTGTAGATGTCAAGAGTCAAGATTCAATAGCCTCTATTATCTTCATCACCCAATACAAGATTTAAATTTTTCCCAAAGAAACGCTTATTAATTTGGCAGCCATTATTTCTCCCTGCTTTAAAAACCCTACATTTAAATGAAAACAAGCATTGCATTTCAACTACAAAAATCTATTAGTGTTTAAATGTACATGTGTGCATCACTTGTGTAGGGTATTCCTTTTCCACTTGCACATTATCCAAGAATGTGTGCGGTATAGTTCATATTTTTTGTGATTTAGATTGTCTTGAAAAAGGAAAGGTAAATTATTTCCCATGGAAAAAGAAGGTTTTCCCTTTTTATAGGTTGTTTGGACTTACGTGGAAAAATTTATGGTATGCCTTTCATATTATGTAGTTTAAAATTGAATTAACAGATTATTCTACATGAAAATATAATTACCTATGTGATGTCCTTCATCACTAATTAAAATTATAGGCTTTCAATTTCCTAGACTCTAACTCATCTGATGCTAAATTCTAGGTTCTCATTGGTGGATCACTCTTCCATTGATTTCCTTTCCCTCTGGATCTTGTCATACTTTAAAAGTCATCAATGATACATATATTATTTCAAGTATCCCAAAAAGCTTTATAGTAGAACATATTGTGAAGTTTTTTTGACACTTGAGTATTCTTTTTAGAACTGCAACGCGGTCTATGTTATCGAGTTATATACCAAGCAACTTGTCCTTAATAACCACACTATGAGGTAGGTTCAAACAGTTTGAACTTGTTGGGACATAGCATATGAAGTTGTGTGATGAGTCCATATCACAGGTCTATTATGGTGAAAAAAGTGAAGACATGTAATGATAGTTATTATGTTAACATTACTAGAAACATTTTTGAAATTATCCATGCTATCAAGATGTCAAAATTCCAGGCATTAGGTGTCAATACTCGTAGCTAATAGATAATAATAATAATATAAAAAAATCACAACTTTATTCTTGAAATATGATTGTTACACATTGGTAACCAAGTTCATGAGTTACTATCACCCAAAGACTGCAAAACAAACTTAAAATATAAATTAAACCAACATGAGAATCAACTAAGGGTTTCTCGACAAAATCATGCCATAACCTGGCATTTTGAAACCCAAATTTGAATCCATCATAAGTAATACAATGCAAACTCAGATGGATTTTCAATGCATGTTTGCATGCTACACTTATTCTTTGTCTAGATATCATTTTTTTAAATGGAACCATTAGTCAAGCCCACAGTCCTTTTTATGTGAAAAATTTCAGCTCTATTTGAGCTCTTTTTTGCTCCACCACCTCCATAAACCAGTGTTACACGGGGTCTCGCCCCCCCACCTAGGGGTCTAGATTCCTCGCCCCCTCGCGCTCAGGGGTCTTGGGGACTTCTAGGGGATGTTTCCCTCACGCCCCCTCACGTCCCCTCACCGCCCCTTTTAGTTTATGGTTTCGTGTTAAAAGTTGATGTGCCACTTAGCATATTTGAGAATCCAAGTGATTCTGATTCAGATGGTGACATAGTTGATCTTGATATATTCGTGCAGAAGTTGGATGCAGAGACTAGTGGGGCATTAACTTGAGCATTTATGCTCATTTATCAGTATGATGATATCATTTGATATTCATATGTTATGTTTTATGTTTTATGTTTCAGACATAACTTATTTGCGTTTAAGTTTTATGTTTCAGACTTGAGTTGTAAACTTCAGTTTAAACTATATTTTGAATCTTGATATAATATGTCATATGATATCTTAAACTTTATTTTCATTGTACATTGTTAGTAGTTACATTAATGATTATATAGTTACAAACTTACAAACTTACATGCATGATTGTATGATGTATGTTTAACTTTTAACTTTTAAATTTGTTTCAATTATATGATTCATCATTCATCGATTTGTAATTTTATCATTTATGATTTATCTTTCATGATGCAAGTGTATGATGAATATATATACATTCCTTGCAAAAATATAGTTACATTTTAAATATTAAATTTTATAATTTTTATGACCCCGACGTCCCCCCACGTTTCCTGAAAATTGGTAGGGAGCTTTTGCATAGGCCGCTCCCGCGCTCCCTCGTCCCCTCGCTCCCACCTCCAGGGGACTTGGTGGAACATTGGCATAAACATATGCAAACATATATCATGATCTTGGAATTCCATTACATATGTATGTGCCAATGTTCCATAATCTTGCCCCATCATCAATTTAAGAAATTTCCATTGACTATCAAATTATGGAGGGGGGAACTTTTTGCTGCAACATTTGGCTCAAAATCAGGGACCATCTTCGTATGAGGTGAATGAGAACTATAGATATTTGAAGAAGTAGATTAGTGCCTTTTCCTCTGGCCATGGAGTCATATACAATCATCCATCACAAAAATTTGTCTTTGTTCATTCTCACCTTGAAAGTTGCAAAAATTCATGCCATAATTGAAACGACACTAAATTTGAAAGATATAATAAAAATGCAAGCTAGAAGTGCCCTATTAATACAAAGGGAAAACCTTCCTACCTACCCTAACTGAGATAAATTTTGATTGAATAGGAAACCTGATATTTCCTATGGAGTTGATCCAACAACTTGTTAAATGTATGGGACTAAATCATGCATTTGATTTCTAGGGAAACATGCGCATGAAGAGAAAAAGTGCAGAATTAATGGAAAATCCATACATGCCACTTATAAAACTACACCGAAAGGTCAAAAAATACTTAAGGCCTTAACTTAATTTGAATCCAAAAATGACAAAACAGGATTAGTGAAAACACGAGAGTGGTGTGGGTGAACAACATAAATAAAAAGTGAAGATACCTTTCCCCAAGATGCCTTTGTCACCGTTGTATGAAAACATGTTTTCCTTTCCCTTTACACATGCAAGTGAATGCATTATAGGTATGGTGTTTTCCCAGAATAGGAGAAGCCTACTTAAATATATCATTCGTGGATTGAATTTTTGGGTGCCTTAATGTGCAATGACATGTTTCCAAGACTGAATTCAATGCAAGGCATATTTGAAACTCTAACTCTGTCTTCCGGTGTCTTATTAGAAATTATTTCAGTTTTCATTTTGTGTTTTCAAGTTAGATATTGTTTTCAAGTTTTTACATTTATAATTTTATTGCAATGTGTCAGACTGATCAGAGCAGTGCAGGAACAACCCCGAGACGGGATGATAGCGGAAAGAGGCCAGCGGAAGAACATGTAAAGTGCCAGCATTGCTCTATCTTCAGGTATTTTAGTTATTTACATAATTGAAATAATATTAATTTTGTTCAAATATGCAGACACCTAGCCATGGTACGCCTGATGATTCCCTCTTTGAGGAAGAGCTTTTTTCATCCCTATCTCCAGTGTTGTTGTTGCAAAAAAAGGCACGAGATGCAACGTCGAATTTAATGCTTTGATAGATGCGCCTCAAACACCTGAAACAGAAGAGAGGATACAACATCTTATGAGGCAGCTAAATAGATATCAGGTAATAATAAAAAGTCAAAAGGATATTTTTTTTGTTCTGCATGAGATGAATTGTGATAGTTTGATTTTTAATTTTTACATTGACTAAACTAACAAAAAGTTCTTTTGTATGTAGCGTTTTCTGGCATTTGTTGAACCCGGTGTTGGTGGTAGTGGGACACAAGGGCAAGATATTGCCCAAAAACCCTCTCTTACACCTTCTACTCCTTTAGGTGCTAGCCAAGAAACACACCCTGCCCAAGCAGACACCCAGCCAACCGCTGAACGTGTTGGCAATGATGAGGCTGATATGGCCAACTACATTATTGCATTTCCTGGAGCTACACGTGTCAGCTCCACAGGGACCATTAATAGCACGTTGTTGGTGAACGATGAGGGTGTCCCTATAAAGCATGTACAACTCCCAGGTAAATTTTAATATTTTAACTATTTCATGTACTTTATCTAAAACATATTTATCATGATTTTTATTTTTAAATTAATGATAATATCTTCTTCTTTTTTTGGTTTTATTCTGTGTAGGAAACAATGAGTTCTACGGGATTCTGGAGAGCCATGCGTTGGTAATTTTTGGCCCAACCATACGTACAGGGTGGAATTCCCAGAATTCCAACCTGAAAAAAGAACTTTTAGATTATCTAGAAGCCCTTTTTGGGGTCGGCACATTTGACAGAAAAGCGGTGGCTCAGGTAGCCGGCAAATATTTGAAATATACCAGGGACACCTATAGGACGCAATTGTAATTTAACCCTAGATATGAGCGTCCTCTCGCAGTTTCAGAGAGTGAGTGGAGAGCACTCATCCATGACGGAAAAGAGAAAAGGGCAAAGAAAGAAGGAAAAATGCCAACTGGACCCGCAAGGTAAATTACAACTTTAATTCAATAGCTTTAATTTTCTTTATGTCTAAAATAAAAATGTGCTACGTCATATCTGACTTCAATCTTTTGATGCTAGGTTGCCTGACACCTCAAAGGCAACCAAAGCTAGGATAGAGAAAAAGGGCCATCACAAGCTCGGCCAGGGTGGCTACTTGAAATTAGCTGCAAAAATTGTAATTAAGTAGCTAAACATCTTATAATTAATTGTATCGCCTTCCAACGTTTTTGTAATCCTATCAGATATGATTAAAAATACACAATCATATAATGTAGGGTGATGACTTTGGAACAATAACTACAGAGGAAGATAAAAATATTGCTTTCCGTTTTGGCTATCAAGCTGTAGTTGAACGTCGCAGAAGCTTGGGGCAGGTCCCAAGATCTACAATGCCTGATAAGGTAAAACATTAACCTTTCAATATTTTTTTTTTCGTCCATAAATTTAATGTCTAACAACTTTGTTTAAATCAGGGGAGAAACACTACCGACGAGGTAAATAACCCAGTTTTAGAGCCAGATGTAGATGATCCTCTCGTGCAACCTGATCATTGTAGTGGGGACCAGGCCGACAATGCTGCTATCAGTGAGGGCCGTGACGGTAATTAATTTCCACTTATAATTTTTTCTACTTATACCTTGATGGTTGTACTTATAACGTTTTTTGTTTATATGACAGAGAATGTTTCCCTTGAGGATCTTACCACCAGAGAGGAAGACAGGGCAACAGTCCCAACGGCGACAACTGGTGCACCAGGTAAATAATCTCATTGCAATTTTTTTTATTAATATTACCGAACTAGTTCAATGATATTTAAAAACTGATAATTAAAATTTAATTATTATCTTTTTTTGGAGGCGATGCCCCGTCACTGGATGAGACCAGACATCGTGACAATGCAACTAGGTCAGCGGCGACAACTGGTGCACCAGGTAAATAATCTCATTGCAATTTTTTTTTATTAATATTGCCGAACTAGTTCAATGATATTTAAAAACTGACAATTAAAATTTAATATTATCTGTTTTTGTAAGCGAGAGGTGTCCAAGATGACCAGACAAGTGAATGCTTAACTAGGTCAGCGTCACGAGGTTGAAGGCAGCGAGGAGGCTTAGATGATATTGATGATGTAGTCAAGACTTTAAAACAGGAAGAAGAAAAAGAAAATTTGTGATATGAAATATTGTATTATTATAAGACAAGCGTTACCATACTTGGAACTTTTTTTGCGTTATATAAAAAACTCATTTATCATACTATTTTTATGTCAAGCATTAATTTCAATGTTTCCTTGCGTACTTTTTGTTGAATTGTTTTTTTATTAGTTATTGAATATTTTTTTTTTATGCTCATGAAAGTAAAAAATGAAATATAGATTGGCTATTGGTGAATTGAGAGTGATGTGAGGGGAGGGGGGAGAGGCCATAAGAGCTTCCACCTTCACGTGGGTGGCCCTGTTTAGTAGAGAATAATTTATTGAAGCGATTTAATCTTGGAGAAAACCTCTCTCGATCCAGCATAGCAACAAAAAAGTCACTGTTGACTTAGTTGCTACTCTTTCAGATCGTGGGAGGCTTGTTCCAAGTTCATGCGACTCCAATAAATTGTTCTTGAAAAGAAGAGGAGATTATTCAGGTATGTTTTGACATTTTCAACATATATTCTAACATTATCATAAGAATGCATCTTAGAGTAAAAAATACTACATCAATTACTTGTATTTATTGTATAGATAATGATGGATTTTGATTGACTTGGCAGTGCAGTTACAAATCCTCTTGCATCATGAGCAATACAACTTGTCAACCAGGGTCATGTCCAGGATATTTTTGCTTGTGCACTTGACCAGGTTCGTAATGTCACATTTTGTAAGTTCCTTTATAGTTCATAATTCAATATTAATCTTGTTCATGATTATTATCTAGGTTTTTTGTATGTTTTTTTTCATCTATTTGATTGTAATCAACTCTGCATGTTTCCTGTTGTTCACTATGATTTCTCCCATTACCACTCCCAGGATGAATCAGACTTTATTGTTACATAGGTTACTTTATTGTTACTATGATTTCTCCATTTACGATTTCATAGGTTACATCATGTAAAGTTGTCAATCTCAGGTTGGTGATGAGCTTTAGTTCTCCAGATTTGGGACTTTTCTGATATTTTCTCCCTCATGTCATTCCTGCATCACCTCGTTGTTTGAGCATACCAATTGTCTACCACTTGTACCAATTGGCACATGTCAATCTCTGAGTGGTGCCACATTTCACCTATTTTCAGTGAGAGTTTAGGGTTTCTCTAACATAGCTTCAGAAATCCGATTCAGTGCCTGCTTGAATATTGTCACATAATACTTATGGTTTGGATTGATGAGCATATTCTGAATGGTTGGTTGATTCATAAGAACCACCCATAAATCTCCCTTCCTCTAACACACAGAAAATAAAAATTTCTTTGACAGGAGACAGAGTTTCAATACTTTGAAAAAAAACTTCTATTCCCTTCAATAACTCAAAAAAAAACTATTACACTACTTCCTCACTGAGAGGGATTACAAAATTATGATTGCTACAAAACGCAGTGCATAAAACCAACTCACTGTCTGTTCAAAACAAACATACTCTGTCTCTAAAACACTCTGTTGTGTTTTTCCCTTTCGCACTGCTGTGCATACACACTTAAAAAGTTACACTCAATTTTTCACTTTTTACACACTACTATGTAATAAAAAATTTACGTACTGTCTATAAAAAAAACTACCAAGCTTTTTCGACCTTTTTATTTTTATATGCCGGAACATATAAAACATATTATAATAAACCCTCTTTTAAAAAAATAAAATTAAAACTAAATTCTATGGCCCACCTTTCATTTCGCATATGATATATATATAACATATGTATATATTAAACTATCAAAACATTAAAGAACGCTTTCCGTCGGACTTCAAAAGTCTAAATAGATTGAATTTCAAACCAAATTCGCGTTCCAAAATGGGATGCTGACGTCTGCCTAATTTTAACTCGAATTCTCAATCCAATGTGCCCTATAAAATATTCGGGTCCGGTTTTCAGGTTTTCAGATTCCCTTCAATTTCATGCGATCCAATATTAATGCTCCACGTGTCCTCCTTTTGAATTTACAAAACTGTCGGGTAAATTTCTGTTTGGTGAATTGCGTTAATGCTGGTTGTTGTGTTTAAATACAATCCTGTACAGAAATATGGCTGCGGCCGTCTACAAAAAAAACTTGCAGGAATTTTAAATGCTAAATTAAATTTCTGGATGGCGTGCAAGCAACCTCCAAAAAAAAATGTTGTTGCTGCATCCGTCCTTCTGCTGCAGCAATTGAAGTTAAAATTCAACAGCACAGGGTTTAATAAGTGAGGGTGTAAAGGTAACTTTTTGTCGATAGTACTGGATTAAGATCATCTATTCATTTTTGTAGGGTCTTATGGTGTTTGGTTTTTTAGTTTTGGGTTGGGCTTATTGAATCTAAGATAGTTTTTGAGTGAAAAAATTGCTATCAGGTATTAAAAAATTTTGGTTCTTTTGTCAAAATTTATGAGCTTGTTAGGAAATACAAAACTGACAATGGTTGTATCTTAAATTTGTGGAAAATAATTTGAAATGAAACCTTTTTGTTTAGGTTGTTGCGGCAGGTGCAAACCCCATTCAAATTACTAGGGGCATTGACAAGACAATAAAGGCCCTTGTTTCGGAACTCAAAATTTTGTCAAAGGAGGTAAACGCTTGCCTTTTGAGTAGGCTGGTTTTCCTTTTTGCTGATGGTTTGGTGTATCTAATTGAATTAGTTGCCTAAAGTATTTTTGGTTGCAAACTCCTTTTCATTTTTAATACAGTATTGGCCTCGTGGAATACATTTGATTGTGTGGTCTTGTTAGATCTACAACATTTGTAGTTGTTTAGTCTTATGGCCGAGGTGCACTTTTATTATGGAAATAGTTGATGCAATATTGTCATTTAATCCTTACTGCAGGGTAGCATGTTGAGAAGTTTTTGTGAAACATTTGGTATTCAAAATGACACTTGATCCTATACAGCATCATGCACTTGACTTCAAAATTTATATTCAAAGTGTGCCAGACAATTCTTGCCAAATTTCAAATATTTAGGTTGTTTTAAACCATTATCTTTTTCATGTATTGGATGCTGAAAATGTGAAAAAGACTTTGGTATGAAACCAACTGGTGAATAATTTCCAGCACAATAACCACTTCCAAGACATGATTTAGAAGTAGAGCAAATGTGCTTATGAAGCATAGAAAGATATCCTTGATGCATTGTCAATGTTTGGCTAGGGTTATTTTTGGAGAAAATAACTCCTTATTCATAGAATAGTGATCTTCAATACAAGTAAATGCCAGAGAAGAGAGATCATCGTGTGACGCAACAAAACTGAAATTGGACCCCCAAGGAGAGCTGGTGTGTCTACAATCGCTGTGTCAGCATTTTCCCTTGGTGTACCCCGTTCTTTTCCTCCGGCCTGAGTCTTAATTGACTTCTTCTTTCTTCGGGTTTATTTATCAAATTCGTAGAATTTGATAAATAAATACTATCCACAATGGTTGGACTTTAATTTATATTCCCGACTTTATATTATCTCCAATCCTTATAACCAATGTTTAACTTTCAACACTTTGTATTTATACTCCGCGTTTCTTTTTAAATAAATAACTTGTAGTGAACTTTCGGCTCTATATTTCACCACCCAGCCTTACAACAATCACCCTCCAGACTTATGCTAATTATCCGCCAATCGTTTAATTAAACAATTTCATTATACTCCGGCCCCACCTATATATATCAATAACAAATCAAACACTCGTATCGTACCTGGCTATCCTCCGCACACCTTAGTTAACCTCCGGGCAAGTTCAACGTGCGACCACCGTCCGATGGCCCTTCTCCAAATCAACGACTCTTGTTAATTTCGCTCGGCTTCCAACGTCGGGCTTTAACGTGCGATGGCGTGGGTTAAACGGTTGTTTTCCGGGGTCACTTCGCCACGTGTCGCATTCCCTATGGAATCGCTCGCGAATAGGAAATACCGCCTACTCCGCAAAAGCGGTGCGATATGGGCAACCCGCTTTTCTGATTCCGCTAGTGGTTTTGGTAGAGGGCTTGACCACGGGTGCATGTCTGGTTCCGCTATCCTTTTGTTTGTTAACTCATGTCCAATCCTCGGGTCAGGTTCCGAAAGCACAACAATTTTGTCTCTTTATTAAGCGGGATTTTAATATGTGTATTATCAAAGAAAACCAACACAAATTTTATAAGAAAATTGTTCAAAAGTCGAGCCCGCCGGACTTCAAACGACGATAAACCATAATTCAAACCAAATTCGCATTCCAAAATAGCCTGCTGACGTCGGCCAATTTTGTGACGCGAATTTCTTATCAAATTCGCCCTAATATTTTACGGGTCCGGATTTCCACTGCGCGAGCGGCCCAAACAAATATCCGCTCCAGTCAATTTTTGCCACGTGTCCTCAATAAAAACTTGCCCTGCTCCCGGCTGTGGGTGCATTCGATGGCGTTTAAGGTGATGGGACATGGATATGGCGATTTCATATCATTCGCATTAACATTTAACGCTGTTCAATTAAGTTTTCACATCAAATCTACATTAATTAATTTTAACACTGTTCAAGATCGGACCTCCACTCCTCTGAGCGATTCCGCATGCTCCAATTTGATCCGGCCTTCGGCTCTCATTATTAATGATCAGAGATTCATTATGACGGCCGTCCTTTGATTGCATTGCAGACGGGTTGACATAAAAAATGGCGTTTAGCCATGGTTTTTCAGACAAGCGATTCTTTGGATTACAGCATCGTAAGCGTGACTATGAAAGTGGCAGTAGGAATTGTATGAACTTTGTTTGCATATTTCCATTCTCTCGATTCATCTCTATCATCTTCCTACGCAATTGGGTCACCGCTATTAAATCTCTTGTGCCCCCTGCACTGCCCAGACACACCACATGCCTCGCGTGCGTCATAGGATGCGTTGCCGCAGGGGGAGCACTAGAGGTCAACCCCGGCGGGCTCCCTCTAGCACCTCAACAGAGTCGACTTCTGGCCAGTCCAGTGATTATTACTTAGGTCGATATCCAAATAATAGGAGTGGGCGGGGTCGGCTTGTAGCATCTGGCCACCGTATGGATTCCCCTGCTCCTGGCTTCCCCACCGCTAGTTCACCTTCTCCCACGACGCGCACTGCGCAATTTTCCTTTGATTGCACTCTCAACCGCACGCGAATCACAGCTGTAGTCACTGTGGTCTTCCGCGAGGAGGCCCAAACGGAGGAAGAATGCACCCGTCCGGCGGGTCTGAGCTCGGAAAAAGCCGGCCAGCATTCGAGCCTTCAGGAGGGGAGTCGTGGCATGCATGTGGAGGTAGCACCTAGCGATCCTAGACCTTCCGAAGGATGGTGCCGAATCGTGGAGGAACCAGCGGAGGATTAGTTTGGTTAATTTGTTTTTCTTGCTTAGCAGGCCCAGTTAATTGGGCTGCTTTTAGTTTATTTTACTGTGCTGGACCTTTAAGTAATATTTTTGAATTATGTAAATTAAACGTTCAAGACTGGTTTCCCCGTATGAGGGCAGTCTTCTTAATTTTTTGATTTTTTGATGACAAATTTGCCATGAGTATGGCCAGGCAATGTTTTTGACTTCGGTGTAATTTTATTAGCAATGTTAATAGATTAACTTTACTTTGAATTCTCACATGATTAGCGTTTTTCTTGATCTGTTCAAGGATTTTGGGTACTTTAATTTGTATTTGGAACAATGGACGTCGGTACTCTATATGTTGCTTTACTGTTCTACATACTACTATTTCACTTTCTTATAGATGCCTCGGGAATATTTGAATGCTTTCTCAGATTGTCGATAATCTCCATGTGGACCGTTACTGGATTTTATATCATGTCCCTGTATGTGACATGGGGTATTTTTCTATCATTGTCAGGGGTGGGACTTCCACTTTTCTGGATGGATATTTGGGTTCCAATCTTCAGATGTGAAAATGTAATGACTTCATGGACTGTTTTACTTCATATAATATATTCAAAACAACATTTTTTCTCTTCTGAAAAAAAAAATGATTAATGTTTATCATTCTGCCTTCAAAACTAGCGATGCGGGTCTATGTTGCTGGTTTATTGATATGGTCTGATGGTATTTTTATATTTTGGACATATCACACTCCTCACATGATTAGCGTTTTTCTCTGTTCAAGGATTTTGGGTACTTTAATTTGTATTTGGAACAATGGACGTCGTACGTACTCTATCTGTTGCTTTACTATTCTACATACTGCTATTTCACTTTCTTATAGATGCCTCGGGCATATTTGGATGCTTTCTCAGATTGTCGATAATCTCCATGTGGACCGTTACTGGGTTTTATATCAAGTCGCTGTATGTGACATAGGGTATTTTTCTATCATTGTCTGGGGTGGGACTTCCACTTTTCTGGATGGATATTTGGGTTCCAATCTTCAGATGTGAAAATGTAATGACTTCATGGACTGTTTTACTTCATATAATATATTCAAAACAATGTTTTTCTCTTGTGAAAAAAAAATGATTAATGTTTATCACTCTGCCTTCAAAACTAGCGATGCTGGTCTATGTTGCTGGTTTATTGATATGGTCCGATAGTCTTTTTATATTTTGGACATATAACACTCCTCACATGATTAGCGTTTTTCTCTGTTCAAGGATTTTGGGTACTTTAATTTGTATTTGGAACAATGGACGTCGGTACTCTATCTGTTGCTTTACTATTCTACATACTACTATTTCACTTTCTTTTAGATGCCTCGGGCATATTTGGATGCTTTCTCAGATTTGTCGATAATCTCCATGTGGACCGTTACTGGGTTTTATATCATGTCCCTGTATGTGACATGGGGTATTTTTTGTATTTGGAACAATGGACGTCGGTACTCTATCTGTTGCTTTACTATTCTACATACTGCTATTTCACTTTCATGGACTGTTTTACTTCATATAATATCTTCACTTTCATGGACTGTTTTATTTCATATAATATATTCACTTTCATGGACTGTTTTACTTCATATAATATCTTCACTTTCATGGACTGTTTTATTTCATATAATATCTTCACTTTCATGGACTGTTTTACTTCATATAATATCTTCACTTTCATGGACTATTTTACTTCACTATTGTAGGGTTTTGGGTACTTTAATTTGTATTTGGAACAATGGACGTCGGTACTCTATCTGTTGCTTTACTATTCTACATACTGCTATTTCACTTTCATGGACTGTTTTACTTCATATAATATCTTCACTTTCCTTTGTTGTTTCTTATATAATATCATTCTTTCTTTGTTATTTTATTTTCATATAATATCTTCACTTTCATGGACTGTTTTACTTCATATAATATCTTCACTTTCATTGACTTTTTTACTTCTCTTTTGTAGGGTCTTGGGTACTTTAATTTGTATTTGGAACAATGGACGTCGGTACTCTATCTGTTGCTTTACTATTCTACATACTGCTATTTCACTTTCATGGACTGTTTTACTTCATATAATATCTTCAAAACAACGTTTCTCGTCTTTTAAAATTTTAATTTTTTTTTAAAAATTGAACCCTCCGTCGGTCTACCGACGCCTTGTAGACGTCGGAACTGCGACAACCCAGCAACGTCGGAAGAGAGACAGTATGAAAACGTCGGAAGAGCGACGTTCCAAACGTCGGACCACATATCGTCGGAATTACGACATATTCCAGACGTCGGAAGAGTGACGTCCGAAACGTCGGACCACGTTTAGTCGGAATTGCGACAGTTTACAAGCGTCGGAAGAGCGACGCCAAAACGTCGGACCACGTTTAATCGGAACTGCGACGGTTTATGAGCGTCGGAAGAACGACGTTTAAAACGTCGGAGTCGCGACGGTTTGTGAGACGTCGGAAGAGTGACGCATGTTCGGAACGTCGCAATAAGTGTCGATAGTGTGACACTTTTTACTTGCGTCGGAACGACGACGGCATGAGAAACCACGGTTTGTCCGCCCTTGAACTGTCGCCATGGACTGTTTTACTTCACTGTTGTAGGGTCTTGGGTACTTTAATTTGTATTTGGAACAATGGACGTCGGTACTCTATTTGTTGCTTTACTATTCTACATACTGCTATTTCACTTTCATGGACTGTTTTACTTCACTGTTGTAGGGTTTTGGGTACTTTAATTTGTATTTGGAACAATGGACGTCGGTACTCTATCTGTTGCTTTACTATTCTACATATTGCTATTTCACTTTCATGGACTGTTTTACTTCACTGTTGTAGGGTTTTGGGTACTTTAATTTGTATTTGGAACAATGGACGTCGGTACTCTATCTGTTGCTTTACTATTCTACATACTACTATTTCACTTTCATGGACTGTTTTACTTCATATAATATCTTCACTTTCATGGACTGTTTTACTTCACTGTTGTAGGGTTTGGGTACTTTAATTTGTATTTGGAAAAATGGACATCGGTACTCTATCTGTTGCTTTACTATTCTACATACTGCTATTTCACTTTCATGGACTGTTTTACTTCATATAATATCTTCACTTTCATGGACTGTTTTACTTCATATAATATCTTCACTTTCATGGACTTTTTTATTTCATATAATATCTTCACTTTCATGGACTGTTTTACTTCATATAATATCTTCACTTTCATGGACTGTTTTACTTCATATAATATCTTCACTTTCATGGATTGTTTTATTTCATATAATATCTTCACTTTCATGGACTGTTTTACTTCATATAATATCTTCACTTTCATGGACTGTTTTACTTCACTATTGCAGGGTTTTGGGTACTTTAATTTGTATTTGGAACAATGGACGTCGGTACTCTATATGTTGCTTTACTATTCTACATACTGCTATTTCACTTTCATGGACTGTTTTACTTCATATAATATCTTCAAAACAACGTTTCTCGTCTTTTAAAATTTTAATTTTTTTTTAAAAAATTGAACCCTCCGTCGGTCTACCGACGCCTTGTAGACGTCGGAACTGCGACAATCCAGAAACGTCGGACGAGAGACAGTATGAAAACGTCGGAAGCGCGACGTGCCAAACGTCGGAACTGCGACAACCCAGAAACGTCGGAAGAGAGACAGTATGAAAACGTCGGAAGCGCGACGTTCCAAACGTCGGACCACATATCGTCAGAATTACGACATCTTCCAGACGTCGGAAGAGTGACGTCCAAAACGTCGGACCACGTTTAGTCGGAATTGCGACAGTTTACAAGCGTCGGAAGAGCGACGCCAAAACGTCGGACCACGTTTAGTCGGAACTGCGACGGTTAATGAGCGTCGGAAGAACCACGTTTAAAACGTCGGAGCCGCGACGGTTTGTGAGACGTCGGAAGAGTGACGCCTGTTCGGAACGTCGAAATAAGTGTCGATAGTGCGACACTTTTTACTTGCGTCGGAACGGCGACGGCATGAGAAACCACGGTTTGTCCGCCCTTGAACTGTCGCTCTTGCGACGAATATGTGTCGGAATAGCGACGAATTGGCCGTCGGAATTTCCGCCAAATTCTCTAGTGTAATGTGGTATTAATTACTCCATCAAAATTTTCCAAGTGACAAATTATTTACTAGAACAAATCCATCGATACCACACAAATTGGTTGGGTTCTAAATGTTGAAATTTGCAACAAGAAACAATGAAATTAGCATCCAAAAACAACACACACACTGGTTTGGGATCACAGGTCACACAATGATGGATCCTAGTGACACATTAGTGTGCAACCAAATTTTAAATCAATTGGAAAATTAATTGTAATCTTATCCCATAACAACTTGTAATAGTTAACTAAGTATGATACACTTAGTTAGCTCAATAATTTCGAGTTGAGGATCAAAGGATAGGCATGTAGAGTGATTCTATTGTTTACAGGGTCCAGCTGTAGTTGTAGCACTAGTGTAGTATGAGTGGGATCAGTTAACTCACATTAATTGAGTTAAAATTAGTTTAACTAGTTCTAACTGTTTGATGAGCTAGTGGAAGATCAAGTGAATTAAAATAGATTTATTTCACCAGTAGTGATCTACAAAGTAACTTATGATTCACTATTTATAGCTACATGCATGCTAATTTTGGTGGAGACCCAATTGAGACAAAGGTTCAAGGAAATTAAACTATCAGTTGTATTTTACGTAAATTGCCTAGGTGTAGTTATAAAACCACAATAAGCCCATGATAAATCGTGCAATCAAGGAAGGTTGAATTTCATATTTAATAGGGTTTTAATTCTCTAGGGATTGCGTAAGTAGGGTAGGCTGAGGGTAGGTTGATAATTGGCTATGTGTTTGTCCAATTTTGCCTAGATTAGTGAGAAGCAATTAGTAGAGTGTATGAGGTTATGGTGATAAAAAATACATTGTATTGTTTCATGATTCCTTGGTTTATTATACAATAAATATGGAGGGGCTTTCAACAGTTGCTTTCCCCAAGAATATATGTTGATGAAGAAGAACCCGGATTTTTCACAGTGTCAGAGAATATTCTCTGACACTGTGGAAAATCTGGGTTCTTCTTCATCAATTGATAACCACAGAAGCTTGATAACCAGAATATATGGTGTTGTGTATTGATTTACTTATTTCTCTTACTTGCATGTGATTGAGTGATCAAAATTTATATTCTGCAAATATTGTAGAAGGATTCAGTATCTTTTTCTAATACATTACATGATTGGATTGAATCCACTGATATAATTTATACATGGTATTGGTAAGCCTTGGTATTCCACCAAGAGTGCTGCAACTCCTAGGGGCTGGCCTACTTTACTTTATCAACCCAGGGTTTGTACTATTGGAACTCACGATTGTCGTTAGACCAAAACCTACAAGCATTAGTCTCCGCTATAATTTCTAGATTTAGGATCCACGAGAGGTAGTTAGTCAATGTCACGAAACACACGAGGAGCATTGAACACAATTCCCAACAATATCCCCCTCAACGCGAACCAAGTGAGTTTCGAACTCGAGACCTATCACTTCGATACCACTTGTTGGAACTCACGATTGCCGTTAGACCAAAACCCGCAAGCATTGGTCTCTGCTACAATTGCTAGAGTTAGGATCCACGAGAGGTGGTTAGTCCATGTCATGAAACACAAAGAAGTGTTGAACACAATGTCCAACACATACAAACTTGGAGGTGAAAATGTTATATACACAGTAGATGCATTATGTTCATGCCATCCTCTTCCGCTCTACGAAATGGTGCTACTTCTAGGATTTCCCAGTGAAGTCTATCACACTTCAATGAAACTAAAATAAATTGTAGAAGGGAAATGACAGAAATGAAACTAATTCAATTTGCAGAAAGGAAATGGAAGAAATAAAACTAATTTAAATTGCAGAAAGGAAACTAAATTAGACCACACTTAACTTGGCCAATCAGCTAAACACACCCTACTCTATCTATCATGCTCCTATCTATGTATTTATTCATGACCTAATTCTAATTTGAAGAAGTGTGCTTGCAGTTTGGAGGAAAAAGGGCTAAAGAGGCTAATGGAGGGCTTAACGCATGAAACAAGGGTTAGAAGTGGAAAGAGTGGGGTTAAACCTTATAAAACCTTATTATACCATAGAAATGGCTTTGGAGTGGAATGTTTTGAAAAGTGCGATGGCGGAGAAGCGAGAGTATAGTTCGGGAGCAGGAGCAAAGTGCGATTTGCGAAAAGGTAAAATCTGCAAAGTGCGAAGTGCGACGGGGTAAACATTATGATTTGTGATGTGGTAAATGTTGTGAAGTGTGATACGCGATATCACAATATCACAATTGGCTGTTGGAAGCAGTAAGTGTTAACGAAAACCAATTAAACGGTGTGAAGTGCGAAATGTGACGGGTGACGTGGCGGTGGGACCGACGGCGAAGCATGATCGTAATATTGCAATTGGCGAATCGGAGCAGTAAGTCTTAAAAGAAAAGGGTAAATGTTTCAAAGTGCAATTGTGATGTACGATAGCGGGAGAATCGAGAAGAAAAGGGTGGAGGTCAAACTTTGATGGTCTGTCAAGCGTTTTGCGTTAAAATGGCTACGCTAGTAGCAGAACGTGAAAATGAAGGAATAGAAGGCAGACTTAGTTGTTTTGAAGTGTTTTGGGGAATAAAAAGGGTGTGACAACTGCAAATAAGTGAAAATAGAAGGGGATAGAAGCGTAACAAAAGAGATGGAAAATGAAGGGGGAAGGCGAGGGTGAAATTCTCCATAACTTTAATACTACTTCCTGCAAACCAACATACGGATTCATGCACAGGAAAACATAAAAGAATGCGTGATAAAAACAGTGAACAAAATCAATTTTTTTGGCCTATGGGAAAGCCTACCCCCCTCGAGCTCTATTGATAGAGATGAGAAGGGAAGTCTAGATCCACAACTTTTAGAGTTTTATCCTCCATTCTATTAATCAAATGAAAACCTACAACAACAATTCGAAACAACAACTTGAAACTATCAGAAGAAATATTAACTAAATGACAAAAACAAAATAGCTAAATGACAGAAAGGAAAGAATGGTAACAGGAAGAGAAGCTAAGGCACATGGATTGGGCCCTAATCCATGAGCCCAGCTCTCTTGAAATAAATCAACAAAAATTCACCTAAATACTCATTACTTTAAAATGAAATCTTATTACATCCTGAAGGTCTTAAACAAAAAAAGCCTAATAGAATGGAAAATGAATGGCATGGGATGGAATGGAATGAAAATGGAATGGAATGTACTATATCGAATGGACCAAAATTGAATGGACAGACTATAATGGAATAGAATCGACACTAATTAGCTCTTGATTAGCTTTATTTATCCTCAATGGCAGCTTCCAACAGCTCCCTTAAAAATAGGTAATGAGTCCACTTGACTCCAAGTGAAGTATGGCTTGAGTGCACTTGGTCTTGATTCGCTTGGCCGCCTCTAGAATTCGAATTGCTAGAGGGGATCTCATGAGGATCCTTTGGTTGCCTTTGAGAGTTAATTTTGGGAAACCAGCTCCAAAAAGAGAAGAAAAGAGATATCAACGCCTTATAAATAAGCCACTTCGAGGGGGCAACCTCCAATACATTACATGAATGAACAATTCTTGGATGATACAATTTACAAAACCTCATTTCTATATATAGGAGTCCATGGGGCCATAATGTAATCCCAGTGGGCCACAATGTAATCCTAGCGGACCTAACAATAATAATTTAAGGGCACAATAATAACAAAATGGGGGTTACAAGGGTACAATAATAACAATAAGGGGTTTACACTAACAATAATAAGGGACTATGCTAGTGATATAGGGACCTAACATGCCCCTCTCCTTCAAAAACAGTGTTGTCCTCAACGCTTGAGTAGCTCCGGGTGCTTCTGTATAAAATTCTCATCCTCCCATGTAGAATCTTCAGTGGGTAAGTTCTTCCACTTGATGAGATACTCTGAAATTGATCGATTCCGTAGCTGTCGAGTTCTTGTTTCCATGACCGCTTCAGGTTCCAATATGATTTTCCTTCCTCATCAAGTTCTGGCAATATTGTTTGAACTGGAAGATTTTCACCTATAACCTTCTTTAAGCATGAAACATGGAAAACTGGATGTACTCGCGAAGAAGCAGGAAGCTCCAATTTGTATGCCATAGTACCAATCTTTTGCAACACCTTGTAAGGACCATAGTACTTTGGTGATAATTTATTATCCTTCTTATCTTTCTTGAGGGACATTTGTTTGTATGGTTGTAGCCGTAAAAATACCCAATCTCCTACATCAAAACTTCTCTCGCTGCGATGTTGATCTGCCTGTTGTTTCATTCGATTTTGTGCCAAAGTCAGGTTATCCTTTAAGAGTTGGAGAACTTCTTGTTGATGCTCGATATGATCTTCCACTGCTTGAACCTTCGAATTTTCTCTTAAATATGATGTGATGGATGGTGGATGATATCCATAAAGTGCCATAAATGGGGTCATTTTTGCTGCAGTATGGAAGGAAGTGTTATACCACCATTCAGCGAGAGGTAACCACTTGACCCATTGAGTTTGTTTATCAGATACAAAACAACGAAGATATCCTTCCAAACATTTATTTACTATCTCAGTTTGACCATCATATTGAGGATTATAAGATGAGCTATGAGCTAATTGAGTACCCAAACAAGAAAATAACTCCGTCCAAAAATTTCCAGTAAAAATGGGATCTATGTTGCTCACAATAACCCTTGGGCTTCCATGTAGCTTTTGAATTCTATCCATAAATGTAGTAGCAACTGTACTTGCTTTAAATGGATGAGATAATGCACAAAAGTGTTCATACTTGGTAAGTCTATCAACTACCACCATGATGACATTCTTTCCTTCGGACTTAGGTAAACCTGTGATAAAATCCATTGAAATCTCCTCCCAACGTTGACTTGGAATGGATAAAGGTTGTAGAAGTCCCGGGGTCTTAACTGTCTCAACTTTATTCTGCTGGCAAACCAAAGATTTCGTCACAAAATTTTGAATATCAGATTTAAGGCCATCCCAAAAAAATTCTTTCTTCACCCTGTGGTAAGTTTTTAAAAATCCCGAGTGTCCTCCTAAAGGAGAAGTGTGCAATTCCAGAAGAATCTTTTGTTTTAGTTGGGAATTCTTACAAAGATATAAGCGATCTTTGTACCATAAGGAATCATTTTTTCCAACTAAATGTATCAGATGTACTAGGATCTTGCTGCAACTTTTGAATGAGTGTCCATACATTTTTTTCCTTCTTCCATTCATCTCTTTCTTCGGTTATCCAATCTGGTTGGATAATAGAAATGGCACAAAGCAATGCTTCCACCTCTTCATTCTTTCTTGAGAGTGCATCTGCAACAACATTAAGCTTTCCTTTTTTGTATATTATTTCAAAGTCATTACCCAACATCTTTGTGACCCATTTTTGCTGCTCTTCTGAAGATAGTCTTTGTTCCAAAAAGTGTTTAAGACTATCATGATCAGTTTTTACCTTGAAGTGTCTTCCCATTAGGTACGTTCGCCATTTCTTTAGTGCATGCAGTATTGCTAACATTTCCTTCTCATAAATAGGTTTCTGTAAATACTTTCCTTTGATTGGATGACTTTCAAAAGCAATGGGTCTTCCTTCCTACATTAAAACATCACCAATTCCATTTCCTGAGGCATCACATTCCACAATAAAGGTTTTTGTGAAGTCTGGCATAGCTAAGACAGGCACTAGGCACATTGCCTCTTTAAGATGTTCAAAAGCCTTAGTTGCTTCAAGAGTCCATGAAAATGTATCTTTCTTCAATAATGTTGTTAGAGGTGCTGCTATTATCCCATAATTCTTAACAAACTTGCGATAATACCTTGTTAACCCGAGAAATCCTCGCAACTGCTTTATGGTTGTGGGGACTTTCCATTCCTTAATGGCTTTAATTTTGTTAGGGTCTACTTTAACACCCTCGTGAGATACAATACGACCCAGATATTATACCTCTTGTACTCCAAAGAAACATTTGGATGTTTTTGCATATAATTGTTTCTCCTGCAATAGTTTGAGCACCCTGTCAACATGTTCAACATGATCCTTCCAAGACCTGCTGTAGATTAGTATATCATCAAAAAATACTAGCACAAATTTTCTAAGGAAGGGTTTGAAAATGAATTCATCAACCCTTGAAATGTAGAAGGTGCATTGGTAAGGCCAAAAGGCATGACCAAAAATTCATAATGACCCTCATGAGTTCAAAATGTTGTTTTTGGAATATCTTCGGTCTTCATTCTAATTTGATGATATCCTGAACGAAGATCCAACTTGGTAAAATAAATTGCTCCATGTAATTCATCCAATAATTCATCAATCACAGGAATGGGAAATTTATCTTTAATGGTGAGCTTATTGAGCTCCCTATAAGCCAGACACATGCGCCATGATCCATCCTTCTTGTGTACCAATACTACAGGAGCAGAGAAAGAACTTTGACTAGGTTGAATTATACCGCCTCTAACATTTCTGCAATCATACGTTCAATTTCGCTCTTTTGGACGTAAGGATATATATAAGGCCTGATGTTTGGAGGAACACTTCCTGGAATCAAATGAATAGCATGATCATGATCACGAATAGGTGGGAGTCCTTTGGGAGTTTCAAACACCTTGGAATGATTGTCCAAGACTTGTTGGAGATCTGTAGAAATAGATGATTTTGATGTCGGAACTTCTAGTGAGCATAATTGTGCAATTGCGCCTCGTTGTTCTTTCTTTAGAAGCTTTGTCATGACATTAGAGCTTATTATCCTTCCCATCTTCCCTTAAATACCCCGTAATTCGACTTCCTTTCCTTCTGAAAAAAATTTCAAGAAAAGTTCTTGAAAATTAAAAGCTACCGTCCCCAAAGATTGTAACCATTGTACTCCTAGTACGACATCAACACCTCCCATAGGAATGGAAAGCATTGGACTAGTCAATACATATTCCCCCATGGTTAGCTTGATATTATGGCATTTTCCAGAGAAATTTATAGTTCCTCCATTTGCAACCATCACTTGACATTCTGGTGCTGGGTATAGGAAACAATTTAATTCCTTGGCTACCTTACAATGAATAAAATTATGGATGCTACCTGAATCAATCAACACTATTACCTTTTTCTTCTTGATCTGTCCTGCTATCTTGAGAGTTTGAGGAGTGGTAATTCCTGCCAGTGCATTACATGATATGGTCGGATTCATTTCTTCCTCTTCTAGGGCCGGTTCCTGGTGTATATCCTCTTCTTGTTCATTTTCTTCTTCTTCTTCACAATCTATGTAAAATAATTTCTTTTCGGCACACTTATGACCTTTAGTGTATTTGCTATCACAACTGTAGCAAAGCCCTTTTGCTCTTTTTTCTTCCAATTGTTGTGGTGTCAACCTTGTAGGTTGTGGAAATCTAGGCGTAGCAACACTTCCTTCTTTATAGAATTGAGTGGTAGGCTTCCTTGTCGCCATAATTTTACATTCAACTTTTCTTGTCAACCTGAATGCCTTCTCTAATGAATCAGGTTCCAAAACACGAACTTCATGTTGGATGTTATCCTTTAGAGTACCTATGAAGAGATCAATCCTGTGTTCCTCTGGAATATCAGTTACCCTTATATTCAATTTTTGGAAATCCTCAATGTGCTGCCCCACTAAACCCTTTTGTTTGAGATTTATCAATTGGCTAAAGAAGGTGTTGCTCTTTGTATCCTCATAATGTGCTATCATTTCCTCCATAAAAATTGACCAAGTGAAAAAAATTTTACGGGAGCAAAGCCATCGATACCATACAAATGTATTTTGTTATAAATGTAAAGTTGCAATGCGTACCTTTTGTGTGTTGTGCACGTTATGGAGATCAAAATATTGCTCCATCTGTAGTATCCATGTTACAGGATCCTTTCCATCAAACTTCCTCATATCCATCTTTGGAATATGGTGGTTCTTCCCACCAACATTAGAGTTTATGAAATCACGATTAACATTTACTTTGTTCTCATCATGAGGTTCTTCTACTATCTTTTCACCATTAGGAAACATTTCTTGTATCAACTTTGTCAAACCTTCCATGTCTTCTTTTAGAACATTCTTCATGTTTTCCATTTTCTCATCGATCTTAGCTTCCATGTCATTCATCTTAGATTCCATGCCAGCCTCCATTCCATCAATCTTAGATTCCACACCTTTCTTCAAAACTTCCATGTCATTTTTTGTTGCTCTTTGTGAGAGCGAAATTTGTTGCACTTTCTCTTGTAATTTTGATATGTCATGTTGCCATTCTTCGTCTTCATGAGTCATAGTAGAGCTTTCCAAAGGCTTAATGGGTGTTGAATTATTTTTAGGGGCCATTTTATAATCCAATACTGATATCTATTCTACAATATGCCCTTGCAATCAATTCAACTTGATTCTTCAAACAAGACTTATGCAATTCGAAAAAAATAAATAAATAAATAAATAAATAAAATAAAATAAAATAAAATAAAAAATAAAAAATAAAAAATTTACACACTTTTTACTTGCTTTTGAGGAGCTCGATATTGAAATTGTATTATCTCTGTGATTTCGGCTCTTCAATATCTAAAATTCAGCACTGAAGTAGCCCTCTGAATTCTCTTTTGAATGCCACAGGTCTGACTTGATTTGGATTCTCCAAGACAAAGTTATGTCCAATCTCCCACAATGACCTAATTATGGACTGGTTGAGTATAGCGAACTTGTACGACTTTCCACCTATCACTGTTTCTTCCTTCACTCTGAAATTGATAGCCAAGAAACTACATTCTGTGTACTTGTGACCAGTTTTTACGGCACTCCAATCCGATGCTTAGAGAGAGAGTTATTGAAATTTTCCCACGCTCACCTTTTTTAGATGAAATTCGGGAGCCTGAAACAACACTACCTTCCACAGATCAGATCTCCAAAAATATTGTGAACCAAGATCTGAAATTTTTTGACGAGTTTCCTTAGGATTTCAGCTTCGCACCATAAAAATTTCAGATTCTGAATCTCAGTAGAAAAAAATTTATAGCGAAAATTCCACGATGACCTGTTTAGGAGCCTGAAAAAGGACCTAACTTCCACAAATCATATCTCCGAAAATATTCTGGAACAAGCTCTGAAATTTTTAGAAAATCTTCCTCAGGATTTCGGCTTCGCACCCTAAAAAATTCAGCTTCTAAAACTTCGTAGAAAAAAATTTATAGCGAAAATTCCATGATGACCTATTTGGAGCAGTGAAACCCTAGAATCCAAAGCTCTGATACCAAATGTTGGGAAACCAACTCCAAAAAGAAAAGAAAAGAGATATCAATGCCTTAGTAATAAGCCACTTCGAGGGGGAAACCTCCAATACATTACATGAATGAACAATTCTTGGATGATACAATTTACAAAACCTCCTTTCTATATATAGGAGTCCATTAAGCCATAATGTAATCCTAGTGGGCCACAATGTAATCCTAGCCGACCTAACAATAATAATTTAAGGGCACAATAATAACAAAATGGGGGTTACAAGGGTACAATAATAACAATAAGGGGTTTACACTAACAATAATAAGGGACTAATACTAGTGATATAGGGACCTAACAGTTAAGGAGGGTGGACAACCCCCTTGAATATCTCCAAGATTTCTCCCTAATTTCCTTATATTGTGCTCATTTATTCACCAATATTGATCTTCTAGTGGCAGGGAGCAAGTCCCTAAATCATCTCCTTCTCCAAATTTGCATAAGCTGCCAAATATTCTCACAATATTATACAAAATAACCAATATTAGGCACAAATATGCAATTACCTTTAAACCATCCTAAGAAAATATTGAAGCATAAGAAAACATTATTAAGTGCAAAATGAGATATATATATATATATATATATATATATATATATATTCATGTGCATAAGGAAAGTAGATGGGCTTAAGAAAGGTTAGATGGGCCTTATTTTATGTCTAATTTAAAGGCCCATCATCACCCCCCTACTGAAACTGTTGCTCATCCTATGAGCAACCTATTCATCCTCCCTGCCTTATGGTTTTTCCCGCATGTTGGCTTATTTCATTTTCTATTTATTGGCCCATGCGTTACTCCTCCTGCTACTCTTCTTGCATTTATTCTTGTAGGTGCTTCATGGAGGTCCTCAGATGCCTTATTTGATTTTTTTCTTTTTTTGTTCTCTCTTTTCTTTTCTTTTTCATTTTTTTTTTGATGCAAAGTAAACTCGCAGTTATTTTTTCTGTGAACTAAGTTCACCCTTGGTTATCCCTTGGCACTCCTTGTCTTCTATTACAATGAAATGCTTACTGCCCACTTTCTCAAGTCCTTTTTACTTTTCTCTTGTTCCTTTTCTTGGTGGAAAAGGTGAGGCTAGTTTCTAGATAAGGCTTAGGTTGCTTTGCTACTGATTTTGGCTATAAACAAACTTTCTTTCTCACACTTTTTAATGTTTTATTAAGCTAAAATAGATTCGAAGAAAGGATTAGATGATTGCATACCTGAGCCTTACCATTGATTTGTTTTTGTAGGTGATATTGAAGCTACTGATATGGTTGTTGAAGCTGTCTTTGGTGCTTCCGAAGCTGCATGTGATAATCTTCTTGAGGTCATTTTGGAGCTTCTGAGCACAGAAGGAGGAAGTCCAAGTTTGACTACCTTTAACTAGGGTTTTGATCGAATTTTCTTTTTGTGCCAACTTGTTGTTTTCCGGCTTGCAAAGGTTGGAGAGCACCTGCATTCATTAGAGAGGGATACATGAAGAAATTCAAATATATATATATATATATATATATATATATATATATATATATATATATATATATATATATATATATATATATATATATATATATATATATATATATATATATATATATATATATATTAAGACCCACTAGCTGCCTCTTTGAGGTTTTCCACTAATAGGTCTTCCTAGGCGCCTGAAAGAAGGTTTTCACCTAGGATCTTTAATTTTTCTCTTTTTTTTCCCAACCCAATGATCACCTCATGGAGGTTTTCAATCAGTGGGCGAATCTCAGATGCCTCAAAAGAGGTATTCACTTGAGATTTTATTCTTTCCCTTTTTTTCTTTTTCACTTTCCTACTCTACTTGAAAAAAACAAAACCTTTTTCAAGTATAGGAATACTTCAAATGAAGCCATGTACACATCAAGATTACAGATAAAATCATGTGCACACTTGGAATACATGCTTTCACATGTACCTGAATATGAGAGATGAATTTCTCTGACTGGGATTATATCAAGTACTATTGGAGAAGACTGTGTTGTTGCAACTTAATGACTGTTTGGAACCATATTTCAATATAGTTATGATGCCCCTAGTTCACTTGCTGATTTGGATCACCTTGGATATCCTCTTCTATTATGGCAGTGAAATCTTCCTCTTTTTGTTGATTTTTCTCTTGAACACGTGGAGGAAATGCTGGTAAACATGAGGGAAATTTCTCAACATCTGATTCTGATTTTTGCTCTTCATCAAGTGAAACCCTCGATCTTTTTATCTCCTCATTTGGACCTTCTTCTTCTTGATGTTGTCCTTCAATGACATTAATAAAATCTCCTCTTTGCAATACCTTTCTTGAACTAAGATGCAGACCATTTAGATTAAGAGGATATGTTTGGTAGTGTTGTACCTCATCATTGTAAGTGAGATGAGATACTTCATTGTATGGGTTTGGAAATGGTGGTACAGGTAGTTGAGTGGGGGTGGATATATTAGATGGATGTGGTTTAGGTTGTGGTTGTGGTGGAGGTGGATGGTAGAGATAGCATGGAGTCGGGTATGGAGGATATTGAGGGAGATATTGAGGATGTTGAGGATTTTCCCAATAAGTACCTTGCCAACCATGTTTCCAAGATTGGTTTTGGGGTTGAGATGGCCAAGGTTGCCAAGGAAAGAGTGTGTCCCAATTAGTTTGATATGGATGCGAATAATCTTGAAACTGCGAAGTGGGTCCTTGCATCAAATCAAGTTGACTAGGCTGCCAGGGTCTTCTTGGAGCTACATAAAATAGCTTATTTGGTGATTTTCTTGCTTCATTGTCTTCCTGGTAAACTTATTTAAACCTGGGGAAAGATGAACAACATTTAGTAGCATATGATTATGCATGGATAACAAAATTATCAGCATCTTATTTTTGCTCATTTTTCATTCTTGACATTTCTACTTGTTCACTTAGATTTCTAAGAATTTATGTTTTAAAGTTGTCAAGAAAATTTCCAAGTTCATCTTGCCTTACCAATGTTGATGCTAAATTACTTACTCTTTCCCTTCCTCTTGATATGCGCTTGCATGTTTCACAAATTTCTTCAAATTACAATTGATATACATCTCCTTTACTCATGAGATTAAGGAGATCAATCCACTCATCCCTAATTGTCTAAGTAAGAGGGTTTTTAGTGTGTAAAATCCTAAATGATGCAATTTTTCCCTCTTAACATTATACATGAACCTCTCTATTAGATCCTCAAGGTTCTCATCTTCTTCTTGGTTCATTCTAAAAATTTCTTCTCTAAGATCACGATCTTTGTATTTTTCTAGAAATATCTTTTGCATATCATTCCATGATATTATTGAATTAGTACCTAGACTCATGAACCATTTAAGAGCTCTGTCCTTCAATGTTGTAGGAAACAATATTAGTTTTTGAGTGTGTGATAAGTAGCCATAAGACCTACAAATTATCTCAAATTCAAAGAGAATTTTTTTTGGATCCTTTGTCCTCATACCATGGAAGTTGGGAAGGAAAGATGGAGGGATTTTATTCATATGTACATTGATGTCCATATCTTGAATGGGAAACCCAATAATATCTTCTTCATTGTCATCATATCCATCCATCTCTTCTACCTTCAAAAGTGTATGGTGATGTGGTTCTTACTGCACCACGTAGTCAAGTGGGGGGGTTGGTATTGGAGAAGTATTTTTTTTATTTTTTTTAAATTATGAGTATCCCTACTCCTATGAGGCATTAAAATCAGATCTTTTTGTATTTTTTTTTAATATTTCTGAAATGGCATGAAAAGAAAGGAAAGCGGAAAATAATGCTAAAAACAAAATCAAAGCATCTACTAGAAACCTCCCCGGCAAAAACGCCAAAAAGTGGTGAGCCCTGGTATTGCACCAAGAGTGTTGCAACTCCTAGAGGCTGCCCTAATTTACTTTATCAACCCGGGGTTCATACAAACTTGGAGGTGACAGTGCTATATACACAACAGATGCATTTTGTTCATGTCATCCTCTTCCACTCTACAAAAGGGTGCTACTTCTAGGGGTTCTTAGTGAAGTTTGTCACACTTCAATGAAAATAAAATAAATTGCAAAAAGGAAATGGAATAAATGAAACTAATTCAATTTGTATAAAGGAAATGGTAGAAATGAAACTAATTTAAATTGCAGAAAGGAAACTAATTTAGACCACACTTAACTTGGCCAATCGGCTAAACACACCCTACTCTATCTATCATGCTCCTATCTATGCAGTTATTCATGACCTAATTCTAATTTGAAGAAATGTGCTTGCAGTTTGGAGGAAAAAGGGCTAAAGAGGCTCATGGAGGGCTTAACGCATGAAATAAGGTTTAGAAGTGGAAAGAGTTGGGTTAAACCTTATAAAACCTTATTATAGCGCAGAAATGGCTTTGGAGCAGAATGTTTTGAAAAATGTGATGGTGGAGAAGCGGGAGTACAGTTCGGGAGTAGGAGCAATGTCCGATTTGTGAAAAGGTAAAATCTGCGAAGTGTGAAGTGCGACGGAGTAGACATTTCGATTTGTGATGTGGTAAATGTTGCAAAGTGCGATACACGATATCACAATATCGAAATCGGTTGTTGGAAGCGGTAAGTGTTAACGAAAACCAATTAAATGGTGTGAAGTGTGAAATAATATGGGTGACGTGGCAGTGGGACCGGCGGCAGAGCGCGATCGCAATATCGCAATCGGTGAATCGAAGCGGTAGATCTTAAAAGAAAAGGATAAATGTTGCGAAGTGCGATTACGATGTACGGTAGCGGGAGAATCGAGAAGAAAAGGGAAGAGGTCAAACTTTGATGGTTTGTCAAGCGCTTTGCGTCAAAATGGTTGTGATGGCCGTAGAACGTGAAAATGAAGGAACAAAACGTAGACTTAGTCGTTTTGAAGTTTTTTTGGGAATAAAAAGGGTGCGACAGCTGCAAATAAGTGAAAATGGAAGCATAACAACGGAGATGGAAAATTAAGCGGGAAGACGAGGGTGAACTTCTCAGGAACCTTAATACTACTTCCTGCAAACAAACCTACGGATTCATGCATGGGAAAACAGAAAAGAATGCGTGATAAAAACAATGAACAAAAATAAATAAAAAATTGGCCTGTGGGAAAGCCTACCCCCCTCGAGCTCTATTGACAGAGATGAGAAGGGAAGTATAGATCCATAGATTTTAGAGTTTTATCCTCGATTCTATTAAGCAAATGAAAACCTATAGCACCAATTCGAAACAACAACTTGAAACTATCAGACGCAATATTAACTGAATGACAGAAACAAAAAAAATAACTAATGGAAAAAAACAAACTAGCCAAATGACAGAAAGGAAAGAATGGTAATAGGCAGAGAAGCTGAGGCACATGGATTGGGCCCTAATCCACGAGCCCAGCTCTCTAGAACTAGATCAACGAAAAGTCATCTGAATACTCATTTCATTAAAATGAAATCTTATTACATCTCGAAGGACTTAAACAACAAAAGCCTAATAGAATGGAAAATGTATGGCATGGGATGGAATGCAATGGAATGGACTATATTGAATGGACCAAAATTGAATGGACAGACTCGGATGGAATAGAATCGACCCTAATTAGCTCTTGATTAACTTTATTTATCCTCAAGGGCAACTACCAATAGATCCCTAGAAAATAGGTAATGAGCCCACTTGACTCCAAGTGAAGTATGGCTTGAGTGCACTTGGTCTTGAGTCGCTTGGCTGCCTCTGGAATTTGAATTGCTGGAGGGGATCTCATGAGGATCCTTTGGTTGCATTTGATAGTTAATGAGGGTGGACAACCCCATTGAATCTCTCCAATATTTCTCCCTAATTTCCTGATATTGTGCTCATTTGTTCTCCACCCTTGATATTCCAGTGGTAGGGAGCAAGTCCCCAAATCATCTCCTTCTCTAAATCTGCATAATCTGTCAAATATTCTCACAATATTCTACAAAAATAAAAATATTAGGCACAAATATGCAATCACCTTTAAAGCTTCCTAAGAAAATATTAAAGCATAAGAAAACATTATTAAGTGCAGAAGAAGAGATTTAATATGTATATTCATGTGCATAAGGAAGGTAGATTGGCTTAAGAAAGGTTATATGGGCCTTATTTTATGTCTAATTTAGAGGCCCATCAGGTATTATAGCTGTGTTAGAGAATTTCTACATGTTATCAGAGCACCAGGAATCACAATAGTGGAGAAGAAATTGATTTTGTATTGAACAGTATTCAAATTTGCATTTAATTTCTTTGGAGCTATATGTTTATCAAGATGTCTTTCAATGGCTTCAGACTCGAATATGAAATTGAAAGCAGTTCAAATTATATTGCATGGAAGGACAGGATGGAGGCAGTGTGGGAGGACAATGGGTTGAAGGAATTCATAAATAATGATATTCCCAAGCCTGCAGCAGCAGATGCCCAACTTCTTGATGCATGGAAGAAGAAGGTAGCAAAGGCGATGGTCTAGGTGGATATTGGTGGCCACCTGCCTATTCGACTTGTCTCTTTCAGTTTTTTAGTTTCGGCACAACTTACTATTTTTAGCAATTTTTCAGGTCCTTAACTTCCGGAAACGTTTTGAGGCCCTAAACGACGTTTTTTGGGAAAACTGAGAGTAACATGGGTCCATAGCCCGATGTTTCTCACATAAAAAGTTGTAGTCCTTGGATAGATATTTCTAACGAGGTATGGTGTGCGTCAAACGAAGATCGTGTGCCAAAGTTATGTCCCCGGGAAGTTGAAACACCAATTTACCCAGACGGGGCCCATCATTTTGGCGCTTCATCTCCTAGGGTTAGGGTTTTGGATGTTTAGGGTTTTACATTGTTTCTAAATAATAAATAGGCCCTCAAGCCTCATTGTAACATAGTTCAAAGGCCTATAGCCACCACATCTCTTCTCAGAGATAAGCTACCAACGCCTTAGCTAGTTTATTTCCATTTTGTCTGTAAGCAAAGTTTAGTTCTTTGATATTAATGAAATGAAGTGTTATTTCCACCGCATCTTTGTATTTATGGTTATATGTGTATTTTGTTTCATTCCTGCAAAAATTCAGACCAGTGGTATAAGAGTGGTCTGATTTTTCTCAATCCTTATTTGCATGTCCCCAACGAGGTCAAGGTATAAGGAGTTAGGGCTCAATCTGGTTGAACCTTTGCAAGATTAGCCTCGCAAACCCTGACGACCGCCCATGGGGGATGAAAAGAAAGATGAGGGAGCAGGAGATCCTATCAAAATATTGATCGAGGAGGCCCTCTAAAAACAAAGGAATGTGATGATGGATAACTTTTCCTAGATCCTTCAACGATAGCCCACCGGTGACACATCTACATCCAGCAGCCACTCTAGAGGCGTGACTCCCTTTAAGGTCACAAGTAAACTTTGACATTCCCATATTTGAGGGAAAAATAGATGCAGGTGCCGTAGATATATGGTTGAATCTATTAGAAGGATATTTCTCGGTTCATGACTTTTCCGACCGGGAGAAGATTATTTTTTCACTCCTCAAAGCTACCTACCATATCAAGGACTGGTGGGAAACCTACTATGATAAAAAGGATGAGACAGATTCCTCTTTGTTCTCAGTCATACCCACTTGGAATTATTTCTGAGCCGCCATCAAGGAACAATACTATGCCATGCGGAGCTATGAGGAAAAGTATATACAATGGACCACACTTCGGCAACAATGGGATCAAGATGTGCATGAGCTGACGAATATGTTCCATACCCTGTGCACAAAGTTGAGTATCAAATATTCGGAGAAACATTTGGTGCTAAAGTATCGCAATTGTCTACATAGATACATTCAGGAGGAAATGGAGTTCCTCGACATCTCCTTGCTTGGTACGACATACCGGTATGATGCCAAGATTGAGCAGAAATTAAAACAGAAGAAGCGAGACCTTGGATCTGCAAATCAAAAGCAAGGGAAAGGTGCCCCCAAACCGCAGAACAAAGAATAAATCCAAGGCATGGTGGCCCAAGACACCCTGCCAAATCCACAAGCAAAGAACAACACCGCGGAGCCAAAGAAGGATACAAGAAAGTGGTGTGAGTTCCATAAGAGCTCCACTCACAACACAAGTGAGTGTCGGGCCAAACAATCGTTGGTGGCCGAGATGAGGGCTTTTGAATCAAATGCATGCTTTGACTCTGAATCAGAACCTGACAAGGGTAATGACAAAGGGAAATAGATTATTGATGCGGATCCCAACGCCACTTTTGGCACTGCGAAGATCCAGAAGAAGGAACCCGAAGATCCAGAGGAGGAGGATCGTCTCTTCCACTCCCAAATGTGGGTAAAGGGTTCCCTGCTACAGTTCCTTGTCGACAGTGGGAGCCAAAAGAACCTCATTTCAGCAGATGTCGTGAATCAGTTGGGCTTGCCGACCACAGCACACCCACAGCCATACACCATCGGGTGGCTTCACAAAGGATGGAATCTCCGCGTCAGCCAGTAGTGTCGCCTTCCCTACAGAATCAAGCCCTTCATGGATGAGGTATTATGTGACAATGCTCCTCTTGATTTTTGTGATGTATTATTAGGCCAAATATACTTGAGGAAGTGACATGCTGTGTATGAGTCCTAGCCTCGCGTTGTTATTTTTACTTTGGGAAATAAGCTGTATAGGATACCAAAGGTACCACCGCCTACCACTATCTCTTTAGTTACTACAAAACAATGCAGTAAGCTCATTTCCAAAACCAGGAATTTTTTTTTCCTGATGATCTGCCCCCAAGGAAAGAAGAAGACTATGGCCATGACCTCAGACAAGGCTTCTCAACATGACAACAATAAATGGACAAGGTTGTGGAGGAGTACGTGGACATCTTCACCTCACCCATAGGGTTTCCTCTGCACTATCAGGTCAAGCACCCCGTTGATCTGACCCCAGGTGCATCGCTACCCAATGGACCGATCTATCGACGCTTTGTTCAGGAGAATGATGAAATCAAGAGGTAGATTCAGGAGTTGCTACAAAAAGGTCACATCCGACTGAGTTCATCGCCCCATGGGAGCCCGATTGTCTTGCTACAAAATAAGGATGGGACTTGGAGACTCTGTATTGACTATCGGGTGTTGAACAAGATCATTATGCAAAATAGGTACTCAATCCCACAGATTGATGACCTTCTGGACCAACTCAAAGGGGCGAAATATTTCAGCAAGATCGACTTGAATTCTGGGTATCACCAAGTATCAATCAAACCCTCTAATGTGTGGAAGACTGCCTTAAACGTCGAGGGTCATTTTGAATGGTTGGTCATGCATTTCGGGTTGACGAATGCTCCTGCAACCTTCATGAGGTTGATGGAAGACATCTTGCGGCCATTCACCAACTTATTTGTAGTGATGTACTTGTATGAAATTCTGATCTTCAGCCGAACTTGGGAAAAGCACCTCCACCACATCCGACAAGTTCTCCAAACACTGCAGCAACACAAGTTGTGTGCCAATTTGAAGAAGTTCACTTTTGGCATGACCCATGTTCAATATCTGGGATACATTATTGATGAAAGTGGTGTGCATGTGGATCCAACAAAGATCCAATTCATTCGGGATTGGCCAGCCCCAACCACTCTAATAGAGCTTTGTAGCTTTCTGGGTCTTGCGAATTTCTACCGCAGGTTCCTGTTGGGATTCTCTCATATCACTTGGCCCTTGAGTCAAGTCACTAAGGGAGGATCGAAAGAAAAATTATTTTGGTCGGAATCTCAATAGAAGGCATTCGTAGAATTGAAACATCACCTCTGTTTTGCCCCGGTGCTCACATTACCAGACTTGCAACAACCATTTGAGATCGACACAGATGCCTCTGACTATGCTATTGGTGAAGTTCTTACTCAACAGGGGCATCCAGTGGCATATCACAGTGAGACATTTCCCGACACAATCCGCAAGTATCCCACTTATGACAAAGAAATGTATTCCATTGTGCAGGCTTGTCGACAATGGAAGCATTACATTTTGGGGAAGGAAACAATCATCCACACAGACCACCAACCCCTACATTTCATACAGACATAAGGAAAGTTGCAGAACGATCACCATCAAAAGTGGTCCACATATCTACAACAGTTTCATTTGAACATCAAGTACAAGAAGGCTAGCACCAATAATGGTGCAGACTTCTGATTAGCCGCTTCTCTACAAGAGCGATCCATAATTTGGCCACACATACAAGGCACTCTTGGGGGGTACGCAAGTTCCAAAATTTCACGTCCAAGATGCATTTTTGTGTCCCCTGGGACAACTTTGTGTTCCTTCAAGAGAGCGTGCCAAGACGATATGGGAAGCACACTACAGTCAAGTCGCTGGACATTTTGGGGTCGAGAAAACAGTGGCAGTACTGTAATAATATTTATATTGGCCGAACCTTCGAAAAGATGTCAGGAAGTACATCAGATCCTGCACTTCTTGTGCCATTGCAAAATCTACCATCAAGAAGCAAGGCCTATATACTATGCTACCTACTCCTAGTCGACCTTGGGAATCCATATCCATGGATTACATGTCAAACCTTCCTTATACTAAGCATGGAAACGACTGTGTTTTCGTGGTCGTCGACAGATTCTCGAAAATGGCCATTATGGCAGCCTGCAATAAGAATATCACAACAAAGGCCACTACTAAACTCTTCTTTAAACGAGTGTGGGTGCACTTTGGGATCACACAGTCTATCATCTCAGATCAGGACAGCAGGTTCCTCAACACATTTTTGTCCAGCCTCTGGTCAATGCTCGACACCAAGCTCACCAAGTCCACAACTTTCCATCCCCAAACTAATGGCCAGAAAAAGGTCATCAACATGATGATTGTACACATTTTGCACATGTACAATTAAAATCATCCACACATATGGGATGAGAGGCTCCCCTATGTATAACACAGTTATAACCGATGTCTCCATAGCTCAACTGACCACAGCCCCTTTTAGGTGGGCTTGGGATTCCAGCCACTATGTCCCACTGACATAGCCATGCCATTTGCAACTATTCAAGCCAATTCGTCTCATGTCCAGTCTAAAGCTGACAAAGCGAACAAATTCATCAAGCGCATTCAGCACATCCACCAACATGTTCATGTCATATTGGACAACTTCTAGGTGGGCGAAAAAGTGTTGCTACATTTGCAGAAGGAGCGCCTCACTAAACCCCACCGTAAGGTTCTCCTACTCTGATATGGTTCGTACACCATCACCAAGGTTGTAGGTAACAATGCCTTCGAGCTCATTATTCCACCATTCCTTGGTCTGCACCCAGTATTAAATGTGGACCGCTTTCGTCCCTACTTCCCACCTCTACTGGACACCTCTGACATTGCAGAACTACTCACACCAACAGAGTTAAACCAAGACTACAAGGAACAGGCCACAACATATTATATCATGGACATGCAAATCAAGAAAAACCAACAGAAGATCCAACTATATCGGGTTGTCAAAGTTGGCCAACTCCTACACCAAGGCAAGTGGTTCACTGGGACCAAGTTCAACAGAAGTTTCCTCATCTCATGGAGGAACTCAACATAATGGGGACCATTACTTCTTAAGGGGGGAGGAATGATCCAGGTGGATATTAGTGGCCACCTACCTATTCCACTGGGTGCCCCACCATTGTCTCTTTCAGTTTTTCAGTTTGCACAACTTACTATTTTTAGCAGTTTTTCAAGTCCTAAACTTCTAGAGCCGTTTTGAGGCCCTAAACGACGTTTTTTGGGAAAACCGGGAGCAAAATGGGTCCATAGCCCGATGTTGCTCACATCAAAAGTTGTAGTCCTCAGATAGATATTTTTAACAAGGTATGGTGCGCATCAAACAGAGATTGCATGCCAAAGTTACATCCCCGGGAAGTTGAAACACTAATTTACCCAAACAGGGCCCATAGTTTTGGCTCTTCATCTCCTGGGGTTAGGTTTTGGATGTTTAGGGTTTTCCATTGTTTCTAAATAATAATAGGCCCTTGAGCCTCATTTTAACACGGTTCATAGGCTTGTAGCCGCCATATCTCTTCTCAGAGATAAGCTACCAGTGCCCTAGCTAGTGTATTTCCATTCTATCTGTAAGCAAATTTCAGTTCTTTGATATTAATGAAATGAAGTGTCATTTCTGCTGCATATTTGTATTTATGGTTATATGTGTATTTTGTTGCATTCCTGCATAAATCCGGATCAGGCGAGGAGGATCTTTTTATAGCGAGTTCAAGATCATATTGTCTCGAGTCTCCATGGAAAGGCAACTCCATATGTTATGTGGAAGGCCTTGATAGATCTGTTTCAAAGCAGCAGTGACCACAGAAAATTGGCACTCAAGGACAAGCTCAGGAAAATCAAAATGGATAAGGGCGACATAATAAAAAAAAACTTGACCAAGTTCACTCAATGTCGAGATGAGCTTGGAAGTGTTGGGATTACTATAGCTGATGATGACTTGGTGGGCCTAGCACTTCTAGGTGTTTCCAAGAGCTGGCATAGTTACCAGTACTCTGTGAATGGGAGGGAGAAGTTACCAGATTGGGAGCGACTTTGGTAAAATTTGGTACAAGAAGAGTTTCGGTGGAATACCAGGGATGGATCCTCATCCAAGACTGATGATGAGAAAAATTATGCCTTGATTGGTAAGGAAAAGAAGGGGAAGGGGAAGGAGTACCATTCCAAATCTGAGACCGAAAAATAAGGCAAGAAGGGTGACATGTCAAATGTGAAATGTTTTCATTTTCATTATCATAGACACTATGCCATAAATTTTCCACAAAAGAAGAAGGCTCCAGGAGCTGCAGCGGGTGAAGATTTGGCCTCACAGTTTGAGTTGCACTTCTCTCCCATCACATGCATGGCATCAATTGTGATGGGATCTATGTGGTACTTGGATAGTGGAGCATCTTTCCACATGAAGGGAAACAAATAACTCTTTAGTAGCTTTGAGGAGAACAATATTCATATGCACATCGAGATGGGTGATGATGGGAGGTATAGCACTACCGGGATTAGTACAGTTACTTTCCAGAGACGGTCATGTAAACCTTTCTTATTAAAAGATGTCATGCATGTACCAGGCTTGAAAAATAATTTAGTTTCAGTTTCTATGTTGGATGATCTTGGATATGATGTGGTTTTTAGTGAAGGAAAGGCATTCCTTCGTCACAAACCCACAGCACAGGTAAAGAAGATTGGGGTTCATGTGAAAAACCTCTACAAAATTGATGTAAATGGTTGCACAACATTAAGTAGTAAAGCAGGGAAGGTGGTGAGTCGAAATACAGGTGAGTTATGGCATAGGAGATTGGGACATCTACACCATAGTGCTTTGAGGATCATGCAGCAGATTTCTACAAGTCTTCCAAAGGGTACTCTTGTGTAGATAAACACATGCAAGGTATGTACCATGGGGAAGTATGAGAAAGCCATGTGATTGTCCCTTGATAGAGAGCTTGACTTGCATGCAGATGAGGAAATATTAGTTCCAAAGGATGAACCTCGGGATGTGGAGCAGCCATAAGCAGAGGATCATGGAGTGGCAGAAACCGCTCATGCAGAGCCATCCACCAGAAATGGTAGGAAGCGCACTAGAGAGGCTGACAGATTGATGCTAAATGTGATAGAGCATGTAGGTGCACCTACATCACAGCACAAGCAGAGAAGGTCCCCAGATCGGTATACTGGATACATGGCTCTTAGGAGCGAGTGTATTGTGATAGAACCATCCTCTTTTGAGGAAGTAGTGCAGCAGCCAACATGGGTTGATGAAATGGTTGAGGAGTATGACTCCATGAAGTGGTCCCAAGGCCAGTGGGGAAGTCAGTGTTTGGATCTAGGTGGATCTACAAGCTGAAGCAAATAGAGACCTCTAGGAGGGAAAAATTTCGATCCAAATGGGCAAAGGGAGTACATGCAGTTATACCTCCAAGTGTGAGGTGGGGCGATGTGAAAAATTAATCCCAAGAAGAATTTGGGCAGGGTCCATTGAGATGGTGTGTCTCATGGATCGAATCTGGCTACGAGGAGCCCATAGTACAACAGTAGTAGGAAGGATTAGTTAGATTGATGCAGTCAGATGTCAGGAGGACAAAAATCAGAGTGACAGGTCTTGGATACTGGAGCGCAGATCAGAGTTGGCAGTAGTGCAAAGTGCATGGATGCATATGTCAGCATCGCAGAGAGTCTAGTAGACATATGCAGTAGCTAGCAGCAGTCAGAAGACTCTGATGACAGATGCATTATATTGATTCAGTTGTTTGGAGGCTATTCAGTTTTAGGAGAGTTTCATGTGCGAACAAAACTAGAGTAGTGTTGCATGCGGAACATTCCAAAGGTACTGGATTGAGATAGATTGATTCCTTTCTTATTGAGAGGGAGTGTTGAAATTTTCAACAAGAAACAACGAAATTGGCATCCAGAAACAACACACACACTGGTGTGGGATCACAGGTCACACAATGATGGATCCTAGTGACACATTAGTGTGCAACCAATTTTTAAATAAATTGGAAAATTGATTGTAATCTTATCTCATAACAACTTGTAATAGTTAACTTAGTGTGATAGACTTGGTTGGCTCGAGAATTTCGAGTTGAGGGTCAAAGGATATGCATGTAGAGTGATTCTATTATTTACAGGGTCCAGTTACAGTTGTATCACTAGTGTAGTGTGAGTGGTATTAGTTAACTCACATTAATTGAGTTAAAATCAGTTTAACTAGTTCTAGTTGTTTGATGAGCTAGTGGAAGATCAAGTGAATTAAAATAGATTTAATTCACCAGTAGTGATCTACCAAGTAACTGATGATTCACTATTTATAGTTGCATGCATGCTAATTCTGGTGGAGACCCAGTTGAGACAAAGATTCAAGGCAAGTAAACTATCAGTTGTATTTTAGGAAAACTGCTCAGGTGCAGTTATAAAACCACAGGAAGCCCATGATGAATTGCTCAATCAAGGAAGGCTTAATTTTCTATTTAATAGGGGTTTAACTCTCTAGTAATTACGTAAGCAAGGTAGGTTGATAATTGGCTACTCTCTAGGGATTGTGTAAGCAGGGTAGGCTTAGGGTAGGCTGATAATTGGCTATGTGTTTGTCCAATTTTGCCTAGATCAGTGTGAAGCAATTGGTAAAGCGTATGAGGTTGTGGTGATCAAAAATATGTTGTATTGTTTCAGGAATCCCATGATTAATTGCTCATTCAAGGAAGGCTGAATTTTCAATTTAATAGGGGTTTAACTCTCTAGGAATTGAGTAAGCAGGGTAGCCTGAGGGTAGGCTGATAATTGGCTACTCTCTAGGGATTGCATAAGCAGGGTAGGCTGAGGGTAGGTTGATAATTGGCTATGTGTGTGTCCATTTTTTCCTAGGTTAGTGTGAAGCAATTGGTAGAGTTTATGAGGTTGTGGTGATCACAAATACGTTGTATTGTTTCATGATTCCTTGGTTGATTATACAATAAAGATGGAGGGGTTTTGAGTTGTTGCTTTCCCCAGGAATATCTAGTGTTGTGTATTTATTTACTTATTTATCTTACTTGCATGTGATTGAGCGATCGAAATTTATATTCTGCAAATATTGTAGAAGGATCCAATATCTTGTTTTAGTACATTACATGATCGGATTGAATCCACTTATACCATTTCTACATGGTATTATAGTTGTGTTAGTGATTTTCTACACTAAATATAACGATGCAATGTATGAATTTTGTGTGTATTACACGTCGTGTAGATCAAAGAACTCCTCCATCTATAGTATCCATGTTACCATATTCTTTCCATCAAAATTCCTCATATTGATGTTTGGAATATTTTTGGTCCTCGACCCAAAGTTATAGTCTCTAAAATCATGATTCACATTCCTTTCGTTCTCATCACAAGTTTCATGGAATACCTTGTCACCACTAGGAAGCATTTATGGTACCAACTTTGTCAAACCTTCCATTTTTTCTTTTAATTCATCCTTCAAACCTTCCATGTCCATTTTTATTCTTGCTTATAAACCTTCCATGTCCCCTTTTATTTTTTCTTTTAAGACATTCATCATATCTTCCAGTTGATCTTTGGTTTCTCTTTGTAAGAGCGGAATTTGTTGCACTTGGTCCTGTAATTTTGATATATCATGTTGCATTTCTTCTTCTTCATGCGTCATAGTAGATATTTCTAAGGGCTTAATGGGTTTAGATTGTTTTTTGTCTAGGAGGCATTTCAAAATGATTTAATGATATATATGCTTCACTATGCCATTTGAATCACTTAAAACTTATTTTTCAAACAAAATTTATGAACGCTTAATAATAGACACCTAAAATTTCATCCCAAGGTAGCTCTTTGTTTCTTCTTTTCAACGCCATAAGTCATAACAAGATTGGATTGTTCAAGGTAAAGTTATACCAAATCTCTCAATATGACTTGATTATGGAATTTTTCAGTAGATAAAACTTGTACGAGATGCCACATGCCCCTGTTTCATCCTTCCACCCTCAAAATCCTACCAAAAAAAACAATATTCTATTCAATTTATGTAACTTTTTACGGAATTCAAATATGATGCTCGAAGAGAGAGTTATGGTGGTTTTCCCCAATATACTTGTTTGAGATTGAATTCTAGAGCATACAAAAACCCTAACTTCCTTGAACCATATCGCCAAAAATATAGTGAACCAAGATCTGAAATTGTAAAAATACGCTCATCAAGAATTTTTCTCCACGTGGTAGAAATTTCACAGTCTGAAGCTTCACATAAAAAAGGTTATAGAAAAAATACCACAATGGCTCATTTGAAGCAACAAAACCTTACGATCAAGAGCTCTGATACCAAATGTTACGCATCCAGATTAAAATAATTTAGAAACAAAAGAGATCATATATCAACGACTAGATAATAAACCACTTCGAGTGGGAAAACAAAAGAGAGCACAAATCAACGATTAGATAATAAACCACTTCGAATGGGAAACCTCCATTTACATCACAAAAAGTAACATTTCTTGGATGATTCAAATGGCAAGAACTCCTTGGTATATATTGGAGTCTATAGGGTCAAAATATAATTAGGGCATACATCACAATAATAATGTAGGTGCTTGACAATAACAACAATGGAATTCTATGGGACATAACAATAATAATATGGAGTTTTAATAACCCATGGTTGATTTTTCATGTAAATAAAATAATACCAAGGTCATGGGACATGTGTTCCAAGATGAATGTTGGGAAAAACATAGTGATGGGTATCATTGGTGATTAATTAATGGCTATGGAAATTGGCAAAGGCATTGGAAAATTCAATGTGGTAATAGTTGGTATTGTTGGAGTAATCGCCGCACCTCTATGGAATCCGTAATTCCCACCCTGGGGATCCTAGTTACTGGTTTGGAAGTTTACCAACACCTGCGACTTTTGGTGTAACGGAAAACTTCTACATGGTATCAGAGCCTAGACCCGGGTTCGATTCCCCCGAGCTGCGTCTGAGGGGGGTGTTGATTCCCCCAAGCTACTTTTGATGGGGGGTGTTGGAGTAAACACCGCACCTCGACGGAATTTGTAATTCCCACCTTGGGGATCCTAATTACCAGTTTGGAAGTTTACCAACACCTATGGGTTTTGGTGTAATGGAAAACCTCTACAAGTATTTTATTTATGAAATAAATGAAAATAAAAGAAAAATAAGGTGAAGAGACAAATATTTGCCTGAGAGGGAAATTAAAGGAAAAATGAAGAAAATAGAGGCCTCAATGGTAAAAAGGATTCTGAGGATCAGTTTCTAGCTTTTTGTCAATTCAATTTTGGAGCTCTCATTTCATTATCTCATTCACCCATACTCTTGCACACTTAGATTATTCTTGAAGCATTCTTGGAGCACTTTGGCATACATTGGATTTGGAGAAAGAAGGCAGGGGAAAGCAGGAAAGCATGAGGGAATAGGTGGATCAACAAAAAAAATTGGATTGATTTGCAGGTAGCAGGTTGCGTGTGTGATTTCCTTGTTGCTTTATGGATGCATGGTATATGCATGTAATTTTATAGTTATGTGTTGACATTGGCATGGAGATTTTCATGGATTTGCATGGAGATTTTCATGGATGGATCAACAAACAAACACTCTAGAGCCCTATAAGGTTGCGGGTTGTGTTACTAGTTCCTAAAGCCCTAGAAAACTTGGGTAGAGACCGATCTGGTTGGTGTTAGTGATGTCCCACCGTGGAGGTGGAATCACTATGGTTAAGGGTTGAGGTGGTTTGGCCTCTGGAAGCCCTAGTTTAGTTTTGTCTTATTTTTTTCCATGAGATCCCACATTCATGCTTGGAATATGGTACGGGAGTGATTGGTTGAAAGATAGATTTGGTTGAGCCCAATCTATGGTAGGGTGGTACGCAGAAGTCCCCAACTTGGTTAGTAGTTGAATATATTAATAAGAGATATTATTCTATTGTGATTCATGTATATTTGTAGTAATTATGTTGGTGATATTATGGTTGAGTTTCCATGGTCCCTGCGCTAGTTATTTTCTGGCTATATGTTGGTTTTACAATGTGTATTATCTATGGATATTATCATGAATTGTTTAGTTATTGATCGGTTGATGAATGTATGGACTAATAAATTTTGTTGCAGCTATGAGGAGAGGGCATAGAGCCTTCTTAGTGATTCTGACTCTAGAATGATTCTAGCCAGTCTAGGTTTTGACTCAAGTTTGTATGTTTAGCCTTGTCATTATGTCCATTATGATTCTGAAAAGTCTGAGGTAGTTTTGGGCAGTGGTCTGGGGGCTGAGCTGGAATTGTGGCTCATATCCCAGGACCACACCCTCTAAACTGGGTAATTTTGGTCACAACTTCACTTAGGTAGTGTTGTGCATGCGGTTGGATGCCCTCAACCACACCCAGGCTTTGTCATGCATGCGGTTGGGAGCCTAAGTCAGGGAAAAGGATCCCTAGCTTAGGGTTTGGTCACCTGGGGTGGTTCTTTGGCACCCGAGTGTCCTGTAGCCTTGAGAGATGTTATGAGTTGTCAATTTGCGGTTAGTTTTTAGGCCCCACTTCCTTAACTGGAGTTGGGAGGTCAACTCATGTCATAGTAACTCTTTCTCTCATGTTTACCCTGACACGCCAGTGAAATTGGGTAAATGTGGGAGGGAGTGGTTACAGGGTGGTATCAAATATTTTAGGTTCAAAAACTTGTACTGGATGGGGGGGGTGTTTTTTTATCATGCATGTATGTTAGTTTTCTATGTGATTGTTATGCACGCGTTGTGATAGTCATTGTTGCATTTGTGTCATCGTGTAGAGGTTGATGATCTTGATGATGAGACGATTGATTATGTTGTGCTAATATGGATTGATTGTGCAGATAAGATACCCTCCCCTCAACTCATTAAGGTATGTTTAATTGTGTTTATATTTGGTTGTCTGAGATGGTATGTTTGCAGGAAGTAGAAGATAAATATGACTAGCAAAATGGTGGATTACAATTCATGTGACTCTCCTGATAGATCATATGAGCAGCACAAAGATGAGTACTCCCTTGACATATCAGATATATTTTGAGAAGTTTGAATGCAAAAAACAGGAGTTGTAAAGCCAATAATGACAAGATCATTCAGTCGTATGAAAGACTTGTCAGGGCACAGAAAAAGCAATCATAGGTCAATGCAATGATTCTTCAAAGCTTATCAGATTTGTAGAGATAGGGATAACCATAGATTAGTTATGGATAAAAGGAGAGGATTAATGGGGCATATTGTAGCAGGTCTCATGGAGGACACAAGTCACACGGGGATGACACGGTCAGAGGTGGCAGATGGATGGATACACTTGACATGAGAGGTAGTGGTTATGGGTTCTTTTCCAGTTCTGGTTTAGAGAGGTAGCATGGTCTTTTCTAGTTCTGGTTTAGAGAGAAATCATGGTCATCATAAATCCAAGCCTCCTACATTTTATGGAGAGTTGAAGAAACCTAAAGATGTGGAAACATTATTTCTTGGAATGAAGAATTTTTTTAAGTTGCATGATTATTTAAAGAATATGAAAGCAAGGATAGCCATTTTCAGTCTCAAGGGAAAAGTGGACATTCGGTGGGAAGATGTGAAGCACATCAGAGGTATCAAGACAAAGGATTTGAGTTGGTATGAGTTCAAAATACTCTTCAGAAAGAAGTACTTTCCATAAAGATACTATGATGGTAAGGCTAAGGAGTTATACGAATTGAAGATGGGATCTATCGCAGATGACGATTATCAGACTAAGTTCTTGGAGTTGTTGAGGTATGTTCCATATATTAAGGATGAGAAGACAAAGTTTCAAAGATTTGTTGGTGGATTTACATTAGCATTTAAGGATCAGATTGAGTATGACGATCCTAAGACATTAGAGGAAGTAATTGGGAAGTTGAAACATTGTTATGAGTAGTTTAAGTGCAAGGTTGAAAAGGTAATGATAAAATTAAGGGAAAATGGGATAAGAAGTGAGGAAGACCTCAAAATGCAGGTAAAAAGGAGAATGCAACGTCGTACAAAAAATTCAATGTAGTTGAAAAAGGACAGATATTTTAGTCTAAGGAGCAAAACAAGGGTGATGGCAGGAACCCTTTTCAATGTTGGACTTTTGGAAAGGATCATCGTAGAAAATATTTTCCACAAAATCACGGTGGAAGACCTCAGATTCACAATGCTCAGGAGGCAAAAATAGTTGGGGATGTTGGACGGAGTATTCCTTAAATTTATGCAGCATTGAATAATAGGCAGACTTATCATTAGGAATTTATTATCGATATGGAAGGTAAGTTTTGTGATCAAGTTGTTTCTATTTTGATTGACCCTAAATCTAACTATAGTTATATCAACACTAACCCGGTGGGTAAATGTTGCTTGAATAAACAAGTGCATGCAAAGTCTTGGTTGGTGCAGTTGGCTATAGGTACCAAGAAAAGAGTTCATCATTGGGTAAGATCTTATGCATTTGATTTGAATGGTATGTCTACATCAGCACATATAAATGTGCTTCCGTTGGAATCATAAAATATGTTGTTGGGTATTGATTGGTCGCATATTCACAAGACTAAGGTAGATTGCTATGACAAGGCTATTGAGTGTCTGGGTCATGATGTAGAGAAGAGAATCTTGCAGGGTAAGAAGAAGCCTACATCAGTGAGAATGGTTAAAACAATGCAAGAAAAACGCAGTAGCAGGAAAGGATGTGTATTATTTGCAATTCATATTTCTAATGAAAAAGGGAAGGATGTTGAGGATGTTGAAGTATTTATGAGGAATCTATATTTGCAGCAGTTTCAATATGTATTTCTAACATAGATTTCAGAGTTACCGCCTCATAGGGAAGTGAAATTTTCTATTGAGTTGATGCTCAGAGAAACACCAACATTTATGGCACCTTACAAGATGAGCACTCTAGAGTTGGTGGAATTGAAGTTGCAGCTTAAGGAAATTATTGCTAAGGGATACATTAGGCCAAGTGTGTTTCCTTGGGGTGCGCCAGTATTGTTTGTGAAGAATAAGGATGGTAATCTTGGGTTATGTATTGATTATAGGCAATTGAACAAGGTGACGATCAAGAACATGTACCCTTTGCCACAAATTAATGACTTGTTTGATCAGTTGAAGGGAGAAGCAATGTTCTTGAAGATTGATTTGAGATCATGATATCACCATGTACACATCAAAGAATAGAAAATCTACAAAACCACATTCTAGAATAGGTATGGGCATTATAAGCTTGTTGTCTTTCCTTTTGGTTTGACTAATGCTCCATCTATCTTCATGTGTTTGATGAATAATGTGTTAGATCCTTATCTAGACAAGTTTTTTATAGTATTCATTAATGACATATTAATATATTCTAATAATGAGTAAGAGCATGCAAAACATCTAGCGGGAGTGTTAAGATTGTTGTGGGAGCATCAGTTGTATGCCAAGCTTAGCAAATGCAATTTCTTTCAAACAAAAGTTCATTACTTGGGATATGTCTTTTCCAAGGAATGTATAGTAGTGGAACCAGAAAATATTAGGGCTATCATGAAATGGGAAACTCTTAGGAATGTGGATGAGGTCATATCATTCATGGGACTAGCAGGTTACTACAAGCAGTTGATAAGGAAATTCTCACATATTGCTTATCCTATTACATCATTGTAGAGAAAAAGGAAATAAATTTGAATGGACAGAGGAATGTGTAGCTAGCTTTGAGAAATTGAAGCATTTTCTTACAAATGCTCCAGCCTTGAAGATTGTAGATCCTGATAAAGAGTTTCTGATATGTACATATGCTTGCAAGAGAGGAATTGGTGGAGTCTTGATGCAAGAAGGATAGGTAGTATTTTATGAGTCGAGGAAGTTAAACGAGCACGATCGGAACTATATGACTCAAAATATTGAGTTGGAAAGTATCATTCATGCATTATGCATGTGAAGACACTATATTCTTGGCAAGAGGTTCATTATGATGATAAATCACAGTTGAATTAGATACTTGTTTGACCAACCTAATCTGAATTCTAGGCAAGCTAGGTGGTTGGCTACTCTCAGTGAGTTTGACTTTGATATTAGGAACAATAAGGGGAAGGAGAACAGGGTCGTAGAAGCTCTTAGTAAAAGATTGCAGGTGAATCACATTGTAGCAGTGAGTTTTTATGGGACATATTTGTGGCAGCATATCTTGCATGCAGGGCAGTAGGATGATAGGTACGAGCAGCTTAAGAACAAGTTACAACAACAGGGTACAGGTGATGAGGATGTGTATTATCATCTCACAAAATATGGCTTCGTTATATTCAAGAACAAGATTTATGTGATAGATGACAATGAACTCAAGAAGCTTATATCAAGGGAATTTCATTTTAATACATATTCAAGACACCTAGGATATTGGGAGACATTGACAACTATTAAGGAATTCTATCATTGGACGAACTTGAAGAAAGAGGTGGTTGAGTTTGTTTTGAGATTTTTGGATTCTCAGCAGGTAAAAGTAGAGTGTAATAATCTAGGTGGTTTATTGCATCCCATTCTGATTCCAGAGTAGAAATGGGAGGTCATTTCCATGGACTTCATTACAAGTTTTTCAAGGATATCAAAGAAACATGACACGATTATGGTTTTGGTTGACATGTTAAGTAAGGTAGCTCACTTCATTGCGGTGAAGTATGCGAACTTAGCTTGTGACATAGCTCATATTTTCATCAGGGATGTCAGGCCAAGATTAACTCCATGACTGTGATTGATTTTTGCATTAATATAGAACATGGATATATACATGGAGTGGGAGACTATTGGGTTTCATCTCCCAATATATCTTCGTCTTACAATTCTATTTATTTTTCTATTTACAATATTTACATGAACTTACCTAATCCAAAAGATTAGTTTTCAAAATCACCCCCCTTAATCTGAAGGGATCTTGGTGAGTCCAAGCATCATTCTAAATCCTTCAAACTTTTTTCTTCCAATCGCTTTGGTGAAGATTTTTGCAATCTGCTCATTTGTGGAACAATGTCATAGGTGGATTCTTTTCACCTCAACATGATGTCAAATCAGATGGTATTTTGTATTGATTTGCTTGGTTCGATCATGGAACTTTGGGTTCTTGGCCAAATTTATTACAAAAGTGTTGTCAATCAAAATAAGAAGTGAATGCATTTGCTTCTCCTGCAAATATTCCAGAATTTTCCTGAGCCACACAATTTCCTTTGTTGCTTCAGCTACTGTCACATATTTTGTCTCAGTTGTGGAATCTTGTGGAAATGATGGTTTGTGTGACCTCTAAGAGACAACTCCTAATCCAAGATTCATAATATAACCTAAAGTAGATACTTGGGTTTTTTATCTCCATTGAAATCTGAATCAGAGTATCCAATAAAGTTGAAGTCACCTGTGTATACTTGAGTCCAAAGTATTGAGTTCCCTTAAAGTACTTTATAACTCTTTTTGCAACAGAAAAATGACCCTCACAAGGATTTTTCATAAACATGGAGAGGATTCCAATAGCAAATGAAATGTTTGGTCTAGTAGTATTTGGGTAGTTGAGACTTCCGATAAGTTGTATGCACTTTGTTGCATCCTCAAATTATTTTCCTTCAGTGGATGTGAGCTTTAAGTTTTGTTCCATTGGAGTATTCAAAGGATTTCACTCAGCCATGCCAAACCTATTCAACATATCTCCAATGTACTTCTTCTGAGAGAGGAATATAAACTTCGGATGTTGGGTTACTTCAATACAAGATAGTAGTAAACATATCCCAAATCTTTCATTTCAAAAGCTTTCCTCAATTCCTTTTTTATGGATGCAATGTAGTTCTCATTTCTCCCTGTCATAAAAAAAATCATCTACATACACCACAAGATATACAATTTTTTTTCCAAATTTATTGACAAACAAAGTTGCATCATCAAGATCATGATGTTTGAAATTGAGTTTCAGAAGATGCTCAGTTAATTTCTCGTACTAGGCTCGTGGTGCTTTCTTGAGGCCATATAATGATTTTACAAGCTTGCATACTTTTTTTTCCTGACCTTTCAAAACAAATCCTTCTGGCTAGGACACAAAAACATTCTCTTTCAAATCTCCATTCAAGAAAGCAGTGTTCACATCCATTCGATGGAATTTCCAACCATTTTGAGCTGCCAAAGCAAAGAGTGTCTGGATGGTAGCCCATTTTGCTATGGGGGAAAAGGTTTCCTTATAATCGGCCACTTCCTTCTATGCAAAACCTTTTTCCACAAGCCTCGATTTGTGCTTGTCAAGTGAGCCATATGCTTTATACTTGTTTTTGAAGACCCACTTGTAGCTTATTGGTTTTTATTTCAATGGATGATCAACCCGCTTCCACGTGCCATTCTTTATCAAAGCATCATATTCTTTCTACATCGCTTATTTCCATTCATCAAGAGAAGCAACTTCTTTGAAGTAAGTTGGTTCGAAATTTGTAGACAAATTCAGTTCACAATCATAAGAAACACCCATATCAATTGGTGAATCAAGATTGTTTACATAACCTTCATTCTATTTTTGTCTTTTCAACCTCATCAGGATTAACACTTTCAAATGTCTTCGTCAGCCATTTTGGAAGACATTTCTAAGATGGTCCAGGATGCTGAGATGAATGAGATGGGGTTGAATCAAGATTTAGTCTCCCAATTTTGTCAATCACAACACTCAAAGTGTCAATAGTTGTTGGATCTTCATGTAGGGGAGAGAGTGCTTCAGGAAAAGATTCCACAGATAGATCCAGTATAGGGATACCCCCTTCAATATGTGGAATCTCATTGTCCAACTGGCTAAAAGACTTTGCATGTCCGAATTTATCCAAGCGATCAAGTTGTCGCTCAACAACATTGTCAGTCTTAGAAGATTCAAGAAATATCACATGTCTAGATATTATAAACTTCTTGTTCACTTCATCATAGAGATGATATGCTTTGAAGGTATTTGATTACCCCAAGAAGATACATTTGTGACTCCTTTCATCGAGTTTGTTTCTATGTTCTTTAGGTATCAAGGCATAACAAGTGGAACCAAAAACCCTAATATGCCACACCGATGGAATTTGGCCATACCACATATCATCGGGAGTCTTGTTTTTTATAGCATTACATGGACACCTATTCTTTATATACAAAATATATATAATTTCATCATCCCAAAACACCAGCTTAACATTCTTGAAAAACATCATCGAACATACCATACTTAATATTGCCTTGTTCATTTTTTCAGCTACTCCATTTTAAGAATATTATTTTCCACTAAAATTAGTACGAATAGAGCCAATAGGAGATTGTGCATAATTTTCAACCCATGCATGGAAGTTCTTAAATGTTTCGAATTCTTCAAATTTGTTCTTCAATAAATAAACCCAACACATTGTGGTGGAGTAATTAATAAACGTCATCATATATTTATTACCATTTGCAGAAGGAACATGCATTGGGACACATAAATTAAAAAGAATGAGTTCAAGTTTTCTATGTTCTCTAAAATTAGAATCATGAAAATAATGTTTGTTGTTCTTTCCTAAGATACAAGCATCACATGAATCGTAGGCAAACCAGTAACGCCATTTTTCTTCAACAAACAGAGGTTGTCATAGTTCAAGTGTCCAAATCTAGCATGCCATAAAAGACTTGATAGAAATATACCTTCATCATAGTGAGAACTATATGAAAAGTTATGTGCACGAGCCAAGGTTCCTTGCAGCTTCAAAATTATTTCTTCTTCTATCCCAGTCATGACAAGTGAGTGATTTGATTATGACCTCAACCTTGCCATCAAATTGAAATTCTCATTGATCATGATTTAGTCATCAGAAAATCATTCATTGAAGTTGTGAGTCAAGTTGTTGGATGTAATTTTTATTTTGAAATAAAAATATCAAAGTCTTTGGGGGTTTGTCTTGCGATGGTGTTCCTTTTCTACTTCTTGTGGTAATGTTATTATAAATTATGCTCTAATACTCTACTGAATATAATTTCTTACGTTATTGTTTCATTTTCTAGCAATTGGATTATTTATTTGGATAGGTATATTGCATTAGGTATTAGGTTTAGAAAATAATTATAACTTACTCGATATGGTAGGTATATCTATATATTGAGTATTTTAGCGTGTATCCTAACCCCTTATGATCTAATAACTTCTTTTCAAGTGTGTATAGATAATTTGATATTCATGTCTTGGGTGTGAGGGGAAGTCTTTGGTTGGACCAGCCAACTCCCAAGATAAGAGGTTTAAATACCCATCGTATTAAATTTATCAAGGCGTATCTAACTAGTTGTATGTAGTAACTTGGCCATGGAATTACGTTAAAAAATTATCTTACTCAAATTATTTTTCGAAATTAAATTGTGCAATAAAGTTAGATATGATTATCTAGAGCTTGAATTTTTTTTTTAAAGTGTTTCTAAATTATATTAACCGAGAAAAATATACATCATATACAGCAATGAGGTCCATCTTTGTCTCAGTGCAAGGAAACTAGAGAGAAAGATCAGAAGATATTTTCCCCTGAAAGGGGAAACTAAAGCTTACAATTTCCAAAGAGTTTATAAAAAATGCATAGCCATTCGATTTACACAGGAGGGTTGAAACTCACGAGGCTTGGAAAATTTACTGAGGTATGGTAACAAAGGTGAATTGTAGCAACACTAGGAGCTCCTCAGTATCAAACTTGGTGCTCTTAGGTCAAACATGATGGGTGCTATCACACTAGCATTTATTGAGCCAAAACAATACCATTCTGCAAGCCATCTAACTAGAGCCTCCACATCCTTGGGTGTTGCCACGAGCCTTCATAGTGTTGGTTTCTTCTAGGAGCTCCTCTAAAATGAAACACCCGTATGGGTTGGGATGAGGGGGATAGGGAGGGGGAGAATCATTCGTAGACAGGGAAACAAGTGGTGCAGAGGGAGGTGTAGGAGCTTTAAGAGAGGGGGGAGGGAATGAACTAGTAGGAGGGGAGTGTGATGGAGACACAACAGAGGAAGGGATGTTGGGAGGGTAGTCAATGAAGATGTCTTTGGCTAATCGTTTCAGTGAGGAGGTCGAGTGGCTAAAGAGTGCGGAGAGCTCCATAATATTATTGGCAGCCTTGGCTTGGACTTCTTCCATGTCCTTCATATGCTGGGCCAAGAGGTTATAGAGAGCCCAAATGGATGAGTGTCCCCGGTGGGTCTCCTCATCCTTCATGGCCACCACCTTTCTGCGTATACTCTCAGGTATACTATGGTTGAACAAAGTGGCTATGGTGGTGTCATCCAAGGTTGTTTCAAGTCATCCACGACCTCTACCCCGACCTGGGCGACGACCTCTCCCTCTGTCACTACCCATGATTGGGTTGCAAGATATGGGAGGCACAGAGTTAAGGGCAGAAGGAGCAGCGTGGAGCATGGGTGCAGGCGACCAGAGGAGGAATAGCCAAGAGGCTAGGCAGCTACATAATAAAATTTCGTGGTTGACAAGGCGGTCCACAGAGAGGGGACGGGTAGAGTAATGAGGACAAGTGTCTTCCATGTGTTTAAGGATGCCCTCCTGGCATGCTTGTTGTCGTAAATATGCCAGGGAGATCCTCCTCTAGTCATCTGAATCCAGTGCCTAGAGTTTTTACATTTTATTTGTAAATTATTTTCAGTAACCCTTGTACTTATTTATAACTTTTCGTACTAATATTTTCTAGCGTTTGTATACATTTTTCATCTTGTATATATATTCCTTGGGGTTTTTAGCTTATTTCCTTGCAGATCTTAAGGAAATGATGAGGGTTTGTTCATAAATTTGTTTTGCAGGTGAAATATATTAAGGATCAAGGAGGCAATTGGCATTGGAGGATTCCAGACCTTAGAAACCCTAGAAGGCTAGGGTTTGTAGCCTTATACTATCTTTCTTTGAAGGTAGTCTAGTTGTTCATATCTTTTCCTCAAGGAAGCAGGCGTCTAAAGTATTTATTTAGCCTTCTTAATACCCTTTAGAGTTCGATCTTCAAATATTTTCCTCTTTTATATTCATTTTTTTTTTTGTTTAAAAGACCAAAGGCCTTATAAGCCCTAATCTCTACAGTTCATAATCTTCACAAAGGTTTCATATCTAAACATTCTACAAATAAGTTTTTTTTTTTGGATTGAATGTTGCATGGGTTATAAATTAATTTTATAAGCCTGAATCTGATTATAAGGCTTTTATCTATTGGTCGCTGGGGTTAGTGAACATTTTGGGCTTGACCATTCGCCTATTAAGGCCAACTACCCTAGCTACAACCCTTTTCAGGGTCTCTTCTCATTGCATTTGATTTACACTCTAAGCCTTCATTGTTTTACAGGTATATCATCACACATTTGTAATGTTTTTTTATCATTGATCACTATCTTATCATTTGGAAGAATTTTAGAGGTCCAACAACAGGCTTTCTAAGGCCTATTAGCCCTGACTTCAGACCCAAAGGGCTTAGCATTTTGTTGCATCTGATTTGGAGACTAAGCTTCACTTAATTACAGACATAATAATATCATTTCAAAGAGTTTTATTGTATTTTCATGTTTGTAATCCCTTCATTACAAAACTAATCCATTGGAGCCCTCTTTTAGGTTTAGCCACAAAAGAGCATCTTCAGGGTCTGTTGTAATATCAACGCTAATTGTAACCCACCCACCCCACATTTACCCACTTTCACCGGCCTCCCAAGGTAAACATTAGATGAAGGCTACTGTGACATGACCTTGTTGGAAATACTGAGAGTGGGGGGGTGAATCAGTATTCCTTTAAATTAGAGCATTAGTTAATCTTCAATTATTATCAGTGTTTATACAATGATAGCAGTAAAAAAAAAAAACACAAATGCACATAGTTTTTAAGGTGGAAACCCTCTCTAGGACAAAAACCACCTGAATGTTTTTCTAATAATTCTTTAATATTCAACTCCAGTTGAAAATAAAGCTCCAACTTCCTAGAATCTAGAAAATCATTCTTCTCTAACTCCCACTGGATGGACGCTCCAATTCCCGAGATTCTTCAGTAGACAACTAAATGGATTCAACACCCAATGAGCTACAAATCACCCTAGCACCACCCTAGCACCCTAAAGTTTTCACAGGCTTGAACCTGTTGGTGACTTCATGCACCAGCCTAGCACCACCCTACCACCCTATAGAAGAATAAAACAAGAATGGACTCTCGTACCAGGGAAAATGGCCCACTTTACAATGATGTAGAAGAAGAATACACACTAGACCATAACCAAAACTATGACACAACCACCTAATGATGATCCTATACCTCCCAACACCACCTCTTTAACTCTTGGCAGATAGACACTTGTACAATTTTTACATTGATGCATTTACAATGACTTAGTACAATGATACCTTTACAATGACTATATGCAGTGCTGCCCACTTAAAGACTTCATGTGCTGAAATTATTGTTGTTGTTCTGCACCTTGATTGTTGCTCTTGTCATGCTAGCCTCTGTTGCACCTTGCTTTGCTTTTCTTCCCTAGAAAGTCTGGTCCTTTGCAGCCCTTGAGAACACATGATCTAGCTTTTTCTTTCCTTCTAGGATCTCGATTTTGAATTTGGTGTATCTATGTTATTTCAGCTCCCCAATATGTGATTTTTGGTTTTATAGTAGAACTATGAGTCTTCTTTCCAATGCCAAAGGTCTGATCCAATTTGGATTCCTCAAGGGAGATTTATGCCCAATCTCTCACAATGACCTAATTATGGACAGTTTCAGTAGAGCAAGCTTGTATGACATGCCACGTGTCATTGTTTCTTCATTCAAATTTGAAATTGATACAGTGAAAACTACATTATGTTCACCATCTGCCACTTTTTATAGAGTTCCAATCCGATACTCAGAGAGATATTTATGACTATTTTCCCAAGGTCACTTCTTTGAGATGAAGTTCAGGAGCCTACAAAAACACTGACTTCCACAGATCATATCTCTGAAAATATTATGCACCCTGATCTAAAATTTTTACAGGAGTGTCCTCGGGATTTTGGCTTCATGCCATAAAAATTTCAACTTTTGAACCTGCGTAGAAAAAAAGTTAGAGTGCAAATGTCACGATGACCTGTTTCAGGTAGTGAAATCCCTACATAAGAAGGATATAAGGATCACAATTTATATAAATGCTTAGGTTGAGAGGGGCTTCAACAAGTGAACGTGGGAGGGATTTTAGGAGCTTGAAAATTATTTATTATTGACTTTTCAATGACCCATTCCACAACCCCATGGGGTTTTATCCCATTAACTCGAGTTACAAACTTCAAACATGAATATCTCTCAAATCGTGAAGAATTACGTGGTGTGCCATATATCAACAGAAACATCTCGACAAGTAGAAACCATAAAAAGAATTCTTGACCTAGAATATAGTAATTTGGTAGGCAAAAATTCTGATGCAATATTAGGGTAGCCCTTGGTGCTGCTTGGGGTGACATCAATCACAACCGTTGATCAACAATCTCCCCCTTTGGCATTGATGGCAACACAAGTACTCCCCCTGCAATCATGACACATCTTCCTACAACATTCTCTCCCCCTTTGACATCAATGGTAAAGGGTAATTCCCCTTGACACACCACCATACTGTGGACCTGTACACACTTCCACTCCCACTGACACACAACCATCCTGCGGACCTGTATACACTTCCACTCCCCCTTTATATTCTGAATAAGGAAAATCTAATGAGAACTTGGGAGAATCCCAAGCTTCTGGCGAAGATATTCAAATGCTTCACGAGGTAAAGGTTTAGTGAAGATATCAACAATTTGTTCTTTTGTACCAACGTACTCAAGTTTGATATTCTTTTCAGCGATTTGTTCTCTAACAAAATGATATTTGATCATAATGTGTTTTGTTTTTTAATGCATGACAGGATTCTTGGAGACGCTGATGGCACCGGTGTTGTCACAGAATATGGGAATAGGCTCACTGAATTGTACTTGAAGATCTTGCAAAGTTTGTTTCATCCAAATGACTTGAGTACAACATGTTGTCGTTGCAATGTTCTCTACTTCCGTTGTAGATAACGAGATTGAGGTTTGTTTTTGCTCAACCATGATACAAGACAACCACCTAGATAGAATGTTGCTCCACTAGTACTCTTACAATCATCAACGCTTCCTGCCCAATCTACATCTATAAAGGATTGAATAATGAGATTTTTACCCTTGGGATACCACAAGCCATATTCTTTTGTGCCCTTTATATATTGAAGTATTCCTTTGACAGCAATAATATGTGATTCTTTTGGTGCTGCTTGGAATCTTGCTACTTGTCCAACTACTTGCATAACATCTAGTCGGGAGGCTGTTACATATAGAAGACTACCAATAATAGATCTATACAACCTCTGATCCACATCCTTAGAGAGTCGTCTATGCTTAATTTGCAACCTGTTACTATCGGAGTAAGGATGGATTTGCAATCTTCAATTTTGAATTTCTTGAGCATTTCTTTGATGTACTTGGCTTGACATATAAATATTCCTTTCTCTTGCTGAGATATTTGAAGCCCTAAGAAATATGTCAGCTCACCAAGTAAAGACATCTTGAACTCACTTTTCATATTTGTAGAAAATTTCCTACTTAGTTGATCATCATTGCTACCAAATATTATATCATCCACATATACCTCAACGATTGTTAAATTATCTTTATCTTTTTGTACATAAAGATTGCTATCAACAGTACCTTTCTTGAACCCTTGTTGACATAGATATCCATCAAGATGAGCATACCATGCTCTAGGAGCCTGCTTGAGACCATCTAGATCCTTCTTTAACCTGCAAGCATAGTCTTATTTTTCTGATAATAGAAAACCTTCAGGTTGTTCGATGTAAACTTATTCTTCTAATTCGCTATTCAGAAATGTTGACTTAACATCCATTTGGTAGACTTTGATTTTTCTTGAACATGCATAGGCGAGAAACATTCGGAGGGCTTCCATTCTGGCAACTGGTGCAAATGTTTCGACGAAATCAATTCCTTCCACTTCTGCATAGCCTTTGCAAACCAATCTTGCTTTGTTTCTAGTAACCTGTCCATCTTCATTCAAGTTGTTCCTGAACACCCATTTAGTCCCAATGACATTTTTATCTTTTAGTCGTGGAACTAATTCCTAGGTTTTATTCTTCTCGATTTGATCCAATTATTCATTCATAGCTGCTACCCAATGTTCATTATGTCTGGCTTCCTCAAAACTACTAGGCTCAAAGGTTGCAAGAAAAGCAATGTGAGTTTGTTGTGATGAACGGAGCTGTCAACCTTCATTTACATCACCAATGATTTGATTTGATGGATGGTTCTTTTGAATCCATTCTTTTGTTCTCTTTGGAGTAGCTTGTTGTTTTTGTTATGGTATATCTTGATGATCATTATTTACTTCTTCCTGGTTGATAGTTTCTTCTTGTTCTAGAATTTTCTTTGTGTTTTTTTTAGCCTCTGTCTCAAGTTTTAAAGATTCTAGATCCTCATCATTATTCGTTGGAATACCATCTTCGTCAAATGTAACATTTATTCTCTCCACTATCTGTTTTTGTCTTAGATTATATAATTTATAGGCCTTCATTTTGCGTGAGTAACCAACAAAGATACCTTCATCAAGATGTGATTCAAACTTACCCAAATTTTGATCTTCTCTTTTGATATAACATTTGCTTTCGAAGAATCTGAAATATTTTACATTAGCTAGTTTTCCTTTCCATAATTCATATGGGGTCTTGTTGCAATTATTTATGAGAAGACTATCCTATCAATTGCTTGAACCCATAATTTTTCATCCAATTTTGAGTCCTTCAACATTGTTCTACCCATTTCCTGTACGGTTTTGTTCTTTCTTTCAGCAACTCCATTTTGTTGAGGTGTTCATGCTATTGAAAATTGTCTTTTTATTCCATTCTCATCACAATATTGCTGAAATAATTTGGAAGTGAATTCTCCACCATTATCTGATCTTAGACATTTTATTTTCAAATTAGTTTCATTTTCGACCAACTCCTTGTAGATCTAAAAGCACTCAAATGCTTCAGATTTTTTCTTTAGGAAACTGACGGTTTTCATCCTAGTATAGTCATCTATCATTAACTTGAAATATAATTCTCCATCTAATCCTTTTGTTCTCACAGGACCACATAGATCAGTATGTATCAATTCCAATGGATGTGATGCAAAGTGTTCTTTTGTTTAAAATTGAACTTTTTTCTGCTTGTCGTGCTGACAGGCCTCACATAGTGTGTTGGAAGGTTTTGAGATTTTCATCATTTCTCGTATTGCTTCCTTTTTGCTTATCCTAAGAAGATTGTCAAATTTTATGTGACCCATTCATTTGTGCCATAACCAGATTTCATCTTCTTTAGCTAGTAGACATGCTTTAGTTGCTTCATCCAAAACATATATGTCGTTTGGAGCTCGACTTGCTGTAGCCACAATTTTACCATACCTGCCTTTCTTGATTTCACATTTTTTGGAATTGAATAGCATTGTGTTTCCTTGATCACATATTTGTCCAACACTAAGCATATTGTGATTCATGTTTTCAACCAATACAGCATTGTTGGCTATAACATCTTTGCTTACGAGAGTGACGATACCTGATCCTATAACATTTGAAGATCCATAATTTCCAAAGGATACGGTTCCATCCTTCTTCTCTTTCAAAGATACAATTTTCCTTCTATCTCCAGTCATATGTGTTGAGAAACCGCTATCAACATACCACACATATTTGTTGTTTTGAGCCTTGAGAGCGAGAGCTCAATTATCAGTCTTCTTATTCTTCCATGTTCATTCGTTATGTGGATTCGAAGATTCTTCTGGAGGATTTTCAAGTCTGCAGTCTCTGGCTATGTGTCCAAAGTTCTGACATTTGTAACATTCCACATTATTTCTTAAATGTTAAAATCTATTGATGTTTCGTTGAGCCCTGGGAGGTTCATATTTGAAGGATCTCCTGGAATTGTATTGGTTCCTAGGGTACATGTGACATTCTACAGCTTTATGACCAAATTTTCCACATGAATAACAATAGCCATGAGAAATATATTTCCATCTCGAGGAATCATCTTCCAAGGATGTTCTTGCGAATCTTGTCCAATGAAGTCTACATGCATGTCAAATCTCATAGATTCATTGTAGAAGGTCATGCTTCTTCTTCTTTGTAACTGAGGCTAGTTCTGTCGTTGTAAGATCGTTTATTGTTGATGAGTTCTTCCAATTCCCTTGAGTTGTTGGCATAGCTTTAGACAGTTTTTCTCTTCTTCACTTCCTTACTCAGCGAGACTACTTCGGCTTCTAATGCTTCCCTTTCTTGGTTGCTTTCTTCCAACTCCTTTTGAAGTGATTCTTCAATACATTTGTGTTCTTCAACTTCAATTTTGAGACCTTGAACTTGTTCTTCAAGATTATTGGAATGGATCTTCTCAGCCTTGAGCTCTTTTATAAGCCTAATTGCCTCCTTAGAAAATTCTTCTATGGTCAACCCTTCTTCTTCATTGTTTGATACCTCTTGTTTGTTGTGCTTGGCCATGAACAATACTCTCTCATCGGCTTCTTCTTTGTTGTCACTATATTCATCAAATGATGAGCTATCTTCTTTAGAGAGAAAGTTCCTTTTGGATCCTTTATTTTTTTCTTGCTTGTTGAATTTCTTAAAGCCTTTCTTTCCTTTTGAGTTGTCATCACTCCTGTTTGGACATTTTGCTGCAAAATGCCCAACCTCACCACAGCTGAAACATATCAATAGAATTTTACCTTTGAATTTTTCCTTGCCAATTTTTAGTTTTCTCGTAAAGTAAGCATATTCTTCATCTGAAAGACCTTCTTCATCATCTCCCTTTTCCTCACACTTGCAGGTGCATGTCTTTTCAATGGAAGGTTGTTTGTCCTTATTGGTTTTCTTAGATGCAATGAATGCAGTTTCTAGATGCGAAGTACCCTCTTCTTCATTAATTCTCATTTCATATCCTATGAGAACTCCATGTAATTCCTCTTTGCTGATTTTGTCTAGATTTTCACTGTATTCTAAGACCGATACCTTTGGGTTGAATATCCCTGGTAACGTTCTAAGAATCTTTTGTATGATAGTCTTCTCGTCAACTGGCTCTCCCAATCCTTCCAGAGTATTGGTTATTTCATCAACACATTGGAAGTATGCAACAATGTTGCCATCTTATTTCATTCTGATTTTCTCAAATTTTTCTTTATAGATTTGAAGCTTTTCTTCTTTGACATTTGAGTCACCTGCATATATATTCTCAAGCTTGTCCCATACATTTTTGGTAGTTTTATAGCCCAACACCTTATGATAATCAGATTCAATAAGTTCACTGATAATAATATTCTTTGCTTTTGCATCATTTACCAAATTATTCTTACCTTGTTCATTCGCGTTTGATGTAAATCCATTTTGAACAGTGTCCCATACTTCGTAACCTTGCACTAAGAGATAGAACTCCATTCTTCCTTTCCAGAGTGCATAATTATTTTCATTGAACAGAGGTACACCATTCTTGGTATGCTCCATGACCTCCTTCCAGCTATTAAACTGATATTGAAGGAACCAAGATCTGATACCAATTGTTGGAAATAATGAGAGGGGGGTGAATCAGTATTCATTTCAATTAGAGCATTAGTTACTCTTTAATTATTATCAGTGTTTGTACAATGATAGCAGTAAAAAAAGGAACACAAATGCACACAGTTTTTAAGGTGGAAACCCTCTTTGGGACAAAAACAACCTGAATGCTTTTCTAATAATTCTTTAATATTCAACTCCAATTGAAAATAAAGCTCCAACTTCCTAGAATCTATAAAATCATTCTTCTCCAGCTCCCACTAGATGAACGCTCCAACGCTCGAGATCCTTCAGTAGTCAATTGAACGGATGCCCCAACACCCAATGAGCTACATATCACCCTAGTGCCACCATACCACCCTAAAATTTTCACAAGCTTGAACCTGTTGGTGACTTCATGCACCAGCCTAGCACTACCCTACCAACCTATAGAGGAATAAAACAAGAATGGACTCTCGTACCAGGGAAAATGGTCCACTTTACAATGATAAATAATAATGTAAAAGAAGAAGACACACTAGACCATAACCCCAACTATGATACAACCACCTAATGATGATCCTATACCTCCCGACACAACCTCTTCAATTCTTGGCAAATAGACACTTGTACAATTTTTAAATGATGCATTTACAATGACTTAGTTCAATGATACCTTTACAATGACTGTATCCAGTGCTGCCCACTTGAAGACTTCATGTGTTGAACTTTTTGTTGTTGTTTTGCACCTTGATTGTTGCTCTTGTCATGCTACCCTCTACTGCACATTTCTTTGCTTTGCTGCCCTAGAAAGTTTGGTCCTTTGCAACCCTTGACAACACATGATTTAGCTTTTTCTTGCCTTCTAGGATCTCGATTTTGAATCTGGTGTATCTCTGTTATTTCAGCTCCCCAATATGTGATTTTTGGTTATGTAGTATTAATCTGAGTCTTCTTTCCAATGCCACACATATGATCCAATTTGGGTTCTTCAAGGGAGAGCTATGCCCAATATCTAACAATGACCTAATTATGGACTATTTCAATAGAGCAAACTTGTACAACATTCCACGTGTCATTGTGTCTTCATTCGGCTCTAAAATTCATACATAGAAAACAACAGTCTGTGCACTATCTTAAACTTTCTATAGAATTCCAATCTGATACTTAGAGAGAGAGTTATGACGATTTTCCCAAGGTCACTTCTTTGATATGAAGTTAAGGATCCTGCAAAAACACTGACTTCCACAGATCATATCTCCGAAAATATTCCACACCCTGATCTGAAATTTTTACAGGAGCTTCCTCAGGATTTTGGCTTCGCCTCATAAAAATTTCAGCTTCTGAACCTTTGTAGAAAAAAATTTAGAGCACAAATTCCACGATGACCTGTTTTAGATAGCGAAATCCCTACATAAAGAGGATATGAGGATCACAATTTATAAAAATGCTTAGGTTGAGAGGGGCTTAAACAAGTGAACGTGGGAAAGATTTTAGGATCTTAAAAATTATTAATTATTGACTTTTCAATTACCCATTCCACAACCCCATGGGGTTTTAGACCACTAACTAGGGTTACAAACTTCAAACATGAATACCTATCAAACTGTGAAGAATTACGTGGTGTGCCATATATCAACGGAAACATCTCAACAAGTAGAAACCATCAAAATAATTCTTGACTCATAATATAGTAATTTGGTGGTCAAAATTATCATGAAATATTGGGGTAGCCCCTGGTGCTGCTTGGGTTGACATCAATGACAACTACTACTCAACATACCTAACCTCCCAAGTATAGTTAAGGAATTGGAGTCAACAAACTGGAAGTTTACTAACCTTCCTGATGAGTTATTGGACATCGAGAAGTTAAGAAACCACTCCCAGTACTGAAACCTTGAGCTAGAATTCCTTTCCAGTGTCTTGGGCTCCCAACCGCATGCATGACAATGCCTCCATGCGATTGAGGGCCTCCATCCACGTGCATAATTATACCAGGGTGCATTTATGACCAAGATTCCTTGGTTCAGAGGGTGCAGTCCTAGATTTTGAACCTAAATTCAAAGTCATCCTTAATCAGAAACTGAATTGTGGGCAAAAATTTGCTAAAAAAAGAAAGTGTTCATAATTGCTTGAAACCAGAATGACCGAATAGGTACCGTCTTCTTGATTCTAACGCACTTTGTTTCGCCCAAAATGGAGTCTGTATGAGAAAGTTAGAGCGTTCTAATCGCTTGGCTAAACAGGGAAATTTTGGTGATAGGGATGCTGACTAGGCATCTGTACAGGCCAGTCAGAAAAAGGAATATTACCAAAATATTACCCCCAGGTGGACCAGTGAGTTGTTGACAAATGTCATGTCTGGATTTGTTGGTGATTTGTCAGTTTTTGGTTGGATATTGGTCAGACCAATGGGGTCATGACACGTGGCAAGCCTGGAGGCCCCCACATGCCCCCCAAGGTCAAATTTCATTGAAAAGTGTTTGGAAATTTTTTATATGGTGGACGGGCGAAGGTTGGGCTCGACCCCGCGACCTCCCCCACACAAACACACAATGTTATCATTTCCACTACACTATGATTCTTACATATATAGGCATTCCGCTCATATTTATGTTTTAAACACAGTTTCGGTGGGGGAAAAGAGGGCCAGCTCCATCGGACAGGACCACGCACTGTGACCTATGGTGGAGGCCATAACCAAATGGCATATTTTAGCATCAAAACATTGGTTTTATTAACTTTAATCCATTTTTTTATACGTTAATCTGTATGTTAAATCGGATTTGGTTAAGCGTGCAATTAGCGCCTAAGATCTAGTTAAAAACAAAATTATCCATTAATTAATCTCTAGTTAAAATTAAATGTGGACTAACACTAATTGGCGGAGTCCGCCAATTTCGGCGGTGAACTCCAAATGTGGCGGAGTTAACTGGAGTTGATCCAGTTTTAGTGGAGTTTACGTAGGAGAAGCTAAAGCAGCCATAACTTTGGCATTATTCGACCAAATTAGGCTTAGAAATAGTCTATCCTAGATGATTTGGATGCTTTTAGCATGATGGTGCAGGTTGAAGAGGTGGAGGAGAATTTATGTAAGTGATTTTTCCACTTTGAAGATTGAATATGCCTAGGGCCATCAGAAGAGGAGGCCATGTCTAGTTCACCTCAATACCATTTGCAGAGCTAGAAGAGGCTACTTAGGGGTTTTTGGGTCTTCTGAATCCATTGGAACAAGTTGGGAATCCATTGGAGCACTATAGGTGCATGTAATCAGATAATTGATCATTAATCCAAATAGGACCAATACATTGAAGCAGGTGCATGGAGACGTAGCCCAAGAGGGGTGAACTCCGTTATTAGCTCTGTGTTATGTGTTTGTTGCGTATTGTATTCTATGCAATTTAATTCTTGTACATGTGATTTTAAAGCTAATTTACCTCATGAATTTCTCATAAAATAAACAAAAATTTCACACATAAGCCCTCTCATGAACTTGTTATTTGAGATGATCCTTAAGCACACTTTTATTTTATACTGATGAGGAAGCTAGCACAACAAAACTAGTTTGTCCATATTCAGATCAAGTTGGTATCATAGCATAATTTAGCTCATTTTAACCCAATTTTATTTTATATACAAGTGATGGAATTTGTTTCTAATAAGTCATTCACGACATTTGAAGAAGCTGGAAAGAGATATTGACAAGAATGGAAAGGAGGATTTCATAATTGATGTGGGTTAGGATGATACACATGATGAAGTGCAGCTAAAAGGAGTGTCATTGAAATGGTTTGGAAAGAGATGGTTATATTTCTTAACCAATTAAGGCCTTGCATTTATTTTGATGATTGATGCAAATATTGCCTTATTGATGCATTTATTCTCCAGTTGAATGCATTTATTTTCTCTTAAAAAGTATGATGCATATTTCACGAAGCAAGATGTGGAAACAGAGAATTATCTTGACTCACTTAGATGCAACAAAGATGAAAATTTGTAGTTGCAATTTGCATGTGAATGCATTTATTTTTCTCTAGCATGCATGTTGCAGGTTTACGCCAGGAAGGTGTTTGAAAGCAGAGTATGTTAACTCACTTTGTTGCAGCAAAATTTTTTCATTTCAGCCCTTTAAGTACTCATACATACCAATGGGATTCTTGTACTTGTGATTTTATTCGCGAGAGAGTTGAGCATTGTATACATGCATGAGAGTTTGTGTGTGTGAACAGTGGATTTTTTTGTAGTTTCACCATGCAACAACATGCATGAGTGATTAACTTGTGTTGGTTGATTGCTTTGTTTATCATGTATGTTTGTCAACTTGAGAATGTTGATCATTTTCACAGGCATGAGTGTCAACTTGTGTTGGTATATTGCGTGTTACATGTGCTATCACTCTGCCAGATCTGTAAGGCTGAAGAATAAATCCCAGCAAAGGTAACCACATACCAATCTTTTAGCTTGGAAGCTAGCCCTACCAAACCGGAGAGGGCTATCTCCACAAAGCCACAGCTAAGAGGGCTAGATGAATTAGGGTTTTAGGCTAGTTATGAGTACAGGGGTTTTTTTTAAATGTTATTCTGGATGAGGATTAGGTCAAAGAGGCTAGGTCAGGGAAAATAAGATTAGGGTTGAGAGATTCAATGGGGAAAGGTAGGTAGAAAACCTAACACTTAGGGTTTCAAGGTGATATGGATTAGATTGATGAGGAGCTAGAAAGAACAAGGCAAAGCATGTATTCTTTCTAAACTGAATAAAATGAACAAACTATGAATATTTTCCCAAAACAGAGCATGACAGATGTATTTTGTTTATCAACTTGAAAACCAGCATATCATATAAATGAAATGGATCATGAAACAAAGCATTCATACATAATGAGACATAATAAGAACAATGCTAAATTTCCATACCACAGGTATCCCAAAGAAATATCTGCACCCTTTTCATTAATTTCCTGCCAAATACTGATTACACTAGAGTCCTTGATCAATGCATCAACATCCAACAATGTCCAACCTCTGAAAATGAGTTAAAAAGTACAATATATAGACCTAAAACAACCTCTCCCAACCTTAGGGGTCGAATCCATGAGAGGAGGAGCAGTTCCACCAAAAACTGAGTTGAATACCTAGAATGTAGGGAGGTCAAACTGACTCATCCCTCACTTTTTGCAAACTGATTCATTATATGTCATCAAAACTTTTCACCTAATATATTTACCCTAGGTAAGTGTAAAAACACCATAATTACATTCACTTCCATCAATTACATAAGTAAAAACATGATTTCTCAAGGTGAAAATCAAAATTGCAGAGAAAACTTAGAAAAAGCAGACATTGGTCAGGTGCGCAGCGCTAATGTCAGGTGCGCCTTCCATCTTGCAGTTGAGTTTTGGATGGGTTGTAGGTATCCAAACTGAGCTCAAGATAGCTCATTGGAAATATTATCCAGTATAATTTACAAATATTTGCTTGGTTTGCATATTTGACTTTATTTTTCCTCCTAAAAAGTGATTCTCCCAAGACTGGTCAGGTGCGCAGCGCCTGCCTGAAAATGAGGGCAAAAATGTGATTTTTGAGGTTCTTTTGGCCATTTCCCCCTACCATATTGCCCAATTTTGGTGTTCCTATAGTATAATTTCATTTTTTATGCCTTCTGAATCCAATGGTGGTCTTGATTTTTCATTTGGCGGCCTTTAGAAGGTGTGTAGCGCCTAAGGTGCTGCACATAGGATAGTCAAACTGTGTAAAAAATCTGAATTTTCTGGAAATATTGACCTCCAATATGGAGAAATATCTCACTAACTGTGAGGTTTTTTCAAACATGAGAGAGGTTTTTTTCTTTGGTACGTTTCAAACAAAAACCTCCTCTATTTTCTCAAAATTGTTTTTTTTTTGCCACAATATTCTTTGCACAAAGGTGTCTCAAACAGGATTTTGCACAGGTAGAAAAATAGGTTGTGAAGATGTGAATGGATATCTCATTCTGTAATACCTGTGTAAAAAGTGAGATAGGTTTTTATACTTTGATATCTTAGGAACAAAAACCTCCTCCAATTTCCCAAATTTCATTTTTTTCCCCACAATATGTTCTTCAAAAAGGTGACCAAACGAGACATTTCTGGAAAATGTGCCTTCGAAGAGTTTTTCAAATTTTCCCAAATTTTCTTCAAATTTCCTCAAAATTGCTTCAGAATTACTTCATGGAGACCTAATATGGTATGATATGCTATCATGCATGCATCAAAGAGCAAATCCAACTTACCCTTCTCTTCCTCCTTAATTAGGGTTTATAGTTCTCGACCAATTCACAGAAATCAAAACAACCCACATGTTTGAAGCAAGTGACTGCCATGGGTGAGGCCATTAATTCTATGGTGTGGGTAGGCTCAAACCTCAGAATTATTCCTCCCTTGTGTGGCCTTATTTCTTCTTTGTCCTCCTCCTCCATGAAATCTCTATCTTCCTCCTCCATGATGTTTTTAGTCTTGAAACCCTATGGAGGAGGAAATGGGAGTGGGAGATACGTTAAGGGAGTGGGAATGGGGTAGGAAAATTTGAGGAAGTATGGGAAGGGTTTAGGGAACTTAGGGAGGTGATAGGGGATCAAAAGTTATAAGGGATTGGGAATTAGAATTTTATTACAGGGTTGATAGGGTTGCCTAGGAAATTGAGATTCCTATGACTTAGGGTTTAGGGAAAAATGAACTTGGGGACAGAAATTTAATGATATATGGATAGGAATAGGATTTATTGTGGATCGGGAATGGTAGTAGGGTCTTAGGAATAGATTTGAAGGTGTGGGAATGAAACTAGGGTTTGCAAGCTTTGAAAACTTCAAATTTCACACAAGAAACTTAACACCATGAAATTTTCACTTCAGAAATCTAAGGAGGGTGTGATGAGGCCTTACTTACTTGATAGGATGTGGAGAAACCATTTTCTGAAGTTTTGGAGCACTTGCACAAAATTTTAGAGTTTTTAGATGAAATTGGATAGGTGCGTACGTAGCACCTTTGGTCCGTGTGCAACGCCTATCTGCCAGGTGTGAAACACCACTTTCAAACCTACTTTTGGATGAATTCTCGGAGTCAAAATTGGGCACATGATAGATATTTAGAAATATATTTCTATCTAATACACAATGGATCTATCAAACACTGAAAATTATCAAGTATAGCCCCTTAAAAATCAATTCTCCGAAGACTGGTCAAAAGTGCAGAATGCGGGTGCAAAAAGCGCAGCGTGTACTTGCAGGCCACTTTTGGAGGCATTCCTAAACTCCAAATTGAGCTCATGATAGATAATTGGAAATCTCTCTCTGTCTAGTTATCATTTGACTTAACAAGCAATTAATTTGGACAATCCAACTAAGAGAAATTTTTAGTTTCCCAAGGTTACTCCAAAAGTGCAACAACTCTCTTGTAGCAACTGTGCTTTTGATATTTCTAAAAAACCATGAAAACTGTGTAAACATTGAAGTATTTTTTTGTTCCTTGGCCTATGATGGACAAAAACCTCTTTCAATTTTGTAAAATTCATCTCCATTTGGTCATAAACATACTTTGAAGCAAAATTGGCCCTATGTGTGGCAAATGATTTTTCCCTTGGAATGACTTCTTGAGAAATGATGGATACATGATGTTTATGAGTTGGAATGGCCTCATACTTGCTGATATGACCTCCCTTATTTCTAATCTGCTCATATGCCTATGATTCCACTACAAACCCTAGTTCGATTGGAGAGGAAATTAGGGTTTGGTGCTTGTGGAAAATGATGATTTTTAGGGATAGGAGTGATGGGAAGTGTTTAGGAACACTGGTGCATTTTGGAACTTTGACTAATTTGGTTGATGTAACCTTGAGTATGAAACTACCTTGGAACCATGAGAACTTATTACATTTTTATGACATAAAATTACATAGTGAAAATTAAAAATTACATCTAAAAACCAAAATTACATGTTGAAACAAGAAATTTTCTTTACAAATCATCTTCATATGGTGAAGAGATGTTATTGGATTTCCCTTTAATATTCGGTCTTATGCAGTAGAGATGAAGTTTCATTAGACCTTGGAAACCCGAATTACCTAATGAAACCTTGAAAAACCATAAAAGACCTAATGAGACCTTGAAAGAATGAATTTCAAGATGACATGACTGATATTGACTTTATAGATAGTGTACAGTCAACAAGGTCTGAAATTATGCCAGCAAGTACTCAAATTTGAGGAAGAGTGATGTTTTTGGACTTGGGCTACCATCACTGATTAAGTTTTTGCCTGAACTAGTGGAATGATAAAAAAAATTGAGTGGGACCCTTAAAATGATATGAAAATATGATTTTTGATCACTGATGGTAGGATGCAAATACTGACACTAACAATATGCATGTCATAACGACTTGGAAGAGTTTATTTTGTCTCCAAATATGAAAGGGAGATGCTGACGATTTGTTTCATGAGACGTGAAATTCTTGTTGCTTTGGGAAAAGAATTGTCATGTGTTGTACATGATTTTGTTTGAATTAAGAGTCAATGGTTTGAAGATACATGTTTTTTCGACTTGTATTTGGTCGATGGGTTTGTACACCAAGATGTACAAATGTATGGTGATGTTCACAGGATGTGACATTTGTTGCTTTGAAGGAGAAAAATGATGAGTTCTTCAAGTTGTATTTCTTGCATGATATGTTTTTCAAGTTAATGGTTTTTCTTGTGACAAGATGTCTTGAGATTTTGGAAGGTCCACTCTTGAGCGAGAGGCTCATGATTAGCCTTCATTCTTAAATCATGGCATGAACATCATGTCAATATTGGAGGATGATGGAATCAAGAAGTGGAAAGTGGACAAGATGCCAAAAAAAATTGTAGCCAAAACAACATACATTGTAGACCATTTGATTTGTTGACGCCAAGAAGCGAAAGAGATGGCGAATATATTCTTCCAAATGTGGAATTTGGAACCATGGAGGTAAAAAAAATGGTCATTTTTTTATTGTGATTACTGATATTGGAACTCATTGTTGTAGTTCACTCAGATGTGCTTAACTTGGAAAAGTGATTTCCAAGGAGAAGCTTGCATCGAATGCATGTGTGCGCAAAGGAGGAACAAGATTCTCAGTGGGAAGGCCATCAGTCAGCTTTCCAAGCACCGAGGGATTGCTTTGGCACAACAAGGTGTTTAATCAGCCAACAAGCAGCGAGCAAGTGTTGGGTTGGGTCAACAGCGAAAGGAGGACATTGGTTGAAGTGCCAAGCCATTTGCAAGGCAAGGCATGTCAGTGGACCAGAGTGGTTGTCATGGAGATTTTTCCAAGTAGAATCAAGTTGATAGAAAATTGGAAAGGAGAATAGCATTAAACTCTCATCAGATAACAAACTCTTGTGGGTCCAAAAGCCTATTAGTGGGAATGAATGATCAAAAACTGAATTTGGGGGGGGGGGGGGGGGAGATTTTCTAAAAAATGAAATTGTTCATAATCGCTCGAAACTAGAACGACCAGATAGGTCTCGTCTTCGTGATTCTTGCGCACATAGTTTCGCTCAAAACGAAGTCCGTATGAGAAAGTTAGAGAGTTCTGATCGCTTAGCTAAACAGATAAATTTTGGTGACAGGGATGATGACTTGGCATCCGTACAATCAAGTCAACAAAAATAATATTCCAAGGAATATTCCTTAAAATATAATGAATATTCCCCTAGGTGGACCAGTGATTTGTTGACAAATGTCATGTCCGGATTGGTTGGTGATTTGTCATTTTTTGGTTGGATATTGGTCAGACCAATGGGGTCATGAGACGTGGCTATCCTGGAGGCCGCCACATGCCCCCCAAGGTCGAATTTCATTGCGAAGTGTTGGGATTTTTTTTTTTTTATATTTTGGACTGGTGGAGGTCAGGCTCGACCCCGCGACCTCCCCCACACAAACACACAACGTTACCATTTTTGCTACACCATGACTCTTACATATATATGCATTATGCTCATATTTATGTTTTAAACACAGTTCTGACAGGAAAAAAGAGGGCCAGCCCCATCACACAGGACCACGCATTGCGACCTATGGTGGAGGCCAAAACCAAATGGTGGATTTTAGCATTAAACACGCGTTTTATTAACCTTAATCCATTTGTTTATGCGTTAATCCGTATGTTAAATCGGATTTGGTTAAGCATGCAATTAGCACCTAAGCTCTAGTTAAAACAAGCTTATCCATTAATTAATCTCCAGTTAAACTTAAATTCGGATTAACACTAATTGGCGGAGTCCGCCAATTTTGGCGGGGAACTCTAAATGTGGAGGAGTTAACTGGAGTTGCTCCAATTTTAGTGGAGTTTTCCTAGGAGAAACTGAAGAGGCCATAAATTTGGCATTATTCTACCAAATTAAGCTCATAAATAGTCTATCCTTGATGATTTGGATGCTCTGAGAATGATGGTGGAGGTTGCAGAGGTAGAGGAGAACTTTGTAAGTGACTTTTCCACTTTGAATATTAAATATACCGAGGGCCACCAGGAGAGGAAGCCATGTCTAGTTCACCTTAAGACCATTTGCAGATCCAGAAGAGGCTACTTAGGGGTTTTTGGGTCTTCTGAATCCATTGGAGGAGGTTGGGAATCCATTGGAGCACTGTAGGTACATGTAATCATAGAATTTACCATTAATCCAAAGATGGCCAAGCCATTGAAGCAGGTCCATTGAGATGTAGCCCAGGAGGGGTGAACTTTGTTATCAGCTCTGTGTTATGTGTTTTTTTGTATTGTATTCTCTGCAATTTACTTGTTGTATATGTGATTTTAAAGCTAATTTACCTCATAAATTGCCCATAAAAGACACATAAACCCTCTCATGAACTTGTTATTTGACACGATCCTTAAGCGCACTTTTATTCTATACTAATGAGGAAGCTAGCACAACAAAACTAGTTTTTCCATATTCCTATCAATCCTTCAGACCACTGCACAAAACTTAATGAGACTTTCCATAATGATAAATGACGTCAGGACAAAACCATCCATACCAAACTTGATCAAATACTTGACCTAACCAGGCCTAACCATGACAGTCATTTCGACAAACATATTGAGAACATGTAATATACAGGTCATGAATGCATATCTAAACATAGGGGCCCAATACTTATTTCAGAATCATCAAGAAGGTATAATGCCCTCTCATAATAGTTGCAATAACATTTGTTAACTCATGCATTCATTAACCATTCATAAACAAATCAAAACATGCCAAGAGCCATAGCTAGAACCTATTATGGAACCATGCTTAAACCAACATATGTCCAGAATAATAACCATGATGGAACAACCATCAAAGCCACACAATAACAAGTACAAGTACTCATGAAATACAATAGGAAAAAGAGCTCTTATTAACACATGAAAAATCCAACCAAGTCAGGGACTTCCACATACCAGCTGACCATAGATTGGGTTGAACCAAATATTTATTTCAGCCAATCACCCCCGTTCCATAATCCAAGCATGAATGTGGGACTCAAGAAAAAAAAACCAAGGCTTCCAAGAGATTAAGCCACCTCCACCCTCATGCTCTGACGATCCTACCAAAACTGATCAAGAGATCACATAAGAAAACCAATACATAAACAACTAGGGCTTCCCATAGATTAAACCACCTCCACCCTTAGGCTACCGTGATCCCGCCAAAACCAGTCAAGAGATCACTAGGCCCAAAACAAGCTTGGATGCATTAGAATTTATTCACCATTAACTTGAGGAATTTTCTTGTCTCAACCCACCTATTGAGGGCTTATCGAAGATTAAACCACCTCCACCCCAAACCCCTGGGAATTTTCCTGAGACCACCTCACCCAGTTCCAAAACCATCGAAAAATCCAAAGCTCAACCAAATAAAATAACCCCATCACACCATGGCTATTCATAAATAACAAGGTAAGGCTGAAACCATTGTCACACCCAGAAAAATCCATGCCAATGACAACAAGATAACCCAATACACGCACGTACCATGCATTCACAAACCAGCTAGGAAATCACATATGCAACCTATTACCTGCAAGCCTTCCTACTGAAGCTGCTTGATCCAACTTTTCCTTGCTTGTCCCTTACTTTTCTTTGCTTCGTTTTTATTCCTTTCTCCATTGTTAAAGTGCTCCAAGAATTCTCTAAGTGTGCAAGAGTATGAGATAATAGAGAGAGCTCCAAAATTGAACTGACCAAAGGTTATGAATTGATCCTCATAAGCCTTTTTATCATTGAGGCCTATATTTTTCTTCAATTTCCTATATTTTCCCTTCACTTTTCCTCTCATGCAAACCTGTGATCTTTCATCTCCCTTTTATCCTATTTTCATTTATTTTCATATATAAAATACCAATTAATGCCTCTTTACCTTTCTAAGGACTTTTCTAATGCCTTTTCCAATTTCCTTAGCCATAATAAACCAAAATGAACACCCACTAAGATGTTTTTCCCAACATTCATTTTGGAATATGTATCTTGTGACCTTGGTCTTATTTTTCCTTTATTGACATTATTACATGAACTTTTAACTTGGAGTTGTTACACTAATGATGTAGATGCAAGAGTACCATTGTTGTTTGGAGGGGTTACAACACTTCTTTATGGTCAAAGGATTGTTATTTTGGCCTCTTTGATTGCTTTCTAGTTTAATATTAACCTATAGTGCGATTTGTAGGCCTAACCAATTGTTTGAATGCTTTAATTCATCAAAGGAGGGTAAAATCCACTTGTTTCAAGCCTAAAACATAGCCTCCCCTCATTGTTGGTGCATTCAAGGCTAAAGGCAAGCCTATATTGGCCTCTAGTCCTTCTGTTGTGAGAATTTAACAGTTGAATATGAAGCATTTCTAGGGCTTAGAATCCCCATCTTGGCAAGTGTTTTAGTCATTTTGTGGCTTGGAATTTTGTCACTGAAAATTTGGTCCATCGAATCACTTCTCTAGCCCCAGCTATAGGCTTAGAGGCCTCTCCAACCTTGACCGCAAGCAATTTGAAGGTTCTTTCTATCTCTGCATGTTAATATAGGGTAACGTTGTGGATTGTAGGAGAAATGTTGCCATTTTGAAAGGTTTTCATTACTAATTCATGGTCAAACATTAATATTTGAAGCACTGCACTTGATATATCAGTGGTTGAAGAGAGCCCACAAGGCTTTGTAGCCTTGTTTCCTCTCCCACAATCACTTATCGCAAACTGTCAAAATTAATCAAATTTGAAGCATTGAAATCAGAAGTCAAATACAAGAGAAACTAATAATAAAGGGCCTAAAGCAATGAAAATTAATTGCACACCAATATACAAAGAGTTTGATTTTTCTCCTAACCTTTATCTTGCATAGTTATGAGCTTCTTAGTGATAGTTCTTGCTTGACAGTGGGCTTATATTTCTTGACAGTGAGGTCTCTTAGGGTTTGGAGCTTTTCTTTTGTCTCTAAAGTGGATTTGTAGTCATCTCATGAATTATTGTGGCTAGAGGTATAATATATTGGCAGATGTATTAATTTTTCTCTTGTAATATTGAGGATAGCCTCTTTTTTTCTGGTTAGATACTAACCATCTTATTTTAGTTGCATTTCATGGTTAGATTGCATCAAAATCACTGTTAGAAAACTCGTATATTGGTTAATTGTGTATAATTGTTACGTTAACTAAGTAAATAATGTCCTAACAAGCACATAGCTAATATAAAATAATACCATTCTCTATTTCCATTTGAGCTTCATTGATTGTTGCGGTCTCTATATTGAAGCACCTTGGCAGCTTGTATTTCATATCATTGATTTTATGGAAATATTTAATTTTCATCTGTCATACCATTGAAATACAAGATTTATTCATTTTGTAGGCCATGTTTCACATCGCTCATATTTGATATTCTGTCATCCCATTGTACTAACATTTCCTTGCAGCATTACTTGTCTTGTGGCTTGAAATATCTTTCATCATTGAGCAAGTTATTTAATCTATTTGGGAATTGTCATTAAGGCACTGGTCTCTTATTTTTTCATCTTGAGTGTTGTATTAATATAATCAAACATATATCTCGCATTTCTCAACTTAATAATTCAAATTTCCTCCTAATCCTTTCAAGTTACCAAGATAAGCAGATACATCTCCTAGACTTGTTGTTCTCCACAAGTCACCTCATTTGATTTCCACATTTAGGGACTACCCCCCTTAGCTTGCCTAGGAGATAGCTTAAAAGGAGAGAGTAGGGATCAGAGTGAAAACCCATACTCTAAGGGTTGCACCTTACAAAGTGTTACCTAGTGGGGTTTGAAACATCTCCCACACGAGGGTGTATACCTCAGGCGACAACAAGTCCAATGGTTACAATCTTTAGGGATGATAGCTTTTAATTTTCAAGAACTTTTCTTGAAATTGTTTTGGGAAGTAAAATAATTTGAATTAAGGGGCATTTCAAAGATTCTTGGTAATATAATCACCTCTAATGGCATGACAAAGCATTTGAAGAAGTAACAATGAGGTGTAATTGCACAATTATGCTCACTATATGTTCAAACATCTAACTCATATATTTCTCCAAATCTCAAAAGAGTCTTTGATAAACATTCAAAGGTATTTGAGACTTCCAAAGGTCTCTCACCTAATCATGACCATGATCATGTTATTCACTTGATTCCAGAACATGTTCCTCTAAACATTAGACCTTTAAAATATACCTATGCACATAAGAGTGAAATTGAACGTATGGTTGCAAAAATGCTAGAGGAATGTATAATTAAACCTAGCCAAAGGTCTTTCTCTTCTCCAGTAGTATTGGTGCACAATAAGGATGGATCATGGCATATGTCCATGGATTATAGAGAGATACACAAGCTCATTATTAAAGATAAATTTCTCATTCATGTCATTGATGAATTTTTGGATGAATTACATGGAGAAAATTACTTCATCAAGTTGGATCTTCATTTAGGATATCATCAAAATGTAATGAAGACATAAGGCATTTTGAAAACAATATTCATAACTCATGAAGGTCATTATGAATTTTTGGTCATGCCTTTTGGTCTTACTAATGCACCTTCCACATTTCAAGGTTTGATGAATTTCACTTTCAAACCCTTTCTTAGAAAATTTGTGATAGTCTTTTTGGATGATATATTAATATACAACAAATCTTGGAAAGATCGTATTCAATATGTTGATAGGGTGATCAAACTATTGGAGGAGAAATAATTGTATGTGAAACCATCCAAATGTTTATTTGGGTATGGGAGGAGGAATATTTGCGTCATATTGCATATCATGATGGTGTTAAGGTGAACCCAAAGAAAATTAAAGCCATCAAGGAATGGAAAATCCCCACAACCTTAACGCATATTTGAGGACTCTGTCAATCGCAAGTTTGTTAATAATTATGGGCAAATAGCAACACCTTTAACAACATTACCAAAAAATAATGCATTTTCTTAGACTCCATAAGCAATTAAGGCCTTTGAAAATATTAAACAAGCAATGTTTCGAGCTCCAATATTAGCTACACTAGACTTCGCAAAAATCTTTATTATGGAATGTGATGACTCGAGAAATGACATTGGTGTTGTTTTAATGCAATAAGGAAGACTCATTATCTTTGAAAGTTGTACAATATAGGGAAATAATTTACACAAACCTATTTATGAGAAGGAAATGTTGGGAATACTACATGCCCTAAAGCAATGGCACCCTTACCTAATGGGACACTTCAAGGTAAACATAAATCATGATAGTGTTAAATACTTCTTGGAACAAGTATTATCTTTAGAAGAGCAACAAAAATGGGTCAAAAAGATGTTGGGTTATTACTTTCTAATCATCTACAAAAAAGTGAAACAAAATGTTGTTGCACATACACTCTCAATAAAGGATGAGGATGTGGAGGAATTGCTCTGTGCCATTTCTATTATCCAACCTAATTGGATAACTAAAGGAAGGGATGAATTGATGAATGACAAAGAGGTGTGGACACTCTTTCAAAATTTGCAACAAGATCCCAATGCATCTGACACATTTATCTGGAAGAATGATTCATCGTGGTACAAATATCACTTATGTATATGTAAGAACTCTCGACTCAAACAAAAGCTTATTTTGGAATTGCACACCACTCCTATAGGAGGGCACTCGAGATTTTAAAATACTTACCATAAGGTCAAGAAGGATTTTTTTGGGGATGGCCTAAAATCTAATATTCAGAAGTATGTGGCAGAATGTTTAGTTTGCCAACAAAATTAATTCAAGACAATTAAAACCTTAGGTATTTTACAACCATTATCCATTCCAAGTCAGCGTTGGGAGGAGGTCTTAATGGATTTTATCACAGCCACCCAAGTCCAGAGGAAACAGTGTCGTCATGGTGTTAGTTGATATACTTACCAAGTATGCACACTTTTGTGCACTATCTCATCCTTTCAAATCCAATACAATCGCTATTGCATTCGTGGAGACAGTTCAAAAGCTACATGGAAATCAAAAGATTATTGTAAGTGAGAGAGATCCCATTTTCACTATAAATTTTTGGAAAGAATTATTTTCTTGTCTCAGTACTTAATTGGCTCACAGCTCATATTATCATCCTCAATCCAATGGACAAACTAAGATAATACACAAATTTTTGGAAGGATATCTTAATTGCTTTGTATATAATAAATAAACATAATTGGTCGAGTGGTTTCCTCCAGCATAATGGTGGTATAACACTTCCTTCCAGAGTATCTCATTAAGTGGAAGAAATTACCCACTAAATATTCCACATTGGAGGATGAGTATTTTATATAGAAGCATCCAAAACTACTCAGCCATTAGGGAAACCACTTTTTTGAAGGAGAGGGACCAATTAAGTCCCTATAATACTAGTGCAGCCCCTATATTGTTATTATTGTGCCCCATAGAATCCCACTATTGTTATTGTTGTGTCCTTACATTATTATTGTTGTGTAGGCCTTAATTATATTTTTACCCTTTAGACTCCTATATATACCAAGGAGGTCTTGTCATTTGAATCATCTAAGAATTATTCATTGTATTTTTTTATAAAAGGAGGTTTCTCCCTTGAAGTGAGTGTAATTATTTGTTTCTTGTAATTTTTAACCCTCAATACCAAGGACTCTACTTCCTTTTGAATTCACTAGTTTGAAATATGCACGGGTAGGGAGATACTTCAACCCTAACCTCCTAGCCACATCTTCCTTCATGAAGTTGTGAGGCACTCCACTATCCAACATATCCAATCGACCACGGAGGAGGTTGTGTGGAGAATGGTTGTGGCGTGTGCAAGCAACACAAAGGTGTTCTATGGGCCACGTAGAACATCGTGCCATCATAATTCTGGAACTTTGAGGAGGGGGATGGAACGTTGATTATGAATCCACCACCCCCTCCCACCCCCTTGTGATGTCACTGGGGGAGGGAAGGTTCACATTTGATATTGGCCATTAGATAACCCTACATCATAACCTCCATCAAACATGAGGGGCAAAACCTCGAGTTGAAACTTTAATTTGGACCCCCCCCTTGTGACGTTAGCGGGGGGGGGAGTTCACATTGAATCTTGATCGTCCATTTTTTGATGTGTCTCTACCGTTGGATATTAGTGACCTTACAACAGCGCGGAGTTGGAACCATGACACAGGAGATGGAATCCCCCATGCTCGTCGAGTTATGATGAGCATGTTAACGCACCAACAGGTTGAGACCCAATGGTGATAACAACTATTAGATGAAGTGGATATGGATTGTCAGATATTTCGGGGGTGCATCTTTGCGATATGGACTGTTAGATATGTCGGGGGTGCATCTTTGCGATATGGAATGTCAGATATTTCAAGGGTGCATCATTGCGATTTGGACTGTCAGATATGTCGAGGGTGCATCTTTGTGATATGGACTGTCAAATATGTCGGGGGTGCATCTTTGTGTTAACCCCCAAAGAGAGAGAGAGAGAGAGATAGGGTCTTGCGGGGGTATGTGGGACCCATCGTATGTCTTAAATGTAAGTTATAAGGTGTAGCGCAGAGGTCAGATTGGTAGGCCCCCGCACACTTTGTGATTTATATAAAAAAAAATGTTATATGGCATAGACCAAGGTTCGAACCGCCGGCCCTGGGCTCCACACTTATATTTCCATATGAGAGAGAGACAGAGAGAGAACTTTAATGCATAGGCATTTATATAGTTTTAAAAATTAACATATTTTAGGCCTATGGTCAGAGAAAGAAGTTAGCATGTTGGCCACTTGGAGTAAGAGGCCAGAAAGCCAGTTTACTTCCAATAAGGAACTAGGGAAAACCTGAAGAAGAGAAAAGAGAGAATCACAATGAATAGGGAAAACAAAGGGCGTATGATCAAATACATTTATCTTTAGCATAAAAATTAGTTATAGGTTGTGAAATACAATTACAAGCTTTAGAAAAGGAGGCAAAATTGAAATTTTCTGTGCATGGAGAAATTGAAGAAAAATACCTAAACTTTCGAAGGTCGTAGTTTACAACCCATAAATCAGAATTGGGCATATAACCGGTCATTGGAAAGATAATTTTGGGAAAATTGTATTTGTACAACCAGAAATTCGAATTGAAGGTTAATTTTCTAGAAAAATTGGAAGAAAAGCTACAAGTGTCTTCACATGTAAAAATGGCATAACAAGCTGCAATATTTCAAAGGTCATATCTTCCAACTCGGGTTTGGAATAATGCAAGTAGAGTGTTAATGAAAATATACTGATGAGGAGCATGGTCTAGTATATTTAGAATAAAAAATTCAAAGAGAAATTGGGTGAGAAATTGTAGAGAAATCTATATGTGAAATTGTAGGAAAAATTCCATAATGGCATATAGGAGTCCCTATATTGCTCAAGAGTCGTACAGTGAGGAAGAAGAGGCCAAAGTTGAAAATGTCAACCTATGAAATGATAATATTTAATTTAATGGTCATGGAGAAAGAATACCTAAAAAAATATACCTTGAAGAGACAATGAAAACTCTTTAGATGGAAGTGCTCTACGATAAAGCTGATAATGTGAAGCTTATGAGGAAATAACAACTAATAAATAAACAAATTTTACAGAGCTTGAACAATATCTAGAGGGAATTGGACCAACAAAATGGGTCTAGGTTAGCTTATGAGCAGAGTGCAGGGTTTAAAGAGAAAGGTTTTGGAAGTTCAAGCCACTACAAGAGTGTTTCTTATAGACATTATCACTGGACTAGGAAAGCAAGTACAAGGGCTTATTATACTACAAGATTTGACAATAGCCTTAGTGTGTCACCACTTATTAAAACTAGAAGAAGAACTGGAAAGGAGATTATACAAGGGGAGCTAAGGAAAATTAACCCCCCCACCATTAATGGGGAAATAAAGAAAGGGGAAGAAGTAGATATTTGGTTCTTGGATGAGGAAATATCTTCAGTTGTTAAACTATTCTTCAAATCTAGAGGCCAAAATTTCCATATATCACTTGAAGGGAAAGGAAAATCTCTAGCGGGAGCAACTTAAGGTGACCAAGCATTTGGATGAAAGATGAATTACCTGGAGGAAATTCAAATAGTATTTCCAGAGGAAGTATTTATTTGTACGCTATTTTGAGTGAAAAATGCAGGAATTTTTCGAGTTACAATTTGGACATATGACCATGGAAGAGTAGGGTTGGAAATTCACTTAGCTACTAAGGTAAGTTAAGTTTATTATGGACGAAAAAGTCAAAATATAGAGGTATATCAATGTATTACCCTCTTTTTATGGTGATAAACTGAAGTATGATGAGCTGAAAACTCTTAAGGAATCTATGAGAAAAGAGGAACAGTTGTATGAACAAAGAAAAAATAAATCAGTCCTACAGAAAACTAGGAGACAAGAATAAGCATTGTACATAGCAGAGGAAAAAGGGTTTCAAACCCTTTCCATTTAAGATTAATCCTTAGAAAAACCAGTAGGTTGCATCATCGTCTAATTAGGCACAAGAGCGAGATTTTGCTGACAAGAAGCTTCAATTCCCACCCATCAAATGTTGGGGTTGTAAAGGGGACCACGGGTATCAAGATTGTCCTCGTAAGGAAAATAAGATGAGGATTGTACACAACATGTAAGCAACAACTACTATTGAATATGTGGGCAGGGGCATGCCCAAAATTTATGCAGCTTTGGATAATCAATATGTAGAACAATGTGCATAGACGATAGAGGTTCAAGGTAAGCTTAATAATCAACACATTATTATATTATTTGATTATGGAGTCTGCCATAGTTATATTAATTTGAATATGGTTGAAAATTTTAATTTAAAGAAATTTAAACATTCCAAACCTTGGTTAGTACAACTAGCTACATGTATGAAGAGAAAAGTTACTAAATTGGCTAGAGAATGCCCAATTGAGATGAATGATATGAGAAAAACAATTGACTTTAATGTAATTTCACTGGGTACATATGATTTCTCGATTCACATGTATTAGTTGGAGGAGCACCAGGCAATACTTGATTGCTACAATAAGTCTTTTAATTGTATTAATGAAAAGGGACAACATAAGCAGTTCCAAGGGATCCCCGGGCTAATATCAATCAGAGAGATATCAATTATGAAATTGAAAATGAATTATAGGAAAGGATGTCAAATCCTTGCAGTTCATATGGAGGAAACAAAGGTGGACCAACAATTTAATTTAGAGATATCAGGATTACCTCTAAAGAGGGATATCAATTTTTCTATTGATCTAGTGTTAGGACCAATTCCAGTGACTAAGACACCATATAGAATCAATACTCTTGAACTTAAAGAATCGCATATGCAATTGGAGGAATTGTTGAAGAAATGTTATATACACCCCAGTGTTTCATCGTGGGGTGCACCAATTCTATTTGTTAAGAAGAAATATAAAACTCTACAAGTGTGTATTTTTTTTTGGCAATTGAACAAGGTCACCATAAAAAACAAGTATCCATTGCCATTGGTGATCTCTTCAATCAATTTTGTAGGACAAAGATATTTTCCAAAATTGGTTTAAGATTCAGGTATCACCAGTTTCATACCAAAAAAGAGGATATATATAAAACAACATTCATAACACATTATGGGATCTGTGTGTTCATATTGGTGCCTTTTGGTTTATCCAATGCACTGAGAGTTTTTATGTGTCTAATGAATGGAGTTTTCGGGGACTATCTAGACAAATTTGTTATTATTTTTCTTGATGATATTCTTGTGTACTCAAAAATTGAAGAAGAGCATCAACAACATTTGAGATTAGTGCTACAGGTACTCACAGACCATCAACTATATGCCAAGCTAAGTAAATGCTCTTTTTATCAGAAACAGATCCATTATTTGGGTCACATCATTTCAGAAGAGGGGATAGTTGTGGATCTAGAGAAACGTAAGGCCATCAGTGAATGGCCAACATTGAAGAACGTTACAGAAGTATGATATTTAATGGGCTTATATAGGTATTATAGGAGATTCCTTGAAGGCTTCTCTAAACAACACACCCCATTGCATCTTTGAAGAAAAAGGGTGTGAAATTTTAATGGACACCTGAGTGTGAAACAAACTTTCAATAGTTAAAACCTTTATTAACCAAAGCTCCGATATTAAATATTATTGACCTGAATGCAAATTTTTTGGTATGCATTGATGCATGCAAAGAGGGCTTGGGTGAAGTGCTCATGCAAAATGAATAGGTAATTTGTTACGAATCTATAAAATTAAAGGAGCATGAGAAAAAATATGTTTCCCATGACGTGGAGCTTACAAATATTGTCAACACACTTAAAATGTGGAGCCACTGTCATATGGGCCGTAAATTCAAACTACAAATTGATCATGTGGGTTGCGGTATTTATTTAAAAAACCAAACTTGAATGCACGACAAGTGAAATGGCTGGAATTGCTAGAAAAAATCAACTTTGAAATAAAAATAAATTAAGGGAAAAAATATCCAGTGGTTGATGCCCTCAGTTGGAGAGTGCATGTTATGCATGCCACGATAATTAACAATTATGAAATAGATTTTATGAGTAGGATTGTACAAGTTGGATAATTAGACCAACAATATATGCAAATCAAGAATAATTTACAGCAAGGTACATCATATCCAAAATATAAAGATTATGAAATGGGCCTGGAATATTTTCTTTTATATAAAGGTATAATTTACGTTCCAAATGTGCCAATTGTGAAAGAAATAATCTTACAAAAAATGCACTGGGTGTAGATTTTAACCCTTTACATAAGTGATATGCAAACGAACTCTTAAAACAAAAAATAAACAATAGCGAGAGCATAAAACATAAAACAGATATACACAGATATTTTCTCCTTGATCCCAAAACCATGACTACCATCTTGATTTTTCATTATGTTCCTTTCAATCTATATGTGTGTGTGTGTGTGTGTGTGTTGAAGCATTCATAAACCCCAATCCATTAACCATGGATTAGAATATAACCGTAGTGCCCTTGAACGGATCTACAAAATACTATGGACAGAAAACCATCATGCCCAAAACCATGTGCAAAACCCATGCACAAAACCATAGGTAGGTATGCCCACCTAATATAGGGTCCAAAAATAAATTCCTTGGGCAGCGGAATGGAGGTTGTTGCCCCCTGACTAGGTACCGTGTGGTGGTCACCCTGGGTACCATAAAACTTTGACAGTAATTAAGAATCAATTTTATTGCTCAAGTTTAAAAAGGGAAGTGGCTAATTATACATTCAGGTGTTTGGAATGCTAGCAAGTGAAGATCGAACATAAACACCCAACTAGTTTGCTTCAACCAATTCCCATTCCTGAGTGGAAACGAGAGGTAGTATGAGTTGATTTTATTACCAATTTGCACATAATGACAAGAGTGTGTGATTCAATAATGGTGGTAGTGGAAAAGCTTACAAAGTCTGCTCATTTTATTCTGGTAAAATCAATGGATAAAGCTACAAATATTGCATACATTTACATGTGGGAAATTTTTAGGGTCCACGGAGTGCCTAAGGCAATAATTTCAAATAAAGATCCAAAATTCACATCCAACTTTTGTTTCAATTTATTTAAAGGATTGGGTATCAGTTTAAATTTTAGCACAACGTATCATCCAGAGTCTGATGGGAAAACATAATGGGTTAATCAAATAATTAAAGATATGTTATAGATGTACGTGATGGATAAACCATCCAAATGAGAGGACTACCTTCATTTGGAAGAATTTCCATATAATAACGGGTACTAGGCATCATTAAAAATGAGCTAGTTTGAGGCTTTATATGGTAGAAAATGTAATACTCTTGTGTGTTGGAGTAACCCAATGGACATAATCATGGTTGCTCCAGATTTTCTTAACGACATGGAGGAGAAAATGGTTAAAATTAAACCGAATTTGAAAGATTCCCAAGATAGACAGAACCATTATGTAGACAAGAACAAGGCAAGCAGGGAATTTAAATTCATGAAGCAAATATTTATAAAAGTAAAAGAAAAGAAGAGCTCAATAAAACTTGGTAATTGTGCCAAGTTGGCAGCCAAATATTATGGGCCATTTGAGAACTTGGAGAGGATTGACCTTGTTGCATATAGGCTTGCATTGCTAGCATATTTGCATATTCATGATATCTTTCATGTTTCATTGGTCAAAAAATATGCCCCTTGCACTAATCATGTTATTGATTGGAAAATGATTCAGGTGGAATCCAAGGGAGACTTCTAGGTCCAGGCGACGCGGATTCTAGACAACAAAATCAAAGTGCTCTAGAATTGAGCCATAGGCATGGTAAAGGTGCAATGGGCCATGCTTGATCTTGAGGATGTGACTAGGGAGCAAGAAAATTTCATGAGGGGAGAATACCCTCACCTTTTTTACTGACATATTTTATATATTTGTATATACGATGCATTAATGATAATGCATAAAATAAAGGGGGTGGGGTGGGTGGTGAATGTAATACCCCTACTTGTTTTGTTCATGTAAATATATGTACTCTATTTATTAGGTTGGTGAGGCGAGAAATAATTTTGGCTATTAGGCTGGTGAGGCGGGAAATAATTCTAACTATTAGGTTGGTGAGCCGAATGATATATTATGCAGTCTACATGCCCATGTAGTGCATTAGATTTTGGTTAGGTGGCCAGGGAAGCCGCGTTATAAATATTGTAATTTTTGTACATATCTATATAAATTGATAAAATATGGCTAGTTGGGAAACCCACTCCATGGAAAAGAGTACAGGTAACAAAAATTCAAAGAAAAAAGACAACAGTTGGGTTTGGTGGAAAAGTGCATTATGGGGGCCAACTAGGGCCATGCATTTAAAGAGGGATGATGGATTTTTTCCAAGGGGGAGTTGATTCATTATTTAATAAAAAATTTAGGAAATTGAGTCTAGTAATTTATGGCCAGTGAGTGTAGGGGTTGGACTGTGGAACTGGTCGGGGTGTGATTATTAAATTAATTGTTCCAAATGGATGCATCTAGTTTTTATGTGAGGTCCAAAGCATGTGATATCCCTCAAATTAATATTTCATTGTAATTAAATGTGCATAAGTTTAATTTTGGTTTATTATGCTTCATTAAAATACATACAAACATTTAATCATCAATGATTTTGTTTATGATAAATGTTTGTAACATTGTTGATTATAAAGTTGTAATTATGTTTCTTTTTATTTTATAAATAAAGACAAAACTAGGAAATTAATGGCCAAGTACACATGGTTGAAAGAGGGAAAAGGCTAGAATTTAATTATTAGAAGTTATTATTTATACATCAACAATTCCTAGGCATCTAATCTGGGTGATTATATTTTATTCTAAAATTATGATATTGGCCATTTAAATGTTCCTAGAAGACAGAGAGTTGTTTTCATAAGTGGGCAACAAGAGATAATTAATGAGCAGTTAACTACCTGTCACTTGTTGGTGAGGTGGAGGAATTTAATAACAACCCAAAGAGTGGTAGATGGATATTATCTCTATAATTTTACTGGCTTTTGTCTCACAATTTTGGAGAGCAGAATTTGGATAGATTGAAGAGAAGCAGTAAGTAACAAGTTGAAGAGGAATTACAGGCCTATTTTTTTCTCGGGGGGACTAGCAGATGCTTTGTCAAGGTTGGGAGAAGTCAAATAATTGACTCTTAATTTCCCAAGAAATATATTCAATTTAGTGCTTCTAACTCTTGTATTTTATCATTAGCATTCAAATTAATAATGTTCATTTGTTTTCTGTATAGTTTTATATTTTCTCAGTTAGAATGAGGAATGGAAAAGTAGAATTAATAGATTGTTAAGACTGAGCACTGGGTACCTTTATGTCTTTTTTTTTTTAAATGAGATTTTTTTAAGCAACCATATTTATATTATATTAACACAGGAAAAATACATATTCTACAGTCTTGAGAGCATGGGGGGACTGAGCCTCTCACCCATCTAAAACCTCTACCCCTGTGCGGGGAAACCAGAGAAGAGTCCCAAAAATTCTCTGCCCCTAAAAGGGGAAAATAAAGACATAAGTTTTGTTGGTCATGCTTACATCTTGTGAAGAGTTAACAAAAACAAAATTGAGAACCTTGTGACTCTATTCCAATTGCTTGAAAATCAAATAAAAGCACCAAAATTGGCTGACATGAAATACTCCATGGAGTCTGGGGAGCTAAATCCTGCCTATGGAGGGGCCACACTAGAGGGGGCGTTCATCTGTTGTAGGGGGAGGCGAAGCACAAGAGGGAGACGGAGGAACCGCAGGAGCATGGGTGATAGGGGCAAAGACGAGCGCATATGAGGAGAATTCGAATGTGAGGGAGCAGGAGAGGAGGGAGATGGCATATTCGGCGCAAAATCAATTTTTAAGTCCCTAGCCAACAGCTTAAGGGAGGAGGAGGGGTGGATGTGATAGGTTGAGAGCTCAACAATCCACCCTATTTCTTTCGATTTATCCTGCTCCCTTTCCTTAAGCCTGCTATGATGCCAACAAATGATGCCTTATATGGGTGGGTATGCCATAATCAAACTGAGCAGTTACTGTGGAATTTTAAAAGGTGGTGGAGGAACATCCATGACCCCTCCCTTTGTTGTGGCGACGACCATGACCCATTCCCTGATTCATGGTGAGGTTGCAGAGGTCAAAGGAGGAAAAGCAGGATTGAGGAGAAATGGAGGACACAGTGTAACACCCTCCTCTCACATCTACCCAAGTAACCAACCAACCGGGTTAAACTTGTGACAAAGAGTTATTATAATATGATTCAACTCCCTATGTATCAGTTAAGGAATTGGAACTGACGGAACACATCCAACCCGACGTTCTACACATGCAACAGAACCCCCATGAGCGATCTAACCCATTCAGTCGACCAACCCCTGAGACAAACTAACATTTTGTTGCACTAAATCCTCAATCACTCCCTTGACATGGGCATGCATGCGACCTGGACCCTCCAGTCACTCCCATAACAAGGTATGCCTGTGACTAGGGACTTTTCTAGGTAGTTCTAAGCCAGTGACTCCGGATTCTATGCCACTTTTTCAGGGTCAGGACTTAGGCCTCTACCCATAACTCCATGAAACTTCCATAAATGGAAAATAACATTGTATCAATGATACAAATGCAAATACTTGAATAAGGACTTGAATGGAACCCTAATAGCCATGACATAAATTTCATCAAACATGTCACAAATATGCATTCTACAGGTTTAAACAACATATCTGAGTATAGGGGTCTCATACTTATCTAAGAATCACTAAGGAGAATTGATGCCTCATCACAATATCTGCATTACCATCTATTAAGCCATATATTCATTACACATTCAATGATTAACCAAAACACGATGAGATCCATACATTATCACTGTCACAGAACTCACTCATAACCAACATATAACCAGCAAAAATATCAAGGATATAAAAACCATATAAACCACATATGTTAGTATGAATCCTTTGTCGAAGTGTACGAAAAAATACCACTTTAGCTACGCATAACTAATAGCCCTAACATCAAATTTGACTGCCAATATCTTCAGATCTGTAGTTAGTTGATCAAGACAAGAGCTGCAAAAAACCAGATCTATGCATAGAAAGACATTAAGCAGTAAAAAGAAGGGTTTGCTCCATATATCCAATAGACAAGACAAGAACAATTTTTGAAAGAATTTTTTGTATTAAGGGCAAGAGGCGGCTTGGTCAACATACCATTTAGAAGCTTTGCCAGTAAGCGTGCGTTGGAACAATTGAAGACGGATGGAGTCATCGGTAATGGAATTGGAGGAACACCACATGTGGAAAGATCGGACATGGTTGGTTGGATCTTCTCCAGCAAGGCCTTCGAACTTAGGGATGTCGGAGGGGAGCTTGGTTGGCATAGCAGGCCAACCAACATCGTGGCGGATAGGGTCATTGATCAACAGATTGAGATTGGGGAGGCTGAGGCCTGTGATGTACGGTAGCAAGGGTGCAGCCGAGGTAGTTCTTGTGGCGGTTCCGCTAGTAGTAGTTAGGAATTGGGGAGTGGGACGCTGCTGGCGTTGGGCCACTGGACCGGACATAGTGAAAGGTGACGAGAGAACCGAGTAACGGAGAACCCCGGTAGATCGGAAGAGGGTCGAGTGCGGACTCGGAGGGTGACTCGACGACGGCGGGACGGAGCGAGGTCGATCGACGGGCGAGGGTGAAGGCCAAGAAGTCTCGGGAAGTCCGCCCCAGGTGCGATGATGACAACACAAACACGGCACAGGGGGAAGAAGAACGACCACAGAACGAGGCGGTGCAGAATCAAGTGATTACAATGTTGAAACAAGGGCGAAAAGGTGCAGTGTCAATTGATTTTAAAGTCTTTTCCTGGCGGTGTAAACCAGGCTCTTCTTCACTTAGGGCGAGTGTGTGGCATGCGTTAATTTTAATTTTTAAACCCTTTTCGTTTTGAGAGCAAGAGAAAAAGTGTGTTGCGTAATTGAAAATAATGCTGCAAAAACAGTATACAATGCTGAAATAACAGAAAATTAACAGCTACTAGTGCATCAATTCAACCCAAAAAGTCGGGTCTCTCAAAACTAATCTAAAAGAGGGAAAAAATCTAGTCAAAACGCATTAAAAAGAGGCCAATAGATCTAGGGTCAAAGGGGACGAAGTCTAAGGGAAAAATTTGCTAAAAAAGAGGTGCGGGATCATAGCCAGAGCGGAGAGCAGAATTAGGCTGGAGAAAAAGGAGAAATCAACAAAAACGGGAGGGCAAGGAGGAGGCCCTAAAAGTAGATCCAAAAAAATCTTCAGGAGGTGATTTGAAAGGGAGAAGAGCTGACTAAAAGAGGTCTGAAAAGGAGGTATCATATCTGGAAAAAGAGGGGTTGAAACTCTGAAAAAATAGACCTGAAAGAGATAAAAACTCTTCCACAAAAAGTGGAGGGTACTGAAGCCCTAGGGGGATATGTTCCCACTTAGATGAGAAAAAACAGATCAGAACCAGGTCGAAACGAGGGGGTGAGACGGAGGGTGCAAACCGATAGAAGCCGGAAAAACCCGGAAAAAATTCTATGACGGTGGTGTAGTGTGAGTTGGACACATTTTGAAGAGGAGTCGCGGAAAAATTTGAAAAGTGCGACCTGGAGGTCCAAGTCGCAGTTTATGGGCTGAAAAGTGCGGCTGAAGCTCCAAATGTCGGCGGATTTTTGAAAAGTTGTCATCTCGGTTGCGAGTGATGTATCGGTCCTGGCATAATAGGGCCGGAAACACACGGAAGTTAGAAATTTTAGGTTTTTAGGGTTTTATGTGAGAAAAATGACATGAAAAGAGAAAAACTAAGCAGCTAAAAAAGAAGCCCTAGGGCCTGAAGTAGCTGGATATGCAGGAATATGAAAAACGACGGCGGTCGTAATTTAAAACCCGTGTGGAGTCGCCATTTGTTAGTATGAATCCTTTGTCGAAGTGTACGAAAAAGGACCACTTTAGCTACGCATAACTAATAGCCCTAACAACAAAAGTGGCTGCCAATATCTTCGAATCTGCAGTTAGTTGATCAAGACAAGAGCTGCAAAAACCAGATCTATGCATAGAAAGACATTAAGCAGTAAAAAGAAGGTTTTGCTCCATATATCCAATAAACAAGACAAGAACAATTTTTGAAAGAATTTTTGTATTAAGGGCACCTGGGAGGAAAACAAGAAGATGTTTCCAATTCTCCTCAATGGGATGGGTTCTTGGAAGTCCTCGGCACTTCAGATCTAGCATTTCTCTCTCCTGTTGGTGTAGAAAACCCAGACAAAGATAGAACTCAAAGGGAGCTCACACAGCAAATAATGGAAAATGTGACAATGATAATGGCTCAAAGTCAGACCAAGAGTTTAGATCCAGAGTGATCTAATAGGCAACCAAAGGTGAAGAATGATAGGAAAAACCCTCCTATTTATAACAAAATATTGGGTCATTCTAGATCTTGGTGCATGATTAAAATAACATTAACCAAATCTAGATCCACCTTTTATGGAATATTTTATTATATTTGTTGGAGGGAAAAGGTACTTGACTTGGGTAAAATCCCTTTATTTGTGAATAATAAATAAATAAGTGATTTATTTATTATTTTAAGGAAGTGGTTGAAGGATAATCAAATAAATAATGATTTATTTAATTATTTATGGGTGATTTAGTCATATTTAACAAGGAATATTATTTAAATAAGATTTAAATAATTATTCCTAGAAAATAATAAGATAAATAAAGAGTTATCTAATTAATTTCTTTGTTTTGGGTTAAACATGACCAGGAAAATCAAACAAATATAGGTTTGTTTAATATTTCCTTTTGGGGTTTCCTGTTTAGACCATAAACAACCTAATAAATGTGTTTTATTAAGTTATTTTACATAGTGAAAGCAATTTTGCTTAGGGTAAAATTGGTCTTACATGGTGTACTTGGGTCCATCTAATGATAGCAGGTTAGATGACCAAAAAATGGTGTAACAACATATAAACAAGTATATTTACCCATAGAATACCAAGTATAAGAAGCTCTTAATAATGAATGTAAATTCCAACTAGGTTCAAGGCTTCCACGTTCCACCCAACGATAGATTGGGTCAACAAAATCTCTCTTTAGACAATCACCCTTGTGTCATATTCCAAGCATGAATGTAGAACCTCATGGAAAAAATCCAAAAAAGTCGGACCAGGGATTCCAGAGGCCAAACCACCTCAACCCTCAACCAATGATTACACCTCACGGTCGGACATCACTAACCATCACCAGATTGGTCTCTACCCAAGTTGTCCAGGGATCTAGAGCATTTGTTCCAACCAAGGCTCCACGAATATTAACTCAACCCACAACTGCTACCAAGCTCCAGATCGTTTGTCCAACCAAGGCTCTGGGACTAGTAACTCAACCCACCAAGGGCTCCAGAGCGTTTGTTCAACCAAGGCTCCAAGACTAGTAACTCAACCCAAGTTGTTATAGGGCTCCAGAGTGTTTGTCCAACCAAGGCTCTAGGAACTAATAACTCAACCCACAACCAAAGGAACATGAGAACAAACCATAAAACCAAAGGGAAAGACTCCCACGACACCATGGCTATCCAATAAATGGCAAGGCTAGGTAAAACCACTGTCAATCCAGGAAATCCTCCATGCCAATGATAGATCGTGACCAAGAAACCACATGTGTGTGCCATGCATGCCAAAAATAGTAAAGAAATCATACATGCAACTTGTTACCTACAAGAAAAACCCGTTGTAGTTGTTGATCATGATGTCCTCTTGCGCTTTCTTGCTCTTCCTTTGCATTTTTTCTCCAAATTCCAAGTATTCCACACTCCTCTAAGAGTGCTCCAAGAAAAATCTAATTGTCCAAGAGAATGAGAGAGAGAGAGAGAGAATGAGAGCTCCAAAAACTGAACTACCAAAATTTGAATTTAAAAAAAGGTATCGATTGATCCTCAAAAGCCTTTTTATAAATGAGTCCTATAATTTCTTCAATTTTCCATTATTTTCCTTCATTCTCTTCCTTACATGCAACTTGTGACCTTTCACCTTCCTTTTCTCTTAATTTCCATTATTTTCATAAATAAAATTCCAATTGATGCCTCGTGCATTTCCAAAGCCTTGGACATTACCTTTGCCAATTTCCATAGTCGTAATAAACCAAATGAACACCCACACTATGATTTTTTTCCCAACAATCAACTTGGAATATGTGTCCCGTGACCATGGTTATTATTTTGCAGGACCGTCCTTGGTGTTCAATGACACCTACAACCAGCAAGACCACTGAAAGGAAAACATATTGCCCATGGAGCTTTATAACATAGCTCGTTGTAGTATTTACAATTATCAACCTGCTGAGAAGCAAACCAACATGACAACCATGACATGACACCATACCGCTTGTTGGAGCTTTGTAACTTATCTCGTGGCGGTATTTACATACATATGCATATGTACATATACAAAAACATCATAACAAATCATGTACCAAAAACATATACCAAAACATTCGCTCAACCAGCGAATAGAGAAGAATACATAACATGCATCTGATCTGCCATCTCCCATGTAGCTTCATCGGGCCCAAAATTCTTCCACTGCACTTCAACCTGCTTGATTGCTCAGTTCTAGGGCATGAGCATCTTTCTCTGCAAAATGTGTTAAGGTTCCAGCTGGAATTATCCTTTTGGCTCTACCTGCAATACAGACCAATCAATCACATGATCAACATCTTTAACACACTTCTTAAGCAATGACACATGGAAAACATCATGGGATTTCATTTTCGAAGGCAGTGCAAGTCGATAGGCTACTGGTCCAATTCTTTCAATATTCTTGAAAGGTCCACAAAACCGAGGTGCTAGCTTGGCTCATGATCCAATCATCAAGGAGACTTTCTTTGGATTGATGTAGAAGTACACATGTTCCCCAACCCGAAACTCCTTAAATAGCATATTCTGATCTATATAATTTTTTTGCATCTCCTGTGTTGTCTTTAGATTCTTATTTATTACCTGCATTTCCTATTCCATCTCTGCCAACGCATCTGGTCCTATCAATACCTTTTTAATTGGATCACTCCAACTAATAGGAGTATTACAACTCCACACATAAAATGCCTCAAACAAACTCATCCTCAGTGACTCTTGGTAACCATTCTTATAAGAAAAATCAACCAATGAAAGGTACTCCTCCCAATTTCATTGTTGATGCATCACTTACATCCTCAACATGTCTTATAGAATCTTGTTGACCCTCTCTGTCTATCTATTTGACTGCAGATGATAAGTTGTACTGAAGGAAAAATATATATCGAAACCTGTAAATAACTCTTTCCAGAACCTAGAAGTAAACTTAGCATCTTTATCTGACAAAATCTTCTCCGGAACACCATGCAGCCTCACTATATCTCTGATGAAAACATGTGCTACCTCGTTGGCTGAATATGTAGACTTCACTAGAATGAAGGGTGCTACCTTCATCAACCCATCAATCACAACCATAATCGAACCATTTTTTCTAGATGTCCTCGACAAAATTGTGATGGAATACATGGAAATGACCTCCCATTTCCACTATGGAATCGAAATCAGCTTTAAAAACCCACCTGGATACTTACACTCTACCTTTACCTGTTGAAAATCCAAGCATCTCGCCACAAACTCTACCACTTATTTCTTCATATTCGGCTAGTAGTAGAACTTCTTTACCATTTTCAATGTCTTCTGATATCATGGGTGACCTGAATACAGCTTGGCATGAAATTCCCTCAAGATAAGCTTATTGAGCTCACTACTATCTGGTACATAGATCCTATCCCTATATCTTACCAATCCATCCATTGTAAGACAATAGTCCACATCCTATGCACCTGTACATGCACTTGTACCTGTATCTGTATCTGTACCACTACCTGTACCTGTATTATGTTGTAACCTATGACTGAGCTCCATGTACTTGTTATCCTGCTGACATGCCTGTAAGATCTGATCCTGATCATGTCCCTAAACCTAACCAATCCATCTGTTGTAAGATGATAGTCAACATCCTGTACACCTGTACCTACACATGTACATGTACCTGTACCACTACATGTACTTATACCTGTATCTGTATTTGTAGCACTACCTGTACTTATACCTGTATTCTTTTGTAACCTGTGCTTGAGCTCCATGTACCTATTATCTTGCTAACCTTCCTATGAGATCTGATCCTGTAAGTTTGTCCCATAAGAACTCATAGTTGTAATATGATTTACATGTATCCACCTCCTGAGAGCATCTACAACCTTGTTCTCTTTTCCTTTAATGTACCCAATCTCAAAGTCGAACTCGCTAATCGTGGGAAACCGTCTAGCTTGCCTGGAATTCAAATTTAGTTGGTAAAATAAATACCTCAATCCATTGTGATCTCTCATCGGTACAAACCTCCTACCAAGAAGATAATGCCTCCACATCTTCAATGCATGAATCATCACTGCCAACTCAAGATCACCTGTTGAATAGTTCTGCTCATGATCATTCAATTTCCCTTACTCATAGCATACTACCTATCCATACTGCATAAGAACTCCACCAATTCCTCTTTTGAAAGCATTTTTTCATACCAAAAATTAATTGTTCGGATCTGCAATCTTTAGCACTAGAGCATGTGTCAACAATGGTTTCAACTCTTCAAAACTTGTTGCACATTCCTCTGTCCATTAAAACTTCTTACCTTTCCTTTCCAATGATGTGATGGGATATGCAATCTATGAGAATATCCCGATGAACCTCGTGTAATAACCTGCTAACCCTATAAAGGACCTTACCTCATCTACATTCCTAGAAGCTTCCCACTCCATGATATTCATTATCTTCTCTAGGTCCATTGTTATGCCTTCCTTGGAAACCACGTCCCAAGTAATGTACCTTTATCTGAAATAAACTGCATTTACTAAGCTTGGCATACAATAGATGTTCTCTTAGCAATCTCAATAATGTTGCTAAGTGTTCGACGTGAACTTCTTAATTTTTAGAATATACCAATATATCATCAATGAATGCAATAACAAACTTGTCCAAATAAGGGCACAATACGTTATTCATCAAGCACATAAAAGTAGTTGGAGCATTAGTCAAACCAAATGGAACTACAAAAAACTTATAATTCCCAAACCTGATCCTGAAAGTTGTCTTGTATATGTCCTCTTCCTTGATGTGTACCTGATGATATCAGATCTCAAATCAATCTTTGAGAACACTGCTGCTCCCTTCAACTGATCGAGCAAATCATCGATCCTTGGAAATGGATACCTGTTCTTGATGGTCACCTTATTCAAATGCCTGTAATCAATGCATAACCTCAGGGTAACATCCTTCTTCTTCACAAACAATATTGGTGCACCCCATGGCAATACACTTGGCCTAATGTATCCCTTGTTAAGCCTTTCCTTCAACTGCAACTGCAACTCTACCAACTCTGGAGTGCTCATCCCATGTGGTGCTTTTGATACTGGTGTTTCCCCTGGTACCAACTCAATAGAAAAGTCCACTTCTTTGGGAGGTGGAAACTCTAAAATATCTATGGGAAATACATCCTGAAACTGTTATAAAAATGGGTCCTTGCTTAAGACATCCATATTCTCAAATTCCTTACCTTTGTCACTAGAAATATGTACTGCAAATAACACACGTCCTTTCCTACGACTACGCTTTTCCTACATAACTATTACAATTCTAACTGATGTTGCTTTCTTCTTACCCTATAAGACTCTTTGTACTCCATTTTCATCTAAGCACTTAATAGCCTCATCATAGAAGTCCACTTTTGTCCTATGAAGATACAACCAGTCCATACCCGAAATCATGCTATACAAACCCAATGACAATACATTCAAATGTGTTGATGTAAGCATGCCATTCAACTCAAATGCACAAGCTCTTACCTAATGACGAACTCTCTTCTTTGTACATGTAGCCAACTGCACTAACCAAGACTATCCATGCACTTATTTATTCAAGCCACACTTATCCACCATGTTAGGATTAACATAACTATAATTAGATTCATGGTCAATCAAAATAGAAACAAATTGATCACAAAGCTTATCGTCCATCTCAATAATAGACGCCTAGTGATCTGCCTTCCTATTATCCAACACTGCATAGATTCAAGGAACACTTTGTCCAACATCCCCAACAGTATGTGCCTCCTGATCATTGTAAATATGTGGTCTAACACCCTAATGTTGTGGACAATCTCCCTGACAATTATCTTTGCCAAAAGTCCAATGTTGTATGGGCTTCATATCGTCACCCTTGTTTTTCTCAAACCATAATTCCTGTCTTTTATCAAATGCATTGAACTTATTGTGTGGCACTACATTCTCTTTGTTACTTGTGTCCTGAGGCCTTTCCCATTTCTTCTCCCATTTCCCTTTATTCTTATTATTACTTTTACAGTCGTTTTTAGTCTCAAATTTGCGCTTTGATTGCTCGTAACAATTTTTTAGCTTCCGGATGGCCTCCTCCAATGATTTAGGCTCATCAAACTCAAGCTTTTCCTTGAATGCCATCGACAACCCACTGATGAATCTTTGAATCATGGCTTTCTTCTCCTTGAGATAAGGCACATACCTCATAAAACTATTTTTCTATGCCATCATAATACCTCTCTGATAGGTACTTATCCTTGAATAGTCTCTCGAATTCACTCCAATTCAACTACTCCTTATAAATATCTCTGTCGTTATTTACGTTTTCCCACCAGATATTTGCTTTACCTTTAATACTGAATGTAGCTATTCTGGCCTTCATGTTCTTTGAGTAATCAAGTATCCTAAAGAACTTATTCATTCTAAGAAACCATGATTCTACAACCTGCAATTTCTTCATATCTCCATCAAATGTTGGGGGCTTTGCTTTCTTAAACTCATCCGACAAATATCCTCTATCACTCATATTGTAAGGATGATAATGATGATGACCATGATACATGTCATAACCAGAACTATAATAGTACATGTGTCCATCACCTCTCTTGTCTGGTGTATCCAAGAACCCGCCATCCCTGTTCGTGTCATCTTTATCTGACCGGTGCCCACCGTGAGATCTACTTCCATATGCCCCATTATTCCTATCCTCCTATCCATAACTTACCGAAGTGGTCCCTATCTCTGCAATTCTGACAAACTTACAAAATTATTGCATTGACTTATGCTTGTTTCTCTTGCGCCTACATGATTTTGTCATTATCTTCTTTGCAACTCCTTATTTCTTCATTCAAACTCCTCAATATGTCTGCTAAGTCAAAGGAGTGATCAACACCATGTTAGTCATCTGCTTCATAGGGATAATCTATGTAGTCTACCATATTGTTAGTCATCTTTTATATATTCTTCTTGCAAGGTATATTATGTGATCTAAACCAAATCATAAACAAACTAGTGCACCTTAGTATAGTTCGAGGAGGATATCTCGTCTACAAAACCAACCAAATTAGCACAATACATATATAAACACGATTATATTAACATATAAGGATATTTTCAGTCATTATCAAGTTGTCCATGCATGACTATGCTGACTACATACCATGACTTCATGCACAACGACCATCATCCAGTCAATGTATGCATAACAACATATTAACACTAACACACATAACCAAGTCATGACTGACATACACTCACAGCAAATACATTCAACAACGACACCATCAAATTTCACATGGATACACCACTGCAATCATGACCCACGTCATGCATACACAACAAGCACATAGACCACCAGCACAAGGGCCTATATGCAACTGCCATGTACATACGACACGATATCACCCAAGGAGAACGGAAACTAGACATCAGCCAAGGAGAAAAAAACCATGCTCTGATACCACTCTGTAACACCCTCCTCCCACATCTACCCAAGTATCCGGTCAACCGAGGTAAACATGTGACGAATAGTTACTATGATATGATTCAACTCCCTATGTATCAGTTAAGGAAGTGGAACCAACGAAACATAGTTAACCAAACCTTCTACACATGCAACGGAACCCCCAAGAGCCATCCAACCCATCCAGGTGACCAACCCTTAATACAAATTGGCATTTTGCTACATTAAAGCCTCAATCGCTCCCTTGACATGTGCATGTATCCAACGGGGACCCTCTAGTCACTCCTACAACAAGGCATGTTTGTGACTAGGAAATTTTCAGCGTAGTTTGTGCCAGCAACTCTGGATATTGTGCCACTTTTTCAGGGCCGAGACTCAAGCCACTTCCCAAAAATCCATGAAACTTCCATAAATGGAAAATAACATCAGAATAATGATGCAAATGAAAATACTTGAATAAGGACTTGACTAGACCCCTACTAGCCATGACATACATTTCATGAAACATGTTACAAATATGCATTCTATAGGTTTAAACAACATATATGAGTATGGGGGTCTCAAACTTATCTGAGAATAACTAAGGAGAATTGATGCCTCGTCGCAATAACTACATTACCATTTATTAAGCCATATATTCATTGTACATTCGGTGATTAACCAAAACAAGATGAGAGTCGTACATTATCATTGTCATAAAACTCACTCATAACCAACTTGTAACCAACAGAAATATCGAGAATATAAAAGCCATGTGAACCACATATAAACAAGTATATTTACCCATATAATACAAAGTAGAAGCTACTCTTAACAATGAATGAAAAGGCCAACTAGGTTCGAGACTTCCACGTTCCGCCCGACCATAGATTGGCTAAACCAGATCTCTCTTCAACCAATCACCCCTATGCCATATTCCAAGCATGAATATGGGATCTCATGAAACAAATATTTTCATATTTTTTAACCAATCAAAACCTTATTTTTTAATTAAAAATATTTATTTATTTTATTCATAATATTCACATAATTATTTAAAAAAAAAAACAAAAACATTGTAACACATTATTATTAAAATTCTAAGTATGCCAAAGACGTTCTTTAAGGGGGCGGATCCTCACCCACCTTCTTCATATGTCGAAGGCCACTCACAACTAACCACGCGACAGATCCCCACCGACCTTCGTCGTTTGCCGAAGGCCACTTACAACTAACCACATATGTTTTAATCTGGCCAATATTTTCATTGCCAACTATCCATTGTGTAGGCCCTTGTCTCACAAGGCAAGGCGTGGCTGGACGATGTGCTGGTGCCGGCTTCCACACGCAGTTGGAGGAATCGATATATTCGGAGGCATGGAAATATTCATCGTAGGACGAGCATTAAGCCTCATTATGCAAAGAAAAGAAAGAATGATGTTGTTTCTATTTTCAGTTGAGCACACTGATCATGATCTCAGTCGTGGGATTATTGAAACGATATGTCCAATGGAATTAATAATCTTCAAGTGTAGGATAATTTTATCCTGCCTCCCAGCAAAAGCCCTCGGATGTCTGAATTTAACTTGATTTAAGTTCAATATTTTAGTTATAATATTTTTTCTTGGCCACAATATGGTTGATATGATCAAGAACAAATAGCGAGTCATGGCATGCCAGAGACAGTCATGAAAAACATAATGGATATCACCAAAGAATTCTTCGAAATTCCCTTGGAAGACTAAGCATGTCTTTACTCAAATAATCCATTATGGTTGGTTCGACTGTCAGGTTGGTGTCGAACTAGCTGCCTTGGGCTCTCTGAGTAAAGACATCCTCGACAACGCTATTTCTGCACATGGACCTTTGCTTTCAAAACTGGCCAACAAAGCATCTATATAGTGAAGACGTCACCTTCTTGTTTGAGTAAAAAACTTTAATATGGATCAAATCCTTTATGTTTTCTATGCGAGGACCCTTTATGTTATTCCTATAGTTTTCTACATTTCATGGGTTTTTAAAAATATCACTTTATAAAAATTTACATAAGTACATTTCACTAAATTTATTCTAGTTTGTCACAGTAGTGTCTAAGTTTTTCTGTAAGGATGAACATCTGTTACTGAATTATGATGTTGAATTATAATGAATATGTGTTACTTTGTATATTAATAAAATTCTACATCAAATTTTTAAATTTTAATTTAAAATAAAATAAACCAACAATTGCACCACATGTTGCAAAGGAAACGTCGTAAGGCGGTAGTATAGGAAAGAGTAGCATAGAAGAAAGAAGATGTGGTATGTTATTCGATCTAAATAAATATTTAAATATGAATTAATTATTTGAAGAAAAAAAACGGTTTGGAGAATTGTTTGGATAAACAAATTGGTTTTTTGTAACCTAAGCTTAGCGTAGATAGTATATAGAGTATATTGACTTAAGGACACAACAAACTATGAATGTAATGAAGACTATTTGTAATGATAATTGTTATCATTTTGAAAGTTATCTACAAGTCAAAATATTTGGAACTCCAACAGTGAAAATTGTTGGCCATCGTATGTTCGAGCCTTGAAGGAAAGTGGATTAGCCTAATGAATTGTTGATTGGTGAAACCGATTTCAATCCTTGGATTACAACCTAATGGGAAAGAGTGTTATGGATTGGCGTTGTTGTAAGTGAAAAATTGATTGTGAGTAGAGGAATTGGGAAATGTGAAGACAGTTAGAGTCAATCATGGGTAACTGACCCTTTTGGATTCATAGTTTAAGCTTAAGGATTGGCCTATATTACAATTACGGTTGTTGCAGCAGGGAGCCTATGGTTGGGTGGAGCGTCCCTTTTTCATAATTTGTTAGTAGATACTTCCTAGAAATGTAAGTGTTCATAACTTGTGATTATGTTGCATTAATGTTGTTTTGTCATGGATTATATTACTTTCTAGTTTATTCAATTCTATTTGCAAGTTTAAGTCTGCATTTTAAATTTATGATTTATGATGACCAAATGGTTTAATTATATTGTATAAGCATGTATTCTAGTGACTGTATATGTTCATTCATTAATAGTGTAGTTATCAAAATAGAAATTTAGAAATCTAAGTAACAAATTTGGAGTATAAATTGGTGGTCTCAAGAAGGGTATTGAGTAGCTTAACCTTTGTTACATATAGGGACAAGAATATTCTTACAAGCTTGGGTATTAATGAGTGTTTTATATACAAGAAAATAGGACTAGATCTAAAACACTATAGAAATTTATTATGCTTGCAAGCCTTTGACCAGCCATATCGTGTTCCTGAATTTGAACGATTGGTTGAAAAGTATTTGGATGCTTGCGATGGATTTCCACTATCTTTCACAGTAATTGGAGCACTTCTTTATGGAAAATATTTGGAGTATTGGCATGTGCAACTGCAGAAAACCTCCACAACACCTCCTAGCAATATTTTTAGTAGACTCAAAGTTATTTATTACAACTTGGATGAAAGAGTAACGAATATTCTTAGATATTTCTAGTTTCTTTATTGGAGAAGATAGGGATACTACCATAAGAATATGGGACGGATCCCAGTGGCAAGGATGGTTGGGTCTCAGGAACCTAGAAAACAAACTCCTTGTGGAGGTGGACATTGAAAACTATATAAGAATTCACCAACACCTTCAAGACTTGGGCAGACATATTGCAAAGAAAGTAACTCTAATTTGGCTTTGGTGCTCAAATGATACTATGTCCGGCCATTCATCTATACATACTTTGAAACTTTCGACCGACTTTCAAAATATGGTTTTTCTTGGAAAAAATGTCTGTTGTCTTGAATTCTGAAAACCTAGCAAGAATGATAATGTTGTTTCTAACATCTTTGAGTGAACAATTCAGGTTCTTCGGGTTAGCATGGTTCACGAAAATGGTATGGAAGAATATTTTGAAATGCCAACTAACATGGTTTGTGTAATAAAAGTTTTGTCTCTTGTTTTAAGTTTTAAAAACTTTGAAAGAATGTCAAACTTGTTCCTGACAGCTTTGAGTGAACAATTCAGGTGCGAATAATTAGAATGGTACACGAAAATGGAAAAGATTTGGTTGTTGACAGGGAAGGGAAATCGTTTTTCAACGAGCACAATTATGGATGGATCAAGTCTGCATTGACCAACCAGTTGTCGAACAGGTGGAGAACTGGACTTTCATGGGTGGACGACTCCTGATATTGGCCCTCAATCTAGGGGATGAGTTAATTCTGTGCACGGGAGATAGGGTACTCCTACCACTTCTACATATGTTTTCTATTAAGAACGAGTACCATATCAATTGTTTTATTATTTGAGGTCAAATGAAAAAACTCTTTTTGCTTTTTGATTTCATGGGTTGCTTAATGTTACTAGAGACAAAGTGGAACTGCTGTGCACCGAGGCGAGTGCCTTTCCTTTCAAGTATGTGGTATCATATAAACCCTAAACCCCAAAAGTTTTTAAGTGCTTCTAGATGCTTCATATTTATTTTCAATTGTTGTTCATTCATGGATATATTTCTTGAATAAAAATATTAAAATGGGTATCAGGCAAGATATTCAATTTTTTGTTGTTTCAGTAACAACTTGTTATGGCACAGGGCCACCAATGGTAGCAATCAAAAGTTTTTACCTATATTCAATGTAATTCTTCCATTGAGCTTTGTACCTCAATTTAATTCAAAATTCTAATGGAAATGATAATTCTACATAGTTAAAAGTTCTTCCCATGAAGGAAATACACCCTTTGGGTTTTGGGTTTCTCCAAATCAGTTCAAAATCTTAAAATCCCTAAAAGCTCTTATAGTTGATGCAATTACCACTGATGTTACAAGTACATTTTCATTTTCCATAACAAAGTGTGTTGGTATGATTTTTTTGTGAGGTGAGGAACCAATTCAGGGGTTGGTTGATCCATCTAAAAGATTCCCTGGGGGTTCATAAGTTCCAATATTAGAAAGGAGTCGACTTTATAGTCATTTTTCATGATTTTTTTCCATGAACTCAATGGTGCAGTCCATTTCTTCGACAAAGGTGTGCATTTTCAGGCCATCCCCAAAAGTCGAGGTATAAGGTGGTTTTTTGGTACTTGCATGTAGTTTGATTTTGCTGGAGATTAATAAAAGAGGCCTCCCCACATTGAGCAGGGCCCGGAGACGTAACCCACGCTGGGTGAACTCCATTATCAGCTAGTTTTGTGCCTTTTTTTCTCATGGTTGCATTTAATTTCTACTTCCTTTATGTGTATGCATTTTATGGTTGCATGCTCTTTTAAATGAAATTTTGTATGCATCCTTAAAGTGAAAAGATCTGAATCAAGTTTGGTATCAGAGCGGGTCTTTTGTTGATGTGAATTGCAAGTCTATGATAACTAGGGCAAAGCTCCAAAGATGTGAAGGAAAACTCAAGTCCTTTGATATAGAAGCAGGGCATGCAACATGAAGAAAGGAGATGACAAATGAAGATGCTCAGTTGGAGGAAGAGTGAAATTATCTCAAGGTCTTCTGCACCATGGCAGAAAAAGTGGACAAATTCTTTGCAGAATATGAGAAGACAATGGCGAAACCAGAGAAGAAACAAGGACCAGATGATCATGCCTCGGCAGACCATGAAGGCGGCGGATAAGATCCCCCTCTTGAACCTCCCTCTCCATCTTCCATTGAAATTTATTCTTCTTCCTCTTCTATCATTCTAAAGGTCTTCACACCCACGGTTATATTTCATGGTTCGTAAAGTTCTTGGGTTGTTCTTTGGCTCACCAAGTATTGCCTACCCTTCTCTGATCTCATCTCTTCCGGTTCCTGGGCTAGGGTGTCGATCGTTTGTGTTATGCTCCTCCTATGGGTCTAATGCGACATTCTTTCACTCATTCCTGCAATTTGAGAAACTTTCCTTCTCCGTCCTATACTGGAAGGTGTGTCATATGCAGTTCTGGTTGATTTCGGGTTTATTCACCTTGTGCTCTTTGGGTTTATCACCTTAGTCTTTTAGTGGGTGCTCCTTGGGTTGTTTGTGTCAGGTGTTCGTTGCTTATTTTACTAGATTTGGGTCTACTAGTGGTGTTGTTACCTTTTGGGTTGCAGAATTAGCTAAATGGTGGTGTTGGTCTCCGGGTGTTCTTGCTTATTGGTTCTCCCTTTTCGAGGTCACTGGCTCAAGAACTCCCTCTGACATTTCGTTGCGGCTTAGACTTTGGTTTTGAATTTGGGAACCTGCTTTTCAATTTTCTCTCATTTACTATTTGTTATATCCCATCTCGTCTCTTCCATTTTGGTCTCTCTCGTCTTTTCTAGTCTATTTCGGTTCTATTATGGTGGTGAATTTCCTCTGGTGGAAATTTCTACATTGGATAATATTTCTTGCTTGGTATACGGTCGGGTCTCCTTGGCCCCTGGTGGAGGGTGGTTGCGCTTTGGGACTCTCATTTCTCTGGGACTTCGGCTTCCTTCTGGTATCCATCATGAAACCTAGCCCTCGCTCCTTGTGCACCTTGGCCTCGACAAAGTCAGAAGGTTCACCTGCTCATGTTGGTTCTCGGGGTGGTGTCACAATTGTGCGTGGTGAAAGTTCCAGGCGGGGTGCAGTTCCATTGAGGGGTGTGGGGCATGGGTTTAGCGGCACCCGTGGGGGTCGCAAATCCTCGGAAGCTTTCTTGGTGCGAAATTGTAGCAGTGTGTCAATTCAGTGTGGTTGAGACATAGGCGGAGGTTCTCAAGGACAAGGTCGCACTCACGTTATGGATTCTCAAGGTTGCAGCATTCAGGGCTAGAAGCTGGTGCAAATTGTCGTTGCTCGGTTAGAAGCTCTTGATTGAGCCCGAAGGGAGGAGCATGAGGCCATCATGGCCAAACTTGAACAAATTCAATACTTCCAGAGCCATGTTCACGAAAGGGTGGTGGTTATCTAGTGCGGGCAAAATTTGTTGACAGAAAAATTGGAAAAACTAGAAATTTGGATTTCTCACTTTGAGCACCATGTCAATTTTTTGTATCACCCTCCTCCTCCTCCAGGTATAGGGCCAAAGAATCCCACTTCAATTATATCTAACGACTGATTGTGATCACTAGTGTTTTTCTTGTTCTTCTAGTTTTCTGGTAAGTTAGGCCTCTCAGGCCATGGACTTCTTAGCTGGAAATTTTACTTTTGTATGTTGTATGGCTATTGCATTGGTCAACAAAACTAGACGGGGTGAGACCACATGCATTTTGACATCTCTGTATATGGTTTTTTATTAATAGAAACTTTTCAACTTACCAAAAAAAAAAAATTACCGACTTTTATCTCCAAAACAATATTTTCACTCTAAAAAAATTATTCAATAAAAAGATAAAAATATTCATATTAAAATAAATATATTTATATCAATATCAGATTAGGGTGTGAGATGGATGCCATAAGACCCGCATATGAATGTATTCGATAATCCCTAGGTGCCTCTCTGCCACCCTCCACATGCATGAAGCACATGGAGCGGTGGCTCTTCGCATGAAAGGAGTTTATGCCAACCCCGAAGGTGGAAAATATATTAGCGTGGGTGTGGTTAACATAGCATTCCTCGGTAAGTTTAGTAAGTTTATTATCACCGAATTTTGTTTCCCTCGGCTCTGGTTCGCACTGAACGAGGGCTTGGAGAAGGCTTTGCTTGCGAATCTTCATTGGGCGTTGGTTTAGTCTCTTCTTGTTCAAGATCTGGCTCACGGGTATGTTTATAGTTCCTCTATCTATGCTCCTATGGTTCATTATATTTGTTTGTTGGCTTTCAAGATGAATAGTTTTGTTGCAACTTGGTTGTTGTGGAAGGTGGCATATGTGGAATTCTATATGGATGATACAAAATTGTGTAGAAATTATACAACAAGCATGTATATCATGGATTCAATCTTATCTAACAATGTACTAAAGTTAAATACTGAATTGCTTCTACAAATATTTTGCGGAATTAAAAACATAATCGCCAATCACTTGAAGAAAATAAGAATCAATCAAGCCACAACACGGATAATTTCCCAGGGAAAGCTTGCTGCTCAAAACCCCACTATCTTCTATTGTATATTCAACACGGAATCATGAAACAATTACATACAACTCTTCTCACAAGAGCCTTCCTGTACTCAGCTAATTGTCTCATACTTATCCTGACAAAATCAGGCCAACACTTAGCCAATTCTCAGCCTGTCCTCAGCCTGCCTTTCTCACGCAATTCATGAGGAATGCAATCCCTATTCACAAGGAATTCTAGCCTTCCTACACTGCGCTAAGTATCATGGGCATCCTATGGTGTTTTAACTGCATCTGGGCAGTCAGATAATATAAAAATTGATAGTCACACTTCCCTTTCACCCAGATCTCAACTAGGTCTCCACTAGAACTGACATGCATGCAGCTAATAATATTAAATCATTAGTTGCATGTTAGATCACTAATGTTGAATTAAATAATATTTAATTCACTTGATCTCTCACTAGTGTATCTAACAGTTACAACTAGCACAACTGACTTTAACTCGCTTAACTGAGTTGAATTGATTACAACCTTCATTAACTAATGCACCACTGCACTTCGAACTCTGTTACAACTAGAATTACTCTACATGCCTCACCAACTACCCTCAACTCGAAATTCATGAGTTAACTAAGTTTATCACACTTAGTTAACTATTACAAGTTATTTTGAGATTAGATTACATTTTATTGTCCATCTTAAATAAGGGATAACTAAAATAGACATGCACCAATTTTAGCCCACACCAGTGTATGTGTTGCTTGGACCTCCTAGACCCACACTTAGTGTAGGTGCTGCTTGGACCTCCTGGTCCCACACTTAGTGTAGGTGCCGCTTTTTGTTTTCGGATGCCAATTTCACTGTTTCTTGTTGCAAACTTCAACACTCCCTCTCAACAAGAAAGGAATGTTCGTGCATGTGACATGCACCTCTTACATGCGACATGCAACCCTTGCATGTGACATGCAACTCTTGCATGTAACACTTCTCTAGTGTTTCTCTCACATGAAACCTTTGCATGCAACACTTCTCTAGTGTTTCTTGCAAATGCAACCTTTGCATGCAACACTTCCGAAACTGAATAGCCTCCAAAAAAATTAATCAGTAAAATGCATTTGTCATCATATTCTTCTGACAACTGGTACCTACTGCACATGTCTACTGGATTCTCTACGTTGTTGACATTTGCATCCATGCACTCTACACTGCGGCCAACTCTAATCTGCGCTCAAGTATCTGATACTTTTCATTCTAATTTATGTCCTCCTAACATCTAACTGCATCAATCTAACTGATCGTGCTACTATTGTATTGTGGGCTCCTCATAGCCAGGTTCGATCCATGAGACGCACCATCTCTAGGACCCTGCCCAAATTTCTTCTTGGGATTATTCTTGCATATCGCCCCACCTCACACCTGGAGGTATAGCTGCATGCACTCCCTCTACCCATCTGAATTGAAATTTCTCTGCTTAAGTGGTGTTTTCCACTCCATGATCCTCCGAATGTGGCTACTCCACATCTTGAGGTTCATTCTTTGGAACCAAGAGTTCCTTACCTGCATGCAAATCCAACTCCCTTTCAAGTCTCAATTGCATGGATTTCTTACACTTCCCATTGGTTGGAAGCTCTATATAAATTGCATGTACATCAAGTCTATAGAGATTCTTAACTCGAATCCCAATCTTCTTGGCTTGTCTTATTTCTTTGTGTCACACGAAAAATTTTCCTTCACTGAAAACAACATCATAACCTATATCCTCCAACATTGCAACTGAAACTAATTTGTTCTTTAAGCCTGGTACATGCATTACATATTTTAATAAAAATGGTTTACCTTACTGTCTCTGGAAAGTAACTATACCAATCTCGATAGCGTTATACCTTCCTTCGTCCCCCTTTTCTATATGCATTTGGAGGTCCTTCTCCTCCAAGCTACTGAAAAGTTCTTTGTTTCCCGTCATGTGGAAAGATGCACCATTATCCAAGTACCACCCCGATCCCAATGCACTTGACATAATGAATGTGATCAATGAGAATTAAATCTCAAATTGTGAGGCCAAAGCCTCACCAGCTGCAGATCCTCCAACCTTCTTGTTATTCTTCTTTTGTGGACAATTTGTGGCATAATGTCCATGCTCGTGACAGTGAAAACACTTCACCCTGAACATGTCGCGCTCCTTTCCTTCTTCACCGGCCTCAGATTTGGAATGGAATTTATTCCCCTTCCCTTTCTTCGCCTTGGCAGCCAAATAAAAATCTTCTTCATCTTCATTCTTAGATGAAGATCCATCTTTTGTATTCCTTCTAAACTCCTCCTGCACCAAATCCGACCACAGTCGTTCCCAATCTGGCATATTTTCCCTTCCATTGATAGAGTCTTGATAACTATGCCAACTCTTGGGAAATCCTAGGAGATATAGGCTCACCAAATCATCATCAGCGACAGTTATTCCTACACTCTGAATCTCATCCCGACATTGGACAAACTTTTTTAAGTAGACCAGAATAGTGTCGTTCTTCTCCATATTGATCTTCCTGAGTTTATCTTTCAGTGCCAATTTCCTATGGTCACTGCTGCTCTGAAATAGATCTATCAAATCTTTCCACATAACATATGGTGTCACTTTTCCATGGAGGCTTGAGACAATGTGGTCTCGTACTCCCTCTAGTAAGATCTTCCTCGCCCTTGCCAGTTTCTTTATCCATGCATCAATATTTGCAGCATCTGTCACAAGAGGTTTTGGAACATCATTGTCAATGAATTCCTTCAAGCCATTGTCTTCCAGTACTGCCTCCATCCTGTCCTTACAAGAAATATCATTTGAGTTTCCCTCGAGTGCATACTCCAACCTCACGCCATTGAAATCCATTTCGATCCTGAATCAGCTATAGCACCAAGGAACTCTTTCTGCAAATTCGAATTCTATCCAGTCACAAACTTAGCTCCTCCTTCACTATTGTGATTTCCTGTGCTTTGATACCATGTAGAAAATATACAACAAGCATGTATATCATGGATTCAATCTGATCTAACAATGTGCTAAAGCTAGATACTGAATTGCTTGTACAAATAAATTGTGGAATTAAAAACACAATCGCCAATCACATGAAGCAAAGAAGAATCAATCAAGCCACAACATAGATAATTTCTCGAGGAAATATTGCTGCTCAAAACCCCACTATCTTATATTGTATATTCAGCATGAAACAATTGCATACAACTCTTCTCACAAGAGCCCTCCTGCACTCAGCTAATTGTCTCACACTGATCTAGACAAAATTGGGCCAACACTTAGCCAATTATCAGCCTCTCTTCAGCTTTCCTTGCTCACACAGTTCATGAGGAAGGAAATCCCTATTCACAAGGAATTCCAACCTTCCTACATTGTGCTAAGTATCATGGGAATCCTGTGGTGTTTTAACTGCATCTAGGAAGTCAGCTAATATCACAACTGATAGTCACATTTCCCTTTCACCTAGATCTCAACTGGGTCTCCACTGGAACTGACATGCATGTAGCTAATAATAGTAAATCATCAGTTGCATGTTAGATCACTAATTATGAATTAAATAATATTTAATTCACTTGATCTCTCACTAGTGTATCTAACAGTTACAACTAGCACAGCTACCTTTAACTCACTTAACTGAGTTAACTCATTACAACCTGCATTAACTAATGCACCACTGCACTCTAAACTCTGTTATAACTATAATTACTCTGCATGCCTCACCAACTACCCTCAACTCGAAATTCTTGATTTAACTAAGTTTATCACACTCAGTTAACTATTACAAGTTATTTTGAGATTATATTACATTTTATTGTCCATCTTAATTAAGGGATAACTAAAATAGACATGCACCAAATTTAGCCCACACCAGTGTAGTTGCTGCTTGGACCTCCTGGTCCCACACTTTGTGTAGGTGCTATTTCGACCTCTTGGTCCCACACTTAGTGTAGATGTTGCTTGTTGTTTCTGGATGCCAATTTCACTGTTTCTTGTTGCAAACTTCAACAAATTGGAAGCAATTTATTTTGTCTCTTATCTTCCCGTGTCTGTGGCATTTGGAATTTTATTGTCGCACCATGGATTATGTTGGGCTTGGTCCTCACGCCACTCCCATTGATCTGAATGGAAAGTGGCATCTAGCCATGGTATTCATCCACCCATGGTATTTATCCACCCATTGAATTTACCTATGGTATTTTAAGTGGCATCCACCCATGGTATTGTAAGTGACATCCACCCATGGTATTTACCCACCCATGGAATTTATGTAACAACCCTGGTAAAAATATATATAAGACCACGGTGATGGGACATGTATTCCAAGTTGAATGGTGGGAAAAACATCCTAGTGGGTGTTCATTTCGGTTAATATGGCCAAGGAAATTGGAAAAGGCAAAGGCAAAGTTTATGAAAGGAAAAATGACAATAATTTCCATTTTATTTAAGAAAATAATGGAAAATAGGAGAAAAGGAAGGTGAAAGGTCACAGGTTGCATGCGAGGAGGAAAATAATGGAAAATGAAGAAAATAGAGGCTTCATTAATAAAAAGGGTTATGAGGATCAGTTGGTGGGGCTTGGTTAGTTTATTTTTGAAGTTCTCATTATTCTCCCGCTCTCTCTCATAATCTTGAGCACTCAAAGTATTCTTGGAGAACCCTTGGAGAGTGTGGCATATTTGGAGATTTGGATCAAGAAATCAAAGGAAGAACAGGAAAGCGTAGAGGACATCGAGATCAACATCTACAGCAGGTTCTTAGTGCAAGTACCGATTTTAATGTATGATTTACTCACTAGTTTTTGCATGCATGGTATAGCATGTGGTTTCTTGGTTATGATCTGTCATGGGCATGGAGGATGGCCAAGATTAACAGTGGATTTTCTTATCCTTGCCATTTCCTGGATAGACATGGTATTGTGGGTTTTTATTTCCATTGATTGTTTTCTGGTTGGTTCTCATGAGTCCTTTAGTTGTTGGGTCGAGTTATTAGTTACTGGAAGCCTTGGTTGGATAAATGCTTCGAAAGCCCGATGGACAACTGTGGGTTGAGTTACTAGTCCTGGAAGCCTTGATTGGATAAATGCTTTATAAGCCCTAGGTGGGTTGAGTTACTAGTCTTAAAATCCCTAGTTGGACAAACGCTCTAGAAACCCTGTAACAATCAGGGTTGAGTTACTAGTCCTGGAAGCCCTGGTTGGAACAAACACTCTGGAGCCCTGGAGCAGCTTGGATGGAGACTAATCCGTGACAACTAGTGATGTTTGACCGTGAGGTAGAATCACTGGTTTGTAGTTGAGATGGTTTGGTCTCTGGAGACCTGGTTTGGTGTTGATTTATGTGTTGATAAAGTCCCACATTCATGCTTGGAATATGGCACGGGTGTCACTGGTTGAAGTGAGATTTGGCTCAGGCATGTCTATGGTCGGGTGGAACATGGAAGTCCCATTATGAGTTGGTTTTTACATTCATTAATGAAATATTCATTTCCTTGGTATTTTATGTGCATATGCACTGGTCTATATATTGATTCTATTGGTGATGTATTCATGCTACTTTTGTTGGTATTACGCTGGTTATAAGCATGTATTGTGACAGTGATGAGGTATGACTCTCTCCATGTTTTTACCTGTAAATGAATATGCATCTATGGTCAAATTTATTGTATTATAGCTTGTGATTTAGTGGAGTAATGCTTCTTAGACATTCTCAAATAAGGAAGAGACCCCTTCGTTTAATTCCACTATTTATACATGTAGATGCTATGTTTGTGACATGTTTGATGAAATGCTTGTCATGGTTGGGTGGGGTCGGATGAGTTCTGGTTGATGTGATTTCTTTCATATGTTTTTTTAATGTTAATTACCTTCTCCTGAAGTTACAGGAAGTTCTAGGCAGTGACCTCGACTTAAAGGCTAAAAATGTGGCACAGATCTAGGAGCTACAGACGGAAAATTCATTATTTGGGCCTTCACCGCTACCTTGAAAAGGCTAGCTCAAGGCTATAGGGTCTATAGTCGCTACCTAGCCATTACAAGTCGTAGGCTCGGCCTCAAAGTGACTAAAAAACAGTTCCCCCTTAGGGAATAGGGCCCTGTAAGGTTGGGTGACCCCCTGGGGATGTCAATGATGCAGTGAAGGTGTGTTTTTGGAGTTTCCATCATTTCCACTTCCTTAAGGTCATCTAGGAGGTTGAATCCCATATTAGTAGCCTCTCGTCACATGTTTTCACCAGTTGGTTGGTTACTTGGGTAGATGTGGAAAGAAGGTGTTACAATTTACCTGTGGTATTGTAACTAAAAAATGTTATAAGTAACAAGTCGCATCTTGCAAAAGGAAAAATTGTCCACCATAATGTGGCCCTCACAATTATTCTTTGTTTTAATAGAAAAAATTCTTTGTGGTTTTGTTTACTGTTTGTTCTCTCCATTTTTTCTGGCATTTCAATTTTTCAGATGTTCAGCGCCTCCCCCCCAAGATCCATATTTGTTTTTAGATCTTAGGGGCCTCCCCCCAAGATCCAGATCAATGGTATCAGATTCAAGTTACGGCTCCATGAGAATGAGGGTTTGACACATACTTGAGTTTAAAAATTTTACAACAATCTTCAAAAAAATTCATGCACGCGCTACGACTTCCACATAACACTTTCTTGGGCAAAGTAGAAAGAAATTTTTTTTTCTTCATTTTTTGGCAAGGATATTTTGGGAGGCAAGTTTGCAGATTAGGTTTGAAAATTTTGGTGAAAAAATTACAAACATAAATAATAGAGTTGGATTCCTTGCAAAAAAAATATGCAATTGCAATCACTGATTCAAAATCAATTGTGTTGCAAAAAAAATCCGACGACAATTTATGGACGACGGATATCCTATCCTTTTTTGCATTTTTTATGAATAATTGAAGATAAATGATTACATATCTATGCTCCTCTTGAGAAATCACCCAATTTATTAAAAAAAACAACAACAACAACAACAAAACAAAACAAAAAACAAAACAAAACAAAAAAACAAAAAAAAACCAAAACAATTGGTCGAATCGGAGTTCGGATGAGGGAGATATCCTTGATTTAAAATCAGCTTATTTTAATTTTTTTCAGAATTTTTGTGACGCCAGGACAATTGCAGCACGAATCTGAGTTTCTAGTGTGTCCAGCTAGGGAATTCAATCACATGGGAAGATGCATAATGGTCATTATAATTCCAAAAACAAGTTATAATAAATATTCTGAGTTATATTGACCGAGTAATGCCCATTTTAAATTATTTTTTTTATATCTAGAGCGGCATTCAGAGCGGGTTCCCTTTGTAAATGTGCCCTCCCACTCTGCTTTAGTAGGCACCTGTATCACATTCATCAGTTTCAGCATAACAGCATCTAGCTTGGGTTCTTTGGAGACGTGCCCTCCCACCCCAGGCTATGTAGGCACTTGATACTTCCTCAAAAATCAGCATCACGATTATGGGTCAACCGTACAAAATCCTTGTCATCGAAGTCCATTTTCTAGGTCGCACATTTTTAGTCTCATAGTTGGTCACAAGCATTACAGCGTATCTCTATCCTCGGATCTTTGTTTGTCATAGTTATTGGTCATCCAAAAACCCATGCTTCATCAAAGTCCATTTGATAGGCCAAACATTGTTAGTATCACAGTTGGCCACAAACATTACAAGGTATATCTATCCTCGGATATTTGTTCATCATGGTTATGGGTTAACCACACAAAAACCTTATCTTTAGTGGCTCTTCATATTCAACGAAGGATTCTCAGGAAGGAACTTCATGCAATGGGGACCAATGCTTCATAAGGAGGGAGGAATGATCTGAATGGAAAGTGGCATCTACCCATGGTATTCATCCACCCATTGAATTTACCTATGTTATTGTAAGTGGAATCCACTCATTATATTCATCCACCCGTGGTATTGTAAGTGACATCCACTCATGTTATTTACCCATGGTGTTGTAAGTGGCATCCACCCATGGTATTCATCCTCCCATGGTATTCATCCACCCATGGAATTTACCCATGGTATTGTAAGTGACATCCACCCATGGTATTCATTCACCCATAGTATTTAACCACCCATGGAATTTAATTGTGGTATTTGTCTGTTGACTTGGGGTAGCATCGAATGTGCTCTAAGTCCCAAATTTTGTGCAGAGGTTTAGACATGTGTATTCCAGATAACTCAAAAATCATTTGGTGAAATTCCACTCAGATTGTATTCTATAAAAATAATTAATTATTTTTAAAGGGACCCTGAGTCTAAACTTAGGAAAATAAAATATTTAAGTGAATTAATAGAATATGAGTGAGAATGATCTAGAATAAACGGATCAAGTTAAAAGTTAATCTTAGTAGTTGTATAGAGATCTAATCTGGGTCGTTGAAGTCTCAATGAGAATACTATAAGATTGGCTTGAAGGGTCATTTGGAAAAAACATTTTTGGAGACACAAGGCAGACATCAGAGATCAATTTATTTAGTGAGAAATGCTCAAAAAGAAAACTTGATCGAGATATATTTTGTAGAGAGGGGCAGTATTCTGGTTAGAAGGAATCCTAAGCCGAAGAGTACATAGCAACAAAGGCAGAGAGAGCCAAAAAATTAGCGCAAATCCAGTGACGCAGTGCCTACGCAATCATTGCGCAAAGCCAGAGAGGAAGTCATTTTTCTGCTGAATAGACAACGTTAGGGCAGTACCAGATCCCAGAGATATTTTCCGTAGGCCAAAAAGCCTTAGTTTCGAGCTAGCAGTGAGAACAGCGTAGTGAGAAAGGGCAGTCGTAGTTGTGACGTAGAGACTACGTGGGTGATGGAGTCACTACGTAGAGGCAATGTGAGGTAGTCCAATATTGGTGCAAATAAGTGTCGGGTTCCCGTGGAGGAGTGAGGTTTGCCTCACAAGATATTTTATGTCAGTTTCTTTGTATGATTTTATGGTGTGTCAAACATATATTTTTACTCAGAATATTTACTGCTTAATTTATAAACCCTTAGATTTTCTACACCGGTTTTCCCGCATTGGGTTTTTCTGGGGACATTAGTCCAAAAATAATTTTTTTGAATGGTTGTGTGATCTATGTTTGTTTAGATTTGTTTCCACACTTGTAATTCTTTCGAAGTTAATTTTTGTAGCCTGTAGTGAATTGATCCAGATTTATGCAGGAACACAATGAAATAAAAAAATACACATAAAAGCAGAGATGCAACATAAATAAAACTTCATTTCATTAATAACAAATAACTGAAATATGCTTACAGACAGAATGGAAATAAACTAGCTAGGGCATTGGTAGCTGATCCTGAGAAGAGATGTGGCGGCTACAAGCCTCTGAACTATGTTACAATGAGGCTTGAGGGCCTATTTATTTTTTAGAAACAATGGATAACCCTAAACATCCAAAAACCTAACCCTAGGATATGAAGTGCCAAAACTTTGGGCCTCGTTTGGATAAATTGGTACACCAATCTTTCCGGGGATGCAACTTTGGCATACGATCTTCGTTTGACGTGCACAATACCTCGTTAGAAAGATCTGTTTGAGGACTATAACTTTTGATGTGAGAAAAATTTATAGAACATACATGTTGCTCCCGGTTTTTCCAAAAAACATCGTTTAGAGACTCAAAACGGCTCTGGAAGTTTAGGACTTGAAAAAAACACTGCTAAAAATAGTAATTTGTGCTACAATTAAGGAATCTGAAAAACAAAAAGAAACAATGGTGGGGCCCCAATTGGAATAGGCGGGTGGCCACCAATATCAACCTAGATATTTCCTCCCCCCTTAAGAAGAAATGGTCCCCATTGCGTTGAATTCCTCCATGAGATGAGGAAACTTTTGTTGAACTTGGTCCCTGGTGAACCATTTGCCTTGGTGCAGAGTTTGCCAACTTTGACAACCCGATACAGTTGGATATTCTGCTGGCAAGTGTTCTTGATTTTCATTTCCATCATACGATTTGTGGTGGCGTGTTCCATGCATTATGTGTTTAACTCTGTTGATGTGATTTGTTTTGCAATGTCGGAGGTGTCTAGTAGAGGTGGGATGTAGGGATGAAGGTGGTCCACATTGAACACTGGGTGCAGACCAAGGAATGGTGGAATACTAAGCTCAAAGGCATTGGCCCCTACAACCTTCATGATGGTGTACGACCCATATCGGAGCAGGCGAAGCTTGCGGTGGGGTCCAGCGAGGTGCTTTTTTTACAATATTAGCCACTTTCTCGCCCACCTATAAGTTGTGTGGCACCCGATGTTAATCATGTCATTGCTTGTACTTAGCATTGCCTCAGTCCAATATGTCATGAACCTGTTGGTGGATGTCCTGAATGTGCTCAATGAATTTGTTTGCCTTGTAATATTCAAACTAGACATGAGTCGAATCAACGTGAGTATCCGTGAATGACATGGCTACATCAATGGGACATAATGGTTGGAATCCCAAGCCCACCTGAAAGGGGTTGTGGCCAGTTGAGTTGTGGATAGCCCAGTTATAACTATTTTGTACATATGGAAGGATCTCATCCCATTTGCGTGGATGATTTGAATTGTACATGCACATAATGTGTATGATCATCATGTTGACAACCTCAGTCTGGCCATCAATTTGGGGACGGAAAGCTGTGGACTTGGTGAGATTGGTGTCCAGAATTGACCAGAGGTTGGACCAAAATGTGTTGAGGAACCTGATGTCCCAATCTGAGATGATATATTGTGGTATCCCAAAGTTCACCCACACCCGTTCAATTTAGCAGTGGATTATGCTGTAATATTCTTCTTGCAGGCCGCCATAATGGCCATCTTCGAGAATCTGTCGAAAACCACGAAATCACAATTGTTTCCATGCTTAGTAGAAGGAAGGCCCAACATGTAATCCATGGAGATGGATTCCCAAGGTTGACTAGGGGTAGGTAGCAAATTATATAGGCCATGCTTCTTCATGGTCAGTTTGGAAATAACGCAAGAAATGCAAGATCTGATGTACTGCCCGGCATCTTGTCGAAGGTTCGGCCAATAGAAATAATTTTGCAATACTGCCACTGTTTTCTCGACCTCGAAATGCCCAGCAACCTGACTGTAGTGTGCTTCCCAAATCAACTTGGCACATTCACTTGAAGGAACACAAAGGTGTCCTAGGTGACATAGCAGTGCATCCTGTAGGTGAAAATTTGGAACTTGCGTACCCTCCAAGGGTGTCTTGTATGTGTGGCCGAATTCCGGATCGCTCTTGCAGAGAAGCAACCAATCATAAGTCTCTTGCCCACAAGAGTTGAGAATGGTGGTTGTCACCATGATCAGTGGTCGGTTGAGGTATTCTGCAATATTATTCATGCTACCCTTCTTATACTTGATGTTCAAATGAAACTGTTGCAGATATGTGGACCACGTCTGACGACAATCGTTCTGCAACTTCCCTTGCGTCTGTATGAACTGCAAGGGTCATTGGTCTGTGTGGATGATCGTTTCCTTCCCTAAAATGTAATGCTTCCATTATCGGCAAGCCTGCACAATGGAATACTTTTCTTTGTCATAAGTGGGATACTTACGTACTGTGTCAAACAGTGTCTCGCTATGATATGCCATTGGATGCCCCTGTAGAGTGAGAATAGCCCCAATAGTACAGTCAGAGGCATATTTATCGATCTCAAATGGTTGTTGCAAGTCTAGTAATGTGAGCATTGGGGCAGAGTAGAGATGATGTTTCAATTCTACGAATGCCTTCTGTTGAGATTCCGACCAAAATAATTTTGCTTTCGCTCCTCCCTTGGTGACTTGACTCAAGGGCCAAGTGATATGAGAGAATAACAACACAAACCTGCGGTAGAAATTAGCAAGACCCAGAAAGCTACGAAGCTCTATTAGAGTGGTTGGGGCTGGCCAATCCTGAATGACTTAGATCTTGGTTGGATCCACATGTACCCCCCACTCATTAATAATGTATCCCAGATACTAAACCTCGGTCATGCCAAAAGTACACTTCTCCAAATTAGCACACAACTTGTGTTACCGCAGTGTTTGGAGGACCTGTCGAATGTGGTGGAGGTGCTTCTCCCAAGTCTGGCTGAATATCAGGATGTCATCCAAGTACACTACTACAAATGAGTTGGTGAATGGCTGCATGATGTCGTCCATCAGCCTCATGAAGGTTGCAGGAGCATTCGTTAACCCGAAAGGCATGACCATCCATTTGAAAAGGCCCTCCTTGGTTTTGAAGGAAGTCTTCCACACATTGGAGGGTTTAATTGGTCCCTGGTGATACCCAAAATTCAAGTCGATCTTGTTGAAATATTTTGACCCTTTGAGTTGGTCCAAAAGGTCATCAATCTGTGGGATTGGATACCTATTCCAAAAAATGATCTTGTTCAACGCCCGATAGTCAGTACAAAGTCTCCAAGTCCCATCCTTCTTCGACACCAACACGATCGAGCTTCCACATGGCAATGAACTCAGTCGGATGTGACCTTTCTGCAGCAGCTCCTGAATCTGCCTCTTGATTTCATCGTTCTCCATAATATAGCATCGACAGATTGGTCCATTGGGCAGTGACGTATAGAAATTATACAAACATATGTATATCAATGGATTCAATCCGATCAAGCAATGTACTAGAGCTAGATATTGAATCCTTCTACAAATCAATTGTAGAAAATAAACACGATCGCCAATCATAACAAGTAAAGAAAGAAGAAAATCAAACCACAACACATATATTTTCCTGGGGAAAGCTTGCTTCTAGAAACCCCTCTATATTCTATTTTATATTCACCAAGGAATCATGAAACAATTACAATGCACGCTTCTCACAAGATTCTTATGCACTCTGCCTATCATCTCACATTGATCCAGACAAAATCGGACCAATACTTAGCCAATTCTCGGCCTATCTTCAGCCTGCCTTGCACACGCAATTCATGAGGAATGTAATCCATATTCCTTAGGAATTTCATCCTTTCTTAACTGCACAAGGATCATGGGCAATCCATTCGATGTCTAGCTGCATGCAGGCAACCTACTAATAATACAACTCATAGTCAACTTCCCTTTAACCTCTGTCTCAACTGGGTCTCCACTGGAACTGACATGCAGGAAGCTATTAATAGTAAATCATCAATTGCATGGTAGATCATTGCATGCAAATTAAATCTAATTTAATTCACTTGATCTCTCACTAGTGCAACAAATAGTTACAACTAGTTCAACTGACTTTAACTCAATAAAATGAGTTAACTGGTTTCTCATGCATTAAACTAATGCACTAACTGCAACTTGAACTCTAAAACACAGAGAATCACTATGCATGCCTCACCAACCACCCTCAACTCGAAATTCACGAGCTAACTAACTCTTTCACACTATATTAACTATTACAAGTGATTATGAGACAAGATTACATTATATTATGAAATTTAACTAAGGGATAATTAAATTTGACACATTTTAAATTTATCCAATAAATTGAATTGCACACTAATGTATCGCTATGACCCATCACTACATGACTTGTGGTCCCACACTAGTGTAGGTGTTGTCATGTTGTTTCTGGATGCCAATTTCATTGATTCTTATTGCAAATTTCAACACTCCCTCTCAACAAGAAAGGAACCAATTTGTCACAATCCGATACCTTAGAATGTCCTTGTATGCACGCATGCACCTCTTACATGCGACATGAAACACTTCTCTAATGTTTTTCGCACATGCAAGTCTTCCATGCAACACTTCTCTAGTGTTTCTCGCACATGCAACTCTTGCATGAAACACTTCTCTAGTATTTCTCGCACATGCAGCTTTCGCATGCAACACTTTTGAAACTGAATGGCCTCCAAATAACTAAATTAGTATATTGCATCTTTCATCAGAGTCTTCTGACTGCTGCTAGCTACTTCAAATGTTTACTGGACTCTCTGCGCTACTGACATCTGCATCCATGCACTCTACATTGTTGCCAACTCTGATCTGCGCTCCAGTATTTGACACCTGCCACTTTGATTTCTATCTTCCTGACATCTAACTACATCAATCTAACCGATCCTGCTATTGCAGTACTGTGGGCTCCCCATAGCCAGGTTCAATCCATGAGACACACCATCTTAATGAATCCTGCCCAAATTTCTTCTTGGGATCATATCTACACGTCGCCCCACCTCACACCTGGAGGTATAGTTGTATGTAGTCCCTCTTCCCATCTGGCTTGAAATTTCCCCCTCCTGGAGGTCTCTGCATGAGTGGTTTCTGCCACTCCATGATCCTCATCTTGTGGCTGCTCCACATCTTGATCTTCATCCTTTGGAACCAAGATTTCCTCATCTGTATGCAAATATAGCTCCTCTCAAGGGTCAATCGCATGGCTTTCTCATACTTCCCCGTGGTACATCCCTTGCATCTGTCTATCTGTGCAAGAGTACCCTTTGTAAGCCCATAGAAATCTATTGCATGACCTTCAAAGCTCCATGGTGTAGATGGCCCAATCTCTTGTGCCATAACTCACCCTCATCCCGACTCACTGCTTTGTCTGCTCTACGCATCAATGATGCGTAGCCATCTACATCAAGTTTTTGGAGATTATTCACATGAATCCCAATCTTCTTGGCTTGTCCTGTGGCTTTGTATCAAAGGAAATCTTTCCCTTCACTGAAAACCACACCATAACCTCTATCCCCCAACATTGTGACTAAAACTAAATTCTTTTTCAAGCTTGGTACATGCATTACATATTTTAATAAGAAAAGTTTACCTGACTGTCTCTGGAAGATAACTGTACCAATCCCGGTAGTATTGTACCGCTCGTTGACACCCATTTCAGTATGCAAATGGAGGTCCTTCTCCTCCAAGCTACTAAAAAGTTCTTTTGTCTCTCGTCATGTGGAAAGATGCACCACTATCCAAGTACCACACTAATCCCATCGCACTTGACACCATGCATGCAATGAGTGAGAACTCCAACTCAAATTGTGATGCCAAAGCCTCGCCAGTTGCATATCCTGAAGTTGTTCTTCTTCTTTTGTGGACAATTAGTGGCATAATTTCCATGCTCGTGACAGTGAAGACACTTCACTCTGAACATGTCACGCTCCTTGCCTTATTTTCCGGTCTCAGATTTGGAATAGGATTTCTTTCCCTTCCCCTTCTTCGCCTTACTAGCCAAAGCACAATTTTCTTCATCATCTGTCTTTGATGAAGGCCCATCCCTGGTATTCCACCTGAATTATTCTTGCACCAAATATGACCAAAGTCGCTCCCAATATGGAAGTTTCTCCCTCCCATTGACAGAGTCCTGATAACTATGTCAACTCTTAGGAAGGCCTAGAAGAGCTAGGCTCACCAATTCATCATCCGCGACAGTAATTCCAATTCTCCTAAGCTCATGTCGACATTGGACAAACTTGGTTAAATATTTCAGAATAATGTCGTCTTTCTCCATTTTGATTTTCTTGAGCTTGTCCTTCAGTGCCAATTTTCTATGAATATTGTTGCTCTAAAACAGATCTTTCAAAGCCTTCCACATTGTATATGGAGTTGCTTTGACATGGAGACTTGAGACAATGTCGTCTCGTACTCCCTCCAATAAGATCCTCCTCGCCCTTGCAACCTTCTTTTGCCAAGCATCAAGATTTGTGGCATCTACTGCAGCGGGTTTGGGAATGTCATTATCAATGAATTATTTTTACACATTTTCCTCCAATACTGCCTCCATCTTATCTTTCCATGCAATATAATTGGAACTACGCTCGAGTGTATACTCCAATCTCAATCCATTGGAAGCCATTTCGATCCTGATCTGCTTGTCACACCAAGAATACTTTTGCAAATTCGAATTCTATTCAGTCACAAACTCAATTTCTTCTTCACTATAGTGATTTCCTGTGCTCCGATACCATGTAGAAATTATACAAACATGTGTATATCAATGGATTTAATCTGATCAAGCAATGTACTCAAGCTAGATACTGCATCCTTCTACAAATCAATTGTGAAAAATAAACATGATCGCCAATCACAACAAGTAAATAAAGAAGCAAATCAAACCAAAACACATATATTTTCCCAGGGAAAGCTTGTTGCTCAAAACCCCTCTATCTTCTATTTTACATTCACCAAGGAATCATGAAACAATTACAATTCACCCTTCTCACAAGTGTCTCTTACACTATGCCTATCTTCTCACATTAGTCCATACAAAATTGGGCCAACACTTAGCCAATTCTCATCCTATCTTCAGCCTGCCTTGCTCACGCAATTCATGAGGAATTCAATCCCTATTCCTTAGGAATTTCAGCCTTTCTCAACTGTGCAAGGAGCATGGGAAATCCAATGGATATCTGGCTGCATGCGGGCAACCTACTAATAATACAACTGATAGTCAACTTCCCTTTAATCTCTGTCCCAACTGGGTCTTTACTAGTGTTATGCGAAATTATGAATTACGGATAAAACACATTCCCTAAATGTGGTGCTATGCATTTATAACAATAGACCAAATAATTTGTAGACACTTTTACTAAGAGTAAATATACACACAGAAAGATGGAGAAACTTACTTGGGGTCCAAGCACTTCCCATTCTCCTTATGTCGCTCTTGTTGTAACTTCCAATCCAACTTTGATCGCCAGACTAGTTCCTACAAGTATAAACACTAAACAGCAAAGAGATTGCAATATAAAGATGGTTATTTACCTTAATCAGTTAAATCAATAAAACATGAAACATATACATCAGCTAATAATCCATGATATGAAAGATAGAAACATATACATATACATATGTGGGAAAATGAGCAGCAAATTTATTAATGGATAGAAGGGGGATGTTACAACCAGCGATTGATTTGATGTCACCAACTCTGGCATCATCCCAGTCTCATCACAATGAACCTCTCTCCAGTAGCATATCACTCAATTCAAATACTCAATTGAGAATTCAACATCATTTCTTTACCAAATCTCTTCATTCTCAAGCACTAGGATCTGTGCTCAATTTATATAGCATCTGAAGGTAGTTTCTCAATCAATGAATTTCTAATTATAGGAAATACACGTTCCCAAGCTGAGAGGTGGTAGATGGACACATGGATTCGAAGTTTGACACATATGGAATCTTCTAGAAGGCACTAGTCATGTGGAGATTCCGAAACGATGAGAATTTCGCTCCCAATTGACCAAAGCACTCTTGAATTTCAGGAAGTGCTTTGTAGAGAACCCTTGAATGGAGGTAACTGCATATGCAAAGAAATTAGTCCCTTGAGAGGCTGCGTTGGTGAACTCATAGGTGATATAACATGTACTTCAAATCTTGGAAACCTTGCAATGGAAGACATGGATGATTTGTTCTTGTTCTTTGTCTTAGGGCATGTAGCAACTGAAATTATAGGGGATTATAGACCCTATTTCATTGATTATGGGGATGATGTCCAGTTTAACTAGGTCATTGGGAATGGTGCCCAAATTGACCTATAACAATTTACCCCTAAAGCATGAAGTCAAAATAATAATAACAATATTTTTTGAATGAGATGCTTTACATTGTGATGGGATGGAACTGAAGCGGAGTGGCGACCTGCATCAATCTTACAATACATTACATCGTGATATATCCTCTTGATCACCAATTGCTGAGGGAATTCCCATGCTCAACACATAAACTATCTAATAACATGTACATAGTGCATAAAGTCGTCTACATTGGAATGTTGCCCAATATATACATGCCTATAGATATAGGCTCATGTTCGGATGACGATCTGTATGTAAGGTCACCGTACAGATGATGTTTACAACAATCTTGAAATCACAGCCTGGATGGCTGAAACTAGATCTGGGATCTTCTTATTTCGTTCACTCGATCGTTCAGGTACAAGTCTAGCCATGCGAAAATATGATTTGTAGTCGAACAAGGTAAGACATCATTTGATTACCAGCCAATGATGTAAGCTATTAACAAACGCGAGAGAACCACCATTGATGTTAATGGTCCTCAAGAAACTGTAGTACATTTCGTAAGGCATGAATAGATGATTTGATGTCGAACATCAAACAAATCTTTCGATAAAAATTCTGGAAGCGAGGATATTGTCGATGTTGTAACAAGCCTCATGGTCCTGGAAGATAATGTTTCTAAGTGAACTTCATGGATGATGATTTGACGTCGACAGGGAGCTACTTTATTATGAAACGGGAGTTACTGATTTCGGAGACAAAATATGACTTGATATAGCAATGTTCAAGGATGATTGTCATGAGAATTAAGGTTTATGAGTATTACAGAAGGACGAGTATTCACTGGATGACTTCTCTAGAACATATCAACGACACTGAGATGAGTTGTCAGCATTGAACCAAAACCGAAGTGAAGGTATGATGAACCATAGGTATGAATGAACCGTCAAGAAGATTACTCAACCCAAACAGTCACGATGATGGAGTGAAGTGTCATGTTCAAGAGAAACTTGCTACTGTAAAAAGTTCTGTTCACTTTCCCAAATTTTCCCCAGTCATTTTTCGATGAGTACCTCATTATTTTTTTAAAATATTGAGGAGGATAACATATGCTTGATCTATAATTTAACCCTTCGAGTGAATAAAGTATCGCTATTTAATAATTTAATGAGTCTAGCAATGAATGAAACACGATTCTTTCGATGATCGACGAGTCTGTCGCTATTTTATGTTTTAACGAGCCTAACGACAGTAACAGTGCAGTCCTTTTTCATATTTAGAGAGTTTGAAATCAAGGATGAAAGAAAACTCCATAAGTACTTTTTCATAAAGTTGTCGCTCAGATCCGAAAAATTGTAAAATAATATCTGAGAGAACCTCCTAGCCATGTTCGACTAAGGCATTCATTTTTCATAAATAATCTATCTCAGTTCGGAAAAGGATTAAACTTATACTGAGTAGATATCAATTCATTTACTTTTACGAGCTCGAAAATACAAGTTCTTGACAATATTTTCATATTATCGGAGTTTGAAAAGAGCTAAAAGAAGATGAAAAGAGCTAAAAGAAGACTCCAGGGGTTCCTTTTTCATTTTTATCGAAGCTCGAAAAAGAGATAAAAGTGTGCTTCAAGTCCTTTTTCTTTTTTAACAAAGCTCAAAAATTAAGGATAAAAGTATGCTTTGTGGTCAAATAATTCTTGAAATAAGTCTGCAAGACTAATCTGCTCATCAGTTGTAAAAACTTTTCAGAACAACATCAAATGGATTAAAAATACATGTTTCATGATAAAAATAGAATAAAACCATAGTCACAACAATAAATATGATTTCCAAAAAACCAAATGACTAATTAAAATAGTTTTACTATTCATTTTTAGAATTTGAAAGTTTCCATTTGCATTTTGAAGCTCTGAACCTGTTTTTTCCCCCGAACTTCAGTCATTGATTGCGATTTATTATGTGGACGATTTTCATCGCCTTTGGATCCAGGTCAGTGCCATAAACCCTCTCTTTCTTTCAGTAGTCAATTCATTTCATTTCACTACAATTTTTTAGGGATTTGGGCCCCTTAGGGTAAATTATTTTTTCCAAAGAGGGAAATGCACCCTTTAGCATCAAAAATTGCGTTGTGGAGCACCTAAAATGAAGCCTAGGTGCATATGCAACGCACTGTCTATGGTTCAAGACTGCATTGGGCGCAATTCACATTCTTGATTCTTGACTTGTACCCAAATTTGCCTAATTTTTTGCATGAAAAAGAGTCTAATGAGTCTTATGGTTATGTTTCAGGAATTCATCGGACTAGAATGACGATTACTTGGAGAGAAAGAGAGCATGAAGAACAAAATATGATTGCTAAATGATCTAGGTACAGTAAGATCCCTAAGAGATTGTGGGTTATTAAAGTACTTACGCTTGTCAGGGATGAGGCAACAAATAGAACTCTTGGAGTTCTTAGTTCATGCATGGGATCCGGATATTGAGGCATTTCACATTAGGAACAAAGTGGTTCCTATTACAGTGGAGGATGTATATTTTCTGACAGGCTTGTCGAGGAGAGGCTTGCCTATTTCTCTCTCAGTATCTGCTCTCAAAGGAGAGACAGTGAGAGACTATGTTTTGCAATATTTCTATCTAGGGGCAGAGCCAAGCAAGGATGGGAAAATAAACATGAGTGATGTTTGTGATTTTCCTTTGACAACCATTATTTTCATGATCGCAAAGCTTGCCAGCACCGTTACACTACATGTAGCGAATAGATCATATATGTAGTATGCGCTAGAGTGCATGGAGCCAACAATTTTCAACTGGTCTGAAGTTGCACTTAAATAAAAGAACAACTAAGCAAGGAAAAGGGAGGAAGGAAGAAAAACTTCAGCTATGGTTCGATCCTAGAGATTCGAGGATGCAGAGATGGTTAGAACTAATGGCTAGGCGTGCAGGCCAATCGTCCATTGTGTTCTCGACTGCATTCTTTTCCTCGTTCAGGCAGCAGGTTATCGCCATTGATGAGTATGCATACGCAAGCGTCAATTTCCAAGGAGATCCAGACTTAGCTTTACCAAAATGCGCTTAGTGGGTTGCAATAGGTAAGAATGTTTTGACCATGTTTTTTTATTATTCTAATGTTTATACAATGTTTTTGTATTTTGATGTTTTCCCAAGACTAAACTAAAGTTTTAATGTAATGCAGATGTTGGTCGAGTTCAACCGGTAGAGGAACCAGAGCATGGAGCAGATGAGCCAACAGAGAGGGCTGTTAGAGAGAAGTCCTTCAGGATTTTGACATGGTTGAGACTCTGTCTAAGCTTCGGCAGCACATAGAGGGGTTGACCTTCGAGATTCTGGATTACCGAATCGAAGAGTTAACCATGCGACTGCAGTGCCACACTATAGGCTTTCCTAATTGCTGGATGCGGTTACTGCGTAGGATAGCTAGATATATAGCATGTTACCATGAACATAACTAGTTTACTTTTGACATGTTGCATACATTTTGAGGTCAGATGACCAATGTTTCATGGGCACAAATTTTTGTAAAAACCTACAACTATCTATCTATTTGATTTCATTGTTTTCCTATGTTTATTGCGCAATCTTATTCAATTATGTGAATGTATCTTTACATGTGTTGCAAATGTTTGTCTATAACATGATTACCTAAAGAATCAGTCAATGTGTTCAAGTTTCTGGAAATGTATTAATATTGAATAGAATCAAAGTGTATTTACAAAAGTCGAACTCTTAGGAACAAGCAATGCAATGTTGGATTTATAATAGTATAAACACTGGTAAGTTGTAATACCACAAGTTGTGAGTCTAACCTTATGATTATGCAGTTAATACCAAATGAAATTGCATCATAGAGAAGTTTGATCAACGCGCTATAATCAACAATATTGTTTGTCGATCTACCGATACAAATCCCTTGAAAACTCACTAACTCGTCGTTCGGAGCGAAAATGGCCCACGTTGTAGAGGATAGATTTTGTGTACTGCAACTAGCACCATCAGCATATCCAACTAATGGTTCCAAAGATTCAGACATTTGCGATGAAATGTAAAGAGGATTACTAACGTCAAGAAAACTCTAAAAAACAAAATAATACAGCAAATGCAAATTAACAGCGTATATATATACAATATAATACAAAAAATTACTACGCTCATGATTATGCATAGTAACGTTTCAGATACAACCCATTTCGGGGCTGCGCCAACGGAATTCCATCGTAATCCACCAACTCGTAGGCACCCTTAGAAAGAACTCTTTTGACAATATAGTGGTCGTGCCATAATGGCTCAAATTTCCCTGTACCTATTACATCAGCTTCTTGATCATAAAGAAGGACCAAGTCGCCCTCTGAGAAAATACGAGGCCAGACAATTTTGTTGTATTGCGCCTTTATATGTCTCTTATGTGCTTCGCTGGACAATTGGACTTAACGATGCATTTCATCGAGATGGATGAGGTTAAAAATACGTGCTTCTTCATATGAGGTCTCAGGTAACAAGTTGATTGCGAGTTTCAATGACGGTATTTCACATTGGATTGGTAAGATAGCTTCCAGACCATACACCAATTGAAAGGGAGTAAATCCAGTTGCGTTTCTCACCGAGGTTCGTTATGCCCACAAGGATGAGTACAAGATCAAATGCTAGTTTCTTTTACGAACTCATATCATTCATTGAAGCATGTGTTTAAGATTCTTATTGATAGCTTCAACTTGTCCATTTGATTGTGGATAATAAGGAGTAGAATTATCATGTGACAATCCTAACTTGGTAGTTAATTCAGTCATCATGTGGTTGTGAAAATGCTTTCCATGATATGTGACTATATCTTGTGGGACCCCAAACCTTGCAATGACATGATTAAAGAAAAACAATGCAGTTGTCTGTCATGTGTTGTTGAATGTAGGCATCCCTTCGGCCCACTTGGTAAAGTAGTATACTGCGACAATAATATAACCACGCCTCCCAGACGAACAAGGGTTATAGGTCATGAAGTCAATGCCCCATTTCGAAAATGATCCCACAGAGACAACAAGATGCATTGGCGCTGGTAGTTTGCAGATTTTACGATCAAATATTTGGCATGGGTGACAACTTCTGACCGCGAGGATGCAGTCCAGAAATATGGTAGGCCAAAAGTATCCAGCGCAGAGTATCTTTTGCACGGTAGCATATCCAGATAAGTCTCCACCACAAGCCCCAACATGACAAACATTTAAAACCTTTTTGGCCTCATCATGAGTGAGGCACCTTCTTAAAATTTTATCGACACCACGAAGATAAAGTGTATCGTCAACGATCAGATAATCTTTGGCTTGTTATCGAATACATCGTTGGTCAAAGTGAGAAGTATCAGGCCGAAAAGTATGGGTTTGGAGATAAATGATAAAATCCCCATATCAAGGATCAGATGATCCGATCAGAAACAGAGACTCGTCAGGAATAGATGGTTCCGACGTAGTAGCAGTACTATCAGAGGGAAGGTCACAGAGAAGCTCAGCCAAAACTAAAGACTGCTTTGACTTGGATTTGATGAATTCCAAATAAAATTCCTACAAAATGAAAATCCATTTTGAATACTTGCCCCCCATCAATTGGCGTGATAATATATAAGTCATGGGGTTGCAATCTGAAATGACAATGGTCTTCCGGAAAAGGATATAGTGGAGAAATATTTGGACAACTTGAACAGCCACCAAGGCAAGATTTTCTACGTACAAATACTTCACTTCCGTATCATTGAGATTATGACTCAAATAATAGATCAGATGTTCTATCCCATTTTCTACATGGACCAATATCATAGCAATGGTTGTATCAGCCGCGACGATGTATAAGAATTAATCACTCTGATAATTGGGGGGATACATTAATGACGCCTAGACAAGAGTATCCTTCACAACATCAAAAGAAGCTTGCGCAACTTGATCCCAATGGAAGGGAATCCCATTTTTTAAGAGCCAAGTAAATCCTTTAGCCATTTCGGCGTAGTTGGGTAGGAATATCCTTTCCTTGAGTTTCTGTATCTGAAGTAAATTTGATGGTGCAGAAAAATCAAGAATGGCCTAGACCTTCATCACTCTTAGCCCTTCGCCGTGCATAGGGTTTCTAGTTTTGCATGGGGTGCTCGCCTTGGCTAGGGCTCGGCCCAATGGCGGAATCTCAGGACCCGCCTCCGCCTCTACCTCCTCCTCCTCCTGCTGAGGTAGAGGCGTTCAATCTTCTGATCGCTTCCCAACCTAAGAACAAGAAGCAGCTCGCCTCCAAATTTGTCAAGCGACTGGATGAGATTCCATCAGTGGCTCTCCTGCCTGGGGGTCTGATGAAAGTGGCCCTTTCCCTTGTAGACCTCACTCTGGTCAGACAGTTCACAGGCTTATGGCCCTCACCAAAAAATACGGAGGCCTGGATCACTCGAAAATGGAAGCCCCTTATTGCAAACAACGCTACCTCATACTTCCTGGGGTGGGGGTTTTTTCTGTTCGAATTCAACACCAAGGAGGATAAGGACATGATATTCAGAAACAAAACCTATTTCATGGGTCCTCAATGGATGTACCTAAATCGCTGGACTCCTGAATTTGACCCCTAGGAGGATGTCCCATCTGTCGTTCCAGTCTGGGTCAGGCTCCCAAACTTGTTGGTGCACTACTTGAACTGGGAATCCTTGCAGCAAATTGGAAATGCCCTCAGGAAATTCATAGACAAAGCTAATAACAAAGACCAATATGAATACGCCAAAATCTGCATGGAGGTGGACCTTGAAGTTGGGTTGGCAGAAGCCATCAAGCTAATAGTGGGAAACTGGTCCCATCTACAAAAATTAGATTATGAATAGTTGTCGTTCAAATGTCGTAGATGTCATGAGTATGGCCACTTTGCCAAGATTTTTCCAAAAAATGCAGCCCCGGAAAAGGAGAAAGAAGAAGGATGGCAGCAATCCAAGAAACCTAGAACGAGCCTTAAGCCAGGGCCAATGAAGAAAGTAAAGGGAAGTTCAGCACCCACGGGGAGTATTCCTAAAATCAAACCCTCCCAGAAAGGCCAAGAGAACAGCTTTAAAGCCTTGAGTTTAGAGACAGAGGAAGTCCAAGAAATCCATCTGCAAACCATGCAAAAGGACCTCAAAATGCAGGAAACCCTAGCAAAATTGAAGATAGGAAAATATCTTGGAGGAACCCGAAAGACAAATACTCTATCACCGAGGGGGAAGATCAAGATTCAGAGGAGTCAGAGGAAGAAGGAGAAATTGGGGACTCCCAAACTTCGGTCAGAATATCTACCAGGGGATGGAAATCCTCCAAGGAAAAGAGAGAACAAGAAACCTACAAGGAGAAGCTGCAGGGGACCCAGCCGATCCTAGAAAAGATGTTGGAAAAAACCCTAAAGCACACAGAAATCAAAACCAGGGCTCTAAAGAAGCCCTCTCATCTCAAAAAAGGAAGTAATGAAGACCGTCTCTTGGAACTGTAGAGGGATGGGTAGCAACCTAAAAGAAGAAGGAATTAAAACTCTAGTAAGGTTGGAAAGGCCCGGTATTCTTCTCATCGAGGAGACCAAAATGGAGGAAATGGACTTTCTCCATAAAAGAAAACAATTTTGGGGAAAAGGGGGAGGTATCGCAGTCTCCTCTAGAGGCGCCTCAGGAGGGCTAGGAATGATATGGGACGAGACATGCTTTGAGAAAATCCAGGTTAAACTTAAAACAAACTGGATTTTTGCTCAACTTTTTCATCTTCACACCAATGAAACTGTGAATCTCTTCAACATTTATGCTTCGGTATTCTTGGGAGACAAAAAATATTGTTGGGAATCCATTAGGGAGCTAGAAAATGAGATTTAGCTGGATAATGTCATTCTTAATGGAGACATGAACATCACTTTAAGTCAAGAGGAGAATCAAGGGGGCAGCATTGGAAGGGATCTAGCCAAGGGGTGGAAGAGCTCATTTAGGACTAGGATCAGTTGCACATCAAGCCACCCAAGGGAAAATATACTTGGACCAATAGAAGATCAGGTCCATGCCACATTGCTGCAAGGTTAGATCATTTTCTCAACCAAAGCTCCTTCTTGCTCTTAGGTCTTGATGTCAGTTCTTTTATTCTTTCTTCGTTGGTCTCTTATCACAAGTCCATTAGACTTGAGTTGAAGCCGCAAATGAATATGGGACCTATTCCCTTCTGTTTTAGTGCCCTCTGGGTGCAGCATTCCGAATTTTTGGACAAAGTTGAGGAATTCTGGAATCAACCTGTCAGTGGATCCCCCTTATTTGTATGGAAAGAAAAGATAAGGAGAGAGAAGAGGGCCCTCAAAAGCTAGGCTAAAGCCCTCCCCTCTCCGACTGAGTCAAGGCGGACAGCCTAGGCCTATTTGGAAAGTCACTAGAAACAAATGGAAGAGATGGACATCTCGAAGGACAGCTTAATACTGGAAGAGGAGCTCCAAGCTAATCTCCATAAGGCTTGTTTTTTGAAGGAGGAATATTGGAGGCTTAAATCTCATAGTCTGTGACTACAAGCTGGGGATAGGAACACCTCCTTCTTTCATAAGCACACTCAGGCCAAAAGAAGCTTTAACTCTATAGTGGAGATAACCTCAGGAGATCAAACCTTCTCCGACCCAACCAGCATCAAACATGTTTCCCATCAACACTTCAAAGATCTGTACACAGAGGACAAGCAAGCAAGTCTCAGCTCCAATCTTCTCGAGTTGGTCCCTCTAAAGGTCAATGCCCAAATGAACGTTATGCTTACTGCTCTTGTCACGGTCAATGAAATCAAGCAAGCTCTTGATGAAATGGATCCGAACAAGGCTCCTAGGTCGGATGAATTCACTACTCGATTCATTAAAACTTGTTGGAACATTGTAAAAAATGACCTCTACAAAATGATCTTAAAGTCCCAAACCTGCCACAAGATTTGGGGCAGCACCAACTCGGCCTTATTGGCACTTATACCTAAAGAGAAGGGTGCAAGTATTTTCAATAGATTCAGGCCAATCTCACTTTGCAACATTGGCTACAAACTCATCACCAAAGTCATAGCCAACAGACTGAAAGTCCTTCTTCCATAAATCATCCCTGACAATCAAGGGGGATTTTTCAAAGGTAGGCAGATAATTGATAACTTCATTCTAGTTCAGGAAGCGATCCATTCAAGCATCCAAAGATGATAAAAAGGCATGCCTATCAAACTGGACCTGGCTAGTGCGTTTGACAGAGTTAAGCACAAATTTCTCTTTGGGGTCATGCAACAATTTGGGTTTGATTTCTGCTTTATAAACTGGGTCAAGGCCTGCATTGCGGAACCATGGATTGCTCCTATCAATGGGCGTGTTGTGGATTTCTTCGAGGCGAGTCACGGGATAAAGTAGGGATGCCCCTTATCCCCTCTTCTCTTTTTCATTCAAGCTTATGTCCTCATTTTTATGCTAGAGAAAAGGAAAATTGAACAAGAGCTTATGGGCCTTAGGATCGCCAGGGGAGTCAAAGACATAAACCATGCTCTCTTCGCTGATGACTCCATTCTCCTAGGGTTGCTTCCACCATCTCGACCTCTTGCTTCAAACTGGAGCTGGATCGCTACTACCTTAAGTCTGGAAATGAACTCAACATGGGAAAATGTTTTATTTGTGCTTGGAACCTCACTGGCCTCGAGCTAAGCACGATCACCAGAATTTTGGGCTTCAAAGGTTCCACGGAATGGGGTTCTTTTAAATACCCCGGGTTGCCGATCTTCCAAGGATGCCCGAGTGGGAGCGACTGGCACCCTTTGCTGGACAAATTCAAGTTTAAAATGAAAGCCTGGGGCGCGTCGTGGCTCAATTTGGCAGGTAAGCCCGTTCTTATTAAGTATTTCTTAATAGTCTTCCAATTTTTCATATGTCTGTCTTGTTGGCTCCGGTGGGCATTCTTTGCAAGATGGAGCAATCCATTCGCTCCTTTTGATGGAAGGGAGGGAAGAACAATTCCAAGATAATTACGTTGATCAGTTAGAATTAAATCGCCATGCCACTTCTAGAAGGTGGCCTTCACATAAAAGATCTCAGGGAACACAACATTGCTCTGGGGACCAAGATCTTATGGCGGCAGGTGGCAAAGAACCCAGGATGGGCGTAGATTTTTGTGTGGAAAAAATATAGCTTTAAAAGGTGCCTTCCCAGCCTAGAGAATTTCCAATATAATTATCAGGGCTCCCAGATTCATCAGCTGTGTAAACGCGCTCTTCCGCTGCTACACGACCACCTGTGTTGGATTCCAGGAAATGGGAAAAGGATCAGATTGTGGGAGGACAGGATCATGGATGCAGAATCTATTAGGGAGTACCCAGAGTTGTTGGAGTTAAAAACGTGGATGATTGCAGGTGGTCGATGCACGTTGTGGGACATTTCAGATTGGGATAACAACAACTGGGAAAGATGGCAGAAAATAGAGATTCATGCCCATCTGGAGCAAGAATGGGCCAAATTCGTGGAAGCTTTGGCTAGGAAATCCCCCCTAAACGTAAGGAAAAAAGACAAAAGGGGTTGGGGTTCCTCGAAGGGATGCTACTCCGCAACAGAAGGCTACAAATATCTTAAATCCATTCCCATTTTCCCCCGCAACCCTGCAATTTGGAAAGGGATATGGCAGGTTAAAAGCATTCAAAGATTGATATATTCATCTAGAAGTTGGGGCACAACAATATTCTCACAGCTGAAAATCTGCAGCTTCGCGGCCTCCATGGCCCCTCTCGGTGCCCGATCTATCAATAGCAGGAGGAAAATACGATTCACATCTCTCTTGAGTACCGCTATGCCCGGGACATATGGAACGAAACCTTGCTTATTTAGAATAGGATCCCTACCCTTCCATCCAACATCACGAGTTTGTTGTCCTTTTGGGGAGACATGTTCCCTAAATAATTCCCTGGGAGAGGCTTACCTTTTGAAGGGGTGGATGATTATCCCAAAGCTCCTTTGATGGAATATTTGGCTTGAAAGAAACAATCGAATATTTCAAGAGAAGGTCATTAGCCAGCAGTAAATCAGTGTCAAAATCAAAAGCCTATTCAAATAAATAATGTAGGCCAAGGTGAACCAAAAGCAGGCTTGTAGCTTAAACCAACAAGGCAGGGAGTGGTGTCAGCAGCTGGGGCCAAATCTCCCCACGGGACAAAATATGGAGAAAGAGAGAGAAGAATGGAAAATCAGGTTGGAGGATGAGGACTTCGACAAATGGAGAAGTAGCACAAATATTCACACTATGTTTTTTGACGGTGCAGCAAAGGGGAATCCAGGGAAGGCCAGAGGCGAAGAAATTATTCGATTCCCTTTAGAACAAATCATTTCCCACTTTTCCTGGGGTTTGGGGCTCACCTCGAACAATCAAGCAAAAGCCACGACTCTTCCCCAAGGCTTGAAACAACTGCAAAAACATGGAATCAAGGAGGCTTGCATTATTGGAGACCCACAAAACCTCATTAACCTGATTGTGACAAAATCGGTCCCTAAATATCTCTACTTGCAATGGCTTTTCAATCGTATTAATAAGCTAATTGCGTCTTTTGACAGACTTTAGTTCTTTCATGTCCTTCGAAAAAATAATACAGAACTAGATCATAAGGCCAACGTCGTTGTTTCTTTACATGCAGGATCTCTCCTCTGCAATGAGGGGGATTCATTGGACCCTATGCCTTAGATGGCCTCTCTTCCTATCATGTATTTTTGTCTCTTGCTGCAGCAATTTGTTTGTATTATAAGGTATGCTATTTAATGGGAAATTGCTAGACTGAATTTAAGAAGCAGAGTAAGCGAACTTTGTTGTTTCGTAAACCCCCTAAAATTTGGGTCTTCAGATGTAAAACCCCCGAGCATAAGTCTCAGAATTTTTGAAGCAATATAAACATATGTGTTTATGTAAAAAGAAAAAAATGCCTTGGACCTTCAATGGGTTTATTCAAATTCCTTCTTTTGAGACGAGGAATCCTATCAAATGACCAGAACCAACACAAAACACACATTTATGTGGATTGAGGCGTACTTTGTAGTTTCGACAGCATCAAAAGTTGGCTCTCAAATGCATTCGGTGATCAGTCCAATTTTTTGAATGCATGGGTAAATCATCTAGATAGGGTTAAATAATGTGCTTGATGTCATTGAAAGCATAATCCATTACTCTCTTAAAAGTGGCCCCAGCGTTCTTTAAACCAAACGGTAGTTTCCGATAATTGAATGTTCCCCAGGGACAGATGCATGTTTTCTTATATTGATCCTCTAGGCGGATATTGATTTGATTGTAGCATGAAAAATCCATCCATGAACGAAAATATCTCACATCCAGCACATTCGTCAATAATATGGTCGATAAAGGGAGTAGGAAAGTTGTCTTTTGGACAAGCAAGATTGACATCCCGATAATCGACGCACACTCTAATGGTTCCTTGTTTTTTCATAACAGGAACAATTTTGGAAACCCACTCAATTAGCAGAACAAAGTAAATGAAACCAGCACGCAAAAGTTTTTCAACTTTTGCTTTAATGGCAGTGACCTTCTTCGGATGAACAGGATGAAGTGGTTGACGTACCGACTTGACATTTGAGTACATATTAATAGTGTGTTAAATGATACTAGTATCTATGTCTAGCATTTCCTCATAATACCAAGCAAATACATCACGGAATTCACGAAAGACAGAGCGATATGTTCCGAGTTCTAATGGAGAACAAGATATGCCGACATGAATGTTTTCTATAGCGCGGGGTTTGGTCGAAATATTGATAGAAATGTTTTCTTCAATATTTGACAAATTTCGCTCGGAATCAATTGCATTAATAGGAAAAGAATTCAAAAAGAAATTTTTGATCGATGGGTGATATAGTTCACTAAGATTATTTTCTTCATAATCAGGAATATGGGAATGATGATGATAATATTCCCATGGTTCTCCTTCTGACATCATCGTTTCCAAAATATTCTCATCTATCAATAAAGTTGAGGAAAAAGGATCAGACGGAGTACCAAAATCTAAGGAATGATCAACCAAAACAACCGGCGACGATGATTTCGGATTTGCCACCCAAGCCAGATAGATTTATTGTTATGCTAGCTCAATAGGGTTGGGTGACAGAAACTCATCCAACATAACAACTTCAGAATCACCCATACTCTTCCTTAAGCCAAATGTAGTGGAAGAGATCATGTAGCAGGACTCTATACTTGCAATTTTTACCAACGTCGCAGACGGCGTTAATGCAAAGGTTCCCATGAGAGTGGAATCCTTTAAGAGTCCTACACCAATTTTCTGAAGTGCGAGTTGGGGTGCGTGAACAAATGGAACACTTCTAGTTACTTGGGAACTGGAGGCAAATAAGGATAGCTAATTGATGATTGTGATAACACCTTTATGTGGAAAGGCGATCATTCTAAAATATGTAGAAACAACTGCAGTCATAGAAATACCCATGGCCTGCCAAGTAGAATATTGTAGTCAAGGGGTTCGTCAAAAACCTCAACTTCAACATTCATTTTTTTGCCCTCTAGTTCAACATGCAAGTTATTGATAATACCACAAGGCTTATATGTACATCTGTCGAAAGCCTTCACCGTTGTTGATGATTGAGATAGGCATGGTGAGCCAAGTGACTTCCAACAGTTTAGAGACATAATGCACGTAGATGCTCCCTCATAAATAATAGTACGATGAACAAGGTGTTTGAGAACATTTACTTGGATGAAGAATGCCAATTCTGCCGGTAATTACGGCACATAGACTGTATGATTAAAGACTACAAGATTAGAATCAGTTGGATCAGTTCCACCAATTGCCGATAGCAAAGCCTGTTTCTAGGAGGGAAAATTTTGTAATACCTCAAGAGCTGACATAGCTGAAGGGGATTGAGCCAAATCTTCAACTATATTATAATTTTGAGCAGCTCTTGCTCGAGGATTATATGTTGATTTATGAACGACTCCCTTCGGTGGCTTGATTGTCAATTCAGGAATAGAAGGTGGTGGTACCGATTCTGTAGACGGATTCGTGGTCGAGGTATTAGGTTGATCAGTGGCCTGACTACCATAATCTTTATTATGCGTTGACACCAAAATATCTGTTAATGGCTTTGTGACAAATAGCATAAGCACTTGGGAACTAGAAGTTGGGTCCGAAGCAACCAAATTTGCGTCTGGATTCAGAAATGGATCTATCAACACAGCTGACGCATGTAAGGTCTTAACCATTTTTTATACTTCAACGTGGTGAGGAAAATCCCAAACAAAGTGTTCCTCATTACAGATTATGCATGGATAAAGAGGTTTCTGATTTCCAGACGATTGATCAGATGATCTTTCCTGCGGATTAGAAGTTTTCTTTTTCTTCGATTTCCCTTTTTTCTTACTTCCGGGTTGCTTGTCACTTTTGCCTTTGTCAAATGACACGACATTCATTTCAGAAGAAGGCGCAGGATCAAATGCAGTAGTATGATGTGTTCTTGCAATACCAATCATATTGTCTATGGCATGAGAGTCATTTGATGGAGGAGGAACAGTAAAATTAGATCGCGGTGCGTTAGAAATGTTCTCGTAGAACGTGCCAGACTGAGTATTAATCAAGTCTAAATATTGGGCATGAGAAATGACCTACTCTTCAGTGACGACGCCACCTTTAGCCACATCCTCATTTATAAATGGTAACAGGGACTTACTTAACCACTCAACAAGGCGCTGATCAGGAACAAATGTCTTAACCATTCTACGACGATGACGCCACTTGTGAATATGATCAGAAATGTGAGTAGCATTAGTCTGCTTAAAATTAGTCAAGAGTTATGTTCCAATTTCATATCGTATGGGTAACTGGAAGTGATTCAAAAAGACAGTATCCAGGATAGTGAAATTATCAAAAGAAGCTATAGGTAACTCAATATACCATTTTTCCATCGGACCAGTAAGCGTATGCTGCAAAAGACATAGTCAAACAGAATCATCATTCAGGGAGTTTGATGAACACCACAAACGATAAGTCATAACATGAGTCGATGAGTCTTCCCCAGGGTTTCCATTGAGCTTACAAATATCGGAGGGTAATTTATGGGGTATCACCGGCCACCAAGGAGCATAGTTGACTAGATCATTGGTGAGCCGATTTAAATCTGGTAACTCTAAAGTTGCAACAAATGGAAACTGTCGATTGAGGTCAGGTTGAGCATAGCCAGGGTATGATGGAATTTCTTAGGAAACAGGACTTTGAGCACCAACATAAGGAATTTGTTTCTAGTAAACCAGATATTTGTTATTTTAATAAGCAAAAGCTTGAGGATTATGTTGACCAAAACTTGGGTACGATACTTGTTGAAATGAAGGTTGAGGCATTTGTGCTTGAGGCTACCAAGGGGTATGTCCACCAATGTTATAACTCAAATTAGAATAATTTGGATTCGGTTGAGGATAGGTATAACCTGGTTGTGGCTGTGACATCCCATAATATGGTAATCCATCTTGTGAATAAATGATTCCGGGTACACGTGGTTGTTGTAAACAAGCCGAAAGAGTTGGAGTCTGAGGGCCCAATACTTGATGGTATTGAGTCGAAGGACCCTCCTAAAACGGTTTTTGTACAATAGTTTGAGTTTGTAACTGGGGTAAAGATGTATTAACAAGTGGAATTAATGTGGGTGCAACAGGTTTAACAGGTTGACACGAGTGTACAACCGTTTGAGGTTGCATAGGCAGAGTGGGTTGCCATTGACAAACATTCATTTCGACATTAGGTTGACCAAAAAACGACGGAGTACTGTCAAAGTGGGTGACCATAGGTTTCCCCCAAGCATGAGGAGTATAATAAGACGAAAAATATTGTTCTCCAAATGCAGGGAGTCTAGTTGAGATGGTACTGGATGGAATAGACCCAGATGGACCAACTTGATATTGCCCTGATGATGGATATGAAAGATCAAGCCGTTCAGTACTCACTATAGGTTTACTAGTTAGAATACCATATGATGACATTGGTGAAGTCCATGGGTTTGAAGATGCACATGATAAAATTCTAGATAGAGATTTATAACCTGATGGGACCATATGGCCACCATGTAAATATGACTCTGGTGAAGTTGTGAACATCTAAGGGGTAGCGAGAGCAGGTGCTGACACAATCGGAACAGATGGTCTAACCAAAGATGTTTGTTTAGGCATGGTTACTTGACCAAATGCATACCCTTTTGAAACGACAGAAATTTGAATAGGTACATGATCAACAAAACCAGAGGATGGTGATTGAGGAAAAGACTGGTATAGGTAGAGATCCTCCCCAAAATGGGTTGGAGTTAAAGGTGTTTCATCTTGTGTGATTTCTTCAATCGAAATTAAACTAGGTGGAAGGATTTCGTTGTCAGGTCCAAAGTATATTTCAAGAGGTTGACTGCGCGATATGGGAGACTCAATGGCTACAAAAGATTGTGGGGTGACCGATACAGAAACAACTTCTGGTCATTCGACTTCGGGATGCAGATGTTCAGGAAAAAAGAAAAGATAGGATCTGGATCAACTTCCAGTTGAACAACGTCCGGTTCGGGAGGTATTGTCTCACTGATTGGATGGATCACGACCATGGGTAGTTGTGAGGACTCCGTCTCGACAACAGTGGACAAACCAAGATTTTTAGAAACAAATTGTGCCGACTCTTGTATATGTAAAGATGATGCTTCACCAGAGGTACTGATGGTACTGGTTTCGATAGAGCGATGTCGCCTTCACCTACCAGAAGAAACTTCCGGTGGTAAAGGTGGTTTCAATGCGAGTCTATGCGAACGATGGAGAAAGGGATTTTCTTCTTCCATGATGACTGATTTATTTTATGACTAAAAACAAATAAATAAAATAAAAGGGTAATGCTAGGTAAAATGTTTACCAAGAAACTATGAACTGAAAAATACCTCCTGGCTAACCAAGAAGTACGGGCAGGCAATCTCCCTGAATGTTGTGTTCGGTTTATCACAATTTACAAGGTGGCCGACTCGGTTCACTATGGATGGATAGTAACATAAATTTTTACTCCTAAATACACCCAAAGGTATGTGGAGGCCCAAGTCCATATTAGTGTTGTCTAATGCGAAACCGCACAGTGAGAGCACCCATTTATACTTTTCGTACTATAACATCACCCGATATACCCGAAAGTTCATGGACGAGCTACGATATACTTACGTACATGGAGTGAGGTATCACACTCAGAATGTATCACAGACAATTAATGATAGCTGCTATATTTTACGATGTCGGAACACGTCTCTAGCCTAGACCTTCTAAATGTTATCGTTATGGTTCCAATGTTTTTTTAGGTAAATTGATGTAAATTTTAAATTGATCTTGTTTATCAATTTTCCTTTCAAGTTTCACCGCGATGATGTGATGGAAATTCCTAAAATGCAAACTAAAATGATAAGCAAGCCTTTCAATTTTATATTTTTCAATGAAAATCCTAGCTACTAAAGGGAAAGAGAAATCAGTTTTGAGAGCAAACAACAAAGAGCACAAACTAATATGCAACTTTCCTAACTTGTTCCTATGCAAAACACACAATCCACTATATGCAAATGCGGGTTTTTCTTTTCATTCCCTTTAATGTGAATGCAAAAAGGAAACTATATGCATCAAATCAACAAACAAACAAAAAAAATTCTTCTTTGAGAAACGATGAATTTAACAACAATTTCTCTTTTAGGAAAAATGAAGAATGGAACTACAATTTTTCATACAAGAAACGAAGAATTTAACAACAATTTCCTTTACGAAAACAAATGGATCTAATGCAGAAATAAAAATACTTTGAATTTGATTTGTCAATGATAAAGAAAAACACTTAAAGAGACATTGAACAAACTTACTTTTCAAAGGAGGAGGAATCAGGTAAATTCACTGGTCTCTATGAGGTATCAAACAATTGAAACACACAACAAACAAAAGGCTGAAAGTGATGGCAATGACAAATTCAAAGGGAATTTGGTTGGCTTAGGGGGCAACGCAGTCTCTAAGGGGAGACAATGCGTTGAAAAGCACCCCTGAGTGGGAGACAATGCTATGAAAAGCATTGTCTTGACCAACAGTGCGTTGGGCGCAACAGAGAACAAAATTCAAGCTACAAAACACATTTCTAATGCAATTATTTGTTTCAAAAGTCTAATGATTTCGAGTGTTGGCTCCCTGTAATTTGCAAGATTGGCAAGAACAAGTAGCAGGGAACCAGATCAAACCAATTTGGAGTCAAAGGACCTAGCCTTCCTGGGCTCACAAAGGGCTCTCTCTATGTTTATGATTAACTAATTTATCTTTATGCTTATGTTTTCTGATTTTAAGCTAGTTATGAAGTTTTGGGGTTGTTTGTTTTGATTGATTGATTGATTGATTGTAGGGTGGACAGATAGAGTGTGGGAAGCTTAATCCATTAGGCTATGGAGTCATAAAAGGTTTAAATTGTACAACAACTCTTCAAGGGTTTTCATAGGGAAAACTAACTATGTCAAATGGATCTTATCAGGTAAGATGAATATGAAATGACAACAAGTTTGTGAATTCAGTAAAACTAAAGGTCAATTAAGAATCCTTTAACTATACTTTAACAATAAAATCCTTTAAGATAAATAGTTTGGTAAAACTAAAGAGTAGGACGCCCCTGAATTATTTAGTTAAACTTTACTAAGAAAGCCTCAAGACAACAATCCAGTAATACTAAAGAGTAGTTAAGAATTCTTTAGTTATACATTCAGATAGAGAAAACATTTAAGATAATAGTTCAGTGAAATTAAGCAGCATAACACCTATGAATTCATTAACTAAACTTCAAATAAGGCCTTTAAGATAACATTTTTAAGAGAAACTAAAGAGCATAACACCTCTGAATCCTTTAGCTAAACTTTACTAAGAAACCTTAAGACAACAACTAGGTGAAACTAAAGAGCAGGACACCCCTGAATTCTTTAGCTAAACTTTGCTGATGAAAACACAAAGATAATAATAACACACATATTTAAGGTGCCCAAACAACATGTCTCAATCTAAAATTTCTATTCTATTATCAAATAAATTGATGTACAATATGGATAACAGAAAAGAAACATTAACAAAGAGGGATAACATCAGTATTAACATAGCTCAAGAATCTTGTGAACATGCTTGTATTACTGATGTCAAGCTCAAAAAAATTTACAATGCTCCACTGCAATAATCTTTGCAACTCAGAGTCCGATCAAAATCCAGCTTAGCAACCAACCAACCAACCAACAATAATAATGAACAATACATGCAGTATTTAACTGCAATTGAGGAGGTGATCCTAATCTAGGGTTTCAGACTGCACTTATTATAGATTAATGTAATCTTGACCTTTGAGACCATGCAAGGCCCAAGACAAAATATCACTGACATACTTTCTGTAATAATAACTCTCAACACTACAAGGAAAAGACCCTCTAGCGGAGGTTATAAAGGAGGTTTTTAATGTTATAAAATTGGCCAAAATTGTCAAAAAAACATTTTCTACAACATCTGTTTATGGTTACGGAGGTTTTGGCGAAGCTTTTAACAGAAATTCAACACAACTAAAAAAAAATGGGTGGTCGGAGGTTATTAGGGATGTTTTTTTCATCGGTGCGCTACTATGGATTTAACACACTGGTGTGTACATGTAGAAGGCGACCCGAGGTGGTTGAAGGAGAATGCACCGGACCGTTAAGGTATAAAACCGCATCGGGCGTAGTGTTGGTGATACAACGCACGGGGCCGTTCTAATTGGTCTTGGGATTTTTGCAGTGCCCATAGGTCATATCAACGCACCGGTGCGTAGACTTATAGACATGCATTGGTGCGCAGTATCACACAAATACACCAAGATTTATAATTGGTATCGGTATTCGTGTGGTGCCCATAGGTCGTACAAATTCATCGGTGCGTATAGACACATAAACGCCCCAGTGCGCAGTATCACACAAATGCACTGAGATTTATAATTGGTATCGGTATTCGTGCAATGCCCATAGTTTGTACAAATGCACCGGTGTGTATAGACACATAAACGCCCCGATGCATAGTATCACACAAACGCACCAAGATTTATAATTGGTATTGGTATTCGTGCGGTGCCCATAGGTCGTACAACGGCACTGGTGCATATAGACACATAAACGCACCGGTGCGCCGTACTGCACAAACGCCTTGATATTTTTAATTGGTTTTGCTATTTGTGTGGTGCCCATAGGTCGTAGAAATGCACCAGTGCTCTTAAGAATACAAACGCACCGATGTATAGTAACTGACACACACCAATTTTCATTTTGTATTTTTTAGAAACATCGACCTATGACAGTGCAATTATTGTGATTGTTTTAATTCATTATTCATCAAAAGTCGACACATGTTATAACAATATTCATATTAATTAATTTTTTATTAATGCATTTGAATGTGATGTTTGGATTAATTTGTTATATCATATCATAATTATTGTGGTTTTTAAAATTAAATATTCATCAAAAGTCAACACATATATATCTTATAACAATATTCATATGAATTAAATTTTTATTAGTGCATTTGAGAACAAAAATTGAGAATGCAATAGAATAAATTAAAACATATTATTATTATTATTATTATTATAAGACATTCTTTGTTATGCAAAATGGGACAATTATTGGTATCCCTTTGTATTTCAATTGGGACATCATGTCCATTACATTAAAGAAAATGTCTGATTTCACATACATATTTCAAAAAATACAACGCCTTGCTTTAATATTCAAACATAGTGATCATCATTCTTCGCTTGAAATGTTGTCGCTGATAGAGCTACTTCCATGACTTGGATTATTTTCAAGAATGTTTTGTTCAAGGTGTTGATTGTTTTCTTCTTCTTCACCTTCCATCTACAAACATAAAAATAAATTGTAATGAGTGTATATACATTGGTGAGAATAATGAAAGTTGCAATATTAAATAATATACATCAATGTAAATAAAAAATAAATGACGTACCATTGCAACAATCGACTCATAAACTATGCACATTCTTTCAAAACCATGTAACATGCCATCTTTCAAGATTTCATCTGTTGGTGCAATTCCATACTTTGTTTCCTGCAAGTTTTATACCGCATAACAAATCATATATTTAATATAAAAGAATTTTTTTTTCTATTAATTATAAAAGGAGCTAAGTAAAACAAGATCGATAGATGCTTACAAATTCCACAATTAAGTTCTTATATGCCAACATATACTCACAACCCATATTTAACCCAATTTCAATCAGTTCCTCTGATGGTTCTTCTTTGTATGTTAGCACATGTTTGAAGACATTCAATGATGATTTTTGTAAAACAACTTAAAAAATACAAAAATGAAATCTAGTTAAGTTGTTATAAGGAAGTAACAATTACTCACAAACTTAGATATCAACCCTTTTCTTCCTTGTCGTCATGTTTTATGTGTTGAATGGGTTTCATTTTCTTTTCTTTTCTGCAAGAAAATACTTGAAAATTAATATTTAATGCTAGATTGTTTATTTATTGTACCTAATGATCGAAAAATTCAATGATTACATGTCACATTTGAAGCACGTTGTTGTTGAGATGGCTCCTTTTGCGATGCAATTTTGTCCATTTCTTTGACCATCTCCTTGTACACCTTTTTGGACATTCCTATTGGCATATTTCTGATATCAGCTCATTCGTCTTTTGAGATTTTCATAATCTTCTTGAAAATGTAACATCACAATAAACAATTTAATTTTGATATTGATATATGCAAAGTAAATATAACAAAAGTGATATTTATAAATAATTCTAGACAAACATTTAAAGGAATATTACTTTTTCATTCCTTCTTTTTTTGTATGTTTTTGCTATTAAAAATATGACATGTCTCATTGACCAACTCTCTGGAAACTCTTCCTGTAGTTTAGATAAAATTTGGTCCTTGGAATCATTGGATAGGTTTTTGTATTGTAAGTGGTAAGAACGTCTATACATTCGTTCCACTAGATCCCTCAAACTTTTGTAAAATATTTCCCCCCTTTCATTAACCTCCAGCACCACTCCAGATGAGCTAAGGAGCAATTCATTTTCATTTGCATGTTCTATTTTTTTCTTTTCTTAGAACAACATTCCTTTTCTGAGTTGTTGGTCCCTGTAGAACATTAAACAAATATGAATTAATAGATTGTTTGACACATGTTATCTCATAATTTTAATTATATTATTAATGAAAATTAAAAAAAGGAACTCTTATTGGATCGATAGTATTTTTTCATTCACTTGATTCATCCTTTTGCAATTTTTCCAACAAGATTTTACGCTCTTCTGGTCCTAGATCAGAAATAATCTTATCGAGCTTCGTCATTTTGTGGCTCTGCATGATACACAGTAAACAATACATATTAGTTAAACTTACATATAGTCCAAAAATAATATTTTTTGTAAAGAATTTACAAAGAACTTGTCTTTTTTGCTTTTCTTGATGTGTTATCAGTATTTTTGTTACTTGATCTCTTGTGAGTCATTTCTTTATCAATCTCAAATCTGTACCATATCATTCATTAATATATTTATAAATAAATTGTCAAATTTTCAAGTAAAAAAAAAATCTCAAGAAACTGGTGTGCCATTCATAATGTACACACCGATGTCGGTGCGTGGGTGTCTTAGAAATGCACCGCACAAACAATATAATAGACCATACGGTGCTCTATGTCAACAAGGAGCATTGGTGCGTTACATGTCAACCACCGCACCAATTAACCATGATAAAATAATAAAAATTGTATAGTGTTAGTTTTTGTAGCATAAACCGATGCCATATTTACATATGGCGTATATATATATATATATATATATATTTTAAATTTATTTATTTATTTATTATTATTATTTTTTAATCACATTACTTTCGCGGTGCGCTTGTACAATACAGAGCACTAGTGCGTTAGGTTACGCCCGGCGCACCGATGAAAAAAAAAATCTTTTTTTTTTTAAATTCACACAAGGGCCGACATGGATTGGGATCCGACTATGCGAACTGTCCGTCGGTTGGATATCTTAGGTCTATATTTAGCAATACAAACCCTACAAATATAAATTGAAAAGCCCTAATTCTGAAATCATAGAAAGAGGGAGAAGAAAGGGCAGAAACAAAAAGAATGAATTATGGATAAAACACATTCCCTAAATGTGGTGTTGTGCATTTAGAACAACATATCAAAGACTTTGCAGACACTTTTCCTAAGAGTAAATTGACATAGAGAAATATGGAGAAACTTACTTGGGGTCCAAGTGCTTCCAATTTTCCTTCTATCGCTCTTGTTGTAGCTTCCAATCCAACTTTGATCGCCAGACTAGTTCCTGCAAGTATAAACACTAAACAGCAAAGAGATTGCAATATACAGATGGCTATTTATCTTAATTAGTTAAATCAATAAAACATGAAACATATACATCAGCTAAGAATCCATGATATGAAAGATAGAAACATATACATATACATATGTGGGAAAATGAGCAGCAATATTTATTAATGGATAGAAGGGGGAGGTTATGCTGGGGCCCTTGTTTTGAAACTTAACAGATTTTGACTTGCGGCGAATATGTGGCAGAACACAACCACAATAAGCAGAAAGGTGTCAAGCTTGTGAAGGTGCAAATAACAGAAGTCACGGCTGTTGCAGGAGCAGGCACAGATGGCAGAAGAGCGCGGAAGGAAACGAGCAGTGAACTCCCGATGAACTGAAAGAAACGAAAGACAATCGAGCGAGAAGAAAGGAGGAACTGCCAGTCGCACTGGCAACAGAACAAATAGGCAGCCAGCCAGCAGGGAAGGAGGTTGGCTCATACGGGGATAGGAAACAGGGAGCCGCAGGAGAGCTCTACTTGTGTTGGACTGTTCTCCATTCCTCTATATCTGTATTTTCTATCTGTCCAATAGGGCGCATTGTATTATGTTCTGTTTATGCTCACGCAGCTGAGTTTTGTAATAGTTCACCACTGAAGGCTAATGATTAATATATTAAGAAGTGTTGTTCCGAGTAATCGTTATGGTTTTGAGTGAATGGTTTTGCAAGCACCTCTTAAAATTTTATTTACTGTAAGTCTGAACGCTTTCCCGAGAGGTATATGTTATGGTTGTTTAGACTTGAGCTTTGCTTTGATCCGACTGTATTGACGCTGCTGGGATGATACCGATCGACTCTCTATCACAGTAAGGTCGTGGCACGCCTCGGGTGAGACTCTCTGCCCTTCAGAGAAGAGTGCAAATGCCGACATGAAACTAGACTATGGCGGAAAACCTTGTTGGCCCTTACACCTGAACCCGGGTCTTCTCTGCAAGACTTTTTCTCTCGCCAACAAATGGTTCTGTTGCTGGGACCCGAAAATTCATTTGGGAGTTGGATCATGTTATCTCGGATCTTCGAAAGAGAAATACGAGGCTGGTGGGATAACCACCTAGATCAATTCATAGCTCAGCAAGCTGAGCTGAGACGACAGAAGGACAAAACAATTAAAAACCTAGTCCTATTCTCTGACTCTGCTAGTGATACCTACGAAATCTTTTGGGGAAAGTTCCCAGTTGAACTCTATAACTAGTTGCGGAGGCTTCAGACCAAGACCACCAAAGGAAAGTCGCAGAAGATCAATCGCAAGTGGACGCATAAGGATCTGGTGTCCCTTCATCGGTTAAATAGCGATCTGACCCGAGCCATAGATTTTTGGGTGGAATCTACCTTGGATGGATATATAGTGGAGTTTGCAGCTGAGCGCTACCAGTCTTTATTAAGAGCAGAAGATACCTTCATATCCGGGTTAAGGGGGAAGCTTCTGAAGGATATTTCATTGTGGATCAAGGCATTGATGGTAGACGAAGGACTGATGGGATTTCAAAAAGAATAAATGGAAGCGTAAACCCTCCAGTATTGGGGGGAGGGACTAAGGGAGAGATGTTACAAGAACCGTGAGAAGGGGGAGTAGGAGTATGGATGTCAAGACCACCAACAGACTCCGGGAGCGACGAGCACATTGGAGGGCACAGATTGCAGAAAGGTGGCGAGAGAGGGTAATGAAGGAGTTGAAGAGACAGGAAAGTAGTCGAAATAACAAAGAGGAGGCGCCTCAGATGACAAAGGGAATGGAAGGTCAGGTGGGTCCCCAGGATATAGTAGGGGTCGTGAAAGAAGTACGACAGGTGTATAGGAGTCCAGCCCAGACGGAGAAAGGAAAGAAGTCTGACAGAGAAGGTACAGATGTGCGTCCAGAGGAGGTGCCCAATGTGGAGATGCACGTTGCAATCGAGCAACTATTTCAAGAAAGGTTAGCTTCCATAGCTCAAGGTATTCCTATTCCCCACAGTTCAAGTAGCTCTAGTCCCAACCTTCCCCTGGTGCTCTACAAACCCATAAGTATTTTTTTTGTTAAGCTACATAAATTAAGTAAATTGCATAGTATTCAGTCTCCAACTGGAACGCATACTAGTAGTAGGATTTCTAGTGGCACCATCTCACAACCAGGATCCAACGGCTTCATTTTAGTAACACTTATTCAAGTGAACATGGCGGGATCACTCACCCGGTACCCAGAATTCTCTGGGAAGGAGAACGACGACGTCGAGCAACACTGGTACCTTTGCGAGGCCATATGGAGGGCACGACAGACACTAGACGTTGGGAAGTTGATAGAATTTCATACAACCCTTAGGGAGAGAGCCCTACGCTAGTTCATGAAATTGTCGGAAGCTCACCCGAATCCAATAATGGCAGATGTAAAGAGGGACTTCATTAAAGAATTAAAACTACCCCAAACAGACCAACAAGTCCTGTCAGAGATGTGGGAGATCAAGCAACGAGAAGGAGAAACTGCTTGGGATTTGATGCGGAGATTCAAGGATGCAGTCGAGAAACTGAGCTATCTAATTGATCCAAATCATCAGAGGGATTGGTTCATTAAAGCTTTGCTACCTTTGACCCGAACTCCATTGACTCAACAGGCTACAACCAGCGATTGATTTGATGTCACCAAATTGAGCATCATCCCAACCTCATCACAATGAACATCTCTCCAGCAACATATCACTCAAATCAAATACTCAATTAAGAATTCAACAACATTTCTTTACCAAATCTCTTCCTTCTCAAGCACTAGGATCTGTGCTCAATTTATAGAGCAGCTAAAGGTAGTTTCTCAATCAATGACTTTCTAATAATAGGCAAGACATGTTCCTAAGCTCAGAGGTGTTAGATGGACACATGGATTTGAAGTTTGACACATATGGACTCTTCTATAAGGCACTGGCCATGTGGATATTCCGAAACAATGAGAATTTCGCTCCCAATTTACCAGTGCACTCTTGAATGTCGAGAAGTGCTTTGCAGAGCACCCTTGAATGGAGGTAACTGCATATGCAAAGCAGTTAGTCCCTTCAGAGGCTGCATTGGTGAGCTCATAGGTGATATAAAATGTACTTCAAATATTGGAAACCTTGCAATGGAAGTCATGGATGATTTGTTCTTTTTCTTTGTCTTAGGGCATGTAGCAACTCAAATGATAGGGGATGATAGACCCTATTTCATTGGTTATGGGGATGATGTCCAGTTTAACCATGTCATTGGGAATGTTGCCCAAATTGACCTATAACAACTGGAACTGACATGCATGCAGCTATTAATCGTAAATCATCAGTTGCATGGCAGATCACTGCATGTGAATTAAATCTGATTTAATTCACTTGATCTCTCACTAGTGCAACAAATAGTTACATCTAGTTCAACTGAATTTTACTCAATAATCTGAGTTAACTGATTTCTCATGCATTAAACTAATGCGCTAACTGCAACTTGAACTCTAAAACACATAGAATCACTATGCATGCCTCACCAACCACCCTCAACTCGAAATTCATGAGCTAACTGAGTTTGTCACACTCAGTTAACTATTACAAGTGATTATGAGATAAGATTATATTTTATTGTCCAATTTAATTAAGGGATAATCAAATTTGAAACATTTCCAATCTATCGAATAAATTGAATTGCACACTAATGTATCGCTACGACCCATCACTACATGACCTGTGGTTCCACACTAGTGTAGGTGTTGTCATGTTGTTTCTAGATGCCTATTTCATTGTTTCTTGTTGCAAATTTCAACACGGCGCACCTGGGGTCAGATCGATGGGGTTCTTGACCTGACAGTGCAAAGGCACCCCTACTAGTGAGGTGAAGATGTCCCCGTACTCCTCCACCACCTTGTTCATTTTTTGTTGTCGTGCGGAGGAGCCCTGTCTAGAGGTCGTGGCCACAATATTATTCTTTCCCAGAGGGCGGATCACCAGGAAAAAAAAATTCTCAGTTTTGGAAATGAGCTTACTAAATCATTTTGTAGTAACTAGAGAGATAACGGTAGGCGGCGGTACCTCTGGTATCCTATACAACTTATTGCCCAAAGTAAAAATAAGAACATGAGGTTGGGACTCATACACAACATGTCGCTTCCACACGTATGGTTGGCCTAATAATACATCACAAACATCAAGAGGAGAAATGTCACATAATACCTCATCCGTGAAGGGCTTGATGCTGTAGGGAAGGCAGCACTATTGGCTTACGCGGAGATCTCGTCCTTGGTGAAGCCTCTCGATGGTGTACGACTGTGGGTGTGTTGTGGTCGGCAATCCCAACCCCTTTACGGCATCTGCTGAAATGAGGTTTTTTTGGCTCCCACTATCGACAATGAACTATAGCGGGCAACGCTTTACCCACATCTGGGAGTGGAAGAGACGCTCCTCCTCCTCTAGATATTTTAGTTCCTCCTTCTGGATCTTCGTGGTGGCAACGATGGCGTTGGGCTCTGCATTGATAATTTGCTTCCCTTTGTCATTCCCCTTGTCAGGTTTTGATACAGAGTTAGAGCATAAATTTGATTCAAAAGCCTTCATATCAGCCACTAATGACTGCTTGGCCCAATACTCACTTGTGTTGTGAGTGGAGCTCTTATGGAACTCACGCCACTCTCTTCTGTCCTTCTTTGGCTTTGCGGTTTTGTTCCTTTCTTGCAGCTTTGGGAGGTTTTCTTGGGCTTCCATGCCTTGGATTTGTCCTTTGTTCTGCGGTTTTGGGGCACCTTTCCCTTGCTTTTGATTCACAAATCCAAAGTCTCACTTCTTCTGTTTGAATTTATGCTCAATCTTGGCATCATACCGATATGTTGTACGAAGAGAGGAGATGTTAAGGAACTCAATTTCCTCTTGAATGTATATGTGCATACAACTGCGGTACTTCAACACCAAATGTTTATTCGAATATTTGATACCCAACTTTGTGCGCAGGGTATGGAAGGGATTCGTCAATTCATGCACATCTTGATCCCTTTTCTACCGCAGCGTATTCCATTGTACGTACTTATCCTCGTAGCTCCCCACGGGGTAATATTGTTCCTTGATGGCATCTCATAAATAATTCCAAGTGGGTATGATCGAGAACAGAGAGGCTCCCCCCTCATCCTTTTTCTCACAGTAGGTTTCCCACGAGTCCTTGACATGGGCGACAACTTTGAGGAGTGCAAAAACAATATTCTCCTGGTCGAAAAAGTCATGAACCGAGAAATTTCCTTCTAATAGATTCAACCATTTATCTATGATGCCTACATCTATTTGGCCCTCAAATATGGGAATGTCAAAGTTTACTTGTACCTTAAAAGGAGTGGTGCCTCTAGAGTGACTGTTGGATGTATATGCGCCGCCGGTGGGCAACCGTTGAAGGATCTAAGCAAAGTTATCCATCATCGTGTTCCTTCCTCCCCCAGAAATTTTTTTGATAGGATCTCCTGCTCCCTCATCTTTCTTTTCTTCCCCCATGGGCGGTTGTCGGGGTTTGCTAGGCTGATCTTGCAAAGGTTCAACCAAATCAGACCCTAACTCCTTATACATCGACCTCGTTAGGGACATGCAAATAAGGATCGAGAAAGAGCAGAACGCTCTGATACTAATGATCCAGATTTGTGAAGGAACACAATGAAATACAGAAATACACTTAAAATCAAAGATGCATTAGAAATAAAACTTCATTTCATTAATAACAAATAACTAAAATATGGTTACAGACAAAATGGAAATAAACTAGCTAGGGCGCTGGTAACTAATCTCTAAGAAGATATGTGGCAGCTACAGGCCTCTAAATTGTGCTACAATGAGGCTTGAGGGCCTATTTATTATTGAGAACTAATGGATAACCCTAAACATCCAAAAACCTAACCCTAGGAGATGAAGCGCCAAAACTATGGACCCCGTTTAGGTAAATTGGTACAACGATCTTCCCGAGGATGCAACTTTGGCATACGATCTTCGTTTGACGTGCACGATACCTCATTAGAAAGATATGTTCGAGGAATACAACTTTTTATGTGAGAAACATCAAAGGAACTTCCATGTTGCTCTCTGTTTTTCGAAAAAAAACATTGTTTAAAGCCTCATAATGGCTCCAGAAGTTCAGGACTCGAAAAACTGCTAAAATAGTAAGTTGTGCTACAATTAAGGAAACTGGAAAAACTAAAATAAACAATGGTGGGGCCCCAATTGGAATAGGTGGGTGGCCATCAATGTCCACCTAGATCATGAATGGATTTCGATATTTCCTTGTTGAACACAGTGAATAATTTGTTAAGTAAATAACAAATAGGAGACTTTCCATCAGTTGCTGCAGTAGGATTCCTGAGTTGACGAAATTTTTACATGGTATAAGAGTTTTTTTAAGTTGAGTGCAGGCGAGACAAAGAACTTATCCAACAGATTCAACATTGGTGAAGTTGGGATCAAAGAGCTGCATAAGAAGCAGATCGATCTCCCAGTTGATTGTGCAATCCAAGTCTGGAGGGCTAGACCAACAGGAAAATCTCTCTCTGAGTGAGCCGACAAAGAGGCAGGATTGTTCCAGATTGTTGTTTGTTTGAGGCAGAGGGAGAAACACAACAAATCTACGCAGATCAGCAACTAGAGGGACACAATTAACTGCGCAATAGTGATTTTTGGTGCAGAGTGTCAGGAAGCATAGTTGAAACACCCTTTTGGGGATTTTTCACCTTAGTGAGTTTCATTGCCCAAGAAACTCAGATTCCCCATGCAATAGCAATAAATTTTGTTGTTTTATCCATGAAGAGTGCATAAATCTAGCTGCGCATAGGGTGATAGGTAGCATATCGACAATGTTTGGGTGAGATGGAAGCCAGTGGGTTGCATGAAAAGGACCGGTTGGAGGGTGCCTCCAACTATGTAATATGGAAGGCAAGGATATCCTTCCTTCTGGATGAGAATGACATCAAACACTTTATCGAGAGTTCTCAGGCTGAACCGGTGGATGCAACACCATTAAGGGCCTTCAAAAAGAATATGGAAAAGGCCAAGCAGTTGATCCTCGACGGAGTGAAGGATCATATTATTTCACACATCTCTAGAAAAGGGATAGGCAAGGAGATGTGGGATGCATTGGAAACACTATATTAGGGGCCTTCCGAGCAGCGGAAGATGTTTCTATAGGAGAAAATTTAGACCACCAGGATGCAGAAAGGAGAGCACATTGATCCATTCCTGCCTATACTTCAGGAAAACCAAGATCAACTGACAGTTATGGGGCCAACTCCTCAAGCCACAAAGATGGTCAGACTTGCCTTAAATTATGTGTCTAAACACTATCAAGTCTTTGTCCAGAGCATTTTAGGCAGAGATATTTTTTTGTGCTGGGAAGCGATGTGGGAAACTCTTCAGCAAGAAGAGATGAGGAGAGATTTACTCAAGTGTCGACTTGAGAGTTGCAGTAGCAGTGGTTCGAAGGTCAAGAAGGAAGAGGATGAGAATGAAACCCTTGCATCAAAGGGACAACAAGAGCATCACAAGAGGAAGAAGGATCTACCAAACATCAAATGCTTCTGGTGTGGCGATATGGGACATTACGCCACACAGTGTCCTCTCATGAAGAAGTACAAGGATGGGAAGCATGATCCTCAGGCCGTAGCAGCAAAGATATAGGAGGATGAGTTTGCTATGATTGTTGATATACCTCCAAGAGGGAGGTGGGATGATTTGGAGTTGTAGACCCAAAGATATACAAGTTGGGCAGGATTCTTGAGGAGTCCACCTCTTGGATCATCACCTTGCCACGGGAGCCCAAATAAAAAGTAGAAGGATGGAATAGTGCCAATTGGTGCAGAGGAGTGTTGAAGTGACAACACAGTGGTTAGCAGTGCCAGAGTCTGAGCAGCGCAGAGCAATGTTGTAGTAGCACAGAGGGACGCAGTGCAGAATAGCAACATCACAACAGCTTTAGAGAGGCAGCGCAGAGGCCATTAATGGTTAGATCTTCATCACCGAGATGCAATATAATTGTCCAATTTTGGATGTTTTTTTTTCAATTGTAGAAAGAAACTGTGTTGTAGTTCAATAGCAGTTGATAGTGGCAGAGTCGGCAGCAACATAGATGCATAATTCAGAGGGAGTTCCAATACGGATGCAATGTTGATAGTGGCAGAGTCGGCAGCAACATAGATGAAGAATTCAGAGGGAGTTCCAGTACGGACGCAATTTTGACAATGGCAGTATCAACAGTAGTACAAATGCAGCGTTTTTGCACAGATTTGATGGGTAGTTGTGTGAGACATCAATAACGCAGAGGGAGCTGCTTCAGGGCCATAATTGTATGCAGCAGGACATATTGTTAGAGCACATTGCTCGCTAAGAGGGAGTGTTGATTTGGGGTAGCATCAGATGTGCTCTAAGTCTAAAATTTTGTGGAGAGGATTAGACACATGTATTCTAGATAACCCAAAAATAGTTTGGTGAAATTCCACTCGGATTGTATTTTATAGAAATAAATAATTATTTTTAAAGGGACCCTAAGTCTAAAATTAGGAAAATAAAATAATTAAAGTGAACATAGAATATGAGTGAGAATGATATAGAGTAAACGGATCAAGTCAAAATTTAATCTTAGCTGTTGATTAGAGATATAATATTGGTCGTTGAAGTCTCAACGAGAAGACTATAAGATTGGCTTGAAGGGTCATTTGGAAAACACATTTTTGGAGACACAAGGTAGACATCAGAGATCGATTTCTTTAGTGAGCAGTGCTCAGAAAGAAAACTTGATCGAGAGACCTTTTGCAGAGAGGGGAAGTAGTCCGATTGGAAGGAATCCTGAGCAGAAGAGTACATAGTAGCAGAGGCAGAGAGAGCCATAACATTAGCATAGAGCCAGTGACACAATGCCTATGCAGTCACTACGTAGAGTCAGAGGGGAAGTCGTTTTTTTGCTGAGGAGACAACGTTAGGCCAATGCAAAATGTCAGAGAGATTTTCTGGAGGCCAAAAGGCCTCAGTTTCCAGCCAGAAGTGAGACCAACACAGAGGCAGAAGAGAAACCATAGTTGTGACGTAGAGACTGCGTGGGTGACACAGTCACTGTGCAGAGGCAATGTAGGGCAGTCCACTCTTGGTGCAGATCAATGCCGAGTTCCCGTGAAGGAGTGAGGATTGCCTCACAATATATCTTCTGCCAATTTCTCAGTATGATTTGACGGTGTGTCAATCATAGATTTGTACTCACAATATTTATTGCTTAATATATAAGCCCTCAGATCTTCTGCACCGGTTTTCTCGCATTGGGTTTTTCCGGGGACATTAGTCCAAAAATAACTTCGTCGAATGGTTGTGTGATCTACGTTTTTTCAAATTTGTTTCTGCACGTGTAATTCTTCCGTAGTTAATTTGTGTACGCTGTAGTGAATGGATTTCGATATTTTCTTGTAGAACATAATGAATAATTTTTTAAGTAAATAACAAATAGGAGACTTTCCATCAGTTGTTGCAGTAGGGTTCCTGAGTTGACGACATTTTTACATTGTCCACCACAAAGTAGCCCTTACAATTTTTTTTTTTTAATAAAAACAAAATATTTTTGGTTTTGTTTACTATGTATTCTCTCCTCTTTTTTCTGCCATTTCAAATTTTCAGATCTTGGGGGCCTCCCCCCTCAAGATCCATTTTTTTTAGATCTTGGGGGCCTCCCCCCAAGATCTGAATCACCCAGTTATTGTTTTTTCTACACCCCTGACTTAGGGGATTATTTTATTGTATGAATGTCAATGGTTTCGGCCCAGAACCTCCAGGGTTCTGATATATGGACGGGCCAACCCATAATTCCATCCTCCGACTCCTCAGGATGAATTATATGCATGTTGGGTTCATGGGGTTTTTTTCTTTCTGGTTTTTTGCCTGTAATACACGATTTAATTGGGGTCGGTCCAATTTTTTCCCTCTCATATGTTTGCATTGGCAGGTCCCCGACTCTGTGGCGACCCATGGAAGCCTCCTGCTTCTGGGTTTAAGCGCTCCTTGGGGTGGTTTATGAGGTCTCTATTTGCAATTCAAAGACATTGCAGGTATCTGATTATCATGACTCGTGCTGCCTCTGGAAAGGGAAAGGCTACCAAGAGTTCATGAGGTCGAAGGAAATGTTCAAAGGATTCCCTTGTGGCTAGCTAGACCAACTCCTCTATGGGAAAATCCCGGGGTCGAAAGTCAGTTTCTAGTATTATTAATGAAGCAAAAACAACCTATCACAAGGATACCTCGACCCAAGTTTGTTAGCTGATTGAGGAATGGGAAGAGGAGCTTAACCAAAAAGCAGGGATTTTGGATATTGATTTAGATTACTGGAAAACTTTGGTGCCCAATCTCAATCACTTCCGGGGCAGAGGTTCTTAGTTCAAATAAACACTTCACTTGTATTGGTCGATGAAGAGCCTACTGACCAAATCTTTAGAGCATAGTTCGTCTAGTGTGGCCACAACCACTCATGGGTTTCCGAATTATAGCAAGGAATTACATAAAATTCAGTTTCAGCTTCAGAAGCGGAATGGGTGCCTCAGCTATATTGAGCAACATATCCCATGTATCCCTCAAACTAAGCTCCCCGAATCTAGTGTGAAGGATCCTGCTCTTATTGAGTCTGCTGATGATGAATAACTTGGTGTCCGTCCCTCTGTTTTACCTTTTATTGTATGCAGCAGCCTTATAATTTTTAGTATGTCTATAGTTATGTTTAAAATTATTTAGACTCTGGGAAATATAAGGACAATTAGGCTTACTTGGCATGGATGATTAAGCTTATCACATTTTTCTTTTGGATGGCTTATCATGTCGTCAAGTGGCCAACAAATATGGTTTCCTTCTTAGTAGGTCGAGGCCACCTAACCATATGGATATGGATGTAACTTTCCTTTTTTTGCAGATAATGAAAAAGAAAGGTCATATATATGTGTGTGTGTGTGTGTGTGTGTGTGTGTATTATAGCATAATTTTTTATTTATATAAAATAAATATACTTTAAAAAAACCAACATTTAATATCAATTAACAATTTATAATCATATTATTTCATTAATCAAATAATGTTTCAAAGAGTGGCCTCTTATCTAGACTCCCATCAAAAATTTTGCAAGCACCTACAAAGTTGTGGGAGTTGGAGATTCATGATCCCCTCTCAAGCATTCCAAAGTATTTAGGGAAGTTGGAACACTTACATGGGATAATGATTGGTCATGCTAGTGAATATTCATTAGAAGAGGACAAGGTAAATCTAACAAAATTTCCATAATAATTTTGTCTTATGCAGTCATTAAGAGCATTGGAATTAAGAAAATGCTTAGAAATGAAGTCGCTACCTGAGTGCTTTGTTAATTGAACCAATCTCAAACACATTGTATTAACAATCCTAATAAATTGGATCCATTGCCAGATTCTTTTGGTAATTTAAACAATCTCCAACATATTGAGTTGTTTGTGTCCCAAGATTTGAAAAGGCTACCAAATTCCTTTGGAAAGTTAAACAACCTACAAGAGATTGATTATGTGCCAAGATTTTGATAGTCTGGCATATTCCTTTACTAATTTAACCAAACTCCAACATATTCAACTATATAATTTCCCAACTTTGAAGAGGATGCTAAACTCTTTTGTAGATTAACCAACCTTCCATGCATCAAGTTGTCCTGGTGCGCCGCTCTAGAAAGGTTTCCAAATTCCATTTGTAAATTAATTGCACTCCAACATATCAATTTGGAGTCTTCCACTAATTTAACCATGTCAAGTGAAACACTAATAAATATTAGCATGCTTGAGACTTATGTAAATCTCTTTGACTGTAGGAAATTTGAAGTGTTCCCTCCATAGGTGGCGCATCAAATGTCGCTTAAAATGTTATATATGAGAGGTACAAATTTACAAGAACTACCAAGTGCAATTAAAGAGTTAAGTGATTTGGAAGTTCTCGATGTAGGCCCTTTACTGGAAAAATTGTCACACGTAACTTAAAGAACTTGAAGAAATTGCAACTATATGTATGTAAGGAATTATCAGCTTCGTTAAGTGACTTAAAGAACTTGAAGAATTTGCAACTTCATAAATGTAAGGAATTGAAATGTTTGCGACCTTGTCTTTGACTGTTGGCCCAATTGATTGAGTTGAGGGTAATTGATTCTCCATTGATACACGAATTTCCATTTGATCAGGTGAAAGTAGAAATATAATTTTTTTTTGATTTGGACTCTTCCATTCACAATTGCATACTTCCATGGCTCCAATTGTTAGAGGTTTCAGGGACAGGGATATGAAAGGTGCCATTTTCTACAAGTGTTAACTTCAACCCATCGCGATATTACAATGTATTATTGTACAATGTTGAGGAGGTTGGACATTGCTAGCTACACTTGTAGATTTATCACTTAGCATTTATGATAATTTGACAAAAATACATATGATATTTCCTCTTCCAAAACTTCAAAATTTGGTAATTGTTCGTTGCAAGCAATTAGAGGAGTTGCCACATATGGAATCATTGTTACCTTTAAGGTATTTGAACACAAGTGGGTCTTGAGGTTGAAGAGAATACGGGGATTGGGGTAGGTGTCACAACTTCAACGATTGTCCATTAGTGAGTCTTCTGAGTTAAAAGAGGTGGAAGCCATCCAACACTGTGTGATGTTGCATAATCTGTATGTTGGAGATTGTCCCAAACTACAACAAACAATTTTAAAAATGTCGGGTGTCAAATGGCCTTTAATTACATCGAAGGTGTTTTTTAAGGGAGCAGTTCTATTTGGGCCTTTTTTATTTGTCCATTTCTATTGCCTAAATCTACCTCAGGCTGAAGGAAGGCTGAGTTCAGGGTAACATCAAACCACGCTTAATCTGGTAGCTAGCCCTACCAGATCGGGAGAGGGCTCTCTCCTTGTCAATCTCAGCAAGAATAATCAATGAGGCTTGAGATGACTTGAAATAAAGGCTGATTTTAGGCTAGGTATATATGTGAAATTTTTTGATTTTGTTTTGGGGGTTTTTGTTGGAATCAAAGGGAAAGGCAGTTTTGGGTCCGGGGATGAGGCCTAGTTTTTGCAGAGTTCTGAATGGGGCAAGGAAGGCAATTGTTTTGATGCTTTGGATTGAATGAATGAATAGCTCAGACCGGTGAGGAGTTGAAAAGGGCAAGAAGATTTCAAGAATCCTCTTCAAATAGATGAAAACATGGAAAATTAAACAAAACTCAAGGCAGAGCAAAGCAATCTAATGAATTCCACCTTTATAACTTGTTTGTTTAATTTGAGAAGAAAGGAGAAGGAAAATGATACACATGAAACTTCAGTAAACTTACAATCACAGAGAGAAACACACCATCAAAACATAGAGCCACATGGATCCCAAAGAGTGTTGCAAACCCTGGTCTATTCCTTTGCCAAAATTGCAGAGATGAAATGTACAATGAAGTGCCAAGCAATCCCAAGTGTCCAACCTCTGAAAATGACTGAGAAAATACAAGATATAGACAAGCCTAACTCATTCCCATGCCTCTAGGGGTCGAGCTCACCATTCTAGGAGTTGTTTCAACAAGATCTAAACTAAGAACTGGAAAATAGGCAATGAAACAGCTTGCCTCTATAAGATAGGAAACTGATTCATTCAGTTACATTTCACTTTTTGGTGAATGAATCTACTTGGATGAGTAAAAATGTGCCAAAATTACATCAAAGTCATGAAATTACATCAATTTACATCAGGAGTTTCACATTTGGAGATAAAAAGTCAAACTGGCCAAAACTAGGCGAAAATCTGAACTACTGAGTGAAAATTAGGCCAAAATTCCCAATGCGCCGTGCTTGAAATCTCTATGCATCACGCCACTTTGAGGCTAATTTTGAGGGCCTTCCCGAAGTCAAAATTCAGTGCAGGATAGCTTGTTGGAAAGCTCTGCATGTATAATTTACAACCCAATTATAATTTCTGAATTTGGTTTCCATTTTCCCCTCCACAAATCAAATCTACCAACACAGCTTCCCGTGTGTCCAAAAAGTGGCAGAAAGGCCATTTTTAGGGTGTTTTTGACCCTTCAAGCAACCCAAAACTTGTCAAAATCCTTAGGTAATGGGTAGGCATGCATAAATTTTGATGAAAAATCCAAAAATGCAAAGTTTTTCTCAAAGGGAGCTGCCAATTATAAGCGCGCGCCAAGTGGCGCTACGCGTCGGGCAAGAAAATATGTGTTAAGGCCAAAAAAAAATCAAAATTGACAAAAAGTTTCCCAAATTTCTTGAAATTTGGGCTGAATGTCCACCATCAAGCGCTATGCTGGGCCAAAGAAGATTCGGCCAAAATTTGGAGTCTAGCATGCCTTTTGCAACGCTTTAGTGCCCTCTTTAGCTTTGCCTTCAGAATCTTGATTCGCACCTTGCAAACATGATTTCGCACCCAATAATGGTTCTTCATGTGCCTTAGCATGTTATTTTCCTTTTTTGCCTTTTCCAACAACTTCTCAAGATGAATATTGACCCTCTCAAGCCAAGTTTCTCTATCGGCCTCAATCTCCCGCTCAATGGATGTCATCTCGGTTTGGCTTCTTTGGGTAGCTTGCCGGTTCTCACGGATGTTTTGCAACTCCATGATTGTTTGTTGATCTTCCAACTGTTTGTTTCACTGCTCCAGGTAGTTTATGATCCATTGGGCTCTCTGCAACTTGACGGTCAATGTTTCTATCTCTGCCTTCTGCTCCTGAATGGTCTCTCTCAACTTTGAGCTTGGAGAGCTCAAATCCTCATCAATCAGTATGAAACCTGTGTCTTGGCCTCCTGAAGGGCCCTCATCCTGCATAGGCCTCTTACCTCTGTCCTGCACCTGTACCTATGATACTGATGACGACAACAAGACCCTTCCACCCCAGGTGGAGATAGTACTCGCCGAGCTGCTACAAATAATCCTCTAGTGCCTCTCTGATAAGTGACATATGTCGGCACACTAGTAGTCTCTGCCTCCTGACCTCCATACTGATGTGAAGGTTCACCTGCATCATGGAAAACCTCGGGAGGAACCTGAGGAGCTATGAAGAAATCATGGGAAATGAAATCCTCCCATGAAATACCCTGCATTCCAAGCTGATGTACAACCACGATCTTGATGAGTGCATAGTGATAAATATTGTTGTACTGCTGCTCGGGAGTTTTCCTCTGCACAAGAGTGGTCATTCTCTCCATGTTCCGGCACATAAAATAAGGAATGTTCATCATCCTCACCCTTGTGAAATGCATCAATAACCTGATATGGTAGGCATAGAGGCGTGAAAACCGGCCCTCACAACTGAAGTATCTGATAATGAGTTTCATCAGAGGCGCATAGGATTCCTTTAAGAACCGGAATGGAAACACTCTGTTGAGCTGTCTCACAAAGCTAGGCCAGATATATGGTTCATAATGCACTTTGTCCACCTGTTGTCTTTTGTTCCACTGTTCACCCACATTCGGTATTCCGGTTGCTTGAGAGATAGTTTCCGGTGTCAAAGTGAAATTTACACCAGCAAGAGTTACCTCACTATCATGTAAATGCAATACAAACAAACGAGCCAACTCCTAATGATAATGGATCCTAGCAATCATTTCACAAAACTGATAGCATGACTGTTCCCGAAAACATGCCATGGCAAGTGGGTAAGCCTGCAATTCAGCCAATGAGGTGGGCTCCTCTCTCACATGTCTGCCACCTTTACGAAGCCTTCTAGGGACATGTAACTCAGTGGTGGAATCACTGTCTCGGTCATATGATGTATCAGTGTCTGTCTCCATGATGTTCAAGGTCTATGCAAGGTGTATGTTGGCTTGTATGAGATGAAAATGAGATTTTTGGTGCTTTTGATTTAATTGCCAAATGTATGGTAGCATGGGGGAACTGTAGAGAAATAGGGCAGTGGGGACAATGGGGTTTAATCAAGTGAAACTCGAAGTGTAAGGACAGTCACTTGACTTCTGAGATTTGATAAGTTTAGGTACAAGGGACAGCCACTTGATTTATTTTTTTTGGGTACTTGGGATCTGGGAAAATTTTGCAAATGGTATGGGGACAATGGGAATGGGATAGAGATGATTGACTTTAGGATATAAGATGGATAGGAAAAGGGGACTGTGGTGAAAATATAAACAGTGAGGAGGGGAAAAACAAGGGAAGGGAAGTGGAAATGTTTAACACCAAAACCCAATTCTAAAACCCTAGGAGCATTCTTAATCAAGACAATAGGGTTTGAGTTTTTAACATTTAAATTCTCATAACCAATCTCAATCAACACCAAACATTTGTCATAAGCAATGGAGTGATTGTATGGACTTACTCGAACATGGAGCAACCGAGCAAATTTGATAATTGGAGAAGAATGGAAATTTTTTTTATGTTTCGGCCCAATGCGCCATGCAGCCAACCCAGTGCATCGTGCCCTTTTGATGCGTCGCGTTGGTTCAAAACCACACACAGTGGAGCGACCCTATGCGTTGCGCACCTCTAATGCGCCGCGACACTTGCCAGTGCATTGCGCTCAACAATCTACACACAGTCCGCCCTCAAACAACTGCTTCACTCCTCCACGATTTTTCTAGGCTCAATGCTATCTTTGGCATGCAAATGAATTGTTGAAACACAAAAATCATATTTGTACCAAAGACTTTGATTTTTTATTTGAAAAAACCCACTTTACAATGTTTGAAAACTTTGGCACTTTTTCAAAAGAACTCTGTTTTTCTTGGTTTCAATTTTTGGACTGAATGATGAGTTTCTTGTCTGTTTTGCAGGGATGGATGGCATGGGATTTTGGCAAAGGCGACCAGGGCTGCGAATGGAGCATTATTACAACTGAAGAATTTGAAAAATTACATTGCATTTGTTACAAAAGGATAAAATATACAATTTTTTCTTCAAAACAAAGTTTTGAAGAAAAATCATTATCAAGCATTATGATGATAAAAAAATTTCACTGAAACCTTATTTGAAGCTTCCTCATGTGCCTGCTGGCATTATTAGACATTTTTAAGAGAAAATTAACGAAACCCTAGACCTATTGGGACCTAAAACCCTAAAATGACTCTTTGCCACTATGAGACCAAGCATGACTGTACATGATTTTGATGAACAAAACTAAACCAGCAGGTACATGACATGAGGGATATGAGTGACAAGACCCTTCTGTCAGATTATCCATGCTCCTAATGGAATGCAGCTGACTGAACTGAATGTGACACCTAAAATGAAATGCAACAAGAGAGATTTGATCTCTGACGGAGGGATGAAGATACCGACTCTAACATTGGCTCCAATGGGGATGGTAGCTCCTTGGAGGTGCCAAGAACTACAGATTTCTGGGAGAGTAGGTAGTGCCTTCGTCCATTGGGCTATGGAATCCATAACTTCGACAAATCAACACAAGACTCTTGACTCATTTATTGACTGAGAATTGACTCAAACCGACTCAATTTCGAAACCAAAAATGACTGAAAGACCTGACTCGACAAACTCAAACCAAAACTGAAATCAATCTTCAGAGTTATAGCCTTCACCTTGGGCTCCAAACTGAAGAGAAGATCACAGAACACACTTGCAATGAAACTGAAATAAAGCGGTATGTACAGTGAGAATGTAAAACAGCAGAAAACATTTCAGAAATGATATCACTTGAGCAACCGACCATTGACTGGCCCTCCTCGACAATCTTCCCCGTTCATCTCTTTCAGAATAAAATCATTCTGACCCCGATATGCAACAATTTTAAAGGGTCCTTTCCAGAGATTTTCAAACTTACCATGCTTACCCTTTTCCTCGTTCCTTGCATCCCACTTCAGCACCACTTCTTCCAATTGAAATTTGTCCGCTTTTGCTTTTCTGTCATATATTTTCTTAGTTCTCTCTTGTAGCTTGAACGTGTTTTGGAAAACTTCTTCTCTAGTCTGCTGCAAATGGATCATTTGATTTATTCTTCTTTGCATATGATCATCTTCACTGCCAGCTTCCTGCAGAAGTTTGACTATTGGAACTGCAAGAGAGGTATGAAATACTGTGTCAAATCCATATACTAGCTCAAAGGGGGACATACCTATGGATTTTTTCTGACTCACTCGGTCTGCCCAAAGTGCATTGACCAACTTCTTATGCCAACTTTTCTTGTTTATTTCCAGCAACTTTTTAATAATGTTGACCAAAGATTTGTTGGAAGACTCCGCCAATTCGTTGCCTTGTGGATGATAAGCGGTTGAGTGTCCCAAAGTGATGTGATACTTGTCACAAAACTCAACCATTCTTTTTTATTTGAAAGCTGCTACGTTATTAGTAATTAACTTATTCGGGCAACCAAAGCGAGACAAAATATTATTCTCAAGGAATGAAATTATTACCGAATCCGTAGCTTGCCTGGTGGGAATTGCTTCAATCCATTTTGTGAAATAATCTGTCGTTGTAAGGATCCACTTATGCTGAGCTGAAGAAGCAGGATGGATTTCACCAATGAAATCTAGACCCCACTGCTGAAAAGTAGCACTAACCTCAATGGGCTTAAGCGGAAAAGGCTGCGATTTCTTCCTCCCTTCAAAAATCTGACATTCATGACAGCCTTTAACAGTATTATACACATCAGCAAAGAGTGTCGGCCAATAATATCCCGCTCTCAAAAAAAAATTGGCCGTTGTTTTCCAGAAAAGGTGACCTCCGCAATCTCCCTTATGAAAATCCTCCATAACCTGCTTCGCTTCTTCTTCCACCAAACAGTTTAGCAAAACACCACCAGGATCTTTCCAATAGAGTGCATTGTTCAAAATACAAAACTTAGCAGCCTTCAATTTCAGAGTTCTACTTTTGTTTTTAGCCATTACTAGCGGTGGTGACAAGTTTTGGAGCACATATACAATATCTGAATACCAAGGAGAATGAACAAAGATTTCTGATACCTGAATTAGCGAACTTTCTTCGTTTTCCTCGGACATAGCAGCAATGAGATTAATGTCCAAGGCATGCAAATTTGACTCAGCCATTAGCTTAGCCAGCCCTTGACCTTTGATAAGCTTTGTAGGCTTTATCTCCACATCATACTCCAACAAGGCAGTAATCCATTTGCCTCGTCTCCCCTCCAGATCTGTTTGCACTAAAACATCCTTAACAACAGCATTAGGAACATAAGCAAGAATATGAGAATACATAATATATACTCGGAAATCTTTCAACGCTTTCACTAAAGAAAGAGCTTGTTTTTCAATGATGTTAAATTTTAAGGCTGCATCTCTTATGGTTCGGCTGAAAAAAGCAATTGGTTTTTCATGCTGATCTCTTTTCTGCATCAATACAGCTGCGATAGTATGCTCCGAGGCAAATGAAAGCAAAATAAAATCCTGAGTATAGTCCGGGCTGATTAAAACCGGAGCTGAAGAAAGAGCCAACTTCACTAAATTGAAATACTTTACAGCCTCATCAGTCCACTTCACTATGTTATCTTTTTTAAGCATGCTTGTAATCTCCCTTAGATGTTCTGCAAGATTGGGCACAAAGCGGCGCAAAAAATTCATCTTACCATTGAATGATTGGATCTCCTTTTTGTTTCGGGCAAGATCAATTTGCTGAATAGCTTCTACTCGAGCTGGATCGATACGGATGCCATATTTTGAGATAATATGACCAAGAAGTTTTCCCTCATCCATGGAAAACAAGCTCTTCTTCGGATTGAGCGACACACCATACTTTCTACACCGCTGAAAAACAATTTTCAAATGGTAAAGGTGCTCTTCATTGGAATTGGAAAAGACTGTCAAATCATCAAGATACACAACTAGAAAAACATCTTTCTCATTTGCAAATGCCATATCCATTGCTCGCTGAAAGGTCGCACCAGCATTCTTCAAACCGAAAGGCATTTTAGCATAATGGAAGGTTCCCCACGGAGTGGTGAACGTTGTTTTGTCTCTATCATCCTTGTGGACCAGAATTTGGTTATAACTGGAATAACCATCCAGTAGTGACATACGAGATGCTCCAACTACTCGCTGAAGTATGTGATCCATTTTGGGCAATGGATAATTATCTTTCAAAGACACCTTATTCAGATTCCTAAAATCAATGCACAAACGAATCTCACCTGTCTTCTTGCGTACAGGCACCAAATTAGAAATCCAATCTGAAAATCTTATAGGAACAATGATACCAGCCTTGTATAGTCGATTCACTTCCTTCTCAATTGAGGGCAACAACTTCGGATTTATTCTTCTCAACTTCTGCCTGAAGGGCTTTTGATTTGGCTTGATTGGAATGGTGTGCTGAATTATGTTTGTATCATATGTCTTCAAATCTGAATAGTCCCAAGAAAATACGTCAGCAAAAGATGACAACAAACTGATATATTTTGCTTTTACCTCTGGTGGCAATGCTTTGGACAATTTCACCATCTTTGGATTTTCAGCTGATCCAATGTTCACATCTTCAACTCCCTTTTCGGTTGGCCGCAAGGTTGGTTTTCGAGCTACGTCATCTTGATCAAAAAGCTCCTCTAAAGGTATTAGACCTTTAGGAATGACATTATCCTTCAGCTGCAATACTTCCATCGGATTTACTTGCACATCAGCCCCACCATCATCATGCTCCATATCAATTGAAGTGTCTCTGAATTTGCCTTCATTTTGCAGAAATTCATCAATCTCTTCGTCATCTTGAAACACTTGCCAATACCTTTGATTGTCCGGGACAATCAGACGATGTTTCACATGAATTTCAAATTTTTTACTTGAGTTCATCGGAATTTTCAAAATACTTGCTGCCTTTGCAAGTGCATCTGCAATACCATTCGGAATACGAGGGACACAAGTCAAAGTATAGTCTGAAAACAATTTCAAGATATCAAGAACTGCATTTCGGTAAGCCCGCATTCGAGGATGCTTAGCTTGGTATTCACCTTTCACTTGCTTGATAACCAACTCGGAGTCACCATACACTGCAATCCTCTTAGCATTCAAATTTCTAAGAATTTTCAGACCAGCAATTAAAGCTTCGTATTCAACCTCATTATTTGAACAATCAAAAGCCAATTTATAAGAACAGACCCTTACATTAATCGGTACCTTGTTTGGGGCGGAAAAAGGGCTGCGTACCCAAATTCCAATTCCAGCACCATCACTTCCTACTGCACCATCAAAATCCATGGTCCATAAACCATCTTCATCTTCTTCCAAGTGCTGAAATTTTGTTTGCTCTGTTATTTCTGCTTGCTGTCCATCAACTTTTTGCTGCTATCGGAAGGCTGATTGCTCAGCAAAACTTTCAAGCTTTTGTCTCTCTTTCTTTAAAACCTCTCTAAAATTTTCAGTGATTTCTGGAATGTCTTCTACTTCAACTAGTTGGCTATTTACATCATTGAAACTATCTGAATACAAAACAAACGACTCTAAATCTGTATGTACATAATTGATTAGATGATTTACCGGTTTCTCCTTGTTGGTGATCATATACTTCATCTTTTGCTCCCGATATAATTTCCTCATCTGACCGAACACAGGAATAGTAGCGTAGGAGAAATCAAGCTACAATGTTCCCTTTAGTTTCGCTCCCCAAGATCTAGAAAGAAGCATGCCAAATCTAGGAGGAATATCCGCCACAACCACATCCATCAAAACATTTTTAGTAGGAATCTGATCCAAGCTGACCACCAAATCTTTAATAAGCCCAATGCATCTTACTCTACTGGAATCAAAAGAGTAAAGATCATGATACTTTCTAATGATGTCCAATCCCAATTTCTCCATGATTTCCCTCGGCATGAGATTATGAGAGGCTCCGGAACCAAACATAGCATTATGTAACACAAAATCATGCAATCTAAGGCTAATATAAAAAGGAGGCACATCACTATCTGGAGACTCACCATCCAATGCTGGACCAAAAATCAACTCAGGTTGATCATATTCCACATTCACCATATCAGAAAATGGATCTAAATTCAAAATTTTAGACACCTGACCCTTATAGCTGCTGTTCTTCATCAATTCAGTCAAAGGAATATCAACTTTTAACTTAGCAATTTCATTTTCTAAGTTAAAAACTAAAATATTCTCTAGCTCTTTAACTGGAACATCATTATTTTCAGTTTTCTCCTTTGATATGATTGGCTGATTGGATCTTTCATTTGCTGATGGGGATTTTCTAGTAGTGGGATCAGCTATCTCTTTTCCCTTCTTCTGCGCCACGGGTGAATCATTCTTTGGTGTTGAAACTTCCTTTATTTTTTGAATTGGATTAATAGGGACATCTCTGTTTCTAAGTGAATATTGTCGCTGCTGGGCTGTCAAGGAATTCATGTATCCCCTCTGATACTCATCAGATTCTTCTTCAAGAGCTGTCTCATTTGCCAAGATGAAATCCTCGTCTTTTTGTACAGCTAAATTTTCTGCATACTCCTCATCTTCAGTGATAAAAGTTGGCATATCATCAAGTGTAAAGAAATGATTCTCTTCTCCTATTACATTCTCTTCATCATATGATTATGGACCAACAAAATTCTGCTGTAAAGGTGTCTTCACTTGCTGTTGTACTGTCGACTCTTGTGCTCGCTGCTCTCTTTGCTTGATTCTGAATTGTGGTTGTTGTTGGCCACGGAAGTTAGGATTTCTAATATGCGGTTCAGGCTTATCAAGTGTTAATCTTTCAAACATATTTTCCATCTTCCGAAGCATTTGATCTGATGTGGAAACCTCCTCCTTTGTCGCGACTTTCTTTTCAGCTCTCATTCTAGCTCTCCTAGCATTCAAATTAGCTTCAACACTGACTGCAATTTTCTGCATATCTTCTAAAGTGGCCGGACTTCTTTCTCTCAATTGATAATCCATGTCAGGATCGAAACCATCTGGAAAATTAATCAAAGTTGAACCCCTAGGTGGCTTTATATCAGCAGGAATGGAATTGTAAACAGTATTGAATCTAACACAATAATCTTGGACAAACTCACCAACATTTCGCTTGATATTGTCATATTCGGAAAGGATTGAAAGAGAATCTTTCTGTGCTTCCCATCGATCCAATAATTGTCTCTAAAGATTGGCCAATGTAGCAATACTTCTAGGCGGCAAAGCTCTGAACCACTTTCTAACTTCTCCTCCAAAGGTTTAAACAAACAATCTCATCATTACATTTTCTGCATCAATCTCATGAAGGTCAAAGAAATCTGCCATTCTATCCACATGTTGCTGAGCAATGACACTTTGAGGAGTGCCATCAAACAATGGAATTTTTCTTTGATAATCTGCGGGCATGTCATCTAAGTTTTGAGGCAACACGAGAGGTGAAAATCGGACAGCCATTGCTCTAGGCGGATTTACAATCGGATTTGGGGATATAGGCAGAGTCGAAGCAGTTGATGTATGAGGTGTATGAGGTGTGGATGGAGGTGAGACTACTGCAGATTGTCGATCAGAAATAGATGGTTGCGTGGGAATGGTAGGAATGAAAGGAGACTCGGTATGAACATGTGAACCAGATGTAACTGCTGACGGCCCAAGAGTTGCAGATGCAGACTTTATGAACTCAGGGATATTTGTTGCCACAATGGAGTTTTGAATATTCAAAATGTAACTGTCAATGGATCTATTAGCCTGTTCAATTTCAAGATAATTGATAAACTCTGGATTTATGACAGTAGAACCAATAGCACTTTTAGACTTAGTCTCAAACAACGACAACTCATATTGTTCGTCAAACTCAAGATCTTCAAGGTACTCAAAAACAGCGGGACATGAATGAGCTTTAAACAAAGGAATCACAGGACTTTCTCAATGAAGGATTCTCGAAATAAGATTGGGATTTTCATACACTGGAGGTGGATCGGGATCCGGATTTGCTCTGGTATGTCTTCTGGAAGCCAGTGTGTTGAATTATTTTCAAAAATCAAAGGGACAAAACCAACTTGTTCAGCCTATCAAATTCTAAACTCATCATCCAAAGTCTAGAACAATCTAATGTACTGGGGGAAATTTACAAGTCAAGTGTCATGTTTACAAACTAGATCGGAGATTGACTGAAGCAGCGTTTATCTACTTTCGCTAATTCAAAGCAAGAGCGTTTCGAAGGCTACCTGGGATAACTTCAGGCTCCGTCTGTAGCTTATAAAACAAATAACACTTTTCATAACCAATCTCAATCAACACCAAACATTTGTCATAAGAAATGGAGTGATTTTATGGACTTACTCGAACATGGAGCAACCGAGCAAATTTGATAATTGGAGAAGAATGGAAATTTTTTTATGTTTCGGCCCAATGCGCTGCACAACCAACCCAATGTGTCGCGCCGGTTCAAAACCAAACACAGTGGAGCAACCCTATGCGCCGCACACCTCTGATGCGCCGCGACACTTGCCTAGTGCGTCGCGCTCCAAAATCTACACACAGTCCGCCCTCAAACAACTGCTTCGCTCCTCCACGATTTTTCTAGGCTCAATGCTATCTTTGGCATGCAAATGAATTTTTGGAACACAAAAAACATATTTGTACCAAAGACTTTGATTTTTAATTTGAAAAAACCCACTTTACAATGTTTGAAAACTTTGGCACTTTTTCAAAAGAACTTTGTTTTGCTTGGTTTCAATTTTTGGACTGAATGATGAGTTTCTTATCTGTTTTGCACGGATGGATGGCATGGAGTTTTGGCAAAGGCGACCAGGGCTGCGAATGGAGCATTATTACAACTGAATAATTTGAAAAATTACATTGCATTTGTTACAAAAGGATAAAATAGACAATTTTTTCTTCAAAACAGAGTTTTGAAGAAAAATCATTATCAAGCATTATGATGATAAAATTTTTGCACTGAAACCTTATTTGAAGCTTCCTCATGTGCATGTTGGCATTATTAGACATTTTGAAGAGAAAATTAACGAAACCCTAGACCTATTGGGACCTAAAACCCTAAAATGACTCTTTGCCACTATGAGACCAAGCATGACTGTACATGATTTTGATGAACAGAACTAAACCAACAGGTACATGACATGAGGGATATGAGTGACAAGACCCTTCTGTCAGATGATCCATGCTCCTAATGGAATGCAGCTGACTGAAATGAATGTGACACCTAAAATGAAATGCAACAAGAGATATTTGATCTCTGACGGAGGGATGAAGATACCTACTCTAACATCCATAACCACTTGGAGTTTGTCACGTGTCCCACCAATTTATCAAAACGTGTGCTTGTATTCTTATAGTTTGAGAGTTGTGTATTTTTTTCTCCCATGACAATAAATGGATTATTGGACACCACTTGGAATCCACTTTGTGTCCAACTGCCATCTATCAAAATATCCACCTATCTTCTTACCATTGATGGGCCAAACAAATTCACACTTTGATTATCCACCCATCCAACACACACCTTCGAAAATTGATTTGTTTTGGAGATAGATAAAATGTTTCTAAAAACAATTTGTTGGGAATTTTCCTATACATTGATGTACCATCATTGACCTCTTAAGGGGTTAGGAAGTTGAAAGCAGGTAGGCTAACATGTTTTGAGTTATTTTGGGAGGACCTATGTCACCATGTGCAAAAAAAATTGAGAAAGGTACGAGCTCCCCTCATCTTCATAGTTGTTTTTCCATAAACCAAGGTCGATTCTTCTATTGTCTCAAACGTTACAAACTACATCCACACTTCTTGTCAAGATGAATATATGTTATGAATTCCCCCCATGGATGCCTCTGCACCCCTCTATATTGTGCCTTTGTAAGAAAGGAAGTTGGCTGCCTCTCTCTTTGAATCTTTGGTAGTTCAACAATTATTTACTAGGTTTAGAAATGTATTTGATTAACATCTTCTTTCCATGCTTAACCAACATCAAAGGCTTGGGGGCCTTTAGAAATTCTTGTTGAATTCTTGTTTACTAATTACAAATTCCATACAATCGAAATACATTCATGTCAATTCTCTCTTCCATTGCATCAAGGTTCAATCTAATTTGGGCCTAAGCTTTTCTCCATTACTATTGTTTTCTTCGTAATTTAGGGTATTCGTTATGCTCACTAACCTTATGATATTTTATGGCATATACTATTTCATTTGTATGCTTTTTATTTTCATGTCGATGTAATCATTCATGGTCATGGCCATTTTATGTTTGACACACCGTGAAGCACTGAATAGAAATTGATGGATCAGATGGGTCAGATTTCATAAATCAAGGGCCTTAAATGACCACATGTTTTTTCCAAGTATTTAATGTGGATTCAATGTGAAATATCTATATAAAACCTATTATTCATGGTTGGGGATTAGGATTTATCAATTGGAAGTAAGAATATAACACCAACAAATCCACCCACTAGAGGAACATTGACAGAAACAACACGCATGTGAATAATAACAAGATAGGAATCCCCATTTAAAATTAAAGGAAGCATCAACATTTTGAAGCCTCAATCTAGTTATTTATGGGTTTAGATATGCAAGGTATGGACTTGGGGGGAAATAGGCCAAGGTCAAGGGCGTACACGAGAGTTGTGATTTTGGTGATAGAGTTGAGGTGGAGGCTTTCACTTCTATTTATTATTAGCAAAACACCACCAAAGTTCAAGGTTAAATTTTCATCCTAACAATGCACACATATATTTTTTTCTTTGAATAATTGTTTTGTTGACACATAAGCTGCTTAGTGTTCATTTGAATCAATGGTTTCATATCTCTATTTGAATTGTAATATTGACCCATGAAAATGGCACGATACATAATGGTTCTCTATTTCCTTGTACCCAATGGTCATTGGAAGATTCTATTTATATATCACAATTTTATTGTTCTTGAGAGCTCCATTAGAAACACTAATTAAAATTGATTTGATGAAAAACGAGTAACTTAATAATTCATGCATTGCATCCTTCCATTTTATGTAAGTTCACATTTACAGTCACTAAAACCTTTTAAAAATTCATTTTTATATACATTCACATTTACCATCACTAAAACCTTTTAAAAATTCATTTTTATATGCATTCACATTTACAGTCACTAATTTTTTTTTGAAAATTCAATTTGCTTTTGAAAAAAAAAAACAAAAACAAAAATGTAACAATTGAGCGTTCCTTTCCCCACTTGGAAGGCATGATAGTAATATTTTAAAAATTAGCTAAAAAAATATTTACTCAAATTCCATCCATACACCCCATCTATACAACCCACGCTTTAGAAAAACCTAATTAAAGAATGCCCAAGGAATCTCATTATCTTTCTTTCGGAAAAACAAAACAAATCCTATAATTACGCCGTAAGGCGACACTATTTGAAAACAACTCCCTTAGCTACCACCGTGTCCTCGTTTGCTCCATTGGATCAAATGTTAGATGATTGAAATGTTTCAGACCATTAGATCCACTTCCTCCTTTATCTAAGATCTCATAACTACCTAAATAACTCACCAAGCCCTATTATTTTCTCTTCCACTTTATGAAAGCTTTTGGTAGTTTACAATATCCTCGAATTCTCTAGTGTGATCTTGCGTTCTTACCTCCAGCTGGTTAGGCTTTCCTCAGAGAAGAGGAAAGAAAGTTCAACCCGGGTCTCGAACTATTTCTGACATACCATCTGATTTTCGTTTTGGAATGTAGGGCGTACTCACTCAGACACTATGAAAGCCAAGTCTTGGGGAAAAACTCTGGGATCAGTAAGCCAAACATAAGCATGTTCTTGTTGTATTCAATATCCTCTATTTGATCTACCAAAACAACAGTCCGCATTAGCAAATTCCATCACTCCTAAATTAAAATTTTGTCAGGGTAACCCATAATTCGATCTGCTAGATGCCCCTTGGAATATGAAATATAGACCGTTATTTTTGTGATTTTGTTAAGGTACTTCTGGGTGCAGGGACATGACCGCTGCGAGATGGAGAACAACTGCATTGTTCCCAAGCCAGACGTGGCAGCAAAAGGTAAGTGGATTTCTTGAAACCTTGTATTGCTTAAGTGTTAAGACTAAATAAGGTTTTTTTTTTATAAGATGTGTGCATGGGAAATGACAGGCCCTGCAATTACGACACCCAATAAGAAATCACTGCAAGCCAACAACAAAAATAGGAAGGCCTTAGGAGACACTACCAATTTTGTGGGAGCTCATAATGCTAAATGCAATATAAGCAAAGATGCAGTGCTGGAGTATGTTGTTTGATGTTATTCATTATCCTTTAGATGTATATAGTGAATCAATCTTCTGGTGTTGAGTTTTGGTTTTTTTCCATTTTTTTGTTATATTTGGTGGCCTCTGCTTCTAATTTCATGTACTCTACTATTGGATGAACTACTGTTTCAGGAGGTCTAGAGTAAACTTGGTTTTCGATGCCAACAAGGGAGCCAATCCCAACACTCAGGTAAAGTTTAATCAGAATCAATTAAGCAAGTTGAAATATTGATTTCTTGTAGAACTCTTAAATGGGGCCTAATGTTTTCAAATGAAAATCTCCTAGGGAATTGACCTACCAACGAGGCAAAATATTTGTATTCAGCCACCTGATTTATTAATCTTCCTGCCTAGCATTATGTTTTTTCTGAGCATGTTTAATTTGTTTCTCTTTGTTTTCATTCCACGACCCTCATTTTGTTCTCTATTTTCTGTGAGCAACAGTATGGAATCTCACTCTTTAGTTTTCCCATTTTGACTCCAGCAATTCCAAGCAGATGATATTGTTGTTAAGGCAGGACTGAAAGCAGAGGCAAAGGTAGTCCTGGGAAATAAACAGAGGCGTATTATAACAAGGGAGGCTCATAATGACATTGATACGCTAAAGGACACTATCGTTTCTGTCGGTCATAGCATAGACTCAAGTGCACAAGGTGGGGGATTTCAAGCACCTATCCAACTCAAAGCAGCAAAACCCATAGCACAGTCACATACTACAATGCTAACAAATCGAAGTGAGGTGTGTCTTATTGATTAAGTTTATTAGTTCTTTGATCCTTTTCTTGTTTTAAGAACCGTCTCAAATCCAAATACATCCAAGCCAAAGCTACCCACATCCACACCCAATTACAAAGGGGTTGTATAGCTATAAGATAGCTTTGTGTTTATTTACGATGTAGGTTGGATAAAAATGATTAATAATTACTCAAATTTATTGGTCATAATCATATGGCAGTTGTTGAATACGTTGAGGATATATACAAATTCTACAGGACAATTGAGGTATGTTTCTCTGTCAATGATAGCAGTTTCTTGTGAGTGTGAAAGTAAAATTTGGTTTCCTTATCTAAAATATGTTATTCATGTATGCCCAGGACATGAATTGCGTACCTCCAGATTATATGAGAAATCAGGTTAAAATCAAATCAACGCAAAGATGAGGGCAGTCGTGATCGATTGGTTGATGAAGGTAGAATATGTAAAGTAAGGATGAGTGTAAGGAAACCTTTAATGTATATATCTAATTAATAGAAGACCTTGTTGGTTGTTGAAAAGTACATACACTACTGCAATCTCTACTCGTAGTGAATATTACCCTTTATTTTGAAATCAGCGCAAAAATATATCATAATGAGTAACAAAATATTGATAAGTGTTGGTTCATACTTGGCTTTAGGTCAATGACTTTGGGAACAGGTGCATTGTTCCCAAGGCAGACGTGGCAGCGAAAGGTAAGTGGGTTTCTTGAAACCTTGTATTGCTTGAGTGTTAAGACTAAACAATATTTTTTTTCTTTATAAGATTTGTGCATGCGAAATGACAAGCCCTGCAATGGCGACACCCAATAAGAAATCACTGCAAGCCAACAACAAAAATAGGAAGGCCTTAGGAGACACTTCCAATTTGGTGGGAGCTCGGAACGCCAAATGCAATATAAACAAAGATGTGGTGATGGAGTATGTTGTTTGATGTTATTCATTATCCTTTAGATGTATATAGTGAATCAATCTTCTGCTGATGGGTTTTTGTTTCTTTCCATTTTGTTGTTCTATTTGGTGGCCTATGCTTCTAATGTCATGTACTCCACTATTGGATGAACTATTGTTTCAGGAGGTCTAGAGTAAACTTGGTTGTCGATGCCAACAAGGGAGCCAATCCCAAAACTCAAGTAAAGTTTAATCATAATCAATTAAGCAAGTTGAAAGATTGATTTCTTGTAGAACTCTTAAACGGGGCCTACAGTTTGAAAATGACAATCTACTAGGGAATTGATCTACCAACGGGGCAAAAGCTCTGTATTCGGCCACCTGCTTTATTAATCTTCCTGCCTAGCATTCTGTTTTTCTGAGCATGTTTAATTTGTTGCTCTTTTTTTTCATTCCACGACCCTCATTTTGGTCTCTATTTTCAGTAAGAAACAATATGGAATCTCGCTCTTTATTTTTCCCATTTTGACTCCAATAATTCCAAGCAGATGATATTTTTGTTAAGGCAGGAGCGAAAGCAGAGGCAAAGGTAGTCCTGGGAAACAAACAGAGGCATATTATAACAAGGAAGGCTCATAATGACACTGCTATGCTAAAGGATATTGTCGTTTCTGTCGGTCATAGCATAGACTCAAGTGCACAAGGTGGGGGATTACAATCACCTAATAAACTCAAAGCAACAAAACCCATAGCACAGTCACAGACTGCAGTGCTAACAACTCAAAGGGAGGTGTGTCTTATTAATTAAGTTTATTAGTTCTTTGATCCCTTTCTTGTTTTAAGAATTGGCTCAAATCTAAATACACACAAGCCAAAGCTACCCACATCCACATCCAATTACAAAGGGGTTTTATAGCTGTAAGATAGCTTTGTGTTTATTTACGATGTAGGTTGGATAAAAATGATTAATAATTACTAATAAAAATTTTGGTCATAATCACATGGCAGTTGTTGAATACGTTGAGGATATATACAAATTCTACAGGACAATTGAGGTATGTTTCTTTGTCAATGATAACAGTTTCTTGTGAGTGTGAAAGTAAGATTTGGTTTCCTTATATAAAATATGTTATTCATGTATGCCCAGGACATGAGTTGCATAAATCCAGATTATATGAGAAATCAGGTTAAAATCAAATCACCGCAAAGCCGAGGGCAATCGTGATCGATTGGTCGATGAAGGTAGAATCTATAAAGTAAGGATGAGTGTAAGGAAACCTTTAATATATATATATATATATATATATATATATATATATATATATATATATATATATATATATATATATATATATATATATATATATATATATATATATATATATATATATATATATATATATATATATATATATATACATATATCTCTAATTAATAGAAGACCTTGTTGGCTGTTGAAAAGTACATACACTACTGCAATCTCTACTCGTAGTGAAGATTACCCTTTATTTTGAAATCAACGCAAAAATGTATCATAATGAGTAACAAAATATTGATAAGAGTTGGTTCATACTTGGCTTCAGGTCAATGACTTCATCTATCTTGATCAACTATATTGTTGGAACTCAGCTACTGACATCCTGTCTGAATTGTATCTAATACTAATGCGCGTACTAACTGTCTGGAAGTGTGTGCACATTTTGTTAACTTTGTACATTGAAGTAATAACATTTATGTGCATTGTTCCAGGGAATGTGTGCATTTCATGGTTGAATTTCACCTAAATGCGAGAGGAAATGAGCTGAGAGCTATTCACGAGAAATATTCAGATCCACTTTTTGGCTATGTTGCTTTTTTAAGCCCTGCCAAGTTACCTGTTGAAGACAATTGCAGACCCAACAACTGATCAACATGCATACCAGAATTACTTCAGGAGTCTAATTGAAGGTTGCGCATTCTTCAAGTTGGGTGGAAACCTGGTATTGATGGTGTTGTTTTGAATTATGTTCATTTAAATAACTCTTGACAAACTATATCTCAACTTCTGGTTGAGTTTTTTCATACCTTGAAAATTCTCATTAATATTGAACAATTATTCTTCACTCGTAGGATAAACACTAGATCTTTTGAATTTCCCCACTCTGAAGTGACATAAATGGGCAACATCCTTAGATTTAGATTTAGCATAAAGGCTTTGTTCTGTTGATCATGTGAATTTGGATTTTCCCAATATAATTCACCACATGACATTATTTCTTCTTGGGTTTTGAGTATGTCTTACTACTCATAACATCTATGTGTAAAAGTATAGAAGCTAATAGACCAGTAGTTTAAATGTAAATTTGCCACAGTAAATTTAAATGGAATTAGGTAGCTGCCTCAACCTTTTCTAACCAATGTGAATTTAAAATACCAAGAAGCATGAACGAAACTTGAAGCGTGAATCAAACTTGGATGCGATTTTAGAGGAGATGATTTTTTCTACATTTTAACTTGGAACAAGATCCCGGGAAATGCCCTAGCCTTCTGAAGATTACTTACATTGATAAGGTTGGCCTCAGGGCATTATTTTATAATAACCACTGCTAAATTACTTGTGAATCAATCTATTTTTTTTAAACCACAATAAGAATTTTGTATTTAAGCAAAAATTCGTGGCAAGATACACAACTGAAGTACAACCTAATGAGTATTATAGGGAAAAATTCTTCAATGATGGTAAAAAATCATCATTTTCCTAACAAAAGAAGAAGAGAGAGATTCAATACTAAAATTTCTGAGACTTGAGCGCACTGCATCTTGAGAATAGGAGTAGATTCTTACAAATTGTTTGCACAAGACGATACAAAATATATATATATTTTTAAATTAATAGGAACTGACCCCTAGTAGAACCACAAAAGGTATCGGATTTTGGTGGTTTCTTACTTTGGTATTTTCCAGTTTCTTATTAATGGAGGGGAAAATCATCATTTGTTTTTTAGAACATCTAAATAAGACGAAGAAGAAGAAGAGGGATTGACCTCCTTCTCTTCCTCCAAAATGGCCTCTTCTTCCTTCTTATCTCGAAGAGGGATTTTGTCAATTTCCTTAGGAGAAGTATATTCCATGAAGGGTGAACTAATATTCTCTAAAGGCACTTGATCTGTATCTTAAGTTAATAATGAGTCAAGGATGAAGACTTATCTGACTCAGTGGATTGGTAGTAATGACATGCTGACATTTGTTTATAAAGTTGTGATGTATTTAGTAGTAGTTAAGAATGAATATGACTTAAGAGATTTTGAATAATTTTGTTTATAAAGATGGTATGGATGGATTTGGAATAATGATAGGATGACATTTGTTTATAAAGTTGTGATGTATTTAATAGTAGTTAAAAATAAACAGATGATGATTGACTTGAGGGATTTTGAATAATTATGAAGAATTGTGTTTATAAAGATGGTCTCTTATTGCCAAGAGAAGTGATCTATTGTATTTAGGAGGGATTAATATTGAATGAACAATCAATGTGTAACAATGATATTGTTTGAATTGTAACATGGTGAACTAATTTATATATGAAATAAAGTATATTATGAAATAATTATGGATTACCAAAAGTATTTGTCGGTTTAAAATATAGTTGATTTTATTGTCAGAGATATGACATTGTTTATTTACCTGAGGAATTATGTGAATCTCCAAACATGTAATGGTTCATCCATGAATCTGAGAGTACATATGAAGTGAAATAATGAATGGATTTAATTTTTTTAAATACAGTGTGTAGGTATGCTAATCAAGCGGAATATGATATTTTGACTCTACAGAAAGTTGATGTGATAGCTTAATTTGGATGAAACATGATATCATTCTTTTTAGTTTGGAGTTTGAATTTAGTCGTCTTAGAGGTGCAAATAAATTGGGATTAATGCACAAGTTTACATGCTAGAGACTTCTAGATTTCTCCATATTACCTTAAAATTGGTTTTTCATCACGAATCCTCAAAGTTAAATTTGAAACATATCTTGGAAAATTAAACACAAGTTTATGGTCTTTGCACTTTATAAAATTCTTAAACGATTGATGTGAATCTCTAAACAAGCAATGATGTCATCCACAAATTTCATTAGAAATGGGGCACACCAAGTGAAATAGTCATTGGACTTGGGCTTTTGAAGACAAATTTCCCATTTGGAATGTGTAATGTGGTGCTTTGTTCCCTTAAAATTTGATGGGACAATTCAACTATACGCTAGAGGAGACTCTCAGATAATATGATATCATCCTCTTAAGATGCTTTATAGCTTGGATTTAGCCACCCTTCAGAGATAATTAAATTTGGGAGTAATGCATGAGCTTAGTTGTTAGACGCTTTTTGAGATCTATCCATATTGGCTTCATGAGAACCTTCAAGATCACCACCCAAATTTCTTGCATGGTGAGATAAGCACCAATAGAAAACCTTCAGGGAAAGTTGTGGAATGAGAAAATGGGGGAGGTAGCAAGGGGTGATTATGATATGAAAGGAGTGTATTAGTTTTGTTTTGTTAAGTGTCCTTTGAGTAATATAAACATGTACAATTTCTCTCCATTTGTTTACTTAAGGAATGAGTGTTTTAACGATGAAAACATAGATGAATTAGTGAACTTTAAGCATGAAAATAAGCCTTAAAAATACTGAAAAATAGTGCATAATAGAGAAATACAATCACACATAAGTTTTACACAATAGGCATGATGAATCAGTTCACCCCTCCTAGGCTACATCTGTTGGTCCAGCTCCCAATGGCATGTCCCTCTTTGTTATTATGCTCAAAATTGTAAGTTACATGTGTTTACATGCCTCTAATGGTTGTTTTCTCTACACCAATGGCTCCATAATGCTCAAATTAGTCTATATAGAATCTTGTTTCACCAAAATTGGTCGAAAATTGACCTCCCAATGCATTTTTCCCAATGACAGCTAGAAAAGCCCCACTAAAAGTGGAGACAGGCACTTAACTAGAGTTAAATTGATGAAATGCCCTAAAATGAGGGGCGCGCTCTAACTCCTGCCAGTCTAAAACTGTTAGAATTAAAGTGCAATGGTTAGGCGGAGTGGTCACAAGTCGACACTTCGCCTAAAACCACGCAGTTGAGGGCTTTTAAAACTCCGCGTTAAGGTGGGCAGAACATGGAGAGCAGCATTTCGCAGATCATGGCATTTGTTGGCATATCACCGCGCCCATGTGAATGCGTTACAAACATCCGTCAAATTATCCGTTTCATACAACCGCCATCTTAACCTTATCAGCGAAATACATGTGACTGAATTTAATAACTCTGTCGGATAACCTGTCCCCATTAACCGTCACTACAACCTTAAATGCTAACGCTTGCATGTGATCGCATAAGATAACTACCGATGTTACGAGCTGGTTAGCCGTCGGGTTTTCGAAGTTTTATGCTGCGGTTGGGATATGCCATGTGAAAACTGCTTCGGGGCCGCCAGCGTTTCCAACCTGTTGGCGCACCACACCCCCCCGCAAATGCATAATAGTTACAACATAAATGAAACTGCCAACCTATAGTGTTAAGAAACAAAGCATACGAGGAATGGTTGGAGGTTGTGCATGCAGGTCCCAGGTCGTGGGGTCGACACCCCCCCCCCCCCCCCTTGTCTCCATAAAATTTTGACATTGCATCATGAGGACACGTGGCGACCTCCAGGCTTGCCACGTGTCACTCATCCCACGATTCACACAAAACCATCCAACGGCCGGAACAAACCTTCGTACCACCAAAAATCAATGGCCCACATCATGCCACATGGCGTAATATATTTGGTTGGAGAAAAATGGAATATTCCCCATAATATACCTGCTGACTGTACCTGCATGCTGACTGGGCATCCAGTCACAACAATTTTGTTGTTTGGGAAAATAGACAGAATGTAATATCTTCCTCATACGACATCGGTTTTTCAAACCGTTCACGGCGCCGGAATCGCAACGACGAGACCTTTCCGGTCACTCAGGTTCGGACCTGTTTTGAGCACTTTCATTTTTGAGCATAACACATGATCTCCTGATCACACCTCCCCACTGGGAAGCTTTTGGACCCAAAAAGCTCTCTGGATTACTGAACATGAAGATAAGGAGACCGTGTCTCCACTCTTCCAATATTTATCCACTGAAATTTCCCTAATTTCATTAATTGGAGATTTTCCTGAAACAAAATTTTTTTCCTTCATTCCTTCGACCAACCATTGTTGTTTTTAACATTGTCATACTGCACATTTTCTGAACTTGCAGAACAGCTGTTATGCAGGTAAATCCTCTCTGCGGACAGAGACAATCCCTTTAGCCCTAGAGTGGGTCGAGAAACAAAGGGACATGCTAAAGTGTTGCTTCCTAATAATTGAATGAACAAGGGACACAGTAGATCGAACTACCTGGAATCCAACGTTGTCGTTATTACTGTAGTAGTGGTGACCTCTCGCTCCTACCTCGGCAAGTCACAATCCATTCACCATTACACTTGGATACCTGCACATAGAACAAGAAACAAGAACAACATACAAGCTAACAATATTTCATTCATAACTATTAACCAGTCAAAAAGGGCTAAACATATTGCGTTAAACAAGCATCATAACACAACAGTGGAACCAAACAGTAGTCATGTATATAAATGAATAGAAGGGAGAGTGTTGAAGCCCCGAAAAGCGGGTCTACAACAAGGGGGATACCCACCCGGTCCGGACCTTGGATGGCAGCTCCTTTTCCGTTTGGTATAGTGGGTCCGACTGGGGATAATGGAACCAGTTTCCCAATATGTGTATGTGTGTGTTGAAAATTGATATTTCATTTCTAAAAGTTCCTAAGTGAAATGCTTTTATTCTAATTCTAATCTATAACATGCAATTGTATTCTAATTAAACAGAAATATCTAATTCTAAACTAACCCGGGATGTAATCTTTTCCTTATGCGATCTAAAATGATTTCAAATAACAATTGGTAATAAAGATCATTCAATTGTTATAAGAAAAGAATTCAATAAAGATAAACCACTTCGTATAAAAAGTTAGACGAAACAGTTGTGAAAAACATATCGCATAATAAGCTATTCATATATTAAGCATAAACAAATAGCTATCACCGTACAAAAGTGCCAAATGATAACTCAAGCATTCAAGCATTAATACATAAACAACTGAACATAAATATCACTTTAACACAAAGGCAAAAATAGTTAAGAGATAAAAGTACCATTTATAACTAGTTCTACTCATGAGCTTCAAGCAATAATGACTTATCTCTTCTTAATCCAACATCCACTAAGAGTACAAAAGTGCAACATCAGTAGCAGATATTAAACGCAGATATCAATAAATCTTGTTTCATTCATTCATCAAAACCTCCTCAGAGGGTCCAAAGTGCATGTTCTGAGGACAAGTTTTTGACAAATTCCATGACCTTTCTCTAAATGCATGAGAAGGGTTTAAATACTACTAACTAAATCTAAAAATAATTTATTACAAAAATTATGGATACGGTTTAAATGACCGTCCTCTTTTTAGGCAAAACTAATACCAAATATAAAATTAAAACTCAACAACTAACTACTTGTGAATCTGTTCTTTGAAATTGCAAGTATTCAGCATTGATTTGAGAAGAGTAGGCTGGCCGACTTCAGACTTTAATTGTCTTGTGAAAACGGAATTGGCAAGAGCTGGCGCTATCTTCTCGACAGAATTGATGATACACTTGAGAGTCATGCACTGGCTGTGTGGTTTTACCAGACACGCCCAGTAAGAATCTCAATTTAACTTTGTTAATCTTTTAATCGATTCTGACTTTTCTTGAGCCTTCTGTCTCCAGTCTATCTGTAGTTGCTGCGCTTTCGGTAGGTATCCTGGAGTAGTTTATGAGATCAGATTTGCATTGTGCAAATTTTCATTTATGCAATCAATAATATTGCTTGCTACTGTGGCTACTTCTTCTCCTGCTTGCTCTGCTTTCCTTATTTGTGCATCCCAATTATTAAAGAGCATTTTTTTATGATTATCATTGATCATAGGTGCACCTGCTCTTTCCCCCTCCTCTGTTTCTTGCCAAGCTAAATAGTCAGTAACTCTTTTATCAATTAAATCATAATCATGTCGTAAGTCTACGACATGATTAGTGATTTTATCACTTTCTTCACAATAAGAGTTCCACTGTAATATTCTTTGGCATAATATTTCTTGTTGCTGCAGTAGTTGGTCATTTAAGGAAATAGATTCTGTGATGAATTCTGTAAGCTCGGGATCATCCTTGTGCATCTCTTGCACAACCTATAGCTGTTTCTCTTTTTCAGCTTAGCTATTATGATATACTATCTGCATTTGTTGGAAGTCTTGCTGTAATTTTTCAAGTTGTTTTTGTGCTTCATTGTTGGCGTTGGCTTGTTGCAGTTGTTGTTGCAGAACTTGTACTTGATCTTCTTTTTCATTCAATAATTATCGTACCTCAGATGCTTATCAATGGCTCAAGAGGCATATGCCCCTGTGATCTGAGATAATTTAGTGAGATTTTCAGTTGGATCAGTAGTAGGATCTTTCCATAAGACATCTAATTGTTCTGCATCATGAGAGAGCACATTTTCCAATTTCTTTTTCTTCCTTTGTCTTCTTACCACTGCCTTGTGTTGTGGACTATAAAATACATTAAGAGGAGGAATTTCCTCTATTTTGAGCATGAGTTCAGAGGATGGGGTAATGGGAATATGTTCCGTTTCCGAGACATTGCTATTTATTCCTGTGACTATATTTTTTGTTGTCTGTACATTACTCACAGGTGTCTGTGTGTTCTGTCCTTCAATATTAATCAAATCATTGAATGTCTCCCATTCCTTATCTAACTCAGTTCTGACTGATGGTTGCTATACAATGAGAGGGGGAAGATTTAACTGTGGAGAGGTTGAAACCTGTTGCTGTGAAAGCTCTTTTGACTGGGCAGTATCCCTTACTGACCCTTCAATTTTATCATGGTTATTATCAGACCTCTTAGAGTGTTCAGAGGTTTCTTTCCTGGACTTAGACTTAGACTTGTCTGTACCTGAACTTCCACTTAGACTGATACTAGGAGTTGGTTCCCTTACGGGTTCCAAGCGTAATTTATCCAAAGGGATAGTAGTTAACCTCCTTTCCCTGTATATTTTGAATTCTTGAAATTCTGCTGGAGGAAACTGTATTTGGGCCGAATGTAGAACCTCTTTAAGTGTGCTTTTTTCTTGGAACATGTCATCAAAAAGATCATCTTCTTTAGAAAACACTCTTATCTTGACTGCAATAGTGAAATTTTTAACAATATCATAGGGGTCGAATGGTCTTCTTGGAAACTTGAACAAATGTAAACATGTAATATTGTTTACTTCTTTGAATGCATGGCCAACATCAAATAGTGAAAAGGCCCCACAGGCCACAGGAAATTGTGGCCAGATAGCCTTCTTTTTGTCCTTCAAATCTTTAGTCAAACCTCCTTCTCCGCAGGTTTGATAAGCAATTTCTCGGGCCATGAGTTTATCAGGAACATACAAAGGTAAAACATGAGGGGAAGCAAAACTTCCAAATACTCTAACATATGTAAACAATTCTTCTCCAAACCATCTCGCAACAGGAACTATGTCTACTTCTGCTTCAGGAGAAAACCTTGGAGCATCTTTATCATATAACATTATGTATAGGGGTAACATGATTCCATGGCAAATCTTGTAAAAATAGGGAATGAACTTTGAATCCCACAATTCTTTGTGATAAACATGAATGGGTAGGGGATCTTGAGTTGTCCATTTCTAACCCATTAAAGAAAACTTAGAAACATAACAGATTGAATCCATCACATAAGCAGATAAGTAAAAAGGGGGATAAATTCTCTGAGAAACAGTTCTTTTAGACCGATAATTCAAAATAGCTGTGGCTAAGTTGTCAGATAATATCTTAGCCCAATCCACAACAGTAGCATTAACAGCAGCATTCAATAATGGTAGCCATTCAGATGAAAACTTATTAATATCCGGCTTTCCAAAAAGCCTGCAGAGCATAGCAGCAGCAAAGCAATGTGGAGAAGTGAGAGAACCAGTACTATACATACCGTGTTTATCCTTTTTTAGTGATTCGTCTCTCCTTGACCAGTCCTTGGTGCATTCTTCCAGGTTTTCATTTTCTTTGGCAAACTTCTCCATAAACTGTTTGTTATAAGTTGCCTATGGCTCTGGAAAATGATACATGAGTCTCAAATCTTGTGGAGTAAATGAACCAATGAGTTCTTGACCCTGAGTCTTAAACTGTCTGTTTGTAATATCCGTGCTATCCAGTACCCATTTAATCATGTCCCTGTATGGAAGAATTCTAGGTCTCGCTGCTATCCGGTGCAAGAATGAACAAGCTAGCTCTGTAATGGACTCATCAGAAGACCCGTGTGAGCTTGCAGTGGCTGTAACCTCCATTACTCTGGGGTTCTCTTCCTCAAGTAGATTATACATGCCCTCCCAAGTAGTAATACCAGCATCTTTGTTACAGACGGTGTTTGTATACAAGGGAGTCATTTCTTTCTCTTCAGAACTCAGAGCCTTGTCTTTCTTTCCCATAATACCTTGAATACTACTTTGTATAGTTCTCTGTTATTTGCTCCTGCAGTTTACAAATTAAGTGAGAATAATGATAGGAAAAAGGTGACGGAAAAGTTTTAAATGCTGAAGATGTATAAAATATACCACCTTAAGTGAAATAGCTCTTCGATCAGAACGAAACCATATTTCATTAATGATTGACAACCAATTCATTGATTAACATTAAAGCGCATAACCAGGTTTCGATTTATGGAAATATTTTTTGTAAAATGAGCCTTAAAGATCTGCGATAACGTGATCTGCAATTTGCTTCGCAATATCACAAAATCGCAAATTGCAAAATCGCAAGAACATAACATATGACAAACATCTGTTAATGTGTTTTTTCTGCGAAATGCGATTTGCGATATGTGTCATCGCATATCGGTGATTTGAGGTTTTTCAACGTAAGATATGACATTTGAAGCATGCGATGCCATAAATTTTCTTTTAGTGCGTAGTTTTGCATCGCGATCTCGCAATCTTAGAATTCGCTTGTAAGGAGGTATTCATTACCTATTTGCGATGTGATATTCCTTAAAGAATGATTTTTATTCTATCCTATCATAAAAATTAAGTTTTTTAGATTTTTCAAATAATATTCTCCTAAGTTTATGATAATAAGTTTTATTGAAAAAAATAAATACAAGCACTAATCAATTTTTAAAATTTTTGCTAAAGGTCCCCACTTATTTAGTATTAGTGATAATACTAAATAAGAAGGGGGGTTGTTGCTGGCCACAACAATTGGCGATTCACTTGGAAGAACCAGTTATCTCTGCTATTCTTTTGAATTTTCTAAACTTTCAAAATAGAAAATTTTTCAGAAAATCAAACTTTATAATAGAAAGACAAAGTACATTATGCTTTTATCTATCAATGATATTTCGTTTCTTCTATATTCAACTTTGACTGTTTACTTCCTCAAGCTAGTCCTTGTATCTACATCAGTCACTACTTGGTTTATAATGATAAAAACAAAGGCTTCTCTGTAAATCAGTTTTAAATATGCTCATTTGTCGTAGGTAGAGTCTCTGCTGCCAGCAAGCGTTTATAGCCTCGACAGGGTTACCTGTTACCCATCAATGATCATGTATCCTACTTAGAGAAATATATAATTTTCAAAGAGAAATCCATATCCACAGTTTTGCTTTCATTTTCTTTTTTATCCTTAAAGAACAATGTCTTGGTTTGGTAGCCAATTTATGACAGTGCCATTCACTTGATTTGTAACTTTGCTGAACAAGCTGGCTCGTGATGAGACCCCTTGTCTTTTGATTGCAACAAAATTAAGTCATTGCCCTGTTGTGGTATGCAGTATTGGCAAAGTCAGCAAGATATAATATCTATGATCATGATAAGTCAGCTCGTGATGAGACCTCTTACTCTTTAAGTTAAAGTGTATCATTGGATTATTCTCTGAAATTGTAATTTCCTAGATGGGGAGGAAGTCATTGTTTCCTTAAGATAGTTCTGGACGACAATGGTAGAGTTTTGGAAAGAATTTTTTTACAGAGAATCTTCATTTTGTTATTGATACCTTTCATTAGACTGATATAAAACAATTTCCCACTAAAAGTTGCTTTTTATCAAAGTTTTCAAAGTTGAAACTAGTATCATTTCTAGGCCTAAAGCTTTTAACTGTATCTTTCAATAATAATGATCAATTTCTTAGAAGAATTATATTTATACAAGTGAAAAAACAAAATCTAAAAGAGAATTTGTATCTTTTTCGTGAATTCCAAATGTAACCATGAACAACTGGTTTTATTATGAAAATAAAGAAAACTAATATACAAAATAGAAGAATGATCTCCTATGGAAAATATTTTTTGAGGATCTGTCCGTTAACAGGTAAAGACTCTCTTTTTCCTGTTAAATCCTGTAACATAAAAGTAGATGGACCTATGACTTCTACAATTTGGAAAGGACCAAGCCACATTCGTTGAAATTTCGTATGTTTCCCTTTTTCCTCATGAGCCTTGTCCCATTTTAAAACTAGATCTCCAACCTGAAAATCCTTTCTGGATATCATGTTTGAATCAAAAGAAGCTTTAACTAATGCTTGGTGATGAGCATGAGTTATTTTGGCCTGTTCTCGTTGTTCTTCTAGCTTAATTATTTCCAGCTGTCTTAGTTGTAAGGAAGAAGTTGGTGCTTCATCAATATATTGAACTAAGGCCAAAGAAGGAATTGCTAGATGAGTTGGAAGAACCACTTCTTTCCCATAAACTAAATTAAAGGGAGAAGTGTCAATGGAGGCTTTATTTGTTATTCGATCTGCCCATAAAGAATATATTAAAGACTTATGCCAATTTTTATGATTTTGATCAATGGTTCGCTTAATGATTTTGATTAAGTTTTTATTTGTAGATTCAGCTAACCCATTTCCCTGTGGATAATAATTGGCAGAGTATTTAAGTTTGAAACCTCTCTTAAGTGAAAATTCAGTCATAGAATTGCCAGAAAAATACGATGCATTATCAAACATTAAAGCAGAAGGTAAACCAAACCTAGTGATTATGAACTAATCTATGAACTCGATGATATGCTCGGCATTAGCAGTCTTAAAAGGAACTGTTTCTACCCATTTAGTAAAATAATCAGTTGTTGTAATGATATATCTATGTTGCTTAGAAGAGTGAGTAACGATCTCACCTATTATGTCCAATCCCCATTGATCAAAAGGTTGTTCAATGTTCACTGGTTGTAACGGAAATGATGGTTTCTTTTGTCTTCCAGCAGCGGTTTGACAAACTTGACGTTTCCTTACGTAGTTATGTGAGTCTTTGAATAATGTGGGCCAGTAATAACTTGCGCGAAGGATTTTATGTGCAGTAGTATCTCCAACATAATGTCCACCTGCTGGCCCATCGTGAAGTTCCTGCAAGACTTTTTTCAGCTTCAGATTTCTCAAGACATCTAAGGAGAACATAATCATAATTCATTCTAAAAAGAACATCATTCACAAGCTGATATTGTTTTGCCTTCAACCTTAGAGCTCTTTTCTTGGTGTAATCGAGATTTGGAGGAGCATATCCATTCTTTAGATAATATATGATATCAACATATAATGATTCAACATCGTTTAGGCTTACCTTATACATTTGTATCTCTGCAGATGGTTTTTCAGAAATAAGCGATGCTCCCGCTAGTATTTTGCAAAAGCCTTGACCTCTTACAATACTTGCTGGTTTGATTTCTACGTCATATTCTTGTAAGGCAGTAATCCAATTGGCTCTTTTCTCATCCACATATTTCTGTACTAAGAGATTTCTTACTGCTAGAAATTGTACTATGATTTTTGTATGGGTTTTAAGTAGAAAGGATCTGAAATATTTAATTGCTTTGAAAACAGCATAAGCTTGTTTCTCTACATCTGAATAATTCAACTCAGCTCCCTGTAAATTTGAACTAAAAAATGCAATTGGGGCTTCTGCCTTGTCTTGATTTTCTTGAGTGAGTATCGCAGCATATGATTTATCAGAAGCAAATGTATATAAAATAAAAGGATCGGAAAAATTTGGAGTTGCTAAAGATGGAGCATTAACAATTGCTTGTTTAATCAGCTTGAATGCCTCATATTCATTTTGGCCCCATTTGAAGTTTGAATTTTTTTTCATCATTGCTTGTAAAGGAGATACAATTCTTGAAAAATCTGGCACAAATCTCTTTACAAAATTAATCTGGCCAAGGAAATATTGCATGGCTTTCTTATTGTGAGGTAGGGGTATTTCAGAAATCTCCTTGATTCTATCAAAACCAATATGAATTCCAGATTTTGATACTATGAATCCAAGAAGTTTTCCTTCACTTAATGCAAAAAAAGATTTTTTTGGGTTAAGTGAAATTCCATACCTTTGACAATGTTGGAAGATCTGTTTTAAATCTCTAAGATGATTGCCTCGTTTCTTGGAATATACAGTTATATCATCCAAATAAATTACCACTGATTTGTTAACTAACTCCTCAAGGCGATGTCCATGGCTCGAAATGTGACACCAATACTGGGATCGTGACCAAAAGGCATCTTTTGATATGCATAAGTGCCCCATTTGGTTCCGAATGGTTTTCAAACTATCATCGATGAACCAACACTTCTTTAAAAAGCAATTGGGGCTTCTGCCTTGTCTTGATTTGCTTGAGTGAGTATCGCAGCATATCATTTATCAGAGGAAAATGTATACAAAATAAAAGGATCGGAAAAATTTGGAGTTGCTAAAGATGGAGCATTAACAATTTCTTGTTTGATCAGATTGAATGCCTCATATTTTTTTTGACCCCATTTGAAGTTTGAATTCTTTTTAATCATTGTCAGAAGGAGATGTACCCTGAAAAATCTGCAATCTTTATAAATTAATCCGGACAAGGAAAGATCGTGATGGCTTTCGGTCATAGAGGCAGGGGTACTTACAAATCTCCTTTGATTCTATCAAGATCAATATGAACTCCGCATTTTGATACTATGAATCCAAGAAGTTTTCCTTCACTTAATGCAAAAAAATATTTTAAGTTATGAAATTCCATACCTTTGACAACGTTGGAAGATCTGTTTTAAATCTCTAAGATGATTGCCTCATTTCTTAGAATATACAGTTATATCATCCAAATAAATTACCACTAATTTGTTCAATAATCCCTTGATAGCGATGTCCATTTCTCTCTGAAATGTGGCACCAGCGTTGATCAGACCAAAAGGAATCTTTTGATATGCATAAGTGCCCCATTTGGTTCTGAATGTGGTTTTGTCAGTTTGCCACACGTCACTCATTTGACGGTTCACACAAAACCATACAACGGCCAAAATAAACCTCCGTACCACCAAATATCAACAACCCACATCATGCCATGTGGCACAGTCTAGTTGGTTGGAGAAAAATGGAATATTCCCCATAATATACCTGTTGATTATACCTGCACGCTGACAAGGCGTCCAATCACAAAATTTATGCTGTTTGGGAAAACAGATAGAACGCGATATCTTCCTCATACGACATCAGTTTTTTGAACCATTCATGGTGCCGGAATCGCAACGACAAGACCTTTCCGGTCGCTTAGGTTTGGACATGTTTCGAGCACTTTCAATTTTGATCATAACACATGATCTCCTTATCAGATTACCATAGATTTAGATATGTGGAAATATTTGAAAGGGATGATCATGACAAAATTTAAATTTACTCATGTAAAATGAGGAATGTGGTGTTTTGATTCCCATAAAGTTGATGGGATAAATCTAAACTTATGCTAAAGAGGACTCTTAGAAAACATGATATCATCCTCTTAAGACTGTAGAGATTGGATTTAACCACCCTAGAGACATAAATAGAACTAGGAGTAATGCATGAGCTTGATTATTAGACAATTTCAAGACATGTCTATATTGGCTTCACATGGACGGAGATCACCTCATGAATTCCTTTCTTAATTTCTTACATGGAAACTCAAAAGATAAATACAAAACCTTAGGGAAAGGTTGTGGAGTGAGAAAGTGGAGTGGGGGAGTTGAGGAGTCGGGCGATCAAGGATTGATTACCCTAGATCTATATATGTGGGGGTGGTTGTGGAAGTGATAAGCTTGGATCCAACAACATGGAAATATTTAGAGGAGATGATTTTATGTCAAAATTGAAACATCTCATGGGTAATTAAAGTTAGAACTATATGGTCTTTATACTCTATAAAATTCTTAAAGGACTTGTGTGAATATCTAAACAAGCAATTATTAAGTTGAGAGGTTCATCCTACAATCCAATGTGAAAGTGATGTGTATGTATGTTCGTCCTTCTTAAAATAAAAATATAAAATTATCTAAATAGAAAAGCAACGTGGGCGATAATGAAAAAGAAAAAAAAAATATGCTATGAATATTTAATTAATTTTCCATATGACCTAATATAATTTCATGTAAAAATAAATAAATAAATAAATAAAAGTGAATGAACAATGAATGCATAACATGAGATTGTTTGAATTGTAACATGGTGAACTAATTTATATATGAAATAAAGTATATTATGAAATAATTATGGATTGCAATTGTGGGTTTAAAATATGGTTGATTTTATTGTTAGAGATATGACATTGTTTATTTACCTGAGGAATTATGTGAATCTCCAAACATGTAATGGTTCATCCATGAATCCCAGAGTACATATGAAGTGAAATAATGAATGGATTTAAATTTTTAAAAGACAATGTGTAGGTATGCTAATCAAGTGGAATATGATATTTTGACTCTACCGATAGTTGATGTGATAGCTTAATTTGCACGAAACATGATATCATTCTTTTTAGTTTAGAGTTTGGATTTAGCCATCTTAGAGGTGCAAATAAATTGGGATTAATGCACGATTTTACATGCTAGATACTTCGAGATTTCTCCATATTACTTTAAAATTTTCTTGTAAATAAGAATATATATTCTTTGATCTAATGAGATCATAATACACTCTTAAATAAATAAAATTGCATAAAATTCTTGGTTCTACCTTCTTTGTTATTCTTTTCTACACTCTCACCTTACTATGTTTCCTTTGCAACATATGGTGCAATTGCTAGTGTAACAATTTCACATTTATTTCCCCACTTGGAGGGTATGTAGTAATATTTTAAAAATTAACAAAAAAAACCTATTGACTCAAATTCCATCCATACATCCCATCTATACACCCTATGCTTTAGCAAAACCTAATTTAAGAATGTCGTAGGAATCTCGTTATCTTTCTTTAACTGATCCAGATTTATGCAGGAACGCAACAGAATAAACATATAACCATAAATACAAAGATGCAGCGGAAAAATCACTTCATTTCATTAATATCAAAGAATTGAAATTTGCTTATAGACAAAATGGAAATAAACTAGCTAGGGCGCTGGTAGCTATCTCTGAGAAGAGATGTGGCAGCTACAGACCTCCGAATTGAGTTACAATGAGGCTCGAGGGCCTATTTATTATTTAGAAACAATGGGAAATCCTAAACAGCCAAAACCCTAACCCTAGGAGATGAAGCGCCAAAACTATGGGCCCCATTTGGGTAAATTGGTGTTTCAATTTCCGGGGATGTAACTTTTGCATACGATCTCCCTTTGACTCAAAGGCATCATACCCTCAATTAAGGTTAGAAAAGATCTATCCGAGGTCATAAATTTGAGTGGCAACATATATTAATGTCGTCTCTCGTTTTCTAAAAACATCATTTAGGGCCTCAATATGTGGTTGTCTGTGACTCTAAAAATCTATGCACAGAAAAAAGTCAAACTGAAAAACTCAAAGAGACAATGGTGGGGCCCCAAGTGGAATAGGCAGGTGGCCACCAATATCCACCTGGATCATTCCTCCCCCCTTAGGAAGCAATGGTCCCCATTGCGTTGAGTTCCTCCATGAGATGAGGAAACTTCTGTTGAACTTGGTCCCCGGTGAACCACTTCTTCGTGTGAGGCCCGCGCCCCTACAACCCCTTACGCTCTTTCTGGATTTTCAGTTGGCTTAGTGCAGCCTCTGATCTGCATGTTCATACAATCTGTGGTGGCCTGCTCTGGCGGGGGCCTGGTTTAACTCTCATGAGTGTGAGCGTTGTCTCGCAATGTCGCAGGTGTCCAAAGAGAGGTGGGAAGTAAGGACGAAGGCGGTCCACATTGAATACTGTGCAGACCAAGGAATGGTGGAATATTTTAGTCAAAGGCATTTGCTCCTCAGGTACCTCGGGTGATGGTACTCGCTCAGACGGAGCGGGCGAAGCTTGCGGTGGGGTCCAGTGAGGCACTCCTTCTGCAAATGTAGCCATACTTTGTCGCCCACCTGGAAGTTGTGTGGCACCCTGTGTTGATCATGGCATTGCTTGTACTTAGCATTAGCTCTATCCAATATGTCATGAACCTGTTGGCGGATGTGTTGAATGCGCTCGATGAAGCTATTTTCTTTGTCAAATTTAGACTGGACATGAGCCGAATCAGCCCGAGTAGCCGCAAATGGCATGGCTACGTCAATGGGACATAGTGGCTGGAATCCCAAGCCCACCTAAAATGGGCTATGGCTAATTGAAATATGGAGAGCTCAATTATAACTATGTTGTACATAGGGGAGGCTCTCGTCCCATGTGCGTGGATGCTTTGAATTGTACATGCGCAGAATGTGTACAATCATTCTGTTGACGACCTCTGTCTGGCCATCTGTTTGGGGATGGAAAGCTGTGGACTTGGTGAGCTTGGTGTCTAGCATTGACCAGAGGCTGGACCAAAATGTGCTGAGGAACCTGCTATCCCAATCTGATATGATAGACTGTGGGATCTCAAAGTGCACCCACACTCGTTCAAAGAAGAGTTTAGCAGTGGCTTCTGCTGTGATATTCTTCTTGCAGGCCGCCATAATGGCCATCTTCGAGAATCTGTCGACGACCACAAAAACACAGTCATTTCCCTGCTTAGTAGAAGGCATGCCCGACATGTAATCCATGGAGATGGATTCCCAAGGTCGACTAGGGGTAGGTAGAGGAGTATATAGGCCTTGCTTCTTGATGGTCGGTTTGGCAATGGCACAAGAAGTGCAGGATCTGATGTGCTTCCCGACATCCTTTAAAAGGTTCGACCAATAGAAATACTTCTGCAGGATTGCTACTGTTTTCTCGACCCCGAAATGCCCAGCGACTCGACTGTAGTGTGCTTCCCATATCATCTTGGCACGCTCGCTTGAAGGAACACAAAGGTGTCCCAGGTGACACAAAAGTGCATCTTGGAGGTGAAAATTTGGAACTTGTGTGCCCCCTAAGAGTGCCTTGTAAGTGTGGCCGAATTCTGGGTCACTCTCATAGAGAAGCGGCCAATCAGAAGTCTCGTGCCCACAAGAGTTGAGAACGGTGGTGAGCGCCACGATCGGTGGTCGGCTGAGGCAGTCTGCAACATTATTGGTGCTACCCTTCTTGTACTTGATGTTCAAATGAAACTGTTGCAGATATGTGGACCACTTCTGATGGCGATCATTCTGCAACTTCCCTTGTGTCTGTATGAACTGCAGGGGTCTATGGTCCGTGTGGATGATTGTTTCCTTCCCCAAAATGTAATGCTTCCATTGTCGACAAGCTTGCACAATGGAGTACATTTCTTTGTCATATGTGGGGTACTTGCGAACTGTGTCAGACAATGTCTCACTGTGAAATGCCACTGGATGTCCCTGTTGAGTAAGAACCGCCCCAATAGCATAGTCAGAGGCATCTGTCTCGATCTCAAATGGCTGTTGCAAGTCTGGTAAAGTGAGCACTGGGGCAGAACAGAGGCGGTTTTTCAGTTCTGTGAACGCCTTCTGTTGAGGTTCTGACCAAAAAAAATTTGCTCTCGCTCCTCCCTTGGTGACTTGACTCAAGGGCCAAGTGATATGAGAGAATCCCAACACGAACCTCCGATAGAAATTAGCAAGACCCAGAAAGCTGCGAAGCTCTGTTATAGTGGTTTGGGCTGGCCAATCCCGAATGACTTGGATCTTGGCTGGATCCACATGCACCCCCCTTTCATCAATAATGTATCCCAGATATTGAACCTGGGTCATGCCAAAAGTGCACTTCTCCAAATTAGCACACAACTTGTGTTGCCGCAGTGTTTGGAGGACTTGTCGGATGTGGTGAAGGTGCTCTTCCCAAGTCTGGCTGAAGATCATAATGTCATCCAAGTACACCACTACAAATGAGTTGGTGAATGGCCGCAAGATGTCATCCATCATCCTCATGAAGGTGGCGGGAGCATTCGTCAACCCGAAAGGCATGACCAGCCATTCGAACAGGCCTTCCTTGGCTTTGAAGGCAGTCTTCCACACATCGGAGGGTTCAATTGGTACCTGGTGATACCCAGACTTCAGGTCGATCTTGCTGAAATATTTTGCACCTTTGAGTTGGTCCAGAAGGTCATCAATCCGTGGGATTGGGTACCTATTCCGGACAGTGATCTTGTTCAGCGCCCGATAGTCAATACAGAGTCTCCACGTCCCATCCTTCTTCTGTACCAACACGATCGGGCTCCCACAGGGCGATGAACTTGGTCTGATGTGACCTTTCTGCAACATCTCCTGAATCTGCCTCTTGATTTCATCATTTTCCAGAACAGAGCGTCGATAGATCGGTCCATTGGGTAGCGGCGCACCTGGGGTCAGATCAATCGGGTGCTTGACCTGACAGTGCAGAGGAACCTTTGTGGGTGAGGTGAAGATGTCCCCGTACTCCTCCACAACCTTATCCATTTGTTGTTGTTGTGCAGAGGAGCCCTGTCTGGAGGTTGTGGCCACAGTCTTCTTCTTGCCCTGGGGGCGGATCATCAGGAAAACGAATTTCCTGGTTTGGGAAATGAGCTTATTGCATTGTTTTGCAGTAACCAAAGAGATAGTCGTAGGAGGTGGTACCTCTGGTATCCTGTACAACTTATTTCCCAAAGTAATAATAACAGCACTAGGTCGAGACTCATACACAGCATGACGCTTCCACAAGTATGGTTGTCCTAATAATACATCAGAAACATCAATAGGAGCAACGTCACATAATACCTCATCAGTGAAGGGCTTGATGCTATAGGGAAGGCGACACTGCCGGCTGACGCAGAGATCTCGTCCTTGGTGAAGCCACCCGATGGTGTATGGATGTGGGTGAGCTGTGGTTGGCAAGCCCAACCGCTTCACGGCGTCTGCTGAAATGAGGTTCTTTTGGCTCCCATTTTCGACAATGAACTGTACAGGGGAGCCCTTTACCCACATCTGGGAGTGGAAGAGGCGTTCCTCCTCCTCTGGATCTTCCGGTTCCTCCTTCTGGACCTTTGTAGTGGCAACAGTGGCGTTGGGCTCCGCATCAATAATCTGTTTCCCTTTTTCATTCCCCTTTTCAGGTTCTGATTCGGAGTCGGAGCATGCATCTGACTCAGAAGCCCTCATCTCGACCACTAGCGACTGCTTGGCCCGACACTCACTTGTGTTGTGAGTGGAGCTCTTATGGAACTCACACCACTTTCCCGTGTCCTTCTTTGGCTTTGCGGTGTTGTTCTTTGCTTGTGGCTTCGACAGGTTGTCTTGAGCCACCATGCCTTGGCTCTGTCCTTTGTTCTGCGGTTTGGGAGCACCTTTCCCTTGCTTTTGATTCGCAGATCCAAAGTCTCGCTTCTTCTGTTTGAATTTCTGCTCAATCTTGGCAGCATACCGGTATGCCGTACCAAGCGAGGAGATGTCGAGGAACTCCATTTCCTCTTGAATGTATATGTGCAGACAACTGCGATACTTTAGCACCAGATGTTTCTCTGAATCTTTGATACCCAACTTTGTGCGCAGGGTATGGAACAGATTCGTCAGCTCATGCACATCTTGATCCCTTTGTTGTCGCAGCGTGGTCCATTGTATGTACTTGTCCTCATAGCTCCCCACAGGATAGTACTGTTCCTTGATGGCGTCTCGGAAAGAATTCCAAGTTGGTACGGCCGAGAACAGAGAGGGTTCTGTCTGGTCCTTGTTCTCACAGTAGGTTTCCCACCAGTCCTTAACATGGGGGTAGCTTTGAGGAGTGCAAAAATAATCTTCTCCCGGTCTGAAAAGTCATGAACAGAGAAATATCCTTCTAATAGATTCAACCATCTATCTACGGCATCTGCGTCTATTTGACACTCAAATATGGGAATGTCAAAGTTTACTTGTACCTTAAAAGAAGTTGCACTTCTAGAGTGGCTACTAGATGCAGATGCGCCATCGGTGGGCAGTCGTTGACGGATCTCGGCAAAGTTATCCATCATTGCATTCCTTTGTTTTTCGAGGCCTCCTCGAGCAATATTTTGATAGGATCTCCTGCTCCCCGCATCTTTCTTTTGTCCCCCATGGGCGTCCGTCAGGGTTTGCGAGGCTGATCTTACAAAGGTTCCAGCAGATCGAGCCCTAACTCCTTATACCCCGACCTCGTTGAGGACATGCAAAGAAGGATCGAGAAAAATCAGACCGCTCTGATACCACTGATCCAGATTTATGCAGGAACACAAAAGAATAAACATATAACTATAAATACAAAGATGCAGCGGAAAAATCACTTCATTTCATTAATATCAAAGAACTGAATTTTTCTTACATACAGAATGGAAATAAACTAGCTAGGGCGCTGGTAGCTATCTCTGAGAAGAGATGTGGCGGCTACAAGCCTCTGAACTAAGTTACAATGAGGCTCGAGAGCCTATTTATTACTTAGAAATCATGGGAAATCCTAAATAGCCAAAATCCTAACCCTAGGAGATGAAGCGCCAAAACTATGGGCCCCGTTTGGGTAAATTGGTGTTTCAACTTCCCGGGGACGTAACTTTGGCATGCGATCTTCGTTTGACGCGTACCATACCTCGTTAGAAAGATCTGTCCAAGGACTCCAAATTTTGAGTGAGCAACATCAGTGCATGGGCCCATGTTGCTCCCCATTTTCCCAAAAAACGTCGTTTAGGGCCTCAAAACGGCTCCGGAAGTTCAGGACCCGAAAAACTACTAAAAATAGTAAGTTGTGCTGAAACTTAAAAACTGAAAGAGACAATGGTGGGGCCCCAAGTGGAATAGGCAGGTGACAAACAAATATCCACCTGGATCATTAACAATACCTATTTATCATTAGGGATGATAAGAAGAGGAAAATCATTCCATTCGAATAAGTGGTTAGAATCATTTCAGGCACCAATTTTAAAGCTGTATAACCTCTAAGGCATAAAGTTAACTCGATTTTAATAAGAGAGTCATTGCAACTTCTGGTGTGTTAAGGTTCGCGGGTTAGAGCATCTAGGGTTTTACATGCAAGTTAATGTTTCAATTTCTGTTGCCATTTTATGAGCTCGTTCCAATTTCATAAAAGCAGCAGGAGGCACAAGTATAAGTAGCCGGTGAATATATATATATATATATATATATATATATATATATATATATATATATATATATATATATATATTCTAAGTTATGCTACTTCTATTATATCATATAAAAAAGAAGTTACAGGCCGCATCCTGAGGAATGAACAAGTTCATTCCAGAGGGAAGATTCATGAGTTTTATACCAAGCATTGGACTACCCCTGGTGGGGAAACCAGTCCTTAGAAGCCAAAAAGAGACTGCTGCCCTTAACAGGAAACCAACAGGTGCAGTTTTCAGAATTGAACAAAAAAACCCATAGATAACAGTTTCTAAACATGAGCATGCCTAGGAGAGATGAAAAACAGATCCTAAGGATGACCTCTATGCTTGTTGCTGGAGGTTGGGACCTCTTCCAAGATCCTGTAAACGTAGCCTTCCTCCTTCGTCCCTTTGCTCAATGCGTGTTCAGCTGGTTGAGGAAGTGGCGAACTAGGGAGGCCAGAATTCGCTGCACTGTCGTCAAGCCAAGAGGCATCATGCTGCTTAGATTGGTTCGAGAAGCTGCCAATGTCCTGGTCTGTGTTGCCATCAACGTCCAAGTCAGGGCTGCCACCGCTATTGCCGTTGGAGTCACTGGAATCACTTCTACCATTGTAGGCGCTTTGCACTGGGAGGGATTTCATCTTGCGGGATGAAAGCAGGCTCAGGGGAGATGGTGGATTTGCGAGCTCGCTTTTTGCTGCGGGAGGTGGAGGAGAGCAGAGCTGGGGCAGGGAGCTTCAAGGAAAGTTGGGCATTCAAATTGATAAGGGGGGAGCTATCGAGCTCGTTCCAATCGATGGATAGGTTTAGGTCATGGCCATGGGAGAGTGACAGGGGAGGGCGAGGAGGACGAGAGGGCTGGCCATGCCCCCCAACGCTTCTACATCTTTGTCTATGTCGACGAGGCATAATTGTCCCGGGGGGGGGAGTCGCCTGACCAGATGGGGGCCGAGGCGTGCTTTAGAGGAGGGTTGCTTCTAGAATGAGCGTTGAGCTTGGAGGGGCGAAGGCTATGCACCAGAGGCGGGGGAGCGAAAACAAAAAGATGCACAAAGAGCAGATGGGCTGGGCGAAATGAGGAGGAGAAAGCCAAAATGGTGGGCTTAAAGGCCATGGCTGGCGACATTAATGCGGAGCAGGCTTGGTACGTCGTAGGGAGGGTGGCAGAGGGTGAAGTAATGGCGCCCTTAAGCCAATATTTAACGCGGTGCTGCTTCCCAGAACTGAGCACGTGGAGCCGCCGTGTGTCTTCTCACATGGTTGCCCTGTGGCTCCTCTTCTTGCTAACGATCACCTGCATCCGGGGAGCCGGTGAATATATTACATAATATACTTTATTTCATATATAAATTAGTTCACCATGTTACAATTCAAACAATCTCATGTTACACATTCATTGTTCATTCACATTTTTTTTTTTACTTCTAATTACTTTACATGAAATTATATTAGGTCATATGGAAAATTAATTAAATATTCATAACATATTTATTTTTTAAAAGACAATGTGTAGGTATGCTAATCAAGTGGAATATGATATTTTGACTCTACGGGTAGTTGATGTGATAGCTTAATTTGCATGAAACATGATATCATTCTTTTTAGTTTGGAGTTTGGATTTAACCATCTTATAGGTGCAAATAAATTGGGATTAATGCACGAGTTTACATGCTAGAGACTTCGAGATTTCTCCATATTAAATTACAATTTTCTTGTAAATAAGAATATCTATTCTTTGATCTAATGAGATCAGAAAACACTCTTAAATAAATAAAATTGCATAATTTTTTTTTCTATCTATGTTATTATTTTCTACACTCTCACCTTCCTATGTTTCCTTTGCAACATATGGTGCAATTGCTAGTGTAACCATTTCACATTTCTTTCCCCACTTGAAGGGTATATAGTAATATTTTAAAAATTAACAAAATAAAAATAAAAATATTGACTCAAATTCCATCCATACATCCCATCTATACACCCTATGCTTTAGCATATTTTCGGAGATATCATCTATGGAAAGTAGTGCTTTTTCAGGCTCCCGAATTTCATCTCAAAGAGGTGATTGTGGGAAAAAAATCATAACTCTCTCTGAGCATCGGATTGGAGTGCCGTAAAAAGTAGTCACAAGGACATGGACTTTAGTTTCTTGGCTATCAAATTCAGAGCCGAAGGACGAAACAGTGACATGTGGCAAGTGTTGGGCAGTGAAAAAGGTATGAAATTACTATGTATCTTCTCATTCTTTTACCATAGACATACTCCTTTTTGCCTTGGAAAAGTAATTTATTGTAAGAATTATGATAGAATTGGAAAGGTTTATGTTTATTGTAAAAATATGGCTAAAGGTTCATTTTTGTTGACAAAACAAGAATTCGATGAGGTGAACAATTTTACCAAAGGCGGGGCTGAAAGTAATGTAACTGCTGCTCCATCAGCGTTGAACCATATCCAGCCAAAGGCAAGGAGATCCGACCGAATTGCCAAGAAAAGGCAGGGGACAACTCGGCCTTGGTCAGAATAAACAGGATGATAACTAAACAAAGAGGAGCGAATCCCTTAGGATCCTTCGATCCTGAGGGATCGTTGTTCAAACTCATCTTATTCCTTGAATTGTCCGTCGAGATTTGATATAAAAAGCAGTGTCCTTTAGTGACAGTCAGTCAGAGAGTTGGTCGAAAGGCTTTACATTTAAACATTTCCTCTGTAATATATTGTTTTATTGACTCTCAAATTTGAGAGAACCTCCTCTGTAATGCTTTATGTTTGCTTAATATAAGACACGCGTTTCATTCATCTTCTAAAGTTCTGAATTAGCCCAGCAGTATTTCACTGGCGCTAAGGGCCCGGCTCTGGTGGAATCACTTCGCTGTTTGTATTTTTAATCCTTGCTTACTGTTGTGTGGAGTGTGTTTAATGTTACGTAATTGATTTATCGTTGTTAGATCAAATACAGATTTATTAACGAACTGCATTGCTATTTCATCCTTTACAAGAATCACATTTGTTGTTCGGTTATCTTGTTATCATTATAAAGCTTTGTTGTTCTGTATCTGATTCGAGTTGTTGTTCCATTAATTTATGACTTGTTATAATTCATTGTTTCATAGTAATTGGCTGTCGACAGGATTGAAGTGTGGAAATCTAGTTGCTTGATTGCGTTAGAGTTGTAATTGTTGTTCATTTCATATTGCTGTTCCATTTCTGTTCATTGTTTATTCATAGCTTCCGATTAGCAAATAAATGAGTTATAGTTACATGTTGTTGTTCCTTTCCAGATTTTGTTCCTTTTGAGTTACTTTCATTAGCACGAAGATTTATTTTGCTTTCATTTCGATTGCTTTAAAGATCACCAACTGTAGAGGACACCGGTTATTGCTTCCAAGTTATCTTGCATCAATTTCTAAGGGAAGGAGTTATTGCTACTGTATCCCTGATCGATGTTCTGCAGATTGGTTTAATTAAAAAAAAAATTCATTCATGTCACTGTAATTAGATTTCTTTACAAGCATTTGTTACTTTTGCATTTAACATTCTGTACTACATCTTCATAGCATTACTCTTAGATAATTGCAGCCTCAGACAGAGTACACTCTTGAAATAAAAAGTCGCTCCCGGATTGATGATTAATGTAGGTTAATTAGGTGTTCAAAAGATACATTTTTACGACCCAACATTTTGGCGCCATTGTCGGGGAGAGTGTATGCCATTTCAAAGGAGTGATGCACAACTGATTTTCTTCTGCTTGCGAAGAATTGGGTATCAAAGACGAAAGGTAAGAACCTGCGCACTGGGCAAGAAACACACTTGCTCGCAGCCCGCTTCACAGCAGAAGCAGGTAAGCTTCTTTCTTTAGGTAGGGATGAAGGTCTATTTCCTTGAATGAATAAATCAACTAAGCAAAACAAAATTCCTCCTAAAACCGAAAAACCTAAGGGACCGGTGACCCTTGGGCAAATAACTTTTATTGACGAAATCCTTAAGAAAACTGAATCTCAGCCATCAGTAGGATTTAGAAAAGCTATTTCTAGACAGCCTACTAGTTCCCTTCAGGCTACAGAATCACCATCTGAAGCCTTTGCTGAGATACACAGTCAAACAGAGGGAATTGAGCAAGATTCCCAAGAAATTGAGAATCCTTGCATAAGTTTCCTTCAAGAAGGGAACTCTAGCAATCTCCGAGAAGGAGAAGGGGAAACAGGAGAAACCAGAGACTCAAAATCTCCTATTAAAGTCGCCCAAACAATAAGCAGCCCAGATAAGTGAAGTGTTATTCAACTTATTCAGAACCAAGGTCCTCAATCACCTCAAATAATAGGTCAACAGGGAATACTTATTATTCGAGACAAAGGGAGTGCTGTCAAAGCCATTCCTGCCCCTGCTCGTCAACCTAGAAATTCCTTGGAAATCCCAGAGGGATATTGGCATATCTTTTATCAAATGGCCCAGAACCAAAATCAGAACTAGCAGACCTCTACGCTGCAATATCCTATAGTAGATACTGCAGTCAACACACCTATGAAAGCTATTCCCCTTCAACATATTCCCACATTTCATGGCTTAACATCAGAGGATCCGGACGCATTTTTGTTTGAATTTGATGTGTTGTGTAGGGGATATGATTATACCACCGATCCCCAAAAATTAAAACTATTTCCTTTAACATTAAAAGGGGCAGCCTTACGATGGTTTATGGGATTGGGTGGGGGTGTCATAACTGATTGGGATCAGATGGAAGCTGCATTTTTAAAGAAGTATCAAGATTATTGTAGATCTCAGTAATTAAAAGATGAAATATTCCAAATGACAGCAAAACCAAATGAAACCTTAGAAAAATATGTGGAACGGTTTCAATACAATCTACAGAGATCCCCTTATGCATCTTTACCCTTACCTGATAATGTTTTGAAAACCACATTAATTAGAGGAATGAAAGATCAATGGGTTGAAACATTGAATATTATGGGAAAAGGTGATATATATTAGGAAAGTTATCCTAACATCATTGATTTGTGTATCAAGAGTTTGAGGGGCAATACAAGGCTAAAATCGGCAGAACGTGATATGACTACAAGAGAAAATCAGACTTCTAATGAAGGTGTGACTCGTGCAGAGATTGGAAATCTGATAGAAGACTTTAATACAGACATACTTGGGACTCTAACAACGCAGTTCGATATTATGCAAGCCAAACAGAAACAAGCAGAAGCAGAGCAAAATTTGGCAATATTTTGTCCCAAATGTAGAAAGAAACACAGCCACAAAGAATGCCCATTGGATGTGATTAAATTATGCGCCATTTGCACGAAAGATCACCCTAGAGAGGGACGTCCTTCGCTTCCTGGCCTAAAAGCAATTTATAAGGAGGCAGAAGAAGAATCAGAAGTGGTATGTCTGCTTAATCAGCGCCGACAATGGCAGCCACGACAATCAGGTATGCCAAATTATCCATTTTCTTTTCAGCCTCCTCAGTATAATGCTCAACAATATAGTGGGATGTGGCAAAATCAAACACCTTTCCCCAATTGGTCACAACAGCCATTTCCTCCCACATCTTGGCCAAATCAAACAAACCAAAATAATTATCCTAGATTTCCTTTCTACCCACCATTTTGGCAAAATAACTATCCTACACAATGGTCCCCCTCTACTTCCCAAAGTCAGGCCTGGCAGTCAAACTGGTAAAAACCTACAAATCAGCCAGCTGGATCAATTCCTCTCTCTCAACCTACACTTCCAGCTCCCTATACAAACCCCCAGACCAACTTAAGACCACAACTCCTAGCCCAACCCAACCCAAACCCAAACAATAGGCCAGTTCAGTATGTCCAAATAATGGAACCCCCAAAAGTAGAAACTGAATTGAGGGAGTGCAATGATCTTCAATTAAGGTCTAGGCGCATAGTAGAAACAGAGAGAAACAATGATGCTCATATTTAAGATCCGTTACCTGTGGAACAAACAGTACAAAATGAGAAGGAAGTTCAACAAAGAAATCAACAACGAAGTCAACAACAAGTAACAGCTTCCTCTCCACCATTCCCAGAATGATTAATCATACCACATCCATTGGAACAACCTAATTTTGATCTTCTGGGAGAATTAAAAAATTTGTGTATAAAAATCCCTCTCCTCCAAGCTATCTAAGACATTCCTATATATGCAAAAACCATTAAGGAATTACGCATAAAGAAGCCAAAGAGGAGAACAATCACCAATCCTACTGTCCAAATAGTCGGTACCTTATCTGACTTATTATCAGGAATGGAAACACCTGTAAAATATGAGGACCCAGGAAATCCTATAGTGACAGTCCAAATCCATGGGCAATTGTTTCCAAATGCCTTAGTTGATTTGGGAGCAACAATCAATATTTTAACCACCACCTATCAGAAACTTGGCATTACATCATTAGAACCAACAACAACCTTATTGGAATTGGTTGACCGATTGGTAGTCAAACCAGAAGGTACATTACAAGATGTAATGGTATCTGTAGATTCCTGGGAATACCCTGCTGATTTCCTGGTTATTAATCTAAAGAACCGGCTAGAAGGGCATCCGTTGATCTTAGGTAGACCTTGGTTGGCAACTGTCGATGCTTATATTGAATGTCGACAAGGCAATATGACAATAACAAGGGGAAACTATGTCAAGAATTTAGCCCTATATCCCCCAGCCTAGCCAAGTCTATCAATAATCAAAACAAAAAAACAGCCTGCATCATATCTAATGGAAAATATGAGATCACCTCTAACTATAGAAAATGCTCTTGATTTTAAAGATCAAACAGAGGATGATATCATTAATAAACCACAAACCAGATCTCATTTGCAATGTCACATGATCAAGGCAGCATTCGATAATAAAGAAGAAGAAGATCCTTTCAAAGATATTCCTGATCAAGTAATACTTACTACTTCTGTGTACAATAGCAAGATGTAGAAATTGAGCCGGAAAAAAACTCTAAACATTAACAAAAATCTCACTGCTAAACAAGAAGAGAAATTGGTCTAATTATTACGAAAATACAAAGCAGCCTTTGCATGGGATTACCCCGATATGAAAGGAATTGACCCTCAATTGTGTACACACCACATCTATATCGAAAAAGATGCAAGACCCATTCGCCAACCCAAAGAAGACTAAACCCTCACCTCAAAGATATTGTGAAAGCTGAATTACAAAAATTATTGGATGTTAATTTCATCTACCCAACATCTGATAGCAATTGGGTCTCTCCATTAGTAGTGTTACCAAAAAAGAACGGAAAGTGGAGAATATGTGTAGATTGCCGTGAACTTAATAAGACAACACAGAAAGACCACTTTCCCTTTCCTTTCATTGACCAGGTATTAGACACATTGGCAGGAAAGAAATTATTTTCTTTCCTCAATGGCTTTAGTGGGTACAATCAAATCCAGATTGCCCCTGAAGACCAGGACAAAACTACTTTTACCTGTCCATGGGGGACATTTGCCTACCGAGTCTTACCTTTTGGCCTATGCAATGCTCCTGCTACATTTCAAAGGGAAATTCTCAGCATCTTTGCAGACTTAATAAATGAAGGTCTCGAAGTATATATGGACGATTTCACACCTTATGGAGATGATTTTGAGCCTGCATTGGAAAACCTAGAAAAAGTATTGCAAATATGTATTGACACTAGGCTTTGTTTAAGCCATGAAAAGTGTCTTATGATGATGACCAAAGGAGTTATCTTAGGGCATTATATTTCAGCAGCTGGAATTCAAGTGGACCCAGCTAAAATTCAAATAATCTTGTTAATTCCCACACCCACCACACAAACAGAGGTATGTAGCTTTCTTGGATTTTCTCGTTACTATAGAGGGTTTATAGAACATTATTCTCGAATAGCTGCACCCTTATATGCACTGACTGGAAATGTTGATTTCATTTGGACAGATAAATGTAACAATGCCTTTAATGATCTGAAAAAGCTTGTTTCAACAGCCCCAGTGCTGAGGGGCCCAAATTGGAATTTGCCATTCCAAATTTCATCCGATGCCTCAGACACAGCAATTGGAGCAGTACTTGGGCAGGAGGAAGACAAGAAGCCATATGCAATTTATTATATTAGCAAAAATTTATCCCCTGCCGAATTAAATTATACTGTGATTGAGAAAGAATTTTTAGCTGTAGTTCATGCTATAAATAAGTTTAGACATTATATAACTGGGTATCCTGTAGTACTATATACTGATCACTCTGCCATTAAATTTTTAGCAAATAAACCTGTTACAAACGGAAGAGTGACGAGATTGTTGATTTTATTGTAGGAATTCGACATCACAATCAAAGATCGACCTGGGAAAGAGAACCCTGTAGCTAACTTTCTGTAAAGAATGCCAAAGCCAACAGATACAGAAGCAGTTGAAGACCACTTTCCAGATGAACATCTCTTTGTTGTTACTGTCAGAACACCATGGTATGCTGATATAGCAAACTATTTGGCAATAGGTAAATTACCTAAACAAATATCCCTTAACGAACGAAAACAGTCAATACAACGTAGTACCCGATTCTCTTGGATTGGGGGCTATCTATTTCACACAGGGGGAGATATGAAAATAAGAAGATATGTCTGAGAGGACGAAGTATTTGATATTTTTAAAGCATGCCATGATGGCTAATGTGGTGGACATTTTGCAGATCGTAGAACTGCCCATAAGGTTTTACGAACAGGCTATTACTGGCCTACCATCTTTAAGGATGCCAAAAAATTCGTACAGGCCTGTGATAGCTGCCAAAGGGCAGGTAGCCCTGGGCAGTCTAATGAAATGCCTTTGAACCCTCAACTAGTGACTGAACCATTAGAACGCTGGGCACTTGATTTTGTTGGTTCTATTAGCCCTCCTTCAAACCAAAAAACATACATCCTAGTTGCAACCGAATATGTCGCTAAGTGGGTCAAAGCAGAGGCACTTTCAAAAGCTATAGAGGACTCTGTAGTACAGTTTCTTTTCCAAATTTTTGTGCACTATGGCCTCCCAAGGGACGTAATCACAGATGGAGGACCACAATTTGTAGGTAATAAATTAGCTGAAACACTGCAAAACTACCATATTCAACACAATATTACAACTCCATATCACCCACAGGCCAATGGCCAAGTAGAGAGCATGAACAAAGTAATTGAATCTATATTAACAAAAACCGTTGCCTCACACAGACGAGATTGGGCCTACAGATTGCCAGAAGCATTGTGGGCATATCGAACAACGTGGATACCTACTACATGATATTCACCATATCAATTGGTATTTGGAAAAGAACCCATCTTTTTTATAGAATTTGAAATTCAAACATTAAGAATAGCTCAAAAGGTGGGTCTAGATCTGAATGAGGCCCAAGCTAAAAGACTACAACAAATTATTGAGTTAGATGAAATTAGGCTCTCTGCTTTTCAGCACACAACATTAATTCAGCAACAGAGAGCCAAATGGCATGACGCCCATATCAAAGAAAAGATCTTCCACGAAGGAGATTGGGCACTCCTATATGATTCTAGGTTTCAGGATTTCCCAGGGAAACTCCAGACACGATGGCTTGGACCCTATGAAATACAAAAAGTGCATGATAATGGCACTATCACATTAGCTACTATTGACGGATCTAGACATGCCTTTAAGGTAAACGGTCATCGAGTACGATTGTATCATAAACCACTTACCTGGGAATCCTTTTACCAACAGTTACAGGAAGATTCTACCATGGAAATTCTCACTGAATGGGAGAACTCCTTCTCAGCACCAGTGTGTTAAAACATTCCTTTTTTTTAATTTTTGTACATAAAGCATTTTTCATTTTCTTGATTGTTGTTTTACGAAATCCGTTTAAAAAAAAATAATTGTTTATATCATTTCTTTATTTCTTCATTGCTTGTTTCATGAAATTCAGTTTCTTTAAAAAAAAAGAAAAAAGAAAAAAAAGAAAAAATTATGTTTATTTCGTTTGTTTTGTTGTTCCTTTGCAAAGGAACAACACTTCTGATGTTCCTTTCGAAAGGAACAGCAGTTCCGCAGAGTGCTTTTGTTGTTCCTTTTTAAAGGAACAACACTTCGCAGAGTATTTTTGTTATTCCCTTCGAAAGGAACAACAGTTCCGCAGATTGTTTTTGATGTTCTTTTTAAAGGAACAACACCTTTTTTTGAGTGGATTGTTTTTTGTTTTAAGCCAACATTTTGAATTTTTGATCAGTCTTCTAAAGGCAAATATATCATTTATATACAATCATACAAATTAAAGCTTACTGTAATCAGCAAATCAAAAGAAATCGTCATTTTTAAGGAAATTGTCTAGTAATGATAAGAAAAGAGGAAAAAGGGGCATGATCAATAACATAACTTTGCTATCTTATTACCATTGAATTAATCTGATCGATTATATTTATCATGACCGGTTTTTTCCCATATGCTATAGCTTTCTTTGATTTTTATTTATGGAATAGGAATAAGGGCATATTATTTTCTATTGAGATGTTCAGACTTCTTCCACCATCCCTACTCTTAAGGAGTGTTGAGCCATCCTTTATGAATAACTAAGGAAAAAGTGTTATATGAAAAATAAAAATATGTACATATTTTATTATAATTTTATGATTTTGCAGAAGGAGAATAGGGGGTCTCATCAAGAGCCAGCCTACCATGATCATAAGGAAGGCAGTGAAGTGGCATTCCCATCATGGCCACCAAACCAGGGAAATGGTCCAATAGACAATTGAAAAAATCAAGAAGTATTTGGAACAGGAGGTCTCATCACAAGCCGGCCTGCCCACCTTTCACTTCTTCCCGGTGAACGACATTGTGGTTTATCTGGTCACCAAGCCAGCACAATGGCCTCCGTCATGATATTCAACAAAAATCACTTCCTCAGTATAAATAAAGGACAATGGTTTCGTGGATAAGAAAGCAACTCTATCAAGGTTATGGACACCTGTGGGCAACAGAGCTCTGTTGATGGTATTGGAGTCACATTTATACACATCAATAGTTATATTTAACCATTTTTCTATATCTCTATTTAAATATCAAATGAAAATATGAATCATTTACCTTTACTTCCGAACCTATTATACATGAAAATCATTACAAATCGAACATATTAGTCTGAAATGGTAAATAATGCAATTGTACTTATGTTTATCTTATGCTGTCCCTTCTCCTCATATCTGAATCATTACAAAATGATTTTCTATCCATTACCGATTCATCACACGCATTTATTTCAATAATTGCTATAATTTTATTGAATGTATCATAATTACGCCTGCTTTTTACTGTTGTACTACTGCTGTGCCACACTTGCCTCTCTCAATTGACGGTCGAGGACAACCTATCATCCATTTGGGGGGCGCGGATGTTTGCATGCAGATCAAATCCCGAGATTTATTTTGCTGTATGTGAACCAAATCCCTGCATTTTAGGAAATAACAAATTTTTAACGACATTATTCCAATTCACCTTGTTGTGCTGTTCCATTGTGATTACTGTGCATTGAGAAAAAACTAACAGAGCGCAGAGACGATGGGAGGACGACCAATTCACAGTGAACCACAGGTGTTGATCGTTTTTGATGTTGCACGAGCAATTTTAGAAAGACTGGGGTGGATTACATATTTCATGAGGATGCAACAACCCCATGAAGAAGTGGCCACTGAATTTTTACAGAACTTGCAGGAAGGATCCTCCATGGTTAGAGGAAGACAGATAGCTGTATCTGACGAAATAATTGCAGAGGTGTCTGGCATCCCAGCGCAAGGGACTATTTGGACTCAGAAAAAAGATTAGGATTTGAGAAGCCATGAAGATTTTTCAAGATGACGGACAGACGCTAGTTATAAAGGGCAAAGGAGTTTAGCCAGCATCATTAGGAGAACCATGGACAGAGTTGGCCAAGATTGTGCAAGCTTATATAACGTGCGACGGAAGAAAAGATGTGGTAAGACCTCGCCACCTTAAGCTACTGGCTGTATTAAAACATAAATGCACCATTAATTTGCCTGCATTTTAAAATTCTTTGTTGCATGATACTGCTCGTGGTATAAGAAAAGCTCAACATGCAGATATGGTGGTCAGCCACCATTGTCTAATTCGATTAATAGTGAGCCGCAGCCTCGCCCAGCAACAGACTAGCTAGGAAGAGTTGATATTCTCCATTGACGGAGGGTTAGCTTTACCTGCTCCAAAATGGAAGAGGATGGTCGGCTCAATAGCTGAGCCATCTACTCACAAATAGTCCCTCCGATCAAAATGAAGTAGGAGGATGGTGGAAGGACTTCCGGGCAGCAGCAGCCAGCCCCTGGAATTGCACAGCTCAGAGGATGAACAACCTCCACAATTGGAGGGAGCAAGCCTCCGCACTGATGAAGAACAGGAATTGGAAGGAGAAATTCGCTACTTGGACGAAGAAGAAATAAGTTGCCACACCGGTAGTGAAAAACAATCCAGTGCAGAGGAAGGAAATAATGAGGAAGAATAAATTGAAGGAGAAATTCGGTATTCAGATGAGGAGGAAGGAAGTTATCATACCTGTGAGGAGGATGAAGACAATCGTAGCAGCGATAAGGAAGGAACAGAGCCTCCCGAAAATGCTATCGTAAGCCCTTTACAGGAATACCAATTGGCCTACATTTTGGCCAATATGAGTGATTATGCACGACCTCATAGTCCTTTGGACCTTAATATTGATATTAATCAACTACCAGAGTACTCTGCCAACGATAAAGAAACAGCGGGAGAAATGCTGAATGAAACAACAAACTCTAGCGAACCTAGGGTTGGTTCTCCTGAGAGGCGTGAACAGAAGAAAGAGAACACCGAAGCAATATCTCAACTTGGAATCCCCCAGGAGATTACAGAGTCAACTGAGAATATGATTCCTGAATAATTTAGCCAAGGGCATATTTATGTGGGAGACGAACCCCAAGAAGAAGATCAAGAAGAGAATTTAACTGAAGGCACGGCTGATATAGACCAAAACCTTGTTGAGCAAACGGGTTCAGATAAAGGAGTGGTTGTTCCATTAAGAAAGAGGAGAAAAACAACTGAGATTGAGAAGCTTCGCAGGGAACGAATAAAGCTTCATAAAATAGTAGAACAACTCAGGCAAACCATTAGGGTTTTGAGAATGAAATAGATGCCTAAGCGAGCCCCTAAGAGAAGAAGCATTGCTACCAAAAGAATTTCGAAAAAAAGAAAGGTGACCGCTAATAGGAACCCCCAAGTTACAGAAGAAACCATACCCGAGCCTAATTATGAGGATGCGGAGCAGCAAACGACCGTTCCAACACAAGTTGTTCCAGAGGAACTTGTTTCAAGTGAGAATATGCAATCTAGCAGTCAGCACACTTTTAGTGATCTGACATTGGCCAGACTCCAAGAAGAGTTGGCACAGGCCCGAATAGAAAGGTAGAGATTGGAGGAAGACACTGTCCCAAGAAAGAAATATCAGGAATTGCAGCAACAAATGAGAATTATTCATGAGGCAGAAGCTGAAGCTCATGAAAAATGTCAGAAAGTAGAGAAAAAGGCTGATAAGGTAATAAACCAACTAAAACTAGCCTACAATCAAATGGACACTCTTTGCTCCTTGTATACTGATGTCTTAGCCTGTAGATGCCCCGCCAAAAACTATGCTTTGTTTTTACTATAAAGATATTTACAACTAAAGATCAAGGCAGTTAGGGCAGGGAAATCCATAGAGCTGAAAACTATAGACAACTTTGTATCATGCTGCAAACTTTATGGGATCAAAGTACAACGCCTTTTGTGTGAATTTTACTTGCATAATCTAATACTTGAAAATGACTGTGAATCAAACCCTAGCCCTTTTATTGGAGATGTTCAATTTCAGGCATTCATTTCCTTTGCTGTAAATCAATTAAAATGGCTTAAAGCCTATAACGCCTTTCAAAGGCAGGAAAATGAATTAGATCTGTGGATCAGCAGTGAACCTCAGAACCAACTTCAATTTTGGGCTAGGCAGAAAAGATTGATGACTAAGGAAGGCGTTACCCAAGCCCTGGGGCCTGTCCGTAAATCAATTATCTTGCATGGAACAGATTATTTCTCATCCATTAGAAACCAAGCTTATATAGCAGCTAAGGTCGGGTGGAGAACCTCCAATCAGAATGTGCAAAATAGGAAACCATTTAATTATAGAAACTTTGGGCTAGCTGCAGACTGCTTGATTTCCTATAGCCATCTCGTTTTAAAAGATGGACCATTCTGGTTAGGATGCAGGTTCCGCAGCCCTATTGCATGGTACCCTGCTTCAGACTACAAAGCTATTTACGAACTCCCTGAAGGACAGACAGAACATGTTTTTGAGGAATTAGCTGCACTACATGGTTTTAGGCCTATCGATGACAAACCTTATCTGGCTTATTCTTTGACTGCTCTCCATGTGAACTATAGTTTTCATGAGGACATGAAAAAGATTAAGCAGGGGGGTATGTTGGGCAGTGAAAAAGGTATGAAATTACTATGTATCTTCTCATTTTTTTACCATAGACATACTCCTTTTTGTCTTGGAAAGGTAATTTATTGTAAGAATTATGATAGAATTGGAAATGTTTGTGTTTATTGTAAAAAGATGGCTAAAGGTTACTTTTTGTTGACAAAACAGGAATTCGACGAGGTGAATAACTGTACCAAAGGCGGGGCTGAAAGTAATGTAACTGCTGCTCCATCAGCATTGAACCATATCCGGCCAAAGGCAAGGAGATCCGAACGAATTGCCAAGAAAAGGCAGGGGATAGCTCGGCCTCGGTCAGAGTAAACAGGATGATAACTAAACAAAGAGGAGTGAATCCCTCAGGATCCTTCGATCTTGAGGGATCGCTGTTCAAACTCGTCTTATTCCTCGAATTGTCCATCGAGATTTGATATAAAAAGCAATGTCCTTTAGTGACAGTCAGTCAGAGAGTTGGTCGAAAGGCTTTACATTTAAACATTTCCTCTGTAATATACTGGTTTATTGACTCTCGGCTTTGAGAGAACCTCCTTTGTAATGCTTTATGTTTGCTTAATATAAGACACGCGTTTCGTTCATCTTCTAAAGTTCTGAATTAGCCCAGCAGTATTTCATTGGCGCTAAGGGCCCGGCTCTGGTGGAATCACTTCGTTGTTTGTATTTTTAATCCTTACTTACTGTTGTGTGGAGTGTGTTTAATGTTACAAAATTGATTTATCGTTGTTAGATCAAATACAGATTTATTAACGAATTGCATTGCTATTTCATCCTTTACAAGAATCACATTTGCTATTCTGTTATCTTGTTATCATTATAAAGCTTTGTTGTTCTATATCCGATTTGAGTTGATGTTCCATTAATTTATGACTTGTTATAATTCATTGTTGCGTAGTAATTGGCCGTCAACAGGATTGAAGTGTGGAAATCTAGTTGCTTGATTGCGTTAGAGTTGTAATTGTTGTTCATTTCATATTGTTGTTCCATTTCTGTTAATTGTTTATTCATAGCTTCCGATTAGCAAATAGATGAGTTATAGTTACATGTTGCTATTCCTTTCCAGATTTTGTTCCTTTTGAGTTACTTTCATTAGCACGAAGATTGAGTTTGCTTTCATTTCGATTGCTTTAAAGATCACCAACTCTAGAGGACACTGGTTATTGCTTCCAAGTCCCCATATTGGTTATCTTGCATCGATTTCTAAGGGAAGGAGTTATTGTTATTGTATCCTTGATCGATGTTCTGCAGATTGGTTTAATTAAAGTTTTTTTTCATTCACGTCACTGCAATTAGATTTATTTACAAGCATTTGTTACTTTTGCATTTAACATTCTGTACTACATCTTCATAGCATTACTCTTAGGTAATTGCGGTACACTCTTGAAATAAAAAGTCGCTCACGGATTGATGATTAATGTAGGCTAATTAGGTGTTCAAAAGATACCTTTTTACAACCCAACAGCAAGGCGTACAAGTTCGCTCTACTGAACCAGTCCATAATTAGGTCATTGCGGGAGATTGGACACAACTTTGTCTTGGAGAATCCAAATCAGGTCAGACCTGTGGCATTCGAAAGAGAATTCAAGGGCTATGTTGGTGTCAAAATTCAAATATTGAGATGCTGCAATCACAGAGATAATCCAATTTCAATATCGAGCTCCTCAAAAGCAAGAAAAATGGTTTTTTTTTCTTTTTCTCTTTTTTTTCTTTTTTTTTCTTTTTTTCCCGAATTACATAAGTCTTGTTTGAATAATCAATTTGAATTGATTCCAAGGGAATATTGTAGAATAGATATCAGTATTGGGTTCTAAAATATGCCCCATAAAAATAATTCAACCCCCATTAAGTCTTCAGAAGGCTCTATGATGACTCATGAAGAATTGCAACATGATCTATCAAAATTACAAGAGCAAGTGCACCAAATTTCGCTCTCGCAAAGAGCAACAAAAAATGAATGGAAGTTTTGAAGAAAGGCGTGGAAGCAAAAATGGATGCTTTGAAGAAAGACGTGGAAGCTAAGATGGATGGCATGGAAGCTGGCATGGAGGCTAAGATGGATGACATGAAAGAAAACATGAAAACATGAAGAATGATCTAAAAGCAGACATGGAAGGTTTGACAAAGTTGATACAAGAAATGTTTCATAATGGTGAAAAGATAGTAGAAGAACCTCATGATGAGAACAAAATAAATGTTAATCGTGATTTCATAAACTCTAATGTTGGCGGGAAGAACCACCATATTCCAAAAATGGATATGAGGAAGTTTGATGGAAGGGATCCTGTAACATGGATACTACAGATGGAGCAATATTTTGATCTCCATAACGTGCAAAACACACAAAAGGTACGCATTGCAACTTTACATTTAGAACAAAAAACATTTGTATGGTATCGATGGCTTTGCTCCCGTAAAAAAATTGTCACTTGGTCAATTTTTACGGAGGAAATGATAGCACATTATGAGGATACAAAGAGCAACACCTTCTTTAGCCAATTGATAAATCTCGAACAAAAGGGTTTAGTGGGGCAGCACATTGAGGACTTCCAAAATTTGAATATAAGGGTAACTGATATTCCAGAAGAACACAGGATTGATCTCTTCATAGGCACTTTAAAAGATAACATCCAACATGAAGTTCGTGTTTTGGAACTTGATTCATTGGAGAAGGCATTCAGGTTGGCATGAAAAGTCGAATGTAAAATTATGGCGACAAGGAAGCCTACCACTCAATTCTATAAAGAAGGAAGTGTTGCTACGCCTAGATTTCCACAACCTACAAGGTTGACATTGTTAGCACCTAAATTGAACCCCAAGCTAAAAAGGGAAAAACAGGGGAACAACTAAACCACGCTCAGCCTTGTAGCTAGCCCTACAAGGATAGGAGAGGGCTCTCTTCGTGAAAGAAATATTCAATGGAATACAATAAATGGATTGATATTAGGCTAGATAAAATGATGGGAAAAAAGGTTTTAATAAAATAAATGAATTAATTTCAGAGATGTGTGGGGATACGAAAAGGACAGTTGAAACTGGGGATTAAAGTTAGGACACAGGGTATTTCATGTGGCAAGGTAGGCAGGAAACTTAGCAATTAAAATTCAATAAGGATGGGATGGAAAGACTGGTGAGGAGCTGAAAAGGGCACGATCAATGGATCCTTTTCAAATAGAAGAGAAAACACAAATGATGAATGATTTCCCAAGGCAGGGCATGAAAATGGATCCTACCTTTTTATCTTGAAAGCATTCAAAAGGAAATGTTTATGGATGAGAGATGTCACATAACAATTTACATATGAAACAAAGGAAAGAAACGAATGCTAAATCTCATACCACATGGATCCCACAAATCAGAGCTGCATCTTATTAATCCCTGTCAAACTGTATAATGGAGCGCAAAATGTTCTTCCACACTATTCCCCTACTGCTGAGTTTACAGACCTCAGACTTTCAGAACTCTTAGACTTTCAGACTCCTCTGACTTTCAGACACTTTACAAATGATTTAATATTACAATAAATAAGCTGAACTGTGGAACCATAGATCCATGAAAAGAGGAGCTATTCTAACAGCTGAAGAACATAAATCTGAATATGGCAAAGAGAACCAACGTTTGCCTCTGAAAACAAGGAACAATACATTTTAAACTCTTTGAGAATTCGCTGAAGGAAAAATAGGTAATCCGATCCTATTTTCCTGCTGCTGTAGATATCTCTATTTTAATTTAATCTCTCGGCCAGCCGAATGTCGCTTTGCTTTCCATTATTTCTTTTGAATAAACTGACTTTTTCAATAAAATATGAAATTACACCTTTAATGAAGGGAAATTATTTTTAAATAGTTTAGGAGCAGAGGAAGGAGGCGGGACCCGCATTATAATCGCAATTGGAATGGACGGGGTGGAGGGATATAATATAATAAAACAGTTGTGATATAATAATCGGCGGTGCCATCGTAATGGAAATCGGAAGGACCGGGGCGGATGTGTTGCACAATGAAACTTTGCCGATGCGATGGAGAATACTTCATATAAATGAATTAAAACCAAAATTCGATTTTAAACCAAGGGAAAGGCTTTTTATTACATATGGGAGGAAGTGTATGTGGTGGGCCAGAGGGCCAATCAGAATCAGAAGATAGGAGGGGAATGGAGTAGAGGCAAAGGGCTTTGGAATTGCCAATTGCGATGGGCGATCAATCGCATCGGAAGAAAGGGATTTGCGATGCGATCGGAGGAGGGGCTGCAATCAATCGCATCAGAGTTTTTTGCGAAGGGCCAATCGGAGGGCTCTTATAAAATGTGCAATGGGATCAAGGGTGCGATCGGAGGGGAAGGGTTGCGATTGCAATGGGAAGCGACATGGTTTATAATATAAGAACCTTTGAAATGTTTATCATAAGATTTTCAACGAGGGATGGAGGGGAAGTGGTTAGCAATCAAATCACATAAGTAATTTAATAATTTTATAATGCGATTTTATGATCGAAAGGGGGGAAAAAGGGATTTATAAAGGAAAAATCAAACTTTAATAAAATAATATTTGGGAAAAGGGTGGCAAAAGGGATGGTTGGGAAATAGATGGACCTTTATTTCACTTAGGCATAGAATTCAATCCAGAAGTCAGTTTTGAGAGTGTAGTATACCGTTGGAAAGCTCTTTCCGGGCTCTTTCTGATGGATCTGTTTGGAAGATGATTTGGTGCTGAAATTGCTATGGAAAACCTCTCTGAAAGGCAGGGTGCTGACTTTGTGGAGAAAACAACTTCTGAATTGCGACTTTGAGTTTATTGATTTCCTCATGACCTTGTTGATATTTATTGACATTTGTCCCATTAATTTGACCATGGTGAGACCCATCATATGACCTAATGACATGATTTGAGAGTGAAAGTGACTCATGACTAAAGACCATAAAAAGGAGAATCAACAAGTTTCACATGAGGGAAAACTGATAAAAAATTACTACCATCAATGAATCCATGACCTAGCGGAATGGTGAAATTTATTGGTATGGGACTCCTAATATGCAAATGCAAAAGTGCAATCATGGTGAAAATAGGTATGACTAGGCCAGCACTAACGGACACCACAACGGTGGAAGAAAGAACAAAAAGGGCTTTATCAGGTTAACAATCATGAAAATATAAAGATCACAGTGTCTTTGAGAAGAAATTATTTTACATAGATTGTGAAGAGGAAGAAGAAAATGAACAAGAAGAGGATGTACACCAGGAACCAGCCCTAGAAGAGAAAGAAATGAATCCGACCATATCGTGTAATGCAATGGCAGGAATTACCACTCCTCAAACTCTCAAGATAGAAGGACATATCAAGAAGAAAAAGGTAATAGTGTTGATTGATTCAGGTAGCACCCATAATTTTATTCATTGTAAGGTAGCCAAGGAATTAAATTGTTTCCTATACCCAGCACCAGAATGTCAAGTGATGTTTGCAAATGGAGGAACTATAAATTGCTCTGGAAAATGCCATAATATCAAGCTAACCATGGGGGAATATGTATTGACTAGTCCAATGCTTTTCATTCCTATGGGAGGTGCTGATGTTGTACTAGGAGTACAATGGTTACAATCTTTGGGGACGGTAGCTTTTAATTTTCAAGAACTTTTCTTGAAATTTTTTTCAGAAGGAAAGGAAGTCGAATTACGGGGTATTGCAGGGAAGCCAGGAAAGATAATAAGCTCTAATGTCATGAAAAAGCTTCTAAAGAAAGAACAACGAGGCGTAATTGCACAGTTATGCTCACTAGAAGTTCCAACATCAAAATCATCTATTTCTGCAGATCTCCAACAAGTCTTGGACAATAATTCCAAGGTGTTTGAAACTCCCAAAGCACTCCCACCTATTTCGTGATCATGATCATGCTATTCATTTGATTCCAGGAAGTGTTCCTCTAAACATCAGGGCCTTGTAGATATCCTTACGTCCAAAAGAGCGAAATTGAACGTATGATTGCAGAAATGTTAGAGGCGGGTATAATTCAACCTAGTCAAAGTTCTTTCTCTCGCTCTTGTAGTATTGGTACACAAGAAGGATGGATCATGGCGAATGTGTTCGGATTATAGGGAGCTCAATAAGCTCACCATTAAAGATAAATTTCCCATTCCCATGATTGATGAATTATTGGATGAATTACATGGAGCAATTTATTTTACCAAGTTGGATCTTCGTTCGAGGATATCATCAAATTAGAATGAAGATCGAAGATATTCCAAAAAAAATGCATTTCAAACTCATGAGGGTCATTATGAATTTTTTGGTCATGTCTTTTGGCCTTACCAATGCACCTTCTACATTTCAAGGGTTGATGAATTCCATTTTCAAACCCTTCCTTAGAAAAATTTGTGCTAGCATTTTTTGATGATATACTAATCTATAGCAGGTCTTGGAAGGATCATGTTGAACATGTTGACAGGGTGCTCAAACTATTGCAGGAGAAACAATTATATGCAAAAACATCCAAATGTTTCTTTGGAGTTTAAGAGGTGGGATATCTGGGTCATATTGTATCTCACGAGGGTGTTATAGTAGACCCTAACAAAATTAAAGCCATTAAGGAATGGAAAGTCCCCACAACCATAAAGCGAGTTGCGAGGATTTCTCGGGTTAACAGGGTATTATCGCAAGTTTGTTAAGAATTATGGGAGAATAGCAACACCTCTTACAACATTATTGAAGAAAGATGCATTTTCACGGACTCTCGAAGCAACTAAGGCCTTTGAACATCTTAAAGAAGCAATGTGCCTGGCACCAGTCTTAGCTACGCCAGATTTCACAAAAACCTTTATTGTGGAATGTGATGCCTCATGAAATGGAATTGGTGTTGTTTTAATGCAAGAAGGAAGACCCATTACTTTTGAAAGTCGTCCAATCAAAGGAAAGTATTTACAAAAACCTATTTATGAGAAGGAAATGTTAGCAATACCGCATGCACTAAAGAAATGGCGAACTTACCTAATGGGAAGACACTTCAAGGTAAAAACCGATCATGATAGTCTTAAATACTTTTTGGAACAAAGACTATCTTCAAGAAGAGCGAAAGAAAATGGGTCACAAAGATGTTGGGTTATGACTTTGAAATAATCTACAAAAAAGGAAAAGCTTAATGTTGTTACAGATGCACTCTCGAGAAAGAATGAAGAGGTGGAAGCATTGCTTTGTGCCATTTCTATTATCCAACCGCATTCGATAATCGAAGCAAGAGATGAATGGAAGAAGGACAAAGATGTATGGACACTCATTCAAAAGTTGTAGCAAGATCCTAGTACATATGATACATTTAGTTGGAAAAATGATTCCTTATGGTACAAAGATCGCTTATATCTTTGTAAGAATTCCCAACTAAAACAAAAAGATTCTTTCTGGAATTGCACACTTCTCCTTTAGGATGACACTCAGGGATTTTTAAAAAACTTACCACAGGGGTGAAGAAAGAATTTTTTTTGGGATGGCCTTAAATCCGATATTCAAAAGTTTGTGGCGGAATGTTTGGTTTGCCAGCAGAATAAAGTTGAGACAATTAAGACCCCGAGACTTCTACAACCTTTATCCATTCCTAGTCAATGTTGGGAGGAGATTTCAATGGATTTTATCACAGAGTTTACCTAAGTCCGAAGGAAAGAGTGTCATCATGGTGGTAGTTGATAGACTTACCAAGTATGCACACTTTTGTGCATTATCTCATCCATTTAAAGCATGTACAGTTGCTACTACATTTATGGACATAATTCAAAAGCTACATGGAAGCCCAAGGGTTATTGTGAGCGATAGAGATCCCATTTTTACCTGGAAATTTTTTGGACAAAGTTCTTTTCTTGTTTGGGTACTCAATTAGCTCATAGCTCATCTTATCATCCTCAATCCGATGGTCAAACTGAGATAGTAAATAAATTTTTTGGAAGGATATCTTCGTTGTTTTGTATCTCGATAAACAAACACAATGTGTCAAGTGGTTACCTCTCGCTGAATGGTGGTATAACACTTCCTTCCATACTCACAACAAAAATGACCCCATTTATGGCACTTTATGGATATCATCCACCATCCATCACATCATTTTTAAGGGAAAAATTCGAAGGTTCAAGCAGTGGAAGATCACATTGAGCATCGACAAGAAGTTCTCCAAACTCTTAAAGGATAACCTAAATTTGGCACAAAATCGAATGAAACAACAGGTAGATCGAAAGCATCGCAGATGAGAGAAGTTTTGATGTAGGAGATTAGGTATTTTTACGACTACAACCATACAAACAAATGTCCCTCAAGAAAGCTAAGAAGGACAATAAATTATCGCCAAAGTACTATGGTCCTTACAAGGTGTTTCAAAAGATTGGTACTATGGCATACAAATTGGAGCTTCTCGCTTCTTCGCGAGTGCATCCGAGTTTTTCCATGTTTCATGCTTAAAGAAGGTTATAGGTGAAAATCTTCCCAGCTCAAACAATATTGCCATAACTTGATGAGGAAGGAAAAATCATAATGGAACCCGAAGCGGTCACGGAAACAAGAACTCGACAGCTACGAAATCGATCAATTTCAAAGTATCTCATCAAGTGGAAGAACTTACCCATTGAAGATTCTACATGGGAGGATGATAATTTTATACAGAAGCACCCAGAGCTACTCAAGCGTTGAGGACAACATTTTTTTGAAGGAGAGGGGCATGTTAGATCCCTATATTACTAGTATAGTCCCCTATTGTTGTTAGTGTAACCCCCTTATTGTTATTATTGTACCCTTGTAACCCCCATTTTGTTATTATTGTGCCCTTAAATTATTATTGTTAGGTTGCCTAGGATTACATTGTGGCCCACTAGGATTACATTATGGCCCCATGGACTCCTATATATAGAAAGGAGGTTTTGTAAATTGTATCATCCAAGAATTGTTCATTTATGTGATGTATTGGAGGTTCCCCCCTCGAAGTGGCTTATTTCTAAGGCATTGATATCTCTTTTCTTCTATTTTTGGAGCTGGTTACACAACAAAAACCTAATTTAAAAATGCCAAAGGAATCTCATTATCTTTCTTTCACAACACCTATTTATCTTTAGGGATGATAAGAAGAGGAAAATCACTCCATCAGAATAAGTGGTTAGAATCATTCACGCACCAATTTTAAAGCTGTATAACCTCTAAGGCATAGAGTTAACTCAAGTTTAATAAGAGAGTTGGTGTGTGTGTGTTTTTTTCGGACTCTCTCCCTTTTCATATATAAAAGGATCCCTAAACTTCAAGTTGATTTTATCTTTTATCTCTCCATTCCTGCGACCTAGATCGACACAGTCCATTAAGGTTCGTGGGTCAGAGTGTCCAGGGTTTTATGTGCAAGTTAATGTTTCAATTTCTGTTGCCATTTTATGAGCTCGTTCCAATTCCATAAAAGCAGAAGGAGGCACAAGTATAAGTAGCCGGTGAATATTATTTCATATATAAATTAGTTCACCATGTTACAATTCAAACAATCTCATGTTACACATTCATTGTTCATTCACATTTTTTTATTTTTATTTTTACTTCTAATTATTTTACATGAAATTATATTAAGTCATATGGAAAATTAATTAAATATTCATAACATATTTATTTTGCTAATCAAGTGGAATATGATATTTTGACTCTACGGATAGTTGATATGATAGCTTAATTTGCATGAAACATGATATCATTCTTTTTAGTTTGGAGTTTGGATTTAACCATCTTTGAGGTGCAAATAAATTTGGATTAATGCATGAGTTTAAATGCTAGAGACTTCTAGATTTCTCCATATTACTTTAAAATTTTATTGTAAATAAGAATATCTATTCTTTAATCTAATGAGATCAGAGAACACTCTTAAATAAATAAAATTGCATAAAATTTTTGTTTCTAGCTTCTATGTTATTTTTTTCTACACTCTCACTTTACTATATTTTCTTTACAACATATAATGCAATTGCTAGTATAACAATTTCACATTTCTTTCCCCACTTGAAAGATATATAATAATATTTAAAAAATAAAAAAAATAAAAATAAAAATATTGACTCAAATTCCATCCATACATCCCATCTATACACCCTATGCTTTAGCAAAACCTAATTTAAAAATTCCGAAGGAATCTCATTATCTTTCTTTCACAACACCTATTTATCTTTAGGGATGATAAGAAGAGGAAAATCATTCCATCCGAATAAGTGGTTAGAATCATTCACGCACCAATTTTAAAGCTGTATAACCTCCAAGGCATAAAGTTAACTCGAGTTTAATAAGAGAGTAGGTGCAGCTTCTGGTGTTTAGGGTTTTTTTTTAGGATTCTCTCCATTTTCATATATAAAAGATCCATAAACTTCTAGTTGATTTTATCTTTTATCTCTCCGTTCCTGCGACCTAGATCGACACAGTCCATTAAGGTTCGTGGGTCAGAGCGTCCAGGGTTTTACGTGCAAGTTAATGTTTCAATTTCTGTTGCTATTTTCTGAGCTCGTTCCAATTCCATAAAAGCAGCAGGAGGCACAAGTATAAGTGGCCGGTGAATATTTCTGTGAGTTTTATTATCTCATTTCCACTATCTTTGAAGGGTTTCCGCATTTTTATTGCAGACATGCCGCCCCGAGCAGTGAAAAAGCCGGCCGGAACACCAACTCCCAAAAAGGCCGCGGTGAAAACCCCTAGCAAAACCCCTAAGAGTGCTAACAAGACCCCGCCACCAAAGCCTGAGCCTGAAATTGTTGAAAATGTGGAGAAGCCAGAAGAAGTCGCTCCGGTAGAGGACGTGAAGGTTCTCGAGGTATTGATAAAGGAGGAGAAAAGTATAGAAGCTGTAAATTTGAAAGAGCAGTCCACCAAAGATGCCGCTGCTGCCGAGAAGCCAGCCCCTGTGAATGAATCTGCGTCTACTAAAGGTAGGAATTCAGGGTTTTTCTTTTATGCGGTATAAGGTGGTTGGTGGCGTTTAAATATTGCGTTTTTGCTTTGATGTTGTCATTTTTTTTCTTGTGTTATTGGCATTTTTGCATATTTTCTTGTTTTATTGGCATTTTTGCAGCCGTTAAATGTCCGGCTCCTCCTAAAAAAATTAGGGTAGTTTTACATTTGGAAATGAAATTTGCCCATTCCATAAATTGCGTATATTTTACCTGGATCTGTGATATCAATGGGTATACTGTTCTCTCTGTTTATTATCTCTTTTTTTCTTGCTTGATAATTTATTGCGTGAAATGCTGTGTCAATATTACATTTTGGGTGATGTTAATGTTTTATTGGTCTGTTTTTTGCGATGTTATGCATGCCCTCATTTTTTACCAAGTCCAATATAGAGACATATTTTAAACAATGCGTAATAGTTGTATGTGGAATTTTCATAATAACTGTCTGAAATGATCGGCGCCTCTTATTGTGTGCATTTTTTATTTTGTTGATATATATATATATATAGATAGGTTGCTGCCTCAAGAACATTTGTTGTTGATATTGTACTCATATTGGATCAATTGAATATTGCCTACAGTATTTGATTGTAAAAAATAAAAATCTAATGGTGATAGTATATTAGTATCCCATTAGGTTCTATTTTTATATATAGGGTTGCTGCCTCAAGAACATTTGTTGTTGATATTGTATTACTCATATTGGATCAAATGAATATTGCCTACAGTATTTGATTGTAAAAAGATAAAATCTAATGGTGATAAATATCTCATTAGGTTCTAAACATGTTATTTTTGTTAATGATCAATTGCAGGAATTGTTATGCAGTGTCAACAACTTCGAAAATTCGTCTTTTTTGGTTTAACAACGAATTGTATGAAACTCATGTAGTGCCAATATTACATCTTGGTCCATTATTGGTATATTTGTTTTTTAAAAACTGTTGATTGTGATATATATATCCAGTATTGGTATATTTGTTTTTTTAAATCTGTTGATATATATATATATAGGGTTGCTGCCTCAAGAACATTTGTTGTTGATATTGTATTACTCATATTGGATCAAATTGAATATTGCCTACAGTATTTGATTGTAAAAAAATAAAATCTAATGGTGATAGTATACCATTAGGTTCTCTCTATATATATATATATAGGGTTGCTGCCTCAAGAACATTTGTTGTTGATATTTTATTACTCATATTGGATCAAATTGAATATTGCCTACAGTATTTGATTGTAAAAAGATAAAATCTAATGGTGATAGTATCTCATTAGGTTCTAAACATGTTTGGTTTTGGAATTGCTCTAAATATATAAGGTTCTGTTGTAAAAGATGCGTCATTTTTTTTCTTCTAATTAGATACCGAGGAGGATGAGGATGACAAAGGTGAGAGACTAGAGCTGGATGACAACGTGTCCGAATCTGAGCCAGAGGAGGAAGACGAAGGTCCAAAGAACGATGCAGCAGCAATGGATCTGGACCAGGATGATGTTGCACAGGAAGATGAGGAAGAAGGACTAGAAGATCAGGTGGAGGTGGACGAAGGAGAACATGAAGGTGTAGATGATGAAGGCATAGATGAAGAGGAGGAAGGTGAGGGGGAGGAAATGGAAGGTGAAGGTGAAGAAGAGGAAATTGGTGATGAACATGAAGGTGAAGAAGAGGAAGAGGAGGATGAACAACATGAAGTTGTCAAAGAAAGGCGTAAGCGAAAGGAATTTGAAGTATTTGTTGGTGGCCTTGACAAGGACGCCACTGAAGAAGATCTCAGAAAAGTATTTAGTGAAGTTGGTGAAGTACTTGAAATCAGACTTATGATGAATCCCCAAACACAGAAGAACAAAGGATTTGCCTTTATACGTTATGCAACTGTCGATCAAGCTAAGCGAGTTTGCACAGAACTTAAGAATCCACAGGTGTTTTTTTTGTTTAACTGTTTTATAGGCATTTTGTTTGTTACAATTGTATAGTTATCTGCAGTGTGATCCTAAGCATTCCTTTGATTTGTTCAAGAATGTAATCACTTGTGTCCTATTTGTATTCCAGGTTAGGGGTAAAGTTTGCGGGGTCTCACCTAGCCAGGATAATGACACAATTTTTCTGGGCAATATATGCAAGACATGGACAAAGGAAGCTGTAAGATTTCTTCTCGAGTCTGCAACACGTTTTAGCTGGTCAAAATATTTTAATGTACATTCTGTAACATTTTTGTTATTGATATTTTTTAATTGTATTTCAGCTGAAAGGGAAGTTGAAAAGCTTTGGTATTGATAATATCGAGGATTTAACTCTAGTTGAAGATCCTAAAAACGAGGGAATGAATCGTGGCTTTGCCTTTCTAGAGTTTTCAGCCCGTTCGGATGCCATGAATGCATACAAACGGCTGCAAAAGCGAGATGTTGTATTAGGTACTGAGAAAACTGCAAAGGTCTCATTTGCAGAGACATTCATTGAGCCTGATGAGGAAGTTATGGCACAGGTATATGCCATCTTTGATATATTAGACATTGGATTGATAGGAAGCATAATTATGATATTGATAAACAGTTGAATTTGTTATTTGTTTATGCTAAGATGGGAATTTTGTGCTTTTTATCTCATCTAGTTGCCATCAGCATTATGCTGGATCAAATTCTTGTTCTATGATTAAAAAAAGTTCCTGGTACTAGCTCTAAAATTGCTGTGGTTGAATAGTTCTCATTGAATCCTTGTTTTCTACTGTGCTACTCCAGGTTAAGACTGTATTTATAGACGGACTACCACCTTCTTGGGATGAAGATCGCATCAAAGAGCAATTTAAGAAATATGGTGATATCGAGAAAATTCAGCTGGCACGCAACATGCCGTCTGCTAGGCGGAGGGACTTTGGATTTGTTACTTTTTCAACCCATGATGCTGCTTTAGCATGTATAGATGGAGTTAATAACAGTGGGCTTGGAGAAGGTGATAATAAGGTATGCCCATTTGTCGTTATGTGTTTGCACTTTTTGGTGACGATTATGTTTTTATTCCCTGCTAAAGTGTGATTGTCTTGCAGGTCAAGGTGAAGGCAAGATTATCGAAGCCTCATCAAAAAGGAAGATTATTAAAACATGGTGTTCGTGGCGGTTATAATGTTGGGCGTGGTCGTGGCAGTACACGAGGTGGCAGGGGTCCATGGGTTCGCGCCCCTCCCCGTTTTGAACCTCGGAGGTTTGGAGCTCGTGGTGGTCGCTTCATTGGACGAGGGGGTCAAATTGGAGGTCGTGGAGTAAAGCATCCTCTGAGACGCAGTTTAGCATATCAACCTGTATCAGAGAGACTCCCAAGTAGGCGCCCGCCACCAGTTGAAAGGGTACGAGATAGACGCCCACCAGGTAACTAATAGTCAATAGAAACTAATAGAAAGATTTGAATTGTTGATTAGCCTGTTCTATGTTGCTGATTGTCTTAAATATATGTGTTTGGCATAAATTTGTTAAGCTCCAGCATATCCCAGGACTAATTCAAGGAGGGATTATGGAAGGCGAGATGAACCGTACAATGATCGTCAAGTGCGACCAAGTCGTTCAGCTCCTGATTTTGCAACTCGTGCTGCTGCTGCAAGGCGTTCATCTTATAGAGATGGTTATGCAAATCACAGGTCTAGTAGCTATTCAGACAATGCACTGCCTCGAGAAGTGTCAAGGACTGCGTCCCGTAGACCTCCCTATCCAGAAGAAAGCTATGGACGACGCATGGATAAGCCTTATCGTGATAGCCGTGCTCGTGATTATGACAATGTTTCTGGATCAAAACGTCCATATTCTGCAGTGGTTTGTTCTTGGTGCTTTTATTATATTATTGTCTCCGGTGCTCTTTGCAGGGTATTTTCTAACATATATGTCTTGCTTTATCATTGTCAGGAAGAACCACCTAGATATGAAGAACCAGATATGAGGAATTCAAGGGCGCGCTTAGACTACGGTGTCGGTGCTAGTGCATCACACTATGGGGATTATGGTGAATCCTCTAGGTGAGAATCAATTTTGACATCCTAGTTATTATGGATTACCAACATTGTTATATCATACTAATGTTGTTCTGATACTGCCATCTTTTTTTTTTAATGTTCAGACTTGCGAGAGGCTCCCAGCTAGGCTATACGGGCAGTGCTAGACAGGACTCGTATGGCTTATATGATGGACACCAATCAAGTGTGGGCTATGGAGGAAGTAAAACATACAGTAAGAATTTTACAATGCCACTGTCCCAGCATTTATAATGCCACAACTTGTTCCAGCATTGTTTATTGATTTTAATAGCTCATTGTCTTCTGAATTCCTTGCCAATTATTGATTTTTTGTTTGTATATACTGTATAGGTTCTCTTGGGCGCAGTGAAGCTGGTGGAACATATTCAAGCTATGCCAATGATTATTTGTCCAGTGGGGCTGATGTAGGTTAACCGTTAAAGTAGCACATTTGAAATGTATAGAGTACTTATTGCTGGTGTTCTATTGAATACATTATTATTCTTATTTAAGATATACATTTGTTAATGTTTGCAGATTGGTGGAGGTTCTTATTCTTCTCTGTATTCAAGCCGCAGTATGGGTAGTGGATACTTACCTGGCAGTGGCTCGGGATCTTATTATTAAATTGTGAGTTACCTTGCTCTGTTTTAAAGTTGACACTCAGATAGGACTTATTCTTTTGGTAATAAAGACTTTGAGATTTATAGAGCTTTACTGGGTGCTTAGTGAACTATAGAGATGTAACATTGAACCAAGTATCTTTACACATCTCAATGGTATACAGATTTGTGTTCACGAGGATGTAATAGGCTGGCATAGATTCAGAGCCTGTGATGCCTATGATTACTTTGGTAGTTTTCACCAGCTAAAACCCAGCCTTCAGCTATTATTGATAAAGAAGCCTCCTCGTTTTGAGGTTGATATTTATGGATTGTAAGTGGGCGCCATAAAACTAGACAAGCTACAAGTAATGGGCTCAAAAGATTTCAAAAGATAATGAAGGTAGCATTGTGTGGCGAAAGATATTTTGATTCCTGATGCGGGATGATATATAGGTGGGAGATGAATTCAGACAATTGTTATTTACATGTAGCCAAGATTATTTCTTTTTTGGTAGGACCTTGTGGTGCAAGGATTATGACAGATTAAGATTTTATGCAATTGAAAGTGCATGTAAGAGTATATTTCAGTTTAATGGTTTTAAGATGCTCTGCAAATGTTTACATATAATTGCAATCTCAGCTGCTTTAATTGACGGGGTTTTAATGATACAGCAGCAAATATAACCAAGTTTAAAGTTTAGATGGCAACATGGAATGATTTAGTATGCCATTGCTGCTAAGTACTTTACTATGCCCTTTCTCTGCTGTGAAAGTATGACAATTAAGAACAAAGAACAACGACATTAGACCCAAATTGGCAAGATCGTGTGATTATTGGAGGCCTTTTTTTTGTCTTTTGTGCTATCCTGCTTGATTTTCAGTTCAGTGAAATTATTAGATATGAGGCTCTTTCACCTTGAAACATGCTGGCAGGCTTGAATAGTGAGGCCTTTTAATTGTTTGATAGGCTAGGTTATTATGATCATTAATTCTATTCTATTGGTATGAAGTCAAGTGCTCTCTTCAAAGAACAGGACTCCTGAGTTAACACAAGGCATTCTCTCAAGGGGAAGTCATTTTCTCAAGTGGAAGTCGAGAATTCCCTTAATTAAATTGTCTTAATTAATGGTAAGACTGTATTGAGAAGACATGATTTATCTTAGCTACGTACGAGAGATGTGGGATCGATAACTATTCAAAAGCAAAGGCAAGAAATTATATATTGAGTTGAATATTCTATTGGAGCAAAATTATATATTGAGTTGAATAGTCAAATGGAGTTGCATAAACTAGAGTCTCTCATAAGATTTCAGTGTATGACTGGTACTTGCTTCAACCTTGGTTGATGAAAAATATGCATCATGGATGTGGGACATGCCATAATTTGTGTTTGACTCAATGCCCATTTTCCCATGGAAATTTTTTAGTGGGCGATATGGAGTTCCTTTTATTTGGTTGGAGTAACTTGGAAGTGTTGATGTGTCATTTCCATTTTGATGGAATACATGGAGATAAGTTAATTCTCCTATTGCGATGTTATAAAATTTTAATACGTTGTTGTGCCACATGAGTAGTGTTAGACAAGTTCTGTAACCTTGGTTATGTTACTGGTTATTAGTAATTTTGTTGACATCGAGAAAAGTAGTTCTGTTGCATTGATGCCCACAAATCACAACGTGCTACCTTCATGATGGTTGTAAAGTGTTTGAATAGTAATGATGTGATAGTTGGCTGCAAAGGACCGTCTGCTACATGTCTACAATTGTTCAATGGTTGAGGACCGAGGTATATCCGAAGCAATTGTTAAATATATTTGAAGTATATCTGCAGCAATATGGTTTAAGGTATATTTGCAGCAATCAATAAATATACTAAGTATATTTGCAGAATATTTGGGTGAATCTGCTGGCATAGTGTGAAGAAAAATATGCGGCAGTGTTGTGAGTAATGCTAGGATGATATTTATACATATCTTCAGGAAGCGGAGGTATTTGGTCCCTCACATACGATATTGACTTTGGCATTGTCTTGATTTTAGAGGGAGTCTTAGCTTAATCTGTTATACCTCCATTTTAATGGGTGTCTAATAAAGTATGAATGAATGAGAAGGTTTAGTACCAAATACCCCTTTAGTATTACACGGACGTCATATGTCCTTGCTCTTTTAAAGCCCTTTTAGGATTATGATACTCTTCTTCCTGTTGCTTAATAAAGTATGAATGAATGAGAAGGTTTAGTACCAAATACCCCTTTTAGTATTACACGGACGTCATTATCCTTGCTCTCTAAGCCCTTGCTCTTTTTAAGTCCTTTTAGGATGATATTTATATATATCTTCAGGAAGCGGATGTAGTTGGCCCTCACATACGATATTGACTTTGGCATTGTCTTGATTTTAGAGGGAGTCTTAGCTAATTTGTTATACCTCCATTTTAATGGGTTGCCTAATAAAGTATGAATGAATGAGAAGGTTTAGTATCAAATACCCCTTCTAGTATTACACTGATTTTAGAGGGAGTCTTAGCTAATTTGTTATACCTCCATTTTAACGGGGTTGCCTAATAAAGCAATGAATGAATGAGAAGGTTTAGTACCAAATACGCCATATGTCCTTGCTCTTTTTAAGCCCTTTTAGGATTATGATACTTTTGTTCCCGTTGCCTAATAAAGTATGAATGAATGAGAAGGTTTAGTACCAAATACCCCTTTTAGTATTACACTGACATCATATGTCCTTGCTCTCTAAGCCCTTTCTCTTTTTAAGCTCTTTTAGCATTATGATACTTTTGTTCCCTTGGTCTCTTTTAACTAGGCCAGGGCCAGTCCATGTATCGGATAGAAGAACAATCTACCCACTAGTGGGATGCCATCATCAGGGTTGTGCGAACTTTGAAGCTTGATTGAGCTTGGATACCCCTTGTAAATCCTCAACCTTTTTGCATGAGGTTTGAACCTGAGTCCTGGTAGGAATTAAACCACTACTCAAACCAACTGGTCTACACCAGAATTTGGGTTTTTGTGTTTATTAGGATGATGTTACGTCCCAAATCAGAATTGGGCTTATGTTCGAAGGAGAAGTTACTTTATTCCTTTTGGTTGATGTTACATTATGCATTTTACAAGATAGGAGTTGTACTTATCTTTATATTGTTCCAGGCTTTGAATGTCAAGGTTTAGTACCAAATACCCTTGACGTCATATGTCCTTTCTTTTTAAGCCCTTTTAGGATTATGATACTTTTTTTCCCTCTATCTTTTTAACTAGGTCAGGATGGATATAAGAACAATCTATCCACTAGTGGGATGCCATCATCAGAATTGTGCGAAGCTCAATGATGATTGGATGCCAATCATCAGGATTGTGCGAAGCTTGATTGAGCTTGGATGTCCCTTGGAAATCCTCAACCTTTCTGGATGAGGTTTGAACCCGAGTCCTGGTGGGGACTAAACCCCACTCAAACCAACTGGTCTACGATAAAACCTCTTTACATCTTTTTTTTATAGTTATTTGGGTTTGTGCCATGTTTCTTTAGGATGATGTTATGTCCCAAATCAGAATTGGGCTATGTTCGAAGGAGAATTTACTTTATTTCCTTTTGGTTGATGTTACATTATCCATTTTACAAGGGAGGAATTGTACTTTATCGTCTCAGGCTTTGAATAGTCTCTTGACCGCAAACATGTGTGGTATGTGATTTAGGTGTGTTGGCTGTTTGTTTTGTTAAACATGAATAAACAACCTTCGTATATATTCTTACAATCAACTTTCATATTACTGCTATTTATTGGTGTTTTTATTTTATTAGATTTTAGTGTTTTTCTAACTCTTTTCCCCAGATTATATTCCTAGGACTCCTTGGCAGATAGTATTGAAGAATTGTTCCAGGCTCTTCAGAACTCTGTTTACACTTACCGCTAACTTGTGTGATTTATGATTTAGTTGTTTCTTTTTTTTTTAGCAAGAGAAGCCTCCCATTGTATATTACAGGGAACCATGCGTCCGAATTTTACTACCTAATACAGATTGCCATGTTGTTTACTTGTTATGACTTTGTAGATGGGTTTTATTTCCTTTTACATCTTTAGTTATGACTAGTAGGCGGCTAATATTTTAAGGCTACAATGTAAGGTTTACCTCAACATAGTCTATGACCAAATCTATATACTGGTCATCTTCAGATTTGGTACTTGTGTTGTATTCATTAGTCTTCATTTATGCCCTATTGGCATTGACCTATGAAGTAAACATGTTGCCAGCGATGTCATGTAATTTTAATCGAATGTTATCTTGTGGTGGAAGACGATATCATACATGATCTTATGTATTTGATTGTTTACTTCGTACTTATGTATTTGATTGTGTACTTTGTACTAATCGCCATATGTTGTGGCATCTCTCACAGTGCCACAAATCAGTGTCATTTGGTATGTGTTTGCAAGTATTTGTCTATGCTGATTATAATGTTAAATCAGTCGTACCAATGAGATATCTCTCACAGTGCCACAAATCAGTGTCATATGGTATGTGTTTGCAAGTATTTGTCTATGCTGATTATAATGTTAAATCAGTCGTACCAATGAGATATGAAAAAAAAGAATGGCGTCTTTTGTTTATTATTGGGATTTGGTTGTATGGTAAATGTTTTCATCTTCAGGCGGTTATAACTTGTTTAAATATGCAAGAGTCAATGAGATGTGGAAAAAATTGTGGTGTCTTTTGTTTATTATTGGGATTGGTTGGGTGGTAAATGTTTTCATCTTCAGGCAGTTGTAACTTGTTATCAGATCTGTCTTTGAATGGAGTCCGTGATAGTTTAAATCGATAATGTAACCGAGTCTTTATATCCACATAATAACAAAACTCTTTAGATGATTCATCTGACCCTTGTTTAAATTCGAGAATGCAGACTGTCCACTCGCATTGGGTACTCCTTGTTATGATTTCTTTCGATATTTTAATGATATATTCAGAATAAGTTGAAATAATCCTAATTCTGGATTCTATTTCATAGGATAAGTTGTGTCAATCATAATTCTGTATTTCATTCAAGATTGCATGAATACATTTTTAATGATAGCCTCACACAAGTTGATATCAAAAGCTTAATTTTGTATATTATTTCAAGACTGCTGCATCTAAAGCTTAATTGTCTATCATTTCAAGACTGCTTCAGCTATAAGGAAAATCTATAATGAAAATATTTGCACTGGTATCAAGCTCAATTCTTATATCAATCTCAAGACTGCTTTATCTATTAGGTAGAGTATTTGATATCAGAAGATTAATTTTGTATATCATTGCGAGACTGCTTCTGCTTCATCTGCAAGGGAAAATATTTGCATTGTTATCAAGCTCTTATAATTCGTATATCATCTCAAGACTGGCTTATCTTTATGGGAAAATGTTTTTGTTGCATTTTCTACAGTTGCGACATTATTGTATGTGATGGCCTGTAGATAATATGAATTTTTGAAACCCAGTATAGTAATATTCTCTTTGGAAGGAGGGGCAACATTTGGATGGTGTTGCTTTGTAAAATTCATCCTATTTATTTTTGAGAAGCTTGTAAGGCTTTTGATTGATGAGGTGTGTGATAGCTGTTTTAAGTCATTAATGTAACTGTAACCCAAATTTGCTTTCATAATTTTAGAAGCTTGCGAAACACAATTTAATCGAATTTTGGATGCTCATCAAACAAATGTTGTTTAATTGAAAAATGCATCTTGTCTTTTCATAATCGCGTTCAGTGATTTCTTTCAGTTCTTATGGTTAAAGAAGGTGCTTGTTTTTTAGGGGTCATGGTTTTCATAGTTGCATTCGATGGATCTTTTTAGTTGCTTTAATGCATTCGAATTCTATTTGAAAATATAATGTCTTTTCATAATGGTATTCAGTGAATTCTTTTCAGTTGGTCTAACGGTTAAATAATGAAACAACGTGTTTACTACTAAGAGGTCATGGTTTTCATAGTTTTCATTGAATTCATTGAATCTTTTTAGTTGCTTAAATGTTTAAGAATGTGTTTATTTTTTAATATCAGTTGAAAGGGAGAAAGTACCAAACAGTCATATTGTGCTTATGTAGAGGGGTTTTCATAATTGAGTTCATGTGAGCTCTTTTCAGTTGGTCTAACGGTTAAATAATGAAACAATGTGTTTATTTCTAAGAGGAGATTTCATAGTTTTCATTGAATTCAATGAATCTTTTTAGTTTCTTAAATGTCTAAGTATGTATTTTTTTGAATATCAGTGGAAAGGGGGAAAGTTATAAACAGTCATATTGTGCTATGTAGCAAAGTTCTTTTTTAGTTTCTTAAATGTCTAAGAATGTTTTTATTTTTTTGAATATCAGTGGAAAGGGAGAAAGTTCTAAACAGTCACTTGTTCTATGTAGTAAAGTTCTGAACCGTCATATTGTGCAACGAGTTAAATATGAAACAATGTGTTTATTTCTGAGAGGTCATGGTTTTCATAGTTTTCATTGAATTTTTTAGTTGATGAAACAATGTGTTTATTTCTAAGAGGTCATGGATTTATGGTTTTTATAGATTTCATTGAATGTTTTAGTTGATGAAACAATGTGTTTATTTCTAAGAGGTCATGGTTTTCATAGTTTTCATTGAATTCAATGAATCTTTTTAGTTGCTTAAATGTTTAAGAATGTGTTCTTTTTCTGAATATCAAAGGAAAGGGAGAAAGTATTCAACAGTCATATTGTGCTATGTAGAGGGGTTTTCATAATTGAGTGCTCATATATTAATTTGGTTTTCTTTTTTCGAAGATTCGAAGTCATAAATTTCAGTGGGAAAAATGTGTTTATTTATTTAAAATCGTTAAATTTAAATGGCGACCACGATTTTGTTCTTAATATCTTTCTAGACTTTATTATAATTTCTAAATTGGTAGATGTCCGTTTCTGAACTTTAGTACAATCTAAATTGGTACCAAAAATCAAAATGGTAGATGTCCGTGTCAGGATATGAATGTGCCAAGCCCTTTTTTTTCACTTTGTACCAAAAATCAATTTTGGGAGTAGGCTCTTCATGATGCCTTGCTGCCTCTTCTTTCGGTGTGTATTCCGCAGTGAACGAAACCTTGTGTGTGTACATCAACCTATTCTCGAGCATTTAGGAAACAAATCATCTGGACTGTACGTCAGCACCGTTCTCCCCTGTGCTTCTTTGGGAGCCCCAAAACTTCTTATTACTAGCCTTAATTTTTTTTATACTAATTGCTACCTAATTTTTTTTTTACTTATTACTATCCTTAACTTTTAACCTTTCTTTACTTATTTCTAGCCTTCAACTTTTTTTTTGAAAGTTCATCAGTACTACATCACTCCGACCATTTTTTACTTATTACTAGCCTTAAACTTTTTTTTCAAAATTCATCAGTACTACATCACCCCAACCTTTTTTTACTTATTACTAGCCTTAACTTTTTTTTTTTTTTTAAAGTTCATCATTACTACATCACCCCGACTTTTTTTTAATTGTTACTAGCCTTAACTTTTTTTTTTTAAAGTATTTTTTACTTGTTACTAGCCTTAACTTTTTTTTTTTAAAGTTCATCAGTACTTCATCACTTCATCATGTCCAATATATCATCCCAATACTACATCTTCATCATCTCCAATATATCACTCCGATTGGGGTGGGTGGGGAATTGAACTGTAGGTTATTTTTAGACTACTAATTACTAGCCTTAATTTATTTTTTTAAAGCTTGGCAGTACACTACATCTTTATCGTGTCCAATATACCAACCTGATTGGGGTGGAGAATTGAAATGTTTTTAAGTTTGGCAGTACTATATCTTTATCATGTTCAATATATCGTCCCGATTGGGGCGGGGAATTGAACAGGTGACTTCACATCAAACAGTGCTTTAACAGAGCATGCTATGTATCCGCGTTTCACTCTGGTCAAAGTATGCTAATCTTTTTCTTGGTTAGTCATTAATTATTTGTTTGGAACTAATGCCTTATGGGCTTGTTATCTCATATCACAATTAATTCATTTTGTGGCCGTGAATGCAAATCAATATTTTTCCTACCCTACCCTACCCAAAAGCAAAGGAACCAAAACTGCCTTTACGGCGTACTGCTCATAACCCACATGCATGCAATCCCATAAACTAGAGTTCGTATTCGTTCTGTGGTTAATACTATATAGAAATCATAACCACCTGAAAACTGTCCATTCAAGACCCTGTCAATACTAGTCTTAACCTTTTAATTCTCAGTCTAGTAGTGATTTCATTCCCTTAGGCATAACCTTTCATAAGGTATTTAGGTATTTGTAGCAAGGTTTTTAGCAAGCCCTAACCCTGTCGATACTATCCTTGAACCTTTTAATTCTCATTCTAGTAGTGATTTCATTCCCTTAGGCATAACCTTTCATAAGGTATTTGCAGCAAGTCCTTTTCAACTAATTCAGGTCTACTATTTTACGATATCATATTTTGTATTTCATGATATCCTCATGTATGGTGGATTGACATGATCTGACATGGTATCCTTGTGTCCTTATCTTTCCCTTGTAATCTTGTGTTCTTATCTTTCCTTTAGGGAGATCATTTTTTTAAAAATCTAGAAATTAGTGATTTCATTCCCTTAGGCATAACCTTTCATAAGTTATTTGCAGCAAGTCCTTTTCAACTAATTCAGGTCTACTATTTCACGATATCATATTGTATTTCATGATATCCTCGTGTATGGTGGATTGATTGATTGTATTTCATGATCTGACATGGTATCCTCGTGTTCTTATCTTTCCTTTAGGGAGATTATTTTTTTTAAAAATCAGAAATGGTTTTTTAATCAGAGCTTTTAACCAATGTTTCTGATCCTATATACGAAGTGAAAAAATTACTATAAGGTTTACTGATGATGCCTCCTGATATTGAAAATGAAAGTGGAAAAAAATAAATGATTTTTATTACAACTTTTAAACAATGTGATGATGCCTCCATATTGAAAGAAAAAAATTAAAATAAATGTTTTTTATTAGAACTTTTAAACAATGTGATGTCACTTTATGTTACAACTGTTCATAACAATTGTCGAAACTGGCCTGCATGGTGGATGAGAAATCGACCTCCATGTTGGACCCTCTACTGCTAATATAGGGCGAAAAATAAGAAATGCTTTTATAACGCTGTACGTTTTCAAATTTTTTAGCTGCAAGGTTTCCGGACCTCTAGTAATTCGGCACAGGAATAATATATCCTGTTTCTGTAAACATTGGGTCCTTGATATCAAAAGTTATGCTTGGAGCTGATGTTATCCTCATTTTGTAACTTTGATTCTTTGATAAACAAAGCACCCACACGGGGTTTTAATTGAATATTAAAATGTATGTGCTTTATTTGATTCTATGTGAATAACAATGAAACAAAGTTTTATGTTAGGAAAAACATTGGGTTTATACTTATGCTCGACATGCATTGGGTTTTAATTAAATATGAGTTTTATTAAATATGAAAATGTATGTGATTTATTTGATTCTATGTGAATAACAATGAAGCAAAGTTTTATGTTAGAAAAAACATTGGGTTTATACTTATCCTCGACAGACACTGGTTTTATGTTAGAAAAAACGTTGGGTTTATACTTATCCTCGACAGACATTGGGTCTATACTTGTCGAACCTATTGTATTAATGGAAAGATTGGGTTTATACTCGTGCTCGACAGACATTGGGTTTACAGTTGTGCCCTAATCTGTCGAACCTATTGTATTAATGGAAAGATTGGGTTTATACTCGTGCTCGACAGACATTGGGTTTACATTTTTGCACTAATCGGTCGAATCTATTGTCTTAATTGTAAGATGGTTCTGCTCCTTTGAAAGAGTCCAGCATCTATCACATTACAATCGACACGTTTATCAGTGATTTTCTTGCAGGGTTGGAAATATCCTTGACAGAATAGATTTTTTTCTAATATGTTACCCCAAATATTAATTGTAAACTGTAAAATTTAAAGACACGGATGGACTTCTTCAATGCAATTGCAATTATAATATATTTCTGTATACTTTGCTGCGTGATATTTTTGTATACGTTGTGTTGTGAGGATTTGAACTTTGATATTTTATGTAATACGGGATTTTATTCTCATGACGTCGATGATAAGGTTTTTTCAATATGTTGGGGAAATGGGAAGAATTTGTGATAAGAATTGAGTGGTATTTATATGGATCTGATTATATTTTATAAATTTAATTTATAAAATATTTTGCCCCTTGTAATGGGTTGTTGTGTTTTTCATATTCCAGTTTGAGAGGAGCATTAGGAGTGTAGAGACGTTTTAGAGTGTTTTCTGAACATAACTTCCCAGTTTGAGAGGAGCATTAGGAGTGAGTGTAGAGACTTTTTAGAGTATGCCGAGTATGTTTTCAAAGCTTAACTTTCCAGTTTGAGAGGAGCATTAGGAGTTTAGTGTAGAGACGTTTTAGAGTATGCTTTTGGAGCATAACTTTAGGTGCGTGGTGTGGACGTTTTAGAGTATACTTTGAGAGCATAGCTTTAGGTGTGTGGTGTGTACGGTTGCATACAATGGATTTGGAGCCTCTTTTTGCCCATGACGTTCAAGAGAGTGATGAAAAGAGAATGTAGTAGCAACAAGCATTCAATAAGAGAGTGATGAAAAGAATGTAGTAGCAACGAACTTCCTCCTTGAGCTTCACACTTTTTTTGTGCCCAACTATTGCAATTCAAACTTGTTAGAGATGTGCCTCCAAATGAGTTGTTCAAATATATAGTAAGTTTGCGAGGTTGAATTCCCTGGTTGAAGCAGACTTGGTGGAGGCCTAATTTGACCTATTTTACCATAAAATAAACTTCTTTCTAGACAAATAAAGCCCAAGAAGGGTTTTTTACATTATGACATGGCACTTGACATAAACCCTAATAGCTTCAATTGGGACTTTGACCTAAAACCAATTGACTTAAGCATGAAACCCATCCTTTAATAAGTCAATTTCTTTAATAATAAAATTTCTTTTTCTTTATTTTGACAAATACAATATATCATGACTCGAGTATAATTATTAAGATTGATAGTAGTTACATGGTAGTCAATATGTTCTAGTCGAATCTCAATTTTGTCTAGTAGCTCGCAGTTGCGTTGTTGGCTATGTATCATCGAAGCAAGATGCTCCAGAATTTATCCTTGGATGTACTGAAGATCATTGATATAAACAACAATTTCATTCTGGGCATCAGACCTCTGCGGAAAGATGGCAACCAAGTTTGTCGTGATATCTTTTAACTAGTTAGCTATTAAGGCTAGCGATGAACACTGGGCTTGAGCATGAGACACCAAACCCTCCATGTCTAACACTTCCTCCACTTCCTCATTCAACACTTTTTCCTTGACTGCTTGTTCCTTTGGTTGGCCTCCAGTGCTAACACCATGTTTAGCTCGCTTGCATAGACTCATTGTATCTACCGCCAAGCCACAGATAAACCAAACACCAAATATTCCAAGCAAGGGGGTATACCAATCGTTCAAATAATGTTGATTTACGACCCAACTAACCCAACTCGTGTAGAGACCCCAACTTGCGACAAACCACCAATAGACCCAAATAGTAACAGGAGTATGAGGCGTGCCCTTAAGTTGCTTGCAAAAAACGATAGGCACCCAAAGTTGCCTCCTTAGAGCCTCGGAGCAAGGGCAAGCTTCAAAGCAACACCCTCAGAGAGAAAACAAGCCCATAAAATTGAACACTCACGAAGTTCACAATATTTGCAAGATACATTGAAATTGAGATAGTATAAAGGTCTTTCTCTCACCAAGTGACCTTCACATTGGTCAATAAAACATCCACTTCTAGCATACATTACATCTACTTCTAGCATACATTGTAAACCCTGTGAACTATAGGAGTAGCATAGTTACCTATAGAGCGACACTATCCATGGCTATGATAGTTGTACTGTCGCAAAGCTAGAGCCACAAGCTAGACTATGACGATGAGCTCACTCTGCTCTAATCGACACACAGTCCTATTTTGCAAATTGGGCAAATGTTGAACTAAAATTAATATGTGCGAGAGAGTTGGTGTCACACCCCTATACCTGTGGTAGTCTCCCAACCGCTCTATAGACACGTGCGACACTACTATGTTTTTCTTTTTTCAAATACTACACAAGTAGATTATGTCTAACTCAACTTTTTATTTAATATGTCAAAGTGTTCTTGTGGAAATAAAACAACATAAACATCAATATCAAATCCACATGAAGCCAATAACATTCAAGGGAGGGGCAACTCCTTGATTATAAGTTTGCCAGATATTATGTTTCATAAAATATGGATAATTTACAAGTAATTATACAACCAAGGTTGCACAAACCATTTGTGATTCTTGCCAAATGTGCTTGTCCTTTGGTCCAAAGGAACACAAATGCCCTTTAGAATATTATAGAACCTCTTTCTGAAGTCCGCACAGAAACTTGGTTCACTTGGGTCAGTCGCTGAACGGACGCCCTTGGCACCCTAAACGCGTTTTTGAATGCGGGTCATCGGGGTCATAGGCTGCACATGTTTCTTGAACGCGTTCAGGTCGTGCTCGACCTGACTCGACCTTGCCTAAACGCTGTCTCGCCTTTTGAACTCGGACATGCCTTGTCACGCCTTCAAAACACTGTTCTGAATGACTTCTTGATCGAACTCGACTTGACCCTGAACTGTGGAGGCCTTGAAACACTATTCCACATGCGTTGTTGGGCTGAACCTGACTTGACCTTGCTTGAATGTGCATGAGCTGTGGCTGACTTGACCCGACTCGACTCGACCCGACTCGACTCGACCCGAAGTACTGTTCTACATGCACTTTTGCATGACTTGGATTGCCTTCGTTTGTTTTGTCTTTTTTGGTTTGCTAAGGGAGGAGCTCGCATCAACAAGATGTTGATGTCTTGCTAGATGCGTAGACACTCCTTTCTTATTGATTACCTTGCTTGATTTGAATGAATGCCCAACTTCAACTCAATGCCATGTATATATACATTTAGTTCATGTTGAAGGTGGGTGGGGGCTTGCCCATCAGCCGACCCACCTCTTCTCCGTACATCACGTCGGCTTGCCACTTTAATATGTCGGCCTTGTATTTCCATAATATGATAGTGGCTACCAAGTGACGTATAAACGTCGGTTCGCCACCAATGCTCTCCAACACTTAGTCGATTTCCCACTTCTCTTGTCCGTCGCTCCTTTCATCGCATGACCACCAAGGTATTGTCGCATCATAGCCAAATATTGCGTTTCGTCAATTTTGTCCACTGGTGCGCCCATCCAACTACGTGTAGTAGTTTTCGTCGCTTTGTTGACCATCGTTCGTCCATCCAACCAATTGGGGCGTTGGCGCGTCAAGGCATGCCTGTCGCACTTGCCCATCATGACTCCCTCTCGTGGGCATTACATACTCTTAAAGCAAGACTATCGTCCCTGATAGTGCCACCATCATCGTCGCATCATATCGTTGCATCATATTGTTGCAGTGTCGTCATAATGTATCATCGCCTGCTCTCGTCGAATAAACCCTTGGGTTCATTTCCTAGCATGTCATTGGAAATATCTCCTTGATCATGATCATTAACACAAGCTACGTGTCATGATCACCCGTCTTTATACCAAAGAGTAGAAGTGAATCTCATTAAGACCACATGCTCTTTGCTGACATACGTCGTGTCGACCCATCATATATTGGTGTCGTGTGAATCTCTATCAGAAATCAACCAACTCAACATAACAAAAGTTGGTATGTATTAGTGTAACTCTGCACCCTACTATAGCCCCATAAAATTTGAACTAGTCGGTGATCGGTCCAACCATATGTTCTCATTGTGAGAATGCCCATCCTGCATCTCAACCCATGCCCAAGTGTATACCACCAAGGCATCTCATCGTGAACTCCCATGCCTCATCATATCCAAAGCGTTTGGCAAGAATACTTGTATTGGCCATGAGTGCCATCACAACTTGTTCTCACCCTACAAGTCATATGAATGTGCTCATAGGATGCTCATCCAACAAATATCTTGTTGCTCAAAGTGAACAACATCCATCAGCTCACCAATAAAGGTATGTAGTCCATGACTTTGGCTGCCCATGTGTCCATCCAAGTGGACTCAACTCAACTTGTTATCATGATGTGTATATGTATATAGGTAAAGTGCTCTCGGTCACTCTTACCATCATCCATCATGAGTACTTCGTTCGAGGCTTTTCCCCCACTAAAGGTGCACCAAGAGTTCCTTCTTGGTTGTAAGCCATGAACAAGTCTACCCAAACCATGTGCCCTACCACCAAGGCAGTGCATGAGTCGTGTCGGGCACTTAGCCAATCTCCATGTGGCTAAGCAGGACCCATATTCATCACAAAGATCATCAAGTTCCTCCCTTGTCCCTAGCATTTGAACCATCTAGAGTGAGGTCACAAATTTCCCTATCAAGGCTTGCAACATCCAATGTTCTTTGTTCCTCTAATGTACAAGGTTCCATCATAGTCATCCAAGGAAAGGTCCTCCATAGTAGTGGAAAAGAAGTCATATTCTTTCTCATTCCTGCATGCTGTCCATCTTCCTTATGCTTCAATGAAACACAAGTCATACCTCCATGAAGACTCTCAAAGTGAGTGTCCTCCATCTTCATCATTGTCTTTGATGTGTTTGATCCTGGTACCGCTTGTGCATCAAGTACCTCCTTGTTCATTATCACCTTTGCAACCTTTTCACGTGGTTCATCCACCAATGTCTGCAATGTGCTTGGTCTAGGTTCAACTTGTTCAACAAGTTCTTCCTTGATTACTTCCGCATCTTCATCATCCTTATGAGAATCATCCATCACTGATGCTTGCAATGTGCTTGGCCTTGGTCCAACATGTTCATCAAGTTCATCCTTGACTTCTACCACATCTGCAACATCCCTGTGTATATTATCCACCATTGATGCTTGTAATGTGCTTGGTCTTGGTTCAACTTGTTCATCAAGTTCCTCCTTGACTTCAATCACATCTATAACATCCTCATGTGATGCTTTAACGGCTATTAGCGGCCTTGGTCCAACATGTTCATCAAGTTCATCCTTGACTTCTACCACATCTGCAACATCCCTGTGTATATTATCCACCATTGATGCTTGTAATGTGCTTGGTCTTGGTTCAACTTGTTCATCAAGTTCCTCCTTGACTTCAATCACATCTATAACATCCTCATGTGAATCACCCTTCAATGCTTGTAATGTGCTTGGTTCGGGTCCAACTTGTTCACCAAGTTCTTCCTTCACTTCAACTACATTCACAACCTTTTTTGGTTTGGCCAAAGTAGGTTTTCTCCTCCTCCTTTGGTTCTTTTCAATTTTAACAAGATCGTCTCAATGTGCCTGCAGCTCATAACATAACTCCATTCATTCATTGAAAATAAGGGCATTATGTGCCTCATCAACCTCTTTAGTCATCCTTTTAGGCTTCTTCCGAGATACCACCAATTCCCTTTCCAAGACTCCAAGCTTGTCTTGAATCCATGGGATTTTCTCTCTAAGTCGCCCTATCCAACGTAAGGCATCACAAGTCTTCTTGGAATTCTTCCCAAGTTGGAATGTCTTCTTTTGCATCTTTAGCGCTGACAAATGTCTTGCTTCAGCCAAGGTCTCAAAAGAAATCCAATAATACAAGTTCAGCTTGAACACCACCTACAACCCTACAACTCTGCCCCTGCTTCTTTCAATGATAAAAGCTCCGAAATGGTAGCTCTGATACCACTTGATGTGCAACATCAAGTGTGTTATTAGACTTTCAATAACCATGTATCAGTGGCTTTGATACCATCTTGTCACACCCCTATACCTGTGGTAGTTTCCCAATTGCTATATAGATGGGTGCGACACAACCTTGTTTTTCTTTTTTCAAATACTCCACAAGTAGACTACGCCTAACTCAACACCTTTTTATTTAATCTTTCAAAGTGTTGTTGTGTGGAAATAAAACAACATAAACATCAATATCAAATCCACATGAAGCCCATAACATTCAAGGGAGGGGCAACTCCTTGATTATAAGTCTGTCCGATATTATGTTTCATAAGATCTGTATAATTTACAAGCAATCATACAACCAAGCCTGCACAAACCAAACCAAGCCTACACAAACCATTTGTGCTTCCTGCCAAATGTGCCTGTCCTTTGGTCTAGCCTTAATGGCTTCCAAACAGTGCAAAAAATCCAAAGGAACACCAAAATCCCCTTTAGAATATCATAGAACCAGTTTCTGAAGACCGAATGCAAATCTGGTTCACTTGGTTCATTGGCTAAACGGATGCCCTTGGCACCTTGAATGAGTTTTTGAACGCGGGTCACTGGGGTCATGAGCTGCATGCATTTGGGTCATGCCCGACTCGACTCGACCTTGCTTGAATGTTGTTGCGCCTTGTCGCGCCTTCAAAACATTGTTATGAAAGAACCCAACTCGACCTTGAAATGCGGACGCCTTGAGACACTGTTTTGCACGCGTTGTCGGGATGAACTTGACTCGACCCTGCCTAAACGTGCATGAGCTATCGCTGACTCGACTTGACCCAAAGTACTGTTCTGCACGCACTTTTGGACCACTCGGCTCGCATCCGTTTTTTTCGTCTTTTTTGGTTTGCCAAGGGAGGAGCTCACATAAACAAGATGTTGATGTCTTGCTAGATGCGTAGACGCTCCTTTCTTGTGAATTCCCTTGCTTGATTTGAATGAATGTCTAACTCTAACTCCACTCCATGTATATATGTGTTTAGTTCATGTTGAACGTGGGTGGGGGCTTGCCCATGCGCTGACCCACCACTTCTCCATACATCACGCCGGCTTGCCACTTTAATACGTCGGCCTTGTATTTCCATAATACGGCCGTGGCTACCAAGTGACGTATAATTCGCCACCAACACACTCCAACACTTAGTTGATTTCACACTTCTCTTGTCCGTCTTTCGTTGCACGAACACCAAGGTATTGTCACATCATAGCCAAATATTGCGTTTCGTCATTTTCGTTCGTCGGTGCGACCATCCAATCACGTGTAGTAGTTTTTGTCGCTTTGTCGACCATCATTTGTCGCATGTCCACCAAGTTGGGCATTCGCTCTCGTCGCACTTGCGCACCACGACTCCCTCTCGTGGGTGTTACAGCTGGGGTCCTTTACACAATGAGTGTTGTGATATTGATGAACGATGCAGTGATTGGTACGGTTTCATTGTGCGGAAGAGTATCTGTTGGAGAACTAGGGTCTTTTGCATAAACGAGGGTGCTAAATAAACAATGTAACAAATTTGCCGAAGGATTTGTTTTTTAAATTATTATTTAGGAGTGTTTTTTTTCCAATTATAGGAATAGCTGTATGAAAGTGGTTGTGCAGAGTTTTGAATGTCAATTAAGGGCGTTATTGAGTGCAAAAGTAGTTGTGTGTGTAGATGTTATGCTAAAGTTTTGTTATTTAGGGATGTATTTCACAATGTATATCATTAATTAATATCAGCTTCAAAGATAATTGTTCAGAGGTTTCGTGGGCGGAGTTTTGAATGTTAATTAAGGGCATTATTGAGTGCGGAAGTTGCTGTGCGAACGAAGTTGTGCAGAGGTGGTTGTGTGTGTGCGAATGTTATGCAAAAATTTTGTGCAAAGTTTACTAAATTAATAAGTATATACAAATTTCTTTTTTGATTTTTATTTAGGGACATATTTTACGTATAATCAATAATTAATATCAATTTTGAATGTCAATGACTAAGGGCCTTATTAACTATGGAAGTAGTTGTGCGTGTGCTGAGGTTATGTAGAGAACACATGCATGTGCAGAGTCTATGCGGAATGAAGTGCAGAGGGGTCTTTTAATTGTAACGTGTTTTGATATTAGTTTTATTATTAATAGATTTTGCACAATGTAAAAGTGCATACATTGAAAGCTTGAAAGCTTTTTGCACATAATAGACTGTGGTGTTAGAAGGTAGTGTGTGCAGAGAACAAATGCTTCCTATCCACGATATTTGGGTTCCACGTTTATTAATATCAGTTTCAAATGTCAATCACTGACGGAAGGACGTTGGTGAAAAATATGGATGACAATTTTATCTTTGTTCTATGTTTCAGATGCAAAATAGTTGCAGGTGGTGATTTCTAGGGAAACAAGATTGTAAATATTTGAAATAGCTAGTATAGTGAGAGGAGAAACACTATTTGCAATGATAAATAAAACAATGGGGTGTGTAGCGTTTGCTCTTTGCAAATTGTGTTTGTTATGTTATATAAACTATTATCTGTGGAGTTGTGTTTGAATGATAATAGAATTGTATAAATACAAAATATGTACAATACTACAAGCATCTTAACTGAGTTACGTTTGCTGTTTTTTTGTTTGCATTTGGTACTGCAAGTTTTTGGTTCGGTAAGCTTTTCTCTATAATACTCTTCAAGCTATGGTTAATGATTTTTTGCAAGAACAAAAGTAGTTGGGTGAAGGTGGTTGTACGAAGTTAACCGCTCAAAGGTATTGTGTGCGGGGTTTTGAATGTCAATGATTGATCAAAGGGCATTGTTGAGTGCAGAATTTTCTATACCGATGAAGTTGTACGAAGGTGGTTACATAGACGAGGTTGTTAAATAAATTGTGCGCCTTGTCTTTTTTAATTATTATTTAGGAACATTTTTTTGCAAGTACGAAAGTAGCTCTGCGAATGTGGTTGTGCATAGGTAGTTGCTTGGAGGTATCGTGTGTGGGGTTTTGAATGTCAATGACTGATGAAAGGGCATTATCGAGTGCAAATGTAGTAGTGTAGAGGTGGTTGCATAGACATGGTGCTAAATAAACTGTTGTGTGGTAGAATGAATGTGCAGTAGACTGCCTTTTTAAGTTATTATTTAGGAACGTTTTTTTGCAAGTACTGAAGCAGTTTTGTGAAGGTAGCTGCTCAAAGGTATTGTGTGCCGGGTTTCAAATGTTAATGATTGATCAAAGGCCGTTATAAAGTGCAGAAGTGGCTGTGCGGATGTTATGTGAAATTTTGTGCAGAGATTGTTAGGATAATAAATATACAAATCTGTTTTTTAATTCTTATTTAGGGACATATTTCACAATGTATAATCATTAATTAATATCGGTTTCTTTGTGCGAAGGGTAGTATGTGTGGGAGAGCTGGGGTCCTTTGCATAATGAACGTTGTGATATTGATGAACCGAAACGTTTATTGTGTGGGAGAACCGAGGTATTTTGTGTTGATGGGTTTGCTAAATAAATTGTGTTTTCAATTTGGGTGAAGTAATAGTGTTGTGCGGTAAAAAGAATGTGCAAAAGGATATATATATATATATAATTTTTTTTTTTCTCTCCTTATATTGGTTTCGTTATTATTTAGGAACATTTTTCGCTACTGCAGAGGTAGCTATACAAAGGAGGTTGTGCGAAGCGAGCTATTGATGCGGTTGCAGTGCATGGTTATATTAATGCTCTATTCAATGATGCGAGAATTCATGTGGCTGCAGGTTAGGTTTTGTTATTATTATTATTTAGGAACATTTTTTTGCAACTACAAAAGTCGCTGTGCGTAGGTGGTTGTGTGACGCTTGTTGCCCGGTTGAAATCTTGAAAGTCTTTTGCACACAATGGACTGTGCTGTTTGGAGGTAGCGTGTGTGGAGAACATGAACGACATATGTGACCCACATTTATTAATATCAGTTTGAAATGCCAATGACTACTAATGGAATGGGTTTTGTTGAGTCTAGATGTGGTTGTGCATAGATACACTTGATTTTCGATTTTGCATATATGCATGTGTTATGCTCAAAGTGTACGGAAATCATGTTTCTAGATTTGATGTTTTCGTGCTTGTGTGGTTTTTTGAATGCGTGAATAGATGTGTACAAAAAAGAACATACCATTTCGAAAAAACGATGGAAAAAAATGAAAAAAGAAAGAAAAATAAGAAAAGAAGTAAAGTGGTGTGCACCCGAAGAGGGAAAAAAAGAAGATAGAAAAGAGAGAAAAATAAAACCCCCCACCCCATTTTCGAATGTCTACCTGTGGACAAGAAAAAAGAAGAAAAAAAGAAGAAAACAGGTGGGCAACACCAAAAGGTACAAGGGTACCAAAATGGTAGGCACCACCAAAGGTAAACAGTCCATGAAATGGAGACAGTCAAGGAAAGATAGACAATACATGAAAGGTAGAGAGTCAAGGAAAGGTATACAGTACATGAAAGGTAGACAGTCAAGGAAGGTACAAGGGTACCATAAGGTTTATAGGAGGTGTATCTATGGATCAATGAATTGAACACTGAGATGACTTGTATTCATTTGTAACTCTTTTTTCTATTTATTAGAGGACCTACATCGAGATGATGAAAAATTTGGATAATAGTTTTATCTTTGTAGCGTATTTCAGACACAAAATAGTGGCACGTGGTGATTTCTAAGGAATGAGACTGCAAATATTTGAAATAGCTAGTACAGTAAGGGGAAAAACATTATTTCAGTGATAGACAAAACAATGGGGCATGTAGCATTTTCTCTTTGCAAAATGCATTTAAGAGCTTGGAGTATTGTTCGAGCTTTTGTTGCCTTTACATAAACTTTTATATGTTAACTTGAGCTTGTATGATAGCAACAATGCAGGGATACAAAATGATGACAGGTCGCCCTACCTTTACTCACATTCTCTCCAATGCTATACATATAAAAATGCATCCCAAATCTTTGCCCCAATTAAGACTCCAAGTCTGGGCAATTTCACAACTTTTGCGGAAGCTTATAAATTAAATCTTCAAAGAAGATTTCTTCAACTTCTAATGCATGGTTATAAAACCACAACCTGGATTTCATAAAAAATATCCATTAAACATTTGAATTTGCTATGAACTCACATTTGGTTTGGATTAAAAACCCAACTTAATCTTCGCCCTCACCTCATGGACATTTCGAATAAATATTCGAATTATAATAAAAAGTCTTTATATAATGGCCCATCACTTTAGCACTCTTCATATGTGGTTGTCGATATGAATATTAACAAGTCTTTACACCTATCATTTTCTCCATCCAAATGTTTAACCTATTAATATTGAAATGTTATATTAACATTCACGTCATACCATGGATTAAGATCCACACGCCAACATATATAGTTCTGCTGGGTTCCACAACTCACCTTTGGGTTAACTGTCGAATTGATCCGATGGTCAATTTCCCATCGCGCTCCAAATTTGCACTGTGCGCATATCCAATGAATATCGCGTTCTCAAAAGTTCCAGGCTTTAACAACTAATTAGCACGCGAAATTGGCAGTATTCCAAATCCACTAATGCCACACGTCCATCAACTAGCATAATCACATTCAAAATCAAAATTACCACTTACCAATGGAAAGTCACGCGAATACTACTTTCATCTCCAAAAATCGCCTTCAGGTTCACACTGAACTCATGATTCCGCTTCCAATTTCACAATTTCCTTGCACTGTTACTACCAGAACCGCTTCATTTTTTTACTTCAGTTCTACCTTCAATTTAAGTCTTCAAACAGATTTAATCCTTTCTGCGTTAACAAAACTGCAACTGCAAGGCGAATACCCTTCATCACGACGTTACTGCAATTGAGCCATCATTTGGCTTGATTCATTTCACAGCACCATGACTCCATCAAACTACGCCATCACTTCTCTGCTATCCCATGCGATGCAATTCAAAGATCAGTCAAGTTTTAAAAATAAAAACTCCGCACTATTAGTTTAGCTCCCTGTTTGCACAATGCTTCTCCATGAGCCATCGTTTCTTCTTAACTGAAGATCTACTTCATTTTCTTACCATCAGCCCATGCTCTTACAATTTAACACTGTGACACTTATTCTATCACTCTGCGTTCCATCGAATGCCATCAAACCTTCACCTTCAGCTATAGCATTTCATATAAAGTTCAGACTTTGTGTTTTTAACTGGCCGTAGCTTCTATCAATTTAAATATACACCTAGGTTTTAGAACAAACCCTCAACCATTCCAGGGACGCATCATACAGTCATTCACGAATTGGACCTTCCGATTTTGAACAGATCTAGAGATGAACAAATCTTCGAACTCCTCCAATTACGTTACATTATCTGTCTTCGACAATTTCAGATGGGTTTAAAACCCTCCGCCCTCACTTCTTCAATTAACTGGTCGATCATCCTAATCTCAACAGATCGGTTCCCCTCCAGCACATTTCTAGATAATGTGGTTCTTTGTTTGTCTCCCGTCTTGTCATTAAAGACAATGATTCTTGTATTGAAGCTGTGATATAAAATCGATATCCCTTCTCCTCTGCGTAAAACTTAATAGCACGGTCAAAACAACCAATCGAACTCGATCAAACAGAAACAGAGTTCTGTTAGTTCAACACAGAGTCAGAATTGTCTTGGTTCCTTCTTCACACAGGTTTTAACCCATAAATTCGATCTTAACAATGTTTCTAATAGACAATTCAACCCCCAATTACAGAGTGTAACCATACAGTTTCTCAATCAATCAATGTTTATAACTCTGAAACATATACTTTCATAATTACAAATGAAATTACTTACAAAATCTCTGGTTCTGGCCTGATTTTCAAATCATTGGCCCTTCCTATAATTGCCCGGAGGCTTGACAAACAAAACTCTGTTTGTCCTCTTCTAATTCCTCTCTCTCTTTATTCTGATCTTTTTTTCCTTTGAGACTTATTAATTTATACAAATTTAATTGAACCAATTTAGGTTCAAATCCCTTTAATAACTCAACAAAGTCCTCAAATATCTCAACACCCCTACAATTTAGATTTTATCCCTAAAATCTTGAAGTCAAATCTTACCTAGGCTTCATAATTAATTCTTAGATATCTCAAATCTAATTTCTCTCATGTTCTCCAAATCATTTGAGAACATTAACAAATCCTCACAATAATTAATTAAAATCTCTCAAAACTCCCATTAATATTTACATAAAATTAATATTTTTTCACAACCATAAGACCCCTTAGGTTTAATAAAATACAAAGTATTTTCCCGAATCTAATGCCCCTGCATTACAAAAGCTGTACAATATTGCAAACTTTATACGGATTTTCTTGTTCGCTTTTGGCAATTGTGCGAGTTTTTGGTTCATGAAGTTTCTCTATATAATACTCTGTAGAATTATGTAAAATTTGGTTTGCTTTACGATATTGCAAGAAATGAGTGTGTCAAGTTATTTGTAAATCAAATTTGATTATGTTTTACAAAGTAGTGGGGAGTAGTTGTGAATTTGATTTGTCATACAATGTAATTTTGCTATCTTGTGGTATTATTGATAGTTTTATGAGTTTTAACTTTCAGTAATTAAATTATTTTCACAATTAAAAAAAAGCTTAAAAAAATGTGCCTATGCAGAATAAGGTTTTCACTGGATCGTAAATGTGTGTCTTCTTTTTTTCTTCGAGAAATAGACGTGTTAGGTTATTCGTAAGTCAAATTTGGTTTGATTTTACAGAGTAGTGGGGACTAGTTGTCAAGTCAATGTGTTATAGAGAGTAGATGAATATATGTTACAAATTCGCCCGAAGAGTTATTTTTTGTTGGAATCCGACGATTTGATTCAACACCATTAAAAAGCTTGAATCCTATTAGCTGTAACCCAGATTTCCCATTTTTTTTATCAAATTTTAGGAAAATTTTATACTATTTTTCGAGCAAATTTGTGGTATAATTAGACTACTCTATATGTATTTTTCACTTTACTATTTGTAACTATTATTGATGGCATTTTTACGGAGGATAATATTCGATGTGGATAATAAAATTCTATATGGGATTTAGTGGGAAAAATTTGAAGAAATCAAATTCTTAGAGTGTTTGAATCATTTTTATTTATTTATTTATTATTGTTTTTTTGTATTATAAATCTTGACAACTGCTACTAGAATCTTTAAAAATATTTACGGTTAGAGTGAGATGTTATGGGTAGCTTTTCGGGTCTTCAAAATTGATCGGAAAAACAAAGGAAGTTCGTGCACATTGCTGAAAAAATACGACGATGATTTTTTGTAATTTAAGGTTACAATTGTCAATTTTCATCATTTTGGGTGTCAATAAGATATATTAACAAAAAAACACAGTGAAAATGAAACATTAAAAAAATGGTTTGCAGTGATTTTTGGTGCTCTTGGAAAATTTGTTGATGGGGTTTTTGATGGTGCTCAATCCATTTCCTTTATTACGAAAAATGATCGTATTAAACGGTGATTTTTGGCCGTGCACATGAACTTATCGGTTCGATAGGCAATGTCTATTATTTTATATCACAAATTTCTATTTCTTAGGGTGTGTATATCAATGATTTTTAAAGCGAGAACAAAGTGCATGGTAAATGCACAATATGCTTTTGGAATTTTGGAATTTGTTCTTATTTGTATCCATAAAACTTGGTTTTGCTATTTTTAATTGCTAGTTACTCAGAGCACTGTGTGTAACGGTTTTGCACACTAGTAATAGTAACAATCAATGATAGCTTTGACTGGTCGGGAACTTATGAGCGATATGTGAATTTGTCAATGGAAGAAAAAAAATATGAAAAGTTGGAGCATCATATTGGTGAATGCTGGGTGTGTTCCAAAGATCTTTAATTTCAATGAAATTGTTTATCTATGTGCAAATAATTTTGATTTCAAAAAGAGGGAAATTAAGCTAGGACTGATAAAGGTTTCTATGAATCTCAATATATTTAGATTGTTATTCAAGTATACCGGGACCGAACAAGCATTTATAATTTTCTGTTGCGGATAGTTTCCAGGGGCTAGAAGGGTGCGAAATTGACATTGTGCAGGAATTCATTTGTACAAGTTTTGAGGTTCTCGTTGATCTCTCTCTTGTAGATATTTATTTGTTTAGGCAACCATTTAGGGATTTTTGTTGGTTGTTTGCTCATGTAGCAGGGCTAAAAAGTACATCACATGTTCCAAAATACATTTTCTATGGGCTTTATGAGACATACACATAATTGTATGTTCCATTGGGCTTATGTCATTTCGAATGAATTAACTTTTTAGTTACATAGATTATCTAAGAACAATGGGTTCTTTATGATGTCATATCTGATAACCCTTGTTGTGTCCAGGCATGTGTTGACAGGTTGTCTTGTAATTATATATTCAATTTTCCCGAGGAACTAATGCAGTTATGGTATCCTATATTGTGGGTGCATGAAACTTATTTAAATTTTTTCTTAATTTAGGATGTGTTTGTAAAATAAGTGTATAGCATCGTAACTGGACAAGAGCCTTCTTGAATATATGTAGAGGCCGAGGCTTTTTTACTTCACATAGGAGAATTTGAGGAAAGAGAAAGCAATACAGTGATACAAATTGATGGTTTTGGAAATAAGCCATTGATTTTGCCAATATTTGTTCTAGATAGGTATTTTGTTGCTGAATTTTGTAGGCAATATTACTGTTGGCTATGTCTATTTGAACATAAAAAGAAGAGACAATTTATTTCTTTTTTGTTTACTATTGGAAAAGTGATTGTGAAGAATATAGCTCACGCTTTCGTTGTTGCAAAGTTTTTGGATGCTTTCAATTTATAAGTGAAGCTGAAGCTATTAAAGGTTTTGATAGAGGAATAATTTTCACAGACTACCTTGAGTTTATGAGAAACAGGAACTTGTTTCTGAGAAGTTGAATGTAGGGTGGGAAAAGTCACAATGTTGATAAAAAACTCTATTAGATGTTGGAGAAGTTTATGAAAAAGAGATCATCGCGAGGGGAGAAATACCTAAGCAAAAAGGTGGGGATTTTGTTGATCGACAACAAGCAAAAAATGAAACGATGCAAGGAGAAATAAAAGAGATAGAAAATGCTCCGACCGAAGTAATTGTTGATAATACTTAAATTCTCTTCCTTTTTCCGTTTTTGATACATGTTATTATTATGCATGTGATTTAATGTGTTTTACGAAATAAATAACAAAACATACATTGTCGAGAAATAACACATAGTTTAAAAAATAAATTTCAAAATTTAGAAATCAGTTACTCCAGTACGAAACAAATTAAATGTGAATATTTTATAATAATGACAACTAGCTTACGAGTTGTCAATAATTGTATCCACTACTATATTGATGTCAATTTATAGGTAATAGCATTTACATTTTTAATTGCATGTCAATCTGTCCATTTCGGCAAATGGGTATCGAATCGTTAATGTCATTATACCATCTACGAAAATAGCGAAACCACACTCCACACAATGAAAGCATTTTGTTTTTTGTGTTTCTTGTTCTTTTTCTTTCTTCTGCTTCTACATAACGCAATTTTGCAATTCCCCTATTTTCCATATGCAATATACGCCCCCTGCATTGATTACAACTACCAACAAAACTTCAACTATAACATTATTATTATTTATTTATTTTTACAATTTGTAAAATTTATGTAAAATAATGGCATTTAATTAATAAAGCTCACAGTGAAACAGGTTTTTATATATAGCATTAGTTATATAAATACCTAATCAATTCCGTAGATACATTTGTTTTTTTTAAAACCTCCGCACACACACAACCACTGTTGAAATTGCAAACAAGAAGAGGCTTCTAATTTAATTTTCCCTTAATTAAATTAGAAGGAAATTGTAATTCCACATCACATGAAAGCTTGTAAGAGTTAACGGAGTTTGGAATACTTAGTTAGCTAAATCAATTCGAGTTGAGGGTCAAACTAGAGGCATGTAGAGTTCTCTTTAAGTTTTTTGGGGTTGAGTTATATTTTATTTTGAGTTGTAATTATTTAACTTAATTGTTTGAGTTAAAATCAGTTTAAGTAGTTCTAATTGATGGATGAACTACTGAGAGGTCTAGTGAATTAAATCTGATTTAATTCACATGCAATGATTAATCAGATAACTGATAATTTTCTATAAATAGTTGCTGCATGTCAATTATGAGGAAGACCCAATTGAGATTGGAGTTAAAGGAAAGTATACTATTAGTTGTATAATTAGAAAATTGTACAGATCATGCATGAGGTTAGCAAAAGGTCTTACATGTATTGCACAATCAATTATTGTGAATTTTCTAATTAATAGGGGCTCAATTTTCTTAGGGATTGCTCAAGCAAGGCTGAGCATCCAGAGGCAAGAAATTGGTTAAGTATTGGACCAAACTTGTTTGGATCAGAGTGAGACAGTCAGAGATAGTGCAAAGAGCTCTCAAGCTTGAGAGAAGCATTGTATTGTTTCATATTTTTGACTTAATGCAATATGCAGATAACGGGGTTTTTAGATGAGGTTTTCCCCAAAGAAATTTTTGTGTTGTGTGATTGAAATTATTTCTCTTTCTTGTTCATGTGATTGTGTGATCGTAATTGGTTTCTGCAATTTGTAGAATAGATTTAAATATTTTATTTTAGCATATTACAAGATCAGTTGAATATATGTGGATTTTCTATAATCACTTTCACACAGCTAGTTTTGTATCTAGTAATGTTTAACAAATACTCATTTACAATTGACTACTGTAACTTTTATGACTTGCAACATACATTTTATTATGGGTTTCACACAAAAAAACACTTCTCACAATAAAACAAGTTTCTATGTTCAGTATGTCTCATTTAAAAACTAATTTGTTTTAAGCAAACAAATTGCATATGTCTATAAGCAAATTACTTACAGAAACTAGTTTATAATTGACCATTACAAAATTTCCCGTAGAAGGGATTTCATAGACAAAGTAGTAATGAGTGGTGCTTGTTTAACATATCGTAGATCTATACCTATAGTGCATTAAAAACGTTGTTGGTTGACAAAAAAATTTCAAAGATTATATTAGAAATGGCTTCAAGTTTAATAAATAAGCTATTTTTATTAATACTATTAACTCACTTGTGCTTATCGATCAAAGCTTTTAGTAGTCGACTACGTATGTGCAATATGTGAATCTATCTGTGCAGGGGAAGAACAACGATAAGGTCTGGTCTATTGTAATAGAGAACGTTGCATGCATTCTAGAGGTATTTGTTTTTAGTGAAATATTTTATTTATGAACGTAAAAGTTTGATTTGTCAACAAAAACAATTAGACTATCAGCTAAAGATATTGGTATTTCTTTGAATTTAAAGACATTTAGGCAGGATATTGAAGCTATCGGTTCTGAATATGCGATTATATTTGTCAAATACAAATAGTTTTCTAGTATCACAAGCAAATGGTTTGAAAATATTACAGGTATTCACTTTTCTAGATTTCGAGGTTACTTGTGATATTTCCTCTCTAGATATCACTTTATTTAGAGAACTGTTCAAGGATTTTTGTTTACTATATGCGTGTTTAATGGGAATAGAAACTACTGCCACTGTGCCAAGCTCCATTCTCTATGTGCTCTATTACTCATATAGAAAAATGTGTATTCGACTGAGTCGATATTATTTCAAATGAACTGTGTTTTTAGTTAGTACATTTGTATAAGATCAATAGGTTTTTTATGATGGCGTATCTGAGAACAAAGCTTGTTTCGAGTCACTTTTGATGAGTTGCTACATAATCATAATTTCAGTGTTGATAAAGAACCGATGCTATCTCATATTGTGGAAGCAACATTCTATTTCAAATTTTGGTCTAATTTAAGATATTTTTGTAAAACAAGTTTTTTTCATGATAATTGACGACAACCGCATCGAATATATGGTGAAGCACAAGTTTTCCTATGGGGGAAGGAGATACATGAAGAAAGAGAAAATAATACGACTATTTGAGTTTGTGTGTTTTGAGGTAAAACCAATATTGCTTCCAAAAATTATTATGGACATGTATTTTGTTGTTGCAGACAATATTATGATTGACAACTTAAATTTGAACATAAAAAGAAGAAACAATTTATTTCTTTGCTATTTACCATTGTCCAAGTAATCATGAAGAATGGAAGACAACTTGCAGAGTTTGCAAGGTCTTTGCATTGTTTTAATTTAAAAGAAGCTGAAGGATCTCGAGACGTTGATCCAAAAGGTCTATTTTTTGGACATCTATGTATGATCAAATGCAAGAGATTTTTGACAAAAGTTACAAGTGAAAGTGAAAAGAGTCACAATACTACAAGCAATAATGAATGAGGAGCAATGAATATTAGAGAAATTACTGAATAAGCAAGTATTAACAAGGAAACAATGTGTAAAAAAATAAGTGGAAGAGCTACACAATCGTATTTTGCATATTCGAAACTTCTTTTCCTTCATCTTCAGGTGAAAGAAAATGAAAAGATACCGAAGTTGCACAACTGATTCACAATCAACTATTATATGCTAGAGATGACAAGCCTCAATTGGAAAAATGAAAAAGTCATTTGCAAACAAGAAGCAACAAAGAAGCTATCAGCAAGGAGATTGAAACTCTAAGACTTGATGGGTCAATATTGCTTTGAATGAAAAGCAGAAAATAACGAAGCAAATTTCCTATGAAGTTTCTATTTTCGATGATCAGTTTGTCACTGTTCAAGATGCAAACTATAACAAAGAGTAAAAAATTGAAATTGAAGAAGTAAGGATGCATGTAAAAAATTTATTGATACGACATAAATAAATCTTCATATGTATGGAATTGCAGTTATAGATGTTTTGATATTGCATGAAGCCATCGGGAATGCACTTGCAGTGTCTATTGAGAAACGAAGCGCATAGAACCTGGTAATAAAAACAATAATAGAGATGCTGGAGAATGATTTAAATTTAAGTCCTTTGTTAACGGATCCAATCAGAATGCAAACTCGACAATCCACAATTCCCACCACTAGCACAACTAATGGATCTATTGGAGCACTGCAATTGGTTAATGTAGTGAAATGTCATATAGTATGTTGGGAAAAATATTGAGAGGGGGTATGAATCAATATTTTAAAACTCACACAGAGTTACTTAGATCATACCCTTCACTGTAGCAAACATGCACGAGACCACAGATCTAAACAACTCATAAACAAATCATGCAAATACATAGTCATTTCAGGTCTGGAGATCTCAATCCATCATTGTATTCATGAGTGCATCTTTATTTCAGATCTATCAAACAACTATAGCCAATACCATAAAAATATACTTCAGATTGAAGTATTCATTCATTATCCTTACTCGTGCACTTAACACTTTGATCTACACCTCCTTATATGTTTAGAGCCTCATCCAATACCATGAGCCAAAACCACATAAGCATCGATGGTATTCTTGGACGAGATCAAATAATTGTCATTGTGCTCAATATTGTGGGCTAATACCATGGTAAGGACCCTTGGTATTGTTAAATTAGTGCACCAACATGTATGTGACTTTTATTCTTTGTACCCGCGTGTATACATGACTTCTTCTTAATGAAACCATGTGTTGGATTTAGGGGTCCCGACTCAGGTTTAAAGTTTATGGATAAGCAAACAAACCCTCCAACTACTGACCCTTTCAACAGTGATCTACTTGCGCAGAACAAAGTCTCACCCGAAGCAATACGGGGGGGGTGATGGAACCAGGTTTCTACACCTTGAGGGAAAATTTATTGAAGTGGTCCTCAACAAACCCTTATGCAAACTTATGCTAATCAGGAACATATGTGCGCAACAATATATATCGGATTCACAGAGTATGCACAGACTTTAACATAATAACATGGACTTGCTATTCACCTTAGCGTAGATAACATAACAGACACAGATCCATATCTTAAACAAGGAAAATACTTAACACATATATCAATAAGCATTCATAATCATATCAGATGTTCTCGGGCAATAATCAACAAGTAAGATAGAACAGTGCAATCTTAACATATTATAAATAATAACAGATTCATAACATCAGAAGTTCGTTGAAATTTTGTCCTTTCTATTAGCTTCATATTTGTTCAATTAATATATTAAAACCCTTACAAAACCCTTCCGCGCACACAGGCAGTGGAGTTCGCACACATTCAGGACTAAGTCTCAGCGCACTTAAACCAGTATAAGGCTCTTAACCCAACCCAAACAACCCTTTCAGACACATAAAATTATTAGAATCTCATGAAATTTCTTAGAACTTAACTTACTACTTAACTTAGACATGATCTATCTATTTATATATGCCTAACACGCAGATACTATGGTCTCAAGCCATGGTTTGAGGCCCATAGTTTACCCTTAAGTCCATTTACATAAAAATTGGAGACTTTGACCCACTCCAAAGCTCCTTGAATCCATTTGCGCAGCGCACACATACAATATTATACAAAATGAATTCGGATATTGTGCCTCAGGGGACCTCGCTCCAACAGGTCCCCAACACAAACACGTGACTCGTCCCGACTCACAGAGGCACCGACTCCTTGGTCTTGGCAGGAAGCACGTTGACAAAAGTTTTGAAAGGGAGCACTAACTATAGAATTTGTATTGTTGCACTCTACGCTTGCTGAACCGAATTTTCTGTAGTAGGCCCTTCGACGACCATCTAGATGCTGCGCTGAGTTTCCTGAATGATATTCGGGGTGTTATCCAGCATCTGCGATAGTTGAAGCGGTTCTTTTGCTCATTGTTGCATGTGCTCCTTCGATACGTGTTCCTTCCGACACAAACCATCAATATTTATCTGAATTGTTCTGCACTCCTGCAGATGAGAAAGGTGCTATGTAAGAACTAATGTGGGTGCCACGGTCCTGGTTTCCTCGAAAAACTGTTCCTTCTGGTGGATGGTGTCACGCAACTGCTGTGCGACCGAATCATTTTGGACAGAGGTCCAAACATCCATGGCCTCGTTCAATAAAAATTCACATTGAGTGACCACAACAACAATATTGTCCCTTGCTTGTTTTACTTTCGTTGCCCTTTGTGCGTGAACCTCTGGTGGTGTTTCCGGATGCAACTTTGTCTGAAGGTCTGCAATCTGTTGCTCGTATTCAATTCTCACCGTTTGCACCTCCGCGGGCGTTGATTTCACCACAAAAACCAATCCTTCGAGTTTTTCTGCATGCGCAACTGTAGCCAGGACAACTAGAGTATCTTTGCAAACCTGGTGGATTTTGGCCTCCAGTGCAGTGTGCTAGGATTCTGCTTGTTGCTCCTGTTGGTATGCGTGCGCGGCCTATTGCTGTTCATCCTTTGTCTTTGTTTGTGCGGTGGCCTCTCTGTACTGAAGATCATCCATGATCACTAAATGTAGAAGGTGTAATTTTCCTATAGGAGTCTTTGCGAACATGTCCCCTTCCATTGGGACATTCTCAGGGGTTAGGGGTATTTGGATACCCGCGCACACCTTGTCCAAGTCCTTAGGTGGTTTGAGAGAGGGTTTGCATGGCGCAATATAGCTTGGTAGCCGCGAGAATGGGGCTATTTCAATTATATTCTCTTCCTCTTCGTCAATGGTATCTGGGAATTCTGACATGGGTATCTTCATTTTCTCAACCGACGAACGACGCTGTCTTGGGGTGTTCTCCTAGGGGGATTTGCGCATACCCAAATATTTCCCTTTCTTAGCCTTAGATGGCATAGGTGTTTCAACAATGGGGACCTCTGGCGCAACATGGTCATCACCTGGTGTCGTGGCTTTCATCTCGTCAGGAATGGCGTAACCTAGCCCTGCTCGGCGCAATGCGTCTTCAAACCCTGGATCCAAACCAGACATAGACACAACAAATGTTGTGGTAAACAAGGAGCTCAAAACACACAAATCGTTCAGAAATAAAAGGGAACTATTGCGACCCCATAGTTCATATTTATACTTGTGGTACGTCTTCAATGGCTCCTTGTGCATTAATGAGGTTCCATTACTGACAAAACAGTCCCAAATCTGGAAAAATCCCTTCATTAAATGTATCCTAGACGCTCCTAAAAACGGTAATAAATTTGTCTTATCTAGTTTTACTGTTCCAACAGCTAGTTTTGGACACCTGCGACCTAGTCAACCTCCTTGCGCAGCTACCACGCGCGTGTTGCACCTTGCTGCGCATTCGCCTTCCCATCTATGCATGTCTAATACTTTGGCCATATAGTTATTTGGTAGGCACAGGGTCATCCCTGTATGAATTAAGACGACTTCCATTAGCATACCTCGGAAGGTATTCACTATTCAATGTGGCTAGGCACACTGCTCCTCCATCAGTGATTTCATTCACAACATAGGGCCCTAGCCAATACATTTTCAACTTCCCTGGGTGGCGCGCAAACTTGCTATCATATAGTAAGACCATATCGTCTTCTTTGAATACCTTTTGCCTGATATTCCTGTCATGCCATGATTTTTTGTGCACCTTTTGAACTCGCTAGTGATAATTTGCAATAAAAAGATCTTCTTCCAGAGCAACCAACTGTGACAACCTATCCTCCAAAGCATCTTCTTTAGCCATATTGGTAAATGCTGCAATGCGCAGAATAGGAACAATGAGCTCCATGGGCAATACATCCTCTTACCCATATACCATCTTGAAAGGTGTCCTTCCAGTCAACTTCTTGCAAGTAGTTTGATAGGCCCAAAGAACTGCTCGCACTTGCTCATCCCAATCATTTCTCTTAGCATTGCATACCTTAGTGAGTGCGGTATCCAAGATTTTATTGAAAGCTTCAACTGCGCCATTTGCCGGAGGATCATAGGGAGAGCTCTTCTGATGACAAATATTTGAATTCTTCAGTCAATGCTCCAATGATATCATTTACAAAATGCGTGCCCTGATCACTTATCAGAATCTTAGTAAAACCAAACCTAGTCACAATATTCTAAAAAATGAACTACGCGGCGGTATGAATGGTACAATCCATCATTGGTTTTGCTTCAACCCATCTAGTTACATAATCTGTCATAGTGATAATGTAGCACGCACCACTCTTCCTTCCTGGCGGATTAATAGGTCCAACAAAATCTATAGCTCAGTTTTCAAAAGCTTGCAACGCCATCTGTAGATTTAGAGGCATCTTGTCTTCGCGTGAAGGCTTTCATGTCTCTGACATACATCACATGCGTGTGTTATGAAACCAACTCCAAAAATAGAAGAAAAGAGAGATCAACGCCTTAGAAATAAGCCACTTCGAGGGGGAAACCTCCTTTACATTACATTAATGAAAAATTCTAAGATGATACAAATAACAAAACCTCCTTTCTATATATAGGAGTCCATGGGGTCACAATATAATCCTAGCCGACCTAACAACAATAATGTAAGGACACAAAAATTACAATAGTGGCTTTTATGGGGCGCAATAATAACAATATGGGGGCTACATGGGTACACCAATAACAATAAGGGGGCTACACTACCAATAATAAGGGGCTACACTAGTAATATAGGGACCTAACATGCCCCTCTCCTTCAAAAAAATGTTATCCTCAACGCTTAAGTAGCTCTATATGCTTTTGTGTAAAATTCTCATCCTCCCATGTGGAATCTTCAATGGGTAAGTTCTTCCACTTGATGAGATACTTTGAAATTGATTGATTTCATCGCTGTCGAGTTCTTGTTTCTGTGATTGCTTCAGGTTCCAATATGATTTTTCCTTCCTCATCAAGTTTTGGCAATATTGTTTGAACTGGAAGTTTGTCACCTATAACCTTATTTAAGCATTAAACATGGAAAATTGGGTGCATTCGAGAAGAAGCCAGAAGCTCCAATTTGTATGCCATAGTACCAATATTTTGCAACACCTTGTAAGGACCATCGTGCTTTGTTGATAATTTAATATCCTTCTTAGATTTATTGAGGGACATTTGTTTGTATGGATGTAGTCGTAAAAACACCTAATCTCCTAGATCAAAACTTCTTTCGCTGTGATGTTGATCTTCCTGTTGTTTCATTTGATTTTCTGCCAAATTTAGGTTATCTTTTAAGAGTTGAGAACTTGTTGTTGATGCTTGATGTGATCTTCAACTGCTTGAACCTTAGAATGTTCTCATAAAGATGATGTGATGGATGGTGGATGATATCCATAAAGCGCCATAAATGGGGTCATTTTTGCTGTAGTATGGAAGGAAGTGTTCTATCATCATTCAACTAGAGGTAAACACTTGACCCATTGTGTTTGTTTATGAGATACAAAAAAAAGAAGATATCCTTCCAAACATTTGTTTACTATCTCAGTTTTCCCATCAGATTGAGGATGATAAGATGAGCTATGAGATAGTTGAGTACCCAAACAAGAAAATAAGTCCGTCCAAAAATTTCCAGTAAAAATGAGATCTCTGTCACTTACAATAATATTTGGGTTTCCATGTAGCTTTTGAATTGTTTCCACAAATGTAGTAGCAATTGTACTTGCTTTAAATGGATGAGATAATGCACAAAAGTGTGCATACTTGGTAAGTCTATCAACTACCACCATGATGACACTCTTTCCTTCGGACTTAGGTAAACCTGTGATAAAATCCATTGAAACCTCATCCCAACGTTGTCTTGGAATGGATAAAGGATGTAGCAGACCCAGGGTCTTAATTGTCTCAACTTTATTTTTCCTGCAAAACAAAAATTTTGCCACCAACTTTTGAATATTAGATTTAAGGCCATCCGAAAAAATTATTTCTTCACCCTGTGGTAAGTTTTAAAAATCCTGAGTGTCCTCCTAAGGGAGAGGTGTACAATTCCAAAAGAGTTTTGTTTTTGTTTTAGTTGGAAATTCTTACAAATATATAAGCGATCTTTGTACCACAAGGAATGATTTTTCCACCTAAATGTATCAGATGTACTAGGATCTTGCTGCAAATTTTGAATGTGTCCACACTTCTTCGTCATTCTTTCATTCATCCCTTGCTTCGGTTATCAAATTTGGTTGGATAGTAGAAATGTCACAAAGCAATGCTTCCACCTCTTCATCTTTTCTTGAGAGTGCATCTGCAACAACATTTAGCTTCCCTTTTTTGTAGATGATTTCAAAGTCATAACCCAACATATTTTTGACCCATTTTTTCTACTCTTTTGAAGATAGTCTTTGTTCCAAAAAATATTTAAGACTATCATGATCAGTTTTTACCTTGAAGTGTCTTCCCATAAAGTAAGGTCACCATTTATTTAGTGCATGTAGTAGTGCCAACATTTCCTTCTCATAAATAGATTTCTGTAAATACTTTTCTTTAATTGGACGACTTTCAAAAGGAATGGGTCTTCTTTCTTGCATTAAAACAACACCAATTCCATTTCCCGAGGCATCATATTCCAAAATACAAGTTTTTGTGAAGTCTGGCGTAGCTAAGACCGGTGCTAGGCACATTGTCTCTTTAAGATGTTTAAAGGACATGGTTGCTTTAGGAGTCCATGAAAATCCATATTTCCTCAATAATGTTGTTAGAGGTGCTTCTATTATTCCATAATTCTTAACAAACTTGTGATAATACCTTGTTAACCCAAGAAATCCTCGCAACTGCTTTATGGTTGTGGAGACTTTCAATTCCTTAATGGATTTAATTTTGTTAGGGTCTACCTTAACACTCTCTTGAGATACAAGATGACCCATATATTCCACCTATTGTACTCCAAAGAAACATTTGGAGGTTTTTTCATATAATTGTTTCTCCTCCAATATTTTGAGCACCCTGTCAACATGTTGAACATGATCCTTCTAAGACCCATTGTAGATTAGTATATCATAAAAAAATACTAACCCAAATCCTGTAAGGAAGGGTTTGAAAATGGAATTCATCAACCCTTGAAATGTAGAAGGTGCATTTGCAAGGCCAAAAGGCATGAACAAAAATTCATAATGACCCTCATGAGTTCGAAATGCTGTTTTCAGAATATCTTCAATCTTCATTCTAGTTTGATGATATCCTGAATGGAGATCCAACTTGTTAAAATAATTTTCTCCATGTTATTAATTCAATAATTCATCAATCAGAGGAATGAGAAATTTATCTATAATAGTGAGATTATTGAGCTCCCTATAATATAGACACATGCACTATGATCCATCTTTTCTGTGCACCAATACTACTGGAGCAAATAAATAACTTTGGCTAGGTTGAATTATACTAGCCTCTAACATTTCTGCAATCATATGTTCAATTTCGTTCTTTTGGACATAAGGATATCTGTAAGTCCTGATGTTTGGAGGAACACTTCCTGGAATCAAATGAATAGCATGATAACGATCACGAATAGGTGGGAGTCCTTTGGGAGTTTCAGAAACCTTGGAATGATTGTCCAAGATTTTTTGGAGATATGGAGAAATAGATGATTTTGCTGTTGGAACTTCTTGTGAGCATAATTGTGTAATTACGAGTCATTTTTCTTTCTTCAAAAGCTTTGTCATGACATTAGAGCTTCTTATCTTTCGTGGCTTCCCTGCGATACCCCGTAATTCAACTTCCTTTCCTTCCAAATTTTTTTTCAAGAAAAGTTCTTGAAAATTAAAAGCTACCGTCCTCAAAGATTGTAACCATTGTACTCCTAGTACAACATAAACACCTCCCATTGGAATGGAAAGCATTGGACTATTCAATACGTATTCCCCCATGGTTAGCTTGATATTATGGCATTTTACAGAGCAATTTATAGTTCCTCCATTTGCAACCATCACTTGACACTCTGGTGCTGGGTAAAGGAAATAATTCAATTGCTTGGCTACCTTACAATGAATAAAATTATGGGTACTACCCGAATCAATCAACACTATTACCATTTTCTTCTTGATATGTCCTTCTATCTTGAGAGTTTGGTGTGCCTCATGGTCGGATTCATTTCTTCCTTCTCTAGGGTTGGTTCCTGGTGTATATCCTCCTATTTTGATGTTTCTTGTTCATTTTCTTCCTCCTCTTCACAATCTATGTAAAATAATTTCTTCTCGACACACTTATGACCTTTAGTGCATTTTATATCACAACTATAACAAAGCCCTTTTTCTCTTTTTTCCTTCAATTCTTGTGGTGTTAACCTTGTAGGTTGTGGATGGATAGGACTAGCAACATTTCCATCTTTATAGTTTTGATTGGTAGACTTCCTTGTTTATATAATTTTTCTTTAAACTTTTATTTCCAACTTGAATGCCTTTTCCAATGAATCAAGTTCCCTAAGGTGAACCTCATGTTGGATGGTATCCTTTAAATTCCCTATGAATACATCAATCCTATGTTCCTATGGAATATTTTTTACTCTTATATTCAATTTTTGGAAGTCCTCAATGTGCTCCATCATTGAACCCTTTTGTTTGAGATTTATCAATTGGCTAAAGAAGGTGTTTCTCTTTGTATCCTCATAATGTGCTATCATTTCCTCCATAAAACTTGAACAAGTGACAATTTTCTTACGAGAGCAAAGCCATTGATACCATAAAAATGAATTTTATTCTAAATGTAAAGTTGAAATGCGTACCTTTTTTGTGTTTTGCACATTATGGAGATCAAAATATTGCTCCATACGTAGTATCCATGTTATGGGATCCTTTCCAACAAAATTCCTCATATCGATGTTTGGAATATGGTGGGTCTTCAATCCAACATTATAGTTTATTAAATCACGATTAACATTTATTTTTTTCTCATCATGAGTTTCCTCTCCCTGCCTTTTCGCCATTAGGAATCATTTCTTGTATCAAATTTGTCAAACCTTCCTTCAAACCTTCCATGTCACTTTCTGGAGTGTTTCTTATTATATTGTATTAGCTTTCATGTCATACATCTTAGCTTCCATTCCATTCTTCAAACCATTCATATTAGCTTCCACACCTTTCTTTAACCCATCCATATTAACTTCCACACCTTTTTTCAAACCATCCATCTTAGCTTCCACACATTTCTTCAAAAATTCCATTTCATTTTTTGTTGCTCTTTGCGAGAGTGAAATTTGGTGCACTTGCTCTTGTAATTTTGATAGATCATGTTGCAATTCTTCATCTTCATGAGTCATAGTAGAGCCTTCTGAAGGCTTAATGGGTGTTGAAATATTTTTACGGGGCATTTTTTAGAACTCAATACTGATATCTATTCTACAATACTATAGTATCACTTCAAGGCGATTTTTACAGAATTCAAGACTTATAGAAATTTGAAAAAATACACACATTTTCTTGATTTTGAGGAGCTCGATGTTGAAATTGATGTATCTCACCAATTTAGGATCTTTGAGGTTTGTCTTTGGTCCTTTAGTATTCCTTTGAGCCGTCTTTCCATTAGGCATACTGCAAACCACGATTTGGATTCTTCAAGGCAAAGTTATGCCAAATCTCCCACAATGACCTAATTATGGACTTGTTAAGTAGAGATCATTGCACAACGTGCCACGTGTCACTATTTCCCCCTTCGGCTCTAAAATTGATACAGAGAAAACTACATTCCATTTACTTATGGCCACCTTTTACATATTTCCAATCCAATGCTCAAAGAGAGAGAGTTATGATGATTTTCCCAAGTTCACCTATTTTAGATGAAATTAGGGAGCCTGCAAAAACAGTAACTTCCACAAATCTTATCTTCGAAAATATTGTGAACCAAGATCTGAAATTCTTACAAGAATTTTCTTAGGATTTCGGCTTCTTGTGGTAAAAATATCAGCTTCTGAACCTTCGTAGAAAAATTATATGAAAATGCCATGATGAATTGTTTTGAAAATAACGGTGACCAGATGTCCATTTTAACTATTTAAAACAGCTCAAGAAATAAGAAAAAAAATAAAGAGATCAGCACTAGAAATAAGCACTTTGGAAGAACTGTTTTAACTGCAGTTGAACATATTGGACATTTAGTGAAAACTCCTTGCCTGGAAGTCCATGGATGTAATATAAACTGTCGACCTACTTATCAACAATGCCAGAACAACAACCAAAAATAAGTGTTTGGAACAATAAAATATGGGGGATACATGGGTACAATAATAGAAATAAGGGGGCTACACTACCAAAAATAAGGGGCTACATTAGTAATATAGGGACATAACAATGCGGCAGTACGCATAGGCATCATTGTGCTGCGTTGGCCACCATAACCCAGCACGAAAAATATTCTGCGCAATGGCCTCACCTGCATAATGACCATCGTAAACTCCTCCATGAGATTCATTCAAAATTGCACGTCTATCATATTCCAGGAAATACCTTCGTAAGACCTCATCCACACCCATTTTGTACAAATGTCCAGCAATAATGATGAAGTCCACTGTGCGTGCCATGAGTTTCTTATTCTGCTGAACTGTATACTCCTCAGGGGCGCGTCCAATTGTAAAAAATTGAATGATATCAGGGAAATTCTCATCAACCACCTTTATCGCAAACAATTGCGTGTTTGACAATCCATTGTGTATAATTGTAGGCTCCTCTCCCATTTCAATGCACGACAGATGGTCTGACCCAACATTTAATCTTCCTGGTTTCACCATAATTTCAAAATCATATTCCTCGAATAATAGAAATCATCTACATATATTCCCCCCCAACATAGGCTTGTTGACCAGGTACTTCAAAGCATAATGATCAGTGAACATCTTAAAGTGATCTCCTAACAGATAGTGTCAGAATTTTTGCAGTGTATACACCATTTCTATCCCTTCTCTTTCCGTGGTTGAATAATTATTTTCCACACTTGACAGTTTTCAGCTGACATAAGCAATGGGGTGATCAATATTCCCTACTCCTGACTACGCTAACACTGTTCTGAGCGCAATACAGGAGGCATCCACATGTACATGAAAGGCCTTTTACCAATCTGAGAAGATGAGGATGGGCACAATGACCATATTTTATTTTAGTAGCTCAAAACTCTTATGACAGTCCCCATCCCAGCAGAACGTTGCATCCTTATTGATAAACTTTTCCATGGACACAATTATCAACACATATCCCTGAATAAAATTCCTATAATACCCAGTACGCCCCAATATTTAGCATAACTGTTTAATATTCTCAGGTACTTCCAAATTGACTATGAATACTGTCTTTGCAGGATCTACCATCAATCCATACTGGCAGACAATGTGTCCCAACAATATTCCAAATGGTACACAAAATATACACTCCAAATTCAAAGAGATCTTAATCTTCCTACAAGTATCCAACATTAAGCTCAAATTTGACACATGCTTCTTTAACAACCCAAATGCAGTCCAATCATCAAAGTAGACTTCCAAAAAATTGTATATGAATTCTTTGAAAGCAACAACTACCACACGCGATAAAATGGCAGGAGCATTATTCAATCCAAAGGGAATAACTATTTATTGGAATGATCTCCATTCAATAGCAAGAGTGGTCTTACTCCTATCTTCTGGCGCAATCCGGATTTGATGATAGCTTGAAAATCCATCTGTGAATGAGTATTATTCTTGACCTCCAAAATTATCCAAAATTTCATCAGAGAATGGAGTTGGGAATGGATAATACACACAAGCATCATTCAATGTGCGTAGATCTACACAAATTTTGATTTATCCCTTGGTCTTGTTATCTTGCACAACCATTGGAGTTACCCAGTCAGATTCTTCTACAGGTTTGATGATGCCTACTGCCACCATTTTGTCCAACTCTTATTTCACCTTCTGCTTATATATGGGATTCAACCTATATGGGTGCTGTTTTACTGGGCGCGCATTAGGCTTCAATGTGATTTTCATCACCCCAAGTTTCCCAATGATGTCTTTCAACTTTGAAAAATTTGTAGGGAACTTATTTTGATATTATGTTAGAAATTTAGCAACCTTTCCTAATGTATCATCATCCCAGTAGTCTCCAATATTTGCCAACTTAGGTTTTTCTTCAGTTCCAATATTCACATGTCTGAGCTTTAGGGGCTTTGTCACATCCAGCGAGGTGATGGAGGGCCCAGTGACTGCGCGTTGTCCCTTAGATTTAGGGATCAAGATATTTTTTGGATTTTCTTCATTTTCTTCAATTATTAGGTTTCTGCAGTTCACAATGCCTTTCATCTGCACGTCCCAAACTGGTGGAGCGCACTCAATTACATCCTTTGTTGTATCAAATATTACTTCTTGAATGTTATGAAAGGCTTGACCAATTGTATCAAATCCACTCTCAAAGCTAAATGTAAGAATAAAACTCTCTGTTAGCACAGACCATTCACTAGTGCGTCTGCGCAACTCTGTCTCCAAGTACCATTCAATAGACAACTTTCCTAATGTATGAATAAACATATGGACCCATTCAGGTCTTGGTTTGACACCCCAAACCTGATTCCATCTTTCCAAATGTCTGCGCAAATCTTCTTTGCGAGAGTATACATCTTCCATTTTGATAATTGGATATTCAAACCGTAACCTCATCATGCACGCACATTCCTCCCGGTTTCCCATATTCTCCTTATGAGTTTCCCACCATCTAGCTGGAGTAGTGCGTAAACGAAAATCCAAAGCATGGAATCTCTGTCCTTCAAGCATGTTTTTTTCAAGATCTCCAATAAATATGTTTACATCAGTTGGGCCATCATAGTGCATAAAATCACGTACCTCAGATGTTATACAACGTAGAGATCGGGTCACGCGATGACAACACAACGTAGACACCTCATGCAATCAGCTCTGCCAATTCTCCAGTTCTTCATCAGAGTCCGAAAAACAAGAGCTATTCTTCTCCCATTTAAGATTCCCATCTGCAGTTGGATTAATATAATCTTCCTCGCGCAAAGTTAGCTTATAGATTTGATCGATCTCATCCTCGACGCGCATTGGCTCAATATATCTTTGACCTTCTGCAGGATCTAGATGAATGATTAGCTTGACTTCATTACTTTCAAATTCCATCCTCCTTTTCTTAATATTTATAACACCATCCATCTCAATAGCCCAGTCCAATCCTAGAAGCGTGGGATAGGGATCAATATCATCTAAAATTTTGATAACTTCGAAGTCTTCCATCACCTTAACACCTTTTATATTGACCACAACTTGTGACAACTTTCCTAAAGGAATGCTCTTTTGCTGGTTGGCCATGCCCAGTTGAATGGTAGACCATTCCAACTTTCGCTCTCCCATGTGCTGCCATGTTTACTTAGGTAGAACATTAGCATCCGATCCCAGGTCTAAAATAAATTGGTCCATTTCATAAGCACCAATCTGCGCTGTCAGACGTATCTCCCTACCCGTTCTCTTCTTGTTCTTGTAAATTTTTTTGACTGCACGCTTCCCTATCATGGACTGTTCTTTTTCTACATAATTAGCTATCAATCCATGCAGATTTTTGATGACCTTCTTGTTGCGCAACAACTTGATACATGCTTTTAGAAATGGTTTAATCTCCTCATCTCTTCCTGCTTCCTTCAATGTTCTACCAGATGTTGACGCACTTCCTTCTGCAAATTATTTCCGTGCTTCAATAAAGGTCTCCTTTGCTCGCTGAAGATTAAAGCCTTCTTTATTTTCAGGTGCTTTACAGATCCATACGTTAGTGGCTGGTTGCTTTCCTTTATCTTCATTCGTAGCTACACCGCTCCTAGTAACCACATTCACATTGGGATCTTCTTCTCGAATTTCAACGCAAACCATTTTGAGATTTTATGTTGGGGTCTTCTTTTCCTGCATTTTAGCAATCAAGACAGGACGATATTCTATGACATGATCAAATTGTCTACAATACCTACACGACTATTATGCTAGATTCAGACAGTCACGCACAAAAGGATCAACATCACCACAATTATAGCAAATGACTTGTCCTCTTCCTCGACCAGTTGATCCACCTCCTCAGCCTCTTCCTCTACCTTGGAATCCTCCGCGCCCAAAAGGGGACGCTGGTGATGTAGGCTCAACCTGAATTCTATATATTTCGGCTTTGTCTAACATCATATCAAAAGTGCGACAATGCTGCTCATCATGCCCTAATGAGAACCATAATTTGAAAAAAAACTATTTTAAGTCAGGTTGATACGTTGCAATCCTTGGGCAAGAATCTGTGTCATGTAATCCAACAATATGACAAATAGTGCACCACACGAGATTCATCAACGGACTAGGACTTCCAACATTTAGATAATTGTTAAAAATAGGATACTGGTCTTTATGGTGCCCAGAAGTGTTACATTTTATACACCGTACCTCTACGCAGACCTCCTTACCTTTGTCTTTGTGTAGACTTTGAATTTCGAGATGCATAAATTCCAACTAATTCTGAATCTGTTGAGTTCCCAACACAATAGGTGTTGGGGCAACTTCCAATTTCATTGCAACCTCCACAACCTCAGCTAGTGTGGCAATAGTTCGTTGAACTAAGGGCTGGCGCAGATGCGGGAGCAACATAGAAATGAACCATTCCTTATGTTGAGTATCATAAATAACAAATACAACATCTCTAATGGTGCGCTTTAGTCTCTGATCAACCTCCCATACAGATTCATTAGGTTCCTGACGAATATCCTTTATTTCTATCACCAACTACGCGTATGACTTAGGCTTCTTAAATTTCTCTTTTAGGGCATCTTTTATTTCATTCAAGGTGGCATTAGGGTTTTCTTGAGCATACCTAATGTACCAATCTAATGTGTGATCTTGGAATGCAGTAGCCAGCTGCGCCTTCCTAATAATATTGCTAATCTGCTGAGCCTGCCATACGACCTCAGTCACAAACCAAAAGTGTTCAGTATCCTCATTACCAATGCCTTTGAAATTAGGTAACTTCATTGATGTAACCATATCTACTTTAGGGGGAGGTGGAGGTGGTGGTGGAGATGGACTGCAATGTGGAGTGGGTGATTTGTGAAGTGAGTGTAGAAGAGGAGTGAATGGATTAGGGAAAAGATTCAAGGGTTTCGAGCTTTCTTCTTCAGAGTCACTTGAGTTAGCAGTTTCTGGTTCAGGTTCACTGTCCGATCGAGGTTTTAGAGGGCTATAAATAAAATTTTCAGAATTTACTCAGTAAATTTTTCCACTGCGCGTAGTTGGACCTCTTTGATGCATTCAAGAAATATGTTCGCATAGAAAACCCCGTTCACATACGATTATTTTCAGCAATAATTTCAATGATCGCAGGAACTTACCTCTAGGGCCTTTGAAAAACCTTTTTTCTGCTTCAGATTATGACACAAATTGATCAATGGAAAATTCAATCACAAATCCTCCCAAGAGGTGATCGATCCAATGAACTATTGTGCGAGTGAGCTTATTGTAAAACTTCTCTACTTGCTGGATCAATTCAAGAGTCCACTTAGTGACTGTGTCGTCTTTTATGCAATGATGGAATTCAGCTAAGCGGGAAAATCACTCCTGTAGTTCGTTTGCAAAAGAACAAAAGAGTATTTCATGTACTTCTGTATAAATATATTTATGTACCCACTTTTCGTCAGACAACTTAGTACTTCTATTCTCTTGGAGTGAAAATTCAAGGATCTTTCTATCTATACAATCTTGTAATTCGTTGCGCGAAGGATGCTACAACATCAAATATTCCTCAAAATGATGATACCGGTCCCGGAAACAGAACCATTTGTTGGCTTGAGGGGTCCTGACCCAGGTTCAGAGTTTATGGACAAACCAAAAATCCCTCCAACTACTGGCCCTTTTGGTAGTGATATGCTTGCACAAACCAAAGTCTCACCTGAAGTAGTATGGGGGGGTGCTGAAACCAGGTTTTCGCACCCTGAGGGAGAACTTAATGAAGTGGTCCTCAGCAAAACCTTATGAAAAATTATGCTAATAAGGAACAAATGTGCGCAACATTATATATCAGATTCACAGAGTATGCACAGAGTTTAACAAAATAACATAGAATTGTTGTTCACCTTAGCGCAAATAACAGAACAGAACCAGATACAGATCTTAAACAAGGCAAATACTTAACAGATCTATCAATAAGCATTCATAAACATATCATATGTTCTCGCGCAATAATAAACAAGTAAGACATAATAGTGCGATCTCAACAGATCATAAATAATAAACAACTCATATTCATAACATTCGCCAAAATCTATCCTTTTTATTAGCTTCAGATCTGTTCAATCAATACATCAAAACCCTTACAAAACCCTTCTGCGCACACGGCCAATGGAGTCCACACACAACCAGGACTAGGTATCCGTGCACACAACCACCAGGAGCCTCTTAACCCAACCCAAAAAACCGTTACAAACGCATAAACTTATAATAATATCATGAAATTAATTAGAACTTAACTTAACTTACTACTTAGATTAGACATGATCTATCTATATATATACGTCTAGCGCGCAAATACTATGGTCTCAAACCATGGTTTGAGGCCCACAGTTTACCCTTAACCCCATTTACATAAAATTTGGGGACTTTGACCCACCCCAAAGCCCCTAGATTCCATTTGCTCAGCACACACATACAAAATTATACAAAATTACTTTGAAAATTGTCCCTCAGGGTACCTCGATCCAACACCACGTATATTTCTTCAAATATTCATCTTCATCGAACTTCTGATCCAGATCTGCAAATTTCTGTTCCCCAATTCTGTTATTCTGTTCCATCACTCTGTCACCTCTGAACTGATCTATGAACTCTGTTACAAGTGGGTTGCCATCAAGGACAACACTTTTATCATAATTCCAAAAATCTCCCCCTTTGGACTTGATGGCAACCATATTAGTGTTTGATCACCATGTCCTGAAGATACCTATTAGACACATCAATATAAGCATTATTCAAACACCAAGTTACTCTCCCCCATTGACATCAAAGGAAAAGGGTGAAACATTGCTGAAACAAGGTTTTTCTTTCCTTGTAGATACAAGAGCTCTATAGATCTAATCTGCACTATACTGACCAGGCTCCCCCTGAGCACATGATGAATCCTTAAAAATGTTTTCAATGAATTACATGACTCTATAATTCATCAGAGTATGACATTTCCTATCACCAAGTACTCATATTTACATCAACCACCCAACCGAGTGGGATTACCTATTTGACACAATAACCCAACTAAGTGGGTTTACATATTTGACATGACTTCAAAAGTACATACATGATTGAATATGACAATATTTACATCATAGGTCTCAACATGACCTTTACAGATATGAATTTTATAACCAAGACCAAAGGACCTCAATAGAGAGAGATCATCGAACATAATTTAGCAACCATTATAAACATAATGCCAAAAATGCATTATACTCTGCAAGGCTAATGCTCCCCTTGAAATTGTGCTCCCTGTTCATTGTGAATAACTCATCAAAGCATCTTCATAAATCAGATAAAAATTAATGAAAAAATCATAACTCAATACCATATCAGCACACCATAGACCAATCAAATTATAACTATTAGCAACATGTCAGAGTATGTTCTTGATTTTGTCCCACTATTTTTTTTGTCAGAGAAAAACATATGCAATTGTCTATAAAGAAACTCACATATATACGTGACTATACTTTATGAAACACACGTACAAAAAGAAACTTTCTAAATTTTCACCTGTAGACTGAGAAAACTAGATTAACATCAAAGTGAGGCAAAGACAACTCCCAATTTATGTTTGAGATATTCAAATGCTTCTCTGGGGAGAGGTTTAGTAAATATATCAACAACTTGTTTTTCAGAGGGAACATACTCCAATTTAACCTTTTTCTCAAGCACTTGTTCTCGTAGAAAGTGATACTTAATAGGTATATGCTTGGTTTTGGAGTGCATAACAAGATTTTTTGAAATACTAATAGCACTTGTATTATCACATATGATGAAGATGGACAGAGAACATTTAATTTGAATATCTTGTAATGTCTGCCATCCAAAGAAGTTGTGTTCAACAAGATGCATCAACCACATATTTTGCTTTCGCTGTAGATAAGGAAATGGAACTTTGTTTCTTGCTGAACCAAGATACTAATCGAGGCCCCATATAAAATGTACCTCCACTAGTGCTTTTCCAGTCATCAACATGTCCAGCCTAGTCCACATCTGTGTAAGCATGAAGAGTAAGATCTACATTTTTAGGAGACCATATACCAAAGTCTTTAGTTCCTTGGAGATATGTGAATATTCTCTTTACTACCTCAATATGTGATTCCTTTGGATTGTCTTATAAACGTCTAACAATCCCAACTGCATGCATGATATCTTGTCTAGTACGTGTTAGATAAAGAAAACTTCCAATCATAGACCTGTATTCTGGTTGGTCACAGTGGGAGAATCATCATGAGAACTGATGTTTCAATTGTCCTCATTGGAGTACATACATGTTTTCAGTCTTCCATCCCATACTTCTTTAGAATTTTCTTGAGATATTTTGTTTGTGAGAGAAAGATGCAATATTTTTCTTATTACACTTGAAACCAAGAAAATATGTTAGTTCCCAAAATAAATATATTTCAAATTCTTGCTGCATAACAAAAGCAAATTTTTGACTTATAGATTCTTCATTACTCCCAAAGATGATGTCATCAACATAGACAACAATAAATAACAGTTTATCATCCTCAATTTTTGTGTATATGTTGCGATCTGCAGATCCTTTTGTGAAGCCTTGTTGTTGAAGAAACTTGTCAAGACGATAATACCATGCCCAGGGAGCTTGTTTTAGCCCATAAAAAGCATTTTTGGGTTTGCATACAAGGTTTTCATCATTCACCAAAATGAATCCTTCTTGTTTTTCAATATATACTTTTTCTTATAGATCTCCATTAAGGAAAGCAAAATTTACATCCATTTGATAAAATTTGAAACGTTGAAAATGCAAGAAAAATTCTTATGGATTCAAGTCTGGCTACTGGTGAAAATGTTTCTTCAAAGTCTATACCTTCTTGTTGAGCATAACCTTTAAAAATAAGTCTCGCTTTTTTTCTAATGACTTCTCCATTTTCATTCAACTTATTTTTGAATATCCATTTTGTCCCAATAACATTTTTATCATGAGGCCTTGAAACCAATTCCCAAGTATTTTTATTTTCAATTTGATCAATTCTTTATCCATGGCCTTAACTCAACATTAATTTTTAATAGCTTGATTTACATTTTGTGGTTCAATGGTGGATAATAAACGTAGATAACTAGAAGATCCTAAAAGGGTTTTTCTTGTTTGTACCCCAGATTCATTTTCTCCTAGAATTTGAGTTTCTGGATGATTCTTTTGAACATACCTGGATGGAGCATTTTATTTATTTGATGTGTCTTATTTTTTTGTTTCATTAAATTATTATTCTATATCATTGCGATTTGATGTGGGAAAGAATTCATCATCATCATCCTCTTTTGTTGTTGTTACCCTTTGGGAGATGTGCATGCTTCATCAATCATAACATCAATAAATTAAACAATTTTCTGAAGTCTCTTATTGTAACATATGTATCATTTACTTCTAGATGAGTAACCAAGAAATATTCCTTCATATTCTATAGCTTCAAACTTACCAAGTTTTTCATCATTATTTTTTATGAAACATTTGCTTCCAAAAACTCTAAAATTCTTTACAGTGGGAGACTTACCATACCAGAGTTCATAAGGAGTTTTATCACTATTCACACGAGCATGAGCCTTGTTGAGAATATTTAATATTGTATGAGAAGATTCACCCCAGAATGTGTCAGGAATTTTAGACTCATTAAGAATAGCACGAGCCATTTGCTGAAATGTTCTATTCATTCTTTCTGTCACACCATTTTGTTGAGGAGTCTTGGTTACAGAAAATTGTCTTTTTATGCCATGTTGTTCACATAAATCAAAGAATTGATTTGATATGTATTCTCCTCCTCAGTCAAATTTGACACAATTTTTAGATCTAATTCATTTTCAATTAATGCTTTGACGACCTTAAATTGATCAAATGCTTCATCTTTGTGTTTCAATAAACCGATTCAACACATTCTAGAAAAATCATCAATGAATAAGATATAGTATTGTTCTGCACAAGATGACTTTTTCCGTACAGGTCCACACAAATCAGTATGTATAAGTTCAAGAGGCTTACTTGTTGATCCTTCTTTGGCATTGAATTGAACTCTAGTTTTCTTACCAAATTGACATGAATTGGATATGGTACTTTATGGTAGGGTGATGTTGGGTAGATCAAAAACAACATTGAGCCTGCTTGATTTGATTATTTGAGAAAAACTTAGATGTTCCAACCTTCTGTGCCATAAATTTTTCCTTTGCTTTGCCCAGGTAACATTGTTCTTGGCCACCTTTCAATATATACAAATTGCTTGGTGTTCTTGTTCCTTTTATTATGGCATTTCATGTGTCAAGTTTATGAACCATACATTGTTTTGATCGGAAGACCACCTCATTTCCTTGGTCACACATTTGGCTAACACTCAACAAGTTATGATTTAATCCATCAACATACATAACATTTCCAACTTTAACCTTTTATTTTAGAAAAACAAATACTTTACCCTTAATGCTAGTAGGGGAGTCATTTCCAAAGTGACATTATTTTCTTTCTCTAATGAATTGTAAGAAATTATTTTGTCTTTATCACCTGTCATGTGTTTTGAACATCCACTATCAATGTACCATTGATTTTCTTGTCATTCTGAAAATAAAGCTATGGCACGATTTTCAGATTGTAAGTCCTTCTTTTTCCATACCTTAAAATTTGTTGATATTTGCTCCTGCATTCAGATTCCTCATGTCAAAATTTATTGCAAAATGAGAATTCAATTTCATATTTAAGAAGAGAGAAGTTGTTATAAGTATTCTTCTTGATTACTGTCTCATTCCTTTGTTTTCTTTCTTATCTAGTCATGATGGTTTTGTATGTAACACATTAAGTAGCTTTGTGACAAAAATTATGACATGAGAAACATTGTCCATTAAAGAATAAATTTCTGTGATCATAGAACCATCTAGTGTTTTTTACCTTTTGACTGATACTTTTATTATTGTTCATCCTTGAATTAGAGTGAACTTGATTTACCAGTGAAGTGTCTTTATTTTTCTGCTGAAGGTTGAAACTTTGATGACTCGATTTTGCTGCATTTAGATAGCTTTCGGTTATGGCTGAGGATTTTTTTGTCTTTGATGACTCACCAATGTATCCAAGAAGCTGTTCTCCCTACTAATGTAGTTATTCCTTCTCTTTCACTGGTCCAATTTACTGATGAATCACCCTCTTCTTCCTTGCAATTAAGACAATTCCAAATCCTTAAACTTGAAGAGGAGAGATAAAAAACTAAAGTTACTCATACACATCATCAACAATTGGTTAAATATTCGTTTGACACAAATTCTGTCAGTCCAAAAACATTTCAAATTGGTGACCTAGTATTGAAGTGGGAAAAATCATATGAGAAAAAGGGTAAGCATACCAAATTCGAAAGAATGTGGCTTGTGAATAACTCATCAAAGCATCTTCACAAATCAGATAAATATTAATGAAAAAATCATAACTCAATACCATATCAACACACTGTAGACCAATCAAATCATAACTGTCAGTAGCATGTCAAATTATGTTCTTGAGTCTGTCCCATTGTTTTTCTGTCAGAGAAAAACATATCATAATAGTTGGTTAAAGCTTCGTTTGACACAACTTTTGTCAGTCCAAAAACGTTTCAAATTGGTGACCTAGTATTGAAGTGGGACAAAGCACATGAGGAAAAGGGTAAGCATACCAAATTCCAAATAATGTGGCTTGGACCATTTCAAATTGCTGAATTAATTGGCCCATCAACAATTTTATTGCAAGATTTGTCACATAAGAGGAATCCTTGCTTGTGAATGGGAAGATTTTGAAGAAATAATTTTCATAGAAGATAATCTCTTCTATTCCATGTACATTATTGTTTTTAATTTCTATACGAAAATAAAGTTGAAATAGTATAACTACGGACTTCACAGATGAAGTTTCTTTGAATATTTTATTATTTATACTTTTATAAATATTGACTGTTAAAGAAATATTCATAACATTTGAAAAATAAAAGAATTTTAGATCTATAAAAAAGTTTATTGTTTTTCACAAAGTTATTTGTTCTTTGAGAAAACTCCAAAATGTATAGAAGACTTTTGACCTATTATCAGTCAAGAAAAGTACCCTTAACCAAGTATAAGACTCTTTGCAGAAAGACATTTTTAACTCTGAAATTGTCATCCAGAAAACTCTTAAGGAGTCAATGATTCTCCCCATCCAACAAATTTTTCTCTTTTTAAGGCTTGATATTATGAAATAAATTTTCAAAAATAAAGCTTAAAATATAAGAGGTCTCATCACGAGCCTGCTTACCATATTCATAGGGGAATAACTAACTGACATTACCAAAAATGCATACCAAAACAAGGTAATGGCTTGAGATTATTGTAATCAAAAGACAAGGGGTCTCATCACGAGCCAACTTGTTTAGTTAGGTTACAACCAATGAATGACATTGTTATTATTTGGCTACCAAACCAAGACAATGACCTTTTAAGTAGCAAACAATTTATAAAAAGAGAAAAGAAGAATAAATATATATCTTAGGATTTATCTTTAAAAGACCGAATTATTATTTGGATGGGATATTGAATCATTGATTGGTTAAAAGGTAACCCTGTCGAAGGTTATTAATACCTAATTGTAATAGAGGCTCTACCTATGACAAATGAAGATATTTTAAATTAATTTGCAAAGAGAATATGCTACTTTATCTTTTAACCTAGCAAAGAATGATATAGACAGAAGAATTTTCATCTTTAAGAGGATATAAAAGGAATAATAACGAAGTGATTTTATGTTTATGTCTCAGATAAATATTACTTATTTTAAAATTTCACGTTATTTACATTTCTTCAACTGCTTTTATTTTGAAAAAGATAGAGATTTTAAAATTATCAGAGATAACTCGTTCTCCCAGTGAATTGCCAATTGTTGTGCTATAAAACAACCCCCCATTTATTAAAATATCTAATTAAGTTATGAATCAATAATGGGGACCCTTTAAAAAATAAATAGAGTGAAGAAACATTATTTCTCTTAGCTCTAAGTTCTAAACTTTAGGAATAAAGGCATGGACCTTTTTCGCTTTGATTTCATTGTGCTTAGCGCAAATCACAAAACTCACAAGTTAAAAAAATTAAAACACATATGGAATTTGCGAATTGCAATGAGCACTTTAACCTTTTTGAAATATATGAAATTCCCGTTGAAAAGCTTATAAAACCCTTATAGTTATAAATCACATCGTGCCTCCTTAAAAAACGAACTGATATCATTTTAAAAGAAAAATTGCGATGAGTCGTACCCGATAGAACAATAAACGAGCAATAAAATATCTTCGTAAAATCCGATATAGCGCAATGCTTTGAGTTTTAGCGCATATCGCATTCTGCAACAGGAAAATAATTGAAAAGTAATATATGTCGTGATAAAGTGTGATATGCAATTTGTGCAGATTGCATTTCACATACACCCGCGGTTAAGACTTATAGTGTTGATGTTGGTAAAAGTTGCGATTTGCACTATAACATTAATTACTAAAGTGCTTGAAATGATCTTTAATCAATCGATCTAAATGATCTAATGACATAGATAGTTCGATTGGACGTATTGTGTAAGATATGTAAATGATTTGATGAACGATTAAAGGGTTATTAACGTCATTCAATAGGTATTGGGTTAAAAAAGATCGATATCTTTCCAAAGCGTGTTTCAAATAAAAGCACCGGTTTTTGATTAATGGTGATTTAACTCTGTTCTCTGTCCCTTTTTGCTCCTCATCTCAACGCTGAATTTACTTGTCTTACTTGAATTCAGGAAACTACCTAAGGAAACGATATCAACAAAAATGACAAAGAAAGACAAATCAGTTTCCCAAGCATCCACTTCTGAAGTTACATACATCCCTCAACTATTTTTAGGCACTACATGCAATAAGGATAGTGGGAGTTATTCATGGGAAGCCATGTATAATATATTTGAAGGAGAACATCCAAGAGAACAGAAGAAAACAACAACGGAGGATGACGCTGTTTCTTCAGAACTTTCTTATTTCAAAGTTGCATGTTCGTCTCTACATAGGATAGCTGCAAGGCCAAATATCTTACCATACACTGATATGGTAAAATCGGTCATTGACAACCTCAATATTGTAGACAAGACATTCAAGAATTCAAAGATGGCGTACATGGGTTCATTCACCGCCGAGGATTTGCGAACAATGTATCATTTGCTTATGTCACAAAAAAATTATGATAAATATTTTCTGGAAAGCTTTACAAAAAAGAATCAAGACCTGATGAAGGTGGTAAAAGGATGGAAGGAAGACCAAGGAAAGTTAAAGTGGGATAAGCTCGGTATGTAGCCAATATCACAATTTCCATTACCTTACTGTTTTGCATCAGGAATGCTATGTAGATTATTTTCTAGATCTGATACTACTTAATTTTCCATTGAATGGGTTCCTTTAATTGATGCAATCGTCAATTCTTATATCATGAATTGGGAAAACATTTTATTCGATAATTTGGCCAAAACCATTATGGATTACAGAACAAATAGAGTCTTTTCGACTAAGACAATCCCTCCTTTTTACATGAGCGCATATATCATGGATTCTATATGTTTCTGCTCGAAATTTCCTATTATGGGTTGGAAATGGACTAGCCAAGAGCCTAACCCTATTCATATTTATCATAAAGCCCTGTGGGGGCCCGAATTTCATTTTCATTTCTATAAAATTTGTCATGGAGTCATGTTTCCCATGCATCAGATCATTTTTAATGAGAGAGCTCCTAGAATTTCTAAAGAAGCCAACACGGATATTTTATCTGTGGCTAGGTGGTTTGGAGAGGAAAATTTTACTTATGTTGGAGTTTTTGGGAGTCTTTCTTTCCCTCATGTTCTACCCTACTATGTTCTAGATAAAATCTTGGCTAGATAAATTGCATATCAAACTCTAGTAAACGGTATAACCAAGCAACTAAAAGATTCTAAGAAAGCCATCTAACCTACATTCCCATAATAGTGTGGGTACCTTTGCCCGTTTTGACATAGGTCATGCAGCGAAAGAAATTCCAAACATTACTTCATTGAATCTGGCTTTAATGCCAGGGAGACAGTATGACCCAAATGATGTTGGCCAAAATTTTACCACTAATCTTAAACTCAGACCTTTCATGAATGAAAAGGATATGTTTGATGATTTGTTTGAAGGAGTTGAGTAATTTACAAATCTTTTAAAAATGACATCTAAAAATGTCCGTGTAGAAACTAAAAATATTTTCATGAGTATAGAAACAGTCCCATTGGACTTGTTACCAATGGAAGATTTCAGAAGACCAACTCCCAGCATCAGTTGAGAGGATGAAGCAAAAGACATGTCAGAGGATGAATCACAAGAAAAATCAGTTCAAGATTCAGAGCAATCACAACACCAGTCTCAAAGTTCAAATAATTCTGATAATGAATCTAAAAGTAAAAATGAGAGCCCTGAGAAGATAATTGAAGACGTAATTAAAGGAATTGATATGCAAACCGAAGAGGAAATCGATGAAGCTGAAATATTAAAAGCGTCTTCAAAAGAAGTTTAGCAAGTCAAACTACACCTGAACAAACGATCAAATATCAAGTAGATCATTTGGGCACAGAATGGAAAAAGTTCATTTGAGTATTGGAGATACCAGTCAATCCTAATCCAGAAGGATCAATGAGTTTTCAAACTCCTGAGCAAACTTTGAAACTAGTAGGAACAACAACAACACTTCAACAGGTACCAGAGGTTCAAGAGTAGGAGATCATCCCAGCCTACCCAACAGAAGAGATCATCTTAAATATTGAATAAATCCCCCCACTAGATGTTTTCTACAACCCAAATCATAAAGCTATAGTAAATAGGAGGAAAATAAGAAGAGTTTATGAAACAATCACAACTCTCAATAATGAATCAGTAGATGTTGTCTGGAAGGACACTTTTGTCAATCCTACAAAACATCTTACCAAATTGTCATAGTTTGTGGGTGCATATGCAACTGCCATCATTGATAAATCAACATAAGTGCAATTTCTGCTCAAACAAAAGGAAGATAAAGTTCAAGAATTGGAAAGACAACTGGAACATGAAAAGATTAATGCCAATAAGCAAATTGAGATGAAAATGACACAGTTCTAGAAAGACTTCGAAAGATTAAGGTTGCATCATCAAGTACATATTTATGAGAAGAATACACAAATAGAGGCAATGATGGATAAGCTTAAAAGTCAACCTCAAACAAAACAATTTGTAAAAGAGGCACTTGAATGGAATACAAGATTGAAGTAGAAAAAAGAGACTTTTTGTCAACAAATTTCAGTTACCAATTCATATTGTGAAACAAGTAAAATTTTATCTGTATTATGTATGAGATTGGTTATTATAGGTGAATGTTAAATGCACTTCTGTACTGATGTTTATCTATAATTCCTTATTTTATATGTGATCAAAATTAGAATGCGATATATATCTCACAATTTTTTTGATTAACTACTTAATCAAAATAATCATTTTTACATAATTTTAATTTCTTTCAACTATTGAATGATCTTTATTACCAATTGTTGAAAGATATCATTTTAGATCGCATTAATGAATGAACATCCTTGGGTAAATAGTAGAATATATATTTAATTACATGCACAAAGTAGATTAAAATCATTCATCCATTCACATGTTATAAGAAAACACACCCTCGTAATCTTTATTGGGAAATTGGTCGCTTTATCCCTAGTTAGAGCCACTACACCAAACGGAAAAGAAGCTGCCTTAAGGTCTAGATCGGGTGGTTTTCCCCATGTTGTTGCAACTGAATTTCGAGGCCTCAATATTTTGGCGCTAGAAGGAGGGCATGAATCTTCGTGAATGGAAAATAGGTTTGATCAATCTAAAATATGATCTAAAAGTCACTCTCCCTCTAGATCCTCACCAACTTCCAGATCATTATCTAGAACAATATCCTTATGATCTGAATTTGAACATCCTTTGCCTAAGTCTCATAGTGAAACTCAACCCATACTATCTTAAAATTATCACCCTAACTCTCGATAAGTTCAATATTTGATTGAAAAGTTAGAGAGAGTATCCATTTCTGCTGAAAAGTCTGAAACTTCTCAATCATATGAAATAAGTCTTTCATATTCTTTACAACCAAGATGAATATTAGCTCGATCGGAAACTCAGAAGACAAGAATCCCTCCTTTTGAATTTCCTATTGGCACTTTTTGAAGGAAATCTAAGAACACTGAGTCAAAGTCATCCACTAGCGAGATATTTTTCGATAATCTACCTCATTCACCTTCATTCCCTCCACTCATTTCAACAACTTCTATCCCAATCATCAATGTTAGTATAACTAGTTCCAATACTCAAACTACTTCACCTTCAACTAGTTCAAACACTCAGTTTGCCTCTTCGTCAACTCAAACTCCGCTCATCATCTCCACCCAAGGTCCAATTGCAGGCCAACAAATTCCACCAAATGTACAACCATGGAATAATCCAGGTGCTGTACAAATGTCTACTCCTCTTCACCCTCTTCCTAAAGACCCTGAAAGATGGTTACCTAAATTTAATCCAAATGATGGCTTCCCAACTGAGGAACATCTCCACAATTATATGTTAGCCATGAATTTAAAAGAGGTAACTGAAGAAGACTGTGTAATCATATTATTTCCATATACTCTCATAGGATCTGCATGATCATGGTACTTTTCATTACCTGCTCGCTCTATAACTAGCTGGAATATGTTTGAAGAACAATTCCTAGCCAAGTTTGGAGATGACAGAACCATTGCTTCACTCATCAATGACTTATCAAATCTCAAGACTAAGACATGAGAGAAAATCAAATATTTCAACTATATATTCAATAAAGTATTCAGTAAACTACCTGCTACATCAGTTCTTGGTGCTAAGGTTCAAATTGAGTGGTACATATCTTCTCTTCCCTCTAATATAGCCATTTTTATTGATAGAGTGAAGTTACCTACTTTAGTAGAATAAATGAAGGAAGATTTGTCTGTTGAGAAACATATTATTGCTCTTGAAAAGAAAAATTTTCAAGAAGAAAAAAAATCCAAAAAGGTTTATTTTAAATATGATCAAATAAAAATCCATCAAAATACCATTTTGATGTTGATGGTCTTCAAAAAGTATTGAAAACCATGAAAAACGAAATGACAGACATCAAAAAACATGTTGCTGAAAATTCCAATACCAAGAAAACTTTCAGATGTTTTAAGAAAAATCAGTCTTCAAGTTCTCAGCCACCTAACATTATATCTAATGCTGAGTCTAACCTGGAAACGGAAGATAAAGAAATAGAGGAAGAAGATTCAACATAAGCTGATGAAGAAGCTGAACTAAATGGTATGTGGGATTTCATCCTATCAAATGAAGAAGAACATGAAGCCTTTCCAGTTACCACAAGAAGTAAGAGCTCTACAGATGCAACACAGTCTAATAAAAAACAGAAGAACTCTATTCCTCATGCTAAAGAAAAGACATTAAGTAATAAGTCTGCATCCAAGGCTTCTCAAACTAACCCTCCGCCTTCAAATATTCCATCCACATCAAAGGAAATGGTAGTCTTTGATACCATTGAATATAATATGGTAGAAGATATGAAGAAGACCAGGGCTAATATCTCAATCCATGAACTTACTAAGTTGAAACAACAACAAAATATTTTACTTAGAGAACTGAATGCAATTCCTACCTCATCTCTACCTGCTCCAATAGTAGTTCAAGCTGCTAATAGTATGGGTAAACCTACTACCCCTTTGACTAAAATGGACTCTACAGATTTCATTATGATAGGTGACCGATCTATTTCTCACACACCTCCATTCCTCTTAACTTATGAGATATTTAATAAGAATGCCCATAATTTCTTAATTGATTCATGGGCTTCTTCTAATATTATGCCAAAATAAGTATGTGTTAAATTGAACATAACTCCTCAAAAATATCCAGCTCATATAATACAACTTGATAGGACAAAAGTAGAGGTCGTAGGAGAAATAAACTTTGTTTCTATCAGATTATCATAGAACTCAAAATTTTCCCAGATAATTGATATTTTAGTAGCTGACATACTTCAATTTTACAGCCTAGTATTGAGCAGAGACTAGTCTGAGAAACTCCATGGATATTTTGCAACAGATTGGTCGCACATGTGGCTGCCCTATAATGGAAAGCCAAACCAAATTTGAGTGGACCGTGATAAATTCATGAAACACACAGTTACTGATCTTCAAGGGATCAATGAGCAAGTAGCATTCAGTAATAATATTATTAGAAAATACTCGGCAGAATAATTTCTTGGAAACTTTAATGCACAACGATCACACTTCTTTGATAATGCCGTTACTTCCGAGATTGAAATTTTTTCCCAAACATATGCTTTTAAATGTAAAAATTTTGTAGATAAACCCTTAGTCAATTCTTTATTTTGGACCTTTTATTTTTTTGGTTCCAAATCATAAGATGGTGCAGGAGCTGGCTGTATTTTGATAAGTCTAGAAGGAGAAAATACCATGCTAGCCTGCAGACTAGAATTCGAATGCACAAACAGTACAACGGAATATGATGCACTATTTCAAGGTTTGTATAAAGAAATAAACCTTGGTATTAAATATCTGCAAGTATATGTAGATTCAAAAATCATTATTAAACAAGTGAGAAACACTATACATTGTAACCCTGGACATCTCAAACATTATTAATCATTAGTCGAGAATTTAATTTCTCATTTTTTTAGCTTTTAATATCTCCTCTATACCCAAAATACAAAATGTTAGTGCAGAATTATTGGCCAACGTAGCATCAAAATTAATACCATCTCAAGAATTTAGTCCTAATAGGTTTTATATTGAATTATTTTTAGACCATCCGTTCATGATAATATTACTAATTGGAGAGTTTTTAATCATTATTATGATATTATATACTTTATGACATCAAAAGGATCTTATGATGATTAAATTCTAGATGAACACGAACATGACACCCAAATAAATAAAGAACAAGATGAAAATCCAATACCAAAGTCTGTTGTCAAACTTGAAGACCTTTATGATTTGAAAGCTAGGTTCAAGAAAGTTACTAATGCAAAAAATCAAAGGTCAACCCTAATATTTGAGTTAGTAAATCTTGGAACTAGTGACAAACCACAAAATGTCAACTTAGGTCTTGGTCTATCTTCTGAAGAAAGATCATCATTCGTCAGATTATTAAATACCTACAAAAGTGTTTTCTCTTGGGATTATGCTGATCTCAAAACATATGACACTTCTATCATCCAACATACTATCCCTACGATTTCAGATGAGAAACCAATACAAAAAAAGTTGAGGAAAATTCATCCTAATATTGAAAGTCAAATTAAATAAGAGTTGAATAAGCTCCTCAAAGCTAAAATCATATTTCCAGTTAGACATTGAAAGTGGGTATCAAATTTAGTACTCATCAGGAAGAAAAATGGTGACATTAGGATTTGCATAGATTTTAGAAATATAAATAAGGCATGTCAGAAGGACAATTTTCCATTACCAACCAAGGAATAAGTACTGCAAATTTTAGCTGGTTCTGAACTTATGTATTTTCTATATGGGTTTTCAGGATATAACCAAATCCTGGGACACCCAGATGATAGATTAAAGACCACATTCAGGACTAAGTGAGGAACATATGCCTATTAAAAAATGCCATTTGGGTGAATAAATGCAGGTGCCACATTCCAAAGAGCCATGGACACTGCTTTTAGAGGATTCGTTAATAAATCAGTGGTGATTTATCTAGATGACATCACAGTCTAGTCTAGACAAGCAACCAATCATGTAAATGATCTAAAGAAAGTCTTTGAGCGATGAAAAAAATATGGAATCTCACTTAACCTAAAAAAGTCATATTTTGCTTTAGATGAAGGCAAACTTTTAAGATTCATTGTGTCTAAGAAAGGTATCTATATTGATCTTGAAATAATCGAAGAAATTAAAAGAATCCGTTTTCCTCATAATAAGAAAAACATGCAGTCATTTCTAGGATAGATAATTTTGTAAAAAGATTTGTCCCTGAATTTACGCAGATAGTTTTACCTTTACAATCAATGATTAAGAAAAAATCAGTTTTCAAGTGGGGACATAATGAGAGAGAAGAATTTGATCTAATAAAACAGTCTATTGTTAATGCTCCATTCTTGAATACTCCTGATTTTCTTAATCCTTTTAATTTATATACATTTCCATCAGATACATCATATGCTGCTATTTTGACATAGCTTAATGAGCAACAAGTTGAAGCACTAATTTCTTTTTTTAGTTCCAATTTGCAAGGTGTAGAACTAAACTATTCAGCTATGGAAAAACAAGCATTTAATGTCTTCAAATATATAAATCATTTTATACTATTGCTCCTCAAAACTCATACCAAGATAATAGTTCCATTCTCTGCAATAAGGCAATTATTGATGCAAAGAGAGGTAGGAGAGAAAAGGGCTAGCTGGGTAACTTCTTTGCAAGAATACGACGTAGAAATTAGACCTTCTAAAATTGTTAGAGGTCAAGGTTTTTGCAAAATTGTTAACAGGAGCATCCCATTTATCAACAGAAGCAGATTTAGGTAATGATGTACAAGTATATGAGGTAAGCCTCAATGATGCTCACTCCCAATATGTAATATTCCTAAAATCAGCACAGCTAATTGGAATATTATTTTTGATTTTGCTCTTAGATAGAGGAATAAGAGGGTATGGAGACTCATAAATCTTATTAGCAGGAATAAAAGACACTCCTACTGTGAATGGCGGTCATCTAAAAGCTACATTGAAGACCCTTAGGTGTGAAAAGGGGCTGGAGTATGAAGACTAGGTCAACTTTGACCAAATCAAACAACGCTGTTATGGAGGAGTGGCATTCATGGTGGGACAACACAGTTTTGGAGGGAGATTGAATGCATGGAAGTAGTGACCTAATTGAGTGGGGCCAAGGGTAAGGAAGCTCATCAATTATTTAAGGAAGAGGATGGCATCCATATGGGGTTATGTTTTGATTATAATTTTGATATGTCTGTTTAGACTTGTTGCTCTCTTCAGCTGTTTAGCTAAGATTGCAGTGTTGTTTAGCATAGCGTATTCCCGAGTGGGAATCCCATATCTTTCCTTGAGAGGCCTCTTGGGAGAGTATTTACCTACCTTGTCCACTATTCGGCATTAGGCCAAGCTACATCTTTGTTGTACAATGCAGTTTCTGTAGAGTATTGTGTTGTGTTGCAGGGTGCAACAATAGAGAGTTGATTTGGGTCACTTCCTTGGTTGATTTCAGTTGGAGGAAAGATTCCTTCCATTGAGAGACCAACAAAGAGAACCCCTGAGCTTTATTTCATCATCCAACATCAGGCTAAGGTACTACTATCAGTTACAGTGCAATTTTCTGAAGGAACTGCGTTATTTCAGTGTGCAGTTGCAATGAAGGGTTTGGAGCCCTAGTTGGGGGAGATAGATTTTCAGTGAGGGGAACAACCTCTCATTTGTAGAATCAATAGGATTTTTCATATATTTCTATATAAAATCAGAAAAACTCCTATCATCTATCCAGTTGCAGAGATTATTCAGCCCTAGGGCCATATTTATATTTTTGCATTTTTGTGTATTTCAGGAAACCCTTTCCGGGTTGTCTTGGAAATGTGCTTGGGAGATTAGATCTCTGTTACCGACATTGTTTGAGCTATATAACAACAAATCCTTATTGATATATCATTTATTTAGTAGTTATTCCCTAAAAATGCGCTGTCATGGCTCATGGCACTTGTATGACAACTATTTTTACATGTATTGACATATTTTCTTAGAGGAGGCTTGTCTTGTATTGCTTGAGTGACTAGATCCTCAAGATATTTTGCCTATTTTTGGCTGATATGTTAATAATATGGATTTAAATTTATCTCACATATTAGTGTATTGATGTATTCTTTTCTACTCTCCATGTTTATGTGATATATTGATGCTTTCCCCATTTGGGAATACTACAGTGGTATCAGAGAATAATCTTGGCTCAGCCTGTGGATCTTAGCCAATATGCTATAAGAAGAAGAAGAGAATAAAATGAGATCTAAAATGATGGAAGGATTGACATTTGTCTCATCACTTTTCAGATTTATGAAGAACCTCTCCAAGGAGGTCAAGGAGATGAAAGAGGAGAGATGCAATGAGACCTCTAAAGGGTTTCAAGAAGAGGAAGGTCCATGTACTTCCTATCAGTAGAAGGAAGAACCGTGTTGCATAGAGCTCCAAAGCAATACACTATGCCCTTTCCTTTTGAAGAAGAAGATAAAAGGCATGGATATGGAGGACACTTGAATCATGAGATTCTAAGTGAATACCTTGCATAATATAAGTCTCAACCCAAAGATTTCAAGGAGAATCTAACTCTCCCACATTTCATTCAGCTCAAATAAGAAACAAGACCTTACAACAATAGATTCCTATTGCCTACATTTGATGGGTCATCCACATGTAAACAAGAGCTTGGGGAATGAAGTTGGATGCATTCTTCCTACTACATCTAGTGGTAGAAAGAGAAGCTGTTGAGATTGTAGTGCCGCACCTTGAAGGTGAAGTAAACATTTGGTGGTTCAGCCATTTGAGTCATGCAAGAGTGACTGCATATGCATATTTTAATCAAAGGTTGATCAAAAGGTTTGACAAGAATAAATTAGAGGGAAAGAGGCCTTCACCACCACTTGCTGCAAGAACACTTGCACCTTTGCAAAGTGGACTTGATATCCTGACATTTAAAGTCCCATGCACTATTATGGAGATGCATGAGGAGGAGGAGACTTGTACCAGCGCTGGTGCATCCATAGAAGAGCAGCCATCATCATCAATAGATGGGGAAGTCATCTTACTAGAGGAAGGAAGCCTTGTAGCAGTATAAGATGTTCCCAAGCTATGCACATGTTTCCACTTTCTATTATTTCAGCACATCTTATGGAAAATTGTGGGAATGTACCATTGCATGACCTAGGGTCAAAGCACATTACTGATTTGGAGCAGCAGACTATCACTGCGCTGAGGACCCTAGATTTCTTCAAGGAGGAGATATATAGTCATCCTAGTATATCATTGTTGAGCTGCACACAACTCTTGGGGTTGGAGTGTGGAATTTTGGAGGATGGGATGAACATTGTCCTGAGCAAATCAATGCAGAACTATGTGTTCAACATTGAGCATAATCTTGAGATAACATATGCACCATAATGGAGATCACTAGCGTTTTCATTGAGTGTCAATGATGATTTGGGGGCCCATACATTATTGGAGCATTCCAATGACCATTCTACATGTGTAGCAGGGGATAGGTAGATGGTTGATGAGAGACATCTTATCTTCCATTGTTATGTTGGAGTCTTGGACCTTTCTTGATGAGCACTTCACTGCTCCATGAGGATATTTTTCCTTCAGTATACTTGGATCCTTATGGGGTCAACTTGGTCATTGATGAGTGGTCTTCATTTGGAGATCTCCAGGAGATTTCATTTCAACATCCCATGAAATGAAAAGATAGAAATCTGATTTGGGAGGATGGTATTCTCCATTGGAGGAATGCCAATTTTGGGCATGATGATAGAAACTCACCATTGGTTGGATGGGTGATGTTGATGAGCAAGAGGCTGGAAAGCCCCTTGTAGATCTATGATACAAGGCAGCAAGAGGCAAGGCTGCGTTGACTAATCTTGAAAGAGTTTGGTCATCATGTACCACATTCCATTCCAAAGAGTATGTTGGTGGTTGGGACTTGGCATGGCACTTGCATCATATGGAAGCAGGGAATTTGGGTGCATTATGTTGATATGACATTCTTCATGTCAATCATCATGTTTTCACCTCGTGATTTTTATGTTGAAGGTGTGAGGAGGCAACAAGAGCTCTTGTTGCTTTGGCTACTCTTGGGGGAGTATGGGATGAATCTCTCCCATACTTTACAAGATGTTTCAAGAAAAAGGAATGGCACAATCAGAGTGCAAGGAGGCTACCCTTCAACATTGAAGGATTAGGAGGTACTTCCACATAGGAAGGAGACTCCCACACATAGTAACATGATGGTGGATGACTTTGACATATGGCATGTCAAATAATTGAGTCATGGAGTGGAAATAGCCTTATCACTAAGGCCAACAACGCTGTCACTTGAGAGTCTGATGGAGTGCTCCAAGGGGAGTATGCATCCCTTCATTTTGTAGACCTTTATGAGGAGATTATCATGGGAGGGCCCATCTATGGACCTCACTTTCAACTTACTCACAATGCATGGTAAGAAATTTATTTATGTACTTATTGATCATCTCATAAAGTATTTGCATCTCCTCACCATCTATGAACAGTGCATTGCTCCACAAGAGGGCAAGATTATCTTTGGGTTTCATGGTCATTCTACGGCCAACATTTGTGATGGAGATAGCCCTTCTTTGCATGACTTTGGGCAAGTGTGGTGCTATTCTTATTATGATCATCTGATATATTATTCCATTTACTACCCCATAGTAGATGAGCAAACATGCACAACTAGAAAATTGTTGGGAGACAACTTTCCACATGATGTTATAAAACAACAGTTGGTAAAACTGCACTGTATCCACTGGAGAAACCATTGGTATCATCCAAACTTGCACATAACCTTCAAAATTTTTCTGATTTGGGTACCACATGGTGATGATGTACCATTCACTTTGTATGGAATGGTTTGGGCTAATGAAACTAGAGGAGGGGTCTTTGGAGATCTAGTTGTCATTTTGTATCTTGAGGGCAACATTATTACAACCCAATGTCAGAAGTAACTATACACTTTCCATAAGTGGAGAGAGAGAAAACATGGGGTAGGCCATTTGGTCTATCAAGTTCAGCAATGCAGCCCACCTTCTTTGCATGAGCATAAGGTGGAGGAGATATTTCATGAGTTTCCATGTTGGAGGGTGACTCATTTTGTATGGATAATAGCTTGGGGATGGAGACTTCACATGGAAATGATAGTTACCAATATATTTCAGATTCCATGCCTCAAGAAGGCCTCTAGACCACATATAGTTGATTCCATGGATATTCCACTTGTTCATGATGAGAGCCATTGGGATTTTTCACCAAAGGCATACTTATATGCTTGGGAGGAGAAACTTGGAGACGTACTGATGGGACAACATCTTGTTTATAGGAGGAACTTATCATATGAGAATGCTACAGGAGGAAGAAGAGAGGCTCTTCAGTTCTATCCTTGCAGTTGCTTGAGGACAAGCAACATTTGGGAGGGGAGGACTGTAATATTCCTAAAATTAGCACACAACTAATTGGAATATTAATTTTTGATTTTGCTCTTAGATAGAGGAATAAGAGAGTATGGAGATCCATAAATCTCCTTAGTAGGAATAAAAGACACTCCTAGTGTGAATGGAGGTCATATAAGAGCTATATTGAAGACCCTTAGGTGTGAAAAGGGGCTGGAGTATGAAGACTGGGTCAAATTTGACCAAATCAAACATCGCTGTTATGGAGGAGTGGCATTCATGGTGGGACAACGTAGTTTTGGAGGGAGATTGAATGCATGGAAGTAGTGACCTAATTGAGTGGGGCCAAGGGTAAGGAAGCTCATCACTTATTTAAGGAAGAGGATGGCAGCCATATGGGGTTATGTTTTGTTATTATTTTGATATGTTTCTTTAGACTTGTTTCTCTCTTTAGCTATTTAGCTAAGATTGCAGTGTTGTTTAGCATAGGGTGTTCTCGAGCGGGAATCCCACCTCTTTCCTTGAGAGGCCTCTTGGGAGAGTATTGCACTACCTTTTCCACTATCTTACATCAGGCCAAGCTACATCTTTGTTGTACAACGCAGATTCTGTAGAGTATTATGTTGTGTTGCAGGGTGCAACAGTGGAGAGTTGATTTGGGTCACTTCCTTGGTTTATTTCAGTTGGAGGAAAGTTTCCTTTCATTGAGAGACCATAAAAGAGAACCCCTGAGCTTTATTTCATCATCCAACATCAGGCTAAGGTACTGCTATCAGTTACAACGCAATTTTCTGAAGGAACTGCGTTATTTCAGTGTGCAGTTGCAGTGAAGGGTTTGGAGCCCTAGTTGGGGGAGATAGATTTTCAGTGAGGGGATCAACCTCTCATTTGGAGAATCAATAGGAGAATTTTTCATATATTTCTAGATCAGATAAGAAAACCTCCTATCATCTATCCAGTTCCATAGATTATTCAGCCCTAGAGCCATATTTGTATTTATGCATTTTTGTGTATTTCATGAAACCCTTTCCGGGTTGTCTTAGAAATGTGCTTGGGAGCTTAGATCTCTGTTACTAGAATTTTTTTAGATATATAATAGCAGATACTTGTTGATATATCATTTTTGTAGCAGGTATGCCCTAAAACTGCGCTGTCATGGCTCATGGCACTTGTATGGCAGCTATTTTTACATGTATTGACATATTTGCTTATAGGAGGCTTCTCTTTTGTAGCAGGTATGTACCCAATAGTGCAATTTCCATACTGTTTTACAACAGGAATGCTATGTAGATTATTTTCTAGACCCAATACTACTAAAGTTTCCATTGAATGGGTTCCTTTAATTGACCCAATCGTCAATTCTTCTATCATGAATTGGGAAAACATTTTATCTGATAATTTGGCCAAAACCATTATGGATTACAAAACAAATAGTCTTTTCGACTAGGACAATCCCTCCTTTTTACATGAGCGCATATATCATGGCTGCTATATGTTTCTGCTCGAACTTTCCTGTTATGGGTTGGAAATGGACTAGCCAAGAGCCTAACCCTATTCATATTTATCATAAAGCCCTGTGGGAGTCTAAATTTCATTTTCATTTCTATAAAATTTTTCATGGAGTCATGTTGCCCATGCATCAGATCATTTTTAATGAGAGAGCTCCTAGAATTTCTAAAGAAGCTAACACTGATATTTTACCTGTGGCCAGGTGGTTTGGAGAGGAAATTTTTACTTATGTCAGAGTTTTTGGGAGTCTTTATTTCCCTCGTGTTTTGACATACTATGTTCCAGATAAGCTCTTGGCTGGAGAAATTGCATATCAAACTCTAGTAAACTATATAACCAAGTAGCTCAGAGATTCTAAGAAATCCATCTGGCCTACATTCCCATTAGAGTGTGGTACCTTCACCCTTTTTGACATAGGTCATGCAACGAAAGAAAATCCAAACATTGCTTCATTGAATATGGCTTTAATGCTAGGGATACAATATGATCCAAATGATGTTGTCCAAAATTTTACCACTAATATTAAACTCAAACCTTTCATGAATTAAAAGGATATGTTTGATGATTTGTTTGAAGGAGTTGAGAAATTTATAGATGTTTTAAAAATGGCATCTAAAAAGCTCAGTGTAGCAGACTATAAAGCTTTTCATGAGTATAGAAATAGTCCCATAGGACATGTACCAATGGAAGATGTCAGAAGACCAACTCCCAACATCAGTTTAAAGGATGAAGCAAAAGACATATCAGAGGATGAATCACAAGAAAAATCAATTCAAGATTTAGAGCAATCACAACACCAGTATGAAAGTTCAAATCATTCTGATAATGAATTTGAAAGTAAAAATGAGAGCCCTGAGAAGATAATTGAAGATGCAATTAAAGGAATTGATATGCAAAATGAAGAGGAAACTGGTGAAGCTAAACTATTAAAAGTGTCCTCAAAATAAGTTCAACAAGTTCAAACTAACCTGAACAAACGGTCAAATCTCAAGTAGATCATTTGGGCATAGAATGGACAAATTTCACTCAAGTACTGGAGATACCAGTCAATCCTAATCCAGAAGGATCAAAGAGTTTTCAAACTCCTAAGAAAACTCAGAAAATAGTAGGAACAACAATGACACTTCAACAGGTACTAGAGGTTCAAGAGCTGGAGATCATCCCGACCTACCCAACAGAAGAGATCATCTTAAATATTGATGAATTCCCTCCACTAGATGTTTTCTACAACCCAAATCATAAATTTGTAGTAAAGAGGAGGAAAATAAGTAGAGTTGATGAAACAATCACAACTCTCAATAATGAATCAATAGATGTTGTCTGGAAGGGCACTTTTGTCAATACTACAGAACATCTTACCAAATTGTCACAATTTGCGGGTGCATATGCAACTGCCACCATTGATAAAGCAACAAAAGTGCAACTTCTGCTCAAACAGAAGGAAGATAAAGTTCAAGAATTTGAAAGACAACCGAAACAGGAAAAGCTTAATTCCAATAAGAAAATTGAGATGAAAATGACACAGTTCCAGACAGAATTCGAAAGATTAAAGTCACAACATCAAGTACACATTTTTGAGAAGGATACACAGATAGAGGCAATGATGGATAAGCTTAAAATTCAGCCTCCAGTAGAAAAATTTGTAAAAGAGGCACTTGAATGGAATACAAGATTGAAGCAACAACATGAGACTTTTTGTCAACAAATTTCAGTTACCAATTCATATTGTGAAACAAGTAAAATTTTTATCCAATAAGAAACAAAAGACTGGAATGTGAAAAGATTCAAAAGAAAATTTCTGAATTCATTTTGTGGGGATAATCTGAAAAGGGAAAGAAAGCTGATCTCTCGAAGATTGATAAGTTTCACAAAGACATTTTATTTAAAGACTAGGAAATACAGTTGAGATAGGTAGAGAAGGCAACGTCAAAGGCAACAAATCTGGAAAATGGGATCATTGAGTCTGTTAATGGACAACTTCTAAACGCTGAATTTATTAAATAATATACAACCGAGGTAATCCCAGAACTCAAACTATTGGAAACACAATGGAAAGTAAGCATAGAGACACATGCAGAAGCTATTGAAAAGATAACCAAGTTAGATCAAGAAAATTATTGGAACTTTATGATCAAACCACATCATCAATGCATGAATCTAAAATCCTTAACTGATTCCACTAAGAAAACGTTTCCAACACTATCAAATGCTGTGTTTAAAGGCTGAGTCAGTTCCAAGATCACACAACCAACTCAGTTGAAGCCGATGGTGGATATCTGCCACCTCAGAGATCAAATGACTAAAGAAAATCAACCAGCTTGAAGCAATATTGTTATCTTTATTTTCTAGATTGTAGTTTATTTTACTTATTACGAGGAAGGTTGTTTGAAACTTCCTCAAAGTTTTATGTAATAATTTATTTTGGACCTATTCAGTTTAGTATTTAAACCCTTCTCATGCATTTAGAGAAGGGTCTAGAAATTTGTCAAAAACATTTGCAAAGGAATGAACTTCTGTATGTTTGTGAATTCCTTGATGAATTAATGGAACATAGTCTATTTTCTCTTGATATTGAAGTTGTTTAATTGAAGTTGCACTTTTGTACTCATTGAATTTATTTGACTTGAAGAGGAGCAGACACTACTGTTGATTTGATGAGTAGAACAACACATATATGGTATTTCTACACATTATGTTGAATTCTATTTCTTAAATTAACAAAAATCTTTTATCTGCATCATGTATGAGATTGGTCATTATAGGTGAATGTTAAATGCACTTATGCATTGATGTTTATCTATAATTCCTTATTTTATATGTGATAAAAGAATGCGATATATATCTCACAATTGTTTTGATTAAATACTTAATCACAATAATCATTTTTACATAATTTTCATCTCTTTCAACTATTGAATGATCTTTATTACCAATTGTTGAAATATATCATTTTAGATCGCATTAGTGAATGAACACCCTCGAGTAAATAGAAGAATAGATATTTAATTACATGCACAAATTAGATTAAAATAATTCCTCCATTCACATGTTATAAGCAAACACACCCCCATAATCCTTATTGGGAAACTGGTCCCTTTATCCCCAGCCGGGGCCACTACACCAAACGGAAAAGGAGCCGCCTTAAGGTTCAAACAGAGTGGTTTTCCCCCATGTTGTTGCAACAGAATTCCGATGCCTCAACACTGTGATGATTCACCAATGTATCCAAGACCTGTCTTCATAAGAGGAGAGCGTTGAACCTTGATAATTTCATCTAAGGTTTTAGATCCTTTAGCAAATCTAAGATTTAGAGTTTTTATTTTCTCAAGTTCGTTTCTTAGACTTACTATTTCACATTCTAACTTTTCATTATGCTTCTCCTTTTCTATGAGTTGATTATTTAGAGTATCTATGGCTACTTTGTTTTCTTCCAAGCATATTTTGAGTTGAGTAATTTCTTCAAAGGAATATTTTTCTTCTAAAGCATCCATAAAGTTATCATTAGACTCATTAAGGTTTTTTTCAAATGCCGTGAGTAATTTAAGATCTTGATCAGATTCTCCTTCTTCACTATTTGACAAGTCATCACTATCTTCACGAGTATAATAACTTTTCCTATTGTCAAATCATCTCCTATTACCTTTTGCAATATCCTTCTCCTTGTCATGATTATATTTATGAGGAAATTTAGCAACATAATAACCAAGTTTACCACAAGCGAAACATTTGAAGGGAAGCTCACCTCTGAACCTTCCGGTGCCAAGTTGAAGTTTCTTTACAAAATTTACTTCATCTTCTTTTGATACATACCCTAATTCCTTGTGTTCTTCCTTTTCTTTTCCTTTTGCAGTTGCTTTAAATGAGACTTCTCTGAATTTTGAGGGACCTCATTTTCTCATTTCAAAAGCAGTCAGGATCCCGTGAAGTTGAAAAATAGTAAGGGTGTGCAGATCCTGCTTTCCTTCAATGGAAAACATTTTTGACTCAAATTTAGGAGTTAGAGATCTTAATATTTTCTCTACTAAAGTTGTGTCTTTTATGTCTTCACCCGAATTTCTCATGCGATTTACAATCTCATTTAGGAGTAGAAAGAAACTAGCAATACTTTCATCATTATGCATTTTGATATTTTCATATTGAATTCTGAGAGTTTGGAGTTTAACACTTTTTACCTTGTCATTTCCTTCATAGATTAGCACACATGAAAACCAATATTTAAGGTGGAAACCCAATGGGGGAGAAAACCGCTGATGCTGTAGTCTCTGTCTTCAATATTTATTATATATAAAAATGCTTACAATATTGTACTGGCACAAACTCATACCAACACACAGGCACCCATCTACAAAAGGCTGTTACCTTCACTCGTTCTCCAGCTGCTACTAGAAGGAAGATCCAACCCCATGATCTCGTTAACCAACCACCACTGGAAGGGAGCTTTGAACCCATGTTCTCGTTTAGCAGCCACTATTGGAAGGGAGCTACAACCCCCTAATTTTATCACCAGCTCCTACTAGTAGGAAGCTTCTACTTCCTCACTGATGGCTCCAACCTTCATCACCACTGCGGACCACGTTTCATAAATTTTCACACTGGGTCCACCAGCGTCAATACATCACAACTTGTAGGCCTCTTTTCATCCGATTTTCAGACTGGACCCACTACACTCATTTAAACCCAATACCATACATCAAACCGAAACATATAATTGTGCTAAATCATTGACTGAATCATCAATCAACCAACAAATCGCTGATCTTTAATCATAATCAACTAGAAGTACAATCAATACTCAAAAAACCTAGATCTATATGAATTCATCATTAAAAGACAATAAAAACACAACAAAACTGATCAAACATTTTCTTCAGCATTCTTCAACAAAACCCTAGCTTGCGTATGCACCTTCTAGCAGACTTATTCACGTATGTACATGCTTATCCCGAAACCACCTCGCGTATATATTTCAACATATTACTGAACATATTAGCTACTTTGCAGAACCAAACTCGCGTGTATACGTGCCTTCCTTGTGTCAAACCCGCGTATAGATATGTAAATAATTCAAGACTGTACAATAATTTAGAACTTAAAACTTACTTAGATCATACCCTTCATTGTAGCAAACATGTGCAATACCACAGATCTAAACAACTCATGAAAATAACATGCAAATACATAGTTATTTCAGGTATAGAGATCCTGATCCATCATTGTATTCATGAGTGCATATTTATTTCAGACCTATCAATTAACTATAACCCATACCATACAAATATACTTTATATTGAAGTATTCATTCATTATCCTTACTCATGCACTTAAAAATTTGATCTTCACCTCCTTATATAGTTAGAGCCTTAGCCAATACCATGAGCCAAAACCACACAACTGCCGATGGTATTCTTTGACGGGATCAAATAGTCATTATTGCACTCAATATTGTGGGATAATACCATGGTAATGACACTTGGTATTGTTAAATTAGTGCGCCAACATGTACATGAATTTGCTTCTTTGTACCTACATGTATACACAACTTGGTCTTAACGAATCCACGTATATTTCTTCAAATATTCATCTTCATTAACTTCTGATTATGATATGCAAACTTATGTTCCATTATTCTGTTATTCTGTTCCATCACTCTGTCACCTATGAAATGATTTGCGAACTCTTTTACAAGTGGGTTTCCATCAAGTAAAACACTTTTATCATAATTCCAACATAGTCAATGATATATGCCAGATTTTAGAAATCATTGAACATGCATGGAAAATGGGTTTTGTTTTGCTAAGGCTAACACATCAAATCAACTCATTTGTCGATTTTCTCACAAAAAATGTTACCAAAGACAATCATTTCGTTAACAATGACTTGATTTTGGCCAAAAGCTTGAATTACTGTCTAATTTGGAAAAGAAAAACAAAGAACTGCCAAATGCTAATTGAATGAGGCAAATAAAATATGGATGGGCCAAAAGAATTAGTACACTAGAAAAAAAATATTTCTGAATGTAAGAGAATAGAGAACAAAAGAAGTGATGCGTTTCTAAAGGCCATGCAAATTGTTAAAGATATATATGGTCTATGCATTATACAAAATTCCGAATTGATTAAAAATATACACTAACATTTGAATTAGGAAAGAGAAAACAATCAATGGAAGATCAATTTGATGTTTTAATTGATTTTACTCTAGAAGAAATTGACAAATGGGTAGTTGACTTTGTTAAGAGAAGAAAAGAGATATCAACGCCTTAGAAATAAGCCACTTTGAGGGGGAAACCTCCAATGCATTACATGAATGAAAAATTCTTGTATGATACAAATGACAAAGCCTCCTTTCTATATATAGGAGTCCATGGGGCCACAATGTAATCCCAGTCGACCTAACAATAATAATTTAAGGGCACAATAATAACAATAAGGGGGTTACACTAACAACAATAAGGGACTATACTAGTAATATAAGGACCTAACATGCTCCTCTCCTTCAAAAAGGTGTTGTCCTCAATGCTTGAGTAGCTTCGGGTGCTTTTGTATAAAATTCTCATCCTCCCATGTAGAATATTCTGTGGGTAAGTTATTCCATTTGATGAGATACTCTGAAATTGATCGATTTTGTAGTTGTTGAGTTCTTGTTTCCGTGACTGCTTCAAGTTCCAATATGGTTTTTCCTTCCTCATCAAGTTCTGGAAATATTGTGTGAACTGGAAGTTTATCCCCTATAACCTTTTTTAAGAATGAAACATGGAAAACTGGATGCACTCTCGAAGAAGCAGGAAGCTCCAATATGTATGCCATAGTACCAATCTTTTGCAAAACCTTGTAAGGACCAGTATTTTGGTGATAATTTATTATCCTTCTTAGCTTGCTTGAGGGACATTTGTTTGTGTGGTTGTAGCCGTAAAAATACCCAGTCTCCCACATCAAAACTTCTCTCTCTGCGATGTTGATCTGCCTGTTGTTTCATTCGATTTTGTGCCAAATTTACATTATCCTTTAAGATTTGGAGAACTTCTTGTTGATGCTTGATGTGATCCTCCACTGCTTGAACCCTAGAATTTTCCCTTAAAGAAGATGTGATGGATGGTGGATGATATCCATAAAGTGCCATAAATGGGGTCATTTTTGTTGCAGTATGGAAGGAAGTGTTATACCACCATTTAGCCACAGGTAACCACTTGACCCATTGTGCTTTCTTATCAGATACAAAAGAACGAAGATATCCTTCCAAACATTTATTCACTATCTCTGTTTGACCATCGGATTGAGGATGATAAGATGAGCTATGAGCTAGTTGAGTACCCAAACAAGAAAATAATTCCGTCCAAAAATTTCCTTTAAAAATGAGATCTCTGTCACTTACAATAATCTTCGAGTTTCCATGTAGATTTTGAATTGTTTCCATAAATACAGTAGCAACTGTACTTGCTTTAAATGGATGAGATAATGCACAAAAGTGTGCATACTTGGTAATTCTATCAACTACCACCATGATGACACTCCTTCCTTCGGACTTAGGTAAACATGTGATAAAATCCATTGAAATATCCTCCCAACGTTGACTTGGAATGGATAAAGGTTGTAGAAGACCCAGGGTCTTAATTGTCTCCACTTTATTTTTCTGGAAAAAAAAACATTCCGCCACAAACTTTTGAATATCAGATTTAAGGACTTCCCAAAAAATTATTTCTACACCTTGTGGTAAGTTTTTAAAAATCCCGAGTGTCCTCTTAAAGGAGAAGTGTGCAATTCCAAAAGAATCTTTTGTTTTAGTTGGGAATTCTTGAAAATATATAAGCGATATTTGTACCATAAGGAATCATTTTTCCAACTAAATGTATTAGATGTACTAGGATCTTGCTGCAACTTTTGAATGAGTGTCCACACTTCTTCGTCCTTCTTCCATTCATTCCTTGCTTCGGTTATCCAATCTGGTTGGATAATAGAAATGGCACAAAGCAATGCTTCCACCTCTTCATTCTTTCTTGAGAGTGCATCTGCAACAACATTAAGCTTTCCTTTTTTGTAGATTATTTCAAAGTCATAACCCAACATCTTTGTGACCATTTTTGCTGCTCTTCTGAAGATAGTCTTTGTTCCAAAAAGTGTTTAAGACTATCATGATCAGTTTTTACCTTGAAGTGTCTTCCCATTAGGTAAGGTCTCCATTTATTTAGTGCATGTAGTATTGCCAAAATTTCCTTCTCATAAATAGCCTTTTGTAAATACTTTCCTTTGATTGAACGACTTTCAAAAGAAATGGGTCTTCCTTCTTGCATTAAAATAGCACCAATTCCATTTCCTGAGGCATCACATTCCACAATAAAGGTTTTTGTGAAGTCTGGGGTAGCTAAGACCGGTGCTAGGCACATTGCCTCTTTAAGATGTTCAAAGGCCTTAGTTGCTTCAGTAGTCCATGAAAATGCATCTTTCTTCAATAATGTTGTTAGAGGTGCTGCTATTCTCCCATAATTCTTAACAAACTTGTGATAATACCCTGTTAACCTGAGAAATCCTTGCAACTACTTTATGGTTGTGGGGAATTTCAATTCCTTAATGGATTTAATTTTGTTAGAGTCTGCCTTAACACCCTCGTGAGATACAACATGACCCAGATATTCTACCTCTTGTACTCCAAAGAAACATTTGGATGCCTTTGCATATAATTGTTTCTCCTGCAATAGTTTGAGCACCCTGTCAACATGTTGAACATGATCCTTCCAAGACCTGTTGTAGATTAGTATATCATCAAAAAATACTACCACAAATTTTCTAAGGAAGGGTTTGAAAATGGAATTCATCAACCCTTGAAATGTAGAAGGTGCATTGGTAAGGCCAAAAGGCATGACCAAAAATTCATAAGGACCCTCATGAGTTCGAAATGCTGTTTTTGGAATATCTTCAGTCTTCATTCTAATTTGATGATATCCTGAACGAAGATCCAACTTGGTAAAATAAATTGCTCCATGTAATTCATCCGATAATTCATCAATCACAGGAATGGGAAATTTGTCTTTAATGGTGAGCTTATTGAGCTCCCTATAATCCGGACACATTCGCCATGATCCATCCTTCTTGTGTACCAATACTACAGGAGCAGAGAAAGAACTTTGAATAGGTTGAATTATACCCGCCTCTAACATTTCAGCAATGATACATTCAATTTCGCTCTTTTGGAAGTAAGGATATCTATAAGGCTTGATGTTTGGAGGAACACTTCCTGGAATCAAATGAATAGCATGATCATGATCACGAATAGGCGGGAGTCCTTTGGGAGTTTCAAACACCTTGGAATGATTGTCCAAGACTTGTTGGAGATCTGCAGAAATAGACGATTTTGATGTCGGAACTTCTAGTGAGCATAATTGTGCAATTACGCCTCGTTGTTCTTTCTTTAGAAGCTTTGTCATGACATTAGAGCTTATTATCCTTCCTGGCTTCCCTGCAACACCTCGTAATTCAACTTCCTTTCCTTCTGAAAAAAATTTCAAGAAAAGTTCTTGAAAATTAAAAGCCACCATCCCCAAAGATTGTAACCATTGTACTCCTAGTACAACATCAGCACCTCCCATAGGAATGGAAAGCATTGGACTATTCAATACATATTCCCCCATGGTTAGCTTGATATTATGGCATTTTCCAGAAAAATTTATAGTTCCTCCATTTGCAACCATCACTTGACATTCTGGTGCTGGGTATAGGAAACAATTCAATTCCTTGGCTACCTTACAATGAATAAAATTATGGGTACTACCCGAATCAATCAACACTATTACCTTTTTCTTCTTGATATGTCCCTCTATCTTGAGAGTTTGAGGAGTGGTAATTCTTTCCAATGCATTACATGATATGGTCAGACTCATTTCTTCTTCTTCTACGGTTTCTTCCTGGTGTATATCCTCTAATTTTGAAGTTTCTTCTTCATTTTCTTCTTCCTCTTCATAATCTATGTAAATAATTTCTTCTTTTGCTATTTTTTATTCCAATTGTTGTGGTGTCAACCTTGTAGGTTGTGGAAGTCTAAAAGTAGCAACACTTCCATCTTTATAGATGTGAGTGGTAGGCTTCCTTGTCACCATAATTTTACATTCAATTTTTCTTGTCAACCTGAATGCCTTCTCCAATGAATTAGGTTCCCAAATGTGAACTTCATGTTGGATGTTATCCTTTAAATTCCCTATGAAGACATCAATCTCGTGTTCCTCTGGAATATCAATTACCCTTATATTCAATTTTTGGAAGTCCTCAATGTGCTTCGCTAATGAACCCTTTTGTTTGAGATTTATCAATTGGCTAAAGAAGGTGTTGCTCTTTGTATCCTCATAATGTGCTATCATTTCCTCTATAAAAATTGACCAAGAGAAAATTTTTTTACGGGAGCAAAGCCATCGATACCATACAAATGTATTTTGTTCTAAATGTAAATTTGCAATGCGTACCTTTTGTGTGTTTTGCACATTATTGAGATCAAAATATTGCTCCATCTGTAGTATCCATGTTACATGATATTTTCCATGAAACTTCTTCATATCCATCTTTGGAATATGGTGGTTCTTCAATCAAACATTATAGTTTATGAAATCACGATTAACATGTATTTTATTCTCATCATGAGTTTCCTCTACTATCTTTTTGCCATTAGGAATCATTTCTTGTATCAACTTTTCCAAATCATTCTTCATGTTTTTTATGTTGTCTTTCATTTTTTCATCGATCTTAGCTTCCATGCCATCCGTCTTAGCTTCCATGACATCCATCTTAGCTTCCATGCCCACTTCCATGCCACTTCCATGCCATCAATCTTAGCTTCCAAACCATTCATATTAGCTTCCACGCCTTTCTTCAAACCATCCATATTAGTTTCCACGCCTTTCTTCAAAACTTCCATTTCATTTTTGTTTCTCTTTGTGATAACGAAATTTGGTGCTATTGTTGTAATTTTGATATCTCATGTTGTGTTTCTTCGTCTTCATGAATCATATTAGAGCCTTCGAAGACTTGGTGGTGTTCAATTCTTTTTATGGGGCATTTTAGAACCCAATGCGATATCTATTCTTCAATATTCCCTGGGATAAGTAAACTATTTTTTTCAAACGAGACTTATGTAATTCGAAAAAAATACACAACTTTTCTTGCTTTTGAGGAGCTCGATATTGAAACTAAATTATCTTTGTGATTTCTAATCTTCAATATTTGAAATTTGGCCACTGCGGTAGCCCTTTGAATCCTCTTTCGAATGCCACATGTCTAACCTAATTTGGATTCTTCAAGGAAAAGTTATGTCCAATCTCCCACAATGACCTAATTATGGGTAGTTCGGTAAGAGGGAACTTGTATGACTTGCCACGTGTCAACTGTTTGCTCCTTTGGCTCTGAAATTGATAGACAACAAACAACAATCCATGTTTTTTCCAGCCACTTTTTACAGAATTCCAATCCGATGCTCATAGAGAGAGAGTAATGAATATTTTCCCACGATCACCTCTTTGAGATGAAATTCAGGATCCTGAAAAAAACCTGACTTCCACAGATAATATCTCTGAAAATATTGTGAAAAAAGCTCTGAAATTTTGCGAGGATGTTCCTTAGGATTTTCGCTTCACGCTCTAAAAATTTCAGCTTCTCAACCTTTGTAGGAAAAACGTTATAGCGAAAATGCCACGATGACCTGTTTGGTGCAGCGAAACCTTAGAATCCAAAGCTCTGATACCAAATGTTGTGAAACCAGCTCCAAAAAGAGAAGAAAAGAGATATCAACGCCTTAGAAATAAGCCACTTCCGAGGGGAAACCTCCAATACATTACATGAATGAAAAATTCTTCGATGATACAAATGACGAATCTCTTTTCTATATATAGGAGTCCATGGGGCCACAATGTAATCCTAGTCGACCTAACAATAATAATTTAAGGGCACAATAATAAAAATAAGGGGGGTTACACTAACAACAATAAGGGACTATAATAGTAATATAAGGACCTAACAATCAATGACGGGAAATTTGTGTTAAACACTCGGTTACAAGTCATGAGACAGTGGAAATCGAAAAAAAAATTTATTCGATCAACATGTGAGGCTAGAAAGTTACAATGGGACCATTGAAAGAATTCATTCAAGCTAAGTTGAAGACATTGGTTCAAAAGGCCATGTATGTTAAACAATTAGCCTATATGCTTTCACAATTTACAAGTGTCCTTAAATATTTTCATATTTGTTTTTTGTTTACTAGTATTTAATCATCGTGATTTGTTAATTCTACTAATGTCACATATATTACTTTTTTTTTTGGTAAGTTAGGCTATTCTATTAATTCAAAAAATGAAATGTTACATATGCTACGGGCGGGGTTGGAAATTGCGCTTAGCCAATCTCGGCCTTAGTTACTCGGTTTGTTTGTCTCATAGGAGGAAACCATCTCGAACAAAACTTAAGACAAAAAATTACAATATGCGTAGTATCGACGTGTATGCAGTATCACAATTTATGGAGAAGAAAAAAAACATTGATGGTGGAATGATTGAAAAAAAACATGGAAAATATGTGCAAGCTGTGGAGGCCTCAATCTTCATCTTCATCATTCTTCATTGAGGATCTCCCTCCTCAATGGGGAAAACGGTGCCTATGCGGCCAGCACTATTACGAATCTGTCGCTGAACGCTGGGTTTTGTGGACCGGTGCACGAGAGGATGGGGGAATTCAAATCTACTCCTTAAGGGACATGTGTCTAGTTTCCATCAGAATCCATCACGGACATACGAATCATCATATTCCTTCTCCTAAACCGGTAGCGGGTCGGTCTTGTGGAGGCTGGGGGTGCGTACGGTGCGCTATGGTGGACTTCCGCGGGCCGCACCTACCTCTCTAGTGAAGCTTGCACGGGGGGCTTCTTCCTCTTTGCTCGGGGTTGGTGCTGTCGCACGGAAGTGCTAGAGGAGGATCCCTCCATCGACTCTAGTTGATTTTCCTCGCCACGGTGATGCGGCCGAGGAGAGCCCCTCTCTATCCACCTCGAATGGTTCTGCGAGGTGTAATATGGGGGCCATTTACTGATGAAGACGGGGAGATGTCGGGGGACGTACGCAACGGGGGGGATAAACAACGCTAGGGCTCGGGGGTCGGAAGGAATGGGGAAGAGGTGCGAAAAAGGGATGTCACAACCCGAGAGGAGGTTGCGTAGTGCATTGCTGAAAAAAGGGGCGCACGACCTTCTAAAATCAAGGAAGTTCCAGCGAGAAAAAAAAAAAAAAACGAAAAGACGGAAATCATGTGGGTTGCTTTGGGTTGAGAGCTCATCCTTTTAAAGGTGATTGGACCCACATGAGGAGAGGATGGAAATGAGTATGCCTCGCACGCAGCTCGTGCCATGATCGATCGCTTGATCGGGCTCGAGGGAAGGGGGATGTGGCTGATATACGGGTTAATCATGATAAACATTTATGGTGATGGATGCGAGAAGGGTGTCCTAGATAGGAGTGACCGCAGTTCTTAGCGTCTAATAATCATGCCTTATTCTATTAGTCTCATGCGGATGGCTAACGGTTTTTGAGGATCCACATCGGGTGAGGTTAAACATAGAAGATCTTCGTCCTCCGGGTGTATGAGAAATGAGTGCCCTCGTGTCGGTTATGTCACACACTGTCAGGGAATGTCACATTCTCTTCTTGATGAATGTCATTTCTTTATTTCTTTTGTAGCTCTCCTTTTGCATATTTCAGTTCACGTATTTAATTTTGGAGGATGCATAAGAAAACACTTAAATATATCCCAAAATAACGAGAGTAAATGAGCTAATGAATTGAGCCATTGAGCATTTGTATTCTTGATAAAAATAATTCATGCGAGAATAACGGTTACTAATGCTTAGAATTTGGTGTTCTATGCATTTGTATTATGTTTATTTATTTCAACTATAGCTATGATGATTGAAATTTTAAACTCGATACTTTATTATTGTGTGATTGTATTGTTTTTAATGTAACGGACTTATACTTTGAGCATTTAGATTATGCTATTAATACATATATGCTAATAGCATAAAAAATGAGAATAGTTCATTTTCCTATGAAACATAAATAATGTTCTTGTCATTATATTTTCCCGAGTAGGGGAGGAGCTTTTTGTGAGCAAAGTTTTGTGCAAAGTACAAAGATTCTAATGATGAAAGATTCAAAGCTTAATCCACACAATGCAATTAATACACAATTCACTTTATATTATTATTTATGAATAAATAAATATAAAAATCTTCGACTCTATGAAGAGCACAAGCTTTAATCGATTGATTAGAAATTTGTTTTTGGTGCAAAAGAAATTGATTTTTTTGAAGTGCGAAAATCGTGGTTGGTACGAAAAGGTGTTTAGTGACATTTGTGCTTATGCTCAAAGGCTATTTTGTTATGTAATTTAAGACTCCACATTTTTTCATAGAAACCATATGGGAAGATATGAAAATACATAGGAATCGTATTAAAATTATACTATTGGTAGGAAAATGTAAACCTTAGACTATTAGAAAGAATGAACATTAGATGTGTTGCAATTTCGAATTTAAATATACCTTCTTGTTTTGTCGGTTAACTCAACTAGTAATAATTTAGTAAGTTAAGATTAATATTTTAATGCTTTCAAAATCATAACCAAAGCTTCAAAGCTTTATATTTTGTATTAATTTTGAGAATACACATTAATTTTAATATTTCAATGCTTTCAAAATCATGATTTTAAGTTTAACATTTTAATGCTTTGAAATAATACAAGATAAATAACGCCACAGAAGTGATAATTCGTATATATTGAATTAAATTCTCAATGAAACCTTGTTAACAATGTGAATTTCATTGCTCATTTTAGAATAAAAAAACAAAGGTTAAGGACCTTTATCGTAATTATCAAGTTTGCTCAAGAGAAAAAAGTAGTTTATGGAGCATTTCTTGTGCAAACAAACAATGTGTAGAACATGTGACAAGGATGGGTGTATGGGAGTAGATATGTAGCAATATGTACCTACCTACTAAGTGATCAATAAATAAATTGTGTAGTTACGACACGTCTATTAATTCAATCAATAGCAATTTTAAATGTCTATTACTGATCAAATGACATTATTGATTAGAAAATAGCGTGCGAGAGGTGGTTTTGTGTGTGCAAAACCTATCACCGAGAAGAACAAATGCGGAAATAATTTTATAAATTTCTAGATCATATATCGTATATTGTATGAATGTGTACGGACAACCATCTATGTGCGGGAGAACAGAGAATATTATTATTTTTAGTTGGGGCGAAACTTTTACGCGTGCGAGTACGTAGTATGTGTGGTGAAGCAATTGCATAGAGATTTGATGTTAAAAGAGCTACAAATATTTGCGGAGGACCGAGTATGTGTGAGAAAAATGATGAGTGTATAGGGAAGTTAATGTTAAACTATAAATTTTAATATGATTTTATTATTATGTTTCATTGTGCGGAACTTTGTTGTGCGGAACATGGGATATGTTTGTCAATTTCTTGAACAAATCTTCACTTAATATTTCGTTGTGCAAAGATAATTTTGCAATTCCTAGATCATATATCATTATAAATTTTTATGAATGATGGTGTATGTGCGAGAGAACGAAGAATATGATTGTGTTTTGTTGTGTAGAGATTTTTCTTGTGTAGAGTATGAGCTACGTGCGAAGAAGTTGAGGAAAACGTGTCCCGAGATATAGTATGTGCGGAAAAGTGGAGATAAATACGAATTCCACTAAAATATTAGCAAAATATCGTATTCTTCTAGCGTTTACTTTGGTGCTATTGAGAACAAAAAATATGCATTTTTTAATACTAAAATTTTAGCAATAAAAGCTTTTTGGTGTCAGCCTTGATGAACGAGACATTGAAAACTTTTTTGGCGAGCGCGACTAATTATACATTGAAAAATTTCTCCACACAATGGAATTCCTCCGCACTTCCACACAAATGCTAGCTGAAACATATTCGAAAATACAAACATATAGAATCTTTACGGCTTAAATATTATTAATAATATAAGCATAAAATTAATGCATTTTTAATACTAAAATATATAATTAATTGAATAACAATTGCATGCATTATTTTGGTAAAAATCATCAATAGTGTAAGTATAGACAATTTTATTGAAAAATATATATTATTTAATATTCAAATATTAGCAATATAAGCCTTTTGTCTTAAGTGGGACGATCCACACATTAAAGTCTTCCTTGAAACAAAATATCGTTTACTTAAAGTTTTAGCAATAAAAAAACCTTTAATGGCACTCGAAATTGAGATACTTTTACAAATTTCCAAATCGTATATCGTATGAATGTTGTATGTAGCTTTTTCTTTGTATGGAGTACGAACTATATGTTCAGGAAAGCAGTTGAGAAACATGTCTAGATATAGCCCACGTGGAAGAAATGTGGACGAAATATGAATCCGACTAAAATATTAGCAACAATATTGTATAAGTCTAACATTTTCTTTGGTGATATTGCGAACAACAAATATGCATTGTTTAATACTAAATTATTAGCAATAAAAGCCTTTAGTGCTAAGTGCGGTGAACCACACATTGAAAGCTTTCTTTGTACAATGGAATTTTTCCACACTTCCACACATTAAAAGCTTCCTTCACACAATAGAGTTCTTCCGCACTTGTGCACATATGCCAATATGAAACATATTAAAAAATACAAAGATAACATTATTTACACTTAAAATATCCCCAATAATATCATTTTTTGTCACAATAATATATGGTCATATATAGCGACACATGTTTGCATGCCTAGTGAAAATTGTTTACATGTTGGAAATCAACAGAGCGAACACGAGGGCCAAAATCGCTTTGGAATTTGCGTGGTGCAAGCCCTTCAATTACAAGGTGAAGCACCTCCTCCACAATGCTATTGATTCGTCCATCTTCGTCTTCTATTCAATTTTCAAAAAGCGATAACGAGGGCTAACTTAGAAGGGCGAGAAAGGTGTCGGCTTTGGATCTTTATCTGCAACTTATAGATATCGATAAACTAGCTGTTTGTAGTGGTTAAGTATTATATATAGATAGATATAGATCAAAAGGATTATATATAGCTAAATCTAGGGGAAGGACAATACCACAAAAAATTGCCTACCAAACTGCTCTTTTTCCAACCTTTTCACTTTTCACCTTTAGATTAGAACTTGACTCGTTAACTCTCATTACATACTTATCGAGAAATTTTCAAGGTTCAAGGTTTCTCGAATTTATAGTGCATGGGACAACCTCTATTTAGTATCACTCAAGCTAATTATATACAAAACATTATTGAGGGCTTATGAGACTTAAAAATATTAATTATATGTTCGATTTTCGGAAAAATCATTAAAATTAGGCAAACATATGCCTCTCTCAGCTTCTAGCATCCCAATACGCACATCAACATTATGCCCTCGCGCACAATGGACAATTCACACACTTTCGCCTCCATCTAACAATGGAAAATTCACGCATGTTAATAACCGTATTCTATTGGAGTTTGAAGGAGTGCGTAGCTAATGAGCATTGTAAAATAATATCATATACGTTGACTCGTTACTAAAATATTAACAATATAGGACTTTAATGCCAATGTATTTATCAATTAATAACACAACCTACCAAAAGAGGTAGAGGTTTTTTACTATGGGTTTGTGTGGGGGATCTACTATGAAATGAGACACAAATGCATTCATGTTATATTAGAAGCATAGGTGTTTTCTATTGACGATACAAAATCTAGAAAATGAGTTATGTACGAGAAAATGATGTATGTGTTGAACATTTTATTGTGTAGAGATTTTTCTTGGATTGAATTTTTATATTTGAAACTTTATTTGGTAGTGACAAAATTAGAATGCGGTATTTTGAGAGAAAATTAAACTATTAATGTTAATCTCTTGTGTATTATTTTCATTGTGCGAGATTTTACAATGTGCAAGATGAGGTATGTATGTCGATTCGCCGGATACATGTTTGTGTTAATCACGAAGGAAAATAACTAATGATTTACTATTATAGATAAGCGTTTAACGTTCAAAAGTTCGAAAAATCATTGATACTCTTCACAATTGGGCTATAGGAGCTATTCTAAATTGATATGCTTTCTTAATAATAATAATAATAATAATCTAGGAACATGTGACGTTGATTATTTTCTTTATTTTTTAAAGGAAAGACATTAAACTTAAATATTCGTAGTTCAACAATTTTTTATTTTTATTTTTTATTTTTATTTTATTGATTTATTTTTTATTATTATTTTTTCTATTATTATTATTATTATTATTACAATTTGTGATATCTACCGGTCAAGTGTCTTAAGTGTCTAATACATATGTTTAATATTCATATGCTAATGTAATAATACCACCACACTTACTAATTTTCATTGTGTTGTCCATAAGAATTGTTATAGGGTGTTCATCATGCAATTTTTTTAGCACACACATTACAAACGCAAGTCAGAAGAGCTAGTTACAAATATAATTCTTTTTTGGGTTGTACGATATTGTTCTCAAAATTGCAAACCGTGAGCGACTATCATTTAAAATGAAACTGCAAAATATGTAGCATTAGTGACACGTTAACAATGAATTATTAGTTCTATATGCAAGTACTAATAACGTTTATACAATATGTGGTACAATCCTTTGGTAATGATGTACAAATTTTAAATACTATATGATGCAATAATACTAAAAAACGTTTGGAAATAATACGATATTATCATATAGTTCTTATTTTTTAATCTAACTCTTTTCATAACAACAAAAATGAATACAAGCATAATAGATCTTGTTAAGGAAAATTATAACTATTCTAAGAGACACCTTTATATTTTATTTATTCTACTTTGATTATATTTGCATTACAATTGTTGTTGTGTTGTTTTTTTTTTAGTTTTTAGTTTTGTTTGTGCTCCCATTGCTTTTTGGGCCATTTTTTAACGAATTATAACTAAAAACACTTTTTTTTTTTAAATTTCTAGGAAACATATGGAAATTAGAATTCAAATTCACGGCAACAATTACAAGGAAAAATGAACTTTGAACATTTCTATAAGACTTTCATATTTGCTAAAACTAAAATCCATCTAGTATTTTTGTACATTACTAATGACTTTGCTTGATATTATTCTATATAAAAGTTATTAAATTAAAATGATGTCATAGTAGACATGTACGACAATGTGGTAATAACGATGATCGGTACCACAAAAATAAACCTTGTAATGCAAAAACAAAATCAACAGAAACTTTCGAAGAAATAAATGCAAATAGGTACTTCTGCGTTGATAGAAAATATCTTGGTCACATATCAAACATTTTTGGACAAAGCAAATAAGTCAAAAGAAATGTTCCATGAAAACTTAACGAGATAAGAAAACAAAAATGACAATAACATTGCTTGTGCAATGTGATGTCGAAAATACGAGTCGAAAATTATTGCAAATGATGGTGTTTATATTAAATATTTCGAAAATATTCCAAAGCATAAATACGATAGTGGTGATTGTGAGAAAACCATTTGTTTAAATAGTTTTTAGTAGCGTAGACACATTTGTCTTGTTTGTGCGAGTACCAATTTTTCCAAACACAATAATTGCAAATCTATCACACAATTCCAATGCCTTAAAAGTAGGCACAATAAAAAATATTTAAATTTAGACAACATAAACAACACCACAATATGCTATGGAAATCAAAGACGGCAATGGAGAAAAAGGAAAAGGCTATAGTAAGCTTTGTTTTATTTAAAAGTTTTATTACGAAGTTCATTGAAATAAAAAACAAAATACATATATGCAAGTTTGTATATTTAATGTTTGGGGAACAAATTATTCATCATGTTTATTGTATGATTTTCATGTATTGTTTTACAAATGTTGTATATGTAATGAGTTCAAGTACACGATAAAATTGTTTCGACATGTGTTACAATTCAAAGAAATTTGCGACTAAAACGTATTTTTTTTCGTGATATTGCTAAAAAATAAGAAAAAAAATTATGTACATCACGGTCATCGTTCATTTATGCACTAAACATAGGAAAATGACGGTCTAAGAAAGCTTATTTCCTCGGCCCCTAGCAGAATATGAAAAGTAAGCTATATCATATTATTTAAATAGACATGGATAGAGAACAAAAGATAAGAAAGGCATTTGATTTCCCGTTACTAAGTATCTATTTTATATATTAATTTTACAACATTTTCAAGAATATTTGAAGGTGGCTAGAGTATATATGATGCCATTCGAATTGTATGCATAAAATGTAGTACTCCAATAACAACTATTATAACTATAAAAAATACTATTCTTTATTGGTACTTTGCAAAAACACTACGAATTTCTTTATTTTCATCCTCTAAATTGCATCATACATGCAACTTACAACACTAAAAACAATGTATTTCGAGGGAGGGGCATCAAATTGGGAAAAGTATTACCTACACTACGAAAAATTTCCTACGAGAAATATTGTGTAGATAAAACATATGCTATTAAAATATTGAGCAAATTCGAATTACATGGCACATTTATGATATACCATCAAAATGTAGTTGTATGTATACATTGAAAAGTTTCTTTGTTTATGTTGTTAATAAATTCGACAACGACAAAATGTTCACTCATTTCATTGCTAGACATCCTAATAGCTCTTTTCATTTCTTTGGACATTTGCGATATGGTTTAATTATCAATTAATATACTATAACATACGAAGCAAGATTAGCGATATACTCATCACAAGAACAAAACAATTTTTTCTACAGTAAAATATTACTATGACATTATAAATAAATGTAATCCAATAATTTTTGTTTTTTGTTTTTTTTTGTTTTGTTTTGGATCACGTTTTGTATTATGCCATGCCATTTTTTTTTTTGCCCTCATTATCGCTTTTTTCGTTTTTTTCTTGATTTATAAAAATTTCAAGTTCTATAACTACTTAGAATCGGTAGAGTACTTTACAATAATGATATTCTTTTGTTTAAAAAATTAAATATTTTTTTCCTAGTTAAATAACTATTCCATATAAGATTTAAACAAATATCCAAATAACTTGTCATACAAGCTCAAACGATTTTCTAAACCGATATAACTTATAAAACATATTTTATTTATTACGCCAATCAGAAATAGTTCGATATGTTTCTTTGCGTTAACTTTATTGGTAATATTATAATACATAACCTTTAACATATAGTGAATTTCAAAATATATTCAACAAAATAGCAAAAAAGCGATAACACTTTCTTTATTAATTAACCATTATTCATGGGAATTAAAAATTGTACTGATTATGCTATCGTAATTGAGAAATAATCCATTTGTTCATGAATTGTAATAACTCTTCAAATAACGTTCTTATGGTATCTATTTCATCTCAGAGACACTTAAGCATTTCTTGAAGTTATAGTATTTATGCATTAACATTAAATATATTTGCTAAGCATTAAAGATATCTTATTTCGAGTATTAAGAAATATATTTGCTTCCTACATGTACATCTTCCTTTGTATCCCTACCATTTTTTTTGAGCCATTTCTTACGTATTTAGTAACAAATGAAAAAAACAATAGACAAATTATAAAGAAATAACTTAAAACATTTAACAATTTAGAACAAAATGAACATTGATAAATTGTTTTCCGGGAAAATACGAATATATATAATGCGTAAGAGGTAATAAGTCATCTAAATCATGAATTGAAATTTAAGTTCTAAAATGACATTTAGCACTTTATCAATTTCAATGAACCATTAACTAGTAATCGTTATCGGTGTGGATAGTATTGATTTGCTTGATCTTTAATCATAAAATATTGTTGTAAAATAAATTACTTCAAATTATATACATTTTAAATTCCCAATTTGAAATAGTGCAATTAGCCTGCGATTACGTTTCATGATTAATCCACCTACACGCATTAGAAATCAATGTCGAAATACTATTTTATTAAAATCGCAAATCAAAATTCTATTTTCGTTAAGTAAAGCTCTTTTTCCAAAAAATAAAAGTCTTTTCTGTAATTATTCACCGAACTAATGTGTATCTAGCAAATTTAGTATGTAGAACCTCCATGCTACCGACCAAACTTTACTTTGAAAAAGTAATTTTAGAACCCATATGTCAATTCGCCACTTGAATTCCATTTTTCCTTTCTCATATTATGCAGATATTAAATGAACTCTACATTCCTTTGAGACAAGTAAATTAGATAACTCGACATGAGATTCCAATGATTGTGTCTCATTTCCGTCTCACTACGCTTCCAAATACTTAGATATAATCTATAGTAATCACATAATAAAATATGTTATAAACACCAATGTTATATTACACAAATAAAGGAGTAATATGTGATATCAAATTTGATAAATGAAAACTCATACTTCACGTTAGCTTTTAACTTTTACGCAGCCAAACTCAACACTTGCATATTTAGTTCCCCAAAAAAAATCTACAAAATGCTTTAACGAAATCACGGCATTCCATGAGAATCAAGCTCGAAAGCTTCCTCTACGTAATAAACTACCACATAACCATACAAAAAACTACATTTAAATGATATCAAGCGCCGATATTTGACAATAGACACACATTACTTATAATTAAAATATTGCAAAAAAAATATGGAATATTTAATACTAAAATATTAGCAATAAAAATAATTATTTATAATTAAAATAACCATGATAATATCGTGAATTCACTACTTGTCTCCGTGCTATTGTGAACAGCAAATATAAATTCCTCGAAATGAAAATTCGAGAGATACACAAATCCGCACAATGAAAACATGAAAGATTTCTCATTACAAATAACCATAAACAAAACTTCTACTCAATGTCACAATCATTGATTCTATTACAAGTTCTTTTCATTCCCGAACAATCCAACCTTTTTCTCAATTGAGTAAGCGATATTAAAAAAATATGTAAATGTGCATAATTTATAATTAAAATATTGTGAACAACCATGTCATTATTCAATACCAATAACATTAGTAATAACATTGTACCAATAATATTACCAATAATATTATTTTAGTAACGTGACTTCAACTTGATATTTCCAAGCTCACTTCGATTAGTGGCACCTACACAACATAGTCCTCGACATTTGCATTGCAATTGTACAAAAGTTCATTATGCGCAACTCGTTGTGTCGACCTACGCATTAATCTTACGTACAATGACTAATTTTATAATGCTATTATATAATGACAAGGAAAAACATAAATGTATGTGTAGTCCTAATGCTTGTAATGATTAACCATTAATACATATTAAATATATTAACTATAATCATTAAGCGCATATTCTTTTGTTATAATAATAATAGACTATGCATGGAAGAAACAATGAATCGAATGAATTATAAGCATAATAGGGGCCACAATAGAGACAATATTAATACTTATAGTAAGAGCAGAACGTTTTAGCCTATTCGAATAAAAGGATAGGATCTATCATAGCTACTCGCATTGGTGGAATCTAGCTCTGACGCTTGTGGAGGAAGCGTGTCCGCACATAATGTACATGAAAGAAGTTGTGAAAATGTCGTTGTGCGGTAAGCATGATACGAGACAAAAGTGTGTGAAAAATGCGATTTCGCTTAATTAGCCGCTAGAGATAGATAGATACACATAATTCATGACTAAAGGATTAACAAAAATCCTATAAGTACGCCACTTGCTTTGGTGATATTGCAATTATTTAATACTAAAGTAACAAGTGTGACGATTCACACATTAAAAGCTTCGTCAACCTGATGGACTTTCTGCACTTAGCACATGTGCTAATTTGAAATGTTATTTACAATTGAAAATTACTTAAATACATTATTTGCAATTAAAATATTGTCAATAATATATGCATATACAATACTATCATCTACCTGATACCAAAATTGAAAGCTTCTTCTTCTACGGAAACAAAGGTTACGTCAATTAAATGCGGTTTTGTCCACAACTTTGTGCACTTTCTGCAAAAATTTTACTCACTTGACTACATACATGAATTATATATAACTAAAGTATTGGCAATAAAAGTGTTTAGTTCAAAGTGTGTACATCAGCACACAAAAAACATTTTCGCCGCAAAGAGCATAAACAAACAAATATTTGAAACGGTATTTATAATAAAAATATTATGAATAATATGAACATAAACATTGTTATTATTTGAAATTTGTTTACTTAATTGAATACTAATATGCATTATTTATAACTAAAATATTAGAAATAATACTATCGATTAGTGCAAAGTGAGGACATCCACATAAAGAGCACTTCGCACAATAGAGATATTCAAAATAAAAAATATTAACAATAACTTCGTATACGATAGCCATTTACAAAAATAAATATTCACTATGGTGGGTCTCCACATATAGTGTTTTACGAGAAAAAATTTGTGTGGACCACGCAATGCAGAAAAATGTGGACCTCTCTGCATAATAGAGTTACATCTCCAAATATAGCGTTTATGAAATAAGTTGTGCGGTCGTAATTATGCGAAGTAAGCAATGCGAAACAAGCATGAGGCCGAGACACAAATGTGGATGAAATACATACCTCAGCACCCACGAATAGGATTCGAAAGAAGATATGCGAGTTTTCGTTGTGCGAGAGAAAGTGGTGTAGAACAAGCATGGGCCGAGACAAAAATGTCGACGAAATACAAACGTCTTCAAAAAAATATGAAAATATATTCAAGAATATGGAGATAAGAAAAAAATTACACTTGAAATATTATTTTGGAGTCATCGTTGTGCGGACAAATCAATTGAATGCGGATATCTTCGCACAATAGATTTAAATATCTGAGATATAATGCGCATGGAAAAAGGCGTAACGATGATCGATGTGCGGAACAAGCATGGGCTGAGACGTAAATGTGGATGAAATAAAAACCTCTCCACACAAATACAGAAATATATGCCAATAATATCATATATGTCATTTGATTACTTAAATATTAGCAATAAAAGCCTTTAGTGAACGAAATGCGTACCTTTCTGCCACCTCTCCGCACAATAGAGTTACGTGTCCAGATATAGCACGCACGAGAGAAGTTGTGTAGTTGTTGTTGTGTAGAGAAATCAATGCATAAATAACATTGTGGATTAAATACACACCTCTTCGCAAAACTACAAAAAGATATTCGTAAATACGAATATCACCAATAATATCGTATACGTTAGTTGCTTACTAAAATATTAGCAATTAAAATCATTTAGTGGATGAAATAAATATCGATAGAGATGATACAAAAATGTAGATGAAATGCATACGCTTCCGTACAATAGAGTTACGTATCCAAATACAACGTTCTGAGAGGAATGCGGTATGCGGAACAAGCATGGGAATAGACACAAATGTAGATGAAAGACAAACCTCTCCGCACAAATATAAGAATATATTCGGAAATACAAATATCACCGATAATATCGTATATGTCAATTTATTACTAACATTTAGCAATGAAAGCCTTTAGTGGACGAAATGTAAACCTCTCAGCACAATAGAGTTATGTGTCTAGATACATCGCATACAAAGAAGCTATGCGATGGTTATCACTACGGAGCAAACAATGTAGAACAAACAACGAAAATGAAATATAGACCTCTCCGCACAATTACAAAAAAATATTTGAAAATATTAAAATCAATAATATTATCGTATATGTCGAGTAGATAGATTTCACTTTGCAAAAATAGTTATGCAAAATAATCAATTAAATAATGATAAAAATAGAAATCTTGCATCATATCTATTCCACTTATTTAAATATTTATTATTATTATATTTAAACAAATTAATGTTATATTTTCTTATTAAATTATTATTATATTTATTATTATTATTTTTCATTTAATGTTTTATTTCGTAGAAATTTATATGATTTATATTAACATTTAAACGTTTACCATCATTTCCAACTACTGCATTTTTCCAAAAGTATAGTGTTTACAACCACATTTATTTCACTCAACTGCTACATCTTCATCTTTCCCATATTGAAGTGCAAAGTGCTTACCACCACATTTTTTTTATTGAAATGGAGAGTGTTTAGTGTAACGAACTATATATTTATATATATATAAGAATTGAGAAACAATTAATTATTTAATAGTAAACCATGTTTATTTTAATGGTTTGAAATATTATATAATATAAATTATTATTATTTAAAGTAATTTTAATGTAATAGGTATATTGTAATTTTATTTCGAGAAAATAGTTAATTTTATTGATACAAAATAAAATTATAATGTAATGTAATAAATTTCACTGAAAATATAAATAATAATAATTTTATTATTTAAACTTATTTTAATGTGATATGCAAAATATAATTTTATTGTTTATAATTTTATAGTAAATTTGTTTATACTTTTATTAATAAAAACAAATTATTATTTTTAATATTTTTTATTTTTTTAATTGAATTAATATTATACTTTATTAATATTATTATTTTTGATTTAATATTTTATTGGACATTCATATTGACATTTAACATTCATTTATAACCATATTTTTCCATTTTAAAATATAAAAGTTTGAGTGTAACAAACAAAATAAGTACATATCTATATCATTTTTATAAAAATAATTAATAAGCAATGAATTATTTAATATTAAAAGTTTAGGTCAAGTATCACTAATACAACCAATTGGGGATGGACCTCGTTAGCAAGGTGACCTAGGATCAAACATCACAAAGGATTTTGCACTTATGCTAGGGGGAGGCGACACGCTAGATTCCAGTCAACTTAAAGTGTAGCAAACAAAATAAGTACATATCTATATAAATTTTATAAAAGGAATTAATACAAAATTAATTATTTAATATTAAACATTTGGGTCAAGTCTCACTAGCTCAACCAATTGAGGATGAACCTTGTTAGCAAGACGACCTAGGATCAAACACCACGGAAGGATATTTTGTTCTAGGGGAGGAAACACCTTTAAAAATCAGTCAACTTAGAGTTGGTGTGGCATTAGGGAACTTTTTAGGTCTAAAATGGGATTCCTAAGAAAAATGTACAACCAAAATAAAATTTATAAGAACCGATAGGATTCAAGATGTTGATGTCAACCATAAGGATGATTCACCATTTTTGAGGTAAAAAAGTAAAATGATTAAAAAATAATAAAATAATAAAACTATTTTTTCAACTTGTATTTCAATTTGATCTTCCGAAAGGTTTTACTCAAATTTCGAGCGGGAGTACTCATTGGATGTAAAAATTTAATTCCTCATCTAAGGAGTTCCCATGTTGCACCTTTCTATGGACCCTGCTACAAAAAAAATAGAAATACACAAAAACACGTGATTGCAATAATGTTTTTCATGTATTTCTCATTTTTCGTGTACTTGAGGTCCATCGAAAAACAACATGGAACACTCCTTAGATGAGAAATCAAAATTCACATCCAAGCAGGTGATACACTCAAAATTTGATTAAACCCATAAGAATAGCAATACGGAGTTGAAAAAGTAATTTTTTTTTCCCTCTAAAATTTGATGATGTAATCTAATCTTATTTCATTATTTCCACTATTATTTTATAATTTCCTTAGGAAAGCCCATTTAGACCTCAGAATTCCTAATCCCGATGCCAAAGTGCGATCCCCAAGAATACCCAATGATACCGAATTTGGTCTCTTGTTCCATACATCGAACACTACGAGCATGCTTCTTTCCTTTTCCATCAACGTCACATTTCATTATTTACGCAACTCCATTTGCGAGGTGTGTATGGAGTAGTATTTTTATCGTGTTATCGCATTTATTACAAAAATCTTCAAATTCCTTCTTGTAGAACTCTCCACCATTATCGAGTCCTCAACACCTTGATATTATTCTCTCTCTCATTTTCCACCACAACCTTAAATTCTTTAAACCTGTCAAATACTTTAGGTTTATTCCTCGAGGAAATATATCCATGTACTCCTTGAGAAGTCATCTATAAATGAGACATAATACACAAACACTTGATGGAACCGACACGGGTCCAAACACATCATTGTGCACAAGCTCGAATATCTCTTTTGCCCTGTGCTTGCAGAGGAAACTTACACGATTACACTTCCCATATACAAAATGTTTACATAAATCGAAATACGAGAGAGAAATTAGACATACCTTCTACCATGCCATTACCATGCGGTATTTGAAGTCCCTTCTCTCCAATATTTCCAATCCTTTAAAGCCATAGCATGGTCTTTTCTCCGGAGATACCACTAGGTTTTACGATCCACTTTTAAGAACCACCCAATTATTGTACCCATCAGCACGGTGCTACCCGGAAGCTTGTACAAAGTTCCAATCTAGCTCCCTACATCAATACTAGTGCTCCTTGAAAAATCTTGCGAGGTATCTTTCTCGAACACTATTTTTATACTTTTGCATCATCCATATTTCTTACGAAAATCATATTTCTAGCCAATGCGGGAATATGTAGAACACTAAGAAGTGTTCTAATCCTTCCACCTTGCAACTTGAACTTGACTAAATTTTCACATCGATGATTCTGCCCTTCCCCGTGATCCCAAAAATAAATCACCACTATCATGTTTCTCGTACTCATAGAACCACTCCCTATGGGGAGTGAAGTGAAAGTATGCACTTGAGTCACTCAACCATGCCTCATGATCTACATGTGTACACATCCCCACCTTCATATAAAGTGGTTTTTTCCTCTATAGAAGGAGCATCATCAAATTCCTTTCCTTTCTCATGAGTTTTATATCTACTGTACTTTTTTTAGTGCCCTTTCTTTCCACATTTCTAGCACACCTTTATAGTTTTTCCTAGAGATTTAGATCTCCTCTAGATTTAGATCTCTCCTCCAAGGAGACTATTTTGTTTTGTTTTGGAACCGTCCTCGTACATCAAGGCATGTCCATTACGGCTCTCCATATTTTTATGCATCATCTCTTCCAAAAAAAAGGATGAGACTATTTCATCAAAATTCAAGGTAGTTGTAATGCTACGTATTGCAACAACCCGGACTATCACGAATCTGGTAGATAACATTGAAAACATATGCACATATCTTTGTTTAGAGTACATAACATATAACAATTGGATTACCAAAGTAAAGGTGTTCAAATTATCTGTCAACGAGTCTCCATCCTTCATCCTCGGGTTATACATATTTTTCCGTAATAACAATTTGTTCACCCGAGACTTAGATTAGTACAAAGTCCCTAACATGACCCAAAAATCCTTCTTCGTAGCTTCTCCTGATACATTAAACAATACTAAATATGAGATACACAAACATATTATGCTCTTTGCTTTCTGATCCAACATCACCCAATATTATATTTATATTTCCATTGGTTTAATACCCAAATATACCGCAATACACTAATATTTATCCACCAAAATATCCTCCATGTTGAGCTTCCACAACTCAAAACATTGTCCATTGGTTTTCTAGATTTTTATATTTCCACTGTCCACCATCTTCTTTCATCACAAGAATAAATCCTGCATATCTCCCAACGAACGGGGTCTGACACGTGGAAACTCGGCAACAAGGCATTCCCTAGAATCCAAAACAACTATGATTAAAAATGTAGGTTTTAACCCTATATATAAATTACTGCAAAAGTATTCTTAAAACGAGGAAAAAAATAAACAATGGCGATAACATAAAACATAAAACAAATATACACCGAGATTTTACTTTTCCCTAGAACCCCAAACAAGGACTACTATATTTATTTTCATTATACTCTTTTCAATGTTACAATAAATATATATAAATGAAAAAAGAAATCATAAAACCCAATCCACTAACCTTGGATTAGAACATAGCTGTGGATTCACTTGACCAGGATCTACAAATACCATGGGTAGAAAACCATCATGCCCAAAACCATGTACAAAACTCATGTACAAAAACATGGGTAAGTCCTCCCATTGTCATTGGGTCCACCCCCATCCTTAGGTCCACCAAAATATTATTATCCGCATAAATTTTTTTTTTTCTGGAGTCACATTTGCCCGGACCCCATGCGGGGGTCTTCCACCCCCTTGTGACCCCCGCTATGCCTAACTGCTTGTCTGACACGTGAAGCTAGTCATGGAAATAATGTAACACACACAACATTATGAAAGCTTGGGAAGGTATAGCGCACTCATTAAGGAAATTCTTGTGTAATTTTAAACTCATGTTGATAGTGAGTGCACACTTTTATTGACAATCCCCCTCACTTTATTTCGTTTATACTTCTATTTTGTTGAGTTTTCTCAACTGTCGTCTTTTGCACATTTATGCTTCCACAAATGTTGCATTCAAAATTTGTGGTTGTTTTTTTTACTTTATTTTACTTTAATAAGTGTTGTTTTCATGTTATATTCACTCTGGCATGTGCCTCTTTTAAGGTCATTCGCATTTTGCAAGTGTCATCTTCATGTTTTCCTCTTGTTGGAGGTGTCACTTTTGTGTTTTCACTCTGATATGTGTCACACCTTTTCACATCACCAAAGTTATATCTAGTTCTCTTTTCTGCATTAGATAGTCTTACATATCATTGGAACATGTGGCAGACACAATCCTACAACTTAGTGTACCATTTGGTCATAGTCACCATAGTTGTTGTAACTTGGTTTCTAAGAGTTGTAATGTGTTGTTTCAACTGTTACACTTAGAAATAGGTGTCGATTTGATGTTGTTTTAAGACATGACTATTTTCCATGAGTCCTTTGCATTCCATTGGCTTGTATTGATGGAATTTATGTGTGTGACCTATGTTTGAGTCATGATAGGATGCATTTATTTCTCCTACTTTGCAGGTCCCAGAATTAGCCATTGTGAGACCTCTTCTTGCTCCCTAAGCCCAAAAAAAGTTCTAAAGGAATTAATCCTCTTACTAAGTGATAAGCACAACATATTCATGAGCCTCATTGATGTATATTTCCTCCTGTACGTATGCACTAAGTATTTTCTAGATCTCCTTTCTTTGATAGTGCAATAGTACTTCCTAAGGATAAATAACCTATCCTTGTGTTTCCTCCCTCGATTGAGCATTCCAAATGAACAAGTAGCCATTGTAGGAGAAAATTGCGCTCTCCCAAGTAGAAGCATGCTTCAAAGCAACGAAGTGCTCTTTGAGACAACGAAGCACCTTAGAAACAATGAAGCACACTTCAAACGCTCGGTGAAAAAGTCCACTTTTTAGAAGAACAATGACCTTCTTGCTTTGAAAAGCGTACTGCGAGATCTTGATCACACTTCAAAACAACGAGCGCATACCGGACTATGAGTGAACTCCTTCGACTCGAAGAACTATTCCCTCCTTAAGTGCATGGTGCACTCCCCACCCAACATGCAAGTTCATTCTTCTCTCGGAAGCACATGACACACTCACGAAGCTTCATCTGCCTTCCTTTAGAGCGCATGGCACAATCATGAAGCACGAAGCCTCCATTTGAGTGCACTCCTTTTTGGCATGAATAATTGTGCCCTCTTTGAGTCGGCAAGGCGCACCCTAAAGTCTTGAGTTTTTATCCTTCATATCTTCATCATGCACCCTTGCGGGCATCCTCATCTTTATGAGTGAATGATCGCACCTTAAAAGGTCGAGAGGCCTGAAGCATAATTCCTTCATCTCTTTCAAGTGCGTCCTTGTGCCTTCTTAGTATATTTTAGCGCGCGAGTGCACCTTGAAGACCTAAAGGCTTGAAGCCTCACTCCTTCATCTATTCAAAGTGTGCCCCTACGCCCTTGAGATCTCTCTCTCTCTCTCTCTCTCTCTCTTTCTTGAGCACATAAGCGCACGTTGAAGGCCTCTTGTGAGCCTTGACGAGTTTGACTGCGCCCTCCTAATCAAATATTTTTATTTTAACTCTTTCATAGGAGCTATTAGCAATGAGATAATTCCATGAGCTAGGTAGTGATAGAATAGATGTTTTAGGACTAATTTTCCACTTGCCATGAATTATTTTCATTCGTAGGAGTAATATATCCCAACCTAAAAAGGAGATGCCTGGTAGATAGCAAGGAAAAAGCATAAAGAAACTGATCCATGTGGATTTTGGTGGCCACCCACCTATTCCACTTGGACCCCACCACATTTACCATTATTTATTTCGGTTGTAAATTGTAGCACCGTGTGCGGTATTTTGGTAGTTTTTTGGGTCATGACCTTCGGTAAGTTTGAGGCCCTAAAGAACATTTTCTTGGAAAACATGGAAAAATGGGTGTTTAATTGACGCTTGTAGTTGAAATTTGTAACCGTCGGATAGATATTTTTAATGAGGCATTGTTCGCATAAAAAAAGAGATCATATTCCAAAGTTACAACTGAGGGGGAAATTGATGTACCAATTTACCCCAACGGGGCCCACAATTTTGACACTTCATCTCATAGGGTTAGGTTTTTGGATGTTTAGGGTTTTCCATTATTTCTCAACAATAAATAGGCCTTCGAGCCTCATTGTAACATAGTACGGAAAGGCATGTAGTTTCCACATATCTTCTCGAGAGATAGGCTACCATCACACGATCTAGTTTATTTCCATTACGCATGTAAAAACAAATTTTAGTACTTTGTTATTAATGAATTTAAGTTATGTTTCGTTGTATATTTGTGTTTCTATTTATATTTATTATTTAATTTTGTTCCTTCATAAATTCGGGTTAGTGGTATCTTAGCGGCCTTATCTTTCTACGTTTTTCTAGGCATGTCCCTAACGAGGTTGGTATAGGGGGAGTTAAGGCTCAAACTAGTTGAACCTTTGCAAGGCGGCCTTGCGGACCACGACGACCTCACGATGGCGAAAGAAAAGAAAGATGAGGGAAAATGATATCCTTTTCAAAATATTGCTCAAAGAAGCACTCGAGCGACAAAGGAACTTGATGATTGAAAAATTTTCTCGGATCCTACGGTGGATGCCCACAGGCGATGCAACTTCATCTAGCGGCCACCTTGGGCACCACTCCCTTTAAGGTACCGTCGACTTTGAAATTCCCATATTTGAAGCCCAAATATATTCATATGTTGTAGATAAATGATTAAATGCGATTGGAAGGATATTTTTTCGGTCCATGATTTTTCCAATAGGGAAAATATTACTTTTTTCACTCCTTAAAGATGCCCCCACGTCAAGGACTTGTGGGAAACCTCTTGCGAGAAGAAGGACAGAAGGGAACCTTCAACTTGTTTTCGGCCGCACCCACTTGGAATGATTTCCGAGATGCCATCGGAACAATATTACATTGTCGGTAGTTATGAAGATAAGTACATAAAATGGACCACACTATGGCGGGGAAGGGACGATATGTGCCGAGTTCATTAATATTTTTAATGCCCTTCGCACAAAGTTGGGTATCGGGATTCTAAGCGGCATCGAGTACTCGAAGTATCGCAACTTTCTACACAAATACATCCGGGATGAGATGGAGTTCTTGGACATCTCCTTACTTGGCACCACATATCAATACTGTATCAGAGATCGAGTAAAAAATCAAACACAAGTGAGGACTTTGGATCTATGAATATGAAGCAATGGAAATGCGCCCCCAAACTATAGAACAAAGGAAAAAGCCAAGGCAGGGTGACCCAGGATAACCCACCAAAGCAGAAAGAAAATAAAGACACCACGATGGCAAATAAGGACACAAGAAAGTGGTGTGAGTTCCATAAGAGCTCCACTCACAACACAAGTGAGTGTCGAGTCAAGAAGTTAGTAGTAGCCAAGTTGAAGGCTTCAAAGTAAGATGAATGTTCTGACTCTGATTCAGAACCCAAAAAGGGGAATGAAAAAGGGAAGAAAATTATTGATGCAAAGCCCACCGCCATCTTTGCCACCACCAAGATCCAGAATATTGATCCCGAAGATCCAGAGGAAGGGGAGAGTCTCTTCCACTCGCATATGTGGGTGAAGGGGTCTCTACTGTAGTTGATTATCGACAACATGAGCCAAAATTACCTCATCTAAGGAGAGGTGATTAAGCAGTTGGTCCTATCGACCACACCACTCCCAGATCCATACACCATCGGGTGGCTTCACAAGGGATGGGACCTCCGTGTCAGCCAATAGTGTCACCTTCCCTACAACATCAATCCCTTCACATATGAGGTACTATGTGATGTTTCTCCTCTTGAAGTTTTTGATGTATTATTAGGCCAACCATACTTTTGGAAACACCATGTTGTGTATGAGTCTAGGCCTCACACTATTATTATTAATTTAGAAAATAAGTTATACATGATACTAGAGGTAGCCCCACCTACTACCATCTCTTTGATATCTACTAAGCAATGCAGTAAGATCATCTCCCATACTGGAAAATTTGTTTTCTTTTTTATTCACTCTCAAAGTAATGGGAAGATCGTGGCCACATTTTTTACCCCAGGAGTGTTTTCTCCATGCAACAGAACCAGGAGGATAAATTTGTGGAAGAATACATGCACAGATTCTCCTCACCCATAGGCATGCTCTTACACTTTCAGGTCAAGCATTCGATCAATATCACCCCAGAGCACCTGAGTCTACCCAATGGGTCTATATATCATCGCTCAATTATAGAAAATGAAGAGATCAAGTGGCAGATCCAAGAGCTGCTACAGAAAGGGAACATATGACCAAGTTCCTTAGCTTGTGGGAGCTCGATTGTACTTGTAAAAAAGAAGGACAATACCTGGAGGTTCTGCATTGATTATCAGGCACTAAATAAAATCAATGTCATGAGTTTATATATAATCCCATGGATTGATGACCTTCTTGAACATCTCAAGGGGGCCAAGTATTTCAGCAAGATTGATCTAAATTCTTGATATCACCATGTTCCACTAGAGCCCCAAATTCATGGAAGACCTCCTTCAAATCCAAGGAGGGAATTTTTTAATGGTTGGTCATGTATTTCAAGTTGACAAATTCCCCTGCAAATTTTATGAGGTTGATGGATGACATATTATGACCCTTCACCAACTCGTTCATAGTTGTGTATTTGGAAAACATCCTCATCTTCAACAAGGGTTGGGAAGAACACCTACAACACATTCGACAGATCCTTCAAAGCTCGCGACAACAAAAAATATATTCCAACTTGGATAAATGCACATTTGGCATGGGTCAGGTCCAATATATGGGCTACATCATTTATGAGAAAGGCATGCATGTGCATTAGGCTAAGATCCAAGTCATTCGGGATTGGCCAGCCCCAACCACTCTAATAGAGCTTCACAACGTTTTGGGCCTTGCAAATTTTATCGGAGGTTCATGTTGGGATTCTCTCATATCACTTGGCCTTTGAGTCAAGTTACTAAGGGCAGAGCCAAATCAAAGTTTTTTTTGGTCTGAGTCCCAAAAAAAGGTGTTTATTGATCTGAATCATCGCCTCTACTCTGCACTAGTACTCACATTTCCAGACCTACAACAACCATTTGAAATTGAGAAAAATTCCTCTCACTATGCTATTGGTGCTGTTCCCACCCAACAAGGGCATACGGTGGCCTATCACAGTGAGACACTTTCTGACACAATTCATAAATAACCCACTTATGATAAGGAGATGTATTCCATCGTGCAAGCTTGTCAGCAATGGAAACATCACATTATGGGGCAATAGATAGTCATTCACACAGATCACCGACCCTTGCAGTTTATACAGACCCAAGGGAATTTGCCGAGCGACTTCCATCAGAAGTGGTCCACATATTTGCAACAGTTCCATTTGAATATCAAATACAAGAAGGGTAGCACCAATCATGTTTCACATTGCCTCAATCAGCCATTGGTTGCAACAATGGCCATTGTTATCAACTCTTGTGGCCACGAGACCACTGGATGGTTGAAACTATATAAAAATGATTAAGAGTTCACCACCATATATCATATACTAGTGGATGGAAAGAAAGTTCTAGATTTCCACCTCTAGGATGCATTATTATGCTACTTGGGCCACCTTTGTGTTCCTTTAAGCAAACATGCCAAGATGATTTGGGAGGCAGATTACGGTTGGGTCATAGGACACTTTGGTGTGGAGAAAATTGTGGTTGTACTACATAAGTACTTTTATTGACCAAAAATATGACAGGATGTTGGAAAATATATCATATCCTGAACTGCTTGTGCCATCGTCAAGCCAACCATAAATAAGTAAGGCCTGTACACTCCTTTGCGTACTCCCATCCATCCTTGGGAATCCATATTCATGGAATATTTGTCTGGTATCCTTTCTACCAATCATGGTAATGATTGTGTATTTGTGGTCGTGGAAATATTTTCTAAGATGGCTGGTGGTCTGTAAGAAGAGTATCACAACAAAGGAGGTTTCCAAACTATTTTTTGAACAAGTGTGGGTGCATTTTTGGATCCCACAAACCATTATATTAGATCAGGATAACAGGTTCCTGAGCACTTTCTGGTTGAGACTCTGGACACTATTGGACACGAAGTTCACCAAGTCGACTGCCTTCCATCCCCACACTAATGGCTAGACAAAGGTCGTCAACATGATGATAGTGCACATAATCCACATGTACAACTCCAAGCAACCACGAACCTGGAATGAGAGCCTTCTTTATGTGCATCTCAACTATAACAAAGATCTCCATAGCTTGATTGGTCGCAACCCCTTTCAAATGGGTCTGGGATTTCAACCATTATGTCTGATTGATGTTTCCATGCCTTATGCGACTACATAGACAAAATCCACACATGTACAATCTAAGGCTGATAAAGGAACTAGTTTTATTGAATGAATCCAACAAATCCATGAGAAATTTCATGACATGTTGGAGAAGTATAATGCCAAGTACAAGTAAGGAAACGATCAACATTGGGTGCCACACAAGTTTCAGGTGGGAAAAAAAGTTTGGTTGCATTTGCAGAAAGAACGCCTTATCGGAGGCCATCGAAAGCTATGAACACTCCGATATGGGCTTTACACCATTACCAAGGTTCTGGATCTCCTTCGGCCTGCACCCGATATTCAATGTCGATCTCCTTCGGCCATACTTTCCACCATTATTGGACACATGAGACATTGCATAAAAACTCACACCATCATAGCTAAACCTAGACTGCATTGAAAAAGCCACAACTGATCGGATCATGAACATGCAGATCAATAACAGTCCCCGATAGAATATCCAACTGTATCGAGTTGTCAAAACTAGCCAAATCCTGCACCAAGGCAAGTGGCTTACTGGGGCCGAAGTTCGACATAAGTTTCCCATCTCATGGAGGCACTAAAAAAAATGGGGACCATTGCTTCCTAATGGGGGATGAATGATCCAGGTGGATTTTGGTGGTGACCCACCTATTCCACTTGGACCATCACCATTGTAAAATTATTTATTTCATTTTTCGTAATTATAACACAATGTACTATTTTTGGTAGTTTTTTTGGCTCCTAAAATTTCAGAGCCGTTTGAATCCCTAAACGGAGTTTTTTGGGAAAATGGTCAAATGTGTGACTTTAAATTATGTTTGCAATAGAAATTTGTAGTCATATAAAACTTTCTAACAAGGTATTTTGCACATCAAATGAAGATTGTACGCCAAAGTTACGACCCCAGGAAGTTGATGTACCAATTTACTCCAATAGGGCCCACAATTTTGGTGCTTCATATCCTAGGGTTAGGTGTTTGGATGTTTAGGGTTTTCTATTGTATATCAACAATAAATAGGGCTTTGAGCCTCATTGTAACATAGTTCATAATGCACATAGAAGCCACATATTTTCTCAGAGATAATCTACCATCACTTGAGCTAGTTTATTTCCATTCTGCATGTAACATTTTTTTAGTACTTTGTTATTAATGAATTGAAGTTCTATTTTAACTATATATTTGTGTTTCTGTATTTCATTTCATTCCTTCATAAATCTGAATTAGAAACACCTGAGGAGAAGAAGAAAAAAAAAGAACAATCATGAAGACATGAAGCAGATCATGGACTAAGACAAAAAGAAGACATTGCATGATCACTCAAAGGATTTCAATAGTGATCAAAGTTGTTGAGATTCAACAAGATGATGATCTTAGAGAAAAGAGTCACCTTCACTAAATGGGCCCGCAGGCTATTTTTGGCGCAAGTCTATTTTTAGACTGTGTCTATTTTTAGACATGGTGATCATATTTCAGAAGTTGCAGGATGCTATTTGTGGATGGTTGATCAAGTTGGAAAAATAGATGAAATTCTATTTTTAGAATATTGGGCAAAGTCTATTTATAGATCGTCAATCTAAAAATAGATGCATGTCGATTATTATTAGCTCTTTATAATAATCAAACTCTAAACATCAACTTATTCTCTTGGAGCACTTTGTTTTAGTGCACAAATTTGGAAAATCAGTGGACTGAGGGAATTACGCAGTTCCCAAGGGAAACTGGTGGTTCATGCATGTAGGAATCAGTTAAGAACTGAAGTGGCAAAGTTATGACAGAGTTGGAAGAGTAGTTTATGGAGTTGTATTCAGTTTAACTCAGTTAGACTCAGTTGAGCTAGTTGTATATAGTCTAACTGAATGATGCACTAGTGAGAGTGGAGTGAATTAACTAGTTAATTAATTCACAAATAATAAATCATTAATTAACTGAAAAATATAACAGTTAACTAAAGTGCATGTCAGTTCTAGTGGAGACCTAGTGGAGAGATAGGTGAAAGGGCAAGATGGACTATCTGTTGTGACTATAGTGATGCATTGATTGCATCACACACACATTAGAGTTTTCAATGAGGACTGCACATTCAAGGCAAGGGTAATTCGAATTCATTCAGAGCTATTCTTCAGCAGCGATTGCGCAGTGGAGGTAGGCTAGCAGGAGGGAAAAGATCGGTGCATGGATTTTCAGATTTTTCTTGATTAGTGTGTGACGATTTTATTGTACTGAGAGCTTGATGTACTAAGATTTGTATGAGGATTGTTACATGATATCCATGATACATAATATATGATAGTTGGGGTTTGCAGCTTCAGGATTTCCCGTTAAAAAACTGTGTTATGTGCGATTGTTTTTATTTATGCTTCACATGTGTGTGCAATTAATTTTCCGCAAAATATTAACAGTGGAATGATTCTGTATTTTGCAAGAAGTTAAGTATTGTGAGATCAGGGGAATCTAGGACATATGAATGACTAATGTATATAATTTATACATGGTATCAGAGCATTGTTAATTCTTTAAGATTTCAGTTGTGAAGAATTGGTGAGTTTGTGCTGGTGGACAATTCGAATTTGCTATAGAAGATTCTTGGTGCAGAAGTTGAGTATACATTGAAATGGCTTTCAATGGGTTGCGATTGGAGTATGCCCTTGATGGGAGCTTGAATTACATAGCCTGGAAGGACAGGATGGTGGTGGTGTTGGAGGATAATGGAATGAAGGAATTCATCGATAGCAATGTTCCTAAGCTGGGATCTAGCGATGCTGCATTACTTGATGCATGGAAAAAGAAGACAACAAAGACGAGAAGAATTCTGTCGGAAGGTGTGAATGACCATATTGTGTCCACCTTCACGGGAAAGCCACTCCATTATTAATGTGGAAGGCCTTGACATATTTTTTCCAAAGCAGAAGTGACCAGAGGAAGTTGGCGCTTAAAGAAAAACTTAGAAAAATAAAAATGGAGAAGGGTGACAATATTCCAAAATACCTCACAAAGTTTGTCCACTACAAGGATGAACTGGGAAGTGTGGGGGTTACTGTTTATGATTAATACTTGGTGAGCTTGGCTCTCCTTGGGCTTCCGAAGAGTTGGCATAGCTACGAAGACTTTGTTAATGGACGAGAGAAACTGCCGAGATGGGAGCGAGTTTGGTCGGATCTTGTGCAGGAGGAGATAAGGCGGGGTACCAGGGATGGCTCTTCATCGAAGAATGAAGATGCAGAGAATTGTGCTTTGGCTTCCAAAGCAAGGAAAGGGAAAGGGAAGAAATTTCCTTCAAAATCCTAAGCTAAAGGCAAGAAGCAGGATTTGTCCAAAGTGAAGTGTTTTCACTGTCACGAACAAGGGCATTTCGCCACTAACTGTCCACAAAAGAAGAAGAAAAAGAAGGCTGCTGGAGCTGCAGCTGGAGAGGCCTTAGCATCGCAATTTTAACTTGATTTCTCTTTGATTTCATGCTTGGTTTCAAGCTATATGGGATCGGTGTGGTATCTTGATAGTGGTGTGTCTTTCCATATGACGGGAGAAAAGGAGTTGTTTAGTGGCTTGGAGGAGAAGGACCTCCAGATGCATATAGAGATGGGTGAAAATGGTTGGTACAGTGCGACTGGAATTGGGACCATTACCTTTGAGAGGGATTCTGGTAATCCATTCTTGTTGAAGAATGTTATGCATGTTCCAGGTCTGAAGAAGAACTTGGTCTCAGTCACAATGTTGGAAGACAAAGGTTATGATGTTGTTTTCAGTGAGGGAAAAGCCTTCCTTTGACATAAAAAAATGGGTCAAACCAAGAAGATATGGGTTCAAATTAAGAATCTCTACAAGCTGGAGGTAGATTGTTGCGCTGCAATGGTGGGCAAAGCAGACGAAGTGGTGAGCCGGGATGAGGGCGAATTATGGCACAGGAGATTGGGCCATCTTCACCATGGCGCTTTGAAGATTTTGTAGCAGATTTCTACTGGAATTCCCAAGGGTACTCTTGCGCAATCAGATCAGTGCAAGGGATGTACTATGGGTAAGTTTGTGAAGACCACCTTTCATGAGAAGGAGAACCGTGCTTCGGTGATCCTAGAGAGAATTGACAAAGACGTGTGTGGACCTTTCTCGGTTGCTTCAACAACAAAACACATGTATTATGTTATATTTTTTGATGAATATTCTCGTAGATGCTGGATATTCTTCATGCAAAAGAAAAGTGAAACGTTCTCAAATTTCTGTGAGTTCAAAGCATTGGTGGAGAAGGAGCCGGGGAAGCAAGTGAAAGCTCTACGGAGCGATAATGGTGGTGAATACATCTTGAGTGAATTCAAATAATTCTATAGAAAAGAAGGAATTCGAAGAGAAATCATAGCACCTCATAACCCACAGCAGAATGAGGTCGCTGAGAGGAAGAACAAAATGATCGTGGGTGCTGCACAAGCGATGATGCATCACCAGGGCCTACCGATGCACTTGTGGGCGGAAGCATGCAACATTGCGGTTTATGTGCAAAACCGTTGTCGTAATAGAGTACTTGGCATGAGTACACTTGAAGAAGATTTTACTGGTAAGAAACCTGATATTTCTCATTTGAAGATTTTTGGCTCATCTGTTTACATTCATGTGACAAAGGATGCCAAGAATAAGTTGGAGCCGACTGCAGAAGTTGGGATATTTGTGGGGTACACAGAAACACCCCATAATTATCATGTGTATTTTCCAGATAGTTAGATGACTGTGGTGTGACGGGATATAAAATTCAATGAGGTGAAAGCCATGAAGTTGTCGCTTGAGAGGGAGCTACACTTGCATGTGGAGGAGGAACTTCTTGTTCCCAAAGATGAGCCTCTAGATGTGGATCAACCACGGGAGGAGATTCATGGAGTGGAGGAGTCCACTCATGCAAAACCAAACATCATACAAGGCAGAAAGCGTACCATAGAAGCTAAGAGACTGAAGCTTGATGTGGCATAGAATGTAGGAGTCCCTACATCACTGCGCAGACAGAGACAGTCACCTGACCGATTTACTGGATACATGGCTCTTATGAGAAAGTGTATCGTGACAGAGCCATATTATTTTGAAGAAGCAGTGCAGGAGCCCACATGGGTAGATGCCATGGTGGAGGAGTATGACTCCATTTTCATAAACAGTGCTTGGGAGATTGTTCCAAGGCCGGTGGGAAAATAAATTGTAGGATCAAGATGGATCTACAAGGTAAAGCAAGCTGCTGATGGGAGCGTCGAGAAGTATAAGTCAAGATTTGTTGTCCAGGGCTTCTCACAGATCGAGGGGATTGACTATGAAGAAACCTTTGCACCTGTCACACGGTATTATTCCATACGGACCATCCTTGCCCTCTCAGCACAGATGGGTTGGCACATTCATTAGATGGATGTGAAGGCTGTGTTCCTTAATGGGATCATTGAGGAAGAGGTGTACATTGAGCAACCTGAAGGATTTGAGATCTTCAGCAGCGAGTCGCATGTGTGCAGGCTCAAAAGAGCGCTGTATGGGTTGAAACAAGCACCACGTGCTTGGTACACTCAGATCGACAACTATTTCAATGGACTTGGCTTCACCAAGAGAGAGGCGGATGCAAACCTGTACTAGATTATGGTGGAGGGTAAGATTTTAATCATTGTTCTTTACGTTGATGATTTAATACTAACGGGTGATGAGAAGCTGATACACTCATGCAAGGCAGATCTTGCAAAGGAGTTTGAGATGAAGGATTTGGGCCTCCTTCATTATTTCCTCGGATTGGAAATATGGTAGCGGGAAGGTGAACTGTTTGTGTCTCAAGGAAAGTATGCCCGGGAGATGCTGGAGAAGTTTCACATGCAAGAATGCAAGCCTATAGAAACTCCTCTTCCAGGAAATTGGAAGAAAGAGGATGCTGCATTGGTGGAGGTAGTGGATGCCACTGTTTATCGACAGTTGGTGGGTTCACTCATGTATTTAGTCAATACAAGACCAAACATATGCTATGCGGTGAACCAGATTTCACAAGTGATGGTTAAGCCTACCAAGCTCTTTTGGAAGGCAAGCAAGCATGTCCTGAGATATCTCAGGGGCACATCTGAGTATGGTTTATGGTACAAACAGACGGATGAGCTGAAGTTGCATGGCTTCACGGATGCAGATTGGGCAGGAAGCCCAACAGAAAAAAAGAGCACATCAGGAGGGATTTTTAGTATTGGATCTACGACATTTTCTTGGTACAGCAGGAAACAAAGATCCGTGGCACTCAGTTCAATGGAAGCAGAATACATGGAAACAAGTCAAGCTGCATGTGAGGCTATTTGGATGAGGAAGATCCTGGTTGGTTTGTTCGGTTCACATTTAGATCCCACAGTGATACATTGTGATAATCAGAGTTGCATTAAAATCTCAGTTAATCCTGTGTTTCATGATAGATCTAAATATATTGATATCCGGTATCATCATATCAGAGATTGTGTGCAGCGGAAGATCATGTTGCTTCAGTACTTTCCTACGGAGGATCAGGATGCAGATATTCTGACGAAGGCGCTCACCAGGAGTAAATTAGAATACCATAGAGGCAGGATCGGGGTGAAATATAATCCCTATATTTTTGAGAGGGAGTGTTGAGATTCAACAAGATGATGAGCTTAGTGAAAAGATTCGCCTTCACTAAGTGGGCCCGCAGGCTATTTTTGGCGCAAGTCTATTTTTAGACTATGTCTACTTTTAGACATGGTGATCATATTTTAGAAGTTGCATGATGCTATTTGTGGATAGTTGATAAAGTTGGAAAAATAGATGAAATTCTATTTTTAGAATATTGGGCGAAGTCTATTTATAGATCGTCGATCTAAAAATAGATGCATGTCGATTATTATTAGCTCTTAATAATAATCAGACTCTAAACAACAACTTATTCTCTTGGAGCACTTAAGTTCAGTGCACAGATTTGGAAAATCAGTGGACTGGGGGAATTACGCAATTCCCAAGGGCAACTGGCGGTTCATGCATGGAGGACTCAATTAGAACTGAAGTGGCAAAGTTATAACATAGTTGGAAGAGTAGTTTATGGAGTTGTATTCAGTTTAACTCAGTTAGACTCAGTTGAGCTAGTTGTATCTAGTCTAACTGAATGATACACTAGTGAGAGTGGATTGAATTAATTAGTTAATTAATTCACAAATAATAACTCATTAATCAACTGAACAATACAACAGTTAACTACAATGCATGTCAGTTCCAGTGGAGACCCAGTGGAGAGATAGGTGAAAGGGCAAGATGGACTATCTGTTGTGACTATAGTGATGCATTAATTGCATCACACACACATTGGAGTTTCCAATGAGGATTGCGCAGTCAAGGAAAGGGTAATTCGAATTCATTCAGAGCTATTCTTCAGCAAGGATTGCACAGTGTAGGCAGACTAGCAGGAGGGAAAAGATCGGTGCATGGATTTGCAGATTTTTCTTGATTAGTGTGTGACGATTGTATTGTACTGAGAGCTTGATTTACTAAGCTTTGTATGAGGATTGTTACATGATCTCCATGATACATAATATGATAGTTTGGGTTTTCAGCTTTAGGCTTTCCCGTTAAACAACTATGTTATGTGCAATTTTTTTTAATTTATGCTTCACATGTGTGTGAAATTAATTTTCCACAAAAGATTAACAATGGAATGATTTTGTATTTTTCAAGAAGTTAAATATAGTGAGATCAGGGGAATCTAGGACATATGCATGCTTCATGTATATAATTTATAAAAAATTCCCTTTGGAGGGTGAAAATATAGAAACAACACATATCTTCCATGAAAATTAAGCATAATTCATATTTATCATCAATAATGCAAGATGAAACAACAAGGAATACAACTTGGCATTGCCACCTCATCATGAAGTCATCATGGTCAAATTGTAACCCGTATAAGTATCATAATAATGGTCAACATGTGTCCATGCGTATTACCACATCATGTGGGATTTCATGGTGTGTTCTCATGAAAGGATAAAATTTAATGTGTGGAAGTCTAAGAGTCATATGTGGAACATGAAGAGTCACATAGTCATATATGGAAAAATATTGTTTAGAAGTCCAAAGGACACACTAGAACTTCAAGTGTCATGAGGGTAATTCAAGAGTCATGAGGATATGAAAGGTCATTCCTCTTGTTATAAAAGAAACCTCATAACTTAAACAACATGCTTTTGGAGGCTTAAGCTTTGGAGAGCTAGTCTTGGTTTCTCTACTTGGCATAAGAGACAGAGCTATTCTTTGGAGAAGCAAGAAGTGACTTAATGTTCCACTATTGGAATTACTGTCTCATCATTGTAACTGTGTAGTTGGATATTTCACCTTATAATTCAAGCTCGATGATCCAACACATTTTCATGCATGTATTATGAATGTCTTAGGAATATTCTTTAGATGTTTTGTATATTTGTTTCCTTCACGTGGGCTAAGGAAATTGAACTATTTTGGTGTCCTCGGTACTTATATTGTTGAAGGTGTGTTGTATGTCGTTTAATGATGGTTGTGTCTAAGTGAACTATTTCGCTAGATAACTAACAAATATTTCTTTGATCGTGTGTCTCTTTTAGGTTAGTACTATTACTTTCTTATAGAGGCTCACTTTTGTCTCCCATCTTGTGAAAGTCTCCTTTTATACATTACAATAAATGTTTCATAATGCCAAATTTCTTGCTTTCTCAAGGTTTATGTATATATTCTCTTATGTTATTCACAGAAACCAAGGTGAACCTTACAGTTATGGTGGTCGGGCCGATACTCTGGATGGGGCTCCCACTCCAAATGATGTGAGGTCTAATTAGGACTTCACATTGGGGAGACCCCCTACATGTTGGTGGTATCCAACACTGTCAACACCTTCAAAAGCAGAAATCAATAGATAGTTTCACAATGCCTCGCTCATGTTCTGTGAAGAAGATCTTGCCCGACCCAGTAGAGAACCCTTATTTGGACAAAGAATTGGCCTTGCTATTTTGAACTCTGTAGATGTGAGAAATGGAAACCCTCCTAAATTCCTGCAACAACACTATGGTATTATCCTTCAAATATGTGAGCTTTGGAGTTTTTAGTTGATTCCTGAAGTTTAATCAACCCACAATCACCTTTGGGTCTCAACGTATGCCGATTTCCTCGATGCTAATCCTTCTAGAACATAAAAGGACTCTCCACAGTGCTAAAAACACCTCTCTAGTATTTGTGCCCATGCCACTATTCCAGTGGCAATGATAAAATTTTCCATGCTTAAAATATATAACCATCCTGCTACCGCATTTATCGGAGGTTGAGGCTCCATAGAAGAACCCTACAGGATTTTTAGCCCATATATCCACTTTGATTTGAATACTACTAGGCAATGTATCCTCATGTTTTCCTATCTCCAAGAAGTACATCGTAATCTTGTTGTGAGTGTTACTTATACCATGCCTCAAATGATCACATAAACTAGCGTTCCTAGTTCTCCAAAAGCCCCAATATATGTAGAATGGCATGGCCCTGTATGGAAAATACTGCACAATCCATTGTTTTAGGAATTCTCCAGGATCATTCCTGTCCCATGTGGCTTATAACTCAATACCATATCAACACACAGTAGACCAATCAAATCATAATTGTCAGCAACATGTCAGAGTATGTTCTTGATTCTGTCCCACTGTTTTTTTTTTTGAGAAAAACATATGCGATTGTATATAAAGAAACTGGCATATATACACGACTATACTTTATGAAACCCACGTACATAAAGAAAATTTTTGAATTTTCACCTGTAGACTGAGAAAAATAGATTAACATCAAAGTGAGGCAGAGACAACTCCCAGTTTCTGTTTGAGATATTCAAATTATTCTCTGGGGAGAGATTTAGTAAATATATTAGCAACTTTTTTTTTGGAGGGAACATACTCCAATTTAACCTTTTTCCCAAGCACTTGTTATCATAGAAAGTGATGCTTAATAGGAATATGCTTGGTTTTGGAGTGCATAACAGGATTTTTTGAAATACTAATAGCACTATGGAGATGGGTGGAGAACATTAAATTTGAATATCTTGTAATGTCTGCATGATCCAGAGAAGTTGTGTGCAACAAGATGCAACAACCACATATTCTACTTTTGCTGTAAATAAGGAAATGGAAATTTGTTTCTTTCTAGACCAAGATACTAATTGAGGCCCCACATAAAATGCACCTCCACTAGTGCTTTTCCGGTGATCAACATTTCCAACCCAATCCGCATCTGTGTAAGAATGAAGAGTGTTATGTAGGTAAATCCTCTCTGCGGACAGATACGATCCCTCTAGCCCTAGAGTGGGTCTAGTAACAAAAGGAAAAAATAGAGTGTATGCTCTTAATTACTAAATTAAATAGACGCAGTAGATCAACCTACCTGGAGTTCAATGCTGTCGTCGTAGATGTTGTAGTGGTGGCATCTCGATTCCTGTCTCGACTAGTCATGATCATTTCGCAATGATGCTTGGATATCTGCACAAAATCAACAAACAAGAGCATCATATGAAACACAAATCTCATTCATAATTACTAACCAGTCAAGGAGGGTTAAGCATATTACATCAATAAAACACATCAACGTGATATGGGAACCAAACAATAGTAATACATATGTATTAATAGAAGAAAGAGTTACAACCAAGCCTTGAAGTTGAAACCTTCTTTAGTGGGGTTCAGTTGAAGCGCGTCTCAATGAATGTCAGGGAATTTATACGGGATGAAGGCACAAGCCTAAGCTATCTCAATAAGGGACTCTTCCATTCTATCTTGAATAAAAATCTCTCCAACGTTTCTGCTTCTTTAGTTCAGCTCAGCTAGCTTCATAAATGGAGGATGAGAAATATTTATAGAGGGAGAGGAGGAGTTTGGGATCCCTACTATGGTGGAAGGGAGGCCTTATCTCATGGGAGGTTTCCTGAAAAGGTGGAAACAAGAGGCCAAAGGAGGAAGGCCGTGGTTATTTAGTCTAACCACTCCCCATGACTCATCAACGAAGTTGTTATGATCGAAACTTCACCTCTATTTAAAAAAAAAAAATTATAAACATATTGGCGCAGGCAGCTAATTGAGACAGAGCGCCAGCTGGCGTGGGGGCCAGTGTTAATCTGCCTCATCGACGCGAGGGCATAACTGGTTACCAACACCAAGGCAAAAACATGTGTTTTTGGTGGTCTGTTAAGGAAATGGTCAACAAAAGGAATGTTAGACTCATGGTAAGGGATGCAATGATGATATTTGCAAGGCATGGAACTTTATTTTGTTCATATAAATGAGCCTCCAATGTGCGAGATGGGGATTGCAGGGACAGTGAAAAAATGCTGTGTAACAGATGCCCCCTAAAGCATGAGGTCCAAGAGTAAGGAAGGGGTGAAATGATTTATGAGAACGCGTTTGAACCAAAAACTGCTGTCGGAAGACCTGCAATTACAAGTACAATAGATATCTATGAGACATGAACATGTGGCATGGGAAAAACTATCCATAATAGAGTACATATATGAACTGAGATCCAAGGTATGGACGCAGCCATCCAGCAGTAAGGATCAAAGAGTCATGCAACAAATCACGATACATCATAGTATCCCACAGTTTGGATTTCATCAGACAAAACCTAGGGTCTTGCGCTCCATCTCGATTCGAACAGGTACAGAATCAAGCATGCGAGTATGTGAGTTGAAGTCGAACATGCAAGAAAATCACCTGATTACCAGCCAATGATGAAATATGTTAACAGACACGAGAGAAACCACCAATAATGATAATGGATCTCAAGGTACAACAGGTACAATCCACAGAATGTGAACAGTGAGTTGGCATCGAACACTCACAGAATCATTCGATTGAAGGCCAATGATGTGGACCTGTCGTCGAATGCGAAGAAACTGTCATTGAGGCAGGCAAGCTCCAAGGTACCGATAGGGAGTCTGTAGACCAACTTCTTGGATAATGAGTTGAAGTCGACAGGAAGTGACCTGGTCGAAAGAGGGCCATAATGTGTTCCACATCATCTACACAAGACAAAGAAACATAATGATAGTGAATCAGGATCAACAGAGAATCAGAGGGAGGTTGAGAAATACAGAGGCAAACTTCTCTTGAACATATCAGTGACACGACTCTGGATTTGGAAGTATTTGACATCAAGGGATCTGAGGTTATGATGATGTGGCAAAGAGCAGATGAGAGGTAAAAGTAGATTACCCAAACCCATGAAGGCAAGAATGACGAAATGAGATGTCCCAACCCGACATGAATGCAGATGAGTGTCAAGTTCAAGAGCGACATACTGCTAGCACAACTAAAATCTGGTTCGATTTTCCCCCACCATTTCTAGCGAGTACCCCAATTATTTTTAAAACCAAGATTGAAGGGGATAGCATATTCTTGTGCTGTAAGTTTGTCCTTTGGAAAAATAAATCCTAGTACATTTTACGAGCCCTAGGAAGGAGGAACTCAATGAACGTCATGGTGATGATGTCCAATGTCATCCGGGTTTAACGAGTTTGACAAAGGAAGAAACCGACATCTTTTCATGTTTAGAGAGTTTGAAAAGAAATAGAAAATAAAACTCCAGCATGTCCCTTTTCGTAAGTAGTCTCTCGGATCTGAAAAGGTAGAAAAAAATATCTAAAATAACCTCTTAGTTGCGATAGGCTAAGGTATTTATTTTTCATAAATAATCTATCCCAACCCGAAAAAGAGGTAAACGTATACTGGGTAAATATCGTTTTGCAGCCATTTAACGAGTTCAAAATGACAAGAGTCTCAGAAATATTTTTTGTTTTAGAGAGTCAGAAAAGAGTTGAAATATGAATCCAGTAGTTAAATTTTCGTGTTTTTACCGAGTCCGAAAAAGTATAAAATACAACTCATGACTTCATCACTATCGCATTAAAGACCTGTCGTTGCACAGGAAACAAATGTAAAACCCATTTCTCAAAATAACATAATGTAATAATCGAAAAACATGTATTAAAACCTAATTAGGGTTCTGAAAAGTTATAAAATGCCAAAAATGGTAAAAAAATAATTACTTTTCACTTTTACCTCTTGTGGAGCAATAGTGACCCCATTTTACCTTGCGATTTTGCGGCAACGATAGCGGGAAATCCAGTAGACCAATCTAGAATCCGTCAGTTCCAGGTAAGAGCCGACATCCTTCCCCACATTTTAAGTACTATTTCTTTACATGCAACCTTCAGTTTTGATTTCTGAGGGAGAAATTATGAAAACTAGGGCACGAAAGTCGGCGTGGGTTTCAGGCACGTACTCGCACCAACCGCCCAATTTTCTAAATTGGGGCGCACCCATTGGCGTGAATGTTTCTAAAACAGTCATGCCAACTACACAGACCTCCTAAAGGACCTCAAATGCAATAAAGAAAGCCTAAATTTCACAAATTTGAGCTTTGGATTTGGCTAATAATTTCCATATGAACATGTTTGCAGGTGAAAGAGTGACAAAATGGTGATGGAGTGGAAGGAACGAGAACACAGTGAAGAATATGAGCTTTCCATGGAAAATTTAAGATGCATGGAAGCTCTCAGAGATCGTGGACTGAAAAATTTCTTCATGACACCATATCTCAGAGCTCAACCAAAGCTTCTGCAATACTTGATCAGTATCTGTAACGAGGATTAGGAAAAATTCATTCTTCGAGATCAAGAACTCGAGATTGATGTTTCTGATATTTATTTCATAACAGGACTGTCACGGAGGGGGGTAGAACTAATCTTGATTGGCACCCGGCCCACCATGGAGAGCATGGGCATGGTGATTGACAGGGTATGCCCGGGAGCACAGAAAGGATCAAAAAGCGAGAAATTGGACATCCATACTATCCTGGACTTAACACTAAGGGTAGTGCTACACACGATCACATGAGTTGCAAGAACACAAGAACCCCACGAAGCAACAAAAACATAACTACTTCTTGCTGTAGATTGCTTGACATCGACCATCTACAATTGGGCAGAGGTAGTAACAATCAATATAAAACTTCAGGTAACAAAGTGCAAGAAGACCAAATTGAAACAATTTGGTTATGGGTCTCTCCTGGTATTGTTCATTCTGGAACGACTACCAATATTTCAGCATCAAGGTGATAGTCCTAACACCACCAGCACTAGAACCACGGATGGCCCGATGGGCAGCTCTGATGCCAAGGTCAGGGGTGGTCAACAGATGTCTTGGAGACCGAAGTTCTGTGATTGGCTCTGCCGACATTTGATTGTCATGGAGGACTGGCCCTATTTTGGCACAGATTTCACTGGTGATTCGGACCTCCTACTCCTGGAAGGAGATGATTGGGATGAAGCACTTGGTAAGACTCATTTTTTAATTTTTATGAGTATTATGATTTTTTTTGGTATGTATGTTCTGAAAATTAATCCATGCATTTGTAGATGTAGGGCCAGAGAGAATTGCAGGAATGTCTCCGATAGCGAGGCAAATACCTCATGATTTTGATGTTGCCCCTCAGGGTGAGGAGGAGGAAATCGTGCACAACTTAGAGGGAATTTCCCATGGGGTCCCAGAATACACGCATTTTGACGATGTTCCTCGTGCATAGCAAAGACATACTGTAGGGGTGTCAAACCGAGTTCACCGCTTGCTGAGGTGGCTTGTCTGGGCACTGACATGCTATCATGATCATCATGTTGATTAGACACCTAGGATTTTATTTCTGCATTTTTTTATGAGATATGGTATCTCAAGATGTAACAGAAACACACATATTTTTGAAATTTATGGTGCACACTGATGCAAACCTTCGATATATATATATATATATATATATATATATATATATATATTCCTATTTGATATGAGTATCTCATGTGATGATGATTTTACAAATTACGCAAATGTCTATCTAATACAATGTTAGCCACTGTATTAGTTAATGCATTCATTTGTCTAGGAATATGTTGATATGTGATATAATAAAAATGTCTTTCCAGCAAACTAACACGTAAATATAATCTTAAAATGTGTTGGTTTCTAACTGAATAACGCCTATTAAGCTAAAGAAAAACAAGCTGTGAGTCTAGATTTACAACCAATGCACCAATGCCAGGGTAATTGCCTCGGTTAACAGTTCAATGATAGCACTATATTCAACGACATTGTTTGTAGTTCATCCTATACAAATAGCTTGCAAGTATATCAACTCACCAACAGGATCATAAATCACCCAGGCTGCCGAAGACAAGTTCCGGGTACTACGGGAAGCACCATTCGTGAAACCAACATAAGGGGTAATAGACATCTGCACAATAAGCAATGAACCAATAAGCAGGAAAATGCTCGCAAACCACACCAAGCCAAAAAATGTACAAAAATGAAAAAAACACTAATGTACACAAAACATGCACGAATGAATCATGCATAATACTTCTTGAGATACAACCCATTTCTAGGCTGATCTAAAGGATGACCCTCGTAATTAATGAGCTCATAGGCTCTGTTCTTCAAAACGCGTTTAATGATGTAAGACCCATGCCACATGGGTTTAAATTTACCTGCCCCCAACTTTTCATGAGCTTGATCGTACAGGAGGACGAGGTTTCCTTCTACAAAGGAGCGAGGAGAAACCGACTGGTCAAAATGGTCTTTGACTCACTTCTTCTATGCTTCAATGACCAAATCAGCAAAGCGGTGATTTTCATCCAGCCTCTGTAAGTAGAGGAGACGATCTTCTTCAGGTGAAGTGTTAGGCAATAATTCAACAACTAAGTTGAGCGAAGGTATTTCACACTCAATCGTAAGGGTAGCTTCAACACCATAAACAAGTTGAAATGAAGTGAATCTGGTTGCATCCTTGACCGAGGTTTGGTATTCCCAGAGAGCCAAAAATAACATGAGATGCCAATTGGATTTTTGGATCCCAATCGTACATTGAAGCATAGTGACTAAAACTTTTTTCACAGCCTCAACCTGGCCATTGGTCTGATGATAGTATGACGTTGAGCTATCGTGATGCAAGCCCAACCTGGAGGTCAACTCTGCCACCATATAATGCTGAAAATGGGAACCATGATCGGTAACGATGGCTTGAGGGACACCAAACCTATAAATGATGTGATTTAATATGAACTAAGCTGATGTCTTACCGTCGGCGGCAAGTGTAGGCATTGCTTTGGCCCATTTGGTGAAGTAGTCAACGACTACGATAATATAAGCATGCCCCCTGGCGGAGTGAGGGTTACATGTCATAAAATTGATGCCCCACTTCGCAAAGGGACCAACAATAATGACAGTGTGGAGATGTGCAGGCGGCGTGTGCATCTTGCGCTGATAGATCTGGAAATCATGACATTGACAGCAATAATGCAATCATTGAAGATAGAGGGCCAGAAATACCCAACACAAAAAATCTTTTGTGCTGTGGCATAACCAGACATGTGACCGCCGCAGGCGGCACTGTGGCAATCGTTTATAACTTTCTCAGACTCCTCGAGGGTCGAACACCTATGGAGAACGAAATCTACTCCGACAAGGTAGAGTGTATCTCCGACTATATGATAAGGTTGCGATTGATGACGGATGTGTCGACAAGCATCCTTCCTCAAATCCGATCTAAAAGCAGAAGTCTTAAGATATAAGATGATATCACCATACCAAGAATCGAGGGTGGAGATCAAAGAAAGCGTATCGTTTGGAATGCGTTCTTCAGAACCAGACGGAGCGAAGTCAGAGGGAAGGGAGTAGATCAAATCAACAAAGACGAGTGATTTCTTTGACTTGGAAGTATTAAACACTAAATTGAACTCTTGAAGGATAACAATCCACTTTAAGTATTTTCGCCCCAGCAATTGTCGAGACAATATGTAGGTCATAGGGTTGCATTCCGAAATCACAGTCATAGTCTGCAATAGAATATAATGACGAAAGCGTTGAACTGCTTGAAATGTAGCTAATGCTAACTTCTCGACCTGAGCATAGCACATTTCGGTATCGAGAAGGTTATGAGAGAGTTAGTAAATAACATGCTCATCACCGTCATCATCGTCTTGAACCAGAACCATGGCAATCGTGCTGAAGGCGACAGCTAAATAGAGGGAAAAATCATGATGATAGTTCGGAGGACGCAACAGAGGAGCTGTGACAAGCAATGTCTTCAAAGCGTCAAAATATTTTTGGGCGACCTCATCCCAAAGGAAAGGGACACCCTGCTTTAGTAATCACATGAATCCTTTAGCTACTTCGGCATAGTTAGGTATAAAACGACGTAAAAAATTAGCCTTCCCCTACAGACTCTGCAGTTGATGTAACGAAGATGGAGAGGGGAGATTAATAATAGCCTCGACTTTGAGTGGATCAAGGCGAATCCCGTCTTTGGACACAATAAACCCTAAAATTCTACCGGAATCAACGCAGAAGATGCATTTGTGCAGATTGAGTCGGATATTGTAGCATTGACAATGAAGAAAGATATGACAAAGATGGTCAGGATGATCCTTACGCTTAGCTGAATGAGCCTGAAGGTCATCTAGATAAGGTTGAAAAATGTGCTTAATATCGTGAAAAGCGTATGACATCGCTCGTTGAAATGTGGCCCCATCATTCTTCAAGCCGAAAGGAAGCTTCTTATTCTCGAAAGTACCCCAAGGATAGATGAAAGTGGTCTTATGCTGATCAGTCAGGAGAATGTTAATCTGGTTATAGCTAGAAAAGCCATCCATGAGGGAAAATATCTCACTCCCAGTACAGTCATCAATGATCTGATCAATAAAGGGAGTAGGATAATTATCCTTGGGACAAGCCTGATTGATGTCACGATAATTAACACAGACTCGAATGGTTCCCTGTTTCTTGTCTACAGGGACAATGTTGGACACCCATTCTGTCAAGGGAATTGGGTAGATGAAACCAGCGTTGAGAAGTTTTTCAACTTCATGTTTAATGGCATCGACTTTCTGAGGGTGCACAGGATGAAGGCGCTAACGAACAGGCTTCGAACTAGGGTAGGTAGGAATATCATGCACCATGATACTGGGATCAATACCAGGAATTTATTCATAGGACCATGAAAATACGTCACAAAATTCATGGAAAAGGCTAGTATAAACCTAAAATTCATCCAAAGAACAGGTGACCCCGAGATGGATGTTCTCAACAATTCCTAGTTTGACGAAAATGTCAATAGGCATCATTTGCGTAATGTTACTCAAGTTACCCTCCGAAAAAACTTCATATGTCAGAATAGGCATTTGAAGCAGAGGAGAAGGAACCTGAGATGAAAACCTTTCAAGACACGTAGACATGGCCCTGAGGCCAGGCATGAATAAGGAACGCTGATGACCATCATTCCATGACAAATCCTCAAGAGACATAGTTTCCACGATGGATCGGATAAATCTGAATCACCGAGCCAAGGGGATTGAGAATAAGCGTCGAGAGACATGCTCAAAGGAGCATGATTAGAGGGAGGAGGATTTGAAGCCGCAAGGAGTTCACAATAATCAATCTCAATCAGACTTAAAGGCATCGAATCTCCAAAAGAATAAACTTGTTCAGGTGAAGGGATGATCCATGGGTCATCAGACCGAGAGATCATATTGATATAAATAGTTTTAGGTGGAGGAAGAGGAAAAATACCCATGAGGGCAGGAACTTTGAAGAGACCCGTCCCAATGCTCTCGTAAGGAATAAAGATCTTATCCACATACGAAACATTTTTCTTGGAAGAAGAAGTGAAGAATGACAATTGATCAATAGTAACAATATTTCCTTCGTGTGGGAATTTTAGGACATGAAAGAGAGTGGACGGAACACACAGCATAGTGTGAGTCCAACTACGAATGAGGAGAAGATTTTAATTGAGCTTGGTGTCAATGAATTCTACCTCTACATTAACCGTATTCCCTTTCAAGGTAATCAGAAAACTAGCGAGAACACCCAAAGGTTTTGATTCTCTTCCATCAAATGCTTCAAGGGCATTTGGTGATGAATTCAAGGTCGGAGAACCAATGGCTTTCTAGAAAGAAGTTGACATGATGCACGTTGACGCACCTTCATCCACAACTTCTCGATGGATATCGAGACCATTAATGACAACTTGTATAATGAGTGCAATTTGATGCTAGAGTCATGGAACAAAATTCTCTAAATCGAAAGCGAGAAGGCTAGTATCAACAGGATAAACCCTGCCAATCACAGATAACAAAGCCTTCCATTGAGATGGACAACTCTGAAGTACTTCTAGAGAAGACATTGCAAACGACACCTGAGCCAAATCCTCAACAATACTGTAATGTTGAGCGGCACGGGCATTTGGATTGTAAGAAGACTTGTGGAGTACACCTTTGGAAGGTGGCCATACAATGGGCTCAGTACTGGGCCTTTCAATCTGAAGAGGGCCATAAGCAGGCGGGGGAGGAGGACCATTAGAAATCTCTTTCCCCGTCACCTGATGCGATTTGGTATAATCTTTCGATCGAGTAGCAATAGAAATGGACGTAGAACCGTTCATCATGAACACCTAAGAGCCAAATGGGGTAGAGGACTAAGGTTTCTCTACCATCTACGTCTACTGAGATAGAAAAGGTTCTTTAAGAACAACTGTAGTTCCCTGAGTGCCTTTGAGAAATCTACTTACTTCGGCCCGTCGAGGACATTACTTGGTGTAGTGCTCTTCATCACAGATCAAACAAGGGTACTTTGGCTTACGCTGTGAACCATCATTAGCACAAGATTTGGACGATTCTGGTTTCAGGGTATTGGATTTGGCCTTACCTTTACCCTTCTTCTTCCCCTGGAAGTTTTATCCGTCGGATTGGCCTGAATGACATTGAATTCTGAGGTTTTACCAGGATTCGGAGTGGGCTAAGAAGCAACATTATTTGAAGAATTAGACTTTTTCTTCCCAGAATTTGAAGGAGAAGAATTTTGAGAAGTCTGAGACACGGAACCAATAATACCGCTGATGGATGGGGTCGCTGGTGCTTTAGAAGTTCCAGGTCGAGGGCAATCAGGCAAGATATCATACAATGTGCTAGACTGAGAGTACACAAGATCATGGTACTGGGCACGAGTAATGGCCTATTCCTCAGTTACACATGCCCCCATAGCAATGTATTTCACAATCTGGTTGACAAAGGAGGTAGTGAACCAATCAGTTAGAAGCTGATCACGAATATCAAACTTGATCAAACAACAACAACGCCTCCATTCATGAATATGATCCGAGATATGAGTATCTCGGTCCTATTTCAAGTTTGTGAGGAGGTGTGTCCCAGTTTCATAATGAACCGGTAACTGAAAATGTGTAAGGAATTCCATGGCGAGAGAGTTGAAGTCTTGAAAGATGCCACAAGATAGTTTAATGTACCACTTTGCAGTGGCACCAATAAGAGTCTGTTGGAAAATATGGAGTTGAATGGAATCGTCAACCCAAGAGTTAGAGGAACACCACAAGTGGTAAGTGATAACATGCGCTTGGGGGTCTTCTCTGGACTTGCCCTCAAATTTAGGACAATCACCAGGAATCTTAGTCGGAACTGGAGGCCAATACGGATTATGAAGAATTGGATCATTGGTTAACTTTGACACATCAGGCAGTTCCAACGTAGTGAGAAAAGGTAATTGAGGATAAAAAGGCATTGGAGGTCTCTGATAAGGACCCGTGTTAACATTCCACCCTGCCTATGAGAAATTATGCCCCCATATGTTTTGTCCCGGGGGTTTTTGACCATAGGGGTTATAAGCTTGATAATTCTACTGATATTTGGGTTGAGGACCAGGATACTGATTCTGAGCATACCATTGAGGTCCTTGCTGAGCATCGTATGGATTCTGTTGCAGAATGTAAGCATGGCCTTGAGGTTGATTATACACCAACTGAGATGGATTTTGAGGGTAAAAAGTGAAACCTTTAGGCGCACTATATACCAATTGATATTGACCTTGGGGGTGATAAGTGCCTTGGGGTTGAGTAGATGGACCCTGCTGAGCAGGTTGAGTGGGATGATGAGTAGGCGGACCCTGCTGAGTCGGATAAACAGATTGAACCGGTTGCTGACCAGGTTGAATAGGCTATTGAACATATTGAATTGGTTGTTGAACAGGTTGAACTAGTTGCTAAGCTGGTTGAGCAGGCTGCCCCTACGGAACAGGTTGGCCTGGATAATGAGAGCCACTAGGTTTCCCTTGTGGAAGAGGTTGGCATGATGGTGGAGATGGAAAAGGTTGTCCCTGATGACCAGGTTGACCCTTGAGCAGGACCGTAGGGTTGTCCTTGTTGCACAAATTTTTGGCCATACTGAACGTATGACTACTGCTGTTGTACAATAGGTTGTCCCTGTGGGGGGTACATTAGCCTGCTGGTAACATATGATGTCCTGGTTGAAGCTGACTTGAAGGACCAGAGGGTTTTCCTTGTTGGACCGAAGGTTGACCTTGCGGACCGTAAGGTTGTCCCTGAGGACCAAAAGATTGTCCTTGCTGAGTCGAAGGTTGTTCTTGTAAGGGTTGTCCTTGTAAGCCTGAGGGTTGTTCTTGTAGCAAAGTTCCTTGATGAGTGATGGTCTGATAAGGATCAATAGGAAACGAATAAACGAGTTTGTCGAAAACATCATAATGATGGGGAGGATTGACAGGAAATTGGGGTGGCTGAAAAACCTGAGAGTTTTGTTGCTGAACAACCAAAAAATACTCTTCAAAATTAAGGCCGCCATGAATCATAGGGACAGTCGAGGTCATACTAGAAGCAGACAAGGCTGCAGGAGATTGAGCATTCAGAGAAGGAGCATAACGTCGGTGAATTTCCAACATGTGCTCATCAAAAGTATAGGTAGAAACCATAGGCGTAGTCGTAGCCGCACCAGTAGGTGCAGTCTTCGAAGCGCGAGCTTGTGATATTCTCAAACCCTGATTGACAGGCCACATAGGATTAAGTAAGATAGATCTACAAGTGTGAAAATAATCTGATGACTAGGTTGTAACAACTGATGTAGATGAAGCTACACAGATAGTAGGTTGGACTGGGATAGATGTAACAATAACCAATGAACTCAGTGTCGAAGGTGACAGTCCCAATGAAGGGAGGACCAAACTCCTAGGGGGAGTTGATGTACTGGATTGTGCTATGGATGCAACAAAAAACATAATCTGACTCAAAATCCGATAACTGGGTGGAAGTGACACCGATTGAGGAGAAAATTGAATAGAAACATGCGGAAGATCTTCAAGTAAAAGTTTATATTCTCCTGTAGAAATAGCCATTCCTTCATTGTCAATAGTTTTTGAATAATCCATATCTAATGAAGTCGTAAGACCGTAAAAAAGATGACGAGGACTAGGAGTTATAGCAACATCTAAGAATGGTGATCCCTAAGTAAGAGGAGGGAATTATTCCTCGTCCCCAAAACCAGACCAAGCACCTCGAGGAGGCTAATTGTACTCAAATGAATCTTCAGGAGGAGATCGTGTAGCAAGAGGTAAAACAGTCAGGAGAATAAGCTGCAAAAACTCGGTAGACCTAGTGGAATGAGGGGTTTAGTAAGAAATGTCAGGAAATGCACTACCACTAGGAGTTAGTGAGGAAGACGATGAAACTGGTGTTTCCACCACTGTGATCGTATTTCAAAATAGACATGGAAGAAGAGATAGAAAACAGATGGCTTCAAGACCAAGGCCTAAGAAAAAACAAAAACAAGGCAAGTAACAAAATTTTAATAGGCATGTGATCATGGGTAATTAATTTCATGACATTGAAATCAGACTTTGTTGTTTCATGTTTTAAGAGTCGAGAAAAAGACAAAATATGACTCTAGTCACTTTCAATTTTAAATGAGCGTGAAAGGACAAGCGCTCGATGATCTCTTCTCTTTTTAAAGAGTCACGAAAAGATCGAAATGAATACTCTGGTAATCTAAGAAAGAGGGTGTACCAAGTTTCCGTGAACTTCCATATGCACCTTGGTGATCAAATGAAAGAGAAATGATCAAGGAATTTCTGTACATGTAGGTAGTCTCCCCGAATGCTGTGTTCGGTGTATCACGGTTATAGGGTGGCAGACTCGGTTCCTATGGATAAAGGATTTAAACCTATAGAGGTTTCCCATTATATACTCGACAGTACGGGGAGCACAAGTTCGTACTAGCATTGTCTAAAGCCAAAAGGCGAACGACAACTACTAGGTTTTAAGACGCAGGAACACATCTCTAGCCTAGACCACTAAAATGTGTGCATTAGGTTCCAATGTTTCCTTAGGTTAATTCAATTGATTTTATATTTGATCTTGAATTATGTTTCAATTGCAAGGCCCTAACAAATGTCGACCTCAAATTTCCTAAATGAAAACTATATGCAAATGAACACAATTTCCCTTCAATGAATGCTAATTAAGAGAAAGATAGAGATATTTCAAACAATAGCAATCAATGAAATCAAATGAAGAGATCCGCTAATGCATATAATTCAATAAAGCAAAAAACGAAAAATCCTTTCCTAGCTAATCAAGCACTAATTATGCAAAGGAACTTTCCTTTTCCAAACAAATGAAAGAATACAATTTTTTTATTTTATTTTTTCAATGAAATGAAGCACACAATGCACTAATGACATGAAAAAAACAAAAAAAACACTAGTTTGAGGATTGCGAATGCAAATAGCTAAAATGACTGATTCGATGAAAGCAACAAAAACACAAAAATGCATTCAAACCAATGAAGAACTCTTCCAATCAAAGAGAAAAATGTGAAGCGATCCAAACAAGCAATGTAATCTATGCTTGGAGCAACAAGATGAATAATCAAACGAAACCCGAAATGATCATTCAACCAAAACAACCGCTCAAAAGATAAAAAATAACTAAACATAATTGATCAAGAGATGTGACTGACAAGAATCGAAAAAATCGACTTCCAATTAGAAGGCTCAGTGAGCTATGACACTCAGAAACCCTAAGGCCATAAACTACACTGATAAGTAAACAAACGTACAACTGAGAAGAACAAGTCTATGATAGTCAAAACAATCTCAACAAAACAATTGAAAATCAGAAATCCACCTAGAGACAAGCACAACTGACCAAAAACTCAAAAGGTAAGTCAATCCAAACCCTACAGGATTCGGCGCGACTGTAAGGCAGTAATCCATGCCAAACAGGGGTTAGCGCTAGTGCAACAAAAGCAACATGCACCAATCAGCGTGGCTGTTCAACCAAAAAATGCGCCAAGCTAGATATCTATGGGAGAATGGGAAATAAAATGAGCAGAGTTCAATCTTAACACTCAGGAGCTGAACAAGAGGACTCTAAATAAGAAAACAGACTAGAAAATATAAACAAACAAGCAAACGACTGAAGTCGACTAGACAAGGGAAAAAAGATAAACTCACACTGATCCCCAGCGGAGTCACTAATTTTTTATGTAGGTAAATCCTCTCTGCAGACAGAGATGATCCCTCTAGCCCTAGAGTGGGTCTAGTAACAAAAGGACAAACTAGAGTGTAGGCTCCTAATTATTGAATGAAATAAATGTGGTAGATCAACTCACCTGGAGTCCAACGCTGTTGTCGTAGCTGTTGTAGTGGTGGCCTCTCAATTCCTGTCTCGGCAAGTCACGATCCTTTCGCAGTGATGCTTGGATACCTACACAAAATCAACAAACAAGAGCAGCATACGAAACAGCAATCTCATTCATAATTACTAACCAGTCAAGGAGGCTTAAGCATATTGCATCAATAAAACACATCAACGCGATATGGGAACCAAACAATAGTTATACATATGTATTAATAGAAGAAAGAGTTACAACCAAGCCTTGACATTGCAGGCTCCTTCAGCGGGGTTCAGTTGAAGCGCATCTCGACAAATGTCAGGGAATCCAGACAGAGTGTCAACTAGTGCGGGGGCCAGTTTTAATCTGCCTCATCGGTGCGAGGGTATAACTGGTTACCAGCGCCAAGGCAAAAACAGGTGTTTTTGATGGTTTTTTCAGGAAATGGTCAACATAAGGAATGTTAGACTCATGGTAAGGGATGAAATGATGATATTTTCAAGGCATGACACTTTATTTTGTTCAGAGAAATGAGCCTCCAATGTGCGGGATGGGGATTGCAGGGACAGTGAAAAAATGTTGTGTAACAAAGAGTAAGATTGAAATTTTTAGGATACCATAGACGAAAGTCTTGAGTTACTTGGAGATATTGGAATATTCTCTTTACTGCCTCAAGATGTGATTCCTTTGGATTGGCTTAGAAACATCTAACAATCCCAACTGCATGCATGATATTTCATCTAGTGACTGTTAGATAAAGAAAACTTCCAATCATAGACCTGTATTCTGGTTGGTTTACAGTGGGAGAATCATCATGAGAACTAAGGTTACATCCTGTCATCATTGGAGTACATACATTTTTGCAGTCTTCCATCCCATACTTCTTCAGAATCTGCTTGAGATATTTTGTTGTGAGAGAAGATGCAATATTTTGCTTGTTACACTTGTAAACCAAGAAAATATGTTAGTTCCTAAAGTACATATATTTCAAATTCTTGCTGCATAAAAAAAGAAAATTTTTGACTCATATATTCTTCATTACTCCCAAAGATGATGTCAACAACATAAACAACAATAATTAACAATTTATCATCCTCAATTTTTTTGTATAAGTTGCTATCTGCAGATCCTTTTGTGAAGCCTTGTTGTTGAAGATACTTGTCAAGACGATAATACCATGCCCAGAGAGCTTGTTTTAACCCATATATAGGATTTTTGATTTTGCATACAAGGTTTTCATCATTCCCCAAAATGAATCGTTCTGTTTCTTCAATATATATTTCTTCTTCTAGATCTCCATTAAGGAATTTTTTTTTACATCCATTTGATAAAATTTGAAACACTGAAAATGCAATAAAAATTCTTATGGATTCAAGTCTAGCTACTGGTGCAAATGTTTCTTCAATGTCTATACCTTCTTGTTGAGCATAACCTTTAAAAAAAAATCTAGCTTTGTTTCTAATGAATTCTCCATTTTCATTCAACTTATTTTTGGATATCCATTTTGCCCCAATAACATTTTTATCATGAGCCCTTGTAACCAATTACCAAGTATTATTCTTTTCTATTTGATCAAGTTCTTCATCCATGGCCTTAACTCAACATTCATTTTTACTAGCTTGATTTACATTTTTTGGTTCAATGGTGGATAATAAAGCTAGATAACTAGGAGATCCTACAAGGGTTCTTCTTTTTTGTACCCCAGATTCTTTTTCTCCTGGAATTTTAGTTTCTGGATGATTCTTTTGAACATACCTAGATGGAGCATTTGATTTATATGATGTGTCTTATTCGATTGCTTCATTAGTTTCTTGTTATATATCATTATGATTTGATGTGGGAAAGCATTCATCATGATCATCCTCTTTTGTCGTTGTTACCCTTTTGGGAGATGTGCATGCTTCATCAATCACAACATCAATACATTCAAAAATTTTCCAAAGTCTCTTATTGTAACATTTGTATCCTTTACTTCTAGGTGAGTAACCAAGAAATATTCCTTCATCTGCTCTAGCTTCAAGCTTACCAAGTTTTTCATCATTAATTTTTATGAAACATTTGCTTCCAAAAACTCTAAAATGCTTTACAGTGAGAGACTTACCATACTAGATTTCATAAGGAGTTTTATCACTATTCACACGAACATGAGCCTTGTTGAGAATATTTACTGTGATATGCGCATCTTCACCCTAGAAGGTGTCAAGAGTTCTAGACTCATCAATAATAGCTCGGGCGATTTGCTGAACTGTTCTATTCATTCTTTCTACCACTCCATTTTGTTGAGGAGTTTTGGTTACAGAAAATTATCTTTTTATGCCATGTTATTCATAGAAATCAAAGAATTCATTTGATATGTATTCTCCTCCTCAATCAAATTTGAGAAATTTGTTTTTTGGATCTAATTCATTTTCAACTAATGCATTGAAGACCTTAAATTTATAAAATGCTTCATCTTTGTGTTTCAATAAACTGATTCAACACATTCAATAAAAATCATCAATGAATAAGATATAGTATTGTTCTCCACGAGGTGAATTTTTCCTTATTGGTCCACACAAATCAATATGTATAAGTTCAAGAGGCTTACTTGCTGATCCTTCTTTGGCATTGAATTGAACTCTAGTTTTCTTACCGAATTGACATGAATTGCATATGGTACTTTCTGGTAGGGTGATGTTGGGTAGATCACGAACAACTTTGAGCTTGCTTGATTTGCTTATTTGAGAAAAAAATAGATTTTCCAACCTTCTGTGCCATAACCAGTTTTCCTCTGTTTTGCCTAGGTAACATTGTTCTTGGCCACCTTTCAATGTATAAAAATTTCTTGGTGTTCTTGTTCCTTTTATTATGGTCTTTCATGTGTCAAGTTTATGAACCAAACATTCTTTTGATCAGTAGACCACCTCATTTCCTTGGTCACACATTTGGCTAACACTCAACAAGTTATGCTTTAATCCATCAACATACATAACATTTCCAAATTTAACCTTTTCTTTTAGAAAAACAAATCCTTTACCCTTAATGATAGCAAGGGAGTCATTTCCAAAGTGAAATTATTTTCTTTCTCTAATGCATTGTATGCAATTTTTTTGTCTTTATCACCTATCATGTGTTTTGAACATTTGCTATCAATGTACCATTGATTTTATTGTCATTATGTAAATAAATATATGGCACGACTTTCAGATTGTAAGTCATTCTTTTTCCATAGCTTATAATTTTTTGATATGTTCTCCTTTGGCTATAAATTTCTCATGAATTCATATTCCTCATGTCCAAAGTTATTACAAAATGAGCATTCAATTTCATCTTTAAGAGGAGAGAAATTGTTATAAGTATTCTTCTTGATTCCCATCTCATTCCTTTGTTTTATTTCTTCTCTAGTCATGATGGTTTTGTATGCAACACATTGAGTAGCTTTGTGATAAAAATAATGACATGAGAAACATTTTCCATTAAAGAAGAAATTTCCGTGATCATAGAACCTTCTAGTGTTGTTTACCTTTTGACTGATATTTTTGTTATTGTTCATCCTTGAATTAGCGTGAACATGATTTACCTGTGAACTGTCTTTCTTCTTCTGCTGAAGGTTGAAACTTTGCTGATTGTATTTTGCTACATTTAGATAGCTTCCAGTTGTGGCTGAGGATTTTTTTGTCTGCGATGATTCACCAATGTATCCAAGACATGTCTTCATAAGAGGAGAGCATTGAACCTTGATAATTTCACCTAAGGTTTCAAATCCTTTGGAAAATCTAAGATTTAGAGTTTTTATTTTCTCAAGTTTGTTTCTAAGACTTACTATTTCACATTCTAACTTCTCATTATGCTTCTCCTTCTCTATGAGTTGATTATTTAGAGTATCTATGGCTACTTTGTTTCTTTGTTTTCTTCCAAGAGTATTTTGAGTTGAGTAATTTCTTCAAAGGAATCTTTTTCTTCTAAAGCATCCATAAAGTTATCATTATACTCATTAAGGTTTTTATCAAATGCCATCTTGATCAGATTCTCCTTCTTCACTATTTGACAAGCCATCACTATCTTCACGAGTATAATAATTTTTCCTATTATCAAATCGTCTCCTATTACCTTTTGCAATATCCTTCCCCTTTTCATGATTATCTTTATGAGGAAATTTAGCAACATAATAACAAAATCTACCACAAGCGAAACATTTGAAGGGAAGCTTACCTCTGAACCTTCCTGTGCCAAGTTGAAGTTTCTTTACAAAATTTACTTCATCTTATTCTGATACATGCCCTGATTCCTTGTGTTCTTCCTTTTACTTTCCTTTTGAAGTGGCTTTAAATGTGGCTTATCTGACTTCTGAGGGACCTCATTTTCTCATTTCAAAAGTATTCAGGATCCCGTGAAGTTGAACAATAGTAAGAGTGTGCATATCCTGCTTTTCTTTAATGGAAAACACTTTTGACTCGAATTTAGAGTTAGAGATCTTAATATTTTCTCTACTAAAGTTGTGTCTTTTATGTCTTCACCTATATTTCTCATGCAATTTACAAATATCATCTAGATGTAGAAAGAAACTAGAAATAATTTCATCGTTATGCATTCTGATATTTTCATATTGAATTCGGAGAGTTTGGAGTTTATTACTTTTTACCTTGTCATTGCCTTCATAGATTAGGATGATTTTGTCCCATATTTCCTTTGCTGTATTTAACTGCATAACTTTGACAAATTATGATTCGTTCAGGCTTCCCAATAATGCATTAAAAACTTTCACATTGGTTTCATATGTCTTCTTTGTTGTTGCATTTGTGGGAACTGCAGCTGGATATTGATAACCTCCTTCAACAATTTCCCAAATATATACTGCAAGAGACTGAAGATAGGACCTTGTTCTTGTCTTCTAGAAGATTAAATTATTTCCTTTGAAGAGTGGTGGAAATGATAAAAATGTCCATGGTCCAAATATATAACCATCCCACTACCACATGTATCGGAGTTTGAGGCTCCATAGAAGAACCCTACAGGATATTTAGCCCATATATCCACTTTTCTTTGAATACTACTAGGCAATGTATCCTCATGTTTTCCTATCTCCAAGAAGTACGCCTCAATATTGTTGCAAGTGTTACTTATATCAGGCCTCAAATGATCACATAAGATTGTGTTTCTAGCTCTCCAAATGCCCCAATATATGTAGAATTGCATGGCCCTGTATGGAAAATATTCCACAATCCATTGTTTCAGGAATTCTCCAGGATCATTCCTGTCCCATGTGGCTTATAAATTCAGTAGATTAAAAGCCCCTAACCACACCACAACTATGTAATAACATTGTAAAAGAGATATTTCACCTATTCATCATGCATCAAACATAAACCACATATTCCCTGGCCTTGAAAACCTATGTTAAGAAGGTTTTCCCATGTGAGGATTATATTCCTAACCACCAACCAAGAGAAGTGTTTGATATTTGTTGAACATTCCACTTCCAAGTGCTGATTTTTTTAAAACAACGCTTTCTATCCAGAAAATTAGCTGCATTGTTTGAAACCATATTATATGAATATTTTAATATTTTCACTTTCATTGATTTTTTTTAACTAGTACCAATTATTTTTCATGGAAATCTCACATGAAAGATGTATTAAGAAGTAAAATATAGTATTAGATTATCTTGGGACAAGAATAGGGACCCATTGATCTTGATAAGAAATCCAAAAGAGATAATAGGATTGATGAAGTTCTTGATAAGAAATCCAAAAGAGATAATAGGATTGATGAAGTTCTTAATTTTCTGAGAAAAGTTACAGAATATATTTGGTGAAGCATATATTATTAAAACTCATGAGCATCAAAATTAGATAACGAATTTCAATCTAATGATTTCCTTTTCATTGAAATTACTTATCTAAGTTTAAAACACTTAAATATTTGCTTAAAAATTGACATATTATTCTAGATGATGAAGATGCATCTATATTATTTTTTTAAATATTGGTTCTCAATATTATACTTTTGTATCTACATTTTATGTCACTAGAGAATCTTTGGGCACTGCTTATCAAAAACCTTCTGTTGAATATTTTTGTGACTCTATGATTAGAGAACATGAAAAACTCTTGCATATTGAAGCGATTAACATTGCAAGTACAATGAACAATGCCTTAGTGGCCTAATAGAAAGATAAAACTATGCATCCAAAGAAGAAATATCCTCACAAAAATAATTAAAATAAGGGTTCCAAACCCTCTCAACCAACATCTACTTCTAATGGTGACAAAGGACCAAAATTAAAGATTAAAAAGACTACCAGACATTACAAATATCATGGGAAAGACGGTCATCTAGAGTGAAAATTCTTTAAAAAAATGGAGGACTTGGAAGCCAAAATGAAGAAACACAACATCAACCTTGGTTATTATTCTAACACTTCTCTTGGACATGCAATTTTTGCTTCTAGTTTCTCCTTCAATTCAACCTCTGATTTTTCTTCTTATGAATGACTTATTGATCCTAGATAATTTTATCATATGGCTAAGGATAAAGCCATTTTTTCTACTCTTAATGATTGTAACACCAAACATATATTTTTTGGCGATGATATATCTCTTAGTGTTGCAGGGTATGGAAAAATTCATGTAGATAATGGTTATTTAAATGATGTATTATGTGTTCCAAGTCTTTCTACAACCTTTTATCAATATATCAGACTAGTCATTCAGGAACGTAAAACAATATAATTTTCAGCTCACCAAGTTGTAGTTAAGAATTTAAAATATCTTAAGCATGTCCTTGCCACTGGAATAGTTAGTGATATTATCGAGTTGTACAAGATTTACAACGTTGGATTATCATCTTTTCCCTTTTTTTTTATTTCTTATAGTGATAATTTGAGCAAAATTTGGCATGATTATATTCTAGAATGCCTATTTCTCTTGATTTGCAATTTCATATTCAAGGAACTGATGCTCCAAATGAATCTTAAGAAAAGTTACAGAAAGATATTTGGCGAAGCTTATATTATTAGATCTCATCATTTTCAAAATTAGATGATAAATTTAAATCCAATGATTTCTCTTTCATTGAAATTAATTATCTAAGTTTAAAACACTTAGAAATTTGCTTAAAAATTGTCAAATTACTCTAGATGAGGAATGTTTCATTTATATTATTCTTTCAAAGCTTGGTTCTCAATCATCTACTTTTGTACCTACATTTTGCGTCACTAGAGAATCTTTGGGAGTTTCCTATAAAAAACATTATCTTTATTCGTTTTGTGAATCTCTGATTAGAGAACATGACTAACTCTTGCATATTAGAGTGATTAGCACTACAGATGCATCTAACAATGCCTTAATGGACCAATAGAAAAATAAACCAAAGCATCCAAAGAATAAATATCCTCACAAATAAGAAAAATAAGGGTTCCAAACCCTCTCATCCAACATCTACTTCTAATGGTGATGAAGGACCAAAATTAAAGAGTAAGAATACTGAAAAACGTTGCAACTATTATGGGAAATATGGTCATCTAGAGTCCAAATTCTTGAAAAAGGTGGAGGACTTGGAAGCAACAATGAATAAGCACAACACTAGCCTTGGTTGTTCTTATAACACTTCTTCACATGGACATTTAATTTCTGCTTTTGGTTTCTTGTTCAATGCAACCAATGCTTCTTCTTTTCATGAATGGTTTATTGATTATGGAGAATTTTATCATATGGATAAAGTTACCACCACTTTTTCTACTCTTAATGATTGTAAGACCAAAAAGATATGTGTTTGTGATGATAGATCTCTTTGTGTTGTAGGATCTGGAGAAATTCAAGTAGATAATGGTCATTTTAATGATGTATTATGTGTTCCAAGTATTTCTTGCAACCTTCTATTAGTATATCATATCACTCATTTAGGTGAAGGTAAAATAATAGAATTTTCACCTCACAAAAAATTAATTGAGAATTTAAAATATCTTAAGCATGTCCTTGCCACTAGAATAGGTGGTGATATTACTTAGTTGTGCAATTTTGATAACTTTGGGTCATCACATTTTCCCTCTGTTTTTATTGCTCATAGTGGTAACTTGAACAAACTTTGGCATGAGCGATTTGGTCATATAAATTATTTCTCACTACAAAAACCATGTAATCAAAATATGGTGATTGGTCTTCTTCTCATTTCTTGTAGAGAGGGTGTTTATGCCAATTGTGTTCTCGGTAAGAATCATCAAGATATTATTGACAAACATTCCTCTTAGCATGTCTTAGCCCCTTTGAAAATTGTTCATAGTGATTTATGTGGTCCACTGTCTTCTACTTCGTTATTTGGGTCAAGTAATTCTTAAATTTCATTGATGACATCTCTAGACACACTTGGATTTATTTCTTAAAACTTAAGGTTAAATTTTTTGACTTGTTCTTGGCCTATAACACCTTTTTGAAAAACAATCTAGACACCAACTACAAAGGTTAATAATATATAATGCAGGTGAATACGTCAACAATAGATTCACAACTTATTGTACTACATAGGACATTCAAATGCAACATATTGTTCCATATACACAACAACAAAATAGTGTTACTGAATGACGGAATCATAGACTGAAAGGAATGGCTAATTGCATGATTGAATTTAAGGGATTAAGTCTTCATTATTGGGCAGAAGCAATCAAATATGAAAATTACATAATAAATTTCACTCCCATAAAGGATTTAATCAATATAAAATTGGAAGAAACATGGACTAAAATTAGGCCAGATGCAAGCCACTTCTGTATCTTGGGCTGACATTCCTGATGAAGAAAAGAAATATTTACAACCGAAAAGTAAGAAGTGTTTTTTTTGTTGGATATCCTAAATATGTAAAAGGTTATATAATTCTTAAAACTCACTCTAATGGAATAATCATTAGAAGATATTTTGAATTTGATGAAAATATCTTGGCCTATGATCCTAATTTGGTGGTTGTTCCCTCTTAGACCTGTGAGCCAAATTTGGTGTTTATGTCACCTTCTCTTCCTATTCTAGTTTTTTTTTTTTCAAATGATGAAAATGAGGATGAAACTAAACCTCCTCCTACTCACATTCCTCCAGATGAGTCCACTGAACCTGAACCTGCATGAGAACCACAACTTTCAAAATGGGTATATTGAACACATGAAGTACTTGATGACCTTGCTGGTGATCCTATAGATCAAAATCATACTCATTCATAGTTCCATCAAACCTCCTCTCTTTTGGCTCAAGTTTTAGAGACTCAAGATCTAGAAACATTTGCATAATATCGAGGCAATCCAGATTCGGAAACAACATTGAATGAAGAATATCATTCCTTAATGGTAAATGATATTTGGGAACTTGTATCTCTTCCAAAAGGAAGAAACCCTGTCAGATTTAAATGGATATACAAAACTAAGTATGAATCAAATGGATGTGTTGAAAGACATAAAGCCATATTAGTTGCTAAAGGATTCTCTCAAGTTGAAGGAATTGACTACATTGAAACATTTTTCCCTATTTCCAAAATTAATTCCATAAACTTTGTTTTATCCCTTGCTTCCATACATGGATGTGAGTTCCACTAGATGGATGTTAAATCCTGCTTGTTGAATGGGGATCTATAAGAAAAAATATACATGGAACAAACTCTTGGCTATGTTTAGAGTGACTCCAAAATTTTTTTCCACCTTAAGAAATCTATCTATGGTCTTAAACAAGCTCCTTGATCTTGGTATACAAAAATGGATAGCTTTCTTCTTGACACTGACTTCTCTAGATGTCATTCTAACCCCACTGTCTACACCAATAAATTAGGAAGCCATCTCATAATCATTTTTCTTTATGTTGATGATCTTATCCTCACTAGTAGTAACCTTAAACCTTTGACCCATGTGAAGTCAAGCCTTTAGAAGAAGTTTGAAATGAAAAAATTAGGATATTTTCATTAATTCCTTGGCCTCCAACTATTACAAACCAATTAAGGAATTTCTCTTTCCCTAACTAAGTATGATTGTGACCTTATTTAGTGTTTTCACATGGAATATTGTAAACAAACCCCTTCCCCCCTTCAGTATGAAGTCAAACTTACTGCTACCTACACTACAATCAAAGTTGATGCCATTTTCTACCGTCAATTAGTTGGTAGCTTCTTATATTTGACTCATACCCATCCTAATATTTACTTTGTTGTTGGTCTTGTTGCTCGGTATATACAAGAACCACATGAAATTCATTGGAAATAAATACAAAATATACTTCAATATATTTAGGGTCTAGTTCATTTTGAGACACAATACTAACTATATAACTGTATATTTAGTTTCCATTTACATGATAACAATACAGAACAATATACGAGTGAATAACAATGACATGACTAATGTAATAGTGAATTTCACTATGTTAAGCTATTACCTATAAGTACATAGCAATAATGGGTAAAATATGAAGGTGGGTTACACTTTCGTGAGAAACACGTTCGGAAAATTTCATTTTCTCCACAATTTGGCTAAACTTTCTGAAAGTTTAGCCGAACTTTTAGAAAGTTCGGTCGAACCGTTGAAACTAATTTGGCTGAACTATTTGTGTCGTTAACGTTGACGATATATTGATGGCGTGGGAAAAATAATTTTTGGCTGGAGATGGGAAAACCGACGACAAGAGTTTGGCCGAAATTTTTGTTATAAATATACTGCCCCCAGACCGCAACAAGTTTCGTTACCGTTGCACTGCTCTGTTTGTCTTGCTGCTTTGTTTGTCTCACTACTTTGGTCATTGCTCTGTTTGTCTCATTGTTGTGCTCACTGCTCTGTTTGTCTCGTTTTTGCGATGCTGTGTTGTTGTCTCATTATTGCAGGAGAGACTAGGGGAGCAAGCTAAGGTGAGACTGTTATTTTTATGCTCTGTTTTTTTTTTGTTTATGTTTTTTGTTTGCTTTTAATCTTATTTTTCTGTGTGTATTTGCAGGTGTATTTTTCAGTTTGCAGGTGTTTTTTCTGCTCGTCGTGCGTGCTCTCACTGTATCTCACACTGCATGCTCTCTCACTGCTATGTTTGTGTCACTGCTCTGTTTGTCTCGCCGTTGCGTTACTATGTTGTTGTCTTGCTGTTGCAGGGGTGACTAGGGGAGAAATCGAAGGTGACACTATTTTTTTATGCTATGTTTTTTTTTGTTTTTTAATTTTAATTTTCTGTGTGTTTGTAGGTGTGTTTGAATTTTGTAGGCTCGCTGTATGCTCGTCGTGCTCGTTCTTGTTGTCCGCTCGCCGTGCTCGCTCTCACTGTCTACTCGCCATGCGCGCTCTCGCTATCTGCTTTCTGTTTCCAGGTATTTCTTGCTGTCCATGATTGAATAGATGTAATTTAGCATATTCATATAATCTAGATAGCTATAAAGTAAAACAAAAAATTTACATCTCTGTTTCATTAAGGTATAAGCTTTCCATGATTAGTCTCATTACTTTGTATCCACTAAAAAGCTCAATCATACTTATGTGTAAGGGTAATAGCTCATATCATGTTCTCCTTATTATAGTATGAAACCACTTGTTCAATATACGTAATCTACATAGTTAATAAAGAGGAAACATAAACCATATTAGTACTGTAATTGTGAAAGAGCTAAGGTATAGTAATAAAACATAGTAAACAAATACTATGTATATATTAAAGCCAAAAAGCAGTAGATGATAAGCTCTGTTGCTGCACTGAGGTCACAGATACAGTTCATATACTGATAAGCCCATTAAAATGAAAACTATTTTCTAGGTTAACTAATAGAACAATATCTACGAGCATAGATAATGACCCTGAAATGAGGAGTTTGCAACCTCTGTGCTCTAAGTCTGTCGAATTCAACTAACCCTTCATCTTGATATTTCATCCTGGCCAACGATCTAACTTGGGACTTTGACTCGGCTGTGGAGAACAGGTCATCAAACATATCCTCTTTATGATCAAACTTCGCCAATTTGGCCTGTTCAAGGGCATTATAGGCAACTTTGTCGGGATCAAATTGCCTATTGGGGAGAGTTGCTAGAGTTAATGATTTCATCTTTATAGCTTCTTTCTCTGCATGTTTGAGATCATTCAAGGTGTAGACACCACATCTAAGAGGAAAAGAGGGCCAGACCTGCTTCTTATTTTTCTTTAGAGTTTGTGTAACGCCCTCGGAAATAATCTGATAGGCTATCTCCATTGCCAGCAGTTTATCAGGTATGTACAAAGGAAGAACATGAGGTTTGGCTTGGCTGCCAAAAATTCTTATATAAGTAAATTTTTCCTCTGCAAACCATCTCCCTATGCCAGTTAAATCAATCCCTGCTTGGTAGGAAATCTTGGGAGCAGGTTTATCAAAAATAGAGTAATGAATAGGTAACATGAAGCCATGGCAGATTTGGTATAAATGGTGCCTATAGGAGGTTTTCCACAATTTCTGATGGTATATGTGAATGGGCATGGGGTCTTGTGGAGTCCACCTCCAGCCGAGCACGGGAAATTCAGAATTAAAACACAGGGTGTCCAGGATATAAGCGCTGTAGTAGAATGGGGGAATAAGCCTTTCAGTAATGCGGGTCTTGTTTCTGAAATCAAGAACTGCGGTGGCTAGCTTGTCGGACAGTATAGTTCCCCAATCCATAATTTCACTATTACACGCTGCCTCCATTAAAGGAACCATTTCTATAGTGAAATTAGAGGAGTCATGAAAACCCCATAATCTACACATCATGATCCCAGCATAACAATAAGGAGAACATAGAGAATCAACAGAATACATACCGGAAGATTTATGCTTGTGTTTTGCTGGATTCTGCCTCCAATTCCGAATGGGTTCGGATTCAGTTTCGTTCTCATTTCGGAATTTCTCCAGAAATGCCTTATTGTACTTCTTCTCTGGCTCAGGCAAATGATACATTTGCCTCAAATCATTAGCTTGAAATGAACCGAAGATTCTCCCATCTCTGGTGCAGAAGGTTCTATCTGTGATTGGGAGTTCCTCAATTGCCCACCTTACTACATCCGTATATGGGAGAATTTGTTCCCGAGCTGCTATCCGATGAAGAAAAGAGTCGGCTAAGTCCTTTAAAGTACCTTCAGATTTTTGAGTCGTATCTACTGTGGCTTCTACTGTTGTCACTTCAGGTTCTTCAGCTTCTATCAAATTATAGGTACTTTGCCAAGAAGTTTTGCCAAGACCTGAACATGTAGTATCAGATATCAACCCTTTCTTTTTATTTCCTGGATCAGTGATGGCTTGTTCTTTGGCTGGCGAAGCGGAAGCGTTTGCGGTTTTCTTGGACTTCTTCCCCATTTTGCTTGCATCTATCAGCTTAGAAGAATTCTGCACAGGAGTAAAAATAAGCGTAACACAGAGAATTGGCAGTAAAAACCAAATACGGGGGAAATATATTGATTAATGCGTGATGAAGAATTAACTTAAGGTTGCCATGGATCCAATCCGTAAAAATATTTAGACTTAATATTTCATTAAATGGCCGCAAAAACTGTCAATCATTTAAATGTCCATCACGTCGTTTATTGGTGAAATGATTTGTTTAAGCGTGCCTTGGCCGTTTTGGCGGTTGAGCACAGGTGAATCTCCATTATAAAGATAAGGCTTTTAATACGAATTAATCGTAATATCCCCGTTTTAACAACTTTTTTGAAGTTCGTGTTTTGGCTTTATCGCATCGCATCGGGATGAAAAGGCGCTTTTCTTATACTGGCATCTCTTGGAATCCTCGTTCGCCGATAGCGATATCGCATCGCATCGGGAGCATTTAACTGGTATATCGCATGGTATATCGCCGATCGCTTAAAAGCATGCATGGTATATCGCCTCGGAGCAAACCAAAAGTTCCTTAAGTTATGTTTCCTTTGTCATTGCGATATGCGATCTTGCGATCGTTTTATCGCAATGATAAAAGATTTAATTATTTATATCCCAAGGCCATTATTGGTTTGTCAAAAAGGTTTTTTGTAATGTTTTTTATTTCATTTTCGGACCTTTTTGAATAATACAAAATTGATACCAATTAAAAATAAAAGGGACCCATTTCATATTATAGTGTTGTGAATAAAAATTATATGAAATGGGGGGTTATTGTGGGGACAACAGAGAAATATATGGCATAATTAAACTGATTCTATTTTTGTCCAAGTGATGCTCTGATAGCAGTGTTAGATGCATCAGTTGAAATATGAAATGACAAAGACCAATTAGGTCTCCGAAGAATGGGTGAAATTGACAATTTTTCTTTTAATTTTTCAAATGTATTTTGACAATTATTTTTCCATTGGAATTCCATATATTTCACAAGTAACTTGAATAATGACAAAGATATTTTACTGAAATTTTCAATAAATCTCCTATAGTAGGCTGCATAACCCAAGAAACTTATAACTTCTTTTTGTGTTGTGGGTGGTATTAAATTCACAATGACTTGAATTTTTGTTGGGTCCACCTTGATTCCCAAAGAAGAAATATGGTGTCCCAACACTATTACCTCAGTTAACATCATAAAACATTTTTCATTACTGAGTGATAGATTTGTCTCTATGCATATTTTTAACATTTTTTCAAGATTTTTTAAACAATCATCATATGTTCTGCCGCACACAGTGAAATCGTCCATGTAAACTTCTACACACTCATAGATCAAATCAACAAAGATTGCAAGAACTGCTCTCTGAAAGGTAGCAGATGCATTACATAAACCAAAAAGTAATACATTGTATGCATATGTTCCCCATTGGCATGTGAATGTTGTTTTATCTTCATCTTCCAAATTTTCTATATTTATTTGATTGTATCCGCTAAATCCATCAAGAAATGAAAAGAATTTATTTCCAGCTAATGAATCTAACACTTGATCAATAAATGGTAAAGGAAAATGATATTTTAATGTTGCTTTATTGATTTCTTTGTAATACACACAAATTATTCATTTCCCATTTTTCTTAGGTACTACAACTAAGGGTTAAACCCATTGACTATATGAAATAGGTTAGATAAATCTGGCTTGTAATAGTTTCTGTAATTCTTCTTTCACTATTTCCTTCATCATGGGGTTCATCCTTCTTTGTGGTTGCCTTATAGGTTTAATTTGATCGTCAGTGTAAATGTGATGGATACATGTTTTTGGATGAATCCCCTGCATGTCTGTGTAATCCCAAGAAAAATATTTTGTATATTTTTGTAACAGTGTTATTATCTTTTCCTCTTGTGACGATTGTAAGTTATTACCAATATTCAAATGTCTCCTAGGATTGATCTAAATGATTTTTATTTTTGAATTGGTAATTGAATTAACAGGAAAAATACTTTCGAATATATTTTGCAATGATTGTATAGTGAAATTTTCCAGAAAAAATTCATTTAAAAGATAACTAGCAGCTTCATATTGAGTTATTCTAAGCTGCTCTAAAATATTTGGTTTTGAGATGAAAAGATCTAATAATTCCTCATTTTATTCCTCCTCTCTAAAATTATAAACTTGATTAAGTTTAAGAACAAATTTAAGTTCTTGTGGTTCCTCTCCGTCAAGCCATGATAATAAAGGAGAATGAGCAGGAGGATATAATGTAACATGCTTTCTTTCATCTCCATGTGCAATAATCATACTTCCTGACCTGCATCCAATGTAAGAATTTGCAGTGGCTAACCATGGTCTGCCTAAAATTAAGGGATGCCCTCCTAAATTTGTTTTTGGCTGCAAAATCAAGAAGTCTACAAGATACTCCCATGAATCCAGTGAGACAATGATATCTTCCAATATACCTTTTGGTACAAATTTAGATCTATCTGCAAGTTCTAATACTGTAGTAGTAGGTCTAATTTTGTTCAGATTCAAATGTTTCATAGTCTCTGTAGTCATAACATTGATAGTTGCTCCCAAGTCTATTAAAGTATTTGGCATTAAAAATTTGTTAATCGAAATGGTAACCATAGGAATCCCTGGATCAAAATATTTTCAATGGTTATGTTTGTAGACATGAGAATAGCTAAACTTCCAATTACCTGGATTGTAGGTGGATCCTTCTTTCTTCTGCCATATTTCTTAATACATAATTCCTTTATTGTTTTTGCATATATCAGAATATCTTTAATTGCATGCAATAAAGGAATTTTGACATATATGTTCTTCAATTCATCCAAAATATTAAATTAAGGCAGAGATATTGGGATATTCTGTTGTATCAATCTCTCTGGATATGGTGGAGTCTGAGTCATAATAGATTTACCTTTATGAATTTTATTTTCTGGTTGAGATTGTTGAATTTGTTCTCCTTGTTCGATTTGTTCTTTAATTATCAGAGGAGAATATTTCTGTAACACCTTCCCAGAACTTAGGTGGACATCTTGTATGGGAAGAATTGAATAAGTAGGACAATATGTTGCCTCTTCCACATGATATGCTGGTCTATCCACCTTGTTACTTGGATTAGCTATTGGTTGAGTTAGAAATTGTGTTGGTCTAGGAGGTGGTTGGTTAGTAGGCAGCTGAATCTACTGAGGTTGAGTTAGCATTGGTTGATTTCGAGGTGGAAATGGCATTGGTTTATGTTACTAGAATTGTTGGTATTAACGAAATGGTTGTGGAGGGTATGGTTGTTGATATTGATACTGTTGTGGATAAATATGCTGAGGTGGCTGGTTTCCATAACCATATCCCCTCCAACCTTGTGTAGGTTGGTTTTGATATTGTTGTGGTGGCCAAGCCTATCATGGCATTGGTGTATTCCATGAATTTTGAGGATATTGAAAATTCTGGGGGTTTTGTTGAGGGAATTTTTGAGGCATCCTTGGTTTCCAAGGTCTCCTTGGTGCCATATAGTAGAGAGAATCTACTCCTTGCACTTCTTCTCCTTGAAATTATTTTAATTTGGGACATTTTTTTGTTGCATGATTTTCTGTGCATAGTCCACACACTTGTATACCTTACAAAGGACATTCCCTGAGTGGATGTTTTTGCCTACAATTTGGATAGAAAATTGCTAAGATTTCATCTTGTTCTTCTTTCTTTTTCTTAGCTTTCAAGACATCTACTTGTGTTCCCAAAATGCTCAAGAGATTTGTTTTGAAATTTTCTAGTAAACTTCCTATTTCTGCTCTTGTTACTGCACTTGTTGCAGATTTGGAAGATTTTGATGAAATATCTCTCTTTCCACTCTTTGCTCTTCCCCTAGAGTATTTCTGACAAAGTTCAACAATTTATTCAAATGGTAAATTGGAGATATCTCCTTTTCCGATCACATTAAGGATGTCTAAAAATTCATCCATGATACCCTTAAGAAATATGGTACGGATAGTATTGAGACTTAGAGAATGATGTTTGGATTTCTGTAAATTGTAAAGAAATATTTCCAAATATTCTTCCAAACTTTCGTCTTCTTGTTATGCCATTCTAAAAATGTCTTCTTTTGAGTCTCTATCCCTGCATTAGGCTTGATAATTTTTAAGAAAAAATTTCTTCATATCATCCCAAGAAGCTATTGTATGTTCTCCTAAACCCATAAACCATTTCAAAGTTGCTGCTTTCAGAGTAGCAGGAAAAAGTCGAAGCTTGTGTGTGTCATCCGTATATCCATAAGTTCTACACAAGATATAAAACTCGAACATGAATGCATCAGGATCTTCTGTTGACATTCCATAGAAATTAGGCAATACAGAAGGTGGAATGTTTTTCATTTTTATTTCTTCTCCTAATATTGCTCTTGCATCTAAGATTAGAAAGCCAAAAGTAGTTTCCCGATCATTGTTATTTCTTGCTCATTTTCTTGTGTTCTTCTATTTTGATTTTCTCTTCTTGCTTCTTCCTCCATCATTCTAAGTGCTTCTGCTCTTTTGTCTTCCTCTACCTTTCTTTCTTCCTCTCGTTTTCTTTAGCCTAGTTGATCCTTCTCCTTCTTCAGCCATTTCTTGTTCAAAGATATTTAGTGTTTCAATATGTGGTTGATTATGTATTTCTTCCACTACTTTTATTTGTTCAAGGATAGGTTACTCTAATTGTTCAACAATTGGTTTTCTTGTATATTTTTGTTTTCCTAAGGAAGGAGGTTCTTTAGGTGATTGTTTTATTTTTACTTCCAAGGCTAACAAGATTTGTCTTTCAACTAAAGTTAATCATTGTCCCGATCTTTGCTTTTCCTCTAACTCTTCTATAGTAGGCCTTCCAACAACTGGTGTTGTTAGTATTATGGATGCATGAGCTGTTGGGGGGTTTTGTTTCACAAATCTACCCTTCTGATCTCTATCTCTAGGCATATGAAAACATAACTTAAAAGAAAAACTATGTTTTTGTTGTTTTTGATGATTATATATATATATATATATATATATATATATATATATATATATATATATATATATATATATATATATATATATATATATATATCTTCTTAATCAACCATTTTGAAATATGATTCCTCAGCAATGGAACCAAAATGTTGCGTCAATTTACTGTGTAAACTAACACAAGTATTTATTATTAATCCAGGCTAGTAGGAATTAGAAGCATCCCAAAAGTATACGAGTTTAAGTTATGATCAATTTAGAAGATGATTTATCAATGATTAAGGAAATACATATTACAAATATAAATCTAACTTAAATAATTTCTAAATTCAAGTGTGCAATCAGAAGTAGAAGAATCTCCTAACATAAGAGATTTGTTTGTCCTTCTCTAACAAGATTACTTCATGAATTAGAAATAAAAAAATACTAATTGAGCAATAGATTAAGATACATGAAACAATAATTGAAGAGGCTCTTCACTGAAGAGGTCCTGTTTTTCCTTCATCACAAAATCATTTATCAATAATGCTATTGTTAGAAAACAAGAATTAGAAAAGCATTAAAAGCATGAAAAGATGAATTCTAGCTTAAGATCTTAACCAGATAGAAATACTGTTTAACTTAAACATTTGTTTGTAATTTCATATGAAAAATAAGAATGATAATCAGATTCATCAACACTTATAAATAATCATCATAAACCTAATAAACAAGTTAAGCATAAGAAAACTAATTCAGAAATTGCAACTACAAATAAACTAGGAAGTGCACTTAGCTCGGTGTGGGGGCCCTCCACCCTTGCCTCGCACACTGAAGGTGTTTTCAGCTAATTAAAACTTCAGTTAATAAATAAACATATAACAACAACAAATGGAATATAACAGATCTTCAATTAGGTCTCCAAAGTCTCAAGATAATAATGTTAAGTCATACAAATTCTACATATCAATGCCTTCAAAGTTTGAGGCTTAAATAGATAAAATATCCAACAAATTCATATAAAATATCTCCTATAGTCACGAATATCCTTATCTTATCCAATTAGGTCAAATTCATCCATTAGATCCATCAAAATCTGGAAAATCCCACAAAATAAGAATTTTGACCTAGTTCCTAGGGATCCTCTATAAAAATAGGTCCTGTTTGACTGCCTTTGACCAGGCCTATTAAAGCTCGGTTTGACTAAACCAAAATGTGTACACTTAATATTAGTTCCCAAGCCTTCTATAAATATATCCATCTTGAGCCCAAGTGTCCTGAAAATATGCAAACCATGAGGCCATTACAGGAATTTCTGATGTTGTCCAAAAATGCACTTAAAATTCAATTTTTACAAAAAATTCTAAGAATTAAAAAAATTAATTTAAATACCTGTATATGCATTTATTGGTAAAAATAAGGTGGATATGATGGTGTATAGATGGATAGTATGGAAAATAAGATGTATTTCATAAACAAAAAGATATAAAAAATGAGGTCCAACACCTGGTGTACCAAGCACGAGGTGCTTGCTTCAGCCCATACAATGCTCTCTTGGGTTTGCACAGATGCGACTCCCCGTTAAAGGTCTCAAAACCTTCTGGTTACTTAATGTACACTTCTTCCTCAATAAATCCATTGAGAAATGTTGTCTTTACATCCATCTAATGTATCTTCCACCCCATCTGCGCTTAGAGTGAAAGGATAGATCTAATCGATGAGTACCTCGCAACCGGTGAAAAATTATCCTCATAGTCAATCCCATATATTGTAAGAATCCTTGGGCCACAAATCTAGCCTTGTATTTCTCCACACTCCCATCTACTGCATGCTTCACCTTTTAGATCCACCTGGATCCAACCACTGACTTCCCCACTAGTCTTGGGACCAATTCCCATGCATTGTTTCTGATAATGGAGTCATACTCCTCAACCATGGCATCAAACCAAGTTAGCTGCTGCAATTCTTCCTCAAAAGAGGACAGCTCTATCACAATACACTCGCTAATAAGAGCCATGTATCCAATATACCTGTCTGGGGACCTTCTTTGCCTGCACTGTGATGTAGGTGCACCTACGTGCTCTCTCGTATCTAGCATCAATATGTCAACCTCTCTAGTGCACTTCTTACCATTTCTAGTGGATGGATATGCATGAGTGGTTTATTCCACTCCATGATCCTCTGCTTTTGGCTGCTCTACATCTCAAGGTTCATCCTTTGGAACTAAGCGTTCCTCATCTGCATGAAATTCAAGCTCCCTCTCAAGGGACAATCACATGGCTTTCTCCTCATCAAATTTAACATCTCTCTTAACAACTATCATCCTGTTAGATGAAAAATACACTCGATAGTTGTGGGGAGTATCAATGTACCCCAAAAATATCCCAATCCCTATTGTTGGTTCTAGCTTCTTCCTGGCATCTTTGATCACATGGCAATAGACATACGAGCCAAAAATTTTAACATCTGATTTCTTACCTAAAAAAGCATCCTCTAGTGTACTCATGCCAAGTATCCGATGAGGACTACGGTTCTACACAAATACCGTGGTGTTGTATGCCTCTACCCACAGATGCAATGGTAGGCCTTGATCATGTAACATAGCTTGTGATCCTCCCACAATTGTTCTGTTCTTTCTTTCTGCAATCCAATTCTGTTGTGAGTTATGAGGTGCAATCAATTCTCTCTAAATTCCTTCTTTGGCACATACTTTCTTGAATTCATTAGAGATATACTCACCACCATTGTTGCTCCTTAGAGACTTCGCGTTCTTCCTTGTATCTTTCTCTACCAGTGGTTTGAAATCACAAAACTTGGAGAACGTATGATCTTTCTTCTGCAGAAAGAAGATCCAACACTTTCTTGAAAAATCATCAACAAAAATCACATAATACCTGTGCTTTGTTGTGGAAGGTGTAGAGAATGGTCCACACATGTTTGAGTGAAATCTCTAAAGGATTTTCGCTGCTCAGTTCTCCTTCTCATGAGAAGTGGCTTTAGTATACTTCCCCATGGTACATCCCTTGCATGTGTCTACCTGCGCAAGAGTACCCTTTGGAAGACCTGTAGAAATCTGTTGCATGATCCTCAAAGTATTGTTGTATAGATGGCCCATTCTCCTATGCCATAACTCACATGTATCCTAACTCACCACCTTCCCTGCTAAACTGATTGATGTTGCACAACCATCTACATCAAGTTTGTAGAGGTTATTCACATGAACCCCAATATTCTTTACCTGTCATGTGGCTTTGTGATGAAGGAATGTCTTTCCTTCACTAAAAAACACATCATATTCAAGATCCTCCAACATAGCAACTGAAACTACATTCTTTTTCAATCCTGGTACATGCATGACGTCTTTTAATATGAAAGGTTTACCAGACTATCTCTGAAAGTAACTGTACCAATCTCGGTAGCGCTATACCTCCCCTCATCACCCATTTTGATGTGCATCTGAAGATCCTTCTCCTCCAAGCTACTAAAGAGTTCTTTGTTTCCCATCACGTGAAAAGATGCTCTAATATCCAAGTGCCACATAGATCCCATCATAGTTGAGGCCATGCATGCGATGAGAGCCAAGTCCAACTCAAACTGTGAGGCCAAAGCTTCGCCCGCTGCAGCTCCCAGAGCCTTCTTGTTGTTCTTTTTATTTTGTGGAAATTTTGTGGCATAGTGTCCATGATCATGATAGTGAAAAATTTTCACCTTTGACATGTCATGCTTCTTGCCTTATTTTCTGGTCTCAGATTTGGAAAAGGACTTATTCCCCTTCCCCTTATTTTCCTTACCAGCCAAGGAACCATTTTCCTAGTCATCAGTATTGGATGAGGATCCATCCCTGGTATTCCGCCGAAACTCTTCTTGTACCAAATCAGGCCATAATCACTCCCAATATTGTAACTTTTCCCTCCCATTCACAGAGTCCTAGTAACTATTCTAGCTCTTGGGAAGGCCAAGAAGTGCTAGGCTCACCAAGTCATCATCAACCACAATAATCCCAACACTTCCAAGCTCATATCAACATTGATTGAACTTGGTCAAGTATTTCTGGATTGTGTCGCCATTCTCCATTTTGATTTTCCCGAGCTTGTCCTTGGGTGCCAATTTTCTATGGTCACTGCTACTTTGAAACAGATCTGTCAAAGCCTTCCACATAGCATATGAAGTTGCCTTTCCATGGAGACTCAAGAAAATATGATCTCGAAATCCCTCTAACAAGATCCTCCTTGCCTTTTCTACCTTCTTCTGCCATGCATCAATAAGTTGGGCATCTGCTTCTATGGTATTGTGAATATCATTATCTATGAATTCCTTCAACCCATTTTCCTCCAACACTTCCTCCATCATGACCTTCCATGCAATATAATTTGAACTTCCCTCGAGTGCATATTCGAGTCTGAAGCCATTGGAAGACATCTTGATATGCTTCTAGCTCCAAGTAAAGTATGTGCAAATTTGAATACTGTTCAACACAAACTAAATTTATTCTCCACTATTGTGATTCCTGGCGGTCTGATACATTGTATAAATTACACCAATGGATTTAATTCGATCATGCAATGTACTAAAACAAGATACTGAATCCTTCTACAATATTTTTGGAATATAAATCACGATCGATCAATCACATGAAAGTAAGAGAAAGAAGTAAATCAATCGCAAAACACAAGATTCTCCTGGGGAAAGAAACTACTCAAAACCCCTCCATATTTATTGTATAATCAACCAAGGAATCATGAAACAATATAGTGCATGTGTTCTCACCACAACCTCATACACTCTATTGAATTGTCTCACACTGATCTAGGAAAAATTGGACCAATACATAGCCAATTTCCTGCCCATCTTCAGCATGCCTTGCTCATGCAATCCCTAGGCAAAATAATTTCTATTAAATAGGAATTCAAACCTTCCTTGACTACGCAATCCATCACGGGCTTCCTGTGGCTTTATAATTGCGCTCAGGCAATTTGCTAATAATAAAGATGATAGTTTACTTTCCTTTAACCTTTGTCTCAACTGGGTCGTCATTATAATTGACATGTATGCAGCTATTAATATTGAATCATCAGTTACTTGGTAGATAACTTCTTGTGAATTAAATCTATTTTAATTCTTTTGATCTTCCACTAGCTCATCAATGAGTTATAACTAGTTAAACTGATTTTAACTCAATTAATTTAAGTTAACTGATTGCACTCACACCACACTAGTGCTACAACTACAACTGGACCTGCAAATAATAGAATCACTCTACATGCCTATCCTTTGACCCTCAAATCGAAATTCTTGAGTTAACTAAGTATATCACACTTAGTTAACTATCACAAGTTGTTATGAGATAAGATTACAATTTATTTAAAAATTGGATGCCCACATTAGCACTAATGTGTCACTGAATTCCTCACTCATGTGTGACCTGGAATCCCACACTAGTATGTGGTGCATTTTCTTGTTGAATTTCAACAATTATTTTGGGTTGATTGATCAGTTAACTAGATGATCACTGCGTTTGACTGAAGTCCCACTGAATAACTAACCTTCTACTAGTTCCTCCAATAGTTAGAACTAGTTTAATTGAAAACAACCTGAGATAACTGGCCTTGATTGCTACAAATTAGCAATCACACATGCTTAACTGAACTTTAACTCCTGAAAATAAAATTTACTGAGCTAACTGAATGACAATAGCAATATCACCTTATTTAATTTCATCCAAGTTGTCTGTTGACGTGGAAATTTGAATTTTATCAATTTAATCAAGGCACAATCAAATTGAGAATTTATTGCTGCATTTTTCAACACATTGTACCTTTAACTGCTTGTAGAGTTCCTCCTTTATATGTCATGAATTTAATATCCATCATTATGGAAATTTCATCTTCTAGGTTTTCTTTATAGGGCATTGACCATCCATCACATTCCTTCAACGAACCATATTATTGAACCAATAGTCATGTCATTCTTCTTTTCATCCTAAAGTGATCTTCCAGTCCACATCTAGATTTTATTCATACATCTACCTCTTCCAAGTCATGTTTCCTTTAGGATCTTCCATACAACTACATGAGTGCTAGTTGTAGGTGCATCTACAACTCTCTTTCAGTAGCCTTATATCAACCCATCCAGATGTTATTCAATAATAAAAAATGAACATAAAATCAAAGTCACCTTTTGTGATGTCCTTTCATCATGACATCTGCTTCTGGCAACATCAACATCATGCACATTCATAATAACATCTCCAAGACTCTTAATTTCAAGGTTCTCCTTCATTTACAAACCTTATAAGGCCTTCATACCTTCTCTATGGAGATGTCATAGCCAATTATTCTAATCATCGGATGTTGATTTATTTTTCTTACATGACGAAGTTACATATATCACGATCTCTTCTTGCTTTCTTCACATATTTCTCCCTAGGAAATTTCATACACAGTTCCTTCATCCTTGTCAACCACCTCATAATCCATATGAGGACATATTTTGTGAACCATGCCTTCTTTCATCTTTCCAAAGGAAGAGATCCATTTTCTTCAATCATGCTCACGAGGTAGAGTAGTCACCCATGTTATCTGCAACTATATGATGACATGACTTAATCCATCAAACATATACATACATGTTTTCTCTTTTTGGTCATCCAAATTTCGTTGGGAAAATTCTTTTCCTTGATTAAAATTTCTTCAATCATTTTGACATGCTGCATTCCTTTATCACCATACCATCATCCTTCTAAACAATGAATCCCCTACAAGGTGGAATTCTCAGTGAGACACTTGCTTCTTCCAAGAGAGGTGAACCTTCTAATGAAGATTCCAACAGAGGATCTTAATTATCCTCATTTTGCAAATGATCCTTCCTAATGATGATGATGTATGGTGATTTATTTTTATGCCATATAAATTTATACCACCCATATACTACTTATGCTTTCAATGAGGCTACCAAGGGCTACTTCCTTTATGATGACTGCTACAACCATGTAGACTTCTACTACAGTTATCTTTTAAATATCATATGATAATGTTCTAAGCCCTTGCTTAAATTGTATGCTTCCAATATGATTCCATATCCTAATATGATGCATCCTATCACACTTAGAATTCTTTCTACCATGATAGCTATTATTTACAAAACTGAAAATAAATAAGTAGAGGAGATTATCTCAGTCATAATAGAGATATTTCACTTCCTCCTTATTTGATTTATTCTTCTCAGCTTCTTCCACTTCTTTGGTGACATTGGATTCATTTATTTCTTTCCTTTTCTTATTTTCCTTCTTGAGTTTCAGACAATCTCTCTTAAAATGCTGACATTCCTGAAAGCCATAACATTGGATCTTTGACATATTGATCTTCTTCTTTTTCCAAGGCCCAAATTTTCCAAACTTTCCTTTTCTCGTAGCCATGGAAACAAATGATTGAAATTATTTGCGTGGTCCTACATCACTTTTTTCTTTTAACTTGGTTTCTTAAATATTGCACAATGACCATATTTCACTATATGGGGTTGTAGAAAATCCATGTGGATTTAAACAACGAATTGTAAAATGCTAAAACAATATACTTGAATCTACTCTACCAATTTTGGAAACCAATTACAATCGCTAAATCAAAAAGCATACAAGAGAAATAATTTCAATCAAAAATTAAAACATGTTTTCATGGGGAAAACCTCAACTAAAAACCCCACTATATGTATATTACATAAGATAGAAAATATGAGAAGATTACAATGCTTTTCTCCAACTAGAGAAACCTTTGCACATCTCTATCTGTCTCACTGCTTCCTAGACAATCCTAGGCCAACACTTAACCAATTTTCTACCTGCCAGGATCCCTATTTCATTGTGTTGTTTCCTTGGGTAATTAGCCCATATTAATTAGGGAAATTCCCAATATGAATTGCACTATACATCTAGGGCCTTCCTATGACTGTATGCACCACCTTGGATCATTATGTAATTGATAGTACACTGCCCTTGAACTCCAATATCAACTCAATATTTCTCTGAAATTTCATGCATGATTTATTTATGGCCAATTTATCAATTATTTGATTGATCGATGGATGTGGTTCAAGTTCAAGTTCCACACTTTTACCTCTCACTAGTTCCTCCAACAGCTGGAACTAGTTAAACTGCTTCTAACTCAGACGAACTGAGTTAATGAATTACAACTCAAAATAAACTCAACCAGGGCTCCTATTTTGTAGGAGACACTCTATATGACTCAAGTTGGACCCTTAAATTGAATTAACTAGACCAAATAAGTCAAACTAACTTATTTAATTCGTACAAGTTGTCATGTGATGTGTAATTACAATTTTATTCTAATTTAATTCAAGGGAAAATTAAATTAGAACCTTTCTTGGTGCCATTTTCAACATTTCTTGATTCCATTTTCAACACTCCCTCTCAAAAAGAAATGAATTGAACTCTATCCCAATTAGGTACCTTTGGAATGTTCTGCATGAAACACTTCTCTTTGTTGCTGTTGCGACTGCAACCAATGAAACTAAAAGGCACCTAAAAAACATAATCAACTGTGATTAGTATAATGCATCTCTCACCTGAGTCTTGACTGCTACTAGCTATTGCAATATCTACTAAAAAATCTGTGCTCCTTATGACTTTGCATTGTGCCATCTGCAATGTTGCCAAATCTGGACTGCGCTCCCCAATATATGACTACTGCTAGTATCTGCATCCATCACTCTGGTATCTGACTGAATCAACTCCCACCGATCCATCCTTCTACTATATACTTTTGGCCCTCGTAGCAAGGTAATGACCCACGAGACAAAAAAAATCTCAATGGACCCTTCCTAAATTTCTGCACCCTTGGGATTATTTCCTCACATCGCCCCACCTTTCACCTAGAAGTATGGCTTCATGTGCTCCCTCTACCCACTTGGATCCAAATTCTCCGTAATGGAGGTCTCTGATTGAGTGGATGTCTCCACTTGACCTCCTCTCTGCTTCTCAAATTTTGGCTGCTCCACAACTTATTGAGGCTTCTTATGAGGTTGCATGTTGAGAGGTAATTCATGCTCCCTCTCAACCCATAAGTCTCTAACCTTTGCCTTTATCCTCAAGTATTTGCATGCATATTTTACCTCAAGTGCATACAGGTTCTTGAATCACACACCAATATGCTTCACTTGTCTCATGGAAAACCTTCCCTTTGCTAAATATCACATCATAGCCACAATCTTCCAATATAATGACAAAAACAAGATTCTTCTTTAGTCCTAGAATAAATTTTTTTTTTTGAGTCTGATAGGGGAGCTAGACTCCCTCAGAAGAGTAATTGTACCGATACTGGTCATGTTATACCTCCCATTATCTCCAAACTCTATGTTCTGCTTGAGTTATTTCTCCTCCAAGTCACTAAAGAGATCTCTATTCCCCGTCATATGGAATGAGGCACCATTGTTGAGATACCACATGATTCCCATTATAGTGCTTGCCATGGATGTAATGAAAGTGAAATAAATCTTGAATTGCGAAGCTAGGGATTCACCTATTGCTGCTACTGCAGGCTCCCTCTTGCTTGCCTTCTTCTGTGGAAATTTCATGGCATAATGCCTGAAGTCGTGACAGTGAAAAAAATTGATGTTGGACAAGTATTTCTTCTTCCCTCCTCGCCTTGGGAGTTATTTCCCTTGGATTTATTTTCTTTGCTGACTAATAAAAAATCCTCTTCCACTTCTTTGGATGAGGTCCCATCTCTACTGTTCCACCTAATCTCTCCTTGCACCAAGTCAGACCACAAACGTTCCCACTTAGGTAGCTTCTCCCTCCCATTTACTGAATCCCCGTAGTTGTGCTAGCTCTTAAGGATACCTAGAAGTTCTAGGCTCACTAGATCGTCTTCGATAACTGTAACACCAATACTTCCAAGCTTATCCCAACATTGGGTAAAATTGGTCAAGTACTTTGGTATTTTTTTGCCTTTCTCCATCTTGTTTTTCTTGAGCTTTTCCTTTAGTGCCAGCTTCCTGTAGTCATTGTTGTTCTGAAAAAAATCTGTTAAGTCCTTCCACATTTCATATGGAGTTTCCTTTCCATGGAGGTTCGATACAATATGATCTCGACCACCTTCTAGTAGAATCCTTCTCACCTTTTCAACACACTTCTTCCACTCTGGTAGAGCCTATGCATCAACTGGAACTAGTTTCAGGATTTATTTATCAATGAAATCCATCAATCCATTGTATTCCAATACTACTCCCATCCGGTCTCTCCAAGAAGTGTAATTCGAGCTACCCTCAAGGGCATACTCGAGCCTCATACCATAGAATGACATCTTGATCCTGCTGCTAGCTATGGAGAAGATATCTGCAAAAATTGTTCCTCCTGCAAGTACAACCTCATATTCTTCTCTTCTATAGTGATTTAAACTCTGATACCATGTAGAAAATCCACATATATAAAAAATTCTAATTGTAATATGCTAAAATAATGGAATTGAATCTACGCCACCAATTTCAGATACCAATTACGATCGCTAAATCATAAAGCATACAAGAGAAAGAATTTAAATCACACATTACACAATGATTTCCTGGGTAAAACCTTAGATAAAAAACCTTCTATTTGTATATTTCATAAGTCAAAAAATATGAGAAGATTACAATGCTTTTCTCCAACCAGAGAAACCTCTGCACTAAATCTATCTGTTTCACTTCTTCCTAGACAAGCTTAAGCCAATACTTAACCAATTTTCTGCATGCCAGGATCCTTATTTCATTGCGTTTTTTCCTTGGGTAATTAGCCCCTATTAATTAGGGAAATTCCTAATATGAATTGTGCAATACATGTAGGGAATTCCTCTGGCTACATGCACCACATGTACAATTTGGATGATTATGAAAATGGTAGTACATTACCCTTGAACTCCAATCTCAACTAGGTATTTCTATGATCTGACATGCATGCGTTATTTATGGATGATTTATTAGTTATCTGATAGGTCACTGCATGTGGTTCAAGTTCAAGTTCCACACTTTGACCTCTCACTAGTTCCTCCAACAGTTGGAACTAGTTAAACTAACTTTAACTCAGATAAAATGAGTTAATTAATTACAAATCAAAATAAACTCAACGAGGGTTCCTATCTTGTAGGATCCAGTCTACATGACTTAATTTATAACTTCAATTTGAATTAACTTAAACAACTAAGTCAAACTAACTTAGTTAACTCATACAAGTTTTCATTTGATGTGGAATTACAATTTTATTCTAATTTAATTCAAGGGAAAATTAAATTAGAATCTTTCTTGGTGTCATTTTCAACATTTATTTTTTCCATTTTCAGCAGGGGTGGCTTCTTTCTTTCCATATATGCTTGATACGAAGTTTCCCCATTCATTAGGTAGTGCATTTAGCACCATGATGGTCATTTATTTATCAAACATTATTTCCCCCAACTCTTGCAGCTAGTCTCTTACTTCTGACACCCTCATAACATATGAGGCTATCCATTCTTCCTTTGATACCTTCATATTATATAGCTCTATTCTCAAAGATACAAATTCTACAACGGTGCTTATGGAGAAAAATTCTACTAACTTCTCATAGATTTATTTTGATGTCTCCAACTTTTCTACATAAGGTACGAGGGGATCCTTGATGGGTTCTATAAGGATACTTTGAGCCCTTATTTCCCCTTTAATATACTTAGCTAAATCTTGAGCTTCTTCCTTTGAAGGCTTAGTGATTGAACCCTTAACATGTCGAATGACTTCATTTTCTATGAGGATCAAATATCTCCTCTTCTTCCATGTAAGAAAGTTCGATGACCGAACCAATTTGTTGCTCTCCTTGCAAAATGAAGTCATTTTGATAGATTTAGACATAGATATAAAGATACTTACTTGTCAAGTGAAGATACTCTTATCTTTTGAAATCTTCAACTTGATTCATTTCTTGATGATGTTGATAATATAAGATGTCTTACTTCATGTATTCTTTGATAGTAATACCAGACTGAAGAAGAGGGATATCACCTTGATTCCTTGATGGAAGTGATCCTTCCTTCTTCCCTTATATTTAGATACTTCAATATGCTTTAATGTGTAGTCTTTGTTTTAGTGGAGGTATGGTCCTTAAGATATTCTTAGTGATGATCAAAAAATGTATGAGCTTCTCAAGAATGCTTCAAGTGTAGAACCCTACTTTGAATGAGCTAGGGTTTTGAGGTATTCTTCTCTTTGAGATGTGTTGGATCGTCCTTGTTGTTTAGATTAATTGTCCCTTATGTATCCCTTATTGAAGGATCAATTTCCTCTTTGATGCCTTGACATTTGGTATTCCTTTTGATGGTCCTTCCATAAGCTACCTTTCCTCATCTTGTCACCTTAGCTCTAATACCATGTTGATAAATCTAGGGCAACTAGATTAGGTGTTTTATCTTACTTTGATAATTGATTGTGATGTATTTTTACTAAACTTAATTATATTCTTATTCCTCTTTATTATATTTAGTGTTATTATCATAAAAAAACTACCAAATCGTAAATAATAATGAGATAAGAGGACACACGATGTAGGCGATCATCCAGGGCCAAAACTCTCCTTTTGAGAGGAAAACCCACAAGAGATATTATCTTCTCATAGAATCTTGAAATGAGGAATTCCAAGACCTAAGACCCTTTACAAAGACCCCTCCAAGACCAAGTCAACCTTTCTCCTTGATGATCTTCCTTTCGAGCGATTTCGACTCCAACAACTTCGACCCCAGTGGTTTCTTCTACAACTTTGAACCAATAGTTTCTTTTGCGACTTCGACCCAAAAGTTTCTTCTGCAACTTTGAACCAAAAATTTCTTCTACAACTTTGACCCAACAATTTCTTCTTCAACTTCAACCCAACAATTTCTTCTACAACTATCCAACACTTCGTCTTTCCCAACAACTTTCCAACACTTAGACTTTCCCAAAAACTTTCAAGCACTTCAACTTGCCCAAAAAATTTCCAACACTTCGACTTTCCCAACAAATTTCTAACACTTTGACTTTCCCAAAAACTTTAGAAACCCTAACACAAGAAAGAGAGAGAGAAACCCAAAAAAATTGGAAATTGTTTTTTTTTTTTTCCTTTTCCAACTTATTTCTAGAGGAGATACATATAAGGAGAAATAAATAAGAGAATTTCCCTCATATTCTTGCCCCTAATTAATTTTGGGGTAGTTTTCTCCTTCGATTTCCATAGGGTCTCTCAGCTAATGGATCATCACTTCCTATTATAGCTTGAATTGGATTGAATTATTAGTTTCCTTGTTGTTGGAGGGCATTGATAATGAATCTTATGTTGGTTGAGTGCAATATGTAGAAGCATGATGGACTCTGCTTCAAGGGAATCAATCATTTGTTTCTAATGCGATATAATGCTCATAATACTAGAATTTTAGTTGATGCAAACATGCTCATTATTTGTCATTTTTTAGGAAACCAAAAGAAAAGTGCTTATGCTAGTTTGAGTGAGGTTTTCATGTCATCTCATGACTCTTCAAATCTATTTCACATCTCTACTATCCATATTGACTAAACCTACATAATAAATTTGAAAGGGACAAACAAAGGGAAAACCAAAAATTTTGTCCAAAAGAACATAATTGACAACACCATAAGTGTCTAACTCCTTGAATTATGGGAAGTTGATCATATATATACCATGCCTAAAAAACAAAGTCTCTTCCTAAGCCACCTGATACAAAGAGAGAAGCCCAAAGTTGTTCCTAGTTTTAGAGCATGAAGTTTTAGAAATAAGTCACTTAAAAAAGCATGAAACACAATTCTTGGGCACTGTCCCTCTATGGAAACACCCTTCCAAATAACTAAATTTAGGTTCAAAAGAAATTGCAAATAACAAAGATTTATTTAAACCAAAATTTTGTATGAAACATTGCTATGGGAGAACCTAGATTCCCAAAAGTAACAAGCTCCCACCTCCATGATTAACTTTTATTTAATTTCCCTAAATATAAAAACTAAATTTTGCCACAAAAAACATAGACCTTTATCTATTTGAATTATTTTAGAGGATTTCCAAGGGAATAGTTCAAATAGATATTACTAAAAAACATTGAGAGTGTGTAATAAGGGAGGCTAGGAGTCACCAACACCTTGCTCTGACAGGAGGGCACTAAATAAATGAGAACAATTTGTAGGAGATAAGGTATAATAAACCATCCAAAGCAAAGTATAAGACTTCCCATATTAATAGTTTACAATTGGACAAGCCTAAAATGTACGATATTTCATACCTTTCTCCCGCCATTATCCCATTGCAATTGCACTACATCACAAAACATAATTAAATTACCACAAACCAAGAGGATTTTTTCATGAAGTGAAGGTTGATGTGTGTCCTTGGGTCACCCATGCTAAGGAGTTACCAACTAATAGTTAATAGATGTCTCATGTCAAATTAAGAGCCATTGAAAACCACTTAATCAATAACATAAGGGATGTATCATGAAGTATTGACCCCCAGTTTTAATTAGGATGCCATGGCTAAGATTAGATGCTTGTTTGGTCCAATTTTTTACCTTGATGTTTAAGCATCTATTAATTTATAAGAAAGAGACTCAAATGAAAGAGTTAGCACCCTCCTTGATTCTATTGATGATGTTTTTGAAATTGTTTCTTTTAGTATTGGATTTTCCAATCATTGTTTCGATGATGACAATTGAATCCCTAAAAATTGAAAATTTTGTTTTTTTCCTCGTGCCTAGAGGTAGTCCACATAAGAGGGCATATGATTATGCCAAATTGTTTGATAAATGACTTATGTCCTATACATGAGAAATTATTGAAGTTTATCTAGGATCATGTAGACTCCCCACGACCCTCCCCCCCTACCTCCTTCCCCACTCTTGCTATAGAAATTATACAAGATGCATGTATATTACAGGACTCCCCTGATCTAACAAATTAACTTATGTTAAATACATAGTCCTTCCACGTAAATTCTTTGCAGAAATTAAATTGCCAATTGCAAAACACATATGAAGCAAAATCAATCACACATAAACACAGTTGTTTAACGGGAAAATTTAAAGCTAAAAACCCCAACTATAATATATTATGTATATCAATGGATCAAGTAATAATCTCATACAAAGCTTAGTACATCAAGCTCTCAGTACAATCATCAATCATTACACACTGTCATGCAGAAATTTGCATATCTATGCACCAATTTCTTGCCTCCTGACAGCCTGCCTCCACTGCGCAATCCCTGCTGAAGAAGACCTCTGAATGAATTTGAATTGGCCTTGCCTTGACTACACAATCCTCATTGGCATCTCCATTGTGTGTCAGATGCATTGAATGCATCACTATAGTCACAACAGATAATCCATCTCACCCTTTCACCTATCTCTCCACTGGGTCTCCACTGGAACTGACATGCAAGTAGTTAACTACTGTATTTGATCAGTTGCAAGTGAGTCTCTAGTTATGAATTAATTAAATAATTAATTTACTAAACTCTCACTAGTGTATCTTCAGTTAGAACTAGATACAACTATCACAACTGAGTTTAACTCACTTAACCGAGTTAAACTAAATAACAACTCCCATAACTACTCTTCCAACTCTGTCACAACTCTGCCACTTTATTTATAAACGATTCCTCCATGCATGAGTCACCAACCACCCTAGGAATTGCATAATTCCTTCAACCTACTGATTTGCCAAATCTGTTCACTGAAATATAGTGCTCCAAGAGAATAAGTTGATATTTATTGTCGGATTATTATTAAGGGCTAATAATAATCGACATGCATCTATTTTTAGATTAGCGATCTATAAATAGACTTCGCCCTTTCTTCTAAAAATAGAATTTCATCTATTTTTGCAACTTGGTCAACCATCTACAAATAACATCCTGCAACTTATAGAATATGCTCACCATGTCTAAAAATAGACATACACCTAAAAATATCCTGCAGGCCCCACTTAGTGAAGGTGATTAATTTTCATTAAGCTCATCATCTTGTTGAATCTCAACACTTGCCACCCCTACTATTATCAAATATTTCAAATAAATCTCTTTTATTCATTGTGTTGAAGAAACACACATTATTTGGAATGTAAAACTTGATATATCCATCTTTAACACCACACTTATTTGAAAATATGTGATCTATTATCCATTTGTTTGTGGATGTGAAAACATTCAAAATATTGAGCATAGAGATAAATTTAAGTTCATTAATTAATTTATATATTTTCTCACATTACAATTAAACAAGTGAATTTTGTAATAGTAGTGAGCAGGGGTGTTAATAAACAGATTAGTCTTCTTTAGTGTGGAGAGTGGCCAAGGGAAAAATGGTGTAGGGGGTTCAAAGGTTCCTTGGGATCACTTCGATGAATATTGGATATAACCCTAGTAGCTATGTGGATGGATAAGATCTAGTTCTTTCTCTATAATGACGAATACCAAAGAAATGGTACTTAATTGTAGTGTTTTTTAGAAACTTTGAAATCAACCTTGAGCTATAAGTATTTAAATTTGTCATAACCTGTTTTTCACAATCACACAATTGTTTTCTTGATTATTTAATTGAATTAAGTATTAAAATAAGAGAATCTTTGATAGAAATTTGTGCAGTTAAACATAAACACTCATTCCTACATTCTCTATTTTAAAAAATAAAAAAAATATTTAAAAAATTGAATAATAAGCATGGAACATTCACCATTAAAATATTCAAATATGTGCATTGGTATTCACCACGTATTAAGTAAAACTAGTAATTTAAAAAAAAATAAGCAATCTCCAATTTACCAACTGTGGATTCAGAAATGAATATGATCACAATGTCACATCTCCCATATGGGGGTGAATTTATGGCAGGGAAGGACGCCAAATCACATGAATGACATGCGTAAGCGAATAGTGGGTGATCGGGAGGTTAACTTTGGAGGTCGAGAAAACATCACCACCTATTTGGTGTGGGTGTACTCGTGGTCTCCCCACTTACGGTCAACCCTTTTGGTTTTTTTTTTATATCACTTTAAAGAGAGGCAGGTGGAGGGAAGTAAGGTCTCATCCGATATTTCTCTAGTTTATGGTTTCTGGTAGTTGAGTTTCATAATGGATACACTGGTTTTTGTTCGTTATACTCGTCAGTTGGGAGGTTTATTTATATTTATATGGGGTTATTTCTATAAGGTGGTGGGTCTTCCAGACTGTGTCTGTGGATGCATACAAACTTCTCATTTCACCCAACTACACCCTAGGTTCGTTGCTGCTCTGCGGACTAGAGACAATTTTTTAACCCTGCATTCATATTCATCATGGTTTCCTTTCTCGGCTCATATAAGTTCCTATCATGTTTTTCTTGGATCTGACACAGTGACTGTTTACTGTAGGTGCCCATGTTGTCCATAATACAATGATAGGTCCTTCCTTCGAACTGGTTGCTAGATTGCCTTCCACACCTTTTGAAATATATGACTCCGCAGGAATCTCATTCAACTGCCTAGTCCTTGTTTGCGGTGTGTGGTATCTGGGAACATTTTACCTGTGGTTTTTATGACTTGTTAGTAACACAACTCCATAGGTCAACCTACAATTCTCTTACCTGTTGCGTCCTATCCATAAATTATCAAATTAAGGTGGTTGGCCTAGGGTATATATGGTTGTTTTCCTACTACTTCCTCGATGCCATCTCTATCCAATTGTATTCTCATAGTTTGGCCAGTGCCTACACCCTTCAACTGATTCCCTTACTGTATTGTCGTAATTTCTATTGGGTGGTGCTTACGTTCTCTAGGTTTGTTTATCCGACCGATTGCATTGTGTTTTTCCCAACCCTATCAATTTTGCTTCAGACAATTTTACTTATGACACCTCAACTCTACCAACCTAGTTGTAGGGGAGGTGTCACATGCACTTCTTATTCATGACATTGATGCATTTTTGGTTGACATTCTGTGGCATACTATTTTGATACTATCCCTCCCGAAGTTAGAAACAAGATTCTTCATCTAAAAGCCAAGGAATTTGGTGATTGAGCTTATTGTTTAGATTATGAAATTATTGGATCCACTTTTAGATGGACTCTGGATTTGGGAAAATTATGCAAAAGGAGACTACACTTTCTTCATTTAGTGGCTCTACATCGGAAATTGGAGATTTTTCTTCACATGGTCATCTATGACAAGAAAGTCGATCATTATCAAGTTATTTGCAGGACAGGAGGAGATCAAAAGGATCCTTCGAGAAATAGGGTGCAACTTGGATGATTTAGTCTCTAAGATGACCTAGCTGGAATGCTTTGTGGTGACTGACTCATATTTTGGCTCTAATTTGCAACCTCACACTCCTACTGCCATCAACGCACCAGCAAGAAAAATACCTCAAGGCAACTCTAATGTAATCTTTCCAGTTATTGTCTTAGACAAATAGTTTTGCACGAAACTTGGTATCTTTTGTCCCATATGTTTTATTTATACCATGCAAATACATACTTCTACAGTGTATTAGACTATATGTGCACATGGTTTTATTTTGTCAAGTCCAACATATCCATTGCACGGAAATTTCAATGGAAAAATTAGTTAATATGTTATTAAGAGTATCTTGTATTCCTTCTTGGTTAAATGTGGAAAAATGTGAACAAGTTATGGTTAGTCTGTTAGTTTATAAGTTCCTACACAGTTTTTTGGGACATGATTGCTATCAATGTAAAATCGTTTTTTTTTTCGTAATATAAATATTTCCATCTAGTTTACACAAAAAAAGATCATGATGTCACATCCATCAAATATAAAGGAATTATTTAAGGAATCGGTTTGAATTTAATCACAAAAATATTGTAATTCATAGTTTCCATTTACATGATAACAACAAAGAACAATATACTAGTGAAAAACAATGACTTCACATTTTATGAATATTATTGTGAATTTCACTATGATAAGTGATTACCTATAAGTACACAACAATAACATAACTTAAGATAGAATAATATGACCATAATTTAAGATATATTATATAATATAAAAATTAAAACAATTTAAGATATACATTACACTGTACATCTATGCAAACTTTAATCGCTAAATTATTAAGTAGAGGTGGGTATCTTGTCTCATACATGAATTTGGTCTCTAGCTTGACTGCAACCATAAAATTAGATTATCATTATTGTGCAATTTGAGTGAGTATAATGGTTAAGAGCATGTGTTTCCTCTTAAGAGGTCAAATGTTCAATTTTATAAGGGGGTAAAGTATGTACACCTCCATAGACTTTAACAGTCAAATCATTACAATGTGGATTCCTTGTATGTATAATTTAGAGCAAACATCCCCCCAAAAAAGAATGACTTTAACAATACTATATTGAATAGAATATTTACGTTCTTTTTTTTGTATATAGAGAAATTGGAAACTAGACAGAGCTTGTACTTGCGTGACATGAGGTCGATTCCAACCACTACCACTGTAACCTCCAGGTGAACCCACATGCACCCACACTATAACTTCCAAGTGAACCCACATGCACCCCCATTCACGACCCACATGGTAAATCAAGGGGAATTTGACCTGTAACTTGACTGAGCTTGTTGTCACATGACACAATGTCAAGCTTGTTCTAGCATGACACAATGTCGATTCCAACTGTTGCCACTATAACCAGGTGAACCCACATGCACCCACACTCAAACCCGCATGGTAAATAAGGGGGATTTAAACCTAGAATTTCAAACTTCAAACCTAAAATGTCGATCACCAATCAAACTACCTCTTAGGACGAATAATAATTATACATTATTCACGACAAATTATTACAGCTTAAAAAAATAAAAAATATGTTCATAATAAAAATTAATTCATTTAAATAAATTAATGGTAAAGAAGTAAAATTGTTATACCCATTTAGATTAATTTTTTTTTTAAATTTGCAATTCCTATATTTTATATGAAATGAAATTTTATTATTTTTATAAAAAATAAGTACATGGTTAATCCATTATTTCATTTATTTCTTTTACCTACTAAAATTAAACTTTTAATTCATTAACTCTCCAAGTTATTCATCCAATTTAATCAATTTAATCCATACTAATCAATAAAATCCTCAACTTTTAAGACACTCACCCTCTAAATCTAAGTAAAATACAAACCATTAACTTATTAAATATAAGTTAAACATAGTAAAATTAAACTTTTGATTCATTAACTCTCCAAATCATTCATCCAATTTAATCAATTTAATCAACTACTAATGAATAAAATCCTCAACTTTTAAAACACTCCCCTCTAAATCTAAATCTAAATCAAATACAAACCAATAACCCCATTAATATAAGTTAAACATATATCACACATCTTCTTACTACTACAGAAATCTCTTAATATGAAACTCCATACCCCAAATAATCTTTTACTCTAATTAACCATCCAAAATGTTCACTAAATCTCATCATCTTTCTTTCACAACAAAGTTGAGGGAGAACAAGAGTGCAAAACTAATCCATGACCATATGCGTGGCTTGCATTTATTGTATGCAAGCCCATTTTAATGCCATATAAGTCCAAGTATAGTGAGAGAGTCGGTGGGGGCTTCGGGTATTTTAATTGGTTTAGGTTTTTGATCGACTCCCGTCTTTTTCATATATAAAAGGATTGCTAAATTTGGAAATTCACAATTGATCTCTCTCATTTCTGGACGAATATTGATACCAAACACAACACTGGTTGGTTCGGGCATCAAAGGTTTTGCTCACAAATTTATTTGTCTTTGGACATTGTCATTACCAGATTTTGATTTTGTTCCACCTCGATAAGAGGACTAGAGAGGAAGAGGTATAAGTTAGTGAATATTTCCGTTATGATTATGTCAATCTTTAGATTTTCTATGGATTCTATTCTTTTTTGAATGTTTCGGCACTCATTTCTATTCCTTCTTTGAAGGTTTCGGCAGTTTTAGTTTTAGAGCAGACATGCCTCCCCGAGCAGTGAAGAAGTCCGCCAGAACAGCAGCTTGTAAGAAGGCCGCGGCAAAGAGCCCGAGCAAGACTGTTCAGAGTACCAAAAATACTCCACTACCGAAGCCCAAGCTTGAAATTGTTAAAAATGTTGAGATGGTAGAACAGTCCACACCTTTAGAGGACACGATCAAGCCCGAGCCTGAAAATGCTCAAAATGTCGAGATGCTAGAACAGACCACACCTTTACAGGACAAGGTTCCCAAGGTTCCCAAGGAGGAGAGAAGTATAGAAGATGGGAAGTTAAAAGACGCCGCTGCTACAGAGGAGCCAGCCCCTGTGAGTGAATCAGCGGCTAAGGAAGGTACGATTTGAGGGAACCTTTCTTGAACGGTAGAGTCTAAATTTTTGCGTTTTTCTTTTGGATTTGTGTTATTTTTTTGTGATTTCTTTTGTTGCTGCCATTAAATTGCAGCCTATTGTTCAGAAGGGTATTGTGGTTTTGCATGTGAACGTTAGGTTAAAGTTTGTAAGATTTTACATTATTAAATATTACCTAAAGTGGCTGTTTGCAATGTATGTTAGATCAATAACTTGGATAATGTAGGGGTGCTACTGATACCCATACTGATCATTTGATTATATTCGCTGATATTGTATAAATCACATTCTTAATTATTCGTTTACCATGTTGCTTAAAGTGTATTGTCCAATTGTTATAAACGTTGTTCTAAACATTCAAGACTTATGAATCATTTTGTTTTCTTGCATTGAAATTGTTGTATTTTTTTTAAATCTGCATGATGCAGAGGAGAGACTTGAGCTATATGAGAATGTGTCACAATCTGAACCGGAAGAGGAAGAAGTGGATGACGCAGCAGCAATGGATGTGGAGCAGGATGGTGTCGAAGCACAGGAAGATGAGAAAGAAGTATTCGAAGATCGTTTGGACGAAGGAGAACATGCAGGTGATGAAGGTGAAGAAGAGGAGGAACAACACGAAGTTGTCAAAGAAAGGCGCAAGCGAAAGGAATTTGAAGTATTTGTTGGTGGCCTTGACAAGGATGCTGAAGAAGAAGATCTGAGAAAAGTATTTAGTGAGGTTGGCGAAGTTGTTGAAATTAGACTTATGATGAATCGCCAAACACAGAAAAACAAGGGATTTGCCTTTATACGTTATGCAGCGGTTGATCAAGCTAAACGTGCTTGCACAGAACTCAAGAATCCACAGGTGATTCTTTGATTCACCCTTTGACAAGAATTTATGTGCAATGTGATCCTTACCTTTGCTTTAACTTGTTCAAGTATGTAACATTTATACTCTATTTGTGTTATAGGTTAAAGGTAAAGTTTGTGGCGTATCACCTAGCCAGGACAGTGACACACTTTTCTTGGGTAATATATGCAAGACATGGACAAAGAAAGCTGTAAGTTTTCATGCTTCAATTTATTATTAGTTTTACTTGATTGAAATAAATATTATAATGTGTATTCTGGAACATTTTTATAATTGACATTAGTTTTGGTTTTTCAGGTAAATGAAAAGTTAAAAAGCTTTGGTATTGATAATATTGAAGATCTCATTCTAGTCGAAGATCCTCATAATGACGGAATGAATCGTGGCTTTGCCTTTCTGGAGTTTTCAGCCCGTTCAGATGCCATGAATGCATACAAAAGGCTGCAAAAGCCAGATGTTGTCTTGGGTACAGATAAAACTGCGAAAGTGTCATTTGCAGAGACATTCGTTGAGCCGGATGAGGAAGTTATGGCACAGGTGCGTGCATTTTGATCTTCGAAACTGGTTTGATAATATTGATAATGAGTTGAATTTTGTAATTCTCTTATACTAAAATGAAAATTAAGAACTTTATCTCTTCAAGATTCTGTCAGTATTTTGCTGAATTGAATTCTGGTTTCATAAGTAACAAGCTCCTATTACCAATATTAAAATTTTCGTGGTTAAAGTGTTTTGAATCCCTGTTTTCTACTGCACTATTGCAGGTTAAGACCGTATTTGTTGATGGGTTACAACCTTCCTGGGATGAGGATCGCGTCAGAGAGCAATTTAAGAAATATGGTGATATCGATAAAATCGAGTTGGGACGCAACATGCCTTCTGCAAGGAGATTGGACTTTGGATTTGTTACTTTTTCAACCCATGATGAGGCTGTAGCATGTATAGATGGAGTTAATAACATTGGGCTAGGAGAAGGTGATAATAAGGTATGCTTATCGGATTCTCTTGTTTTTTTAAAGAACGTTATGTTGTTTTCTTTTGCTAAATTGTGACCATCTTGCAGGTGAAGGTGACGGCCAGATTATCAAAGCCTCGTCAAAAAGGAAGATTATGGAAAAATGGTCGTCGCGGGGGTTATAAGATTGGGCCGGGTGGCAAGGCTCCATGGGTTCGTGCGCCCACCCGTTTTGAACCACCTCGGAGGTTTGGAGCTCGTGGTGGCCGTTTCATCGGTCGAGGAGATCAAATTGGAGGTGGTGGAGAAAAGCGTTATCTGCAACCAAGTTCATATCCACATGTATCAGAGAGACTTCCAAGTAGGCACGCGCCACCATTTGAAAGGGTGCGAGATAGGCGCGCGCCAGGTAACGAAATTCTATAAAATAGTGATTTAATAATCAATATTTCAAGTGCGAACAATCAAAAATTTCATTAATGGAAAGGTTTGATTATGATTATTTGATTGTTTTGTGTTGTTGATGGGCATAAATGTCTGTGTTATCTGGCATAAATTTGTTTAGCACCAGCATATCAGAGTAACTCAAGGGAGGATTATGGAAGACTGGATAGTTATAGAGATGGTTATGCAAGTCGCTGGTATAGTAGCTATTCAGACAATGTACCTCCTCAAGAAGTGTCTCGGACTGCGTCACGTAGACCTCCATATCCAGAAGAAAGTTATGGTAGACGCATGGATAAACCTTATCGAGATAGCCGTGGTCGTGATTATGATAATATTTCTGGATCAAAACGTCCATATTCTGCACTGGTTTGTTATTCATATTTTCCGTGATGTTATTGTATCTACGTTATAATGTTTTTGTAAGGTATTTCACTGAAATATATATCTCTTTCATTTCTAGGAAGAAACACCTAGATATGCACTACCCGCGACGAGGAACTCGAGGTCTCGCTTAGGTATCAGTGCTAGTGCATCACGGTATGGGGATTATGGTGAATTCAGTAATCTATTTGGACATCTTAGTTATTATGGATTACCAAGGGGGTGATATATCATGCTAATTTTGTGGTGACACTGCATACTTTTTTTCTGTTCAGACTTGGGAGAGGCTCCCAGTTAGGATACGGTAGTGGTCACGGGCAGGACTCGTATGGCTTAAATGTTAGACACCAATCTAGTGTGGGCTCTGCAGGAAGTCTTACATACAGTAAGGATTTTATAAATCCACCATTTATTACATCATCATTATGTATTGATAATAAAGTGCTTACAATCTTTTGAATTCCTTTCCAATAATTGATTTTTGGTTTGGATCTACTATATAGGTTCTCTCAGGGGCAGTGGAGCTGGTGGAACATATTCCAGCTATCGAAATGATTATTTGGCGAGTGGGGCCAATGTATGTTAAAACAGCACCTTCTTAATGTTACATAGCAGAAGCTTACTTTGTTTATTTTTATTATTCTAGTTGAGTTTTTTAAAATACTTACATTTTGTTAATATTTACAGATTGGTGGTGAGGGTTCTTATTCATCTCGATATTCGAGTAGCGGTATGGCTAGTGGATATCCACTTAGCAGTGGCTCGAGGTCTTATTTTTAAATTCTGAGTTATGTTGCCTTATTTTTTAAATTCTGAGTTATGTTGCGAGGGATGTGGTGTATTTCTAATTGGAATAATATCCCGTAGATATATGCCATATGCTTACCATATTGTATCTGTGCATCAATATTACTATACCACAGAGCTATGGTTTTTGTTATATGTTTTGTTTATCGGATATATATCAATTTGATTTATTTTTTAATTATGTGGACATTTTTAGATTGGGTTTTTAATACTTGTTTAAATTGATAATGCAATTGATAATAAAGTTTTTATATTGACAATTTCATTGAACATCTTTACAAAACTCTATAGATGGTTTATCCTACTCATGTTATTTTTCTCTAAATTCAATAATATAACTAGTTGTCTGCACGAATATAATATATCTGGATTGATTTTTTCATTGTTATTTTTATCTAAATTTGATAATATAACTAGTTGTATGCACGAATATAGTATATCTGGATTGATTTTTTTCATTGTTTTAATGTTAAGTTGCATATTAGTTGTTATGGGTAATTTTTCATTTCATTTCCATTATTATATTTCATTTCAATATTACTTTCATTTTTTTATTATTGATAGTAGTATATTTCATTTAGAATTTGTTTAATAAAATATTAGTATATTTTATTTCAAGATTGCTAAATTTATAGTAGTATAGGAGTATTTTGCATATAGCCACATACAGCCACATTATTGTATGTAAAAGCTTGGAGATTACATTTTTTTGAAACTTAATATGATAACTGAAATTTGATATTGAATTTTGAGAAATTTGTGATAAGTAATTGTGAGTTTATTGGACCTTGGTATTGATGGTGTATGTGATAGTTAATTAAATGGAATTGTACTTTTTATAATATAAATTTTAGTTAAATCTAAATTGTTATAATTTAATTTGAAAATGTAATTTCTCTTTTCAAATTTATTTTCATAATAAATATGATTGTTTTTAAAGTTATATCATTAATGTAATGAAAACTTAATACTTACAATATAACAATATTATTAAACATGAATTTTCACTCTCTTTTTATTATAAAGTTATTTTTTTTTGAAAGTTACTTCTCTAGTTGTCATTATTGGTTTACATCATTTAATGAAATGTTAGAGCTATTGAAGATTTTTAAGCTGTCATATTAATAATTAATAATTAAGAAAAAATTAACACTTTAAGTTGCTTGCTGAACAATTTTTTGATGATAAACTATAAAAACAACTACAACCACAAAAAAATAGTAATAATAATAAAACATATTTATAAAAATATTGAAAAAGAAGAAAAGACAAAATTCTTGAAATTTGTATTCATAGCCATACACAGAAAAAAAGAAAAATTTCATTCCAATCAAATTTCATGCCCTGTGAGATATACCATCAAATTTCATTCCAATCCTTTCCTACTTTTTCTTTATTATTTCTATTATTTGCTCCTCCACCATATTCCCACAATAAATGAGAATTGTGCTGCAAATAACATATAAACCTATCCCTGTATTTAGACCCTTCATCTGTGGCTCGGTGTAGCCTTATGGCTACTGGTTGATGCAACAGTATTTATTTGGCCAACTGATTATTAGATGTCCAAATGGCTCTTCAATTTTATTATAGCACTATTGAAATTTAAATTCGCTGATACAGGCTGATTCTTATGAGTCTACTTAATGAACAATGGAAGTTTCGAGCAGTTATATGTCTCATCTTTGGCCATAGTATGTAGTAGGTTCAAAATTTTTGCCACTTTGGAATTATGGGAGATATATTTTTATTTAATATTTTTTCTATTTTAATTTAAATATATTATTAATAATTTTAAATTTGAAAAAAGAAAAAATTAGAGTTAATTGGTTTGTTTTTAAATAATGTTGTGTGTAATTTTATTTTTTATAATTTCTACAATATTGATGACTTTTGGATTGATGTAAATAGTAAAAATTATAATTCAAATAACATTTTGATTAAATAAAACATGATACTATTGGAAGATGTGGATTTTTTATAATATTAATTATTTTTTTATCTTCTACAATATTCATGACTTTTAGATTGATGTAAATGGTAAAAATTATAATTCAAATAACTTCATTAAGTAATTTTTTAACTCACTATAATTATAAATATAAAATAAAAATAAAATAAAATATGTTATTATAAAAATTACTTTAAATATTAAAAGATAAATATATACATTGAAAATTTTAATTAGTAAATATATTTTCCTTTCCATTATCTAATTATTATTTTAAATACTTTTTTATTATAATTAATTTTATTAATATAAAAAAATTATCATATTTCAAATATTAATTATTTTTTATAATTTAGGAATTGTCTTTAATTCCACTAGTTTTGTTGGATTTTTTTCCCTGAATCTAGTGGAAAAGTTTGAGCTCAAATATTGATTTGTTATTTAAACTTTTTTAGTCGGAATCCAGTGGAAAAATTTGAGGTCAAATCTTGATTTATGTTATTTAAACTAGCTAAATCGGTGGAAAAATTTGTGATCAAATCTTGATTTATGTTATGGAAGTACACCATTACCAATTGAATAGAGAGAAAAACAATGTATCATTATTGGGTTCACAATAACCATATTGAGGAAAAAATACCCTTCAATCAATTGAAAAAAAAAGGTATTTCTAAATGGTCTTACAGAGGAACCTATTATTTAAAAGATCAGCAAAATAATTTCCTTTCAAAACCAAAGTGTATTACTGTCAAAACCAAAATGTACTATCACCAGGAAAGGAACCATTCTTCTCACTACAAAATTTGATTGTTGATTTTTGTTTGCTGGGAAAAAATGATCTTTAAAAGTCACATAGGTCTTGAATTATGATTCTTAAATAATTATGATTCCCTGATTATGAGTTGATTTTTCTTCTTACTTTTGGGTCTTGATGATGCTTGCTATTATGAATGAGTAATTCAAAGATGAATTATGGCAATATGATTGTAGATAATTTACTAATTGAGATTAATTAAGCATCCCCAAGGGTTAAAAGGCCCAAATGTCCCTTATCCATGAAAATTGACAATTAAGATAACTCTATGCTCTATGTTCAAATGATAGGTGAAGGTGGACATAACATACTTAAGCTTCTTAGTAGTCTCTTATGAGGTACAACCTGTCACTAGATTCCCTGATTATGAGTTGATTTTTTCTTCTTACTTTTGGGTCTTGATGATGCTTGTTATTATGACTGAGTAATTCAAAGAGGAATTATGGCAATATGATTGTAGATAATTTACTAATTGAGATTAATTAAGCATCCCCAAGGGTTATAAGGCCCAAATGTCCCTTATCCATAAAAATTGACAATTAAGATAACTCTATGCTCTATGTTTAAATGAGAGGTGAAGGTGGACATACCATACTTAAGCTTCTTAGTAGTCTCTTATGAGGTACAACCTGTCATAGTGATAAGTCTGCCCATGTCGGTTATAAAAGCCAAGTGCATCCTTCATGCATAAAAAAATAAACATGTAGATTTCCTCATATAAAGGTCTTGAGTACTTTGGCCAAAAGGCCTCATCCATTATGAAAAATTGCATCTTACATGCAATTAATAACAAATAAGTTGTTGCACATTTCATTTATGCTATTATTTCTTGTGCTACATCTTTAAGGTGTTTCCTTTGAAACATGTGGTGCAATTGCTAGTATTAAATTTTACTATGGATATTATTAATTTCTAAATAAGTAGATGTCCAAATTTTATTCCTCACTAGATATTATTAACCAACAAATTTTATATATTCACATTTTACTAAAATGTTTAATATGTATGAACAAGGGAAATAAGATATTTGAAAATACGAAAGAGAATAAATTTGCTATGAAATAAGATATTTGAAAATATGAAAGAGAATAAATTTGCTATATTATAGTCTCTAATACAGATAAACCTACTCTGAGGAATTCTAAGGCTCACTTAGACTAATGTGTTAGTGGTAGTGCATCACACTATAGGGATTATGGTGAATCCACTAAGCGAGAATAAATTTGAACATCCTAGTTATTATGGATTACCAACAACGTTATTTCACACTAATTTTGTTCTTATACTAAATTTTTTTGGTTATGTTTAGACTTGGTAGAAGCTCCCAACTAGGCTAGAAGGGTCGTGTTGGATATGGTTCATTGTCTGATATGATGGAAACCAATCTAGTGTGGGATATGGAGGAAGAAAACATACAGTTAGGCTTTTACAATGCCACCACTTGTTCCAACATTGTGTATGGATTATTAGAGCTTATTGTCATTTGAATTCCTTGCTAGTTATTGATTTTTATTTTATTTTTTGTTCCTAGATATTGTATAGGCTCTCTAGGGGGTAGAGATGATTATTTGTCGAGTGGGGCTGATGTATGTTAAACTAGCTCTTTTGAAATTTATATTATAGGGACTTATTGTTGGATTTCTGTTGAATTTATTATTATTATTATTATTTATGTTGTGTTTTCTGTACTTATTAACTAGAAATTGCACCATATGTTGCAAAATAAATGCAGTAAGGAAATAGCATACGAAAGAGTAGCCTAGAAGAAATAAGTTGTTGCAGATAAGGAGCTATCGTGAAAGAATGAAAGGGAAAATTTTCTTACATGGAAGCGGGTCGTGGAGGTTTCAAAGATATTGATTATAAGAGTTATCAACCAGAAAGTGAAAACATATATGTAAACAAACATAATGAAATAAGTTGTTGCAGAGAAGGAGCCATCGAGAAGGAATGAAAGGAAAAATTTTCTTCCATGGAAGCAGGTCATGGAGGTTTCAAAGATATTGATTATAAGAGTCATCAACTAGAAAATTTTGTTATAGATATTGAAATATGCAATTGTGGGTGAAAACATATATGTAAACCAACATAATCTATTCACATACATAATTTTTTTTTTTATAGATATTGAAATAGGAAATTGGGGTGAAAATCCTTTGGTGATTAATAATCCTCCAAAACAAGCATGAAATGAACATGTAACTCAAATAAGATATTTTAAACACATTCAAGTACAATCTATCTAGCATATATGTAAATAAAGAAAATGTTTATTAATAGAAATAGAGTTTACTCCAAGTTCATCTACATATTCGAGTGCCAATTGCATGCTTGTGAGAAATTGTATATGAAGAAAAATAGTCTTGGTATACAGGAAAGTGAATCTCATTTTAATATGGAGACATTTTTGAAAGGAGATATTGTTATTCATGTTATGGTTTATTTTCTTAACTCCAAACTTGGTTTAGTCTTTCACAAATTTAGGTTATAGTTTATATTTTATAATTACTATCTAGTTTCTTATTAAAATATTTTACACACATCTATTCATTCAAATAAATTATATTGTGAATATGTTTTATCCTATTATTTGATTACAAAATTATTGTACTCCCTACTAAGTAAAACAACTTTATTAATAAAGAATTGAAAGCCAAATTGAAATATTAGTCAAGCAATAACTACTATAATATATAGAATTGATTTTTGACACATAAATTATTTGTTTTATATGTCATTCGATTTCCATTACCTATTATCTTCAAACCCCATGGGGAGGTATTGAACATGGGAGCATGGGAGCCAACTTTAGGTAAATAAGCATTCACATTGTCAACTTGGACAAAAAAAAAATTATAATCCTAAAATTCTCTTACCTAATCATATTTTTAAATATATAATTGAGTTATAAAAGGTAATTGACATGAAAACCTCCTAGAGTTATAAAAGGTAATTGACATGAAAAATAAAAAATCTCCTCATGGCAACATAAAAATGTTAATATTAAATGAATCATTGAAAAAATAAAAAGTGATAATAGATTTACTAGTTATATCATTAAAAAAGACCACTTTCACAATCAAATTTCTACATTAATTTTAAAAAATATTATTTTATAATTATATATAATTATAATTGTATATTTTTAACATATATATTTGATGATAATAATATTTTTTTTTGGGGAAAATAATGCTAAGTTGGAGCTAAATGGATTTGGTGAATTGCATAGAGATTTAACACAGTAGGGCACATTAAGTGAAGGGGCACTACTGTTCCTTACCTCCAAATGTAGTATAGTGTGATGCATCAATATAAAATGTCGTGCACCTACATAGAATTTTTAGTTCAAAATTTTTTGCTTGTTAATATATATATATATATATATATATATATATATATATATATATATATATATATATATATATATATATATATATATATATATATATATATATATATATATATATATATATATATATATATATATATATATAAAAGTATGAGATGCATAGGTTCAAAATAGAGAGTTTGAAATAGATGTGGATGTACCTGGAAATGATGAGGAAATGAGAGATGTAGAGGAACTTGTCAATGAGAATATTGACTACACAAATGAAGTCACCCTTTTAATATTTTAACTTTTTTCAATGTGCTTGTCAAGTTAAAATTAAAAATTAAAATATATATATATTTTTTATGTAGGGAAAACATCTTACCTACAACAAGATTGTACCACACGTAGAAAAACATGGACATTAATCAGAAGTTACAAGAAATTTCCTTTGATGACAATTTTCTAGATAATATATAATCAACTAAAATTGAAGAAATGAGGCCAATAATTCATGAATGAACAGTTCAAGATAAAGTAAATTAGGTGATCAAAACTATTTTTCAAGGTATATCTATGGTAGCACAAGCTTAACTCTTAAATATATTTTGAAAGCACAAATATCTAAGAAATATAGTTCAATTATTAGGCATTAGAAATTCCAAAGAGGTGAAGGTAAATGAGTTAGTATAAAGAAATATGACATCAACCCCTAGAAAAATTGCAAAATATCAATCTCAATATGGCATAAGTGCTAGTAGGGAATTATTGATGGGTGTGGTTGGAAAAATAACTACATCAAATCTGTTGATGTCAGTGAAAACAATAATGTACAAAACATTAAGCAAAAGTTTATGGAGGCATTAAAAAATTAGGATTGAATAACATGAGAATGATGAACTTGCATGTTGGGCTAATATATGTAGGAAACCTTATCAAGATAGACTTTTGTATAATGTGAGCGGTAATGTGAGAGTTTTGGTATTGGAATTTCCATGTGTCACCAAATGAGAGGAATATCATGAGACATTGTATATCTAGAGGGGTGTATTAAGATCATTTCCCCTTTTAGTGTCTATTATTATTAAATAAAATTTCTTACTACATAATATGTATAAATTGTATATATACTTATCAAAAAAAATAATCGTATATGGTAACACTCGGGGGGGATGTGTATCCATATCATAGTATAACTATATATACAACAAATTATCCAAATGATATAAAAATATTTCATAAACAATGCAACTGCTACATGAATTACTCACAATCCTTAATGATATATACGAAGTTCTTCCACAATACTAGTCAAGTGTCTAAAGAAGCCATCATCACTCAAGCACCATATAGGTAACACCTTGGGGAAATGTGTTAGAATTGTATATACAATAGCTTATACAGAGGATATAAAAATCTATTATAAGTAATGCAATTGCTACATGAACTACTCACCATATAGGTAACGTCTCGAGGAAATGTGTTAGAACTGTATATACAATAGCTTATACAAAGGATATGAAAATATGTTATAGAACTACATGAACTACTCATAGTCCTTAATGATATAATCAAAGTTATTCCACAATACTAATCAAGTGTCTAAAGAAGCCATCATCACTTCCAAAATCACATATTTAAACATACACGTAAAAAATGAATTTGTTTCATAAATTTTAATAGTATCACGTGCTCAGATCTAAGAAATAGTTCTTAAACTATGAAGCCTCTTCTTGATTGAAAACATTCTAAACTAATAATATATAGCTAAAGAGAAATAATTTAAAAAATTCTTGGCACAATCGTTACATAATAATTTGATGCACAACTTGTATAGAAATAAATATCAGCTTGCAACATGTCCAAATAAAAAAACTGAAGTAAATACTATCAGCTGGTTTTCAATACATTTTTGTAATTAAAATAGAGCTAGGAACTTTTGAAGACTACTTCATTAAAAATTAGAAGCATCTTCATGCTTGGTTTTCCAAGCTGGCCGTGGATACCTCTTTGGATCCTTATAGCATTAGATATATTTTGTGAACTAATGTGATATTTTTTTTGTCACAATGATTTAAAAATCAGTTATTATACCACAATATTGACTTTCTCATTGTCTATTTTGTTTATGAACCCTTTAAAAAGACCACGAGAACATTTGATTTTACAATGTGATCTCCCCAACATGGGTGGGGGTTTAAAAAATTAGAGACTAAATTGAGTGGTTATTGTTAGAAATTGTTGTATAAGATGGGAAATTTGGATGGTTTTTAGACAATATGGATGTCATAACAGATATCAATTTTAAACATTTTAGTGTCTCTGGCCACCATGCATCTAATATGATCAATTTCAACTGAGAACTTCAATATCTATTTTGAATTTTTTGTGTCTGTGGCTACCATGCATCTAATAGGATCCATTTAAGCTAAAAACTTGTGACATCCCTAGCCATTTTATTTGATTGTGGATCATGTTACAAACTAATCACTTGTGAAATCCCTAGCAATTTTTTTTGATTGTGGATCAGGTTATAAACTAGAATACACTCTCTCTTAAGAAGACTCTACAATATATATTGGATGGAGGGAAATGTTATGATAAAACATGTACAAAAAACCATTTTTTAGTGTCTTTAGCCACCATGCAGACAGAACATGACTACTGGAATTTAGAACTAATACAAGCCTGGAGCTTGCAATACCCAGGAACTTTAATATCTGTGCATACAAGAATGCATCTCAACTATTTACCCAATAAACTCAAGATTGGGCAATCTCAACTGTTTCAATTCTGAAAGCTCATAAGATTTAAAATTCTTCCATTCATAATCAAATTTTATTTATCCCTCAATTTCCATTTATGGCTAACGCTTCATTCAACTTTGATTAAAGTCTCTTCAACAATCTTATAAGTTAACTAGCCATTTGTTTTTTTCAATAAACTCAGTCTTGCTCCATTCCATTTATATGTGCGCTCTTTTTGTTTTAAACACGCTGGACTGGTTAAACAAATTCTATACATATGAAATTCTTCACGCATTGACTTAATTACCACCATATGCCAGTTCCTTTCAGTCATTCAATGCATATCAATGCAATCACTCAAATATCCTTTGACTCATAACTTAGGAATACTTCCAGCAAACAGCGTTTTCACAATTCATCGATTTCAGGCTTTGTTTAAAATCAAATGTAAACAAATAACTACTTACCTTTATAATTTAGAGTGCACCTCCTCCTGTTCCAGATATTGACTTTCAACGCTGTTACATCTCTGCGCTAAAGGTTTAACTTACCCATTCGTATTCTTACAATAGTTTTCAGACCACGCTTTCAGATTCTGGAGTTCACCGGCAATCGAACCTTTCGATTCCACTGCACTCTGCAATTAGATTTCTTCAACTATCTGGCAATTTCTGCGTTTCCTCAGAAGCTGAAGTTCTATATCAATTACAACATGCACTGTTACAAAATCATTACAATTCGTTTGCACCCAACTTGGAACAGATTCTGATTGCAAATTATCAAACGGATTGGAACAGAACTCATCGTTCTCAACGCATTCACTGTTTTCTAGCAACTATCGAACTCAGTTTTATGATATATCCTTTTATTAACATTCAAATGGTCACTTATATCAGATCTGATCTCCTCATTCAGATCACCAACATTCACATCCAATTCCAACAACAAATGCACCTTGTTTTTTTTTTTTAACATTATTGAACCAAATATCAAATATCTATAACAGCGCCCTTCCCATTCTTCTTACCAATTTATAAAATCGAGTGTCAGAATTCCATTCTTATCCAACGCATTCACTGGTGAATATATATATGCTCTTTTTACCATTCACCGCAACAGCCCTTCCCGCAATTACAGTGATTTATAAACAGAATTTGAAACTGAGTTCTGCGCTCTTCAATCTGCCTTATACAAAATCTAGGTACAACTCTGCGTTGGATTTAAACAACAAACTCTGCATTGGATTTAAACAGCGCCCTTTCATACATGCTAATCACACAGTATTCAGAGAATTCACTTCTACGCAGAGATTGTAAGTTCATTTGCGTGCTGGACATTTTCATTTAACAATAAAACAATTACTTCAATTCTGTCCCTTCAGCAAACAGAGTGTAATCTTTGATTCATTCATTTCTTACCACTGAACTTGAAGTTTTTGTAGGTCCATTTAATGAAAACAACGCTCCATCATTCAAATCATCATATGCTTTCATACCTTTGAGTATACAGCGTTTCAACAAAGGGTTATCGATTCCCACAAATCGATGCCAGCAAGTCTCTTACCACATATTTATCATTCCACTTCTTGATGATGAATTTCAATCATTCATAAAAACTCTGCTAAGGCGCATGTTTTAATTCTTAATCACAAATTTAACATTCTCAAACACAACCAACATTCGAAAGCTCACTTAGGCAGAATTTAACCATACATAAGCCAGTCCATTAAGGCGCATAACTCAAAATCACACTTTCATAAAAATTAACATACTTACAAACTGATATTCTTGGCCAAATATTCAACGTTCTTGGCCCTTACAAATTGCCAGAGGCTTACAGCCTTGGCTGTTCAAAACCAGCTCTCTACCACACTCTCACTCTCTCCAACTATCTCAATGTGTTTTTCTCTCAAAACCCCCTCCTATTTATACAATTTTAAAAGTAATCTAATTTAATGCTTTATCCCTTCAATTCCTCAACAAACCCCTAAATCTCTCAACATCCCTAAAAGATAGATTCTTATCCCTAAGACTTAGAAACTAATTCCAACTTAGGCTCCATCATTAATTCTAAATAATATAGAAACTAATTTCTCTCATATTTACAAATTCTCACAAAATTATAATTAATCACTCAAAATATTTACATTTCTTCAAAACATGAAACCCCCTAGCTTAGATAAAATATAAGGCGTTTTTCGGAGCTAATGCCTCTGTGATTTAACTTCTAAGCTATCTATTTTAATTCTATGTAGTCTTCTCACTCACATACTTCTAATAGGATCCATTTCAGCTAAAACTCTAATAAATAACTGTGTGAATGATAACTGACATCCCTAGCCATTTTCTTTGCTAAACTAATAACTTGTGAAATCCCTAGCCATTTTATTTGATTGTGGATCAAAGTGAAACTGAATATACTCTTCTTTCGAAGACTCTACAATATATATCGGATGCAGAGGGAAATGTTATGATAAAACATGTACAAAACCTCGTAGGGGTTCTAACTTACTCATTTGGTTAATCAAATATAGCAATAATTTTGTAAAACTATAATCTATAGTAAGGATTGAGTGGGTTTTTTCTTTTGTAAGTTTTGTTTGGAATTGAAAAATAAGAAAATTATAAAAGCTAAAATTATGTAGTGAAAAACTTTGTTTAAAATTTCAGAATAAAAAGTTGAGTAAGTGTGACATCATATAATGTGAAATTAGTTTATGATTATAAAGTAAAAAACATGTAAGTTTTTTAGCCACAATTAGGTAATTAAAGATATAGATATATATTTTTTTTTAACAAAAGAAATTTGATATTCATTAACAGAAAAAATTTGAAAGAGTATGTATGTAGTTACAAACTATTAAAATTAAGTAATTAAAGCTAAATTTAGTGTTAATTAAGAAATGAGAATGATGAACATTCATCATTATTTCTCAAGATAAATCGTGTCCTCTGAAATAATTTGGAATTAAAAAAAAAATCACATATTTTAAAAAATTTCATTATTAATTTAATTTGTTATATATTAAGAAATACCACTCGTGAATAATAAAATAGTTGTAACATAAATAATATATAACAAAAAGAACCAATTATTTTTGGAACAATAAAATAGTTGTAACAAAAATAACATAGAACAAGAAAAACTATGTATATTTGGATGTATGAAAATTTATATATGTTTTATTAAGTAAACATTTAAAAGAATAATGATTATAAATAATTAAAAATAATTTTATTAAACAGTTAGTTTAGATATATATTATTCATGAGAGGGATCAATTCCCTTTTCACTCTAAAAGAGGTTTGCATATAAAGACATTTGATCCGTCTTGGCTCTTGGTAGATATAGAGTTAAGATTGATCTAGGCAATCTTAATTTCCTCCATTAAATAAACTATATTTCAGATGAATACCATGGACTGTTTTTATAGTTTATTATTATTTTATTTTATTATCTAAATTCAATTTAACTTGTTAAAAAGAAAAAAAAAAAAACTAACATTATAAAAAATATATGTAACTATTTACTTGTGAATCTAATGGTCTAAAACATTTTAATCGTCTAACATTTGATCCAATGGCTCAAACATGGACACAGTGGCAACTAGGGGAGTTATTTTCAAATAGGAATGCCTTACAACATAAAAATATACATTTGTTAATGTTTAAGATTGGTGGTGGTTCTTATTCTTCTCTATATTCAAGGGGAAATATGGGTAGTGGATACTGTGGATCTTTTTAGTAAATTGTGAATTACCTTGCTTTGTTTTTTCATGGAATCTCAGATAAGACTTATTCTTGTTGCCGAGAAAATTGTAGGATTTTATTAAATATAGGATAATAATTTCACATTTAGCTTCGATGTTGGTTTAATGCTAATATGTAGTTAGTATTTTTTGGTAAACATTTAATGCTTTTAACTCTCTATTGTAAATCTATCCAAATGAGTATAAAGAAATCCCTCCAAATCCATAGCATTACACTTTCCAAAACAGAGATTCAATCTAAACTATTAAAAAGAAAAAGAAAAACTAACATGATAATATATATATATACTTGTGGATCTAATGGCCTAAAACATTTCAATCATTTAACATTTGATCTAATGGCTCAAACATGGACACAGTGACAATTAGGGGAGTTGTTTTCAAATAGAAATGCCTTACAACATAAAAATATACATTTTTTAATGTTTACAGAGTGGTGGTGGTTCTTATTCTTCTCTATATTCAAAGGGAAATATGGGTAGTGGATACTTACTTGGCAGTGGCTCGAGATATTTTTATTAAATTGTGAATTACCTTGCTTTGATTTTTTGTGGAATCTCAGATAAGACTTATTCTTATTGCCGGGAAAATTGTACGATTTTATTAAACATAGGATAATAATTTCACATTTAGCTTCGATGTTGGTTTAATGCTAAGATGTAGTTAGTATTATTGTACGATTTTATTAAACATAGGATAGTAATTTCACATTTAGCTTTGATGTTGGTTTAATGCTAAGATATAGTTAGTATTATTTGGTAAACATTTAATTCTTTGAACTTTCTATTGTAAATCTATTCAAATGAGTATAAATAAATCCCTCCAAATCCACAAGCATTACACTTTAAAGCATGTTTTTTTTTTAATCGGAAGAGAAACTGGTAACTAGAACTACTTCAAGATGAAAACCACTCCAACACAAATTGCATGTACTTCTTCATTTGAAGCATAAGTCAAGTTCAACCAAGTCCCCATATCATGCTTTCCATTGCCTTGACTTGCGTTTGGGATTTATTGAAGTGGGCAGTCCCAGCGGGCTATCGCACAAAAACATTGGTTTATCTGAGAGAAGCTCCAACATGATGACCCCGAAGCAGAAGAATGGAACATTACTACTCATGATGTCCTTGTGGACATAGATAAAATATCAGTCTGCAAACTATATTAATTAATCAAAGAGATTACACACATTTATACATGAGATAGTCTCAAGATAGGAAATCTATCTTGGATGCACAATAATGTAGTTGAGAGAATATCTCAACCTCACACTAAACTAGGAACTAACCTATAAGATAGGAACATACTCTATACATAGAGAGAATCACAAACAGAAGACAAGTAGGAATTATCTATATTCCAACACTCCCCCTTAATAACTACTTGTCTCAATATCCTTCTGCAAAATTTATATCTTTTCCTATTTGGTAATTACACTTTGTATCTTGTTCATACCATTGTCGATGTCCATATAAAGAAACAACCATCTATCGAAATGCATGGGTTCCCAACCGCTGCAACCGCCAGTGTACTAGGAAGTTCTTCATATACATGGTTCATCCAACCTCTCGATTAACTCCCCCTAGATAAGAAATTTCTCCTCATCGAGTCTAAAACCAATACAACCCACCCAAGTGTATCCATCCCGCATGACACACTCTTCCAGGGTGTTAAAACTCTTTGACAGAGGGAACATATAAAAAAAGGGTATGCATGCCTCTCTGGGTCTTACAACATGTACAAATAATGTAGATTTGCTTCTAATTACAAACTATGACTCATACTCTACCAGATTCATGAGTCTATTCTACAAACATAAAAAAACTCAGAAATATATAGTTCTAGCTACCTTCTATGATCTAGGAACAGACTCCTTATATACAAAATTACAACCACAGACAAGTAGGAATTACATATTCCAACTCCCCCTGAAAGACTACTTGTAATGATATCAATTCACAAAGTCTAGTTGTGGTCAATCATAAGAAAAAAAAGGATATGTCGACGTCCATATAAGAGAGCAACCATCCACCAAAATGCATCGGTACCAACCGCTGCACCTGCTGGTCTCGTAGGATGTCCTTCACATACATGGTTTTGTCGACCATTATCATTGCATACATGTACCTGTATAAAAAAAAAAAGTGTTTGCGACTCAAATTCACCACAAACGGGAAAATCCCATGTGCAAAACCAGAAATATTGTCTACGACTCAGATCCACCAAAAACAGGCGAATCCCATGTGCAGAACTACCAAAAAGAGAGATTAGCACCTTTCTAAGCCAAATATACACGTCCAAATAACAATCCCTAACAGTCGCGTCGATTGCGCCTTTCGATGCGATTGTAAGATAGAAAAAACGCGTCGACCCTCCTGTGCTCAGAAACAACAATATCTGAGACATGTGAGTGAGGTGTTTACTGCAGTCCACCTACTCCTATGAGCATTTAAGCTCCTGTGAGCATTTCAGCTCTTGTGTGCACCTGGGGCACCTGTAGCCACGAAGGCTACAGGAGGCTCCTGTAGCCATGAAGGCTCCTATATGTGGTTTCTGGTTCACCACAAACCATCACTTTACAGTGACAAAAGATGGTTTTCGGCTAACCATAAACCTGTACTTACAAGGTGGTTTTGATATTACCACGAACTTTACACATGCCTTAACAAGGCATACATTCCATACTCCAACTTTTGGAGTTTCCAGGTACATAACATGACCACTACAACAATTTTCCTAGACTTGCTTATAACATGCTTGGGAGTCTATCCCACAAACCCACACTAACTCAAACAAAAATTTACTTTGTTGTCCATTATAATAGTTGTTGCTGCTTCATTACCTCCTCTTTCATTGCTTACATCTTGGGCATCTTTGTCTTTGTCAAATAAATTCTTGGAAATCCATACTTAACCAGTCATTTGTTAGAGTCGTGAATTCTAACAAAATAACTTTACCTACGTTGAGTTAGCTAGGCTCAATAAGGCTCAATAACTTTAAACATGATTCCAAGAAACTAAATAAAAGCAGAAACTCTTCTGATTTAATTTCTCTATCTCTGCCCAAAGATGATTATTTCCCAAACATAACAGCAACCATTTTTCTCCAACGATACCTCTAAGGGGTCCACTGATAAAGAACCGGATTGACGACTTTTCAATTGGACTCAATGTAGTGCATTCCAGCACTGATGATCTATACATAGGCACTCACAGCCACACGAAGATAAACAGTAACAAACTATCTCTCTAAAAACAAGAATCCAAGACTCCATGGTCCGATCCTCCGTCGTCCACAAATGCACTGTCAATATGCATAAAATTCAACGATTTTACATACAAAAGTTCTCGTTTCAGTATCCAATTCCACTGGCATCGCAATATAATGCCACTTCCCCTGTTCACAGTATCAAGGCTTGGTAACTGCTTCCAAGAATGAATCCTCATGCTTGCTGACATACTGCAACAACTAAGACCCATTGTCAAGCTAATCTCCTCGCAATTGAACATGCAGATCTGTTTCCATCACACTAGGCACACACAAACTCGATCATCCTCCAATCTATGATGTACCTCCAATCACTATCCTTTGATGCCATTTTCATTATTATGTCTTCATCATATCTGGTAGTAAATCATTCCTACAAATAAATTTGTCTATTTTCGGGTAGAAAATAAACATGAGCATCCTCCGGATTCGATGTCACAAACCGATTCCCCAGTTCAATCTCCTGAATGAATCTACCTTCCGTCGTATAGATACTCCTACAGGGGCCATCGTGTACAAGAGGAAGCTCCCCTTCTCGATATAAAAAAATCTTGAAACGCTTCTCCATTTCACTATAGCTTCGATGAAAGGCATGTGCATTTCGGTACATTTCAACATGGGACTCTCTCAGCTCCTGTTTTTGTTCCCGAATCGCTTTCCTTATGGCTGCTCGAGCGTGTCTCAGGCCGGTTTCCACCGTTTTTATACCACACATCTTCTTCTTTTGCTTCTTCTGAATTCCCTCGTTGACAGAGCTCTTGTTACTGGAAATTGCAGCAGCTGATTCAACCATTAAGAGTGAGGCTGCTGCATATTGGGATTCATGATCCTGCAGCCCGACATGGACTGATCTAGAGGAAGGACGACCAAGCGAAGGCAATCCATAATTCCAGTTTGTCTGAGATTATGGAGAAATAAATGATAACAACTGATTTACATGATAGGAATCAAAGAACAAAAAACTGGCGAGGATTAACACTAGAACGAGAGGTAGACTCCACCTCAGAACGTAGGGCCCCTCCATAACAACTAGCATTCAAAAAAAATAATAATAGAAATATGAATGGCATGATGCGTGATGCTATACACAAGAATGGTTGAATCTGATGCGAACAAAATGCTCTTCCACTTCGCAGGAACACCTCACTCTCAACAGCGTTCCGGCAGCACTCCAACGATCACAACCTCTGACTCTGGTGGTCAATTCCATGGGACAAATCCTTGTGGAGATCCACGCAACCACACAGATTAAGCTCACCGCACCAGCAATGGACCTCCACTGCGATTTTCTTCTCTGATCCAAGCCTCAGGCAGCTCTTCCAACACAACTCAACACTTTCCAAATGCAATCGATCAATTCTTCAGCAAGAATATCTCACACGAATAAAAAATAATCTCAAAAATAAATCACAACAACCGTGCTACACACACTAGCTGCTCCTCAGTCACAGATCAAGCTTAAATAAAAAATAATGACCAATTTGTGCACTTATGATTCTCGTTGCCTCGGTGTCTAACACCAATTACGCTGCATTGTTTGAAATGGTGGTGTACACAGGGATCTAACATGGAGATCCTCCCTCAATCTAGTCTATTTAATAACATTGAGAAATAACAATGCACTGATAGATGTCGCACATGGCCTATATCTTAGGTACGCTACCTTTCCAATACACCTCTCCCCCTGGCAACAATTTTATCTCTTATGCAACAAATCTTTATCTCTTTCATGCATCCTGACGAGTTATGATATTCAGACTTTCAACAACATGTTCTTCCATTCTATTGGTACACTAGCTGCTTTAAAAAAAAACTATTTCACAAAGTCGGCGATCTCGGGGCCAATGCCATCTCCGAGAAACAAAGTGGCATGGATCATTTCCCCTTGTGCAGCCGATATCAACTACAACATCAAAGGATGGCAGTGTTTCGGATGACAAAAATTTCCTCCACAGTGTAAAGATTCGACTGTACAAGCAGTAAATCTGAAGTTGCCTTCACTGGGAGAAACCGTGATCTTGGAACATTAACACAAATTGCACAATAAAAAAACCTTATAGCAACACCTTCCGCCGTTTCAAGAGCAATGAGAATTCCAGTGCCATCGCACGCCCAATTAACAACACTCCAGCTCAGATCTGGCTTCGATCGAGCAAATCGCTTACAATCGTCGCGACTCTCGATGGACAACAAAATTAAAACAATAAAAATACAGTGATTTATATTCCTATGCCTAGGAAAGGGCCAAAGGCCTTATGGGCTCTGATACCAAGATAAATATCAGTCTACAAACTATATTAATTAATCAAAGAGATTACACACATTTATACATGAGATAGTCTCAAGATAAGAAATCTATCTTGGACACACAATAATGTAGTTGAGAGAATATCTCAACCTCACACTAAACTAGGAACTAACCTATAAGATAGGAATGGACTCTATACATAGAGAGAATCACAAACAGAAGAAAAGTAGGAATTATATATATTCCAACATACATAGGGCAACATGATGTAATTATGAAGATAGCCGAGCCCGTCTACCACATCCAGAGCGATCAGCGATCTCCACTCTGCGTCTCCTGGTCAAAAAGGGTGAATTTCTGTGAAGGTAGTCAGTAAGAGATCCATTGTTGGTATACACAAAAAATGAGGTATGAATGTGTATGGGAGACACAACCCTAATACGAAAAATAGGTTGAAGTGGTGGAGCTTTTAGAGAATTCTGACTTTATGCCATATGTTGCGCTGTATTTTCTTGATCGCCACCGAAGTTTTTTGAATGATGCCGCAGTAGACGGAGCTAGAAATTCTGTTCGATGAAACAAAATTCTCGGTTGTTGCTTCCAATTCTTTCAATTCGTATTTTGGTGAAGTTTCTGAATTTTTTCGCAATCCGACAACAAGAAATCTCGTTGGGAAACATTTGCATGATTTTCTATCTTCATTCCCGAGCTCGGTTGTTCAGCGAGGTGCTGGTGTCTTCCTATTGTTAGTATAGGACCTAGTGATCATCATTGTGAATATTAGATGTTTTTTTGCTTGTACAACATGGCAAACTTTATTGCTTATGATAGAGTTATGACTACTAATTCCATATAAGCACTACTTACTATTTATACATATCGATACATGACGGTACAAGCATAATATAAGAACCAATACTAATATGTGTGTTTGGGGTATCAATCTTGACCTAGAAATGGGTTTCGAATGGTCTAATGCGTTAGATGCAACCCTTTGCCTTTGTCGGAGGCACACTCATGTAGATATATATCTTGAATTGGGTAACGAACTGCTATCTCTCTAGCAGCCTTTGTCTTTGTAACTATAAGGGACGTTGCGGGCTATGGTCCTAGATTAAATTAATTGTGGTCCACGATTAAATTTTAGATGGTGACATGGTATGATTTAGTATTATATTATTGAGCCATCACTCTGTTGTGCAAATTTGACAATTAAGAACAAAGAACAATGAAATTAGACACAAATTGGTAAGTGTGATTATTGTAGGCCTTTTTTTATCTTTCGTGTTATCATGCTTTATTTCCAATTGTGACTGAAATTATTAGATACAAGGCTCTTTCACCTTGAAACATGCTAGCATGATTGAATAATGATGCCTTTTAATTTTTTGATAGGCTAGGTTTTTATGATCATTAATTCTATTCTATTGGTACAAATCAAGTTCTCTCTTCAAAGAACATGAATCCCAAGTTAATATAAGCCATTCTCTCAAGGGGAGGTCAAGAATTCTCTCAATTAAATTGTCTTAATTAATGGTAAACATTGTATTGATAAGCCCTTTCATTTTGAGTTTGATATTAATGGATGGATGTAGGTGGGTGCCATAAAACTAGACAAGCTACAAGTAATTGGCTCAAAAAATTATGAAGGTAGCATTGTGTAGTGAAAGATATTTTGATGAAGGTAGCATTGTGTGGTGAAAGATATTTTGATTCCTGATGTGGGACGACACATAGGTGGGAGAGAAATTAGAAATTTTTTCTTTACAATGTACATGTAGCCAATATTATCTCTTTTTGGTAGGATTTTGTGGTGCAAGGACTAACAGATTAAGTTTTTATGCAATTGAAAGTGCACATAAGAGTATGTTTCAGTTTAATGGTTCTAAGTTGTTATGCAAATATTTACATATATAATTTCAATCCTACCAGCCTTGATTGATGGGTTTTAATTTTACAACAACAAATATATCCATGATTAAAATTTAGATGGTGACATGGTATGATTAAGTATGCCATTATTGAGCCATTATTGTGTTGTTCACATTTGACAATTGAGAACAAATAAAAACGACATTAGACACAAATTGGCAAGATCATGCGATTATAGGGGGCCTTTTTTTCTTTATTGTTATTGTAATTTAATTTTAGTTGTCGGAAAAATTATTAGATACGAGGATATTTCACCTTGAAACATGCTAACAAGGTTGAATAGTCATGCATTTTAATTATTTGATAGTCTAGGTTTTTATGATCATTAATTCTATTCTATTGGTATGAAGACAAGTTCTCTCTTCAAAGAACAAGACTCCCAAGTTAATATACACCATTCTCTCAAGGGGAAGTCGAGAATTCCCTCAATTAAATTGTCTTAGTTAATGGTAAACATTGATAAGCCCTTTCGTTTTGAGGTTGATATTAATGGATGGATGTAGGTCGACGCCATCAAAATAGACAAGCTACAAGTAATGGGATAAAAACATTATGAATGTAGCATTTTGCAGTGAAAGATATTTTTATTAAGGTAGCATTATGTGGTGAAATATATTTTGATTCTTGATGCAGGTTGACACATAGGTGGGAGACAAAATTAGACAATTGTTCTTTACAATGTACATGTAGCCAAGATTCTCTCTTTTTGGTAGGATTTTGTGGTGCAAGGGCTAACATATTAAGGTTTTATTCATTTAAAAGTGCAAGTAAGAGTATATTTCAGTTTAATGGTTTTAAGATGCTCCACAAATATTTACATATATAATTTCAATCCTAGCTGCTTTAATTGATGGGATTTTAATTATACAACAACAAATATATCCAAGATTAAAGTTTAGATGGTGACATGGCATGATTTAATATTCCATTATTTAGCCATTACTCTCTTGTGCAAATTTGACAATTAAGAACATAGAACAACATATTTAGACACAAACTGGCAATATTGTGTGATTATTGGAGGCCTTTTTTTGACTTTCGTGTTATCTTCCTTTATTTCCAGTTGTCAGTGAAATTATTAGATATGAGGATATTTCACCTTGAAACATGCTAACCTGATTGAATAGTGAGGCCTTTTAATTTTTTGATAGGCTAGGTTTTTGTGATCATTAGTTCTATTCTATCGGTATGAAGTCAAGTTATCTCTTCAAAGAAAAGGACTCCCAAGTTAATATAAGCCATTCTCTCAAGGGGAAGTCGATAATAATCTCAATTAATTGTCTTGATTAATGATAAACATTGTATTGATAAGCCCATTCGTTTTGAGGTTGATATTAATGGATGAATGTAGGCGGGCGCCATAAAAATAGAGAAGCTACAAGTAATGGGCTCAAAAGATTATGAAAGTAACATTGTGTAGTGAAAGATTTTTTTATGAAGGTAGCATTGTGTGGTGAAAGCTATTTTGATTCCTTTACGGGATGACACATAAGTGGGAGACAAAATTAGACAATTTTTATTTACAATGTACATGTAGCCAATATTATCTCTTTTTGGTAGGATTTTGTGGTGCAAGGAATAACATATTAAGATTTTATGCAATTGAAAGTGCACATAAGAATATATTTCAGTTTAATGTTTTTAAGATGCTCTGAAAATATTTACATATATAATTTAAATCCTAGCGGCTTTAATTGATGGGGTTTTAGTTATACAACAACAAATATATTCAGGATTAAATTTTAGATGGTGACATGGTATGATTTAGTATGCTATTGTTGAACTATTACTCTCTTATGCAAGTTTGACAATTAAGAATGAAGAACAACGACATTAGACACAAATTGGCAAGATCGCGTTATTATTGGAGGCCTTTTTCTTGAATTTTGTGTTATCATGGTTTATTTTCAGTTGTCAGTGAAATTATTAGATACAAGGCTCTTTCACCTTGAAACATGCTAGTGGGATAGAATAGTGAGGCCTTTTAATTATTTGATAGGCTAGGTTATTATGATCATTAATTCTATTCTATTGGTATGAAGTCAAGTTATACGCCATTCTCTCAAAGGGAAGTCGAGAATTCTCTCAATTAATTTTTTTTAATTAATGATAAACATTGTATTTATAAGATATGTTTGTTTTTTAGCTACAAGAGATGTGGAGTCAATTGGAGTGCCATAAACTAGAGTCTCTCTCTTAAGATTTCAGTATATGATTGGTACTTTCTTCGACCTTGGTTGATGAAAAATATGCATCATGGATGTAAGACATGTCTTTGTGTTTTTTTGGCCATTTCCCTATGGATCTAGCCTATATGATTTAATTACAAACATTAAAAACATTAGTTAATGTTTGTTGTGCTTAGAAAAAGAGTAACTAAAGGATTAATCAAGAAGTGAAAAAAATAGTATGATAATATTTATTAAGCATTATCAAATGTTGTTTTTGATGAAATGTGAAATTATACTTTGTCTTGTATTACATTAACTAATAAAATGATTTAATTAATAAACAAATATACTTAATATAAACTAATTATTGTATAATATAGTTTTGTTAATATTGTAATGTAGAACATTCTATTATTGTACATTGCTTTGATAAAGAGTAAAAACTAATTTAATAAAAAAATAAAAATAAAACACACTATACTAACATTCACCAAACATTATAAATTTTGTAACAAAATGATTGCACCTCAATGTCATTATTTAATAAATATTAAAACTTAAGTATTATGCTATGTTTTGATAATTAAAATTCTTAAACTAGTTCTATTTCATTTTAAACAAATATACATATTATCAAGAATAGTTTGTCAATAACATTAATGTCAATGATTGTAATTAATAATGCTAACATATAAGTTAAATTGTAAGTTCAATCTAGGTAATTTTTGGTAAGTTTTTTAATTTCAATACTTATGAATCCATATCCCAATTCATATTTCTAGCAAAGTAATTAGTTAGTTTGAAAAATACATGGTTTCTTATATTTTTTGTGAGAACTTAAGGTTAGGTTGGTTCATTACATTTTTGGAGCTTTTGAAGGCAATCAATTGAAAGATAAACTAACCATTAACAATCAATTAACCATTAACAATCAATTAAGTGGTTGATTGATCTAGGTGGAAAATAACTTCCACATTTATTAATTATTTTTATATCAATGTTTGTTAAAACCATGAGTGATGCATGGTATTTACCCATAGATTTTGTAAACTATGGTATTCATCATGGATTTTGTAAACCATCGTATTTATCTATGGTATTGTAATTTATTATATTTATCCATAATGAATTAATTACGTTGTAAAGCGTACTTATTTGAAGACAACTTTCCTAAATTGCTACGTGTACAATTGTGAGCCCTTGATTTTAATGTTAGGTGATTCAAATCATCTCTACCTTAGATTAAAAATTGTTACATTTTAATCAGTTACAGGAAAATATATATCAATTAATGAACATCAAAATTCCGTGAGGGTTTCTGCTCTCATACATTGAGCTCATTTTCTTCTTGGTGGCTGTGAGCTAATTTTCTTCTCCTGTGGCTGCGAATCACTTTCTGTATGCTAAGTAATCTGCGCGCGTGTACCTGGTCTACTGCAATTGTCCGTTGCAGCGTTCAATACAGAAATAACAAAGAGTCACTTCAAGTTCACCCTTCTCAGATATATAGGAGGAATAGCTTCTGCCCTCTTCATCATTTCTTTCATTCCCAAAGCACAAAAGCTTTTAAGTAGAGGCCAAGGGAGCTCTTAAGCAGCAGCCATCGACTCTCAGATCTGGTTAGCCATATTGTTTCTATGGAGTTCTTCTTTTAATTTATTTTCCCTATTTTTGGGTTGGGGCTTCTTATTTATGCCCTGTTTCTTTTGAATTTTTTTGCCCTGTTTGTGGGCCATGGTTTGTTGTTGATAATAATGGGGGTTTATATGATTATGTTTCAGAATTAATCCCATCTCTGTACGATCTAGGTTGGGACTTCTTATTTATGCCCTGTTTCTTTTGATTTTTTTCCCCTTTTTGTGGGCCGTGGTTTGTTATTGATATTTATGGAGGTTTATATGATTATGTTTCAGAATTAATCTCATCTCTGTACGATCATTCTGGATCATGTTTCTTCTAGTGAAAATGGTCAAATACATATAACTGCACGGAAAGAGAAACAAGGGCCAGGTTCTGCATTATCTGCTGCAAAATTTGAGATGATCCGATGCCTTGAGTTTTATTTCAAGGCTTTATATTGTGGAAGCCTGGAAATGAAAGAACAACATTGTTTAACTTAGATTGAAGACACAAATTCCAAAATAGTTCAGTGGTCTTCTGATCAGATTTCCAGTGATCACTCCACAATTTTTGATCTTGTTCTCAAAGTTCTCTATGAGACTGTGGGAAGCTCTAAAACAGAGTGGGCAGGGAGGAGAATAATTGGCTCTATGCTTTCTAAAATCCATGCAGAGTTCATATTTTGACAGGGCGTTGAATACTTGACGAGTCAAGAATTATCTGACTGGGATGGTTACAAGATATGTTTGAATGCAATGTGTGACTTTTATGGACCTCTTGAACGAGCTAAAACCCTCATGGGTACTGCTTCCATGGGTAAGGAAGTGGTGAAACAAGTAGCAGATTTAAAATTTGAGGTTTTCAATTACCAAGCGTTGTGTGAAGCAATTCTGAAAAATCTTCCAATTTGATGAGAAAATCTTATGCATAATCTTCAAACGCATCTTACTATTCAAAAATTCTCTTGTCCAAGGAGTTGAATTCTGTATATTTTTCTTTAAAATCCCTCACATTCTTAGTTCACATTGTCAACAAATTGAATTCTTTGTTTTTTTTTAAATTAAGAGAATCTATTTGAAATTATATATATATATATATGGTGTCTAAAAAATTGTTTTTTTATATTCCCAAAATATTGCATCATACTGTAACTTCTCATTATCCTTTATATCAATGGAATTGAACATGTGATATTTTTGGTCTAAACAATTTTTTGTAATACTCTCATAAACATTGCATCATATTGTAACTTTTAACTATGCATTATATCAATGGATTTGAACACTTACATGTTATGTAAATATATTTATTTATTGTTAAGTATCATCATACCATTTGGTTGAATAACACATATAAAATGTATAAGCATAACTATGTGCCATGGCCAACTTCCATTTATCCATTGTGGAAGAAGAAATTTCATAAACACTTCCAGTCTCAGAAACTTTTGAAATTTTGATAATTCTCATGTTATCATGTTGATGGAGAAGGAACATCAGACAGTATTGAGCAATCATTTTCTTTTAACAGTTTTCAGTCATCCAAACGTGGACTCCACGTTCTCAACTCTAGACAGGTCATTGACAAGGTTTCACGCAATCTAGTAGTTTGCTTGCAGGCCTTCCTACCGAACACGGTAGTTGGGCTGAAGCTTCTAGCTATCACTTGGAAAATTGACCTTGACTATAAAATGAGTATTGTCAACTCCAACACAACACACAACGCTGGGAACATATATACAATGTAAATCTCACTGTGCACGTTGATATTCCTCTGTTTCTGTAAACAACAATGGCAGAAACAGTATAGGAATACAAATGAGGGGAGAACAGTGTTCAGTATTCTAATTAATGAGTATAAAGGTTGAATTCAGATGTAAAAATTTCTATTCTATCATATATTTTTATCTTAATAGTTGACATAATATCATATGCTATGTTTATGATCATAACAGTGGGATCAGTGGCATTAATTCATATATTGAGGGCCCCTGGATCAATAATTCTAGTTGTTTTGGGAAATATAATGCAGGGGGTTGCCATAATTTTGGACTATGTGATTGAGTATGTAAGAGATTTGGTTATTATATCTGCACTAGGGTCTGCTAGGTTGATTCAGGATGTGTTCAGTGCTCTAGTGGGCTTGTTGGGTGTTGTGTTTTATGAATTTTTGGTTCACCTGCACACTACCCTCCATGCCTTTGCAGACCTTCTTTCGGCAATCTTGTGGAATGTCAGCGACATGTTGTCTCAGTCACTGTGAACCATCTAGAACAATTTTGTAGATTCAATGGCCTCCTTTATAAAAAATTTATGAAGGTATGAAAGGAAAACTAATTTGAGATGGAGCTAAAAAATAATTCCATAGCTTGGGAGGTCAATATCATCTATTTGCAAACTTTCATAATGTATCATGATTCATGATTTATGAGGTCTACACCAGCCATTTCATAATGTGTCACTGTTCAGAAGAAATTTGATTGAAAAGAGGCCTTGGATTCAAAGTGTAAATTTTCATAATGTATCATGATTAAGGATGTCTATGCAAGCCATTTCCAAATTTTTATAATGTAACATTGTTCAGAAGGATTTTGACTGAAGAGAGACCACCGATTCAAGTTGAAAATTTTCATAATGCATGATGATTTAGGAAGTCTACATCAGAAATTTCCAAATTACATTTTCATAATGTTTCATTGTTCAGAAGAAATTAGAATGAAGAGACATTTCGAAATTACATTTTCATAATGTTTCACTGTTCAGAAGGAATTTGATTGAAGAAAGCTCCTGGACTCAAATTGCAAATTTTCATTATGTATCATGATTTAAGAGGTCTACCCCGGCCATTTCCAATTTTCATAATAAATTATTGTTGGGAAGGAATTTGATTATAAAAAAAATCATTATTTACCATGATTGTTTTGTTCATGAAAGAAAAATAAGGCAAATTTTCTATTAGAAAACTGTTTACATAAGTTTGATATTGGAAATATATAGTATGAACAAAAATATTTCAAGATGGGGTTTATAACCACATTACCCAATATATGGATATGTCTCATACTATTTTCAAAAAAACAAAATAAATTATTTATCATGTTTTAGGAAGCATACCAGCCATTTCCATTTTTATATAATATATATGCCTGGAGGAATTTGGAATTTGATGAAGAGAGCCATTGGATTTAAATTGAGATTCATAATTTTGTAAAGATAAATTGTTTCACTTTTAGAGCTTAAATATAATTTTACCATGATTGTTTTGTTCATGAAAGAAAAATAAGGCAAATTTTCTATTAGAAAACTGTTTACATAAGTTTGATATTGGAAATATATAGTATGAACAAAAATATTTCAAGATGGGGTTTATAACCACATTACCCAATATATGGATATGTCTCATACTATTTTCAAAAAAACAAAATAAATTATTTATCATGTTTTAGGAAGCATACCAGCCATTTCCATTTTTATATAATATATATGCCTGGAGGAATTTGGAATTTGATGAAGAGAGCCATTGGATTTAAATTGAGATTCATAATTTTGTAAAGATAAATTGTTTCACTTTTAGAGCTTAAATATAATTTTATGGTTCGGGAGGCATGTATTAGCTATATGTAGTTGGGTTCAGTTTGTGCCTTGTTTCTTTTGATTTTTCATATGGGAAACTGTATCAGAATTGGATATTGGATGCATTGTTAGACGCTTTATTGGAATGTGGCTTATTGTGGTTTATGTCTATGTGGAATGATGAGAATTGCAGTTTGAGTACTTGTAAAAATTATTTTTAAAATTAAATTAAATTTAAAAGAAAAATGGATGTAACTTAATTTTAGTTTATTTTTCACATTTGTAAATTCATTATTAAAAAATCAAAATTACATTTTCAACAATAAACTCAGGCATGGTTCCAAACTGCAGTGAATGATAATATAATTTTCAATATAACCATAAGGCTCTACACATCCAAGGTTTATTGTTGTTAAATTTTTACATTTTAGTATGCAGATTTTTATAGTTAATATCGTGATGTTGTGATGCACTTCACCTATTTTAGAAAAAAAAAAAGTTAGAATTTGAAAAGTGCTAGATTAAGTGCTAGATTACTCTTTATAGCATTTCCTTTGCAACATATGGTACCATTCATAGTTTATTATAAGCCATGGTATTCACCCATAGATTTTGTAAACCATGGTATTTACCCATACATTTGAAGCATAATCGCAGACATGGTATTTTGGTTGTAAGTATTTGTTTTTGAATTCCCATTTCCCATTATATTTATATTTCAATTATTTATTAAATGCATATCATCCAACAATTTTTTTCAACAAAAATAGTAGGCTATTAATTAACCTGTAGTTCATATATGTTTAACATGGCACACTGCTCATATATTTTTAATATGACCATATCGATTTAACATACAAGAAAAACTCATATGTATATACCGAGAAAAACCCAAGTGGATAGTGCTTTAGCTAAAATTCAATTAAATGCAAACACTGTAGATTTGGGAGGCTTTGTATTTCCTTCTCTCGAAGGGAATGGCTCAAGATGATCTAAGTGAATATAAAGTTAGTGACAAGAAGAAAAAAGTTAATAATAATTGAAGTAGATTAGAATGAATTGTGAATTTCATAATGTCCCAATGGGGACTGAAACCCACTCAAAGTAACTGGTTTACTCTTCATGGATTATTGGTGACATATTTTGCGCTCATACTCATTTATTACATGTTCATATTCATTTTAAAGATAAAGAGACCTCTTTATAATATAATGACAATGCCTAGGACTAAACCTTTTTTACCTTTGATTTCAACATTCTAGAGACAAAGGTTCAAGCATGTCCTTATCGCTCAACAATCTACATTTTCTAGTGATGAAGGCTTGGCCTTATTGCAAAATTATTTACATTGTGCATTGATAGAGGACTTTACCTTTATTGTTTAAGGATTTGCTTTTATTTTCTGTGAAATTCGATGGATAGAAGGGTAACAAAAGAAAGAAAGGAAAAACAATTAAGGAGAGCTCTGAATGCTTGAACTTGATTTTCGAAGTTGATCTACATTTCGATAGTGTGATGGCAACCTCTGAATTGATTTTGGTGGGAAGGGCCAGAGGGAAATTATTCTCTGCGAATTATATTACAGAATGGATTCAAACTAGTTGGTCAGTGGCCCCTGATAGGGATGTTGAGGTCACTACGCTATCTAAAGGCCGGTTTATGGTGACTTTCAAAAATGCAACAACACTGGAATGGGTCCTAGCTCGTCAATGGGGATTCGATATTGCTCCTATTCTCTTCAAACGATGGACTCCACTTTTTGATGCTAACAGAGAGAGGGTGGATGAGATCCCGGTTTGGGTTCATCTTCTGGCTCTTCCACCTCACTTTAGGATCATGGAGGTTTTAAGGAATATTGGGAATAGCTTGGGGACATTCCTAGAAGTGGATATGTCTTTCTTGGAATCAATATCCAGGAACACTGCGAGAATTCTTGTCAAGTTGGCCCCAAGGAAGGACTGATTGGGAAAGTTGTTTTGAACATAGAAGGACATGCTTTTGAGCAGGGGATTGATTATGAAAAACTCCCTTTCCATTGTCATAGATGCCACACATTTGGCCACCTGGCCAAAGGCTGTCCTCTAGGATTTAAAAAGAGCCACAAGAAAAAAAGGGGCTCCTTCCACAATGATAGATACATGCAGGAAGTCATGGACTCAAAGGATCTCACAGAGGTGGACACCAAGGTGCAGGAGGATACTGTGTTGTAGTCGGAGAAACACGTGACTATGGATGTCGAGGGGTTGAACATGATCCTGTGGTCAAAGTTCAGATGGCTAAAAACAGAACAGAAACAGATGCGGTGGCCCAAATGGAGGAGGTGGACATGGTGGAGGAGAAACCACTGCCCCCCCTGCTGATCCTGCCTCAGATTTAGTGGGTACATACCCTTGCCCCTCCTCTCCTATTTTAAACTCTTTTGATCTTTTGTTTAGTAATTCAACTAAGCTTGGTCTCTCCAGGCTTGTATCCACCCCCTCTTTGTGTGTTAGTAACTTATCTATGGCTATGGATAGTATCATTACCACTATTCCTAAACTATCCATTGACATTGTCCCTTATAATTTGAGACCCAGAGAAAAAAAACTACTAGAGAGGGAAATTTTTGGGGGACCTGGGATATTACCCAATATCGAGAAAATCAAAAAACTCAGGGGTAGGAAGTCCGACCTTTCTAAAGCCTAGCTCAAGGCTGTTATTGACATAGTTGATAACATACAATTATCTCTCAAAGGGGCGCTTAGAGCAGTGAATTCCCCAGACCTTGTTACCAATTGATTGTGCTTTCCTTTAATTATAGGGGTTTAGTTAGTGAGCCCAAAAAACTAGCCTTTAAAAACCTTGTTCATTTGCACCATCCAGACATCATCCTGCTCCAGGAAACCTTGGGTACTGGGGCAAAAATCTCTCAAATATTGTCTTCGTTTCTTCCAAATTGGACCTTTGTTTCTTCCGATGTAAGGGACCGCTCTGGTGGTCTCATGACCGGTCTAAAGAATAATTCGGTAAATTTGATCAATCGTTGGAAATCAGAATATTTGATTGGTGTGGAGGCTTACTCTATGGAATTGGGCTCCAATTTTTCGATGCTTAACATTTATGGTCCCTGTGTGGAGAGAGTTTCTTTCTAGAATAATTTGAGGGGCAAATCCTTTATGAATGGCCCAAATTTGATTATGGGGGGCGACTTAAATTTTTCCTTGGGTCATTCTGAAGCCCGGGGCCCGTGTGCTCGGATTGACCCTCTGGTGGATTATTTCCAAAAAATGATACTGGAAGGATCCCTTTTCAACCCCTCTCTTACTAAACTAATTCCCACTTAGTGGGAAGGAAGGATGATGCGGGAAGGATGATGTGTGAGGCCCGCATCACCAAAATATTGGACATGTTCCTTTGAAGCGACGATTTTTCCAACAGTACTATTGGATTTCAGAAATGGGTTGGTTCTAGTGGGATATATGACCATTCCCCTATTCTTTTGGAGCTAATGGGTCCTTTCAAGAAGCCTCCTGCTCCTTTCAAGTTTAACATTGGCTGGCTCAAGGAGGTGGATTACCACCAATAAGTGGTTGATCATTGGCACTACCCCCGAGTCTATTCCCATGCCTAGGCTTTCATTTATAACATGAAAAATATTAAAAAAACCACCATTCTCTGGGAAAAATAAAATTCCCAAAAATATATGGAATCAATTAAAATTATCAATGAATCCTTGGGCTACTTGTACAGTGATGGGAAGAGGGGATTTGTGGATGAGGAGGCATGGAATAAGATTAAATAGTTGGAAACTAGAAGGAAGAAAATGCTCAATGATAGATAAGAGCTTTGGTGCTTAAGAAGCTGGGCCATTTGGCTTGCAGCAGGAGATGAAAATACATATTTTTTTCACAATTATGCTAAGGGGCGGAAAAACACCAATACCATTTGGGAAATGGAAAACTCAACAGGGGTTAAGGTGAATACATTCAAAGATCTTTCATCCATGGGGAGAATTCATTTCAAAAGCCTTTATTTTTCTCAAGAAGGGGTAAACATCAAGGAAGCCATTCAAGTTTCTCAACTATTTCCTTGCTATGTTGACGAGGGAAACAATAATTTACTCTTGGCACCTATGTAAAAAAAGGAGATTGAACACATTTTAAAAGCTATGCAAGATGACAAAAGCCTTGGGCCTGATGGTTGGACTGTGGAATTCTTTCAACATTTTTTCGACCTAATGGGGGATGCCATTACAAATGTGGTGGAGGAATCTCGATCACTAGGCCACATCTATGACATCATGAAATCTACATTCTTGGCCCTCATTGGAAAAAGTGATGCTCCGCCCTCTTTCTATGATTTCCGTCCTATCTCCCTTTGTAATTGTATCTATAAAGTTATTTCTAAAACAATTTCCAATCGATTAAATCCTCTCCTCTCAAGCTCCATCTCAAAAGAACAATTTGGTTTCCTGGATGGTAGACAAATTCATGAAGCCATTGGGGTGGCATAGGAGACTCTCCACAGTATTAAATTATCCCACAAAAGATGTATGGTAGTCAAGATTGACCTCTCTAAGGCATATGACATAATCAATTGGCTCTATCTTAGACTTCTATTGACCCATCTTGGGTTCCATATTGATTTTATTGATTGGGTTATGAGATGTATCACTAAAAGTTCTTTTGTTGTTCTTATTAATGGACCAACCTCACAATTCTTTTCAAATCAAAGAGGGTTGAGACAGGGATGTCCTTTGTCTCTTTTACTCTTCCTATTGGTAGTCGAAGGACTTAGTCATCTCATTCACTAGGCCAGAAGATCTGGGACCCTTGGGGGCATCGAAGTGGCTTCAAATCTTATTATCACACATCTCCTATTTGTGGATGACATTATGTTATTCAACAACGGTAATAGACACGAAGTCAAAAACTTAAAAGAAATGTTGAATCTTTTCATGAAGGCAACATGCCTAACTATAACCAATCAAAATTCCTCCCTCGCCCACAAGGGCATTCTCAAAGATGATCTCTTATGGACTTATGGTCTCCTTCCTTTCCTACAGGCGTCGTTGGGAACATGCATAAAGTACTTAGGATTTTTTCTAAAGTCGGATGGGTATCAAAAACAGGATTGGTATTGGTTGGTTCAAAAATTGAAAAAAAGAATTAATTATTGGAGTCATAAGTGGCTCTCCAGAGCAGGGAGATTAGTCCTAATAAAATCTGTTTTATTTTCTATTCTAGTCTATTGGATCAGTCTGGCATGGGTTCCTATTGGTATTCTAAATAAAATCAGATGCATCTGCAGCAAGTTCCTTTGGTCGGGTAAGGAGGACAAGAAAACTCTACCTTGGGTATCTTGGGATAAGATTGCTAAACCTAAGGAATGGGGGGGTTGGGGTATCAAGCAAATAAAATCTTTCGCATCAGCACTGGTTGCTAAATCTATCCGGAGGATTCTTTATGAAAAAAATTTATGGACCTCTGTGGTAAGAAGAAAATATATTGATCCTACTCCTTTGGACGATTGGATTATAACACCATTTAAAGAAATTAAGAGAGTTTCCAACATATGGAAAGCTACCATTCTTGTTTTTGAACTACAGGGTCAAGGAATTTCTTGGAATATTGGTAATGGGGAACGATGCAGAATTGGTCTGGACCCTTGGGTTGGATGCAATGAAAATTACTCTCTCTCTCGATGGGCCATAGGGATTCCCTGCACCAGAAAGGCATTAGTACTCTTGCTTAGATCAACGCAGCTAGTCAGACCACCATTTGGGCTCAGGCATCGAAAAAGGCGGAGGAGATTGGACTGGAAATTCAGTGGGTTGATGAATGGCAGGTCTACATACAGGAGTTGGAAAGTACCCGAGTGCGCTTAAAAGAGTCTCTTGATAGTCTTGTCTGGGTTCATTCAAAATCTGGGTTATATTCCCCCAAGGAAGGATATGCTTATATTATGGCCTCCATGGAGGGAGGGAATAAATAATGGTGGTATAAGGCTCTTTGGGAGCTCGAATGCCCTGCAAAATAAAATATTTTCTTTTAGAACATTCTCTGCCGAAAAGTGCCGACATGGGATTCCCTACAAAAATGATTTCTCACTGGTCCAGGGTAATGCTGTCTTTGTAATAAGGTAGAGGAATCTATTGATCACTTATTCATTTCATGCCCTTTCACCAGGAAGGTATGGGAATATACCCTTACACTTTGTGATGTGGATCTTTTCTGGGTGGGAAATAATTGTAACGAAGCGTGGAAGTCCTGGTGGGAGAAATGTAAAGAACCAGAACGCAGGTGTCTTCCACTGATTATCTCTTGGGGAATTTGGCTTTCAAGGAACAAATGTGTGTTCAAAGAATCCCTTTCTTCCCCGGCTCTGGTGGCAGGTGAAAGTGCTGCCATTTACACGGCTTCCTCTTCCCCTTCTTCAACAGTTCGTCTCAAGTGGGCGCTGAACGAAGTCATTGTTCCTGATATTCCTTGGGCCTATTTTGATCGAGCTGTTGCTCAGGGGCTGTGTGGGGCTGGCATGATCATTCACAAAAACTCAAATATTTCTTATGCGGCCTCTGTGGGTCTTGGCGCGGGGACAAACAATTTTGCAGAGTTACAAACCTTAAAACTCTTGTTATGTTGGCTTATTCACGTGGACATCACCTCAATAAAAATATTTGGGGACTCATTGAATGTCATAAATTGGTTTAACAACTCGCAGAGATGTCAAAATTATTTTTTGCTTCCTTTTCTTGATGAGATTCTATCACTAAAAACACATTTTACATGGATTCATGTTTGCCATATATACAGGGAATGAAACGAGCATGCTAACGATTTGTCTAATATCGGTCTTAGACAGGTTCAAAGCACGTGGTTGATAGAAGAAAAGGATGGTATGGTGGTCCATGTGTCGGGCACCAGACCATACTGATGGACAACCTTCCCTCATATACAGAGTTTTGCTTTTACTTACTCCTTATTTACTCCAGCACTGCTATATCTTTTGGAGATGATGTATATATTTTTCCTCATGTTTTAAACTACAAACTTATCGATTATTGTATATTTTCGGACTTTACTGCTGATTAAACTTATTATTATTATATTGTACTGAACGGTCTCTCTTTTGGAGAGGCCTAGTCATGGATGGTGTTGTGCCATTGTCCTATTTGTCAAGTGTTTCTCCTTGTTTGGAGGCCCGTATTGTTTGACTTTCTTATGGCTGCTATGCTCATTTACCACTTTTGCAGTTTTTTTTGTCTAAGTTGGTCTCTGAGTACTCATGGTATCACAACTATTGTCTTCTCACCCACGGGTGTTGGATGGCTAGTATTTTTCCTTGCTCTCATGCTGGGGACAATGACTTATGGAATGCTACGGCATACACGATGTAACTTTTTGTTTCTCCTAATAGAAAGTTCGATTTTTTCTCGGGAAAAAACATATAAACCTATCCCTATACTTATACCATTCTTTTGTGCTTAAATGAGGCCTTATGGCTAGTTATTCCTTACATTATGTGCAACATTTTTTTTTTTTGTGCTTTAGTGAGTGAGACCTTATGGCTAACTACATTCCGTGTAACCATATTTATTTGGTCAACATATTATTAGTTGTGAAGATGGCTCTTCAATTTTAACACTGAAGATTTAAATTCTTTGATACATGTTTCTTCAAGTTTTTTTTATTACAATATATTCATACATATTTTTCGTTTATCACAAAATATTTATACACTTTTTGAGTTTAAAAATAAGATTTTTGCATTTATTTATGAGTCTACCTAATTTCCCTTACTATATTGTTAAGTGTAGTTCTTGTTTACAGACCTTACGAACTTACACAACGGAAGTTTGGAGCCGGCATATGTCTCATCTTTGCCGATAGTCTTAGTATATGTCGTAGCTTCAAAATCTTTGCCAATATTCTCATCTTGAATATGTAATGGCTTCAAAATTTTTGCCACTTGGAATTTTCACAAATGGCGAGGGAGAAATAGGAGCTGCATTTTTTTTGGAATTGATTATTAAGAATATTAAAAAAAATAAAATTTAAAAAGTGTTTCATTATTATGAGCACTATTTGATATTATGGGAGATATATCTTTATTTAATTTTTTTGTTTATTTTAGTTTAAATATATTATTAATAATTTAAATTCGAAAAAGAAAAGAAAAATTAGAGTTAATTGGTTTGTTTTTTATAATATTGTGTGTAATTTTATTCTTTGTTTGAAACATGATATTATTGGAAGATGTGTGAATTTTTTATAATAATATTTTATTTTTTATAATTTCTAAAATATTTATGACTTTAGAATTGATGTAAATGGTAAAAATTATAATTCAAATAAAAATTTGATTAAATATAACATGACATTATTGGAAGATGTGGATTTTTTATAATATTATTTTATTTTTTATAACTTTTACAATATTCACGACTCTTGAATTGATGTAAATGGTAAAATTTTTCAAAAATTTTCATTAAAAACATGTAATTTATAATACTTTAATTAAAATATATAGTGATAAAAACTTACCAAAATATTTTGTTAAATTCTTTTCTTCCCACTCCCATTACATCTTTTAATAAAAGTAACTCTTATTTTTAATAGATATTTGATATTTGTACATAACACTCTTTTTTGTACTTACCAACAGCTATAAACTCATATCTCACATACCCTTTCCAATTTTTTATCAAACATGTGTATATACAAATGTATTTTTGTGTAGTAACCAAATGCAAAGAAAAATCAAGTACACCACTACTAATTAAATAGAGAGAAAAACATTGTACCATTATTGTGTTCATAATAACCATATTAAGAATTGATCTCTATCTTGGGTGATACCATTTTGGGTGATATGTATTTGTGAATTTTATTATAATTGATTTTATCAATATAAAAAATTATATCATATTTCAAATATTAATTAATTCTCTTTACCTTCACCCTTAAATTCAATGACGATACCATTTTGGGTGACATGTATTTGTGAATTTTATTATAATTAATTTTATCAATATAAAAAATTATATCATATTTCAAATATTAATTAATTCTCTTTGCCTTCGCCCTTAAATTCAATGACTAGAAAACAATAGACAAAATACACTTACCTATTTCAATTAGTTGTAAAAAAAGGTATTACTAAAGGGTCTCTTGGGGAGGAATCTATTATTTAAAAGATCAACAATATAATTTCATTTGAAAACCAAAATGTATTCCTTTCAAAACCAAAATGTACTATATCACCAGGGAAGGGAGCTATTACATTTAAGATTTGTTACCATTCTTCTCACTACAAAATGTGATTGTTGCTTTTTATTTGATGGGAGTTATTACATTTAAAATTTGTTGCCATTCTTCTCACTACAAAATTTGATTGTTTCTTTTTTATTTGATGGAAAAACAAATGATCTTTAAAAGGCAGTAAGGTCTTGAATTATTATCCTTAAACAAGTCGCTAGATTCCCTAATTATGAGTAATTATAGCAATATGATTGTAGATAATTTACTAATATAAATTTATGTGGATTGAGATTAATTAAGCAGGCCCAAGGGATAAAAAAGGCCCAAATGTCCCTTATCATGGAAATAAGATTGTAGACAATTTACTAATATAATTTTATCTAAATTGACAATTAAGATAACTCTATGCTATATACCATACTTAAGCTTCTTAGTCGTCTCTTATGAGGTACAACCTCTCATAGTGATAAGTTGTTATGCCATTATAATTCTAGATGTAAAGCAGATTTAGAGTTCCATGAGTAGTATCAAAGGAATTAAACATTGGGAATGTGATAGAATCATATCATTTCCTGGAAGGGAAAAGTCTGCCCAACATGGTTATAAAAACCAAGTGCATCCTTCATGCAGAAAAAATAAACATGCAGATTTCCTCATATAGAGGTCTTGAGTACTTTGGCCAAAACATCTCATCCATTATGAAAAAGTGCATCTTACATGCAATTAATAATAAATAAGTTGTTCCACAACAATTACCAAGATGGATATTTTGATTTCAGGTCTAGTAGTTCAGTAAACATAATTCTCCACCCCTCATTATGGAGGAGATGGAGCCGAGAACCAAACTAATATTTAATTCATAAAGTATAATTCTTAAACATTAGTAACTATATCTATTATTATTCTGTATAATTTATACTTATACATGTTCTTACTCTACAAATAACGGACATACTCTAATGATCTATTTTCTAACCATTGTATAGATCATAACCCATATATTTAAATACTTGTTTAGGAATTTATTGTACATAAACATATTCCATTTCATCGATCGTGGCAGGGTTTTGAAGAGAACATATAGCTTATATAAAGAATAGATACTTATATTCATTATGGTTACTTAATTTATTAATAAAATACGGCGCTTATAAAGTACATTCCAATCCGGATGTTTATCCTTCCATTTCAGTACTTATTTCTCAATCTTCTCCATGTCAGCCTCGCCAGGGAGGAATATATTGATAGGAGAGGGGTGGCACCTTTACCATATCCATAGTTAAACCATATCTACTAACTTGATGTCCTAGGATGATGCCTTCAATAACTGTTGTATTAGTTCATTTGACACAAGGGTGAACGAAATGCACGGTGTTTGGTAGGGGGGGTTGATTTCCTACAAGCAATGTCACAGGGAAAAAACGAGTTTTTAGATGGTTAATGAAGCATCATAACATGTATAAAAATTAGTTATAAAACATAGCATACTACAATAGAGGAGGAAACAAGAAACAACAAATACAAATATAACACAAGATAAATATCGATTTTAAAAAAACTAATAATACAAACGAAGAACAAATCCCCTCTTATTAGCTGCCGGTGGTAACAAAGAGGTAGAACGCTAAAACACTCACAGTGAATCCTTAGAGCCATGGAGCTCTAATACTCAAATTAGGGAGGGCTCTTCCCTTAAGTTGCTTGCAAGCCTCTCTCTTCTCCTCGAATGAGTGATCGGATAACGGACAACTGATGCACTTCTCCTTTGAGATTGAGATGTTGGATGGCCAACAAATGAATCCCTTCAATATTTTCTGTTTGGGCAACACATTGCTGGTTTTTTCATGGGAAATTTGGTCAGCATAACAATGTGTTCTAAATTTTTCTTCTCATGGTGGTATTTTATAGGAAAAATTCAAATCTTCTTCCCTCTCTTGGTACAATTATGGATAGTGACCCAAGAGTGGAATTTGATTCCATTTTTTTCTACACTTGAGGCCTCAAGGTGGCTCTAGGTGGTTTTCCTTGGTAGCCTTGAGTGGAGAATATTCTTCCTGAAGTGTGAAAAGTGGTCCTGGATGGTGACCTTCTGCCATACCCAAGATCACGTGGCTATTTGAGGGATAGCCGCAGAGATCTCTGCTACTATCAAAGAAAAGGCCACATGGAGCACTTTGTGCTAGTGCCTTCTATGCGAGACTTAATAAATATGCCTTTTGACCTTAGGAAAAGTTAAATTTTCTAGATTTTGTAATGTTTTCCATCCTGTAAATCCTTATGCTTGAAATTTCATGATGTCCTTTGCCTGTTCGATTTTCTAGTGATAACAGTTTCCCCCTAATGTATCATGTATAGGAAGAGGTTTATTATAACCTAAATACGTATAGTTTATGTTCTATAACCCGAGTTGAGAGAGAGAGAGTAACTTGAGTGAAGCCTAAAGTTGGAGACCCCTTGCTATGAGTAAAAGAGGGACCATGTTCTGTTGGAAACCTACAAGAGATATCATAAATACAATATTTCTACGAGGTGGGCATGTCCCATGCTCGTGATGCTTTCTCTAGTTAAAGCCTATTTGACAGATAGAGGTTCTGTTTGTGTCACTTATATGGTAGTGGTCTGCTAATTTGGTTATGATGATGATTGTTGACGCCCTCAGGGGCATTTTTTATTTGAAAATAGGTTGAATGTAGTGCCCACATGCATAATCTTGGTATGACATATTTTTAGAATAAATGCTCATTGTATGCATGGGTGTATGACTTGTTGAAAGAGATGCTTATGATGGCATGGGTCTTCGATGAATTCTGAAAAAGTGCAATGGTTGTGAAGTACAATACCATCTTGACATGAAAGCTTGTGTTGTAGTCGAATGTCAGGAGGATCGATGAAATCAATGGGCAATGATGATTCCCGCAGTGTCATCCGAGAATGCCCCTATTGAGGTGAGGAGCCATCCAAGGTAATGATTCCTTCTTGGAAAATGGTTGTTGAAGTCAAAAAGAAGGAAGCCTCAACCGACCGAGAGAAATACTGATGCAAGGGACTAGGGTCTTTGATATAGCAGGTGGGGGATGATAGGTTAACATAGGCATGATGGACAGAAATGGCTGAAAATTGATGATGGGAGTTCAATGGCCCAAGGTTAGAGCTTGTAAATTCAATTTGGTGGCAGTCATAATGATTTATGGTGAGGAAACCCTAGAGTCTGTAGGACGCCCAGGGTGGGTATATGTTTGTTATGAATGTGTGGTGGCTTTGCATGAGAGATGTGAAGCTCCGACCAAGGGTGATTTGGGACTGCTGCCAGGGGAGAAAATTGGATGGATGGGTAGGGGGTTTTCTCCTAAAAACAATCTTTGTACACTTGCCAAAAGAATATAAAATGGTTTTGGATGTACAAGCACGGAGATGAGTGCTCCAAAAACATTAAAATTATCACTCACTGATGATATGAAGAAGGTGTTTTTGATGAGGGTGGGGGCCTCATTGGTTAGTATCGGTGCAGGGGTGGTGAAGCGGATGGAAAGTATTGCAGATGGGCTATGCTGATGGAGGTATGGTAGAACAAATGCAAGACGACGTGGTTCATGTTCGATATACTTACGAAAGCGGTATTCCGGGAAAGGGGTTTTATCATGACATGGTAAAAATTGACTTGATGCATGATGGATGGATGAACATGAAGTGCTTCCCGGACTGAGATGTTACGACCATGGCATCATATTTTTGATGCATGGTCTACTTGAGTGATGGACACCATGGAGGGTGAGGCTCTACCGATCGACGAGAATGTTTATCATGTGCAAGGTGGGGATATGATAAAAATGGTCAGGTGTTTGGAATGTATGGTTGATTCTTATGGAGAAATGATGTCAAGATATGAAAATCTTCTCTGGAAATATATCATGTCGGGGGCAGAATGATACCTGCTCTGTAACCTTCACTGACTGGGAAAAAAGGTGGTTTTTCATGTTGTGTAACACCTACAACAAATACCCCAAGTGAAAGCATATTTTTTCATTCAAATATATTGACAAATGTGCTGAATAAAAAAACGATAAGAGATATCATACCTGTCGTAACTGAAAAAATGACTTTTTCTAAGGTGTGAAGGTGTGAAGCCTCCATTGGACGTTATGAGGTGTTGATCACTGTGTTACTTTTAGTTTCATAATCGGGCATTTTGAGCTCTCATTATAGTTCATTAAATAATTCGAATAGGGTGATATATAAGTCAATATGGCTCATTTTAGTTCATTTTTGTTGTTTGAGAGTTGTGAGGGCAGAGTGGATCCCTTGCTACCAAGCCTTTATTACCATTGCGGTCAGCCTGTGTACCAGGGATTTGCGTCGTTAGTGCTAGTTAGGCCCCTGAACGTCCATCATTTTAATCTTTTCAGTGTTTTCTGGGTGGGGGTCTGTATAAATTAGGTTTTTACAGAACTTCTTTTTGGCCTTGGTCGCGTGGGCGATCAAGGTATAGGCGTGGAGACATCCACAGAAAAATGAGATTTTCTACAGAGATTTCGCGTCTCTCTCAGAATTTACGTGTGATCTTAGGCATCTGTCTTTGAAGCAGATGTGTGCTCACTCCTTAGTTCGAGTGTAAAAACTACGGTAAAATTGAATAAGTATATATTATTATTGATAAAATATGAGATATGAGATATGATTACAATGGGGAATCACCGAGGCTTTAAATATAGCCTCATGGTGTCCCTTGGTGAAGAGGCATGATCTTTGATCATGCCCTTTCACTTAATAAAACCTAAGATAACTATATCTAACTAATAATTAATAAAATATACATAACATTTCCCCTCTCTTAAAGATGCTTTGTCCTCAAAGCATACGTAACGATGGTCAATGTTGACGAACGCCTGGGTTTCTTGAGCGATGGGCTCTTGCTTCCCACATTTTAAAAAGATCGTGGAGCATATTCTAGAGTTCAATCTTTTGTTGATCTGGATAGTGAAAATATCTGATCTTGGCCAAGGGATCGGATAATACCCCATCTTCTATTGGATGTTCTTTGTATCCTCATAATGTCTTTATCATTTCCTCCATAAAAATTGACAGTGACAATTTTTTTGTAGAACAAAGCCATCGATACCATACAAATGTATTTAGTTCTAAATGTAAAGTTGCAATGCGTACCTTTGTGTGTTTTTCACATTATTGAGATCAAAATATTGCTCCATCTGTAGTATCCATGTTACGAGATCCTTACCATCAAAATTCCTCATATCCATATTTGGAATATGGTGGTTCTTCAATCCAACATTAGAGTTTATTAAATCACGATTAACATGTATTTTGTTCTCATCATGAGTTTCCTCTACTATCTTTTCGCCATCATTTCCTCATGAGTTGCAATGCGTACCTTTTGTCTGTTTTTCACATTATTGAGATCAAAATGTTGCTCCATATGTAGTATCCATGTTAGGAGATCCTTGCCATCAAACTTCCTCATATTGATCTTTGGAATATGGTGGGTCTTAAATCCAACATTAGAGTTTATGAAATCAGGATTAACATGTATTTTGTTCTCATCATGAGTTTCTTCTAGTATCAACTTTTCCAAATCATTCTTCATGTTTTTTATGTTGTCTTTCATTTTTTCATCGATCTTAGCTTCCATGCCATCCGTCTTAGCTTCCATGACATCCATCTTAGCTTCCATGCCCACTTCCATGCCCACTTCCATGCCATCAATCTTAGCTTCCAAACCATTCATATTAGCTTCCACGCCTTTCTTCAAACCATCCATCTTAGTTTCCACACCTTTCTTCAAAACTTCCATTTCATTTTTTGTTTCTCTTTGTGATAACGAAATTTGGTGCTCTTGTTCTTGTAATTTTGATATCTCATGTTGTGTTTCTTCGTCTTCATGAATCATATTAGAGCCTTCTGAAGACTTAATTGGTGTTCAATTCTTTTTATGGGGCATTTTAGAACCCAATACTGATATCTATTCTTCAATATTCCCCTGGGATAAATTCAAACTATTTTTTTTTCAAACGAGACTTATGTAATTCGAAAAAAATACACACCTTTTTCTTGCTTTTGAGGAGCTCGATATTGAAACTAAATTATCTCTGTGATTTCTAATCTTCAATATTTGAAATTTGGCCCTGCGGTAGCCCTTTGAATCCTCTTTTGAATGCCACAGGTCTAACCTAATTTGGATTCTTCAAGGAAAATTTATGTCCAATCTCCCACAATGACCTAATTATGGACTGGTTCAGTAGAGGGAACTTGTATGACTTGCCACGTGTCACTGTTTGCTCCTTTGGCTCTGAAATTGATAGACAACAAACAAAAATCCGTGTTTTTCCAGCCACATTTAACAGAATTCCAATCCGATGTTCATAGAGAGAGAGTAATGAATATTTTCCCATGATCACCTCTTTGAGATGAAATTTAGGAGCCTGAAAAAGACCTAACTTCCATAGATAATATCTCTGAAAATATTGTGAACAAAGCTCTAAATTTTTGCGAGGATGTTCCTTAGGATTTCCGCTTCGCGCTCTAAAAATTTCAGCTTCTTAACCTTTGTAGAAAAAACATTATAGCGAAAATGCCACGATGACCTATTTGGTGTAGCAAAACCCTAGAATCCAAAGCTCTGATACCAAATGTTGTGAAACCAGCTCCAAAAAGAGAAGAAAAGAGATATCAATGCCTTAGAAATAAGCCACTTCGAGGGGGAAACCTCCAATACATTACATGAATGAAAAATTCTTCGATGATACAAATGACATAATCTCTTTTCTATATATAGGAGTCCATGGGGCCACAATGTAATCCTAGTCGACGTAACAATAATAATTTAAGGGCACAATAATAAAAATAAGGGGGTTACACTAACAACAATAAGGGACTATAATAGTAATATAAGGACCTAACAATCAATGACAGGAAATTTGTGTTAAACACTCAGTTACAAGTCATGAGACAGTGGAAATCGAAAAAAAAATTATTCGATCAACATGTGAGGCTAGAAAGTTACAATGGGACCATTGAAAGAATTCATTCAGGCTAAGTTGAAGACATTGGTTCAAAAGGCCATGTATGTCAAACAATTAGCCTATATGCTTTCACAATTTACAAGTGTCCTTAAATATTTTCATATTTGTTTTCATTTTACTAGTATTTAATCATCGTGATTTTTTAATTCTACTAATGTCACATACTCTACTTTTTTTTTTTTGGTAAGTTAGGCTATTCTATTAATTCAAAAAATGAAATGTTACATATGCTACAGGCGGGGTTGGAAAGTTGTGCTTAGCCAATCCCAGCCTTAGTTACTCGGTTTTGGGGCTACCTCATAGGAGGAAACCATCTCGAACAAAACTTAAGACAAAAAATTACAATATGCGTAGTATCGCTGATGTATCTAAGTATCACAATTTATGGAGAAGCAAAAAAACATTGATGGTGGAATGATTGAAAAAAATCATGGCAAAGATGTGCAACTGTGGAGGCCTCAATCTTCATCTTCATCATCGCTGTTGGGGACCTCCTCCTCAATGGGGCAAGCAGGTGCCTACACAGCTGCTTCTTCTGAATCTGCCGCTGAACGCCTAGGTTTGTGGACCAGTGCACAGAGGATGGGGGAATTCGAATCTACTCCTTAAGGGACATGTGTCTAGTTGCCATCAGAATCCATCACACAGACATCCGAATCATCATATTCCTTCTCCTAAACCAGTAGCGGGTCAGTATTGTGGAGCTGGGGGTGCGTCTGGTGCGCTATGGTGGACTTCCGCTGGCCGCACCTACCTCTCTGTGAAGCTTGCACAGGGGCTGATTCTTCCTGCTCGGGGTTGGTGCTTTGTCGCGCAAAAGTGCTAGAGGAGGAGCCCTCCATCGACTCTAGTCAATTTTCCTCACCACGGTGATAACGGCTAGGGAGAGCCCCTCTCTATCCACCTAGGATGGTTCTCTGGTGTAATATGGGGGCCATTTAACAATGAGGCAGGGGGGAGATGTCAAGGGGGGGATACACAACAGGGGGATAAACAATGCTAGGGCTCGGGGGGTCGGAAGGGATGGGGAAGAGGTGCGAAAAAAGCGATGTCACAACCCAGAGGAGATTGCGTAGTGCATTGCTGAAAAAAGGGCTGCACGACCTTCTGAAATCAGGGAAGTGCCAAAGCAGAAAAAAAAAAAAAAAAACGAAAGACAGAGGGAAAATAATGTGGGTTGCTTTGGGTTGAGAGCACATCCTTTTAAAGTTGATTGGACACATGCGAGGAGGATGGAAATGAGTATGCCTCGCACGCAGCTCGTGCCATGATCGATCGCTTGAGCAGGCTCGAGGGAAGGGGGATGGATGATATACAGGTTAATCATGATAATCATTTATGGTGATGGATGCAGAAGGGTGTCCTAGATAGGGTGACACAGTTCTTAGCATCTGATCATCATGCCTTATTCTATTAGTCTCATGCGGATGGCTAACGGTTTGAGGATCCGCATCAGGTGAGGTTCTGCATAGAAGATCTCCGTCCTCCAGGGTGTATGAGAAATGAGTGCCCCTCGTGTCAGTTCTGTCACCTGCATCCGGGAAATGTCACATAATATTCTTGATGAATGTCATTTCTTTATTTCTTTTGTAGCTCTCCTTTTGCATATTTCAGTTCACGTATTTACTTTTGGAGGATGCATAAGAAAAAACTTAAATATATCCCAAAATAACAGAGTAAATGAGCTAATGAATTGAGCCATTGAGCATTTGTATTACTGATAAAAATAATTCATGCTGAGAATAACAATTGCTAATGCTTAGAATTTGGTGTTCTATGCATTTGTATTATGTTTATTTATTTCAACTATAGCTATGATGATTGAAATTTTAAACTCGATACTTTTATTGTTATTGTGATTGTATTGTTTAATGTAACAGACTTATACTTTGAGCATTTAGTTTATGCTATTAATACATATATGCTAATAGCATAAAAAATGAGAATAGTTCATTTTTCTATGAAACATAAATAATGTTGACTGTCATTATATTTTTCCAGAGTAGGGGAGGAGCTTTTTGCAAACAAAGTTTTGTGCAAAGTACAAAGATTCTGATGATGAAAGATTCAAAGCTTAATCCACACAATGCAATTAATACACAGTTTTGCCTATATTATTATTTATGAATAAATAAATGTAAAAATGCTTCGACTCTATGAAGAGCACAACCTTTAATCAATTGATTAGAAATTTGTTTTTGGTGCAAAAGAAATTGATTTTGTTGAAGTGCAAAAATCGTAGTTGGTTTGCAAAAGGTGTTCAGTGACATTTGTGCTTATGCTCAAAGGCTATTTTGTTATGTAATTTCAGACTCCACATTTTTTCATAGAAACCATATGGGAAGATATGAAAATACATAAGAATCGTATTAAAATTATACTATTGGTAGGCAAATGTGAACCTTAGACTATTAGAAATAATGAACATTAGATGTGTTGCAATTTCGAATTTAAATATACCTTCTTTTTTTGTCGGTTAACTCAAATATTAATAATTTAGTAAGTTAAGATTAATATTTTAATGCTTTCAAAATTTCTAACCAAAGCTTCAAAGCTTTATATTTTGTATTAATTTTGAGAATACACATTAACTTTAATATTTCAATGCTTTCAAAATCATGATTTTAAGTTTAATATTTTAATGCTTTGAAATAATACAAAGTCAAATAACATTATGAAGTGATAATTCATATATATTGAATTAAATTCTCAATGAAACCTTGTTGACAATGTGAATTTCATTGCTCATTTCAGAATTAAAAAACAAAGGTTAAGGACCTTTATCGTAATTATCAAGTTTTCTCAAGAGAAAAAAGTAGTTTATGGAGCATTTCTTGTGCAAACAAACAATGTGTAGAACATGTGACAAGGATGGGTGTATGGGAGTAGATATGTAGCAATATGTACCTACCTACTAAGCGATCAATAAATAAATTGTGTAGTTATGACACGTCTATTAATTCAATCAATAACAATGTTAAATGTTTATTACTAATCAAATGACATTATTGATTAGAAAGTAACTGTGCAGAGGTGGTTTTGTGTGTGCAAAACCTATGCAGAGAACAAATGCGGAAATAATTTTATAAAGTTCTAGATCATATATCGTATATTGTATGAATGTGTACGGACAACCATATATGTGCGGGAGAACTGAGAATATTATTATTTTTAGTTGGGCGAAACTTTTACCGTGCAGAGTACGTAGTATGTGTGGTAGAGCAATTGCATAGAGCTTTGATGTTAAAGCTACAAATCTTTGCAGAGGACCGAGTATGTGTGAGAAAAATGATGAGTGTATATGGAAGTTAATGTTAAACTATTAATTTTAATATGATTTTATTATTATGTTTCATTGTGCAGAGCTTTGACTGTGCAGAACATGGGATATGTTTGTCAATTTCTTGAACAAATCTTCACTTAATATTTCGTTGTGCAAAGATAATTTTGCAATTCCTAGATCGTATATCGTATAAATGTTTATGAATGATGGTGTATGTGCGAGAGAACGAAGAATATGATTGTGTTTTGTTGTGTAGAGATTTTACTGTGTAGAGTATGAGCTACATGCAGAAAGAAGTTGAGCAAACGTGTCCAGATATAGTGTGTGCAGAAGAAAAGTGGAATAAATACGAATTCCACTAAAATATAAGCAAAATATCGTATTCTTCTAGCGTTTACTTTGGTGCTATTGAGAACAAAAAATATGCATTTTTTAATACTAAAATTTTAGCAATAAAAGCTTTTGGTGTCAAGCGCGACGAACCAGACATTGAAAACTTTTTGGCAAGCGCGACTAATTATACATTGAAAAATTTCTCCACACAATGGAATTCCTCCACACTTCCACACAAATGGCTAAACTGAAACATATTTAGAAATACAAACATATAGAATCTTTACAACTTAAATATTATTAATAATATAAGCATAAAATTAATGCATTTTTAATACTAAAATATATAATCAATTGAATAACAATTGTATGCATTATTTTCAAGTAAAATACTGTCAATAATGTAAGTATAGACAATGTTATTGAAAAAATATATGTTATTTAATATTCAAATATTAGCAATATAAGCCTTTTGTGCTAAGTGGGACGATCCACACATTAAAGTATTTCTTTAAACAAAATATCGTTTACTAAAGTTTTAGTAATAAAAAACCTTTAATGGCACTCAACTGAGATAATTTTACAAATTTCCAAATCGTATATCATATGAATGTTGTATGTAGCTTTTACTGTATGGAGTACAAACTATGTTCAGGAAAGCAATTGAGAAAACATGTCTAGATATAGCCCACATTGAAGAAATGTGGACGAAATATGAATCCGACTAAAATATTAGCAACAATATTGCATAAGTCTAACATTTGCTTTGGTGATATTGCGAACAAAAAATATGCATTGTTTAATACTAAATTATTAGCAATAGAAGCCTTTAGTTCTAAGTGCGGTGAACCACACATTGAAAGCTTTCTTTGTACAATGGACTTTTTCCACACTTCCACACAAATGACTAATTTGAAACATATTCAAATATACAAACATATACATTATTTACAACTAAAATATTATTAATAATATAAGCATAAAGTATGCATTTTTAATATTAAAATATATAATCAATTGAATGATAATAGTATGCATTATTTTCAAGTAAAATATTATCAATAATATAAGCATGGACAATATTATTGAGTCTATATGAATTGTTTAATACTAAAGTATTAAATATATTAGCCTTTTGTGCTAAGTGGGGCGATCCACACATTAAAAGCTTCCTTCACACAATAGAGTTCTTCCGCACTTGTGCACATATGCCTAGAATGAAACATATTAAAAAATACAAAGATAACATTATTTACACTTAAAATATCCCCAATAATATTATTTTTTGTCACAATAATATATGGTCATATATAGCGACACATCTGCATGCCTAGTGAAAATTGTTTACATGTTGGAAATCAACAGAAGTCAAACACGGGGGCCAAACTCGCTTTGGCCTTTGCGTGGTGCAAGCCCTTCAATTACAAGGTGAAGCACCTCCTCCACAATGCTATTGATTCGTCCATCTTCGTCTTCTATTCAATTTGCAAAAAACCGTAACAGGGCTAACTTAGAAGCTGAGAAAGGTGTCAGCTTTGGATCTTTATCTGCAACTTATAGATATCAATAAACTAGCTCTGTAGTGGTTAGAGTATTATATATATATAGATATAGATCAAAAGGATTATATATAGCTAAATCTAGGGGAAGGACGATACCACAAAAATTTGCCTACCAAACTGCTCTTTTTCCAACCTTTTCACTTTTCACCTTTAGATTAGAACCTGACTCGTTAACTCTCATTACATACTTATCGAGAAATTTTCAAGGTTCAAGGTTTCTCGAATTTATAGTGCACAGGAAAACCTCTATTTAGTATCACTCAAGCTAATTATATACAAAACATTATTGAGGGCTTATGAGACTTAAAAATATTAATTATACGTTCGATTTTGTGAACAATCATTAAAATTAGGCAAACATATGCTTCTCTCAACTCGCATCCCAACTGCACATCAACATTATGCCCTCGCGCACAATGGAAAATTCACACACTTTCGCCTCCATCTAACAATGGACAATTCACGCATGTTAATAGCCGTATTCTATTGGAGTTTGAAGGAGTGCGTAGCTAATGAGCATTGTAAAATAATATCATATACGTCGACTCGTTACTAAAATATTAACAATATAGGACTTTAATGCCAATGTATTTATCAATTAATAACACAACCTACCAAAAGGAGTAGGGTTTTTACTGTGGGTTTGTGTGGGGGATCTACTATGAAATGAGACACAAATGCATTCATGTTATATTAGAAGCATAGGTGTTTTATATTGACGATACAAAATCTGGAAAATGAGTTATGTACGAGAAAATGATGTATGTGTTGAACATTTTATTGTGTAGAGATTTTACTAGATTGAATTTTTATATTTGAAACTTTATTCGGTAGTGAAAAAATTAGAATGCGATATTTTCAAAAAATTAAACTATTAATGTTAATCTCTTATTATTATTATTTTTCATTGTGCAGAGTTTTTACTATGTGCAAGATGAGGTATGTATGTCGATTCGCTGGATACATGTTTGTGTTAATCACGAAGGGAAATAACTAATGATTTACTGTTATAGATAAGCGTTTAACGTTCAAAATTTCGAAAAAACATTGATACTCTTCACAATTGGGCTATAGGAGCTATTATAAATTGATATGCTTTCTTAACAATAATAATAATAATAATCTAGGAGCATGTGACATTGATTATTTTCTTTATTTTTTTAAGGAAAGACATTAAACTTAAATATTCCTAGTTCAACAAATTTTTATTTTTTATTTTATTTATTTATTATTATTTTTTCTATTATTATTATTATTATTATTATTACAATTTGTGCTATCTACCAGTGCAAGTGTCTTACGTGTCTAATACATATGTTTAATATTCATATGCTAATGTAACAATACCACTTACTAATTTTCATTGTGTTGTCCATAGAGGTATTCACCGGGTGTTCATCATGCAATTTTATTAGCATACACGTTACAAACACAAGTCAGAAGAGCTTGTTACAAATATAATTCTTTTTTGGGTTGTACGATATTGTTCTTAAAATTGCAAACAATGAGCGACTATCATTTAAAATGAACTGCAAAATATGTAGCATTAGTGACACGTTAACAATGAATTATTAGTTCTATATGCAAGTACTAATAATGTTTATACAATATGTGGTACAATCTTTTGGTAATGATGTACAAATTTTAAATACTATATGATGCGATAATACTAAAAAATGTTTGGAAAAAATACGATATTATCATATAGTTCTTATTTTTTTTTTGATCTAACTCATATTTTCATAACAACAAAAATGAATACAAGCATAATAGATACTGTTAAGGAAAATTATAACTATTCTAAGAGACACCTTTATATTTTATTTATTCTACTTTGATTATATTTGCATTACAATTGTTGTTGTGTTGTTTTTTTTAGTTTTTAGTTTTTTTGTTCTGTGCTCCCATTGCTTTTGGGAAATTTTTTTAACGCAATATAACTAAAAACACTTTTTTTTTTTAAAATTTCTAGGAAACATATGACAATTAGAGATTCAAATTCATGGCAACAATTACAAGGAAAAATGAACTTTGAAAATTTCTATAAGACTTTCATATTTGCTAAAACTAAAATCCATCTAGTATTTTTGTACATTACTAATGACTTTGCTTGATATTATTCTATACAAAAGTTATTAAATTCAAATGATGTCATAGTAGACATGTACGACAATGTGGACATAGCAATGATCAGTACCACAAAAATAGGCACTGTAATAAAAAACAAAATCAACAGAAACTTTCGAAGAAATAAATGCAAATAGGTACTTTTGCATTGATAGAAAATATCTTGGTCACATATCAAACATTTTTGGACAAAAAAAATAAGTCAAAAGAAATATTCCATGCAAACTTAACATATAAGAAAACAAAAATGACAATAATGTTGCTTGTGCCAACATTGTTAATCGAAAAATACGAGTCAAAACTTATTGCAAATGCTGGTGTTTATATTAAATATTTCGAAAATATTCCAAAGCATAAATACGATAGTAATGATTGTGAGAAAACTATTTGTTTAAATAGTTTTAGTAGGTAGAAACATTTGTCTTGTTTGTGCAGAGTACCAATTTTTTCCAAACACAATAATTGCAAATCTATCACACAATTCCAATGCCTTAAAAGTAGGCACAATCAAAACTATTTAAATTTCGACAACGTAAACAACACCACAATATGCTATGGAAATCAAAGACGGCAATGGAGAAAAGGAAAAGGCTATAGTAAGCTTTGTTTTATTTAAAAGTTTTATTACGAAGTTCATTGAAATAAAAAACAAGATACATATACGCAGGTTTGTATATTTAATGTTTGGGGAACAAATTATTCATCATCTTTTGTATGATTTTCATGTATTGTTTTACAAATGTTGCATATGTAATGAGTTCAAGTACACGATAAAATTGTTTCGACATGTGTTACAATTCAAAGAAATTTGCGACAAAACGTATTTTTTTTCGTTGATATTGCTAAAAAATAAGAAAAAAAATTATGTACATCACAGTCATCGTTCATTTATGCACTAAACAGAGGAAAATGACAGTCTAAGAAAGCTTCTTTCCTCACCTAGCAGAATATGAAAAGTAAGCTATATCATATTATTTAAATAGACATGGATAGAGAACAAAAGATAAGAAAGGCATTTGATTTCCCGTTACTAATTATCTATTTTATATATTAATTTTACAACATTTTCAAGAATATTTGAAGGTGGTTAGAGTATATACGATGCCATTCGAATTGTATGCATAAAATGTAGTACTCCAATAACAACTATTATAACTATAAACAATACTATTCTTTATTGGACTGCCTGCAAAAAACACTCTGAATTTCTTTATTTTCATCCTCTAAATTGCATCATACATGCAACTGACAACACTAAAAACAATATATTTCGAGGGGCATCAAATTGGGAAAAGTATTACCTGCAATACAAAAAATTTCCTACGAGAAATATTGTGTAGATAAAACATATGCTATTAAAATATTGAGCAAATTCGAATTACATGGCACATTTATGATATATCATCAAAATGTAGTTGTATGTATACATTGAAAAGTTTCTTTGTTCATGTTGTTAATAAATTCGACAACGACAAAACGTTCATTCATTTCATTGCTAGACATCCTAATAGCTCTTTCATTTTACTGGACATTTGCGATATGGTTTAAAATTATCAATTAAAATACTATACCCATGCAAGCAAGATTAGCGATATACTCATCACAAGAACAAAACGATTTTTTCTACCAATGCAAATGTTACTATGACATTATAAATAAATGTAATCCAATAATTTTTGTTTTTTGTTTTTTTGTTTTGTTTTGGATCCACGTTTTGTATTATGCCATGCCATTTTTTTCCCTCATTATCGCTTTTTTCATTTTTTTCTTGATTTATAAAAATTTCAAGTTCTATAACTACTTAGAATTAGTGAAATTACTTTACAATAATGATATTCTTTGTTTAAAAATTAAATATTTTTTTCCTAGTTAAATAACTATTCCATATAATATTTAAACAAATATCCAAATAACTTGTCATACAAAGCTCAAACGATTTTCTAAACCGATATAACTTATAAAACATATTTTATTTATTTTGTAATCCAAAATAGTTCGATATGTTTCTTTGCGTTAACTTTATTGGTAATATTATAATACATAACCTTTAGCATATAGTGAATTTCAAAATATATTCAACAAATAGCAAAAAAACTGATAACACTTTCTTTATTAATTAACCATTATTCATGGGAATTAAAAATTGTACTGATTATGCTATCGTAATCGAGAAATAATCCATTTGTTCATGAATTGTAATAACTCTTCAAATAACGTTCTTATGGTATCTATTTCATCTCCGAGACACTTAAGCATTTACTGAAGTTATAGTATTTATGCATTAACATTAAAATATATTTGCTAAGCATTAAGATATCTTAGCTGAGCATTAAAATATCTTCGCTTCCTACATGTACATCTTCCTTTGTATCCCTACCATTTTTTTTTTGAGCCATTTCTTATGTGTTAGTAACAAATGAAAAAAACAATAGAAAAATTATAAATAAATAACTTCAAACATTTAACAATTTCAGAACAAAATGAACATTGATAAATTGTTTTTTCCAGGAAATAAGAATATATATAATGCGTAAGAGGTAATAAGTCATCTAAATCATGAATTGAAATTTAAGTTCTAAAATGACATTTAACTGCTATCAATTTCAATGAACCATTAACTAGTAATCGTTATCAGTGTGGATAGTATTGATTTGCTTGATCTTTAATAAGAAAATATTATTGTAAAATAAATTACTTCAAATTATATACATTTTAAATTCCAATTTGAAATAGTGCAATTGGCACGATTATGTTTCATGATTAATTCGCCTACACACATTAGAAATCAATGTCAAAATATGATTTTATTAAAATCGCAAATCAAATTCTATTTTCGTTAACTAAAACTCTTTTTCCAAAAAATAAAAGTCTTTTCTGTAATTATTCACCGAACTAATGTGTATCTAGCAAATTTAGTATGTAGACCCTCCATCCTATCGACCAAATTTTACTTTGAAAAAATAATTTTAGAACCCATATGTCAATTCGCCACTTGAATTCCATTTTCCCTTTCTCATATTATGCAGATATTAAATGAACTCTGTTCACTGAAATAAGTAAATTAGATAACTGGACATGAGATTCCAATGATTGTGTCTCATTTCCGTCTCACTACCGCTTCCAAATACTTAGATATAATCTATAGTAATCACGTAATAAAATATGTTATAAACACCAATGTTATATTACACAAATAACAATTATAATATGTGATATCAAATTTGATAAATGAAAACTCATACTTCACGTTAGCTTTTAACTTTTCTGCAACCAAACTCAACACTTGCATGTTAGTTCCCCCAAAAAAATATACAAAATCCTTTAATGTGAAATGCAAGCATTCACAGAATCAAAACTCGAAAGCTTCCTCTACGTAATAAACTACCACATAACCATACAAAAATCTTGTGTTAAATGATATCAAACTGCCAATATTTGACAATATGGAGACACACATTACTTATAATTAAAATATTGCAAAAAAAATATGGAATATTTAATACAAAAATATTAGCAACAAAAATAATTATTTATAATTAAAATAACCACAATAATATCGTATCGGTCCACTACTTGTCTCCGTGCTATTGTGAACAACAAATATAAATTCCTCAATGAAAATTCGAGAGATACACAAATCCGCACAATGAAAACATGAAAGATTTCTCATTACAAATAACCATAAACAAAACTTCTACTCAATGTCACAATCATTGATTCTATTACAAGTTCTTTTCATTCCAGAACAATCCAACCTTTTCTCAATTGAGTAGCGATATTAAAAAATATGTAAATGTGCATAATTTATAATTAAAATATTGTGAACAACAAATATGCATTATTCAATACCAATAACATTAGTAATAACATTGTACCAATAATATTACCAATAATATTATTTTAGTAACGTGACTTCAACTTGATATTTCCAAGCTCACTTCTGATTAGTGGCACCTACACAACATAGTCCTCGACATTTGCATTGCCATTGTACAAAAGTTCATTATGCGCAACTCGTTGTGTCGATCTCCGCACATTAATCTTCTGTACAATGATTAATTTTTATAATGCTATTATATAATGACAAGGAAAAACATAAATGTATGTGTAGTCCTAATGCTTGTAATGATTAACCATTAATACATATTAAATATATTAACTATAATCATTAACTATATTCTTTTGTTATAATAATAATAGACTATGCATCTGGAAGAAACAATGAATCGAATGAATTATAAGCACAATAGGGGCCACCATAGAACAATATTAATACTTATATTAAGAGCACCGACGTTTTAGCCTATTCGAATAAAAGGATAGGATGTATCATAGCTACTCGCACTAGTGGACTCTAGCTCACAACACCTGTGGAGGAAGCGTGTCCGCACATAACGTACATGAAAGAAGTTGTGAAAATGTCGTTGTGCAGAGCAAGCATGATCTGAGACAAAAGTGTGTGAAAAATGCAGACTTCGCTTAATTAGCCGCTAGAGATAGATAGATACACATAATTCATGACTAAAGGATTAACAAAAATCCTATAAGTACACCACTTGCTTTGGTAATATTGCAATTATTTAATACTAAAGTAACAAGTGTGACGATTGACACATTAAAAGCTTCGTCAACACAATGGACTTTCTCTGCACTTTCGCACATGTGCTAATTTGAAATGTTATTTACAATTAAAAATTACTTAAATACATTATTTGCAATTAAAATATTGTCAATAATATATGCATAAACAATACTATCATCTATACAATGCAAAATTGAAAGCTTCTTCTGCTACAAACAAAGGTTCTGATCAATTAAATGCAGTTTTGTCCACAACTTTGTGTGCACTCTGCAAAAATTTTACTCACTTGACTACATATATGAATTATATATAACTAAAGTATTAGCAATAAAAGTGTTTAGTTCAAAGTGTGTACATCCGCACAAAAAACATTTTCGCACAAGAGCATAAACAAACAAATATTTGAAACAATATTTATAATAAAAATATTATGAATAATATGAACATAAACATTGTTATTATTTGAAATTTGTTTACTTAATTGAATGCTAATATGCATTATTTATAACTAAAATATTAGAAATAATACTATTAGTTAGTGCAAAGTGAGGACATCCACACAAAGAGCACTTCCGCACAAGCAGATATTAAAAATACAAAATATTAACAATAACTTCGTATACAATAACCATTTACAAAAATAACTATTCACTATGGTGGGTCTCCACATATAGTGTTTACAGAAAAATTTGTGTGGACCACGCAATGCAGAAAATGCGGACCTCTCTGCATAATAGAGTTACATCTCCAAATATAGCGTTTATGAAATAATTTGTGCAGTCGTAATTATGCGAAGTAAGCAATGCAGAACAAGCATGGGTTGAGACACAAATGTGGATGAAATACATACCTCACTGCACAAATAGGATTCGAAAGAAGATATGCAATTTTCGTTGTGCAGAGAAAGTGGTGTAGAATAAGCATGGGCTGAGACAAAAATGTCGACGAAATACAAACGTCTTCAAAAAAATATGAAAAGATATTCAAGAATACGGAGATAAGAAAAAAATTACACTTAAAATATTATTTTTGGAGTCATCGTTGTGCGGACAAATCAATGAATGCGGATATCTTCGCACAATAGATTTAAATATACAGATATAATGCGCATGGAAAAAGCTGTGCAATCGTCAATGTGCGGAACAAGCATGGGATGAGACATAAATGTGGATGAAATACAAACCTCTCCATACAAATACAGAAATATACACCAATAATATCGTATATGTCATTTGATTACTTAAATATTAGTAATAAAAGCCTTTAGTGAACGAAATGCGTACCTTTCCGCCACCTCTCCGCACAATAGAGTTATGTGTCCAGATATAGCACGCACGAGAGAAGTTGTGTAGTCGTTGTTGTGGAGAGAAATCAATGCATAACTAACATTGTGGATTAAATACATACCTCTCTGCAAAATTACAAAAAGATATTCGTAAATACGAATATCACCAATAATATTGTATACGTTAGTTGCTTACTAAAATATTAGCAATTAAAATCATTTAGTGGACGAAATAAATATCGATAGAATGATACAAAAATGTGAATGAAATGCATACCTTTCCGTACAATAGAGTTACGTATCCAAATACAGCGTTTACAGAAGAATTTGTTATGCAGAACAAGCATGGGAATAGACACAAATGTAGATGAAAGACAAACCTCTCCGCACAAATATAAGAATATATTCGGAAATACAAATATCACCAATAATATCGTATATGTCAATTTATTACTAACATTTTAGCAATGAAAGCCTTTAGTGGACGAAATGTAAACCTCTCAACACAATAGAGTTATGTGTCTAGATACATCGCATACAAAAGAAGCTATGCAGTGGTTATCACTACGGAGAAAACAATGTAGAACAAGCAACGAAAATGAAATACAGACCTCTCCGCATAAATACAAAAAAATATTTGAAAATATTAAAATCAATAATATTATCGTATATGTCAAGGTAGATAGATTTCACTTTGCAAAAATAGTTATGCAAAATAATAAATTAAATAATAGTAAAAATAAGTACTGCATCATATCTATTCCACTTATTTAAATATTTATTATTATTATATTTAAACAAATTAATGTTATATTTTCTTATTAAATTATTATTATATTTTATTATTATTATTTTTCATTTAATGTTTTATTTGGTAGAAAGTTATATGATTTATATTAACATTTAAACGTTTACCTTCATTTCCAACTACTGCATTTTTCCAAAAGTATAGTGTTTACAACCACATTTTTTTCACTCAACTGCTACATCTTCATATTTCCCATATTGAAGTGCAAAGTGCTTACCACCACATTTTTTTTATTGAAATGGAGAGTGTTTAGTGTAACAAACTATATATATATAAGAATTGAGAAACAATTAATTATTTAATAGTAAACCATGTTTATTTTAATGGTTTTGAAATATTATATAATATAAATTATTATTATTTAAAGTAATTTTAATGTAATAGGTATATTGTAATTTTATTTCGAGAAAATAGTTAATTTTATTGATACAAAATAAAATTACAATGTAATGTAATAAATTTCATTGAAAATATAAATAATAATAATTTTATTATTTAAATTTATTTTAATGTGATATGCAAAATATAATTTTATTGTTTATAATTTTATAGTAAATTTGTTTATACATTTATTAATAAAACAAATTATTATTTTTAATATTTTTTTATTTTTTTAATTGAATTAATATTATACTTTATTATTATTATTATGTCATTCATATTGACATTTAACATTCATTTATAACCATATTTTTCCATTTTAAAATATAAAAGTTTGAGTGTAACAAATAAAATAAGTACATATCTATATAATTTTTATAAAAATAATTAATAAGCAATGAATTATTTAATATTAAAAGTTTAGGTCAAGTATCACTAATACAACCAATTGGGGATGGACCTCGTTAGCAAGGTGACCTAGGATCAAACATCACAAATGATGTTGCAACTGTGCTAGGGGGAGGCGACACGCTAGAATCTAGTCAACTTAAACTGTAACAAACAAAATAAGTACATATCTATATAACTTTTATAAAAGGAATTAATTATTTAATATTAAACATTTGGGTCAAGTCTCACTAGCTCAACCAATTGAGGATGAGCCTTGTTAGCAAGGCGACCTAGGATCAAACACCACAGAGGATGTTGCACCTGTGTTAGGGGGAGGAAACACACTAAAATCCAGTCAACTTAGAGTTGGTGTGGCATTAGGGAACTTTTGAGGTCTAAAATGGGATTCCTAAGAAAAATGTACAACCAAAATAAAATTTATAAGAACCAATAGGATTCAAGATGATGATGTCAACCATAGGGGATGATTCGCCATTTTTGAGGTAAAAAAGTAAAATGATTAAAAAATAATAAAATAATAAAACTGTTTTTTCAACTTGTATTTTCAATTGATCTTCCAAAGGTTTTACTCAAATTTCGAGCGGGAGTACTCATTGGATGTAAAATTTAATTCCTCATCTAAGGAGTTACCATGTTGCATACTTTCTATGGACCCTGCTACACAAAAAATGAGAAATACACAAAAACACGTGACTGCAATAATGTTTTTCATGTATTTCTCATTTTTCGTGTAGCAGGGTCCATCGAAAGTATGCAACATGGGTACTCCTTAGAATTGAAATCAAATTCTACATCCAATGAGTGTTCCCACTCAAAATTTGATTAAAACCATAAGGAGATAACTTGAAAATACGAGTTGAAAAAGTAATTTTTTTTCCCTCTAAAATTTGATGATGTAATCTAATCTTATTTCATTATTTCCACTATTATTTTATAATTTCCTTAGGAAGCCCATTTTAGACCTCAAAATTCCCCTAATCCCGATGCCAAGTGCGATCCCCAAGTACGATAATACCTGACTTTGGTCTCTTGTTCCATACATCCGACATTACTGAGCATGCTTCTTTCCTTTTCCATCAACACCCTGCTCATTCTTTCTGCAACTCCATTTTACTGAGGTGTGTATGGAGTAGTATTTTGTCATGTTATACCACATTTATTACAAAAATCTTCAAATTACTTCTTGTAGAACTCTCCACCATTATCCGTCCTCAACACCTTGATATTATTCTCTCTCTCATTTTCCACCACAACCTTAAATTATTTAAACCTGTCAAATACTTTAGATTTCTTCCCGAGGAAATATATCCATGTACTCCTTGAGAAGTCATCTATAAATGAGACATAATACACAAACTTACCCAGTGATGGAACTGACACAGGTCCAAACACATCATTGTGCACAAGCTCGAATATCTCTTTTGCCATGTTAGCACCAGAGGGGAAACTTACCTGATTCTACTTCCCATATACAAAATGTTTACATAAATCAAAATACAGAGAGAAATTAGACATACCTTCTACCATGCCATTACCATGCAGTATTTGAAGTCCCTTCTCTCCAATATTTCCAATCCTTTAATGCCATAACATGGTTTTTTCTCCAGATACCACTAGGTTTTCTGATCCACTTTTAAGAACCACCCAATTATTGTACCCATCAATAACAGTGCTACCCAGAAGCTTGTACAAAGTTCCAATCTGAACTCCCTACATCAATACTACTGCTCCTTGAAAAATCTTGTAGGTATCTTTCTCGAACACTATTTTTATACTTGCATCATCCATATTTCTTACGAAAATCATATTTCTAGCCAATGCAGGAATATGTAGAACACTAAGAAGTGTTCTAATCCTTCCACCTTGCAACTTGAACTTGACTAAATTTTCACATCTGATGATTCTGCCCTTCCTGTGATCCCCTAAAAATAAATCACCACTATCATGTTTCTCGTACTCGTAGAACCACTCCCTATGGGGAGTGAAGTGAAAGTATGTACTTGAGTCACTCAACCATGCTTCATGATCTACATGTGTACTTGAATAAGAAGCCAAGTACACATCCCCACCTTCATAGAAAGTGGTTTTTTCCTCCATAGAAGGAGCATCATCAAATTCCTTTCCTTTCTCATGAGTTTTATATCTACTGTACTTTTTTTAGTGCCCTTCCTTTCCACATTTCTAGCACACCTTTATAGTTTTTCCTAGAGATTTAGATCTCCCTCTAGATTTAGATCTCTCACTCAAGGAACTATTTTTGTTTTTGTTTTGGAACCGTCCTCGTACATCCAAGGCATGTCCATTCTGGCTCTCCATATTTTTATGCATCATCTCCTCCAAAAAAAGGATGAGACTATTTCATCAAAATTCAAGGTAGTTGTAATGCTACGTATTGCAACAACCAGACTATCCCATGAATCTGGTAGATACATTGAAAACATATGCACATATCTTTGTTTGAAATTTTTATATCAACATATAACAACTGGATTACCAAAGTATTAAAGGTGTTCAAATTATCTGTCACTGAGTCTCCATCCTTCATCCTCAGGTTATACATATTTTTCCGTAATAACAATTTGTTCACCAGAGACTTAGATTGGTACAAAGTCCCTAACATGACCCAAAAATCCTTCTTCGTAGCTTCTCCTGATACGTTAAACAATACTAAATATGAGATACACAAACATATTATGCTCTTTGCCTTCTGATCCAACATCACCCAATATTCTATTTATATTTCCATTGGTTTAATACCCAAATATACCGTAATACACTAATCTTTATCCACCAAAATATCCTCCATGTTGAGCTTCCACAAATCAAAACATTGTCCGTTGAATTTCTAGATTTCTATATTTCCACTATTCACCATGTTCTTTCACCGCAAGAATAAATCCTGCATATCTCCCACTGAACAGGGTCTACAACACGCTAGAGAAAACCCCCTCAGCAACAAAGGCGTTCCCTAGAATCCAAAACAACTATGATTAAAAATGTAGGTTTTAACCCTATATATAAATTACCTGCAAAAGTATTCTTAAAACAGAAAAAAATAAACAATGGCGATAACATAAAACATAAAACAAATATACACCGAGATTTTCCCCTAGAACCCCAAACTAGGACTACTATATTTATTTTTCATTATACTCTTTTCAATGTTACAATACATATATATAAATGCCAAAGAATTCATAAAACCAAATCCACTAACCTTGGATTAGAACATAACTGTAGTTCCCTTGACTAGATCTACAAAATACCATGGGTAGAAAACCATCATGCCCAAAACCATGTACAAAATTCATGTACAAAAACATGGGTAAGTCCTCCCATTGTCATTGGGTCCACCCCCCATCCTTGGGTCCACCAAACTATTATTGTGTCCGCATAATTTTTTTTTCCTGGGTCGCTGCCCCGGACCCCGTGCAGGGGGTCTTCCACCCCCTTGTGACCCCCCCGCTATGCCTAACGCAACGTACAACACGTGAAGCTAGTCATGGAAATAATATAACACACACAACATTATGAAAGCTTGGGAAGGTATAGCACACCCATTAAGGAAATTCTTGTGTAATTTTAAACTCATGTTGATAGTGAGTGCACACTTTTATTGACAGTCCCCCTCACTTTATTTCGTTTATACTTCTATTTTGGTGAGTTTTCTCAACTGTTGTCTTTTGCACATTTATTCTTTCACAAATGTTGCATTTAAAATTTGTGGTATTTTTTTTAAATTTATTTTAGTTTAATAAGTGTTGTTTTCATGTTATATTCATTCTGGCATGTGCCTCTTTTAAGGTCATTCGGATTTTGCAAGTGTCATCTTCATGTTTTCCTCTTGTTGGAGGTGTCACTTTTGTGTTTTCACTCTGTTATGTGTCACACCTTTTCACATCACCAAAGTTATATCTAGTTCTCTTTTCTGCATTAGATAGTCTTACATATCATTGGAACATGTGCCAGACAAAATCCTACAACTTAGTGTACCTTTTGGTCATAGTCACCATAGTTGTTGTAACTTGGTTTCTAAGAGTTGTAATGTGTCGTTTCAACTGTTACACTTAGAAATAGGTGTCGATTTGATGTTGTTTTAAGGCGTGACTATTGTCCATGAGTCCTTTGCATTCAATTGGCTTGTATTGATGGAATTTATGTGTGTGACCTATGTTTGAGTCATGTTAGGATGCATTTATTTTTCCTACTTTGTAGGTCCTAGACTTATCCATTGTGAGAACTCTTCTTGCTCCCTAAGCCCAAAAAAAGTTCTAAAGGAATTAATCCTCTTACTAAGTGATAAGCACAACTTATTCATGAGCCTCATTGATGTATATTTCCTCCCGTACTTATGCAATAAGTATTTTCTAAGGTCTCCTTTCTCTTATAGTGCAATAGTACTTCCTAAGGATAAGTAACCTATCCTTGTGTTGCCTCCCTCAATGAAAGGAGCATTCCAAATGAACAAGTAGCCATTGTAGGAGAAAATTGCGCTCTCCCAAGCCGAAGCATGCTTCAAAGCAACGAAGTGCGCTTTGAGACAACGAAGCACACTTAGAAACAACGAAGCACACTTCAAACGCTCAGTGAAAAAGTCCACTTTAGAAGAACAATGACCTTATTTCTTTGAAAAGCGTACTCTGAGAGCTTGATCACACTTCAAAACAACGAGCACACTTCTGGACTATGAGTGAACTCCTTTGACTCGAAGAACTATTCCCTCCTTAAGTGCATGGTGCACTCACACAACATGCAAGTTCATTCTTCTCTCAGAGCACATGACACACTCACGAAGCTTCATCCTTCCTTTAGAGTGCATGGCACAATCATGAAGCATGAAGCCTCCATTTGAGTGCACTCCTTTGGCATGAATAACTACGCCCTCTTTGAGTGCATGAGCGCACCCTGAAGTCTTGAGTTTTTATCCTTCATATCTTCATCATGCACCCTTGCAGCATCCTCATCTTTATGAGTGAATGATCGCACCTTAATGGTCAGAAGGCCTGAAGCATAATTCCTTCATCTCTTTCAAGTGCGTCCTTGTGCCTTCTTAGTATCTTTTAGCGCATGAGTGCACCTTGAAGACCTAAAGGCTCGAAGCCTCACTCCTTCGTCTCTTCGAAGTGTGCCCCTGCGCCCTTGAGATCTCTCTCTCTCTCTCTTTCTTGAGCACATAAGCGCACCTTGAAGGCCTCTTGTGAGCCTTGACGAGTTTGACTGCGCCCTCCTAATCAAATATTTTTTATTTTAACTCTTTCACAGGCCTATTATGAGCAGATAATTCCATGAGCTAGGTAGTGATAGAATAGATGTTTTAGGACTAATTTTTCCTTGCCATGAATGATCTTCATTCGTAGGAGTAATATATCAACCTAAAAAGGAGATGCACAAGTAGATAGCAAGGAAAAAGCATAAAGAAACTGATCCATGTGGATTTTGGTGGCCACCCACCTATTCCACTTGGACCCCCACCATTTTACCATTATTTGTTTCAGTTTATGTAATTTTAGCACCGTGTACTATTTTTGGTAGTTTTTTGGGTCATGAACTTCCAGAGCCGTTTGAGGCCCTAAAAGACGTTTTCTTGGAAAACATGGAAAAATGGGTGTTTAATTGACGCTTGTAGTTGAAATTTGTAACCGTCAGATAGATATTTTTAATGAGGCATTGTTCGCATAAAAAAGAGATCATATTCCAAAGTTACAACCCCCGGGGGAAGTTGATGTACCAATTTACCCCAACGGGGCCCACAATTTTGACACTTCATCTCCTAGGGTTAGGTTTTTGGATGTTTAGGGTTTTCCATTATTTCTCAACAATAAATAGGCCTTCTAGCCTCATTGTAACATAGTACAGAAGGCATGTAGTTTCCACATATCTTCTCAGAGATAGGCTACCATCACCTGATCTAGTTTATTTCCATTCTGCATGTAAACAAATTTTAGTACTTTGTTATTAATGAATTTAAGTTATGTTTTCGTTGTATATTTTTGTTTCTGTTTATATTTGTATTTAATTTTGTTCCTTTATAAATTCGGGTTAGTGGTATCTTAGCGGCCTTATCTTTCTCTGTTTTTCTATGCATGTCCCTAACGAGGTTGAGGTATAGGGAGTTAAGGCTCAAACTAGTTGAACCTTTGCAAAACTGGCCTCGCAGACCCCGACGACCTCCCATGGCGAAAGAAAAGAAAGATGAGGGAAAATGATATCCTTTCAAAATATTGCTCAAAGAAGCACTCGAGCGACAAAGGAACTTGATGATTGAAAAATTTTCTCAGATTTTATAGTGGATGCCCACAGGCGATGCAACTTCATCTAGCAGCCACCTTGGAGGCACTACTCCCTTTAAGGTACACGTCGAATTTTAAATTCCCATATTTGAAGCCCATATATATTCATATGTTGTAGATAAATGATTAAATCTGTTGGAAGGATATTTTTTCGGTCCATGATTTTTCCAATAGGGAAAATATTACTTTTTTCACTCCTTGAAGATGCCCCCCACGTCAAGGACTCGTGGGAAACCTACTGCGAGAAGAAGGACAAGAGGGAACCTTCACTATTTTCAGCCGCACCCACTTGGAATGATTTCCGAGATGCCATCAAGGAACAATATTACATTGTCGGTAGTTATGAAGATAAGTACATAAAATGGACCACACTATGGCAGGGAAGGGACCAATATGTGCCAGAGTTCATTAATATTTTTAATACCTTTCACAAAAAGTAGGGTATCAAGGATTCTAAGCGGCATCAAGTACTCAAGTATCGCAAATTTCTACACAAATACATCCAGGATGAGATGGAGTTCTTGGACATCTCCTTACTTGGCACCGCCTATCAATACACTGTCGAGATCAAGTAAAAAATCAAACACAAGAAGTGAGACTTTGGATCTATGAATATGAAGCAATGGAAATGCGCCCCCAAACTATAGAACAAAGGACAAAGCCAAGGCAGGGTGACCCAGGATAACCCACCAAAGCAGAAAGAAAATAAAGACACCACGATGGCAAATAAGGACACAAGAAAGTGGTGTGAGTTCCATAAGAGCTCCACTCACAACACAAGTGAGTGTCGAGTCAAGAAGTTAGTAGTAGCCAAGTTGAAGGCTTCAAAGTAAGATGAATGTTCTGACTCTGATTCAGAACCCAAAAAGGCGAATGAAAAAGGGAAGAAAATTATTGATGCAAAGCCCACCGCCATCTTTGCCACCACCAAGATCCAGAATATTGATCCCGAAGATCCAGAGGAAGGGGAGAGTCTCTTCCACTCGCATATGTGGGTGAAGGGGTCTCTACTGTAGTTGATTATCGACAACATGAGCCAAAATTACCTCATCTAAGGAGAGGTGATTAAGCAGTTGGTCCTATCGACCACACCACTCCCAGATCCATACACCATCGGGTGGCTTCACAAGGGATGGGACCTCCGTGTCAGCCAATAGTGTCACCTTCCCTACAACATCAATCCCTTCACATATGAGGTACTATGTGATGTTTCTCCTCTTGAAGTTTTTGATGTATTATTAGGCCAACCATACTTTTGGAAACACCATGTTGTGTATGAGTCTAGGCCTCACACTATTATTATTAATTTAGAAAATAAGTTATACATGATACTAGAGGTAGCCCCACCTACTACCATCTCTTTGATATCTACTAAGCAATGCAGTAAGATCATCTCCCATACTGGAAAATTTGTTTTCTTTTTTATTCACTCTCAAAGTAATGGGAAGATCGTGGCCACATTTTTTACCCCAGGAGTGTTTTCTCCATGCAACAGAACCAGGAGGATAAATTTGTGGAAGAATACATGCACAGATTCTCCTCACCCATAGGCATGCTCTTACACTTTCAGGTCAAGCATTCGATCAATATCACCCCAGAGCACCTGAGTCTACCCAATGGGTCTATATATCATCGCTCAATTATAGAAAATGAAGAGATCAAGTGGCAGATCCAAGAGCTGCTACAGAAAGGGAACATATGACCAAGTTCCTTAGCTTGTGGGAGCTCGATTGTACTTGTAAAAAAGAAGGACAATACCTGGAGGTTCTGCATTGATTATCAGGCACTAAATAAAATCAATGTCATGAGTTTATATATAATCCCATGGATTGATGACCTTCTTGAACATCTCAAGGGGGCCAAGTATTTCAGCAAGATTGATCTAAATTCTTGATATCACCATGTTCCACTAGAGCCCCAAATTCATGGAAGACCTCCTTCAAATCCAAGGAGGGAATTTTTTAACGGTTGGTCATGTATTTCGAGTTGACAAATTCCCCTGCAAATTTTATGAGGTTGATGGATGACATATTATGACCCTTCACCAACTCGTTCATAGTTGTGTATTTGGAAAACATCCTCATCTTCAACAAGGGTTGGGAAGAACACCTACAACACATTCGACAGATCCTTCAAAGCTCGCGACAACAAAAAATATATTCCAACTTGGATAAATGCACATTTGGCATGGGTCAGGTCCAATATATGGGCTACATCATTTATGAGAAAGGCATGCATGTGTATTAGGCTAAGATCCAAGTCATTCGGGATTGGCTAGCCCCGACCACTCTAACAGAGCTTCACAACGTTTTGGGCCTTGCAAATTTTATCAGAGGTTCATGTTGGGATTCTCTCATATCACTTGGCCTTTGAGTCAAGTTACTAAGGGCAGAGCCAAATCAAAGTTTTTTTTCGTCTGAGTCCCAAAAAAAGGTGTTTATTGATCTAAATCAACGCCTCTACTCTGCACTATTACTCACATTTCCAGACCTACAACAACCATTTGAAATTGAGACAAATGCCTCTCACTATGCTATTGGTGTTGTTCCCACCCAACAAGGGCATACAGTGGCCTATCACAGTGAGACACTTTCTGACACAATTCATAAATAACCCACTTATGATAAGGAGATGTATTCCATCGTGCAAGCTTGTCAGCAATGGAAACATCACATTATGGGGCAATAGATAGTCATTCACACAGATCACCGACCCTTGCAGTTTATACAGACCCAAGGGAATTTGCCGAGCGACTTCCATCAGAAGTGGTCCACATATTTGCAACAGTTCCATTTGAATATCAAATACAAGAAGGGTAGCACCAATCATGTTTCACATTGCCTCAATCAGCCATTGGTTGCAACAATGGCCATTGTTATCAACTCTTGTGGCCACGAGACCAATGGATGGCTGAAACTATATAAAAATGATTAAGAGTTCACCACCACATATCATATACTAGTGGATGGAAAGCAAGTTCTAGCTTTCCACTTCTAGGATGCATTATTATGCTACTTGGGCCACCTTTGTGTTCCTTTAAGCAAACATGCCAAGATGATTTGGGAGGAACATTACGGTTGGGTCGTAGGACACTTTTTTGTGGAGAAAATTGTGGTTGTACTACATAAGTAATTTCATTGGCCAAAAATATGACAGGATGTTGGAAAATATATCATATCCTGCACTGCCTATGCCATCGTCAAGCCAACCATAAATAAGTAAGGCCTGTACACTCCTTTGCGTACTCCCATCCATCCTTGGGAATCCATATTCATGGAATATTTTTCTAGTATCCCTTCTACCAAGCATGGTAATGATAGTGTATTTGTGGTCGTGGACATATTTTCTAAGATGGCTGGTGGTCTGTAAGAAGAGTATCACAACAAAGGAGGTTTCCAAACTATTTTTTGAACAAGTGTGGGTGCATTTTTGGATCCCGCAGACCATTATATCAAATCAGGATAACATGTTCCCGAGCACTTTCTGGTCGAGCCTCTGGACACTATTGGACACGAAGTTCACCAAGTCGACTGCATTCCATCCCCACACTGATGGCTAGACAAAGGTCATCAACAGGATGATAGTGCACATACTCCACATGTACAACTCCAAGAATCCACAAACCTGGAATGAGAGCCTTCTTTATGTGCATCTCAATTATAACAAAGATCTCCATAGCTTGATTGGTCACAACCCCTTTCAAATGGGTGTAGGATTTCAACCATTATGTCTGATTGATGTTTCCATGCCTTATGCGACTACATAGACAAAATCCACACATGTATAGTCTAAGGCTGATAAAGGAACTAGTTTTATTGAATGAATCCAAAAAATCCATGAGAAATTTCATGACATCTTGGAGAAGTATAATGCCAAGTACAGGCAAGGAAACGATCAACATCGGGTGCCACACAAGTTTCAGGTGAGGCAACAAAGTTTGGTTGCATTTGTAGAAAGAACGCCTTATCGGAGCCCATCGAAAGTTATGAACACTCTGATATGGGCTTTACACCATTACCAAGGTTGTGGGAGACAATTATTTTGAGCTCAATATTCCCCCATTCCTTGGCCTGCACCCAATATTCAATGTGGATCTCCTTCGGCCATACTTTCCACCATTGTTGGACACATCAGACATTGCATAAAAACTCACACCATCATAGCTAAACCTAGACTGCATTGAAAAAGCCACAACTGATCGGATCATGAACATGCAGATCAATAACAGTCCCTGATAGAATATCCAACTGTATCGACTTGTCAAAACTGGCCAAATCCTGCACCAAGGCAAGTGGCTTACTGGGGCCGAAGTTCGGAAAAAGTTTCCCATCTCATGGAGGCACTAAACAAAATGGGGACCATTGCTTCCTAATGGGGGATGAATGATCTAGGTGGATTTTGGTGGTGACCCACCTATTCCACTTGGACCATCACCATTGTAAAATTATTTATTTCATTTTTCGTAATTGTAGCACAATGTACTATTTTTGGTAGTTTTTTTGGGTCCTAAAATTTCAGAGCCGTTTGACTCCCTAAACGACGTTTTTTGGGAAAATGGTCAAATGTGTGACTTTAAATTATGTTTGCAATAGAAATTTGTAGTCATATAAAACTTTCTAACAAGGTATTTTGTGCATCAAATGAAGATTGTATGCCAAAGTTACGACCCCAGGAAGTTGATGTACCAATTTACTCCAATAGGGCCCACAATTTTGGTGCTTCATATCCTAGGGTTAGGTTTTTGGATGTTTAGGGTTTTCCATTGTCTATCAACAATAAATAGGGCTTTGAGCCTCATTGTAACATAGTTCATAATGCACGTAGAAGCCACATATTTTCTCAGAGATAATCTACCATCGCTTGAGCTAGTTTATTTCCCTTCTGCATGTAACATTTTTTCAGTAATTTGTTATTAATGAATTGAAGTTCTATTTTAATTGTATATTTGTGTTTCTGTATTTCATTTCATTCCTTCATAAATCTGGATTAGAAACACCTGAGGAGAAGAAGAAAAAAAAAGAACAATCATGAAGACATGAAGCAAATCATGGACTAAGACAAAAAGAAGACATTGCATGATCACTCAGAGGATTTCAATAGTGATCAAAGTTGTTGAGATTCAACAAGATGATGAGCTTAGTGGAAAGAGTCGCCTTCACTAAATGGACCTGCAGGCTATTTTTGGCACAAGTTTATTTTTAGACATGGTGTTCATATTTTAGAAGTTGCAGGATGCTATTTGTGGATGGTTGATCAAGTTGGAAAAATAGATGAAATTCTATTTTGAGAATATTGGGCGAAGTCTATTTATAAATCGTCAATCTAAAAATAGATGCATGTCGATTATTATTAGCTCTTAATAATAATTAGAATCTAAACATCAACTTATTCTCTTGGAGCACTTTGTTTCAGTGCACAAATTTGGCAAATCAGTGGACTGAGGGAATTACGCAATTCCCAAGGGCAACTGGTGGTTCATGCATGGAGGAATCAGTTAAGAACTGAAGTGGCAAAGTTATGACAGAGTTGGAAGAGTAGTTTATGGAGTCATATTCAGTTTAACTCAGTTAGACTTAGTTGAACTAGTTGTATCTAGTCTAACTGAATGATACACTAGTGAGAGTGGAGTGAATTAATTAGTTAATTAATTCACAAATAATAAATCATTAATCAATTGAACAATATAACAATTAATTACAGTGCATGTCAATTCCAGTGGAGACCTAGAGGAGAGATAGGTGAAAGGGCAAGATGGACTATCTGTTGTGACTATAGTGATGCATTGATTGCATCACACACACGTTGGAGTTTCCAATGAGAATTGCACAGTAAAGGCAAGGGTAATTCAAATTCATTCAGAGCTATTCTTCAACAGGGATTGCGCAGTGGAGGTAGGCTAGCAGGAGGGCAAAGATCAGTGCATGGATTTGTAGATTTTTCCTGATTAGTGTGTGACGATTTTATTGTACTAAGAGCTTGATGTACTAAGATTTGTATGAGGATTGTTACATGATATCCATGATACATAATATATGATAGTTGGGGTTTTCAGCTTCAAGCTTTCCCGTTAAAAAATTGTGTTATGTGCGATTGTTTTTATTTATGCTTCACATGTGTGTGAAATTAATTTTCCGCAAAAGATTAACAGTGGAATGATTCTTTATTTTGAAAGAAGTTAAATATTGTGAGATCGGGGGAATCTAGGAAATATGCATGATTAATGTATATAATTTCTACATGGTATCGGAGCATTGTTAATTCTTTAAGATTGCAATTGTGAAGAATTGGTGAGTTTGTGCTGGTGGACAATTCGAATTTGCTACAGAAGATTCTTGGTGTAGAAGTTGAGTATACATTGAAATGGCTTTCAATGGGTTGCGATTGGAGTATGCCCTTGATGGGAGCTTGAATTAAATAGCCTGGAAGGACAGGATGGTGGTGGTGTTGGAGGATATTGGACTGAAGGAATTCATCGATAGCAATGTTCCTAAGCCAGGATCTAGTGATGCTGCATTACTTGACGCATGGAAAAAGAAGACAACAAAGACGAGAAGAATTCTGTCAGAAGGTGTGAAGGACCATATTGTGTCCACCTTCATGGGAAGTCCACTCCATTCTTAATGTGGAAGGCTTTGACAGATTTTTTCCAAAGAAGAAGTGACCAGAGGAAGTTGGCGCTTAAAGACAAGCTTAGAAAAATAAAAATGGAGAAGGGTGACAATATTCCAAAATACCTCACGAAGTTTGTCCTCTACAAGGATGAACTGGGAAGTGTGGGGGTTATTGTTGATGATGAAGACTTGGTGAGCTTGGCTCTCCTTGGGCTTCTGAAGAGTTGGCATAGCTACGAAGACTCTGTCAATGGACGAGAGAAACTACCGAGATGGGAGCGAGTTTGGTCGGATCTTGTGCAGGAGGAGATAAGGCAGGGTACCAGGGATGGATCTTCATCGAAGAATGAAGATGAAGAGAATTTTTCTTTGGCTACCAAAGCAAGGAAAGTGAAAGGGAATAAATTTCCTTCAAAATCCGAAGCTAAAGGAAAGAAGCAGGATTTGTCCAAAGTGAAACTTTTCACTGTCACGAACAAGGGCATTTCACCACTAACTGTCCATAAAAGAAGAAGAACAAGAAGGTTGTTGGAGCTGCAGCTGGAGAGGCCTTAGCCTCGCAATTTGAACTTGATTTCTCTTTGATTGCATGTTTGGTTCCAAGCTGTATGGGATCAATGTGGTATCTTGATAGTGGTGCGTCTTTCCATATGACGGGAGAAAATGAGTTGTTTAGTGGCTTGGAGGAGAAGGATCTCCAGATGCATATAGAGATGGGTGACAATGGTTGGTACAGTGTGACTAGAATTGGGACCATTACCTTTGAGAGGGATTCTGGTAATCCATTCTTGTTGAAGAATGTTATGCATGTTCCAGGTCTGAAGAAGAACTTGGTCTCAGTCACAATGTTGGAAGATAAATATTATGATGTTGTTTTCATTGAGGGAAAATCCTTCCTTTGACATAAAACAATGGGTCAAACCAAGAAGATATGGGTTCTAATTAAGAATCTCTACAAGCTGGAGATAGATGGCTGCGCTGCAATGGTGGGCAAAGCAGAAGAAGTGGTGAGCCGGGATGAGGGCGAATTATGGCACAGGAGATTGGGCCATCTTCACCATGGCGCTTTGAAGATTTTGTAGCAGATTTCTACTGGAATTCCCAAGGGTACTCTTGCGCAGTCAGATAAGTGCAAGGGATGTACTATGGGTAAGTTTGTGAAGACCACCTTTCATGAGAAGGAGAACTGTGCTTTGGTGATCCTAGAGAGAATTCACACAAACGTGTGTGAACCTTTCTCGGTTGCTTCAAAAATAAAACACATGTATTATGTTATATTTTTTGATGAATATTCTCATAGATGCTAGATATTCTTCATGCAGAAGAAGAGTGAAATGTTCTCAAAGTTCTGTGAGTTCAAAGCATTGGTGGAGAAGGAGTCGTGGAAGCAAGTGAAAGCTCTACGGAGCGATAATGGTGGTGAATACATCTTGAGAGAATTCAAAGAATTCTATAGCAAAGAAGGAATTCAAAGAGAACTCATAGCACCTCATAACCCACAGCAGAATGAGGTCGCTGAGAGGAAGAACAGAATGATCGTGGGTGTTGCGCGAGCAATGCTGCATGACCAGGGCCTACCGATGCACTTGTGGGCGGAAGCATGCAACACTACGGTTTATGTGCAAAACTATTTTCGTAATAGAGTACTTGGCATGAGTACACTTGAAGAAGCTTTTACTGGTAAGAAACCTGATATTTCTCATTTGAAGATTTTTGGCTCATCTGTTTACATTCATGTGACAAAGGATGCCAAGAAGAAGCTGGAGTCGACTGCAGAAGTTGGGATATTTGTGGGGTACACAGAAACACCCCATAACTATCATGTGTATTTTCCAAATAGTCGGATGACTGTTATGCGACGGGATATAAAATTCAATGAGGTGAAAGCCATGAAGTTGTCGCTTGAGAGGGAGCTACACTTGCATGCAGAGGAGGAACTTCTTGTTCTCAAAGATGAGCCTCTAGATGTGGATCAGCCACAGGAGGAGATTCATGGAGTGGAGGAGTCCACTCATGCAGAACCAAAAATCAGACAAGGCATAAAGCATACCACATAAGCTGAGAGAATGAAGCTTGATGTGGCACAGAATGTAGGAGTCCCTACATCACTACACAGACAGAGACAGTCACCTGACCAATTTACTGGATACATGGCTCTTATGAGAAAGTGTATCGTGACAGAGCCATATTATTTTGAAGAAGCAGTGTAGGAGCCCACATGGGTAGATGCCATGGTGGAGGAGTATGACTCCATTGTCATAAATAGTGCTTGGGAGATTGTTCCAAGGCCGGTGGGAAAATCAGTTGTAGGATCAAGATGGATCTACAAGGTAAAGCAAGCTGTTGATGGGAGCGTCAAGAAGTATAAGTCAATATTTGTTGTCTGGGGCTTCTCACAGATTGAGGGGATTGACTATGAAGAAACCTTTGCACCTGTCGCACAGTATTATTCCATACAGACCATCCTTGCTCTCTCAGCACAGATGGGTTGGCACATTCATCAGATGGATGTGAAGACTGTGTTCCTTAATGAGATCATTGAGGAAGAGGTGTACATTGAGCAGCCTAAAGGATTTGAGATCTTCAGCAGCGAGTTGCATGTGTGCAGGCTCAAAAGAGCACTGTATGGGTTGAAACAAGCACCACGTGCTTGGTACACTCAGATCGACAGCTATTTCATTGGAATTGGCTTCACCAAGAGTGAGGCGGATGCAAACCTGTACTAGATTATGGTGGGGGGTAAGATTATAATCATTATTCTTTATGTTGATGACTTAATACTAATGGGTGATGAGCAGTTGATACACTCATGCAAGGCAGATCTTACAAAGGAGTTTGAGATGAAGGATTTGGGCCTCCTTCATTATTTCCTCGGATTGGAAATATGGTAGCGGGAAGGTGAACTGTTTGTGTCTCAATGCAAGTATGCCTGGGAGATACTGGAGAAGTTTCACATGCAAGGCTACAAGCCTATCGACACTCCTCTTCCAGGAAATTGGAAGAAAGAGGATGCTACATCGATGGAGGTAGTGGATGCCACTGTTTATCGATAGTTGGTGGGTTCACTCATGTATTTAGTCAATACAAGACTGGACATATGCTATGCAGTGAACCAGCTTTCACAAGCGATGGTTAAGCCTACCAAGCTCTTTTGGAAGGCAGGCAAGCATGTCCTCAGATATCTCAGGGGCACATCTGAGTATGGTTTATGGTACAAACAGACGGATGAGATGAATTTGCATGGCTTCGCGGATGCAGATTGGGCAGGAAGCCCAACAGACAGAAAGAGCACATCAGGAGGGATTTTTAGTATCAGATCTATGACAGTTTCTTAGTACAGCAGGAAAAAAATATCCGTGGCACTCAGTTCAATGGAAGCAGAATACATGGCAGCAAGTCAAGCTGCATGTGAGACTATCTGGATGAGGAAGATCTTGGTTGGTTTTTTCGGTTCACATTTAGATCCCACAGTGATACATTGTGATAATCAGAGTTGCATTAAACTCTCGGTTAATCCTGTGTTTCATGATAGATCTAAATATATTGATATCCAGTATCATCATATCAGAGATTGTGTGTGGTGGAAGATCATGTTGCTTCAATACTTTCCTACGGAGGATCAGGATGCAGATATTCTGACGAAGGCGCTCACCAGGAGTAAATTTGAATACCATAGAGGCAGGATCAGGGTGAAATATAATCCCTATATTTTTGAGAGGGAGTGTTGAGATTCAACAAGATGATGAGCTTAGTGAAAAGAGTCGCCTTCACTAAGTGGGCCCGTAGGCTATTTTTGGCACAAGTCTATTTTTAGACATGGTGATCATATTTCAGAAGTTGCAGGATGCTATTTGATGATCAAGTTGGAAAAATAGATGAAATTCTATTTTTAGAATATTGGGCGAAGTCTATTTATAGATCGTTGATCTAAAAATAGATGCATGTCGATTATTATTAGCTCTTAATAATAATCAGACTCTAAACAACAACTTATTCTCTTGGAGCACTTTGTTTCAGTGCACAGATTTGGAAAATCAGTGGACTGAGGGAATTATGCAATTCCCAAGGGCAACTGGTGGTTCATGCATGGAGGACTCAGTTAGAATTGAAGTGGCAAAGTTATGACAGAGTTGGAAGAGTAGTTTATGGAGTTGTATTCAATTTAACTCAGTTAGACTCAGTTGAACTAGTTGTATTTAGTCTAACTGAATGATACACTAGTGAGAGTGGAGTGAATTAATTAGTTAATTAATTCACAAATAATAACTCATTAATCAACTGAACAATACAACAGTTAACTACAATGCATGTCAGTTCCATTGGAGACCAAGTGGAGAGATAGGTGAAAGGGCAAGATGGACTATCTGTTGTGACTATAGTGATGCATTAATTGCATCACACACATGTTGGAGTTTCCAATGAGGATTGTGTAGTCAAGGCAAGGGTAATTGGAATTCATTTAGAGCTATTCTTCAGCAGGGATTGTATAGTGGAGGCACCCTAACAGGAGGGAAAATATCGGTGCATGGATTTGTAGATTATTCCTGATTAGTGTGTGACGATTGTATTGTACTGAGAACTTGATGTACTAAGCTTTGTATGAGGATTGTTACATGATATCCATGATAAATAATATGATAGTTGGGGTTTTCAGCTTCAGGCTTTCTCGTTAAACAACTGTGTTATGTGCAATTTTTTTTAATTTATGCTTCACATGTGTGTGCAATTAAATTTCCGCAAAAGATTAATAGTGGAATGATTCTGTATTTTGCAAGAAGTTAAATATAGTGAGATCAGGGGAATCTAGGAAATATGCATGCTTAATGTATATAATTTCTACAAAATTCCCTTTGGAGGGTGAAAATAATAAACAACACATATCTTCCATGAAAATTAAGCATAAATCATATTTATCATCAATAATGCAAGATGAAACAACAAGGAATACAACTTGGCATTGCCAACTCATCATGAAGTCATCATGGTCAAGTTGTAACACATATAAGTATCATCATTATGGTCAACATGTGTCCATGCGTATTACCACATCATGTGGGATTTCATGGTGTGTTCTCATGAAAGGATAAAATTTAATGTGTGGAAGTCTAAGAGTCATATGTGGAACATGAAGAGTCACATAGTCATATATGGACAAAGATTGTTTAGAAGTCCAAAGGACACACTAGAACTTCAAGAGTCATAAGGGTAATCCAAGAGTCATGAGGATATGAAAGTTCATTCCTCTTGTTATAAAAGAAACCTCATAACTTAAACAACATGCTTTTTGAGGCTTAAGCTTTGGAGAGCTAGTCTTGGTTTCTCTACTTGGCATAAGAGAGAAAGCTATTCTTTGGAGAAGCAAGAAGTGACTTAGTGTTCCACTATTGGAACTATTGTCTCATCATTGTAACTGTGTAGTTGGATATTTCACCTTATAATTTAAGCTCGATGATTCAACACATTTTCATGCATGTATTATGAATGTCTTAGGAATATTCTTTAGATGTTTTGTATATTTGTTTGGTTCACGTGGGCTAAGGAAATTGAACTATTTTGGTGTCCTCGGTACTTATATTGTTGAAGGTGTGTTGTATGTCGTTTAATTATTGTTGTGTCTAAGTGAACTATTTCGCTAGATAACTAACAAATATTTCTTTGATCGTGTGTCTCTTTTAGGTTAGTACTATTACTTTCTTATAGAGGCTCACTTTTGTCTCCCATCTTGTGAAAGTCTCATTTTATACATTACAATAAATGTTTCACAATGCCAAATTTCTTGCTTGTTCAAGGGTTATGTATATAATCTCTTATGTTATTCACAAAAACCAAGGTGAACCTTACAGTTATGGTGGTCGGGCCGATACTCTGGATGGGGCTCCCACTCCAAATTATGTGAGGTCTAATTAGGACTTCACATTGGGGAGACCCCCTACATGTTGGTGGTATCCAACACTGTCAACACCTTCAAAAGCAGAAATCAATAGATAGTTTCACAATGCCTCCCTCATGTTATGTGAAGAAGATCTTTCCTGACCCGGTAGAGAACCCTTATTTGGAAAAAGAATTGGCCTTGCTGTTTTGAACTCTGTAGATGTGAGCAATGGAAACCCTCTTAAATTCCTGCAACAACACTATGGTCTTATCCTTCAAATATGTGAGATTTGGAGTGTTTAGTTGATTCCTGAAGTTTAATCAACCCACAATCACCTTTGGGTCTCAATGTATGCTGATTTCCTCGATGCTAATCCTTCTAGAACATAAAAGGACTCTCCACAGTGTTAAAAATGCCTCTCTAGTATTTGTGCCCTTGCCACTATTCCAGTGGAAATGATAAAATTTTCCATGCTCCAAATATATAACCATCCTGCTACCGCATTTATCGGAGGTTGAGGCTCCATAAAAGAACCCTATAGGATATTTAGCCCATATATCCACTTTGCTTTGAATACTACTAGGCAATGTATCCTCATGTTTTCCTATCTCCAAGAAGTACATCGTAATCTTGTTGTGAGTGTTACTTATGCCAGGCCTCAAATGATCACATAAACTAGCGTTCCTAGTTATCCAAAAGCCCCAAAATATGTAGAATGGCATGGCCCTGTATGGAAAATACTGCACAATCCATTGTTTCAGGAATTCTCTAGGATCATTCCTGTCCCATGTGGCTTATAACTCAATACCATATCAACACACAGTAGACCAATAAAATCATAACTGTCAGCAACATGTCAGAGTATATTCTTGAGTCTGTCCCACTATTTTTTTGTTAGAGAAAAACATATGCGATTGTATATAAAGAAACTGGCATATATACACGACTATAATTTATGAAACCCACGTACATAAAGCAAATTTTTGAATTTTCACCTGTAGACTGAGAAAAATAGATTAACATCAAAGTGAGGCAGAGACAACTCCCAGTTTCTATCTGAGATATTCAAATTATTCTTTGGGGAGAGATTTAGTAAATATATTAGCAACTTTTTTTTTTGGAGGGAACATACTCCAATTTAACCTTTTTCTCAAGCACTTGTTCTCATAGAAAGTGATACTTAATATGACTATGCTTGGTTTTGGAGTGCATAACAATATTTTTTGAAATACTAATAGCACGATGGAGATGGGTGGAGAACATTAAATTTGAATATCTTGTAATGTCTGCATCATCTAGAGAAGTTGTGTGCAACAAGATGCAACAACCACATATTCTGCTTCTGCTGTAAATAAGGAAATGGAACTTTGTTTCTTGCTAGACCAAGATACTAATCGAGGCTCCATATAAAATGCACCTCCACTAGTGCTTTTTTGGTCATCAACATTTCCAGCCCAATCCGCATCTGTGTAAGAATGAAGAGTGTTATGTAGGTAAATCCTCTCTGCGGACAGATACGATCCCTCTAGCCCTAGATTGGGTCTAGTAACAAAAGGAAAAACTAGAGTGTAGGCTCCTAATTACTGAATTAAATAGACGTGGTAGATCAACCTGTCTGGAGTTCAACGTTGTCATCGTAGATGTTGTAGTGGTGGCCTCTCGATTCCTGTCTCGGAAAGTCACGATCCTTTCACAACGATGCTTGGATATCTGCACAAAATCAACAAACAAGAGCAGCATACGAAACAACAATCTCATTCATAATTACTAACCAGTCAAGGAGGGTTAAGAATATTGCATCAATAAAACACATCAATGCGATATGGGAACCAAACAATAGTGATACATATGTATTAATAGAAGAAAGAGTTACAACCAAGCCTTGAAGTCGCAACCTTCTTCAGTGGGGTTCAGTTGAAGCGCGTCTCAACGAATGTCGGGGAATTTAGATGGGATGAAGGCACAAGACTAAGCTCTCTCAATAAGGGACTCTTCCATTCTATCTTAAATAAAAATCTCTCCAACATTTTTTCTTCTCTAGTTCCGCTAAGCTAGCTTCATCAATGGAAGATGAGCTAAATTTATAGAGGGATAGGAGGAGTTTGGGATCCCTAATATGGTGGAAGGGAGGCCTTATCTCATGGGAGGTTTCCCGAAAAGGTGGAAAGAAGAGGCCAAAGGAGGAAGGCCGTGGTTATTCATTCTAACCACTCCCCATGAATCATCCACGAAGTTGTTATGATCGAAAATTCGCCTCTATTTAAAAAAAAAATCATAAACATATTGGCGTGGGCAGCTAATTGAGACAGAGCACTAGTTGGTGCGGGGGCCAGTGTTAATCTGCCTCATCGACACGAGGGCATAACTGGTTACCAACACCAAGGCAAAAACATGTGTTTTTGGTGGTCTGTTCAGGAAATGGTCAACAGAAGGAATGTTAGACTCATGGTAAGGGATGCAATGATGATATTTGCAAGGCATGTCACTTTATTTTGTTCATAGAAATGAGCCTCCAATGTGCGGGATGGGGATTGCAGGGACAGTGACAAAATGCTGTGTAATAGATGCCCCCTAAAGCATGAGGTCCGAGAGAGAGGAAGGGGTGAAATGATTTATGAGAACGCGTTTGAACCAAACACTGCTGTTGGAAGACCTGCAATTACAAGTACAATAGATATCTCTGAGACATGAACATGTGGCATGGGAAAAACTATCCATAATAGAGTACATATATGAACTAAGATCCAAGGTATGGACGCAACCATCCAGCAGTAAGGATCAACAAATAGACTTAGGTATGATTGCATCCATCCAATCAAAAGAGTCATGAAAAAAATCACGATACATCATAATATCCCACAGCCTGGATTTCATCAGACAAAACCTAGGGTCTTGCGCTCCATCTCGATCCGAACAGGTACAGAATCAAGCATGCGAGTATGTGAGTTGAAGTCGAACATGTAAGAAAATCACCTGATTACCAGCCAATGATGAAATCTGTTAACAGGCGCGAGAGAAACCACCAATAATGATAATGGCTCTCAAGGTACAACAAGTACAATCCACAGAATGTGAACAGTGAGTTGGCATCAAACACTCGCAGAATCATTCGATCGAAGGCCAATGATGTGGACCTGTCGTCGAATGTGAAGAAACTGCCATTGAGGCAGGAAAGCTCCAAGGTACCGATAGGGAGTCTGTAGACCAACTTCCTGGATAATGAGTTGAAGTTGACAGAAAGTGACCTGGTCGAAGGAGGGCCATAATGTATCCCACATCATCGACACAAGACAAAAAAACATAATGATAGTGAATTAGGATCAACAGATAATCAGAGGGAGGTTGAGAAATACAGAGGCAAACTTCTCTTGAACATATCGGCGACATGACTCTGGATTTGGAAGTATTTTACATCAAGGGATCTGAGGTTATGATGATGTGGAAAAGAGTAGATGAGAGGTCAAAGTAGATTACCCAAACCCATGAAGGCAAGAATGATGAAATGAGATGTCCCCAACCCGACATGAATGCAGACGAGTGTCATGTTCAAGAGCGACATACTGCCGACACAACTAAAATCTAGTTCGATTTTCCCCCACCATTTCTAGCGAGTACCCCAATTATTTTTAAAACCAAGCTTGAAGGGGATAGCATATTCTTGTGCAGTAAGTTTTTCCTTTGGACAAATCAATCCTAGTACATTTTACGAGCCCTAGGAAGGAGGAACTCGATGAACGTCATGGTGATGATGTCCGATGTCATCCGGGTTTAACGAGTTTGACAAAAGAAGAATTCGACATCTTTTCATGTTTAGAGAGTTTGAAAAGAAATAGAAAATAAAAATCCAGCATGTCCCTTTTCATAAGTAGTCTCTCAGATCTGAAAAGGTAGAAAACAATAGCTGAAATAACCTCTTAGTCACGATAGGCTAAGGTATTTATTTTTCGTAAATAATCTATCCCAACCTGAAAAAGAGGTAAACGTATACTGGGTAAATATCGTTTTGCAACCATTTAACGAGTTCAAAACGACAAGAGTCTCAGCAATATTCTCAGTTTTAGAGAGTCAGAAAAGAGTTGAAATATGACTCCAGTAGTGAATTTTTTGTGTTTTTACCGAGTCCGAAAAAGTATAAAATACAACTCATGACTTCATCACTATCGCATTAAAGACCTGTCGTTGCACAAGAAACAAACGTAAAACCAATTTCTCAAAATAACATAATGTAATAATCGAAAAACATGTCTTAAAACCTAATTAGGGTTCTGAAAAGTTATAAAATGCCAAAAATGGTAAAAAAATAATAACTTTTCACTTTTACCTCTTGTGGAGCAATAGTGACCCCATTTTACCTTGCGATTTTGCGGCAACGATAGCGGGAAATCCAGTAGACCAATCTCGAATCCATCAGTTCTAGGTAAGAGCCGACATCTTTCCCCACATTTTAAGTATTATTTATTTACCTGCAACCTTCAGTTTTTATTTATGAGGGAGAAATTGTGAAAAATAGGGCACGACGGTCGGCGTGGGTTTCAGGCACGTACTCGTGCCAACCGCCCAATTTTCTAAATTGGGGTTCACCCATTGGCCGGAATGTTTCTAAAACAGTCGTGCCAACCACACAGACCTCTTAAAGGACCTCAAATGCAATAAAGAAGGCCTAAATTTCACAAATTTGAGCTTTGGATTTGGCTAATAATGTCCATATGAACATTTTTGCAGGTGAAAGAGTGACAAAATGGTGATAGAGTGGAAGGAACGGGAACACAGTGAAGAATATGAGCTTGCCATGGGAAATGAAAGATGCATGGAAGCTCTCAGAGACTGTGGACTGAAAAAGTTCTTCATGACACCATGTCTCAGAGCTCAACCAAAGCTGCTGCAATACTTGATCAGTATCTGGGACGAGGATCAAGAAAAATTCATTCTTCGAGATCAGGAACTCGAGATTGATGTTTTTGATATTTATTTCATAATAGGACTGTCGCGGAGGGGGGTAGAACTAATCTTGACTGGCACTCGGCCCACCATGGAGAGCATGGGCATGGTGATTGACAGGGTATGCCTAGGAGCACAGAAAGGATCAAAAAGAGGGAAAGTGGAAATCCATACTATCCTGGACTTAACACTAAGGGTAGTTCTACACACGATCACATGAGCTGCAGGAACACAAGAACCCCACGAAGCAACAAAGACATAGCTACTTCTTGCTGTAGACTGCTTGACACCGACCATCTACAATTGGGCAGAGGTAGTAACAATCAATATAAAACTTCAAGTAACAAAGTGCAAGAAGACCAAAATGAAACAGTTTGGTTATGGTTCTCTCCTGGTATCGTTCATTCTGGAACGAATACCAATATTTCAACATCAAGGTGATAGTCCTAACACCACCAGCACTGGAACCACGGATGGATCGATGGGCAGCTCTAATGCCAAGGTCAGGGGGTGGTCAACAAATGTCTTGGAGACCGAAGTTCTGTGATTGGCTCTACCGACATTTGATTGTCGTGGAGGACTGGCCCTACTTTGGCACAGATTTCACTGGTGATCTGAACCTCCCACTCCTGGAAGGAGATGATTGGGATGAAGCACTTGGTAAGACTCATTTTTTGATTTTTATGAGTATTATGATTTTTTTGGTATGTATGTTCTGACAATTAATCCATGCATTTGCAGATGTAGGCCCAGAGAGACTTTCAGGGATGTCTTCAATAGCGAGGCAAATACCTTGTGATTTTGATGTTGCCCCTCAAGGAGAGGAGGAGGAAATCATGCACAACTTAGAGGGAATTTCCCGTGGGGTCCCAGACTACGCACATTTTGACGATGTTCCTCGTGCATAGCAAAGACATACTGTAGGGGTGTCAAACCGAGTTCACCGCTTGCTGAGGCGGCTTGTCCGGGCACTGACATGCTATCATGATCATCATGTCGATTAGACACCTAGGATTTTATTTCTGCATTTTCTTATGAGATATGGTATCTCAGGATGTAATTTGAAATTTATGGTGCACACTGATGCAAACCTTCGATATATATATATATATATATATATATATATATATATATATATACATATATTTTCCTATTTGATATGAGTATCTCATGTGATGATTATTTTACAAATTACGCAAATGTCTATCTAATACAATGTTAGCCACTGTATCAGTTAATGCATTCATTTGTCTAGGAATATGTTGATATGTGATATAATCAAAATGTCTTTCCAGCAAACGGACACGTAAATATAATCTTAAAATGTGTGGGTTTCTAACTGAATGACGCCTATTAAGCTAAATAAAAACAAGCTGTGAGTCTAGATTTACAACCAATGCACCAATGCCAGGGTAATTGCCTCGGTTAACAGTTCAATGATAACACTATATTCAACGACATTGTTTGTAGTTCATCCTAGAAAAATACCTTGCAGGTCTATCAACTCACCAACTGGATCATCAATCACCCAGGCCGCTGAAGACAAGTTCTGGGTACTACGGGAAGCACCATTTGTGAAACCAACATAAGGGGTAATAGACATCTGCACAATAAGCAACGAACCAATAAGCAGGAAAATGCTCGCAAAACACACCAAGCCAAAAAATGTACAAAAATGAAAAAAACACTCATGTACACAAAACATGCATGAATGAATCATGCATAATACTTCTTGAGATACAACCCATTTCTAGGCTGATCTAAAGGATGACCTTCGTAATTAATGAGCTCATAGGCTCTGTTCTTCAAAACATGTTTAATGATGTAAGACCCATGCCACATGGGTTGAAATTTACCTGCCCCCAGCTTGTCATGAGCTTGATCGTAGAGGAGGACGAGGTCTCCTTCTACAAAGGAGCGAGGAGAAACTGACTGGTCAAAATGGTCTTTGACTCGCTTCTTCTATGCTTCAATGACCAAAGCAACAAAGCGGCGAGTTTCATCCAGCCTCTCTAAGTAGAGGAGACGATTTTCTTCAGGTGAAGTGTTGGGAAATAATTCAATAACTAACTTGAGCGAAGGTATTTCACACTCAATTGGAAGGGTAGCTTCCACACCATAAACAAGCTGAAATGAAGTGAATCCGGTCGCATCCTTGACCGAGGTTCGGTATTCCCAGAGAGCTGAAAATAACATGAGATGCCAATTGGATTTGTGGATCCCAATCGTACGTTGAAGCATAGTGACTAAAACTTTGTTCACAGCCTCAACCTAGCCATTGGCCTGATGATAGTATGGCGTTGAGCTATCATGATGCAAGCCCAACCTGGAGGTCAACTCCGCCACCATATAATGCCGAAAATGGGAACCATGATCGGTAACAATGGGTTGAGGGACACCAAACCTATAAATGATGTGATTTAATATGAACTGAGCTGATGTCTTACCGTTGGCGATAAGTGTAGGCATTGCTTTGGCCCATTTGGTGAAGTATTCAACGGCTACGATAATATAAGCATGCCCCCCGGCTGAGTGAGGGTTACATGTCATAAAATTGATGCCCCACTTCACAAAGGGACCAACGGTAACGACAAGGTGGAGATGTGTAGGCGGCGTGCGCATATTGCACTGATAGATCTAGAAATCATGAAATTTACGGACAGAAACAATGCAATCATTAAAGATAGAGGGCCATAAATACCCAGCACAAAAAATATTTTGTGTTGTGGCATAACCAGACATGTGACTGCCGCAGGCGCCACTGTGGCAATCATTTATAACTTTCTTAGCCTCCTCGAGGGTCGAACACCGATGGAGAACGGAATCTACTCTGACATGGTAGAGTGTATCTCCGACTATATGATAAGGTTGCGATTGATGACGGATGTGTCGACGAGCATCCTTCCTCAACTCAGATCTAAAAGCAGAAGTCTGAAGATATAAGATGATATCACCATACCAAGAATCGAGGGTGGAGATCAAAGAAAGTGTATCGTTTGGAATGCGTTCTTCAGAACCAGATGGAGCGAAGTCAGAGGGAAGGGAGTAGATCAAATAAGAAAAGAGGAGTGATTTCTTTGACTTGGCGACCTCATCCCAAAGGAAAGGGACACCCTGCTTTAGTAATCGTGTGAATCCTTTAGCTACTTCGGCATAGTTAGGTATAAAACGACGTAAAAAACTAGCCTTCCCCTGCAGACTCTATAGTTGATGTAACGAAGATGGAGAGGGGATATTAATAATAGCCTCGACTTTGAGTGGATCAAGGCGAATCCCATCTTTGGACACAATAAACCCTAAAATTCTACTGGAATCAACGCAGAAGACGCATTTGTGCAGATTGAGTCGGATATTGTAGCGTTGACAATGAAGAAAGATATGACGATGATGGTCAGGATGATCATTACGCTTAGCTGAATGAGCCTGAAGGTTGTCTAAATAAGGTTGAAAAATGTGCTTAATATCGTGAAAAGCCTATGACATCGCTCGTTGAAACGTGGCCCTATCATTCTTCAAGCCGAAAGGAAGCTTCTTATACACGAAAGTACCCCAAGGATAGATGAAATTGGTCTTATGCTGATGAGTCGGGAGAATGTTAATTTGGTTATAGCCAGAAAAGTCGTCCATGAGGGAAAAGATCTCACTCCCAGTACAGTCATCAATGATCTAATCAATAAAGGGAGTAGGATCCTTGGGACAAGCCCGATTGATGTCACGATAATTAACACAGACTCGAATGGTTCCCTATTTCTTGTCTACAGGGACAATGTTGGACACCCATTCTGTCAAGGGAATCGGGTAGATGAAACCAACATTGAGAAGTTTTTCAACTTCATGTTTAATGGCATTGAATTTCTAAGGGTACACAGGACGAAGGCACTAACGAAGAGGCTTCTAACTAGGGTAGGTAGGAATATCATGCACCATGATACTGGGATCAATGCCAGGCATTTATTCGTAGGACCATTAAAAGACGTCACAAAAATCGTGGAAAAGGCTAGTATAAACCTGAAATTCATCCAAAGAACAGGTGACCCCAAGATGGATGTTCTCAACAATTCCCAGTTTGACGAAAATGTCAATAGGCATCGTTTGCGTAATGTTACTCAAGTTACCCTCCGAAAGCACTTCATATGTCAGAATAGGCATTTGAAGCAGAGGAGAAAGAACCTGAGATGAAAACCTCTCAAGACACGTAGACATGGCCCTGAGGCCAGGCATGAATGAGGAATGATGATGACCATCATTCCACGACAAATCCTCAAGAGACATAGTTTCCACGATGGCTTCATCGAAATGAAATATCTCTCGCAAGGGATCGGATAAATCTAAATCACCGAGCCAAGGGGATTGAGAATAAGCGTCGAGAGACATGCTCAAAGGAGCATGATTAGAGGGAGGAGGATTTGAAGCTGCAAGGAGTTCACAATAATCAATCTCAATCAAACTTAAAGGAATTGAATCTCCAAAAGAATCGACTTGTTCAGGTGAAGGGATGATCCATGGGTCATCAGACCGAGAGATCATATTGATCTAAATAGTGTTAGGTGGAGGAAGAGGAAAAATACCCATGAGGGTAGGAACTTTGAAGAGACCCATCCCAATGCTCTCGTAAGGAATAGAGATCTTATCCACATACGAAACATTTTTCTCGGAAGAAGAAGTGAAGAATGAAAATTGATCAACAGTAACAATATTTCCTTCATGTGGGAATTTTAGGACAGGAAAGAGAGTGGATGGAACACACAACATAGCATGAGTCCAACTACGACTGAGGAGAAGATTTTAATTGAGCTTGGCGTCAACGACTTCTACCTCTACATTGACCGTATTGCCTTTCAAGGTAATCAGAAAACTAGCAAGAACACCCAAAGGTTTTGATTCTCTTCCATCAAATGCTTCAAGGGAATTTGGTGATGAATTCAAGGCCGGAGAACCAATGGCTTTCTAGCAAGAAGTTTACATGATGCACGTTGACGCACCTTCATCCACAACTGCTCGATGGATATCGAGACCATTAATGACAACTTGTATAATGAGTGCAATTTGATGCGAGAGTCATGGGACGAAATTCTCTAAATCGAAAGCGAGAAGGCTAGTATCAACATGTTCCAAAATATATTATGTGATTTCCCAGAAGATTTATAATTAAAAAGGATAAACCCTGCCAATCACAGATAACAAAGCCTTCCGTTGAGACGGACAACTTTGAAGTACTTCTAGATAAGACATTGCAGACGATGCTTGAGCCAAATCCTCAACAATACTGTAATGTTGAGCGGCACAGGCGTTTGTATTGTAAGAAGACTTGTGGAGTACACCTTTTGAAGGTGGCCATACAACAGGCTCAGTACTGGGCCTTTCAATCTGAAGAGGGCCATAAGCAGGCAGGGGAGGAGAACCATTAGCAATCTCTTTCCCTGCTGCCTGATGCGATTCGGTATAATCTTTCGATCGAGTAGCAATAGAAATGGACGCAGAACCGTTCATCATGAACACCTAAGAGCCAAATGGGGTAGAGGAATAAGGTTTCTCTACCATCTACGTCTACTGAGATAGAAAAGTTTCTTTAAGAACAACTGTAGTTCCTTGAGTGCCTTTGAGAAATCTACTTACTTCGGCCCGTCACGGACAGTCCTTGGTGTAGTGCTCTTCGTCACAGATCAAACAAGGGTACTTTGGCTTACGCTGTGAACCATCATCAGCACGAGATTTGGACGAATATGGTTTCAGGGTATCGGCTTTGGCCTTGCCTTTACCCTTCTTCTTCCCATGGAAGTTTTATCCGCCAGATTGGCCTAAACGACATTGAATTCCAAGGTTTTACCAAGATTCGAAGTGGGCTAAGAAGAAACATTATTTGAAGAATTAGACTTTTGCTTCCCGGAATTTGAAGGAGAAGACTTTTGAGAAGTCTGAGACATGGAACCAATAATACCATCGACGGATGGGGTCGCTGGTGCTTTAGAAGTTCCAGGTCGAGGGCAATTAGGCAAGATATCATACAATGTGCCAGACTGAGAGTACACAAGATCAAGGTACTGGGCACGAGCAATGGCCTGTTCCTCAGTTACACATGCCCCCATAGCAATGTATTTTGCAATCTGGTTGACAAAGAAGGTAGTGAACCAATCAGTTAGAAGCTGATCAGGAATATCAAACTTGATCAAACAACGACAACGCCTCCATTCATGAATATGATCCGAGATATGAGTAGCTCGGTCCTGTTTCAAGTTTGTGAGGAGGTGTGTCCCAGTTTCATAATGAACCAGTAATTGAAAATGTGTAAGGAATTCCATGGCGAGAGAGTTGAAGTCTTGAAAGATGCCATGAGATAGCTCAATGTACCACTTTGCAGCGGCACCAATAAGATTCTGTTGGAAAAGACGTAGTCGAATGGAATCGTCAACCCAAGAGTTAAAGGAACACCACAAGTGGTAAGTCATAACATGCACTTGGGGGTCTTCTCTGGACTTGCCCTCAAATTTAGGACAATCACTAGGAATCTTAGTTGGAACTGGAGGCCAATACGGATTACGAAGAATTGGATCGTTGGTTAACTTTGACACATCAGGCAGTTCCAACGTAGCGAGAAAAGGTAAATGAGGATAAAAAGGCATTGGAGGTCTCTAATAAGGACCCGTGTTAACATTCCACCCAGCCTGCGAGAAATTATGCCCCCATATGTTTTGTCCCGGGGGTTTTTGACCATAGGGGTTATAAGCTTGATAATTCTACTGATACTAGGGTTGAGGACCAGGATACTGATTCTGAGCATACCATTGAGGTCCTTGCTGAGCATCGTATGGATTTTGTTGCGGAATGTAAGCATGGCCTTGAGGTTGATTATACACCAACTGAGATGGATTTTGAGGGTAAAAAGTGAAACCTTGAGGTGCACTATATACCAGTTGATATTGACCTTGGGGGTGATAAGTGCCTTGGGGTTGAGTAGATGGACCCTGCTGAGCAGGTTGAGCGGGCTGCTGAACAGGCGGACCCTGTCAAGTCAGATAAACAGATTGAACTGGCTGCTGAGCAGGTTGAATAGGCTATTGAACATATTGAATTGGTTGTTAAATAGGTTGAACTAGCTGCTGAGCTGGTTGAGCAGGCTGCCCCTGCAGAATAGGTTGGCCTGGATAATGAGAGCCACCAGGTTTCCCTTGTGGAAGAGGTTGGCATGATGGTGGAGATGGAAAAGGTTGTCCCTGATGACCAGGTTGACCCTTGAGCAGGACCGTAGGGTTGTCCTTGTTGCACAAAGTTTTGGCCATAATAAATGTATGACTGCTGCTATTGTACAATAGGTTGTCCCTGTGGGGGGTACATTAGCCTGCTGGTAACATATGATGTTCCTGGTTGAAGTTGACTTGAAGGACCGGAGGGTTTTCCTTGTTGGACCGAAGGTTGACCTTGCAGACCGTAAGGTTGTCCCTGAGGACCAAAGGATTGTCCTTGTTGAGTCGAAGGTTGTTCTTGTAAGGGTTTTCCTTGTAATCCTGAGGGTTGTTCTTGTAGCAAAGGTCCTTGATGAGTGATGGTCTGATAAGGATCAATAGGAAACGAATAAACGAGTTTTTCGACAACATCATAATGATGGGGAGGATTGACAGGCACTTGGGGTGGCTGAAAAACCTGAGAGTTTTGTTGCTGAACAACCAACAAATACTCTTCAAAAGTAAGGTCGCCATGAATCATAGGGATAGTCGAGGTCATACTAGAAGCAGACAGGGTTGCAGGAGATTGAGCATTTAGAGAAGGAGTATAACGTCGATGAATGTCCAACATGTTCTCATCAAACTTATAGGTAGAAACCATGGGCATATTCGTAGCCGCACCAGCAGGTGCAGTCTCCGAAGTGTGAGCTTGTGATCTTCTCGGACCCTGATTGACAGGCCACGTAAGATTAAGTAAGATAGACCTACAAGTGTGAAAATAATCTGACGACTAGGTTGTAACAACTGACGTAGATGAAGCTACACAGATAGTAGGTTGGACTGGGATAGATGTAACAATAGCCAACGAACTCAGTGTCAAATGTGATAGTCCCAATGAAGGGAGGACCGAACTCCTAGGGGGAGTTAATGTACTAGATTGTGCTATGGATGCAACAACAGACATAATCTGACTCAAAATTTGATAACTGGGTGGAAGTGACACCGATTGAGGAGAATATTGAATAGAAACATGTGGAAGATCTTCAAGGAAAAGTTTATATACTCCTGTAGAAATAGCCATTCCTTCATTGTCAACAGTTTTCGAAGAATCCATATCTGATGAAGTTGTAAGACCGTCAAAAAGACGACGAGGACTAGGAGTTATAGCAGCATCTAAGAATGGTGATCCCTAAGTAAGAGGAGGGAATTCTTCCTCGTCCCCAAAACCAGACCAAGCACCTGGAGGAGGCCAATTGTACTCAACTGACTCTTCAGGAGGAGATCGTGTAGCGAGAGGTAAAATAGTCAGGAGAATAGGCTGCGAAAACTCGGTAGATCTAGTGGAATGAGGGGTTTAGTAAGAAATGTCAGGAAAGGAACTACCACTAGGAGTTAGTGAGGAAGACGATGAAACTGGTGTTTCCACCACTGTGATCGTATTTCAAAATAGACAAGGAAGAATAGATAGCCAACAAATGGCTTCAAGACCAAGGCCTAAGAAAAAACAAAAACAAGGCAAGTAACAGACTTTTAATAGGCATGTGATCGTGGGTAATTAGTTTTATGACATTGAAATCAGACTTTGTTGTTTCATGTTTTAAGAGTCGAGTAACAGACAAAATATGACTCTAGTCCCTTTCAATTTTAAACAAGCGTGAAAGGACAAGCGCTCGATGATCTCTTCTCTTTTTAAAGAGTCACGAAAAGATCGAAATGAATACTCTGGTAATCTAAGAAAGAGGGTGTACCAAGTTTCCGTGAACTGCCATATGCACCTTGGTGATCAAATGAAAGAGAAATGACCAAGGAATTTTCGTACATGCAGGTAGTCTCCCCGAATGCTGTGTTCGGTGTATCACGGTTACAGGGTGGCAGACTCAGCTTCCTATTGATAAAGGATTTAAAACTATAGGGGTTTCCCGTTATATAATCGATGGTATGGGGAGCACAAGTTCGTACTAGCGCTGTCTAAAGCCAAAAGGCGAACGACAGCTACTAGGTTTTAAGACGCAGGAACACGTCTCTAGCCTAGACCACTAAAATGTGTGCATTAGGTTCCAATGTTTCCTGAGGTTAATTCAATTGATTTTATATTTGATCTTGAATTATGTTTCAATTGCAAGGCCCTAACAAATGCCGATCTCAAATTTCCTAAATGAAAACTATATGCAAATGAACACAATTTCCCTTCAATGAACGCTAATTAAGAGAAGGATAGAGATCTTTCGAACAATAGCAATAAATGAAATAAAATGAAGAGATATGCTAATGCATCTAATTCAATAAAGTTAAAAACAAAAAAATCCTTTCCTAGCTAATCAAGCACTAATTATGCAAAGGAACTTTCATTTTCCAAACAAATGAAAGAATGCAATTTTTTTATTTTATTTTTTCAATGAAATGAAGCACACAATGCACTAATGACACAAAAAAGACAAAAAAAAACACTATTTTGAGGATTGCGAATGCAAAGAGCTAAAATGACTGATTCGATGAAAGCAACACAAACACAAAAATGCACTCAAACCAATGAAGAACTCTTCCAATCAAAGAGAAAGCTGTGAAGCGATCCAAACAAGCAATGTAATCTATGCTTGGAGCAACAAGATGAATAATCAAACGAAACCCGAAATGATCATTCAACCAAAAAAACCACTCAAAAGATCAAAAATAACTAAACACAATTGATCAAGAGATGTGATTGACAAGAATCAAAAAAATCGACTTCCAATTATAAGGCTCAGTGAGCTATGACACTCAGAAACCGTAAGGCCATAAACTACACTGATAAGTAAACAAACTTACAACTGAGAAGAACAAGTCTGTGATAGTCAAAAAAAATCTCAACAAAACAATTGCAAATCATAAATCCACCCAGAGACAAGCACAACTGACCAAAAACTCAAAAGGTAAGTCAATCCAAACCCTACAGGATTCGGCGCGACTCTAAGGCGGTAATCCGTGCCAAACAGGGGTTAGCGCTAGTGCAACACAAGAAACATGCACCAATCGGCGTGACTGTTCAACCAAAAAATGTGAAAAGCCAGATATCTATGGGAGAATGGGAAATCCAATGAGCAGAGGTCAATATTGACACTCAGGAGCTGAACAAGAGGACTCTAAATAAGAAAACAGACCAGAAAATATAAACAAACAAGCAAACGACCGAAGTCGACTAGACAAGGGAAAAAAGATAAACTCACACTGATCCCCAGCGGAGTCGCTAATTTGTTATGTAGGTAAATCCTCTCTGCAGACAGAGATGATCCCTCTAGCCCTAGAGTGGGTCTAGTAACAAAAGGACAAACTAGAGTGTAGGCTCCTAATTACTGAATGAAATAAATGCGGTAGATCAACCCACCTGGAGTCCAACGCTGTCGTCGTAGCTGTTGTAGTGGTAGCCTCTCAATTCCTGTCTCGGAAAGTCACGATCCTTTCGCATTGATGCTTGGATACCTACACAAAATCAACAAACAAGAGCAGCATATGAAACAACAATGTCATTCATAATTACTAACCAGTCAAGGAGGTTTAAGCATATTGCATCAATAAAGCACATCAACACGATATGGTAACCAGACAATAGTTATACATATGTATTAATAAAAGAAAGAGTTACAACCAAGCCTTGACATCGCAGGCTCCTTCAGCGGGGTTCAGTTGAAGCACGTCTCGACGAATGTCATGGAATTTAGACGGAATGAAGGCACAAGCCTAAGCTCTCTCAATAAGGGACTCTTCTGTTCTATCTTGAATAGAAATCTCTCCAGCGTTTCTGCTTCTTTAGTTCAGCTCATCTAGCTTCATCAATGGAGGATGAGCTATATTTATAGAGGGAGAGGAGGAGGTTGGGATCCCTACTATGGTGGAAGGGAGGCCTTATCTCATGGGAGGTTTCCCAAAAAGGTGGAAACAAGAGGCCAAAGGAGGAAGGCCATGGTTATTCAGTCAAACCACTCCCCATGACTCATCCACGAAGTTCTTATGATCGAAAATTCACCTCTATTTTTAAAAAAAATTCCATAAAAATATTGGCGTGGGTAGCTAACTGAGACAAAGCGTCAGCTAGCGCAGGGGCCAGTGTTAATCTGCCTCATCGGCACGAGGGTATAACTGGTTACCAGCGCCAAGGCAAAAACAAGTGTTTTTGATGGTTTTTTCAGGAAATGGTCAACAAAAGGAATGTTAGACTTATGATAAGGGATGCAATGATGATATTTTCAAGGCATGACACTTTATTTTGTTCAAAAAAACGAGCCTCCAATGTGCGGGATGGGGATTGCACGGATAGTGAAAAAATGTTGTGTAACAAAAAGTAAGATTGACATTTTTAGGATACCATAGACCAAAGTCTTGAGTTACTTGGAGATATTGGAATATTCTCTTTACTGCCTCAAGATGTGATTCCTTTGGATTGGCTTAGAAACATCTAACAATCCCAACTGCATGCATGATATCTCGTCTAGTGACTGTTAGATAAAGAAAACTTCCAATAATAGACCTGTATTCTGGTTGGTTTACAGTGGGAGAATCATCATGAGAACTAAGGTTACATCCTGTCATCATTAGAGTACATACATTTTTGCAGTCTTCCATCCCATACTTCTTCAGAATCTGCTTGAGATATTTTGTTTGTGAGAGAAAGATGCAATATTTTGCTTGTTACAATTGTAAACCAAGAAAATATTTTAGTTCCTAAAGTACATATATTTCAAATTCTTGCTGCATAAAAAAAGCAAATTTTTGACTCATAGATTCTTCATTACTCCCAAAGATGATGTCAACAACATAAACAACAATAATTAGCAGTTTATCATCCTCAATTTCTGTGTATAATTTTCTATCTGCAAATTCGTTTGTGAAACCTTGTTGTTGGAGATACTTGTCAAGACGATAATACCATAACCAGAGAGCTTGTTTTAACCCATATATAGGCTTTTTGATTTTGCATACAAGGTTTTCATCATTCCCCAAAATGAATCGTTTTGTTTCTTCAATATATATTTCTTCTTCTAGATCTCCATTAAGGAATTTTTTTTTACAACCATTTGATAAACTTTGAAACACTGAAAATGCAATAAAAATTCTTATGGATTCAACTCTAGCTACTGGTGAAAATGTTTCTTCAACGTCTATACCTTCTTGTTGAGCATAACCTTTAAAAAAAATTCTAGCTTTGTTTCTAATGAATTCTCCATTTTCATTCAACTTATTTTTGAATATCCATTTTGCCCCAATAACATTTTTATCATGAGCCCTTGGAACCAATTACCAAGTATTATTCTTTTCAATTTGATCAAGTTCTTCATCCATGGCCTTAACTCAACCTTCATTTTTACTAGCTTGATTTACATTTTGTGGTTCAATGGTGGATAATAAAGCTAGATAACTAGGAGATACTACAAGGGTTCTTGTTGTTTGTACCCCAGATTCTTTTTCTCCTGGAATTTTAGTTTCTGGATGATTCTTTTGAACATACCTAGATGGAGCATTTTATTTATATGATGTGTCTTCTTCTATTGCTTCATTAGTTTCTTCTTCTATATCATTATGATTTGATGTGGGAAAGCATTCATCATCATCATCCTCTTTTTTCGTTGTTACCCTTTTGGGAGATGTGCATGCTTCATCAATCACAACATCAATACATTCAACAATTTTCCAAAGTATCTTATTGTAACATTTGTATCCTTTAATTCTAGGTGAGTAACCAAGAAATATTCCTTCATCTGCTCTAGCTTCAAGCTTACCAAGTTTTTCATCATTAATTTTTATGAAACATTTGCTTCCAAAAACTCTAAAATGCTTTACAGTGAGAGACTTACCATACTAGAGTTCATAAGGAGTTTTATCACTATTCACACGAACATGAGCCTTGTTGAGAATATTTACTGCGATATGAGCATCTTCACCCCAGAAGGTGTCAAGAGTTCTAGACTCATCAAGAATAGCTTAGGCCATTTGCTGAACTGTTCTATTCATTATTTCTACCACTCCATGTTGTTGAGGAGTTTTGGTTATAGAAAATTATCTTTTTATGCCATGTTATTCATAGAAATCAAAGAATTCATTTGATATGTATTCTCCTCCTCGGTCAAATTTGAGAAATTTGTTTTTTGGATCTAATTCATTTTCAACTAATGCTTTGAAGACCTTAAATTTATAAAATGCTTCATCTTTGTGTTTCAATAAACCGATTCAACACATTCAATAAAAATCATCAATGAATAAGATATAGTATTGTTCTCCACGAGGTGAATTTTTCCTTATTGGTCCACACAAATCAATATGTATAAGTTCAAGAGGCTTACTTGCTGATCCTTCTTTGGCATTGAATTGAACTCTAGTTTTCTTACCGAATTGACATGAATTGCATATGGTACTTTCTGGTAGGGTGATGTTGGGTAGATCACGAACAACTTTGAGCTTGCTTGATTTGCTTATTTGAGAAAAAAATAGATTTTCCAACCTTCTGTGCCATAACCAGTTTTCCTCTGTTTTGCCTAGGTAACATTGTTCTTGGCCACCTTTCAATGTATAAAAATTTCTTGGTGTTCTTGTTCCTTTTATTATGGTCTTTCATGTGTCAAGTTTATGAACCAAACATTCTTTTGATCAGTAGACCACCTCATTTCCTTGGTCACACATTTGGCTAACACTCAACAAGTTATGCTTTAATCCATCAACATACATAACATTTCCAAATTTAACCTTTTCTTTTAGAAAAACAAATCCTTTACCCTTAATGATAGCAAGGGAGTCATTTCCAAAGTGAAATTATTTTCTTTCTCTAATGCATTGTATGCAATTTTTTTGTCTTTATCACCTATCATGTGTTTTGAACATTTGCTATCAATGTACCATTGATTTTATTGTCATTATGTAAATAAATATATGGCACGACTTTCAGATTGTAAGTCATTCTTTTTCCATAGCTTATAATTTTTTGATATGTTCTCCTTTGGCTATAAATTTCTCATGAATTCATATTCCTCATGTCCAAAGTTATTACAAAATGAGCATTCAATTTCATCTTTAAGAGGAGAGAAATTGTTATAAGTATTCTTCTTGATTCCCATCTCATTCCTTTGTTTTATTTCTTCTCTAGTCATGATGGTTTTGTATGCAACACATTGAGTAGCTTTGTGATAAAAATAATGACATGAGAAACATTTTCCATTAAAGAAGAAATTTCCGTGATCATAGAACCTTCTAGTGTTGTTTACCTTTTGACTGATATTTTTGTTATTGTTCATCCTTGAATTAGCGTGAACATGATTTACCTGTGAACTGTCTTTCTTCTTCTGCTGAAGGTTGAAACTTTGCTGATTGTATTTTGCTACATTTAGATAGCTTCCAGTTGTGGCTGAGGATTTTTTTGTCTGCGATGATTCACCAATGTATCCAAGACATGTCTTCATAAGAGGAGAGCATTGAACCTTGATAATTTCACCTAAGGTTTCAAATCCTTTGGAAAATCTAAGATTTAGAGTTTTTATTTTCTCAAGTTTGTTTCTAAGACTTACTATTTCACATTCTAACTTCTCATTATGCTTCTCCTTCTCTATGAGTTGATTATTTAGAGTATCTATGGCTACTTTGTTTCTTTGTTTTCTTCCAAGAGTATTTTGAGTTGAGTAATTTCTTCAAAGGAATCTTTTTCTTCTAAAGCATCCATAAAGTTATCATTATACTCATTAAGGTTTTTATCAAATGCCATCTTGATCAGATTCTCCTTCTTCACTATTTGACAAGCCATCACTATCTTCACGAGTATAATAATTTTTCCTATTATCAAATCGTCTCCTATTACCTTTTGCAATATCCTTCCCCTTTTCATGATTATCTTTATGAGGAAATTTAGCAACATAATAACAAAATCTACCACAAGCGAAACATTTGAAGGGAAGCTTACCTCTGAACCTTCCTGTGCCAAGTTGAAGTTTCTTTACAAAATTTACTTCATCTTATTCTGATACATGCCCTGATTCCTTGTGTTCTTCCTTTTACTTTCCTTTTGAAGTGGCTTTAAATGTGGCTTATCTGACTTCTGAGGGACCTCATTTTCTCATTTCAAAAGTATTCAGGATCCCGTGAAGTTGAACAATAGTAAGAGTGTGCATATCCTGCTTTTCTTTAATGGAAAACACTTTTGACTCGAATTTAGAGTTAGAGATCTTAATATTTTCTCTACTAAAGTTGTGTCTTTTATGTCTTCACCTATATTTCTCATGCAATTTACAAATATCATCTAGATGTAGAAAGAAACTAGAAATAATTTCATCGTTATGCATTCTGATATTTTCATATTGAATTCGGAGAGTTTGGAGTTTATTACTTTTTACCTTGTCATTGCCTTCATAGATTAGGATGATTTTGTCCCATATTTCCTTTGCTGTATTTAACTGCATAACTTTGACAAATTATGATTCGTTCAGGCTTCCCAATAATGCATTAAAAACTTTCACATTGGTTTCATATGTCTTCTTTGTTGTTGCATTTGTGGGAACTGCAGCTGGATATTGATAACCTCCTTCAACAATTTCCCAAATATATACTGCAAGAGACTGAAGATAGGACCTTGTTCTTGTCTTCTAGAAGATTAAATTATTTCCTTTGAAGAGTGGTGGAAATGATAAAAATGTCCATGGTCCAAATATATAACCATCCCACTACCACATGTATCGGAGTTTGAGGCTCCATAGAAGAACCCTACAGGATATTTAGCCCATATATCCACTTTTCTTTGAATACTACTAGGCAATGTATCCTCATGTTTTCCTATCTCCAAGAAGTACGCCTCAATATTGTTGCAAGTGTTACTTATATCAGGCCTCAAATGATCACATAAGATTGTGTTTCTAGCTCTCCAAATGCCCCAATATATGTAGAATTGCATGGCCCTGTATGGAAAATATTCCACAATCCATTGTTTCAGGAATTCTCCAGGATCATTCCTGTCCCATGTGGCTTATAAATTCAGTAGATTAAAAGCCCCTAACCACACCACAATTATGTAAGAACATTGTAAAAGAGATATTTCACCTATTCATCATGCATCAAACATAAACCACATATTCTCTGGCCTTGAAAACCTATGTTAAGAAGGTTTTCCCATGTGAGGATTATATTCCTAACCACCAACCAAGAGAAGTGTTTGATATTTTTTGGAACATTCCACTTCCAAGTGTCATTAAACCATCTATGACAAAGATGAACTACATTGTCTTGTATTATAATGGAGTAAGCCTCACTAGTCTAGATTTGTCCTTTGTGTAGGATGCCAATCTAGGAGAGATTGTTTACCTTTTGTGATAGGAAGATCCCCGTTATATTTATATGAAGAAGGTAGTCTTACCATTTTGACGCTAACTGAACAAAGATTCCAAGTTCATCGACCTCCTTCGAAGCTGCATTAGAGGATACAAGACCTACATCAATGGTGATGTCTTTGAAGACAATGATTCCTCCTAGATGTAGGTGAAAAATAAGTGGGACTGATAAAGTGAAGATATCCATACCTTTGAAATCATCCAATCCAAATTTTGGAATGAATCATGTTCCTATATCCCATCTAATATTTCCAATAAGACAATGTTTAGAAGATAATAAGATCCTCCAAGTTTGTGATATCTCCTTTTTCATCAGAGCCCTTCTAGAAATCCACCTGAGCATATTGCAGTTATTTAAATATTTATATTTTATAATCTTATTCCATATGCCTTCAAAGTTCACATCCCGCCAAAAGTTTTTGAGATGTAAATCTTGATTCATACCCTCTAGTTCTTTGATACCCCACCCTCCATGCGTCTTCTGTCTAGAGACCAGGTCAAGTATAGCTAGATGAATCTGATGATCTTGACCAAAACATGCCCATAAAAAATGGCAGATGATGTAATTTATTATGTTGGTGATCCCCTTTGGAAATCTATAAATGTGCATCCAATATAATGAGATATTTTGAAGGAATGAGTTTATCATAGTAAGACGACCACCGATTATCCACTTATGAGACCATAGTTGTAATATCTTTTCAACCTTCATGATAAGCCAATACCAATCTTTGATTCACAGTATTTTTTCTTCATGAAAAAACCTATGTACTTAAAACCACCGTCTAATGGGATTGATTGTATCTTGAATAATGTAACAATGAACTTCATCGACTCCTCCTCATGTTCTAAAGATATAAAAAATTATTTTTCATTGTTCATCAGTAGAATCGACACCTCTCCAAAATAGGAGATGCTCTTGTGCATAAGCTGCCATTCATAGAGAGAATCCCTACCCATAGCAAGCACATTGTCTAGAAACATCAAATGAGAGAGGGAAATTATCTTAGACACCCTACATCTAGAGATAAATCCCCTATTATGTACATCAATCATTCTTCATCTAAGACCATCAATAACCACCAGAAACAAGAGGGGAGAGAGGGTACAACCCTGTCTAAGACCATGAAATGCCTTAAAAAAATTGTCAGGAGACCATTTATGATAATTGCATAGTTGACTGTTGTGATGTGGGCCATGATTTAACCGACCATGTTGCTCCAAATCCGATTTTGATGAGGATCATCTTCAAGAACTCCCATTTGACACAATCATAGGATTTGTAGAGATCAGTGCACATTAAGCATGCATCAATATGTTGAGTCTTGATGGAGTGGATGCACTCCTGATTGATTTCCACTACATCATGGATCTACCTCTGTTCCAAAAATACAAACTATTCATTAGTAATGTATTTAGATAGTAATATCTTGATCCTCATAGCAATGGCCTTTGTAATAATCTCATACATCGTGTTGCATAGCGATATGGGCCGATAATATGCAGAAGTATAAAGCTATGAATTATTGGATTTAAGAGAAATAAAAGTCATGTTCATCGCTCCCGAGACCCAATTTGTACTCCTAGACTCTTAAAACAGGTCCATTAAATCATCGATCATTATGTCATGAAAATGAATGAAAAGTTCCACATACCAACCATCTAGTCCCGAGCTTTTTCCTTTTGTCATTTATTTCAAGACCTCCATGATCTCGCCTTTTTCCATATCCTTCCAAATATGTCCCTATCCTCCTCAACAACCATATTAGGGAACAAGTTAATGTATTCCATTTGAGTCTCGACAAAATATTCTTCTCTTTCTGTGAAAAGCATTGTAAAATGACAAACAACCTCCCTTTGGATCTATGGTTGAGTAGTAAATGAGTTTCCTGATTCATCCTAGATACTCCATATATAATTTTTTTTCCTCTTGTATAAAGCTTGACTATGGAAATATCTTGTATTTTGTTCCCTTTAGTTACCCACATCGCCCAATTTTTTTGCTTCCAAGCCTCCTCTTGTGACTTAAGGATCTTGCTTCTATGTGCCTCCAGATTAAGAATTTTCTTCTTTATTGGTTCCCAGAAATAATTTGGGGCTTGTGGGTCTTCCATTAACTTGATTTCATTGAAAATATTTATTATTTCCCTCATTCTCTCAATATTTTTTCATGGTCCCATTCTGAACCTATTTTTTCAAAGTTTTGAGCATTTGACATACTGTGGCCATATGTGAGGAATTGATATTGTTATGTCTGTTCCAAGAATCCCTAACCAATGATTCTAAATATTTCTCCTTCAACAAAAAATGGTTAAATTTTAAAGGATAACCCTAGTAGGTCTAATCCCTTGTCCATTCCATGAATATAGGAAAATAATTAGATATGTGAGTCAGAATGATCCACGAATGTAAATCCTTTAGATGTTTAACAATGTCAAATTTCACCAAGAAACAATCTAAACATTTTGCTATGCCCTTCTTCCCCTCATGGTTGTTTTTCCAAGTAGGTCCCATAAGATCTGGCCTAATGTCTAGGAGGAAATATTGTGAGGAAATGCCCTTGAAAAATTGACCCATCGGATTTGGTCTACAAATTTTCCCCCAAAACTCATCCAACTCCATTGTGAGGTTGAAGTCATCGGTTAAAAGCAGTGAACTCAAAACAAAATTATGCTTCCTTCTACTCTATCCCAATGTGCCTTTCTACCCTTATAAGGAGCATATACATTTATGATCTGAAGGTGAATCTTAGTGCCTCTCTAGATTCCAATTAATAAAATGCATGTGATAGTCATGTATTCCTCAAACTTGAGGACGTATGGATTCCACATATCACCCAGACATCTCAAATGACCAATGGCATTGGATGCATAGACATGCCAAGTTGGAAAAATTTTAAGCATATGTTCCCATGCCTTTTCCCTACTATTCATAGTCTCCTATAAAAGGATAATCTTAGGTTTAAATATCTAGATGATGCTTTTGATGGATCTCCTTTTTGGGGCCGATTTGAAGCCTTGTACGTTTAAAGAAATCATTATCATTCCGCGAATCCTTTTATGGGTGTATCCCCTCTATAGAACTGATCGCCTGGAAAAATTACATCCATATGATCCACCTTATTGAGTGTAGGCTCATTATAATGAGAGGAGTCCTCTACCACATCAAGAAAGTTTGTAAGGAGATTTGCAGGGGCCATTGTACATTTAGCAACGTTCTCGTACTTTGTTCCTCGTTTCTTGTGCATGGTGACGTTTATGCATGACATAAGACTCACGAGAATTTCCTTTCCTGCAAAAAAATGTATTCTTAATGGTTAATGGCTCCATATCAATCAAGGTTTCCTTTGTCAAGGCCTCCAGATCCATATCATTTGAGCATGGATAAAAACTCTGCCTTGATGGATCCCCAAATTTTACCAGAGAGTAAAAGTAATCCATCTTTTTTTTATGTGACATTGCCCCCATCTATTTACCAAATTGATAGGAATATTTTCAGACCTTTCAAGAGGAGCCCAAGACTCTCTACCAATGGAATCTGAGATCCCAATCAATTTTTGGGAATCACCATATTTAATGATCGGGTTATGGTGATATATGGAGGGACAACCATTTGTTACATCCACAGATCCCATTGCCACATTCTGTATCAGATATGCCACCTCGAATATTGGAAGGTTAACATCTGTAGCCCATGGATACCCCACTCTAGGGACCTTTGTGATCATTCTCCAACATCCATCAATTGTGTGAATTATTGTGCCACCGATCATGGATGTCCTCCACCTTCCTAGTGTGTGTCTCTCAAGACAATCTGCCATCAGGTGTCTGGTGGCATGAAAACATAAACATATAAATGACACACTCAATAATATATGCTTTGTTTGTTTGAACATGGATACAAAATAATGTACATATTCTCTAGAAGGCCACCATAATAGTTTATTTGTATGAGGAGCCATGCCACTCTCTTGTCAAGGCATCCCATAAAACCTTCACCGAAGAAGTAGAAACGTCCAATCTTGTTTGCAATGACAGAGATGAATTCCTTTGTCCACAAAGCCAGAGGCAGACTAGGCAATTTATCCCATAAGATTTTGCATCGAGGAGTGTCCCCCAAAGGGTCAAAGTTGATCTTCCACCTTTGAAGTGCAATGTAACCCCTTCCTTTAACCCAAGGGGATGCAATTAAAATCGTGGACACATCTTCTTCACTTAAGAAATGGATGACAAATCATCTATTTAAAAGTGCACTTACTCTCGAGCGATATTTCAATATTAGTTTCTAGGTATTATCCACCAAGTTTTTCATTTGGATCCCCGTCATTTTATCGAAAACCCATATAACCACAAGGTCCTTGTGCTTCAATCACTCCACTTCCTCCCAATAATCATCAACTCCTATGACCAAACTCTGAATGTTTTCTTCTGGTATGATTATCTTATGTATATGTGGCTTATTGAACTTTGTGGTATGTTTATTTGAGTCGTTTTCAACATCTACTTGTCTCCTACTGGATACATGACTCCACCTCCCTCACTAACTGAGCCGCCAATTTCAAAAGGATATGGGAGGTATTTGCACTTTCCTCCGCCTATGCCATTATTTCTATCAATTTTTCCACCTCTAGAGATGTCTCCTGCATAAATAATTCTTCCATTACCGATATCATCTGCATAGCCCTTCAAGAAAAGAAGATACTACCACCAAAAAATAAATTTGAATATAAAACCACCCTGATAAAATCACCCCAAATCATCAACAATTAACCTCCAGCCAAGTCAGTGAAACACTTGCGTGACCCAGACAAAATTGGATAGTTATGAATACTGACAATGGCGACAATCTATCCGTAGTTGTGACAACAAGACTGACATCAAATTATCACAATCATATTTGTCCAGCTGAGTAGTTAGGAGTCATAGATTCAGAATTCTTTAGAAAAGCGAACCCCATCAATGTCCCACCAATCCTTCAGTTTGTTCGAAAAAAGAACCAAACCCACCAATTTTATTTTTGTTCAATATCTATAATCTCGTCAAAAGGAATGTCGACCCAATGCTATGAATCAATTCCACGAATCCCAAACATGTCCAATGAAAGATAAACAATGTTGGGATTGGTGAGTTCTTACCAATCAACACCTTCAGGGGGTTTCAAAGTGATTGGTAGATGTAAAGTTCTGAAAAAAAAGGCTCTTTGACACCACTCAAAATAGACAAATACCCTTTGTGCATACAAATATGTCTAACATGTATTCCATATGATCCCTTACATAACTCATTCCCTGTGTCCATTAATGGAAAGAAGACTAAATTTGAAAAATGCGTGCCTTCTTACCAAAAAAAATTAATTGTCGAAGGTAGTTCCTAGAGAAACCCACCGAAGGTCCCCACCCAAGCAACGAGAATTTCCTTTTAAAACTTAGAGCTGAAGGCCAAACTTCATGGTGATGTCAAGTAGATACAACACTGCCAAAGACACTTAGTACTCTTCCTTGTATGAAAAAACACACCCTAACATTCATACCCTTGGAATTCAATTTATATCTTGTATTGGACATCTAATATTAATGGCAATGATAACACTCCCTTACGCCACCATACACTCGATGCTCAAGCCTCTACAGAAACTACTCATATTACATCTTCTTTTTCAAAACCACATGCATCTTTTTCTGTATCACATAGACAACCATAAAAGGTGAATCGTCTATAATAACTCCATATAGCACCATCCGCTAAAATCTCGACAACTGTTGTACATCACAACACTATTTTTTTCACACTCGTACGTCTTTAGAGCACAGATTCTTGAACACTACATCTATAGATACTCAAAGACTCTACGAGTTTCTTCGAAAATACTGGAGCCGCATACAACTTTCACTCACACTGTAATCCCAGAAGTTCACATTTACTCGCATTCTGTGCAACAACTAAAACATCTAAGCCAGGAGAGACTACACAATATCCAACAACAACCACATTTCCAATCAAAGCATCCCTCTGAATTATAGCAATCATATATTTTGTTTATTTTGAGGTCTATATCCTTTAGAAGATCTTGTGATTTCTCCTCGACTGAGGTCTATATCCTTTACAATATCTTCTTCTTGTTCTTCAAGAGAAACATATCAAACCAGATCACTCCTGCTACATGCTGTCAATCCACAAAGCGTCGACCAACCTCCTGTATTTCAATATGGCCCCTCCCTCCTTTTATATATATGTATGTGGCAACACAGGGTTTTGACACAGTTTTGGGTTTCCACTATTAGAGAAGAGAAACCCAACCTAGATATCGAACACCATCCATCCAAGATCATTTAACATAATACCACATCTTATGCATCACCTGCTGCTAACATGATAGGTGGGAAGCTTCCATGTCAAAATATTATTGGCATCGAGGCCCAGTCTCCAAGTTCGTATCCGATGCCACATATGCCGTCAAAGTCCACCAATTACCAGGCAAACAACAACTCAAAAGGAAGCTCGACACCCAATGTGCCAAACCAAGAGAGGAGCCCATGAAGGGGTCGATACAAGTGCTATCACCATGCCGGTCAATTTCTTCCTGTCACATGAATCTTTGCTACCATTAATGAATTTTTTAAAGTGGGCATAACTTTTACATCTAAAGTTTGTTTTTAGTGCTGATTTTTTTAAAACAACGCTTTCTATACAGAAAATTAGCTGCGTCGTTTGAAACCATATTATATGAATATTTTAATATGGTCACTTTAATTGATTTTTTTTTAACTAGTACCAATTATTTTTCATGGAAATCTCACATGGAAGATGTATTAAGAAGTAAAATATTGTATTAGATTATCTTGGGACAAGAATAGGGACCCATTGATCTTGATAAGAAATCCAAAAGAGATAATAGGATTGATGAAGTTTTTAATTTTCTGAGAAAAGTTACAAAATATATTTGGTGAAGCATATATTATTAAAACTCATGAGTATTAAAATTAGATAATGAATTTCAATTTAATGATTTTCTTTTCATTGAAATTACTTATTTAAGTTTAAAACACTTAAATATTTGCTTAAAAATTGACATATTATTCTAGATGATGAAGATGCATCTATATTACTATTTTAAAGATTGGTTCTCAATATTATACTTTTGTATCTACATTTTATGTCACTAGAGAATCTTTGGGCACTGCTTATCAAAAACCTTCTGTTGAATATTTTTGTGACTCTATGATTAGAGAGCATGACAAGCTCTTGCATATTGAAGCGATTAACATTGCAGGTACAATGAACAATGCCTTAGTGGCCTAATAGAAAGATAAAACTATGCATCCAAAGAAGCAATATCCTCACAAAAATAATTAAAATAAGGGTTCCAAACCCTCTCAACCAACATCTACTTCTAATGGTGACAAAGGACCAAAATTAAAGAGTAAGAAGACTACCAGACATTACAAATATCATGGGAAAGACAGTCATCTAGAGTGAAAATTCTTTAAAAAAATGGAGGACTTGGAAGCAAAAATGAAGAAACACAACATCAACCTTGGTTATTATTCTAACACTTCTCTTGGACATGCAATTTTTGCTTCTAGTTTCTCCTTCAATTCAACCTCTGATTTTTTTTCTTATGAATGACTTATTGATCCTAGAGAATTTTATCATATGGCTAAGGATAAAGTCATTTTTTCTACTCTTAATGATTGTAACACCAAACATATATTTTTTGGCGATGATATATCTCTTAGTGTTGTAGGGTATGGAAAAATTCATGTAGATAATGGTTATTTAAATGATGTATTATGTGTTCCAAGTCTTTCTACAACCTTTTATCAATATATCAGACCAGTCATTCAGGAACATAAAACAATATAATTTTCAGCTCACCAAGTTGTAGTTAAGAATTTAAAATATCTTAAGCATGTCCTTGCCACTGGAATAGGTAGTGATATTACCGAGTTGTACAAGATTTACAACGTTGGATTATCATCTTTTCCCTTAGTTTTTATTTCTTATAGTGATAATTTGAGAAAAAATTAGCATGATTATATTCTAGAATGCCTATTTCTCTTGATTTGCAATTTCATATTCAAGGAACTGATGCTCCAAATGAATCTTAAGAAAAGTTACAAAAAGATATTTGGCGAAGCTTATATTATTAGATCTCATCAACTTCAAAATTAGATGATAAATTTAAATCCAATGATTTCTCTTTCATTGAAATTACTTATCTAAGTTTAAAACACTTAGAAATTTGCTTAAAAATTGTCAAATTACTCTAGATGAGGAATGTTGCATTTATATTATTCTTTCAAAGCTTGGTTCTCAATAATCTACTTTTGTACCTACATTTTGCGTCACTAGAGAATCTTTGGGAGTTTCCTATAAAAAACATTATCTTTATTCGTTTTGTGACTCTCTGATTAGAGAACATGATTAACTCTTGCATATTAGAGTGATTAGCACTACAGATGCATCTAACAATGCCTTAATGGACCAATAGAAAAATAAACCAAAGCATCCAAAGAATAAATATCCTCAAAAATAAGAAAAATAAGGGTTCAAAACCCTCTCATCCAACATCTACTTCTAATGGTGATGAAGAACCAAAATTAAAGAGTAAGAATACTGAAAAACATTGCAACTATTATGGGAAATATGGTCATCTAGAGTCCAAATTCTTGAAAAAGGTGGAGAACTTGGAAGCAACAATGAATAAGCACAACACTAGGCTTGGTTGTTCTTCTAACACTTCTTCACATGGACATTTACTTTCTACTTTTGGTTTCTTGTTCAATGCAACCAATGCTTCTTCTTTTCATGAATGGTTTATTGATTATGGAGAATTTTATCATATGGATAAGGTTACCACCACTTTTTCTACTCTTAATGATTGTAACACCAAAAAGATATGTGTTTGTGATGATAGATCTCTTTGTGTTGTAGGATCTGGAGAAATTCAAGTAGATAATGGTCATTTTAATGATGTATTATGTGTTCCAAGTATTTCGTGCAACCTTCTATCAGTATATCAGATCACTCATTTAGGTGAAGGTAAAATAATAGAATTTTCACCTCGCAAAAAATTAATTGAGGATTTGAAATATCTTAAGCATGTCCTTGCCACTAGAATAGGTGGTGATATTACTTAGTTGTGCAAGTTTGACAACTTTGGGTCATCACATTTTCCCTCTGTTTTTATTGCTCATAGTGGTAACTTGAACAAACTTTGGCATGAGTGATTTGGTCATATAAATTATTTCTCACTACAAAAACCATGTAATCAAAATATGGTGATTGGTCTTCCTCTCATTTCTTGTAGAGAGGGTGTTTATGCCAGTTGTGTTCTCGGTAAGAATCATCAAGATATTATTGACAAACATTCCTCTTAGCATGCCTTAGCCCCTTTGAAAATTGTTCATAGTGATTTATGTGGTCCACTGTCTTCTACTTCATTATTTGGGTCAAGTAATTCTTAAATTTCATTGATGACATCTCTAGACGCACTTGGATTTATTTCTTAAAACTTAAGGTTAAATTTTTTGACTTGTTCTTGGCCTATAACACCTTTTTGAAAAACAATATAGACACCAACTACAAAGGTTAATAATATATAATGTAGGTGAATACATCAACAATAGATTCACAACTTATTGTACTACATAGGACATTCAAATGCAACATATTGTTCCATATACACAACAACAAAATAGTGTTACTGAATGAAGGAATCATAGACTGGAAGGAATGGCTAATTGTATGATTGAATTTAAGGGATTAAGTCTTCATTATTGGGCAGAATCAATCAAATGTGAAAATTACATAATAAATTTCACTCCCATAAAGGATTTAATCAATATAAAATTGGAAGAAACATGGACTAAAATTAGGCCAGATGCAAGCCACTTCTGTATCTTGGGCTGACATTCCTGATGAAGAAAGGAAATATTTACAACCGAAAAGTGAGAAGTGTATTTTTGTTGGATATCCTAAAGATGTAAAAGGTTATATAATTCTTAAAACTCACTCCAATGGAATAATCATTAGAAGAGATTTTGAATTTGATGAAAACATCTTGGCCTATGATCCTAATTTGGTGGTTGTTCCCTCTTAGACCTGTGAGCCAAATTTGGTGTTTATGTCACCTTCTCTTCCCATTCTAGTTTTTTTTTCAAATGATGAAAATGAGGATGAAACTAAACCTCCTCCTACTCACATTCCTGCAGATGAGTCCACTGAACCTGAACCTGCATGAGAACCACAACTTTCAAAATGGGTCTATTGAACACATGAAGTAGTTGATGACCTTGCTGGTGATCCTATAGATCAAAATCATACTCATTCATAGTTCCAACGAACCTCCTCTCTTTTGGCTCAAGTTTTAGAGACTCAAGATCTAGAAACATTTGCATAATATTCAGGAAATCCAGATTCGAAAACAACATTGAATGAAGAATATCATTCCTTAATGGTAAATGATATTTGGGAACTTGTACCTCTTCCAAAAGGAAGAAACCCTGTCAGATTTAAATGGATATACAAAACTAAGTATGAATCAAATGGATGTGTTGAAAAACACAAAGCCATATTAGTTGCTAAAGGATTCTCTCAAGTTGAAGGAATTGAATACATTGAAACATTTTTCCCTATTTCCAAAATTAATTCCATAAACTTTGTTTTATCCCTTGCTTCCATACATGGATGTGAGTTCCACTAGATGGATGTTAAATCCTGCTTGTTGCATGGGGATCTATAAGAAAAAATATACATGGAACAAACTCTTGGCTATGTTTAGAGTGACTCCAACCTTTTTTTCCACCTTAAGAAATCTCTCTATGGTCTTAAACAAGCTCCTTGATCTTGGTATACAAAAATGGATAGCTTTCTTCTTGACACCGACTTCTCTAGATGTCATTCTAACCCCACTATCTACACCAATAAAGTAGGAAGCCATATCATAATCATTGTTATTTATGTTGATGATCTTATCTTCACTAGTAGTAACCTTAAACCTTTGACCCATGTGAAGTCAAGCCTTTAGAACAAGTTTGAAATGAAAAACTTAGGATATTTTCATAAATTCCTTGGCCTCCAACTATTACAAACCAATTAAGGAATTTCTCTTTCCCTAACTAAGTATGCTTGTGACCTTATTCAGTGTTTTCACATGGAAGATTGTAAACAAACCCCTTCCCCCCTTCAATATGAAGTCAAACTTATTGCTACCTACACTACAATCAAAGTTGATGCCATTTTCTACCGTCAATTAGTTGGTAGCTTCTTATATTTGACTCATACCCATCCTAATATTTACTTTGTTGTTGGTCTTGTTGCTCGGTATATACAAGAACCACATGAAATTCATTGGAAAGAAATACAAAATATACTTCAATATATTTAGGGTCTAGTTCATTTTGAGACACATTACTAACTATATAACTGTATATTTAGTTTCCATTTACATGATAACAATACAGAACAATATACTAGTGAATAACAATGACATGACTAATGTAATAGTGAATTTCACTATGTTAAGCTATTACCTATAATTACATAACAATAATGGGTAAAATATGAAGGTGGGTTACACTTTCATGAGAAACACGTTCGGAAATTTCATTTTTGCCACAATTTGGATAAAATTTCTGAAAGTTCGGTCGAATAGTTGAAAATAATTCGGCCGAACTATTTGTGTCTTTAACGTTGACGATGTATTGATGGCGTGGGAAAAATGATTTTTGGTTGGAGATGGGAAAACCAATGACAAGATTTTGGCTGAAATTTTTGTTATAAATATATCGCCCCCAGACCGCAACAAGTTTCATTACCGTTGCACTGCTCTATTTGTCTTGCTGCTTTGTTTGTCTCACTGCTCTGGTCATTGTCTGTTTGTCTCGTTGTTGTGCTCACTGCTTTGTTTGTCTCGCTGTTGCGATGTTGTGTTCTCTCATTGCTACATGGGAGACTAAGGGAGCAAGCGAAGGTGAGACTGTTATTTTTATGCTCTATTTTTTTTTGTTTATGTTTTTTGTTTGCTTTTAATTTTATTTTTCTATGTGTATTTGCAAGTGTATTTTCAGTTTGCAGGTGTTTTTTTTTCTCATCGTGCGTGCTCTCACTATATGCTCACACTGCGCACTCTCTCACTGCTATGTTTGTGTCACTGCTCTGTTTGTCTCGTCGTTGCACTACTATGTTGTTGTCTTGCTGTTGCAGGGGTGACTAGGGGAGAAATCTAAGGTGACACTGTTTTTTTATGCTTTTTTTTTTATATATATATAAATTTTAATTTTCTGTGTGTTTGCAGGTGTGTTTGAAGTTTGCAGGCTCACTACATGCTCGTCATGCTCGCTCTCGTTATCTTCTCGTCGTGCTCGCTCTCGTTGTCTACTCGCTGTGCATGCTCTCGCTGTCTGCTTTCCGTTTCCAGGTATTTCTTACTGTCCAGGATTGAATAGATGTAATTTAGCATATTCATATAATCTAGATAGCTATAAAGTAAAATAAAAAATTTACATCTCTGTTTCATTAAGGTATAAGCTTTCCATGATTAGTCTCATTACTTTGTATCCATTACAAAGCTCAATCATACTTATGTGTAAGGGTAATAGCTCATATCACGTTCTCCTTATTATAGTATGAAACCACTTGTTCAATATACGTAATCTACATAGTTAATAAAGAGGAAACATAAACCATATTAGTACTGTAATTGTGAAAGAGCTAAGGTATAGTAATAAAACATAGTAAAAAAATACTATGTATATATTAAAGCCAAAAACCAGTAGATGATAAGCTCTGTTGTTGCGCCGAGGTCACAGATACAGTTCATATACTGATAAGCCCATTAAAATGAAAACTATGTTCTAGGTTAACTAATAGAACAATATCTACAAGGCTCTACATAGAATAATAAAACCTTAATTATCTCTGCTCCACATCATGATATTAATGAGTTGTATTCATTATAAGGTAAATGGCATGTCCTATACACGGTTCCATATAGACTCTGACACTGAACTACTGTTCAAATACTTACTGCCTATTAGCTAGATGAGTAATAGTACAAACTTCGAGTGCATAGAGTCAAGTGTTAAATGTACTTTATATACTGATAAGCCCATTAAAATGAAAAATATGTTCTAGGTTAACTAATAGAACAATATCTACAAGGCTCTACATAGAATAATAAGACCTTAATTATCTCTGCTCCACATCATTATATTAATAAGCCGTATTAATTATAAGGTAAACGGCATGTCCTATACACAGTTCCATATAGACTCTGATACTGAACTTCTGTTCAAATACTTACTACCTATTATCTAGATGAGTAATAATACAAACTTCAGGTGCATAGAGTCAAGTGTTCAATGTACTTTATATACTGATAAGCCCATTAAAATTAAAACTATGTTCTAGGTTAACTAATAGAACATTATCTACTAGGCTCTACATAGAACAATAATACCCTAATTAACTCTGCTCCACATTATGATATTAATGAGCCGTATTCATTATAAGGTAAATGGCATGTCCTATTGACTAATCTTTAATTCATAAAGTATAATTCTTAAACATTAGTAACTGTATCTATTATTCTTCTATATAATTTATACTTACACATGTTCTTACTCTACAAATAACAACCATACTCTAGATGATCTATTTTCTAACCATTGTATAGATCATAACCCATATTTAAATACTTGTTTAGGAATTTCTTGTACATAAACGTATTCCATTTCATCGATCGTGATAGGGTTTTGAAGAGAACATTTAGCTTATATAAAGAATAGATATTTATATTTGCTATGGTTACTTACTTTCTTAATAAAATACGGTGCTTCTAAAGTACATTCCAATCAAGATGTTTATCCTTCCATTTCTGTACTTATTTATGAATCTTCTCCATGCCAGCCTTGCCAAGGATGAATATATTGATAGGAGAGGGGTGGCACCTTTACCATATCTACAGTTAAACCATATTTACTAACTCGATGTCCTAGGATGATGCCTTCAATAATTGTTGTATTAGTTCATTTGACACAAGGGTGTATGAAATGCACGGTGCTTGGTAGGGGAGGTTGATTTCCTACAAGCAATGTCACAGGGAAAAAACGAGTTGTTAGATGGTTAGTGAAGCATCATAACATGTAGAAAAATTAGTTATAAAACATAGCATACTACAATAGAGGAGGAAACAAGAAACAACAAATACAAATATAACACAAGCTAAATATCAATTTTAAACAAACTAATAATACCAACAGAGAAAGAATCCCCTTTTATTAGCTGTTGGTGGTAAAAAAGAGGTAGAATGGTAAAACACTCACAGTGAATCCTTAGAGCTATGGAGCTCTAATACTCAAAGCAGGGAGGGCTCTCCCTTTAAGCTGCTTGCAAGCCTCTCTCTTCTCCTCGAATGAGTGATCGGATAATGGACAATCGATGCACTTTTCCTTTGAGATTGAGATGTTGGATGGCCAACAAATGAATCCCTTCACTTTTTGTTGTTTGGACAACACATTGCTGGTTTTCTCATGGGTAATTTGGCCAACATAACAATGTGTTCTAAATTTTTCTTCTCATTGTGGTATTTTATAGGAAAAATTCAAATCTTCTTCCCTCTCTTGGTACAATTATGGATAGCAACCCAAGAGTGGAAGTTGATTCCATTTTGTGCTACACTTGAGGCCTCAAGGTGGCTCTAGGCAGTTTTCCTTGGCAGCCTTGAGTGGAGAATATTCTTCCTGAAGTGTGAAAAGTGGTCCTGTATGGTGACCTTCTTCCATACCCAGGATCACACGACTATTTGAGGGATAGCCGCGGAGATCTCCACTACTATCGAAGAAAAGGCCTCATGGATCACTTTGTGCTAGTGCCTTCTATGCGCGACTTAATAAATTTTCTTTTTGACCTTATGAAAAGTTCAATTTTCTAGATTTTGTAATTTTTTTCTATCCTGTAAATCCTTCTGCTTGACATTTCATGATGTCCTTTTCCTATTCTATTTTCCAGTGATAACAGTTGCTCCCTAATGTATCAGGTATAGGAAGAACTGTATAACCGAAATACATTATAGTTTATGTTTTATATAACCCGTGTTGAGAAAGAGAGAGAGAGTAGAGAGAGAGAGAGTAACTTGCGTGAAGCCTAAAGTTGGAGACCCCTTGTTGTGAGTAAAAGAGGGACCATGTTATATTGGAAACCTGCAAGATATGTCATAAATACAATATTTCTACAAGGCAGGCATGTCCCATGCTCGTGATGCTTTCTCTAGTTAAAGCCTATTTGACAGATAGAGGTTCTGTTTGTGCCACTTATATGGTAGTGGTCTTCTGATTTGGTTATGATGACGATTGTTGATGCCCTCAGGGGAATTTTTTATTTGAAAATAGGTTGAATGTAGTGCCCACATGCATAATCTTGGCATGACATATTTTTAGAATAAATTATCATTGTATGCATGGGTGTATGACTGGGACCTTCCTGTGTAAGAATTGCTGAAAGAGATGCTTATGATGGCACAGGTCTTCGATAAATTCTGAAAAATTACAATGGTTGTGAAGTACAATACCATCTTGACATGAAAGCTTGTGTTTTAGTCGAATGTCAGGAGGATTGATGACATCAATGGCCAATGATGATTCCCACAGTGCCATCCGAGAATGCCCCTATTGAGGTGAGGAGCCATCCAAGGTAATGCTTCCTTCTTGGAAAATGGTTGTTGAAGTTGATAAGAAGGAAGCCTCAACCGACCGAGAGAAATAATGATGCAAGGGACTAGGGTGTTTGATATAGTAGGTGGGGGATGATAGGTTAACATAGGCATGATGGAGAGAAATGGCTGAAAATTGATTATGGGAGTTCAGTGGCCCAAGCTCAAAGCTTGTAAATGAAATTTGGCAGTAGTCATAACGATTTATGGTGAGGAAAGCCCTGGAGTCGGTAGGACGCCCAGGGTGGGTGTATGTATTTTATGAATGTTGTGGTGGCTTTGCATGAGAGATGTGAAGCTCCGACCAAGGGTGATTAGGGACTGCTGCCAGGGGAGAAAATTGGATGGATGGGTATGGGTTTTTCTCCTAAAAAAAACCTTTGTACACTTTCCAAAAGAATATAAAATGGGTTTGGATGTACAAATACGGAGACGAAAGCCCCAAAAACATTAAAATTATCACTCACTGATGATATGAAGAAGGTGTTTTTGATGAGGGTGGGGGCCTCATTGGTTAGTATCGGTGAAGGGTTGGTGAAGTGGATGGAAAGTATCGCAGATGGGCTATGCTGATGGAGGTATGGTAGACCAAATGTGAGACGTCATGGTTCGTGTTCGATCTACTTGCGAAAGTGGTATTTCGGGAAAGGGGTTTTATCATGACATGGTAAAAATTGACTTGCATGATGGATGGATGAACATGAAGTGCTTCTCGGACTGGGATGTTATGACCATGGCGTCATATTTTTGATGCATGGTCTACTTGAGTGATGGACGCCATGGAGGGTGAGGCTCTACCGACTGACGAGAATGTTTATCATGTGAAAGGTGGGGATATGATAAACATGGTAAGGTGTTTGGAATGTATGGTTGATTATTATGGAGAAATGATGTCAAGATATGAAAATATTCTCTGGGAATATATCATGCTGGGGGCATAATGATACCTGCTCTGAAACCTTCACTAACTGGGGAAACAGGTGGTTTGTCGTGCTGTGTAACACCTGCAACCAATACCCCAAGTGAAAGCATATTTTTCATTCAAATATATTGACAAATGTGTTGAATGAAAAAAGTGATAAGAGATAGTATACCTGTCGTAACTAAAAAAATGAATTTTTTTTAGGCGTGAAGGTGTGAAGCCTCCATTGGACGTTATGAGGTGTTGATCACTGTGTTGCTTTTAGTTTCCTAATTGGGCGTTTTGAGCTCTTGTTATAGTTCGTTAAATAATTTGAAAAGGGTGTTATATAAGTCAATATGGCTCATTTCATTTCATTTGTGTTGTTTAAGAGTTGTGAGGTCAAAGTTGATCCCTTGCTACTGAGCCTTTCTTGCCATTGCGGTCAGCCTGTGTACCAAGGATTTGTGTCGTTAGTGCCAGGTAGGCCCCTAAACGTCCATCATTTTAATTTTTTCAGTGTTTTCTAGGTGGGGGTCTGTATAAATTAGGTTTTTACAGAACTTATTTTTGGCCTTGGTCACGTGGGTGATCAAGGTATAGGCATGGAGACATCCATGGGAAAATGAGATTTTCTACGGAGATTTTACGTCTCTCTCAGACTTTACGTGCAATCTTACGCATCTATCTTTGAGACAGACATGTGATCAACGCACCTCGAGTGTGAAAACTCTGGTAAACTTGAATAAATATATATTGTTATTGATAAAAGATGAGATGATTACAAGTGAGGATCACCTAGGCTTTAAATACAGCCTTATGGTGTCCCTTGGCGAAGAGGCATGATCGTTGATCATTCCCTTCCACATTAATAAACCTAAGACAACTATAATTAACTAATAATTAATAAAATATACATAACATTGCCCCTCTCTTAAAGATTATTTGTCCTCAAAGCATACATAATGATGGACATCGTTGAAGAATGCCTGGGTTTCTCGAGTGGCGGGCTCTTGCTTCCCACATTTTAAAAATATCGTGGAGCATCTTCTCGAGTTCAATATTTTTGTGATGTGGATAGCGACAAGATATGATATTTATAGGGTCAGATCCTTTCTTGACTTCTATTGGATGTCCGTGTTCCCTATTAGGAGGTATTTTCATTAGCAGGTCTTGGAAGAATTTTTCGTGTGTCTGAACTATTCCTTGTACTTCTGGTGATTCTTCGTGGTTCCTTTTTAGATTTAGAGGTAAGTTACCAACAATTAGTGTCTAATGCAACTTCTCCCCATCATCAAACGTTTCCTTCTTAACAACCATATCTGCTTCATCATTGAAGGCCTCAACAGCTTCTGGCGCTGTATCAGTGGCTTCAGATGTGTTTGTCTCTTCACATTTTTCTTTCAAATCTGGGGATGAAACATTTTGCTGTTTATAAGCATCTATATTTTCATGATTTCTTTCATTTTCAACGACTATGTCTGTTGTTGCATCTGTGATAGCAGTCACGTTGAATTATTTATGTGGCTCCTTCACCAACATTGTTCTTTTTTTTCCATTGGATTTTCATTTATATAAAATTTCTCAATAACTTCTGTTGCTGCATTATTGGCTTTATTAGTGGATTCAGTTGCATTTTCTTCTCTTGGTTTCTCAGCTCTATAACTTTCATGGTTGATTTCAGAGTCTCTACTTCTAGGTATTTCAACACTATAGCTTTCATGTGAGTTGATTTCCAATTAAACCTCATTTAATTGCTCTTTTTCAAACACATTATATTCATGATTATGATCTACATTAGCTGAATTGTTCAATTGATTATGTTCAACATTCGGAAATATTGGTTTTTGTGTCTGAATTATCTTATCTATCTTATCATTTATCTTATCGAAGAGCTTTGTCATATTTTACATTTCTTCACTAAGATTTTCTATGGCCTCGTTATGATATAGCCACATTTGTCTTTCTATTCGATTCATCATATCTTGAACCTTTTTGATATCGTTGGAGTTTCCTGCAACTGTACCTTTGAGACCGACTAATCTTTTTCCAAAGTCTTCGGAATTATTATTGATCTGTTTCTCAAGATCTAGCAATTTTTTTTGGAAATCGACCATCGACATTGATGACGTCATACTTCTCATACTCCTTGTAATTAGGGCTTATCCCCTTTTCCTTAAAATCTTTGTCCTTAAAGCTGTATTTTTTTGACAATTTTCTTCACTTAAGATTTATCTTCTTTGGCATATGTCATTCACCACTGGTACCTTCTCTTGTAATGTTGTCTTTGAAAAATAGGTTTTTTTTTTTTTAAAATAATAATAATTATTATTATTATTTTATTATGTAAATTATATATATATATATTATTAATTGAAAATTTACATAATATATATTTATTATATAATTCCAAAAAATTCTGTCCGTTCAATTGATTTTTTTTTTTTTTTAAACAAGGAGACCTTATGATTCTAATTACTGTCTTGTGGTTTTTACAATTTTACTTATTTGTCAACCTAATTTTTACCTCTATTGACCACGTTGGTTCGTGTGGAGTCACGTTTGTTAAGTTATGGTAAAAAACTTGTATTAGTCCAAACAGTATGCGAGTGCCCGAGTTAAAACAATCGGGGTCGGAGTGGGAAAACCGCGAGGTGGGGAAGCCGAGTGGGGGCGAATGGAGGGTGGCTGTGGGAGGTGGGGAAAGGTGCAGGGTGGTGGGGAAAGGCGGGTGATGGGGCTGAGCGGAGATCGTGAGGATCGTGAGAGGGTAAGGATCATGAGGGCAGGGAAGCCGAGTGGGGCCGGACAGAGGGTGGCTGTGGGAGGCGGGGAAAGGTGCAAGGTGGTGGGGAAGGCAGGTGACGGGGCCGAGCGGAGATCGTAAGGATTGTGAGAGGGTAAGGAACGAGGTGGAGGGTGTATGAGCAGGGAAGAGGGGGCAGAGGGCTGGGGAGACGCGGAAAGATGGGGGAGGCAGAAAGATGGGGTGGTGGAGACGCGGCTGGTGGCGGCTAGTGTGTTGGAGTGGTGTGCGGTAGTGGCTGGTGTGCGTATGGTAGAATTGGGGATAGGGGTAGTGGTAAGGGCGGTAGCGAGACAGTGGGGAAGGGCCGAGGGGGAGAGAGAGGCTGGTGAGGGGGTAGGGTGGGTTGGAGGTGGGGTGTTTGCAGGAGAGGTGGCAGGGGGAATGTGAGTGTAATAATGGAGTGGAGTGCTATGTAATGGAGGGGGATGGGTAGCGAGGGAAATGTAATGGAGGGGAGTGCTATGTGAGGGGGAGGAGGGAAAAAAAAATCGGGGAGGAAAATCGGTAAAAAAAAAATTTAAACAAATACTGCCCACAAGCACTTCGTTTAAAAAAAAAATATCTGCAATTCTGGAATTTTCTTGTAATTCCTTAATTCTTGGTGATCAAAAAGATCCTAAATAGCGACTGCTCCGATACCAATGGAGTGTAAAAACTCTGGTAAACTTGAATAAGTATATATTATTATTGATAAAAGATGAGATGATTACAAGTGAGGATCACCAAGGCTTTAAATACAGCCTTATGGTGTCCCTTGGTGAAGAGGCATGATCGTTGATAATGCCCTTCTACATTAATAAACCTAAGACAACTATAATTAACTAATAATTAATAAAATATACATAACAGCGCCTATATAGGAAACGGGCGTGGCCAGAATTCAAGTAAAATATTTTTGAAATATTTTGATTTTATCTCACTGATGGGATTATTTTTTGTGAAAGGTTATTGTGGAGAGAGCGTGAATGGCCTGATATTCGCATGGTTGTGGCCCAAGATGCCAATGCACAGATTTTGTTGGCACAGTGGGGTCTTCTCAAGTTCTTAGAGAATGACCTCCTGAGATCGCAGGATTGCCTATTGTGCTTCTTGGTCTGTAGCTTAAATAGGAGGTGCAAGGTGATGGTCCTGGATGGGAAGGAAATCCCTATCCATTCGTAAATGGATATCTATTTTGTGATCAGCTTACTGTCTCAGGGTGAGGCATTTCCACACCCACTCCCACCTGGGAGGGTGGCTCTCCGGCACTGGTTGCAGCATCACTGTGGCGGGGCACCTCTTTCATAGGGATGCATTCTCATTGCATTAGTGACCGATCTAGCTGAGCGATGTGCCTTAGCTATGATCATACAGTTGACAGGGTCATCATCGCCACACAGGGTGTCAGTACCCTAGATTGGTGTTCTGCACCAGCTCCGGGCTGACCATTTTTATGGTTGGGCGCACAATTTTTACGATGGCATGGTGTCGCAGTCAGGGAAGGTTCAAGGAGGATCTTCTAAATTATTCACTTATGCTGGAATCCTTTGTAGAATTTTTTTTTATAGGGTGAATTGTTGCACCCATCGTGCTTGTTCCTATTGGGCCTCACCAGGACCCTCAGATGAGGCGATGGGGGCCGGTGATGCCCTGAGGTGGAGGGGAGGAGGTGGGTCACTACTGGGATGCGATCACCGAGGCATGGTTTGAGGTGAACCCCCGATGTTCCTAGAGTTCCCATACTCTGGGATGGATTTTCGGAGAGATCCAAATATGGCTCTTCATGCTGGTTATGGGTGGGGGCCTTCAGGTATGTTTTTTTTATGTGTTTCTGCATTTGTTGAGTATTTTACGATGTGTATATTTATATGTGTATTATGGTGACACTGGCACTATATTTGTTTCTCTTGCAAATGTGGGAGCATTTTGAAGTCCTACTGCTCCCTTGGTGGGACACCAACCCCTTAGGAGGGTTCCAGGTGGAGGTGCTCAGGCCCAGGGTGGTGGGCAGGGTGGCAGTCTGTTGAGATTCAACAAGATGAAGATCCTAGTGGAAATTAAGCACCTACACTAGGTGGGTCCCACAAGCTATTTTTAAGTGTAAGTCTATTTTTAGAATGGTGAGAAAATTCTATTTATAGATGAGGTTCTATTTTTAGATGCATGTGCGAATTCTATTTATAGATCACATGTCTAAATATAGAATGCATGTCGATTATTATTATCTCTTAATAATAATTGGAAAATAAACATTAATCTATTCTCAATGAACACTTGGAAATATTTAACTCAAGTGTAAAATCAGTTAGCTAAAGTGGATTTCGAGTTGAGTGGTTGGTTGGTGGGACATGCAAGTGGACTTAGTTGTAACTGAGTGATTCGAAGTTGTAACAAAGTTGGATGTGTAGTTATGTGAGTTTTAAAGTATTTTAACTCAGTTAAGTGAGTTAAACTTAGTTGTGCTAGTTGTAACTGAACATATACTAGTGAGATATTAGTGAATTAATTATTTAATTAATTCACAAGCAGTGGTCTCACATGCAACTGAAGATTTACTATTGTTAACTACATGCATGTCAGATCCAGTGGAGACCCAGTTGAGAGATAGGTGAAAGGGACAATTTGACTATCAGTTGTGACATTAGTGGGTGCACTCATGACACCACACACACATTGGAGATTCCAATGAGGATTGCACAGTAAAGTCAAGGCAGGATCTCATTCATTCAAGGATTTTTATCAACGGGGATTGCGTTGGAGGCAAGCTATCAGGAGGCAGTAAATTGGCAAATTTATTTGCCAATTTTTGTATGATAGTGTGAGAAGATTGTATATTGTACTGAGAGCTATTGGATTATATTTTTGTATGAGATTTTTTCATGATCCATGATATATACATAATATATGATAGTGGGGTTTTTAGCTTTATTCTTTCCCGGTAAAAAAATTTGTGTTATGTGTGATTTATCTTTCTTCATGTGTTTGCAATTGGCGATCGTGTTTTAAATTTCTGCAAATATTTTTGTAGAAGAAATTTTGTATTTAAGTGACATATAATTGTTAGATCAAGAGAATCCAGGAAATATATAATTGTATTAAAATTTCTACATGGTATCGAAGAAAAGAATATTGCAATTTTGAATCAGTAGTTGAGTTTGTTGGTGGAAACAATTCAAATTTGCTGCAAGAATTTCTTGGTGCGAAAGTTGAGTAAACATCCAATTGGCTTTCAATGGCTTGCGGCTAGAGTATGCACTCAAGGGTAGCTCGAACTACATTTCCTGGAAGGACGGGATGGAGGCGGTGCTTGAAGATAATGGCTTGAAGGAATTCATCGACAGTGATGTTCCTAAGCCCACTTCAACAGATGTTGCGTTACTTGATGCATGTAAAGGAAAGTAGCGAAGATGAGAAGGATTCTATTGGAAGGTGTGCGAGACCATATTGTCTCAAGCCTTCATGGGAAAGCCACTCCATTTACTATGTGGAAGGATTTGACAGATCTTTTCCAAAGTAGCAACAACCATAGGAAATTGGCGTTGAAGGATAAACTTAGAAATATCAAGATGGAGAAGGGCGACAATATTCCTAAGTATCTCAAAAAGTTTTTCCAATGTCTGGATGAACTGGAGAGTGTGGGAATCACGGTTTTTTATGATGATTTGGTGAGCTTGGCTCTCTTGGGACTTCCTAAGAGTTGGCACAGTTATCAAGACTCTGTCAACGGATGGGAAAAACTACCAGATTGGGAATGGCTATGGTCGAATCTAGTGCAGGAGGAGTTCAGGCAGAACACCAAAAATGGCTCTTCATCAAAGCATGATGATGAAGAGGATTTTTCTTTGGCTACCAAGGAAAGGAAAGGGAAGGGGAAAAAATTCCATTCAAAATCTGAGTCTAAAGGCAAGAAGCTGGACTTGTCTAAGGGGAAGTGTTTTCACTGTCACAAACATGGGCATCTCGCCACTAACTACCCACAGAAAAAGAAGAACAAGAAGGCTGCTAGAGCTACATATGGTGAGGCCCTTACCTCACAATTTGAACTTGATTTCTCCTTGATCGCATGCTTGGTTTCAAGCACAATGGTATCGGTGTGGTATCTTGATATTGGTGCTTCCTTCCACATGACAGGAGATAAGGAGCTTTTCAGTGATTTGGAGGAGAAATATCTCCAGATGCATATAGAGATGGGCGACGATGGATGATACAGTGCGATTGACATTGATACCATTACATTCAAGAGGGAGTCAGGTAAACCATTTCCATTGAAATATGTTATGCATGTTCCAGCTCTGAAGAAAAACTTGGTCTCAGTCGCGATGTTGGAGGACAAAGGCTATGACGTTGTTTTCAGCGATGGAAAATCTTTCTTGCGACATAAAACAATGGGTCAAGCCAAGAGTATAGGGATTCGAGTTAAGAATCTCTACAAGCTGGAGGTAGAAGGCTACGCTGCAATGATGGGTAAGGCGGAAAAAGTGGTGAGTTGGGATGAGGGCGAATTATGGCACAAGCGATTGGGCCATCTTCATCATGGATCCTTGAAAGTCATGTAGAAAATATCCATTGGACTTCCAATGGGAACAATTGCTCAGTTAGATCAGTGTAAGGGTTGCACCATGGGGAAGTATGTAAGGTCCACCTTTCATGAAAAGGAGAACCGTGCTTTGGTGATCCTAGAGAGAGTTCACATAGATGCGTGTGGACCATTATTGGTTGCTTCAATAACAAAACACAAGTATTATGTTATTTTTTTAATGACTTTTCTCATAAATGATAGATCTTCTTCATGCAGAAGAAGGATCAAACATTCTCAAAGTTCTGTGAGTTTAAGGCATTGGTTGAGAAAGAGTTGGGGAATCAAGTGAAGGCTCTGCGAAGTGATAATGGTGGAGAATACATATTTAACGAATTCAAAGACTTCTGTAGAAAAGAAGGAATTCGAAGAGAACTCATAGCGCCTAATAACCCACAGGAAAATGGGGTCATAGAGAAGAATAATAGAATGATCATGGGTGTTGCACGAGCGATGTTGCATGATCGGGGCCTACCAATGCATTTGTAGGTGGAAGCATGCAACACTATGGTTTATGTGAAAAACCATTTTCCTCATAGAGTACTTGGCATGAGTACACCTGAAGAAGATTTTACAGTAAGAAACCAGATGTTTCTCACTTTAAGATTTTTGGCTCATCTGTTTATGTGCATGTGACCAAGAATGCCAGGAAGAAGCTGGAGCTGACTGTTGAAGTTGGGATATTTATGGGGTACAAAGAAACACCCCATAATTATCATGTGCATTTTCCAAACAATCAAATGACTGTGGTGTGACAACATATAAAATTCAATGAGGAGAAAGCCATGAAGTTGTCGCTTGAGAGGGAGGTAGAATTACATTTAGAGGAGGAAATTTTGGTTCCAAAATATGAGTCTCTAGATGTGGATTAGCCACAGGAGGAGGTTCATGGAGTGGAGGAGTCCACTCATGCAGAGCCAAACATCAGAACTGACAGAAGGCATACCAGAGAAGCTAAGAGGCTGAAGCTTAATGCGGCATAGAATGTAGGAGTCCCTACTTCACAACGCAGATGGAGACAATCCCCTGACTGATTCACTGGATACATGGCTCTCATGAGAAAATGTATTATGACTTAGCCATATTCCTTTCAAGAAGCAGTGCAGGAGCCCACATGGGTAGATGCAATGGTGGAGGAGTATGACTCCATTATCAGAAACAATGCTTGGGAAATTGTTCCAACATCGGTTGATAAATCAGTGGTAGGTTCAAGATGTATTTACAAGGTAAAGAAAGCTGCTAATGGGAGTGTTGATAAATACAAGGCCAGATTTGTGGCCCGGGGCTTCTCAGAAATCGAGGGGATTGATTGTGAAGAAACCTTTGAACTTTTCGCACGACATTCTTCCATAAGGACCATCATTTCTCTCTCAGAGCAGATGGGTTGGCACATTCATTAGATGGATGTGAAGACTGCGTTCCTTAATGGGATCATTGAGGAAGAAGTGTACATTTAATCCCACAAGGACTGAGAGCCTCTAAAGAAGAGCGATGTAAGACTCAAAGAGCATTGTGTTGGTTGAATCAACAAACTCTGCTAGGTAGCTCAATAACTAAAACTATTTCATCTGACTTGGCTTACCCAAGAGTGAGGTAAGAAACAGCAGCACAAAATTGTATGGTAAGCTTTTAATCATTTTTCTTTATGTTGATGATTTAATACTAACGGGTGATGAGCAGTTGATACACTCATGCAAGGAAGATCTTGCAAAGGAGTTTGAGATGAAGGATTTGGGCCTCCTTCATTATTTCCTTGGATTGGAAATATGGCAGTGGGAAGGTGAAATTTTTGTGTCTCAAGGCAAGTATGCAAGGGAGATACAGTAAGCTCAGAGTGGCTACATGAAGTCCATGCAGAGATTTCTCAGGAAACCAGAGAAAGAGAATGCTACATCTCGAGAGGTAGATGCTATTGAGTCACACAAAGAGGGTTCAATGTATTTAATAAACACAGAAGACCACATCAGAAAGTTATGTGGTGGAACAATATTAGTTAAGCGATGGTTAAGCCTACCAGAAGATATTTTGGACAAGTGCTACAACCCAGAGAGGACCAGGGGCAACATCTCAGTATGGTTTTCTATGGCATGATGTGTCAACAGGGTAAGCCGATGGGTTCAAGGGTGATTGCTGCAGTCCAGTCCATGGAAAAGATGTGAACAGAGGCTCAATATCAGATCTACAGTTGTTTCTTGGTACAGCAGGAAACAGAGATCCGTGGCACTCAGTTCATCGGAAGTAGAATACATGGCAGCAAGTCAAGCTGCATGTGAAGCTATCTGGATGAGAAAGATCCTGGTTGGTTTTTTTGGTTCTCCTTTAGATCCAACAATGATTCATTGTGATAATCATATTTGAATTAAAATCTTGATTAATCCCATGTTTCATGATAGATCTAAGCATATATACATTCGGTATCATCATATCAGAGATTGTGTGTAGCGGAAGATCATGTTGCTTCAGTACATTCCTACGAAAGATCAGGACAGATATTTTGACGAATGTGCTCACCAGGAGAAAATTCGAATACCATAGAGATAGGATCGAGGTGAAGGATGATCCCTTTCTTGTTGAGGGGGAGTGTTGAGATTCAACAAGATGATGATCCTAGTGAAAATTAAGCACCTACACTAGGTGGGGCCCACAGGCTATTTTTAGGTGTATGTCTATTTTTAGAATGGTGAGCAAATTCTATTTATAGATGAGGTGAGAAAATTGTACAATTCTGCCTTATGTTCCACATGCCAAGTGCAATATGTGACCACATTCTTCATAGGATTATTTTTTTGAAATTGTTTTGAGAAACATGTCCCAAGGTCAATGTTGCAATGCATAACATAGACTTCCTTTAGCTTAGGTGTTAGGCTGAAGAGTTATCTATCAAAATTTTCCAAAAATTTCACCTGATCTGACCCCTTTTCCTCAACATGCACATCAAGAACCATTAGCATCCATATATAGCTTTACAATGGAGCCATTAGCACCATTTGATTGGATATCTTCAGCTAAGCAGCTGCAAGTGGTGGGGTGTCTATTCTGCCAAAGTAGTCCAAGATTTGTACCTAGCCTCAACGACTATTGCATGCATTAGCACACATCCACAAACATGAAGACAAGCACTAGCATGTCACTCGGTAGACTTGAACCTTGGTGGTGGCTATATTATCTACATTCTTTTGTCAACCCATCAAGCCACCATTAATAGATCAAAGCATGTTTTAAACAAGGTTTATTAACTTTTGTATTTCTTGCTCTCCTTCAAATTTTATGCTTATTCAATTCCAAATGCAGTGCACTAGTAAGGGCATGTGAAGTTCAGGAGTGAAATGTAACCTTTTTAGATGTCATGGGGATGCCTAAAAATATTTTAGATAATTGTCATCAAATCCATCAGGGTGTCCATAAATCCACTGGTTGTCATCATATGATGACCTAATATTGTGACATATGTCTATCAATTTATAGAAACAATTTTTAGAATAGAACCATCCTTCAAAAGTGAAAACGCTTGCAACTAATCCTCGTGAACAAAAATGAAACCACAATAATTGGCATGTAGTAGTCCTTGGCTATTTGTGAAACAGTAAAACTTAAATAGACGTGATGAATATTGGGTGGGAAATTTGAAAATTTACGAGCTTATTATCTCCCAATACAGTACAGAGTGGTGTTTTGTTTAACAGTTTTCTAAGCCTCCTTGAAAAATACCTATGCAAATCTGAGTCTTAAAATGCCAAGGATAATCTAGAAATACCCTTTATATATATATTTATAGTTCAATTGGAAACTAGAGAGACAAAAGGAAAAATGATTTTCTAGCTTCTCACATTCAAGTGTGATACTCTATTTTCCAGTTTGCTAAGTCTCCTTGATAAAGAGGGTCAATATGTAAATAATGTTGTAGGAACATCAATCATATGTTCAAATCCATGTTTTTAGTTTAAACAGTCTACATTTAGATATTAAATCCTACAGGTTTTATTTCCAGGAATCTATAAGAAACTGGACTGATGTTGTAGGTAGTTAGCCTTCCAATGGGATATTCTATTCTATTTCAAGTCTCATTCCCATTCTCATGCCCATTCCATAGAAACAGGTAAAAAACATAGGATAACAGGGATGCTTCAAATATAATTTGAGAATCAAATTTTATAGAAGGATGTTTCAAGAGGGATGTGATTAGCACTCTGTTACATTGTTACAATACAAGCTTATGTATTTCCTCTTCTTCTACTCCAGAAGGCCTATTGTTCAAGGCACTATCATTACTCTATTGTAGCTTCATTCTAATCTATTCATGAGTTTCCTTCAGGCATTTTGTAAAACTGTGAGCATCACACTCTTTTTATTCTTTGTTTCTAACAACTTGACCAAATCAACACCTTTTGGAGCCCCACCATAAAGTTACTCCCTAAAATGAACTTTTTTTGATGTATCTATTCATTAAATTAATATAAATGAATTCAATTTGAGATAAATTAAAATCCCATTGACCAATTGTGTCTCCAAATAAACTTCTCATCAAGTTACCAATACTTTGGTGAGAAAACTTTTTTTTTACCATCCCTATATAGATGATATGTGAATCTAAATTGCATTCAAAACCCATTTTCCTCCAAGGGTTCTCCAAAAATATCTGAGAAAATTAGTGTTACTGCCAAGTAATTTAATGAATAGATACATCAATAAAAGTTTTATTGGCATTGATATTCATTGTATTGTGTTTTTGGAGTAAGCATTAATGTACTTGATGTAATCCTTTAATACAAGGTTGTGATGCATCAGTGTTGATTTCTTCCACTCCAAAACACCAAGCTAAGAGAGACCATTAGGGAAATTTTGAGGTCTAAAATGGGCCTCCTAAGGAAATTATAAAATAATAGTGGAAATAATAAAATAAGATTTGATTACATCATCAAATTTTAGAGGGAAAAAAGGAAAAACTATTTTTTCAACTCATCTCCCAAATTTTTTACTCAAATTTTGAGAGGGAGTACTCATTGGATCCAAAATTTAATTCCTCATCCAAGGATTACCCATGTTGCATACTTTCAATGGCTCCTGCTACACGAAAAATGAGAAATACATGAAAAACATGATTTTAATCATGTTTTTCATGTATTTCTCATTTTTCGTGTAGTAGTATCCATTGAAAGTATGCAACATGGGTACTTCTTGGATGAGGAAATAAATTTTACATCCAACGAGTACTCCCACTTGAAATTTGAGTAAAAAATTTGGGAGATAAGTTGAAAATACGAGTTGAAAAAGTAGTTTTATTATTTTATTATTTTTTAATATTTTTACCCTTTTACTTAAAAAATGGTGAATCATCCCCCATGGTTGACATAATCATCTTGAATCCTATTGGTTCTTATAAAGTTAATTTTGGTTGTACATTTTTCTTAGGAGGCCCATTTTAGACCTCAAAATTCCCCTAATGCGCTTATGATAACAAAAAATTGGCTACTGATGCCTTTGATGATATCAACCAGGATAAAGTAGTTGTGGAGGCCAAGTGTCGTGGTGTTGTCTCCTGTGCTGAAATTTTAGCCATAACAGCTAGGGATTTTGTTGTTTTGGTTAGTGAATTTTGAAGTTGGTCTCTGCAACCTATTTCAAATTTTGATAGCTAGATTAACTAGTTCAAGTTCAACTTGAATTTGATATTGAATGATGGTATCATTAAAGAAACAATACTTTCGATGCCAATCATTCACTTGGCTTTGAGATTGTACCACTCATTCATCTGGCTTTTAGATGATATTCGAAGAAAACTTGACCAGCTAGTTGTATACATATAATACTATACAGGGATGATTATTGTACTTTATTTTGCTGATACATGCACACACACATATACACATGCTTTGAAATTATATTATTCAATAATCTTGTGTTGTTTTATTGATGTACATAGTACAAGATTGATCACTATTTTGGTTGCTGATACATGCATACACATATACTTATACGGGAGGTCCTAACTATCCAGTGAAGAAAGGCAGAATAGATGGAAGAGTTTCTAATGAAATTCGGATTAAAGGAAATCTCCATGAAGCTTATTTCAATGTTGATCTATTGTTAAACAATTTCGCTTCAAAGGGCTTAAACAGATCAAACATGGTAGCTCTATCTGGTGAGAAAATTTTCCAGAACACCCTTATCGTTTATTTTTTCATTCATGGATGAAAATATCAAATGAAATTCAATACATGTCTATAATTCAATGTATGTGGGTGAAGAAAACTTAGGTGTAGAGATAATTTTAGGTGGTGTTCACTTATCACATGGTAGAAAGCTTGTCATACTTTAAAGACATAGGAAATGATGATTAGGGATTCACATGTCAAACAATTGGCTGTAATGATTCAATCAGGTCCCTTTTTCGAGTCTTTTGATGAGTCGAGCAAGCTTCTTTTCCAAGTCTCTAACATCCTCATTTTACTTAGTGTTGTACTACAGATCATAACTTCTTCTTCTTTTTTAATGTTTTGCCTAGTTTCTAATAACTTCTAGTGGGCCATCAAATGCATGATCAATGAAATTCTAGAGCTCCTTGGTCGCACAATTGTAGGAATCACTGAAATTATTGGATCATATCATATCATTTTGACTTTAGCCCAATTCAGGTAAGGATTGAACTAGAATAATTACTTGTATCTGAAACTTGAAGATTGGTTTTCTTGGCATGTAAGTTGCAGGACATTTGAATTTATCTCATGAAAAAGTATAGGAAGGGATCCTTGTAAAACTTTGCAATGATTGACTTGCCCAGAATGTAAGGAGAGAATTGATAATGGAAATAGATTATAGGGATATAATGTTGAAGCATGTAGGCACATGAATTCCTTTGGAAATAAAAAATATAGTAACTATACATGGATTCCAATTTGGTTGGTGTATTTTTCTCGTTGATTGATAATTTTGATGTTGCTCTTGTATATCTTGTGATGGGATTGGTATTAGCCTCTCACTAAATTTTGAAATTGTTGTCCTGATGGTTGTGTCATATTTGGTTTCTTTCTAATTTGGACTTCACATCAAAACCGATTCAAATGTGTGAACCAGTTCAATTGTCATGGGAACATTATATAAAATTTGAGCATGGCCATAATACCATGAATTTTGTTTTCAAGAAATGTCATTTTCAAACATTCCATAAGATCAACATACCAATTCAACTACACGGGCTTCTATAATTCACTCCACACACTAAAAAATAGAAAATGGAATTGAATTGTGAGTAGGATAAACATGTATGAGTGTTTATATTGTTGCAATTATTTCATTCGTTCGTTTTAAAATAAAATTTTGTAAAAAAAATTATAAAGGAGGAGAATTATGAAATAGGACTTTGGAACTTGCTAAACCCTTGGATATTGGGTTTTCCTTCATGTCATACGGTTTTTACAATGACCCTTACCCTGTGGGATGATCCCATTATATTATTCTAAAATAGGTGCTTCCCCCACTTAACCTTAGAGCACAAATTACATTCACATAGGCTCATTTCCTTACATGGTTTAAAATTTTGTAATGGATAAATTTTGATGACACACTAGGAAATGTGCTAGTCCAATGAGTACTCACTTACCTCCTAATTTTTTGTCATTTCACATATTGTAATTTTTGAAATATATGTATGTTAAAAATTAAAAAGGCTCCCAACCGACTTGAGTAGGCTCACTTAGGCATGACAAATTATCCAAATAGATGTGTCTTTTTCGTTCATAACTCAAAAACAGTATATATTGAGGTCGAAACACCTCATTCTAGCCAAAAAAATTTAGTGAAGATTTCGGAGACACAGTGAAGAAGACATAAGGATAAATAATCCTGAGGAGGAGATAGAGATTAATTGTTTGGGTTAAATTTTGTTGGGTTATCAGTGAAGCCTGGGCAGTTGTACCTCGGCTTGTGGAGACAAAATTAACCTTGAACCAGTTTTTCGAGGACAACTACCTGTTCGAGAAGCTCAAACTTGGATATGTGGTAGCCAACATGTGAACAGTCTTGTAGCTTACCTTTGTTGTGGACTATCACCTCCAAAAGCTCAGACAATAAACAATGAACAGGAAGGCTCGGACTGGTAGCAACCTAACTCAAGGTTTAGTGGAGATTGCTCGGTGCAGTGATAAAATTTAAGAACAAAGTACTGTCAAGCTCGGACAGTCAATAGTAAGGCTTGAATCCATGTCTTATAAAATCGTGAAGGCTCAGAAGCTCGAGCTATTAGCAAGTGAATACGTATTTGTGGAAGCTTGGATTAGTAGCACAACTACCTGTTGAGAAGACCCTGGACCAGTGAACAAAAATTGTTGGAGGGCCAGATTAGTCACTTACCTGTGGACTTGACCTTCCTTCAGAACCTAAAAGAGCTCAAACCTTGAGAACTGCTACCTTAGCCAAGGTTTGAGAACAATTTACTTAGCCCAGACTTGTAGTTTGCAGTGAAGAACAATAATATATTCATTGGCATGTGGAACACCCATATGGAATGTAACATGTCATTGTTATTTGGTTCATGATGTTGTGGCACTGAAGTAGAATGATGTGGCACACTCATGTGGTAGATGGTGTATCATAATTACATGGCTCATATGTGATGTGGTGATGACATGGTGAAAACATTGCACTAACGTGGAACTGACATGGAGAGGAAGTGGAAGGTGATGTGGAGTTTTGGTATTAACCTATTGTTATACTAGGATGTCAAGGAATTGATTTCGAGAAATTTGGAATCCAATATTTGGCCTATCTCCCAATACTAATAGAAGATAAACTTTTTCAGTTGACAAAATCATTGGACTCTATCAAATTTATCTCAGTATCATAGACTCGAGACTTATTATTGGCTGAGATAGTCATATTTTCACTCAAAAATACTACATTAGAATCTTCAGAATCAACTGTAGATCCATTTTTTTGGCCTTTTCGAAGACCCTTGGAAGATGAAGATATAGAGGTTGCAAAATTTGTGTTTCTAGTTAGGTTAGCCTCAATTCTAGTTGAAAAGACAGTCTGTATCCCAAGTGCTTGTGCAAAAATCCTTTAGGTAGCTCTTCCAGTAATCTGTGCATTTGAAATCCTTGTCATTGACGAAAGATTTTGAGGATGAACTCTCAGTGACTTATTGATAAAGGGTTGATCCACCTCAGCCCTTGAATCATTTTCCTCAGGTCTCAAATGAGATTTCAAGGAAGTGTTTCTCTCTTGTATAACTTCACTTGAATTTGAAACATGGCAGACATTCTTGTTTGAAGGAATACCTAAAAGAAAACTTTCCACATCCACAACATTGTTGCTTCCAATTTCACATCTTGTTGTTAAGTCCGAAGCACCTTTAGAAGGACAATTTTCAAATGGAAACCCTAATGCCTAGGCGAACATTCTCTTCGCAGCTGCTGCAGGTTTGTATTCAAAAGTGACTTTTGCAGGCTGCAAAGACACATTTGTAACTTGTGATGAATCAGTCAAGGCTTTCTCTGTCATCTTCTCATCTATAAAAGGAACCCTTTTGTTTGCATATTTATCTGTAATTTTATCATCTATAAAGGGAACCTACAATTTCAAGTTCCTACTCATCATTATTTTAAATGATGTAGAAGGTGACTATCCCAATATAACCTCTGTAGTTTGTGGTGCTGTGGAAACATCCTGTAATGTCTCACCCAAGTTTTTATGCTCCATTTTCACATATGTATGGAAATTTTGTATCCAACACCTTATCCTTGCTTTTGTGATACATGCATAAAGCATCTACGTTCAAGTATTTTTCCATGATTATTTTCGTAGCTATAGTAAGTGTCTATTCACAAATGTCCTTTACATGCTGTGGTGCTACTCTTTGTATTTGTGATGATGCATGATTCAAGCATTTTTCTGCCATATTCTCACCTGCACATTGAAACTCAGTATTTTTAACCACACCAGGCTTCTCAAAAGATGAATCTACCAAGATCATCTTTCCCAAAGCATGAGCAATCATCCTGTGAGCAACTACCGATACAGTTCTAGGTCTTGGCACTACCTGCTCCTTTGGCTCATTAATTTCTTCAGATGAACTAGGAGAAAAAATCCATTCCTGTGCAACCAGGTAAGAAGCTTCCCTCTATTCAAATGATATGGAAGGCAATTGGTCATTTCTCTCATTATGTTGCAAGTCTTGTAATGTCATCTTCCGCTTCAGTAATTGAAAAGTAGCTTGTGGACATTGAGAATCAAAGCATCCATATGATACAGTCAATTCTTCTGATGTTTTTTTTTTAAATATTATATTGTTAGTGTCGGTATTACGACAATAGCTTATCCGACATTTTTTTTTAAATCATTTGTTTCCGTCGGTATTCCGACCTTTTAGCACCGTCGTTATAGCGACATTTACTTTTTCTATTTTAAATGCTGCATCGGTCTTTCGACCTTTTAGTACCGTCACTCTAGCGACATTCAATTTTTTTTTTTAAATATTTCTGTCATCGGTATTTCAGCGTATAGAACCATCACTCTAGAGACATTTACTTCTTTTTTTTAATTTGTTGCGTCAGACTTCTAACCATTTAGTACCTTCGCTCCAGCGACGTTTGGATGCGTCAGACTAGAGACGCTTGTGTTCGTCGGAAGAGCGATGATTCATGAAATGTCGGTATTGCGACACCAATATAAAACGTCAGAGATAGCGTCGCTCTACCAAAATTTAAGTCAAGTGTCGAAAGTCCGACTTTAGGAGAAACCGCATTTTTCCGCACCTTAAAGCATCGCCCTTGGGACGCCTATGTGTCGCGAGAGCGACATTTTGGCCATCATAATTTGGGGCAAATGTGCTACTGGAGACTTAGCATGTCCTCTTGGAGATGTAGGAGGAGTAGGTCTATGTGAAGAAGGAGGTGAAGAAGGAGTTGAGAATTATGTAAAGGAGGATGAGGAGGTGGAGGCTTTCTCCCATTACCACCAGCGACCTTTTGGTTGATTATAACTTTCTACTTGGAACCGTGTTCTCTCATTGTACAACACTTTCACCATCTCAATCATATCAAATAATTATTTTCTAAAATATTTCTCATCCTCATACATAAACTCTTTTCTGTGTCCTTCTTCATGTGCCATGACTTGTGGATTTTGTGGCCTCCTTGAGTGAATTTGAGGGTTAGTTTCTTCATGTGCACCTTCTCCTCTTCTCAATTAAGACCCTGCAAGCATTCAAAAACCTTGCAAATTCTATCAAACCTTCACAAAAAACCATGCTAAGATACCAAACTGATCCAAAATTTAAAAACTTAAGGTTTCATGAAATTATTTGTGAGCTATTTTATGTCTTTTAGGAAATGGATCGTGATTGTAAAAGCACAAAAAACTAATATTTTTTTGCAAAATTTTTAACAGTTGAAAATTGAAAAACATGTAGCATCAAACAAAACAAATTCATAACAAAGTTCACCCCTCCTACAATATGTCTACAAGTCTACATTCTAATGTTGTAATTTTTTATTGTATGCTAAAAATATCAATACATTAGCGTACAAGCTTCAATCTGAAAAAATAACACTACCATTGCATCCAGATTGTCAAAAAACCCTTGTCTAGGCTCTTCTTGAGCTCGAAAAGGTTGAAAAAAGGAAAGATAGGATTATTTCTTAAAAATGCTTACAAACTGCTCTACAAATAGGTATCACTCTGCAAAATTGACAGTAAAACTCACCAAAACCCAATTTGTAGGTGTTGAGGTTGGTATCTCGTAGGTTGTAGGTTTGATTCGCAATTGGTGGCAGAGGTTTCGTTTTTTATTTATTTATAAAAAATAGTTTTTTTTTTTAATTCAATGGGCTAAAGCCCCCTTTTTATGTCATGCACCTAGTCGCATGGGTCCACATGGGATCAAGGGGTGTGGGACATAGGCCTCGCGCTCCTCGTAGTCTCGCTCCCGGTCTCATGGTTGTCATATGGCCAAGGCCTTAGGTACGAGCATGGTTCCAGACTCCCTGCCCCTTTATTCCCTTATGCAGTCTTGTGAGTTTCCAAAAACAAAGGGCCAAGTCATTCAGGCATGCTCGCTGTCTTTCCCATCCCCTAACCACTCCATCATTGAAAATTAAATATAAACCACTGACCATATTAAATAAGAACCACTTCTATCCCTATTGGTTTGGAATTTTTTGCATAGACGAGAAGTCATGGGTTCGAACCCCATGGAGCGTGTAGGTCACCAACCAAAAAAATTGACGAAACATAGAGGGCCACATGGCCATCCCCAATTGGGCCACATGGCACCCTCTGATTGGGCCATGTGGCACAACGTGATTGGTGAAAATTCAACCATTCAAAAGCACCCAAACGTTACCTCCAATGCATGCCACATATCAGTCGCTTACTGGGTCCCATACTGCTCAGTCATCCTACTGACATCAGCACCATGGAAACATACATACTACCACCTTGCATCTGTACTTGTACTTTGACTAATTTTTTTTTTTTTCCAAAAACTTTAGAATGTGATAACTTCCTCATACGGTGTTAGATTGAGGAGATTCAAGCATCGTTGAAATCAGAACAATGAGATCTATGATTTGGTGCCATTTTCGGGAGATTTTGAGAATGTTTTTGATCCCCTGGATCATTAAGCTATATTAAATCTAAATTAATTATAAAAAAGTTTGACTTGAGTTTTTTAAATTTAACAATAGATTGAACTTTATAAACTACTATAGATCCATATTAATAATGGATATACCAAGAGCCGAGAGGGATTGAATCTCATTATATGAAAATCTATTTTTATAATGTAAAACTTGAAAAAATATGTACATGTCAAAATATTTAATCTCTTTTAGTGATTGGTAAATCTTTCATTAAAATGGATCTATAATAGTCTTTTTCTATCTCTATTTATAGATCGACCATAGTGTAATTTTTTATTGGTTAGATTTTATTTTTGAATATTTATTATTATTAGTATTTTATATTAAAAATTGAAAGAGTTACACATTTTAGTCTCATTTAATACAAACTAAACTGTTTTACCTTTAATTAATTTTTCCTTGTGAGTATTGAAATATTTTACTAATTATATTAGAATGAATACAAATTAAATATCTAAGCAATAGAAAAATATTTATCGTAATTTTACAATCATAGTTTCAACCATACAAAAAATTTTAAGTTATAAAAAATATGTTTGCATTTTTTTTTAAGTAAGTCGTTTTGATTGCAATGTCATATATAAAATTTTGATATAAGTACAACAATACATAATCTATAATAAATATTATTTCCTAAAAAATAAACATCATGATGATAACCATCTAACAAACATAAACATCGTCTAAGATACACATTCAAATTCACTACCATCATCTAATTATATACATCTTTATCACATATAAACATCATTAGCTAACATACAAATCTAATAATCTACCAAGGCATCATCATCATGATAAAATCTAAAAAAACACACGCATTCTAATCTAACAAAATCACCACACACATCCTTAAACTAATATAAATCTCATGTCAAATAATTGTTATCACATACACATATATCTACAAGCATATTAAATGAACATATCTAGCATGACCTAACAATATACACGTGAACACCAACATATAAATTAAGTACATAAACATGAACCAAAAAAATGAATCGTACACACACACACACACACACACACACACATATATATATAAACTTTACCACTAGTAGACTGTCGGGTTGTGTTATAATCGGGCCACTAGGAGGAAAAGGCATTCCATTCTTTCAAGTGCATTTGTTCCATAGCTACGCAAAAATATCCAAGAGGGACATGTGGTAGAGCACATAGAGTGGATTTGTGCACTATATCATCCCACAAACCACAGACCATACTTCTTTGTGCTCATAGCCATATTTCCAGACATAAAAATAGAGAGGAGCAACCTCACGTTAAAATTGGTTTTTTCACCTGAAATGGTTTCCCAGAGCAAATCTTGTGTCTAATGTGTGTGTGTGAGCTTTTATTTTATTGTTCTCTAGTTTATGCATAAGTTTTATTTTCATGCATGCACTCTTTACAGTAAAATATACAGATCCTTCAATATAAGAAAAATGTAATAGTGTATAATTTCATATTTTAAATATAATATTATTAGATCTGTTGTGATGAATTGTCTTATGGACTCTCGATGGCAGTTTATAGATCACAAGCACAAGCGCTCTCTGAGCCATCCAGGTATTCAGGAATCCAAAAGTTAAGATATGTAAACAAAATTTGACCATAATAAAATAACTGGATACAACATTTCAAGAATAAGATGGGAAGTGGCCATTATTCCAATGGTCATGGTTTTGTATCTTGCACCATCTATATATTCGATAATTCTAGATAATAGAAGTTTATTTGAACATCTACGGGGTGCCACATGTCATCTTGTACATGTGACCACCACATTTCATCTTGTACATTTCATTTCCATGTGTCACCATCTCATTGGTCCACATCATCTCCTTTGTATGTTATATTGGCCTCTTTCTCGCCACTCATTGGTCAGTGCTAATGTGTGCACATCGTTAGAACTAGCGGTCTAATAAGCACATGGGTGGTTGTGCCAAGCACTCTGTGACCATGGGCTATGATTGGAAGCCTTACCAGCCATCATTCCTTGACTTTGTGCTTCCACCTTTTCAACTTTTGTGTCGATCCAACTAGGGACCCATCCTAGAACCATGATCAACTGGAACCCTAATTTAAATGCCAAAATTAAACCTTAGTTTTTTTTTATACTTAGGGAGTTATACCAAGTTCCATATACTGTTAGAAAGGTATCGAAGAGGAATATCTAGCTAAACACTTAGTTTTATTATTTTGGCTACAGAACCAAAGAATAAAATGCCTTCAAATATAGTATCTTCATCCTTGACCTCAAGCTAGGATGTAGCACACATAAACACATCAATGATAACACACATACTATCCTCCCCCTAAACTCTACACTTGAAATCAATTAATTAGACTTGACATTAATGGCAAGAATTTTGAAAAATCTCAACATTCTGGGAAAAAATAATTAGGTAGTATCAATCCAAGCAAAAATTTCATTTCAAGATCCCCTTCCACTTGCACAATTGGTAAGAATAAGGAAAAATAACCCGAATATAAAGCAATATCACAAGGGGTTTTTTCTTGTTATATTTTGATTTCATAATGACTTCATCCACATGAGCAGTTGAGTCCCTATGTTCCTCTAGCTGAGAGAAATTGAGTCCCTATGTTCCACTAGCTAACATTCAATTTGTTTTTCTAGATCACATTCCACATTAGAGGCTTATTTTGCAACTAAATCTATAAAATTCCCCGATTTCGATCAACAGTGATAATAGATGCCACCGTCCTTTTTTTTTCCTTCCCTTAAAAATAAAATCGTTATATTTTCATTCACATTTAATGTAGGAATGCAGTATTTTTGTCCACTTGCGATGTGAGAAAGAGGAAATTATTTGGTGAAATGACTCTAAGGGTTTGATTTATTTGAATTTGTTAATGGAATAGATTGATTTTTGAATTTTTTAGTGAGACCTCTCTGAATGTAGAATATTTATTGATTTGAGATATAAGGCATATGTGACAAAATAATCATCAATTCCATTTTTTTTTAGATATGACTACAATATAATAATAACTAGTCACTGCGTAGTATATATTTAGAATAATATGGGAATTTTGTCACAATTAATCACATATTTCATCAATTCACAATAGTTCCCAATGAATAATCTATAAGCATAATTTTTGTTCTCAATTCCCAAGCCCTCACCAATCCAATGTATTCGATGTGGATTTTTGGTGTTGTAAAGTATTGTTACTATAGTGTTTACACTAAATAACTTTAGCGAGTAGATAGGTTGCCACCAAGAGATCACACTATTACTACATAAGTAATGTGATGTGTTAGCACTCCACTGGTTCTCTGAAGGCTGAAAGGAAACCAAAAAACGTAACCACGGACCACTTTTACCTAGTAGCTAGCCCTACTAGGCTGAGAGGGCTCTCTCAATGATATCACAGCCAAATTGACTCGAACATGGAGATTTTAGGCTAGATATATTTGGATCATGGTTTTTGTTGATCTGGTTTGCTGGATGGAAATGGACCTTTAGAGCTAGGCCTAAAACTCTGGTAGGATTATAAGAGAAAAAATTGCAGTGGGGATAAAGGGGAAAGGTAGGTAAGGCAGAATTACCCTTTAGGCTTTATCGTTATGGTGTAGGATGAAGAGAGAGATAATGAACAAGCATAGGGTTATGAATTCATTCCTCAAGAAGAAAATAAACACAACATCATCATCTTATCAAAATAGGGCATGTATTTATCACGAATCCTGCTTAAAAAATTTAAAGACAATGAGTGAAAGCAATAGATATGAAATGGAAAAATAAAGCATTCAATGGAGTGACTTACAAAAGAAAAAAATAGCCATACAAGCTCACCACATGAATCGCTAAAATGAAGCTGCAACTTTTCTCTGTATTCATTGTATTAATTTGTCAAACTGAAATACACTAGCTCAATGTCCAATACTCCAACCCTTGAAAATGAGTAAAAAAGGCCTCATATATCTACTGAGGTCAAAATCCTCCCTTGGAAGTCGAATTTTCCAACAAGAAAGCCAAATGCATGCATCTATCTAAAGTCTGCTACACACTAGGGAGGTTACACAACAAATTCCTCCTTTATCTAACCACTAGGAGACATATCCTCAAAGAAATAAATGGAGGATAAGACACCTATTCAACTCAATTTTACCATTACACTTACATTTTGACTTTTACATTCATCAAATTTCACTTTTTAATTTTTACAAAATTCAAACTGGAAATTGGAGAAAATTAGACAGTGAAAAGTTTGCAAAAATATCAGAAAATTGTATATGCGTAGCGCCATATTGGAGGCCATTTTTAGGCACTTTCCTGAAGTCAAAATTGAAATATGAGAGAACGGTAACCTATCCATGTCTTTATAGTTTCCAGAAAATCTTGAATTTTGTAAAATGACCCATGGGAAGGCCTTCAAAAACTCATTCTCCCAAGGTGTCTCTAGAAACGCAACACCAATCAAAAAGAGGGGCATGATGTTGACTTTTGACCCCTTTTTCTCGTTTTTCTAAAAATATGAGTACTGTATGAAAATTCTGAGCAAATGGGTTTTGAGAGGAGGCCAAGAGATTTATAGAAATTCTAATTTTATTCCATTTCGAGCCCTGAGGAAAAAGTGTTGCACCAAGGAACTCCACTTCTAGACCTAGCGAAATTTCTAAATTTTCTGAATTTGCACCAAATTTCACCAAAAAACAAAATTTGCTCCAAATATTCCCAAATTGGTCTATAAGTGATAAATGAGGTTTAATATGCTATCATGGAGGCATCAAAAAGAAAATCAAGTTTACCCTTCTCCTTTTGGCTGATTAGGATTTCCTTAAGTGTTGAGGCCTCAAAATTCTGTGGCAAAAACATGGGTGAAAACCACCTTTTCCGGACCTTAGAGCAAGTCCTTTTATGTTTGATGTAGTGGCTCCAACTGGGGGTAAAGGGACCAATTTCCTAATAGGGATAATGAGGGTGTGTTTTGTTTATAACATGCAAATGGAAAATGATTTAATCTATCATATGAATTAACTAAATATCTATTCTACTATATACCCGGGAGTATTCATTATTGAATGCGATCTAGAAAGATATCTTTCAAAAATTGGTAATGAAGATTATTCAAAAGTTTAAAGAGATGAAAATTATGTAAAAATAATTCTTTTGAAAAAATAGTTTAATCAAAAAAATTGTGAAATATATATTGCATTCATAAGTTTGATCATATATGAAATAAGAAACCATAAACAAATATTAGTACAAAAGTGCATTTAACATTCACTTATGATAACAATTTTCATATACAGTATAGATAAAATATGATTGTCAATTCAAGAAGAAAAACTTAATATAATGTGCAAAAATACCATATATAAGAGGTTCTACTCATTCAAACTGACAGTAGTATTCTACTCTTCATGTTAAAGCAATTCAATGAGTACAATAGTGAAATTTAGGTAAACAACTTCAATGTCAAAAGATAATAGACTTCGTTCCATTAATTCATCAAGGCATTCACAAACATACAGAAGTGCATTCCTTTGCAAATGTTTTTGAAAAATTTCTGGACCCTTCTCTAAATGCATGAGAAGGGTTTAAATACTAAACTAAATATGTCTAAAATAGATTATTACATAAAAATTTGAGGAGGTTTCAAACAACCTTCCTCATAATGAGTAAACTTAAACTACAATCAAGGAATAAAAATAACAGCATGCTTAGGTGCGTTGATCTTCTTTTCCCATTTGATCTTTGAGGTGGAAAATATCTACCATCGGCTTTAGCTGAGCTGGCTGAGTAATCCCGAATTTGACCTGCCCTTGAAACACTGTGTTTGAAAGTGTTTGAAATGATTTCTTAGTGGAGTCAGTTAATGATTTTAGAGTCAAGCACTGATGATATGGTTTGATTAGAAAATTCCAGTAATTTTCCTGATCAAACTTAGTTATCTTTCTAATAGCTTCTACCTGTGTATCTGCACTTTCCTTCCACTGTGCTTCTAATGGTTTAAGCTTTGGGAGCACTTCGGCTATAGATTCTTTGATAAGTTTAGTGTTTAGAAGTTGTCCATTAACAGATTCAATGATTTCATTTGTCAAATTTTCTGCCTTTGATGTTGCCTTCTCTGCCTATCTTAACTGCATTTCCTAATCTTTGAATACAATATCTTTGTGAAATTTATCAAATTTTGGGATATCGACTTTCTTTCATGTGTCAGACTCTTGCCATTGGATGAACTCAGAAATTTTATTTTGGACCTTTTCACATTCCAGCCTCCTATTAGACACCTGTTGAATCAAAATCTTGCTTGTATCACAATATTAAATGGTAACTGAGATTTTATGACAAAAATCCTCTTGCTAGTGTTTTAATTTTACATTCCATTCAAGTGCATATTTAATAAATTGCTCTGTTTGAGGCTGACTTTTCAGTTTATCCATCGTTGCTTCTATCTGTGTTTCCTTTTCTGAAATCTATACTTGGTGCTGCAACTTTAATATTTCAAACTCCTTTTGGAATTGTGATATTTTCATCTCCATTTACTTACTTTCATTGAGATTTTCCTGTTCTAGTAGTCTTTCCAAATCTTGAACTTTGTCATCCTTTTGTTTGAGAAGAAGTTTCACTTCTTCTGCTTTGTCATTTGTAACAGTTGCATATGCACTAGAAAACTGTGATAGTTTGGTGAGATGTTCAATAGGATTGGTAAAAGATTCCTTCCATACAACATCCACTAATTCATTGTCAAGGGAATTCACTGATTCATCAATTATTCTTCTCTTTCTTCTCTTGACTACAAATTTGTGACCTAGGCTGTAGAAAACATCTAATGGAGGTATCTCCTCATTTTTCAAAATGATTTCCTGTGTTGGGTAGGCCGGGATAATCTTTTTATCTTGATCTTCCGGTACCTGCTATAGTGGCATCACAATTTCCACTATATTCTGGGTCTGCTCTGGAGTTTGGAAACTTGTCGATTCTTCAACATTAGGCTTTGGTGGTGGTGATGTCTCCAGTGCTTTAGAAAAATTTTCCCATTCTGTATTTAAATCCTTTGCTTGAGTTTTAACTATCAGCTCAAGTGTATTCTCAACATATTTAACTTCTTTTGAATATGATTCAGCTCCACAATTTTCCTCCTCAATTTTCATATCAATTCCTTTTATTAATTTTTCAATTATTTTCTCAGGACTTTCATTTATTCTTTCAGATTCATTGTCAAAGTGATCTGAACTTTGATAGTGGTGCTATGATTGTTCTAACCCTTAATTTTATTTTTCTTGAGATTCATCTTCTCACATGTCCTTAGCCTCATCATCTAGGCTAATGTTGTGAGTTGGCCTTTTGACATCTTCAATAAATAATAATTCCAATGGGACTGCTTCTAATCTCTTGCTTCTATATGCTTGGAAAGCTTTAAAGTCTACTTCACTGAGCTTATTAGATGTAATTTTAAACACATATGTAAACCTCTCTACACCTTCAAATAAATCATCAAATATGTCCTCATTCAGGAAAGGTTTGAGTTTAATGTTAGTAGTAGAATTTTTAACCACGTCATTAGGATCATATGGTATCTTTGGAATTAAATCCAGATTCAATGAAGTGATATTTGAAATTATTTAGTTGCATGACCAATTTAAAAAAGGGAAAAGTTTCACACTGTACTACGAAAGTAGGCTAGATGGCTTTTTGGAATCTCTGAGTTGTTTGGTCACATCGCTTACTAGAGTTTGAGAAGAAATTTCTCTGGTTAAAATCTTATCAAGAACATAATAAGGAAAAATATGGGGGGAAGAAAAAACTCCCAAAACCTCTGATATAAGTAAAATTTTCCTCAACAAACCATCTCGCCACTGGTAGAATATATGTTCTAGCTTCCTTAGAAATCATTGGGGCTCTTTCATTAAACATGGTTTGATGGATGGGCAACATAACTGCATTACAAATTTTATTGAAATGTAGATGAAACTCAAATTACCACAGGGCTTTATGGTAAACATGAATTGGATTGGGGTCCTGGCTTGTCCACTTCCATCCCATAATAGGAAATATTGAAAATAAAAATATTGCATCCATGATGTATGCGGTCATGTAGAAGGGAGGTATTGTCCTAGTGGAATATACTCTATTTGTTCTATAATCCATACTGGTTTTAGCTAGATTATCAGATGAAATTGTTTCCCAATTCATGATAAAGGAACTGAAGATTGCGTCAATTAAAGGAACCCATTCTATCGAAAATCTAGTGGTATCTTGCTTAGAAAATAACCTACATAGCATTCCTGCTACATACAAATAAGGGGCGGGTAATTGTGCTATTGGGTACATACAAATTTTATCCTGCTTTAGCTTGCCTTGGTCTTCTTTCCATCATTTTACCACTTTCACGAGGTCTATATTATATTTCATAAAGCTTTGCAAAAAAAGCCTTATCATAAATCTTCTACAGCATAGGTAAATGATACATTATCCATAAATCCTTTGCAGTGAATGAACCAATGTTCTCTAGCTTAGAATTCTTGAATGTTTTGTCTACTATGTTGACGTTTTAAATGACCCATTTTACCATATTCATTTATGGTAATATTTTCAGCTTTGCCGCTATTCTATGGAGAAACAAACATGCAACTTCAAAGTAAGATGACTCTGATGAAACTGACTCATCCATTGTTAGTGTTTTCTTTTGTTCTCTTGGTTGTTCTCCTTAAAACAAATTTTACATTGTCTCCCATGAATAACTCCCACAATCCTTGTTGCGTGTTGTGTCTGAGAATAATGGAGGCATGTATGTGTCTTCTGCAGTGGATGCTTGGGCAACTTCTTTGCCTTTCTTTTTCATTCCACTTGATATTTTTTCCTTGGGTGGTTTCCTGAATTCCAACAAAAACGAGTAAATTCATATCTGAGATGAGGAGAGATGAAGACATAGAATAGAGTTAAATCAACATAAATCAAAATCCGGCACTTTAAATTTAAAAAATGCTTCAAGTAAGATATAAATCTTTTGAACCTTGTACCCATTGAATGTCGTTAATAACACTTAACTCATTTATCAAATCACTTACACACACCTTACGCAATAGTTCTAATATAACAATCTAAATCATTAAATTTTATAACGGATTGATTGCTTGAGTAATAAATGAATAGCGCAAATCACAATTTTTATCAGATGTCAATACCATATGTTTTCTCCGCTTTTAAGATGCCAAATGCGGTCTGTACAAATCGCACATCACATTTTATTACCATGAACTTAACTTTTCATTTGATTTAACTCTGCGAAATGTGAAATGTGCTAAAGACACAAAATATTGTGCTTTGTCGTATTTTTATGGATGCATTTCATTATTATTTTATTGTTTCATCAGTTACGCCTCATCTCAATTCCTTTCGAAATGTTATAAGTTTGACTCTTAAAGGATGTGTGATGCGATTTATAACTTAAAAGGGATTTTTAATCTTTTTCAACATGGAATTATATATTTTTCAAAAAGGTTAAAGCGCTTATCGCAATTCGCAAATCTTATATGTGTTTTAACTTTGTTGGCTTGTAAGGTATCCGATTTGCGCTAAGCATTTTGAAATCAAAGCGGAAATTAAAAAAAAAACCTTTATTGCTAAAGTTTAAGACTTAACGCTAAAAGGAAATATACTTCTAAAATTATATTTTATTTTTTAAAGGGTCCCCATTTATATAAAAATAAATGGGGGGTGTTGTATAGTACAACAATTGGCTATTCACTTGGGAGAAGTAGTTATCTCTAATTAGTTTTTTGAAATTTCTAAAACTTTTCAAGATAAAAATAGCTATAGGAATGAATTTCAATACAAATAATATTTCACTAAGTAATAAAATCTCATTTGATCATAATCCATAATATTTACTCTTAAAAAATGAAAATATGAGTATCCATATCAGTATTTACTAAGTTCAAAAGAATGAAGCAGGTGGCTCATTCAGATTAGCTTTGTAAATATATACTCTTTTATCACAGGTAGAGCTTCTGATCCAGTAGGAAATTTCAGCCTTTGGCGGGGCTACCTTTTACCCAACAATGATTCATTGTCCCATCCAACTTTTATTACAATCTTCCAAAAAATAATTTCAACTTTACTTTATCTCTTTTGGAACTTGTTTTCTTTTTGTAAATATTTTCTATGTATTTTTTATCACTTAAAAGGCATTGTCTTGGCCTGGTAACCAAATATTGACAATGCCATTCACTGGTTGTAACTAAACTGATCAATATGGCTCTTGATGAGACCCCTTGCCTTTTGATATAATCTCAAGTCATTACCTTGTTTTGGTATACAATATTGGTAATGTCAGTTTAACTATTTTCCTTTGAACATGGTAGACAAGCTCGTGATGAGACTTATTATCTTCTAAGCTTTAGCATATTTTTTGAATTACTTTTTGAAAGTTGAAAATTTTGTCGGATGGGGTGAATCATTGGTCCTTTTTAGGATTCTGAATGATAATTTTAAATTTTAAGATTGCTTATTTGTAAAGAGTCTTTACTATGTTAAAAATTCTTTTCTTGACTGATAATAGAGTAACCATACTTTATAAAAGTGATATTTTATCAAGGAATAAATAACTTCAGAGAATTAAATTTTTCAGTGAAATACAATCTATTTGATATTCAATTTTTTCAATTGTTTCCTTAACAATTCTGATTTCTAGAAGCGATAAATTTAAAAAAAAAAAAAAAAAATTCTGAGATTTTATTTGAAAAGCCAAAAATAAATACCATTCAAATTGTATTCTCCTAAGAAAAGAAAAGACAATAATATACAGGGAATAGAAGGGGTTATCTCCTAACAAAAATATTTCTTTAAAATTTTCCCATTAACAGGCAAAGAATTTCTTTTTCCTAATAGATCTTGCAATAAAAATGTTGATGGCCCTATTTCTTCTATGATTTGAAATGGTCGAAGCCACAGTCTTTGGAATTTGGTATGTTTACCTTTTTCCTCGTGTGCCTTATCCCATTTGAATACTAGATCACCAATTTGAAATGTTTTTGGAGTGAATAAGTTGTATCAAATGAAGCTTTAAGTAACTGTTGATGATGTGCATGAGTGACTTTAGCTTTTTCTCTTTCTTATTCGAGTTTAAGGATTTGGAATTGTCTTACTTGTGAAGAAGAATAAGGTGATTCATCAATAAATTGAACTAGCTCAAGAGAAGGAATAATTGTATTAGTAGGAAGAGAAACTTATTTCCCATAAACAAGGTTAAATAGAGAAATTCCAATGGAGGTCTTCTGAGTTATTCGATCTGCCCAAAGAGAAAATATTAATGATTCATGCCAATTTATTTACTCTGGTCAATAGTTCGTTTAATGATTCTAATAAGGTTTTTATTTTTTGATTATGCTAAACCATTTCCTTGAGGACAATAGTTAGTAGAATATTTAAGTTTAAAACCTCTTTTAATAAAAAATTCTATCATAGCAGCTCTTGAGAAATAAGATGCATTGTGAAATATCAAAGTAATGGGTAAACCAAATCTGGTTATGATAAACTGATCAATGAACTCAATAATATTCTCAGAGTTAGCTACCTTTAATGAAATTTCTTCCACCCATTTAGTAAAATAATTGATAGTTGTGAGGATGTATTTATGTTGTTTAAAAGGGTTAGGAATGATCTTACCAATTATATATAATCCCCATTTTCTCAAATGGTTGTTCGATATTAACTGGTTGTAATGGAAAATATGGTTTCCTTTGTCTTCCAAATGTAGTTTGACAGACTTTGCATTTCCTCGCATAATCATGAGCATCTTTGAAAAGTGTTAGCAAATAGTAACCTGTATGCAAGATTTTATGTGTTGTTGTATTTCCTCTAAAATGTCCCCTAGCTGGTCCATCATGGAGTTCCTGCAAAACTTTCTACGCTTCATTTTTCTCTAAGCATATTAATAACACAAAATCAAAGTTTCTTCTAAACAATACATCATTGACCATTTCGTATTTCTTAGCTTTCAATATTAAAGCACAATTTGTTTTATAACAGAGCTGTGTAGGGGCATATCCATTTTTCAAATAAAACATAAGATCAACATATTGACACTAAGCATTATTGAGGCTTACCTCTGAAACTTGTACATCATTACCCAAATCTGCTTTTGATGATAAATGGTATGCTCATGTTAGCATTCTGCAAAAACCTTGACCTCTAACAATTTTAGAAGGTCTAATTTCTATATCATATCCTTGTAAAGCAGTAACCTAGTTAGCCCTTTTCTCTCCTACTTCTCTTTGCATCAATAATTTCCTTACTGCAGAGAATGAAACTATTATCTTGGTGTGAGTTTTAAGGAGAAATGGTCTAAAATGCCTTATGTATTTGAAGACAAAAAATGTTTTTTCCTCAACAAATTAATAGTTTAGTTATGCACCTTGCAAACTGGAACTGAAAAATGATATTGGTGCTTCAATTTGTTGGTCATTGAGCTGTGTCAGAATGGAAGCATAAGATGTATCTGATGAGAATGTATATAAAGTGAAAGGATTAATAAAATTGGGAGTAGTCAAGAATGGAGCATTGATAATAGATTGTTTGATTAAATCAATTTCTTTTTTTCATTATGTCCCCACTTGAAGACTGAATTTTTCTTAATCATTGTTTGTAAAGGTAAAACTATCTGCGAAAAGTCAGAGACAAATCTCTTTACAAAATTTATCTGTCCAAGAAATGACTACATGGTTTTCTTATTATGATGGAAAGGAATCCTTTTAATCTCTTCGAATCTTTCAAGATTGATATAAATACCTTTTTTGGACACAACGAATCCTAAAATTTTTCCTTCATCTAAAGAAAAATATGACTTCTTCGGGTTTAGTGAAATTCCATACTTTTTACATCGCTCAAAGACTTGTTTTAGGTCATTCTCATGGTTGGTTCTTTGTCTAGAAAATATTGTGATGCCATCTAGATAAATAACCATTGATTTGTTAATGAGACCTCTAAAAGTTGTACCCATGGCTCTTTGGAAAGTAGCACCTGCATTTCCATTAACCTGAATAACATCTTTTGATAGGCATAATTTCCACACTTAGTCTTGAATGTAGTCTTTAATCTATCATTTGGGTGTACTAGGATTTGGTTATATCCTGAAAACCCATCTAGAAAAGACATAAGTTCAGAACCAACTATAGTTTGGAGTACTTGTTCCATGGTTGGTAATGGAAAATTTTCCTTCTAACATTCTTTATTTAAATTTCTAAAATCAATACAAATCCTAATATCACCATTTTTTCTTTCTGACAGGAACCAAATTTGATACCCATCTATAATGTCTAACTGGAAAGATGATATTAGATTTGAGGAGTTTATTCGATTCTATTTTAATTTGACTTTCAATATTAGGATGGATTTTCCTCAACTTTTGTTTTATTGGTTTCTCATCTAAAATAATAGGAATAGTGTGTTTAATAACATAAGTTTCATATGTTTTAAGATCAGTATAATCCTTAATAACTTGACAAATGATACTCTTTCTTCAGGAGATATACCATGATCTAGATTTATGAAAGAACATAATAAAATATATAAATAGACATAAACACAGATATGTAGCGAAAATAAAACTTCATTTGATTAATAACAAATGACTGAAATATTCTTACAGACATAATGGAAATAAACTAGCTAGGGCGTTGGTAGCTTATCTCTGAGAAGAGATGTGTCAGCTATAGGCCTCTGAACTGTGTTACAATGAGGCTCAAGGGCCTATTTATTATTGAGAAACAACGGAAAACCCTAAATATCCAAAAACCTAACCTAGGAGATGAAACACCAAAACTATGGGCCCCGTTTGGGTAAATTGGTGTTTCAACTTCCTAGGGATGTAACTTTGGCATATGATATCCGTTTGACGTGCACCATACCTCATTAGAAAGATCTGTCCGAGGACTAAAAATTTTGATGTTGGTAAAATTAGTCTATGGACCCATAATTCTACCATTTTTCCCCAAAAAAATGTCGTTTAGGGCCTCAAAACGGCTTCGGAAGTTCAGGACCCAAAAAACTGCTAAAAACAAGAAGTTGTGCCGAAACTGAGAAAATAAATAACTGATGGTGTGAGTCAAAATGGAATAGGTGGGTGGCCACCAATGTCCACTTGGATCATTCCTCCCTCCTTTGGAAGAAATGGTCCCCATTGCATTGAGATCCTCCATGAGATGAGAAAAATTCTACTGAACTGTGTATTGGATTTGTCGAAGATGTCATGGACCCGTGGGTGGACATGCTGGACGTGTTCAATAAATTTGGTTTCTTTATTAGCCTCAGATATTACATGTGTGGATTATGTCTGTGTGGTTGCATGAGTTATGGAAATATCAGGCGGAGGTACCCCTAGGGTCATATCAATGGCGTGTTTGTCCTGATAGTGTAGAGAAACCTCTGTGGGTGAGGAAAAAATGTCCTCATCTTCCTCCCTACCTTTTTCCATATGCTATTTCCCTGTAGGGGAGCCCTGTTTCGAGGTTGTGCCCACAATATTCTTCTTTCCTTGTGAGCGAGTTGTAAGGAAAATAATTTTCTTGGTTTGGGAAACAATCTTACTGTGTTGTTTTGCAATAGTCAAGGAGATGGCAGGAGGCAGTATTAGGAGTGAAAATGAGCTCAATGATAAGAGGTAATAGGAGTGAAAATTAAATGATATTGTGTATTTTTTTTCCTTTTATAAACATGAATGACTCCCTTTGAGTGATGATGGGCCCCACACATCTTTTTCAAGCATGAATTTCATTCTTCTGAAATTTGTAACCTTTGGAAATTGTAACCTTGAACTTTTTGTGGTTTCTTTGGAACATTTAATCTCTTTGGAATGTTGAAATGTAGCTCTTAGGAACATGAAGTACTTATTACATATAGAAACATAAAATTACATTTTGAAATCAAAATTTATTGAAGAAATTTTCCTATTATCACTCCTCCAATTGTTGGATTTTATGCATGAAATAAGAGTTTTGGTGACCTTGAAACCCTAATAACCTAATGAAGACACTGAATTGAATGAAAATCATGGTGATGATGACTGAAATGGTGATGAAAATCTTTGAATGATGATACACTCAGCTAAGTGATGACATGGACCAACAATTTAAAAATTTTGGAAGGAGTGGAAACTAGTCCTAAACCTAATACTCAGTGACCAGATTTTTTCTTAAAGACCTAATGAAATGACAAAAAAATGACTATGAGACCCTAATAGAAAATTATAAGAGCACATTTGATCACGGGTGACGGGATGTAAAGATTGACACTAACATGATGTATCCCACAACTTCATTTACTAAATTTGTTTGCAGTGAAGGTATTGCTCAACCGGACAATCCTTGCATCTATTAGAAATAAAATTTAAACATGTAAATAATCGATCAATCCATGTGCACACATCTATTTATGACATGTATGATGCAGTGTATGTAGCTAATAACCTCATAGAAAATTTCGATGCAATTTGTGATATAAAGGATCTTAGAAGACTAATGCAAAATGTGATACAGATGAACCCATTTGAAAGGTTGATGTATGTTCTGATACAAAGGATATTATTTGAAATATTGATGCAACATGTGATGTAGATGAGATCATGCAAAAGGTTGATGTGACTTGTGACACATGCAAGACATAACATAGATAGTTTAAATGCTCATTGTGATACAAAATACTTGATAGATATGGAAGTGTTAGGTAAATTTACTAGGGGTTAGACTCAAGGTTGAATAGGTTAAACAATAAGGTAGTTTTGGGGCATATGGTATTTTTCACCCATGGTTTTTCAGCTCATAGTATTTCATGTAATGGAGCCTATAAAAGGCTGGGAAGACTTCATTGTAAGATATGCCTGGAGGTGAGTGGTGAAGGCTCACTTGGATGGATTGGCCAGGGTTTTGGCCAATGCTTAATGAAATCTCATTGGTTGGGTTTTGCCCCAGATTTGGGGTTTTCCCGGATAAAAATTTGTGTTTATGTTAATGATTTGTTGTTGGCTTTTTATATTTATTCCTCTCAATAAATCTCTGTAAATAAGTCAATGTTCTGGTTAAATGGTATTCATTTGGTATCTAAGCCATATTTGGCTTCAGAGGGACACTTCTGTTGCCAAGGGTTTTATTGGCCTGTGAATGGAGATAAATGGAGATATGATCTATTGTACTGATACAGATATGGATCTCAAACCAAATGGCTAGATCCCCGTAGCTAATAAATGAGTTACATTTGAGCATGCGAAAGCGATCCAGGAAGTGCTAAGGTTCAGGAGCATTGTGTTTGGAGCATTTGAATGTGATACATGCCAAGATGCAATTTGGGTATCAAAAATATCTGATCTGGGTGCAGTGCGTGAGATTACTATCGGAAATGGTGATTCATGAATGCCATGCAATTTTGTGTATGGATCGATGGCTTATTTGAACCGAAAGATTCGTAAGAGGTACATTGTTGCGTGTAATAATTTAATTGAGCACTCCAAAGTGTCAGGAGAGGAGAGTTGGCACGGTGCAGTGAGAAAGGAAATACATGGAGCCAATGGGAAAATTTCAAGATCTTCTTGTGAAGATGTGGGATCTGCATAGATCTATTGTGGATCTATGGATCTATAATTCATAACAAGGTTTCTCTAAGATTGGGTGGACGTTGTCGATGTCAAGGAGATGGAAATCATGCATTTCAACAGTGGCATGAATAATGAACTTTTTGGGGTAGTTGGAAGCTCAAAGAGGAAAATAATTTGCTGAGATATTGTCGATGGGCATCCATGTCCTGAAGGCCAGTGGTAAGGATGCGACAAGGTAGTGCATGGTGTGTAAGGATCAGATAGCGACGGACTGCGTGACACGCAAGACTTTTCGTTCTTCGACTAACTGGACCTGTTGCTATCTCTCAAGCCTCAAAAGGTGGCGGCATTGGGTCCCCTGCTGGGAAGTGGAGAAAAAAGACGCCCAGAGGCCTCAGAGGCCTCTCAACAATGGAACTGGACGATGTCCGTGAGCTCTTGGAGAGCTTTTTGCACCGACAGCAAAGGTTTTTCGTGGATCTATTGGATTCCATGAAGCGCAAAGAGGAAATCTGCAAGCGAATGTTGCAAACTGTCAAAGGGTGGGGAGGTTGGATCCCTGCATAGACAATGCAAAAATTTCTAATGGATCCGAAGAATTTTCATGAGAAAGCTACAGACTTTGGACAAGGTCATGGAAATTAAATCTGGGTTGTGGAATACAAGTGGTAGTGCTATAGATGGGTTTGGTGCATGCGGGCCCAATGAAATATAGTGAATCATCTGCTCTTAATATGGAGGAGAAGAACACACTGAGGACATGAACGAGGCATAGAGTCATTTTCGTGGAGTCATGGAAGACTATGTAAGCCACTACCCAAGTGGTGGATGATGCTACGATGATTACTGCCAATAGGTGTTCATGTTTGAGGATATCATTGTGTAGAAGTTGCAATAGTTGTGTATTGTGTGATGAAGTCGTGGTGCTGGATAGAACCAGTGCACGGAGGTAGAACATGTGAAGAATCGTGTCTAGTGTGTAATGGCATACCAAAGCATGATGTTAACAAGAGTACATTAAATTGATTCAGGATATACTAAAGTGGCAACAATGAAAAAAAAAAATTGTAATGGAGTCAAATTTTATTATATGTAAATGGGCATACTGTTGTAAGACCTGGTATGGCATGCGTACCCATGGGTAATCACTCGTAAAGTTTGGGTTAGACCTAGGTGATAGGAAGGATGTCAAGTTAACTACCCTGGGTAAAAACTTTGAGGGGGGAAAGGGCTAGAGTGAGTGGGGTTGTCTCACTTAGTAGTTTTGGCTGGATTTAGTCAAGAAACCCCAAGTCAAGTTTAAGGGGGGAATGTTAGGTAAATTGACTAGGGGTTAGTGTCAAGGTTGACTAGGTTAAACAATCGGGTAGTTTTGGGGCATATGGTATTGTGCACCCATGGTTTTTCGGCTCATGGTATTGCATGTAATGGAGCCTATAAAAGGTTGGGAAGACTTCATTGTAAGATAGTCCTGGAGGTGAGCGGTGAAGGCTCACTTGGCTAGATTGGCCAGGGTTTTGGCCAATGCTTAGTGAAATTTCATTGGTTGGGTTTTGCCCCGGATTTGAGGTTTTCCCGGATAAACATTTGTGTTTATGTTAATGATTTGTTGTTGGCTTTCTATGTTTATTCCTCTCGATAAATCTCTATAAATAAGTCAATGTTTTGGTTAAATGGTCTTCAGGAAGCATGCAGTAAATTGACAAAGAAAATGATGATTGAAGATGAATCACAAGAAAAAACATAGTATGACAACAATAGTAGTATCAAATGTGAAGAATCAATATTACATTTCCAATTTATTGTTGAATCACCAGGATCCATTTTGTAGATTGAACCAAAAGGAGAAGGATAAAGATCGCCCAAAAGGAACTGTAGTGAGGATTGAACCTAAATAAGATGGATAGAGGTCACCACTAGATATGTTATGTTTGGGTTATATTCAGTGATCATATTTGACCATGTTTGTGCATTCCATGTCTAAGATAATCTTAAAGAATGAGGTAATGATTGACATTGTTTATTATGCATGAGATGAATGATGAGAATTGGCTCCATTGATGTTTTAATCACTAATTAATGGTTAAATATGTGGTGTTAGCTCTTAAAATGTTACTATATGAATGTTCAATTTGTACCATTATGAAATTGACTACATAGTGTTATCCCGTAAATTAGCATTCAATGATTTCTCAATGTGTTATGATCTCTATCAATGCATGGAATAATTATTTAGGTCAACAATATATTTACAAACTGATGAAGTTCTATATACATTTGGTGTTCACACTTCTTGGTATCATTATATAACTAGTTTAAGTGCTTTACTAGTTTATTATGGAGATCATGATGAACATGTAAGTCATCATCTTTGTTTCTTTAGTTGCTTAACTGTTGTAATTTTTATTTATATACCATGATGCTTATGAATTAATTCTAGGATAGTAAGCATCAATCTTGCAATAATATAATAATATATTTTTGTGTTAATTGATTTGTTTCTTAGAGATTTTACTATCAAATTACTAATAATTGACAACAATATTTTGCAAAATAAATATCATGTGTGAGCATCCTTTTTCTCCAACTCAAGATCAAATTAAATGGGATTATTGATCTATTGCAATGAATTGTAATGCAATCATGAGTACTTAAAATTATTGATTTTACTATATTGATATCACAATTGTTATTAATTCAATTAACTATGCAATATTGTGCTAAGTGTTTCCCTATGTATGGATATGCCATGTCTCTTACTTCTCTAAAGAGTAAAGTGGAATTGGAAAAGGTGAAATGTGATAAATGACAGGTAAATGTGGATAGGAATATAATAAGCATGAAAACACTTATTTCAACATACATCTTAAGTTACTAAAATTTAAAAAACATAAGAATTAACTAAATTGTAACTTTATTTAAAATGATTATTATATATTATTATTGTTGATAAGAATAATTAATATATAAGTTAGACATATAGATTTTTAAAAAACATGTAAGAAGATCCCTTACCATGGAGGTTCACCCCTAGTTTCAATTGGTGTTTCATTCATTTATCTTTAATTGGGAAGATTTAGAGAGCAGAAATAAGAGCAACGAGGCAATGGCACTCTAAGAAGAAGAAGAACAATAGTATGGAGTTGTTAATAATGGCAGTGACACACATGAAGTTATTAATAGTAGCATCAAGAAAGAGAAAGAGAATGAATCAGTAGAACCCAAATCTCAGGAGAATGAATTTTATGTGCGGGATGCCCAGATTAATAATGGCAGTGACAACTCCAAATCTCTGTACGTGGGGGATTTGGAGCCCAATGTTACAGATGCCTAGATTCAAGAACTCTTCCATCAGGTTGGCCCTGTGGTTAGTGTTCACATCTGCAGAGATGCCATCACTAAGACTTCTCTCGAATATTGCTATGTCAATTACAACACTGGTGAACATGTGAGCGAGGCTTTACGCAACTTGAATTTTACACCCCTTAATGGAAATCCTATTTGGATAATATACTCACACCCATCCGCAAACATATTTATTAATAATCTTCACGAAGAAATATACAATAAAACCCTGTATCATAAATTCTCTGTGTTCGGACCCATTCTCTCTTCTAAGATTCCAACACATGCATTGGGAAAATCCAAAGGGTATGGATTTGTGCATTTTGAGAAAGAAGAAGCACAAAATGCAATAAAATCTATGAACGTTTAGTTGATAAATGACAGACACATTTATGTTAGCCCATTTATGAAAAATGAGGAGTGAGAACAAATGAAACTCGTGAAATAGGAGGAAAGAGAACAAATGAAAGAGGAGCTAGAGCCAGAACAAACAAATCTAGAAGCCAAGTTTAAAAATCTGTTTGTTAATAATTTATCAGATTCAATGAATGATGACGATTTGAGGAAACACTCTGGTGAGTATGGAACAATTGTCAGTGTGGCAGTCACGGGGGATGCAGCCGGAAAGTCAATGTCTTTTGGATTTTTCAATTTTGAGAATATAGATGATGCAGCAAAGTGCGTTGAGAGTTTAAATGGAAAAAAAAATTGATGGCAAAGAATGTTATGTTGGAAAAGCACTCATGAAATCTGAATTGAAGGGGAAATCTATAACAAATCTTTATTTAAAACATTTGGATGATAACAAGTTGAGAGAATTATTTTCTATTTATGGAACAATCACTTCATGCAAGGTAATAAGGGATTTTCATGGACACAGTAAAGGTTCAGGGTTTGTCTCATTCTCATCTCCTAATGATGCATCCCAAGCTTTGGCAGAAATGGAAAAGAAATTTATCCTCGGAAAACCTATTTATGTTGCTTTCGCTCAACAAAAAGATGAGAGAAGAGAAAAGCTACAATCTCATTATGTTGCTTTGGCTCAGCAAAAAGAGGAGATAAGAGCAAACCTACAATCTCATTTCTCCCATTTGCCTGGTAGAGTTCATATGCAACCAACAGTTTGTGTCAGTTTCCCTATGTACAATCCCGGAGGTCCTACATCATATCATCCAATTGGCATGGTGCTAGCTCCCACAGGGCCTACATCATATCATCCAATTGGAATTGGCATGGTACCATCTCCCATCGATTCATTGTATCATCCAATTGGCATGATACCACCACCTCTACATCCTACATTATATCATCCAATTGGAAATGTACCAACTACTTTTCCCCGTGTCCCCATGTGTAATTGTGGAAGTTATGGACAAAACCAAGAGACATTTAATGGTGGCCAGGGACCATCTTCATCATAGTTAATTTGCTTCTTCTTAGTGTTTAATTAGTTACTTTTCTTCTTCTAAGTGTTGAGTTATATTTTTATTGTAATATATATCATTCAATTTCCTTCATTAATTATGGTCTTTGGTCATAAAACATGATAAAATATATGAATTGAAAAAAACTAGTTGTACTCATTCCTATCTCTATGAATTCTCTGAATTTTTAAGTGGTTTTTTGTGTTTGTTTTTGGTGATTTTCCACACACAACTTTATCTTCTAATGGTATTGTGGCTCAGAATGATTAAACACGCTATTTTGTAACTATGTATAAAGTTTTTTTATAACTATGTATATATTCTTATTATTAATTATATGTTTACTAAATCATTTTTTTATGTTTACTCATCATTTTAATGTTATATGTGTATTATTAATTTTCCAAAATAAATTCCTCATAATTTTATTAATCAAGAAAATTTAAGATATAAAAAATTTAATTGAATCAAGCAATCAAATAGGAATAGAAATCACCATCTACACTGAAATCAATGCATCTAATGCAATAAATATTCTTCCCTCTCTCCCCCTCCATCTATCCATCTCTCCTTCTTTGTCTCTCTATCTCACCCCCCAAACACACACAGTCTCTCACTCTATATCTATCAATCTCTTTGTCCCTCCCCCCTCTCTCCATCTCTCTCTTCACCTTCAATCAATATCTCTATCTTCCCCTTCTCTCCCTCTCTCTCTCTCTCTCTCACTTCTATCTCTCCTTCCTCTTGTTGTCATCTCTCACTCTCTCTCCATCTTCCTTATCACTCCCTCCCTCTCTCTCAACCTTTCTCTCTCTATGTATTTCTTCTTACCTCCCTCTCTCTCCCCCTATAACTCCATCTCTCTTTCCCTCCCTCTCTCCACTCTCTCACATCCTCTCTCTTCCTTCATCTCTCTCCCTTTCTCTCACACCTCTCTATCTCTCTCTCTTCACTGTCCAACTTTGTTACTATATCCCTCCCTCTCTCCTTCTCTCCCCCCTTTTCTCCATCTCTCCTTATTTGTCTCTTTATCTCACCCCTAAACATATACACTCTCTCTCCATCTCTCCATTGTCATCCCTATCTCTCTCTCTCTATTTCTCCTTATTTGTCTCTTTATCTCACCCCTAAACATACACTCTCTCTCCATATCTCCCTTATCACTCCCTCTCTCTCTCTCTCCACTTCTCACTCTCTATGTATTTATTCCTCCATCCCTCTCTCCCCCTCCAACTCCATCTCTTTATCCCTCCCTCTCTCGTCCTCTCTCTCGTCCTTCCTCTCTCTTCCTTTATCTCCTCCCTCCCTCTCTCTTCCACCGTCTCTCTCTCTCTCTCTCTCTCTACCCCTTAAATCCTCTCACTATCTCCCTCCCTCTCCTCTCTATACCCCCTCCATATTTGTGTCTCCCTCTCCCTCTCTCACTCATCTCCCTATTTCTCCACCTCTCTCACTATGTCTTTGTTCTTCCCTTCCATATATATCTAGAGTTAATATATATCATGATATATTAATATATATTATAATTTAAAATTTTAATATTGTATTAATCCAAAGTTATTAAATTTAATAATATTAATATTATAATATATTAATATGAATCTTAGATTTAATAATAATAATTATTAGCATGGTTTTATGCTAAGTCATGAGTGTGTTTTAAATTAATTTTTTTGTTTTTACGATAAAATTTGTAAATTTCAAAAAAAAATTGAATGCTACCGAAAATTCTGGTAGCATCTATTTATCTCTATTGGACAATCTGTTTTAATTCTAATTTATGTCTGTTTTAATTATGTTTTTATGTCTATTTTAGAAACTTTGATTTTGGTATAGGCTTGATGATCTGAATTTGAAAACTTAAAGGTTTATTAACAAATTTCAAGTAAATTAATGCCTTATGGGTAATGGATCAAGTTGCAAAAGTACATAAATTTAGTTTTTTAAAAACTCTGTTTGTAGAAATCAAACAGAGAAATATGAACCATACATAGAAACACAAAACAACTTTTCATAATGGAGTTCACCCCTCTTGTACTACTTCTCTAGGTTCATCTTTGAATGTTGAGCCTCTTCAATTATGTGCTCAAACTTGTAATTACATTAGTTTATAGTGCTCAAGATGAAAAAATAGTGATGAAAATGGATTGAGAATGTTCAAAAACCCATGTATAAGCTATTCTTTAGCTCAAAAAGGTCAAAAATTTAGCAAGTTATGCCTCCTTGATCAAATTATGCTAATCTTTCTACGATTATCCAATTATGGCTAATCCTTTTATGTTTTCTGCCTTCTTTCCAATTTTCGAGTGACAATTTTTCCTTGCGTTTGCGAGATTCCTGTCGAAAAAGGCATAAATTTTCATCTCCTTAATCGTGCCAACATCCCTTAAGCGTTGGATATGGTCACATTGAGGCCGTGTGGCTACTCCCTCTAGTTTTGGTGGATGTTCATATATTTGTCCATAGGGTCGGGTGTCGGGGCTAACTTCTCGCCCCCTTCGTCGGAGCCCCTTGCTTTTTCATCGTTGGTCATACCAAATGCTGATGGGACCTGGGCTCGGGACAGGTTCCCTCCCCCTCACGCTAAGTCTTTTGTCGAGGTTGTATGGCCTCTCATGGGACCTAGGGCAAGGGTTGAGTTCCTTCCCCCCTCGAATTCTCTCCTCTGCAAATATTGTGGACGATAGATGACCAGTGTCAGTGCACCCTACCCTGGCCCCTTCCCCTAATGCGGAAACCATATAACTTGAAATATAACCTGATGACCATAGTTGTTAAGAAACATGGTGTGGTCCATTGGTAGAGCACGTATATTATACACGGCAAGTCGAGGGGTTCATATATCCCTCACTTTCTCCTTCTCTCCCCCCTTCTCTCCATCTCTCCTTCTGTCTCTTTATCTCACCCACAAACATACACACTCTCTCTCCATATCTACATTTTCATTCCCTCTTTCTCTCTATTTCTCCTTATTTTTCTCTTTATCTCACTGCTAAACATACACACTCTCTCCATCTCTCCATTGTCACTCCCTCTCTCTCTCCACTTCTCACTCTCTATTATTTCTTCTTACCTCCCTCTCTCTCCCTCCAACTCCATCTCTCTATCCCTCCCTCTCTCATCCTTTCTCTCGTCCTTCCTCTCTCTCCCGTGCTCTCCTACTTCCCTCTCTCTTCCCCATCTCTCTCTCTCTCTCTCTCTCTCTCTCTCTCTCTCTGCCCCTTCAATCCTCTCACTATCTCGATCCCTCTCTCCTCTCTCTCCCCCTCCATATTTATGTCTCCCTCTCCCTCTCTTACCCTTCTCTACCTCTCTCACTCCTCTCCCTCTCTCTTTCTCTCTTCATTCCTCCTCTCCCTTCTCGTCTGGTTTATCTCCATCTCTCCCTTGTCACTCCCCCTATCTCTCCACCTCTATCACTCTATGTCTTTGTTCTTCTCTTCCATATATATCTAGATTAATATACATCATGATCTATTAATATATATTATAATATAACAAATTTAATATTGTTTTAATCCAAAGTCATTAAATTTAATAATATTAATGTTATAATATATTAATATGAATATTAGATTTAATAATAATAATAATAATCCGTTAATATTAATATTAGGGTCAACAATGTTTTTTTTCAAGGTATTAATAATAATTTGGCTCATGGTATTTGGCCCATAGGATTCACCTAAATAAAACCTCTTTTTTGAGTGTTTGTAAATGTAAAGCAGATTATAGAGTAAAAATGAAAAGAGGTTAAATTTCTTTACCATACCTATTTTATTTACCATGGTATTAGGATCGATATATAATTAATTGTCTATTTCTAATCCTATTTGATATATTTTTATTTATTTACCATACATATTTATACCTCTTTTATATTTATTTATTTACAACATTTTTTTTTATAAATATGCTATTTGGCCCATGGTATTTAGCCCATGGTATTTGGCCCATGGTATTAATAATCATTTGTCCCATGGTATTTGGCCCATGGTATTAATAATAATTTGTCTCATGGTATTAATAATAATTTGTCCCATGGTATTTGGCACATGGTATTTAGCCCATGTATTAATAATAATTTGTCCCATGGTATTTGGCGCATAGGCTTCATCTAAATAAAACCTCTTTTTTTAGTTTTCTTAAATATAAAGAAGTTTATGGAGAAAATATAAAAATATGTTTTATTTATTTACCATACCTCTATTTCATTTATATTTTTATTTATTTACCATAATAAAATATAAAAAGAGTTTTTTTAATTTTATTTACCTAAAACATATTAATTATTACAATTATATTGATTATATTTGAGGGGAGACTTCAAATAATTACATACATTACATCTACAAATATTTACTCACATTACATTTCTTACATTACATCTACACATTTTCCCTATACTCTGATGTTTACTTACATTACATCTACACATATTCCCTATATCGGGCTATCAAACACAATAAATTGATAATGGAGCTCACCCCTCCTAAGTTAAGTCTACAAGTCTAGGTTCTAATGGTGGCCCTTTTTATTATATGCTCAAATGCTCAACACATCAATATACAAGCTTTAATCTGCAAAAATAACACTCTGATTGTGTCAAAAAGATCGAGGAGTGTGGGACATAGGCCACACGCTCTCCCTGGCCCCACTCCCGGTCTCATAATTGTCATATGGACTGGGCCTTAGGCGTGATTAGGGTTCCACACACCCCTCCCCCTTGTTCACTGCTTGTAGTCATGTGGGTTTCTTAAAACCAAGGTTCAAGCCGATCAAGCATGCTCGTCAGCTTGCCCATGCCCCAACCAATCCACCATTGAAATTTAAATATAAACCATAGGAAATATTAAATCAAAACCACTTGTAGCCTGATTGGTTGGGCATCTCTTTCATGGACAATAGGTCATTGGGTCAAACCTCGTAGAGCTTATCGATCACCAACTAAGAAATTTTACTGACCATAGAGGGCCACATGGCCATCCCCGATAGGGCCACATGGCACAATGGTATTGGTCCAAATTCAACCAATAAAAATAACCCGAATGTTACTTCTTCTGCATGCCACATTTCAGTTTTTGATTGGGTCCCATATTTCTTAGTCATCATATTGACGTCAACACCATGGCAACGTATATACTGCCACGTGGCATCCATACTTTCACTTTGACTTAAGTTTCAGAACGTGATAAATTCTTAATATGGTATTGGATTGAGGTGATTCAAGCGTCATTGAAATCATAATGACATGATCTATGATTTGGTGCCAGTTTCGAGATATTTTGATTATATTTTTGATCTCGTGTATCATTAAGCTATATTAAATCTAAATTAATTATTAAAAAAATTGACTCCACATGGCCATCCCCGATAGGGCCACATGGCACAATGGTATTGGTCCAAATTCAACCAATAAAAATAACCCGAATGTTACTTCTTGTGCATGCCACATTTCAGTTTTTGATTGGGTCCCATATTTCTTAGTCATCATATTGACGTCAACACCATGGCAACGTATATACTGCCACGTGGCATCCGTACTTTCACTTTGACTTAAGTTTTTTCAAAAATTTCAGAACGTGATAAATTCTTAATATGGTATTGGATTGAGGTGATTCAAGCGTCATTGAAATCATAATGACATGATCTATGATTTGGTGCCAGTTTCGAGATATTTTGATTATATTTTTGATCTCGTGTATCATTAAGCCATATTAAATCTAAATTAATTATTAAAAAAAATGACTTAAGTTTTTAAAATTTAACAATAGTGTGAATTTTATAAACCAATATAAATCCATCTTAACAATGGATCTACCAAGAGAAAAGAGGCATCAAATCTCATTATATGAAAATCTCTTTTTAGAATGTAAAACTTGAAAAAATAAGTACATGTGAAAATATTTAATCTCTTTTAGGGATTAATAAATATGTGATTAAAATGGATCTATAATACTCGTTATCTATCACTATATACATATAGACCATAGTCTAATTTTTTCATTGGTTAAATTGTAATTTTGAATATTTATTATTATTACTATTTTATATTAAAAATTGAATGATTACTTTTTCCTTGTAAGTATTGAAATATTTTATTAGGTTAGAATGAATATAAATGAAATATATAAGCAATATAAAAATATTCATCGAAATTTTACAATCATAGTTTCAACCATACGAAACTTTCTAATTTATAAAAATATCTTTTCATTTTTTTTTAAATTAAGTTCTTTTGCATGCAATTTCGATTATAAAATTTTGATATAATTTCACCCATACATAATCTATAATAAATATTATTTCATAAAAGTAAACATCATTATGATAACCATCTTACAAACATAAATATAATCTAAGATACACGTTCAAATTCACTACCATCATCTAATTATATACACCTCTAACGTATATAAACGTCATTAGCTAACACAAAAATATAATAATCTAACGAGACATAATCATAGTGATCACATCTATCAAAAAACAAGCATTGTAATGTAACATCACCACCACACACATTCTCAAATTAATATAAATCTCATGTCAAATAAATTTTATCATAAACACATATATCTACAAGCACATTAAATGAAAATATCTAACATGACCTTACAGTATACACATAAACACCAACATATAATTAACTACATAAACATGAACAAAAAAATGCACCATATATATATATATATATATATATATATATGGTATTTAAACTTAACAACTAGTAGGCTATCAGATTGTGTTATAATCTGGCCACTAGGAGGTATAGGCATTCCATTCTTTCAAGTGCATTTATTTCATAACTACGCAAAAATAGCCAAGAGGGACAGGGGGTACAAAAAACAAAGAGTATTTGGGCACTGTAGCATCCCACGAACCACAAACCATACTTCGTTTTGCTCGTATCCATATTTCCAAATAGAGAAAGAGAGAGGATAAAACTCACCTTACAACTGTGTTTTTTCTCCTCAAAGGGTTTCCTAGAGCAAATATTGTGTCTAATGTGTGTGAGATATTTTATTTTATCGTTCTCTATTTTTTGCATAAGTTTTATTTGCATGCATGCACTATTTACAGTAAAATCTACAAATCTAGAAATCTAATAAAACTATAATAGTGTAGAATTTCAGATTTTAAATATAATATTATTGTATTTGTTGTGGTGAATTGTCTTACGGAATATCCATGGAAGTTTACAGATTATGACCACAAGCGCTCGCTGAGCCATCCAGTTATACAGGAATCTAAGAGTTAAGAGATGTAAAAACAATTTGACCATAATAAAATACCTGGATACTGAATTTAAAGAAGGAGATAGGAAGTGATCATTATTCCAATGTTCATGGTTTTATATCTTGCACCATCTATATATTCAAAAATCTTGGAGTATAGAAGTTTATTTTCACATCTACGGGGTGCCACATCTCATCTTGTACATGTGACCACCACATGTCATCCTGTACACTTCATTTCCATGTTTCATCATCTCATTGGTCCACATCATCTCCTTCGCATGTTATGCTAACCTCTTTCTCACCGCTCGCAAGTCGTTGCTAATGTGTGCACATCGTTAGACCTGTAAGTCTAATAAGCACATGGGTGCTTGTGCCAAGCACTCCGTGGCCATGGGCTATGATTGGAAGCCTTAACAACCATCATTACTTGACTTTGCGCTTCCACCTTTTCAACTTTTATGTCGGTCCAATTGGGGACCCATCCTAGAACCATGATCAAATAGAACCCTACTTCAACTGCCAAACTTCAAGCTTAGTTTTTTTTAATCCATAGGGAGTTCTAACAAGTTCCATATACCATTGGAAAGGTATCAGAGAGGAATATCTAGCTAAACACTTAGTTTTCTAATTTTTTCTAAGGATTTGAATAATAAAATGACTTCAAATATATTATCTCCATCCTTGACCTCAAGCTAGGACACAACACACATAAACGCATCAATGATAACACACATACTAAGCTCCCCCTTAAATCTACATTTGACATCAATGACTTAGAAATGACATTAATGACAATAATTGTGAAAAATATCAACATTCTTGGAAGAAAGACTTCGGTAGTATTAATCCAAGAAAAATTATCATTTAAATATCCCCTTCTACCTCCACAATTGGTAATAATAAGGAAAAACCACAAGAATATAAAGCAATATCACAAGGGGTTTTTGCTTGTTATATTTTGATTTGATAAGGAATTCATCCACATGAGAAATTGAGAACATATGTTCCTCTAGCTGAGAGAGATTGAGTCCCTATGTTCCACTAGCTAACATTCAAGTTGTTTTTCTAGATCGTATTCCACATTAGAGGCTTATTTTGCAACTAAATCTATAAAATTTCCCAATTTCGATCAATAGTGCTAATAGATAACATCATCCAATTTCTTTTCCCTCCATTAAAAATAAAAAACATTTTATTTTCATTGATACATGTAATGTAGGAATGCAATATTTTTGGCCACTTGTGATGTGATAAAGAGGCAATTATTTGGTTAAATGACTCTAGGGGTTTGATTTATCTGAATTTGTCAATGACATAGATTGACATTTGAAATTTTTAGTGAGTCCCTCTTTGAGTGTAGACCCCTATCTATTCGTTATATGAGGAATATGTGTGTTCCAGATGGATATTAGTGGCCACCCATCTATTTCACTTGGACCCCTACCATTGTTTCTTTCAATTTTTCAATTTCCAAAGTTACGACCATGGGAAATTGATGTACCAATTTACCCCAACGGGGCCCATAGTTTAGTGTTTCATCTCGTAGGGTTAGGTTTTTGGATGTTTAGGGTTTTACATTGTTTCTCGATAACAAATAGGCATTTGAGCCTCATTTTCACACAAGTCAAAGGCCTGTAGCCACCACATATCTTCTCAGAGATAAGATATCAACACCCTAGCTAGTTTATTTCCATTATGTCTGTAAGCATATCTGGGTTATGTTATATTAATGAAATGAAGTCTTATTTCTATTGGATATTTGCATTTATGTGTATTTTTGTATCTTATTGTGTTCCTGCATAATTTTGGATCAGTGGTATCAGAGCGATATTCTCTTTCTCAATCCTTCTTTTCATTTCCTCAATGAGGTCGAGGTATAAGGACTTAGGGATCAATTTGGTTGAACCTTTACAAGATCAACCTGGAAAACCTCGATGGCTACCCATTGGGGAAGAAAAGAAAGACAAGGGAGTAGGAGATCCTATCAAAATATTGCACAAGGAGGCCCTCGAGAAACAAAGCAATGCGATGATTGATAACTTTTCCCAGATCCTTCAATGACTACCCACCGATGGCACAACTGCATCCAGCAGCCACTCTGGAGGCACAACTCCTTTTAAGGTACAAGTAACTTTGAAATTATCATATTTGATGGCTAAATGGATGTATACATTGTAGATAGATGGTTGAATCTATTAGAAGGGTATATCTCAGTTCATGAATTTTCCAACCGGGAAAAGATTACTTTTGCACTCCTCAAAGCCACCCCCCATGTCAAGGATAGGTGGAAAACATACTGTGATAAAAAGGATGAGAGGGAACCCTCTCTGTTTTTGGCTGCACCCACTTGGGATTCTTTTTGAGATGCCATCAAGTAACAAGATTATCCTCTAGGGAGCTATGAGAACAAGTACATATAATGGACTACGATGTGGCACCAAAGGGATCAAAATTTCCATGAGCTAACGAATTTTTTCCATACCCTACACACAGAATTGGGTATCAAATTTTCGGAGAAAAATTTGGTGCTAAAGTACTACAGTTGTATGCACATATACATTTAGGAGGAAATGGAGTTCCTTGACATCTCCTCACTTGGTGCAACATACTGGTATGCTGCCAAGATTGAGGAGAATTTCAAACAGAAAAAGTGATACTTTGGATCTGTGAATCATAAGCAAGGGAAAGGTGCCCCAAAACCATAGAAAATGGACAAAGCCAAAGCAAGGTGGCCCAGGATAACCTGCCAAAGTTGCAAGAAAATAAAAAAATCGTGAATCCAAAGAAGGACGCGGGAAAGTGGTGTGAGTTCCATAAGATCTCGACTCATAAGACAAGTGAGTGTCGGGCCAAGTATTCACTGGTGGCCAAGCTGAAGGCTTATGAATCGGATGCATGCTTAGACTCTGAGTCATAACCTGACAAGGGGAATGACAAAGGGAAGCAAACTATGGATGCAGAACTCAATGCCACGAATTCCACCACGAAGATCCAGAAGGAGGAACCAGAAGATCCAAAGGATGGGGAGTGCCTCTTCCATTCCCAGATGTGGGTAAAGGGTTCCTCGCTGCAGTTCATTGCCTACATTGAGAGCCAAAAGAACCTAATTTCTGTAGAGATCATGAAGTGGTTGGGCTTGGCGACCACAAAAAACCCACAACCGTACACCATCAGGTGACTTTACCAAGGATGAGATCATTACATCATCTAGCAGTGTCACCTTCCCTATAGCATCAAGTCCTTCATGGATAAGGTATTATGTGACATTTCCCCTCTTGATGTTTGTGATGTATTATTAGGCAAACAATACGTATGGAAGAGACATGTTGTGTATGAGTCCCGGCCTCACACTATTATTGTTACTTTGGGAAATATGTAGTATAGGATACCGGAGGTAGCATCGCCTTCTGACATATCTTTGGTTACTGCAAAACAATGTAGTAAGCTCATTTCCAAAATTGGGAAATATGTTTTCCTGATGATCTGCCCTCATGGAAAGAAGAAGACTATGGCCATGACCTCCAGAAAAGGCTCCTCTGCATGACAACAACAAATGGACAAGGTCCTGGAGAAGTATGGGGACATTTTCACCTCACTCGCAGGGGTTCCTCTGCATTGTCAAGTCTAGAACCCCATAGATCTGACCCTAGGTGTGCCACTGCTCAATGGACCAATCTATCGACGCTATATTATGGAGAACGATTAAAGAAAGAGGAAGATTCAGAAGCTGTTGCAAAAATTTCACATCCAGCTGATTTCATCGCCATGTGGGAGCTTGATTGTGTTGGTGCAAAACAATGATGGGACTTGGAGACACTGTATTGACTATCAAGTGCTGAACAAGATCACTGTCTAGAATAGGTACCCCATCCCATGGATTGATGACCTTCTGGACCAGCCCAAGGGGGGAAAATATTTCAGCAACATAAATTTGAAGTCAGGGTATCACCAGGTACCATTCAAACCTTCGGTGTGTGGAAGACTGCCTTCAAAGCCAAGGAGGGAAATTTCGAATGGCTCGTCATGCATTTCGGGTTGAGAAATGCTCCCGAAATGTTCATGAGGTTTATGGATGATATTTTCCATCATTTCTTCAACCCATTTGTAGTATTTTAATTGGATGACATCTTGATCTTAAGCTAAACTTGGGAAGAGCACCTCCACCACATCCAACAGGTCCTCCAAACACTGCGGCAACACAAGTTGTGTGCTAATTTGGAGAAGTGCAGTTTTTGCATGACCCAGGTTCAATGTTTGGGATACATTATTGATGAGCATGGGGTGCAAGTGGATCTAGCCAAGATCCAAGTCATTCGATATTGGCCAACTCCAACCAATATAATAATGATCCGCAATTTTTTGGGTCTTGCAAATTTCTACCACAGGTTCGTGTTGGGATTCTCTCATATCACCTGGTCCTTGAGTGAAGTCACCAAGGGGGGAGAAAAAGTAAAATTATTTTGGTCTGAATCTAAGTAGAAGGCATTCATAGAGTTGAAATATCATCTCTTCTCTGCCCGAGTTCTCACATTACCAAACTTGCAACAACCATTTGAGATCGAGACATATGCCTCTGACTATGCTATTGGGGAAGTTCTTACTCGACAAGGGAATCTAGTGGAAAATCACAGTGATACATTGTCTGACACAGTCCAAAAGTATCCCACCTATAAAAAATAGATGTATTCCATTGTGCAGGCTTGCTGACAATGGAAGCATTACATTTTGGGGAAGGAAATGGTCATCCACAAAAACCACCGACCTCTGTAGTTCATACAGACACAAGAAAAGTTGCAGAACGATCGCCATCATAAGCGGTCTACATATTTGCAACATTTTCATTTGAAAATAAATTACAAAAATGTCAGCACCAATAATGTTGTAGATTGCCTCAGCCGACCACTGATAGTGGCGCTAACCAACATGCTCAACTCTTGTGGGCACATGACTTTCTGATTGGCTACTTCTTTACAAGATTGATCCAGAATTCACCCACACATACAAGACACTCTTAGAGGGTAAGCAACTTCCAAATTTTCTCTTCCAAGATGCACTGCTATGTCACTAGGGACACCTTTGTGTTCCTTCAAGCGACCATGCAAAGATGATTTGTGAAGTGCACTACATTCAGGTCGTTGGGAATTTTGGGGTCGAGAAAGCAGTGGGAGTACTGCAGGAGTATTTCTATTGGTCGAACCTTCAACATGATGTAGGGAAGTAGACCAGATCCTGCACTGCTTGCACCATCTCCAAACCGACCATTAAGAAGCAACTCCTATATACTCCTATGCCTACCCTTAGTTGACCTTTTGAATTCTTCTCCATGGATTACATGTCGAACCTTCCTTCTACTGAGCATGACAACAAATGCGTTTTCATGGTCGTCGACAGATGTGTTCGCACATCTGTGGGGTGCCACATGTCATCTAGTACATGTGACCACTGCATGTCATATTTTATGTTTCATTTCCATGTGTCATCATCTCATTGGTCCACATCATCTCGTTTGCATGTTATTCCAGCCTCTTTCTCGCCACTCACAAGTCGTTGCTAATGTGTGCACATAGTTAGACCTGGAAATCTAATAAGCACATGGGTTCTTGTGCCAAGAACTCAGTGGCCATGCGCTATGATTGGAAGCGTTACTAGCCATCATTCCTTGACTTTTCGCTTCCACCTTTTTAAATTTTATGTCGGTCCAATTGGGGACCCATCCTAGAACCATGACCAACTGGAAACCTACTTGAACTGCCAAAATTCAACCTTAGTTTTTTTTTATCCCTAGGGAGTTATATCAAGTTCCATATACTATTGGAAAGGTATCAGAGAGGAATATCCAGCTAAACACTTAGTTTTCTTATTTTGGCTAAGGAGTTGAAGAATAAATGACTCCAAATATATTTTCTTCATTTGGCTAAGGAGTTGAAGAATAAAATGACTCCAAATATATTTTCTTCATCCTTGACCTCAAGCTAGGATGCAACACACATAAATGCATCAATGATAACACACATACTAAGCTCCCCCTTAACTCTACAATTGACATCAATGAATTAGACATGAAATTAAAGACAATAATTGTGAAAAATATCAACATTCTTGGAAAAAAGACTTAGGTAGTATGAATTCAAGAAAAAATCTCATTTCAAGATCCCCTTATGCCTGCACAATTGGTAAGAATAAGGAAAAATCACAGGAATATAAAGCAATATCACAAGGGGGTTTTTCTTGTTATATTTTGATTTGATAAGGACTTCATCCACATGAGAAGTTGAGAACCAATGTTCCTCTAGCTGAGAGCAATTGATCCCTATGTCCCACTATCTAACATTGAAGTTGTTTTTTCTAGATCGTATTCCACATTAGAGGCTTATTTTGCAACTAAATCTATAAAATTTCCAAATTTCGATCAATAGCGCTAATATATGCCACCATACAATTTTTTTTCCTTCCATTAAAAATAAAAATAATTTTATTTTCACTGATATATGTAATGTAGGAATGCAATATTTTTGTCCACTTTTGATGTGATAAAGAGGAAATTATTTGGTTAAATCACTCTAGGGGTTTGATTAATTTGAATGTAAATGACATAGATTGACATTTGAAATTTTTAGTGAGTCCATATTTGAATGTAGACTCTTATTTATTCGATATATAAGGAATATGTGTGATCTAGATGGATATTAGTGGCTACCCACCTATTCCACTTGGACCCCTACCATTGTTTCTTTCAAATTTTTAGTTTCCAAAGTTACGACCTCAGAAATTTGATATACCAATTTACACCAATGAGGCCCATAGTTTGGTGTTTCATCTCCTAGGGTTAGTTTTTTGGATGTTTAGGATTTTCCATTGTTTCTCGATAATAAATAAGCCTGCGATCCTCATTGTAACACAATTCAAAGGCCTGTAGCCACGACATATCTTCTCAGAGATAAGCTACCAACACCCTAGCTAGTTTATTTCCATTTTGTCTGTAAACATATTTGATTTATCTGATACTAATGAAATGAAGTCTTATTTCTATTGGATATCAACATTTATGTGTATTTTTGTATTTTATTTCATTCCTGCATAAGTTTGGATCAGTGGTATCAAAGCAATTTGCTCTTTCTCGATCCTTCTTTGCATGTCCCCAATGAGGTCAGGATTATAATGAATTAGGGCTCGATCTGGTTGAACCTTTGCAATATCAGCCTCGAAAACCCCAACAAGCATCCATGGGGGAAGAAAAGAAATATGAGGGAGCAGGAGATCCTATCAAAATAATACTTGAGGAGGCCCTCGAGAAATAAAGTAACGCGATGATGGATAAATTTTCCCAGATCCTTCAACGAATACCCACCAGTGGCACATTTGCATCTATTAGCCACTCCAGAGGCACAACTTCTTTTAAGGTACAAGTCAAATTTGACATTCCCATATTTGAGGGCCAAATAAATGCAAGCATCGTAGATAGATGGTCGAATATATTAGAAGGGTATTTCTCGGTTCATGACTTTTCCAACTGGGAAAATATTAATTTTTCACTCCTCAATGTTTCCCCCCATGTCAAGGATAGGTGGGAAGCCTACTGTGAGCAAAAGGATGACATGGAACCCTCTATTTTTTTGGTTGCACCCACTTGGGATTATTTTGGAGACACCATCAAGGAAAAATATTATCCCATGGGAAGCAATGAGGACAAGTAGATACAATGGACTATGATGCAATAGCAAAGGGATCAAGATGTGCATGAACAAATAAATTTGTTCCATACCATGCGCACAAAATTGGGTATCAACCATTCGGAGAAACATTTGGTGCTGAAGTACCGTAGTTGTCTGCACAAATACGTTTAGGACGAAATGGAGTTCCTCAACATCTCCTCGCTTGGTGCAGCATTTTATTATGGGACCACGATTGAGGAGAAGTTCAAATAGAAAAGGTGAGACTTTGGATCTGTGAATCAGAAGCAAGGGAAAGGTGCCCCAAAACCACAGAAAAAAGGACAAAGCCAAGGTGGGGCAACCTAGGATAACCCGCCAAAGCCGCAAGAAAAGAACAACATCATGAAGCCAAAGAAGGACACATGAAAGTGGTGTGAATTCCATAAGATCTACACTCACAAAAAAATTGAGTGTCGAGCCAATTAGCCACTGGTAGCCGAGCTGAAGGCTTTTGAATCGGATGTAGATCCCAATGCCACTGTTTCCACCACAAAGATCTAGAATGAGGAACCAGAAGATCCAAAGGAGGGGAAGTGCCTCTTCCATTCCCATATGTGGGTAAAGGGTTCCCCGCTGTAGTTCATTGTCTACATTGGGAGCCAAAAGAACCTTATTTTAACAGAGGTCCTGAAGCGACTGGGCTTGCTAACCACAACACACCCACAACTATACACCATTAAGTAGCTTCACCAAGAATGAGATCTCTGCGCCAACCAGCAGTGTTGCCTTCCCTACAACATCAAGCCCTTCATAGATGAGGTGTTATGTGACATTTCTCCTCTTGATGTTTATGATGTATTATTAGGCCAAAAATACTTATGTAAGAGACATGTTGTGTATTAATCCTGACCTCGTGATAATATTGTTACTTTGGGTAAGAAGATGTATAGGATACCAGAGGTAGTATCGCCTGTCGCCATCTCTTTGATTACTGAAAGACAATGCAATAAGCTCATTTCAAAAATTGGGAAATATGTTTTCCTGATGATCAGCCCTCATGGCAAGAAGAAGACTGTGGCCACGACCTCCATACAATGCTCCTCTGCACGACAAAAAAAAATGGACAAGTTCTTGGGGGAGTATGGGGACATTTTCACCTCACTTGCAGGGGTGCCTCTGCACTGTCAGGTCAAACACCCAATAGATCTGACCCCACATGCGCCACTGCCCAATGGACCAATCTATCTGCGCTCTGTTCTGGAGAACAAAGAAATCAAGAGGAAAGTTCAGGAGTTTCTACAAAAAGGTCACATCCAGCCGATTTCATCGCCCGATGGGAGCCTGGTCATGTTGGTGCAGAAGAAGGATGGGACTTGGAGACTCTGTATTGACTATCGGGTGCTGAATAAGATCATTGTCCAGAATAGGTACCCCATCCCATGGATTTATGACCTTCTGAACCAACTCAAGGGGGAAAAATAATTCAACAAGATCGATTTTAAGTTAGGGTATCACCAGATACCAATCAAACCCTTTAATGTGTGGAAGATTTCCTTCAAAGCCAAGGAGGGACTTTTCGAAAAGCTGTTCACGCCTTTCGAGTTGAAGAATTATCCCACAACCTTCATGATGTTTATGGACGTCATTTTTTTCCATTTCACCAACTCATTTGTATTATTTTACTTGGATGACATCTTGACCTTAAGCCAGACTTGGGAAGAGCACCTCCACCACATCCGACAAGTCCTCCAAACACTACGACAGCACAAGTTGTGTGCTAATTTGGAGAAGTGCATTTTTTTCATGACCCAGGTTCAGTATCTAGGTTACATTATTTATGAGCAGGGGCTGCATGTGGATCTAGCCAAGATCCATGTCATTCAGGATTGGTCAGACCCAACCAATCTAATACATCTCTGCAATTTTTTGGGTCTTTCTAATTTCTACCCCAGGTTTCTATTTGGATTATCTCATATTACTTGGTCCTTGAGTCAAGTCATCAAGGGAGGAGAAAATATAAAATTATTTTGGTCTGAATATTAACAGAAGGAATTCGTAGAGTTGAAAATTTGCCTCTACTTTGCCCCAGTTCTCACATTACCAGACTTTCTATACACCGACCTCACCAATTCGACAACTTTCAATCCCAAAACTGATGGTCATATAGAGGTCTTCAGCAGGGTGATCGTACACATTCTGCGCATGTACAACTCAAAGCATCCATGCACATGTGATGAGAGCCTCCCCTATGTACACCAAAGATATAACTAGGCTCTCTACTACTCAAACAACCACAAACCCTTTCGCGTGGGCTTGGGATTTTAACCATTATGTCCCATTGACATATCCATGTCATTTCCAGCTACTGAGGTCAATTCGGATCATGTCCAGTCATAAGCTGACAAGTCGAACAACTTCATTGAGTTCATTCGGCACATTCGCCAACAAATTCATGAAATATTGGATAGATCCAATTTTAAGTAAAAGAAGGGACATTATCAGCATCGGGTGCAACACAACTTCCAGGTGGGCAACAAAGTGTGGCTACATTTGCAAAATGAGTGCCTCGCTAGACCCCACCGCAAATGTTTCCCACTTTGATATGGGACATACACCATCACCAAGGTTGTAGGGGACAATTCATTCGAGCTCAGTATTCCACCATTCCTTGGTCTACACCGAGTGTTCAATGTTGACCACCTTTGGCCCTACTTTCCATCTCTACTGGACACATATGACATAGCAAGAAAAACTCACACCAACAGAGTTAAACCTAGACTGCATGGAACAAGCCACAACTAATCAGATCACGGACACACATATCAATAAAACCCACAAGAAAAGGATCCAAATATATCATGTTGTCAAAGCAGGCCAACTCCTTCACTAGGAAAAGTGGCTCACTAGGGACCAAGTTCAATAGAAGTTTCCTCATCGCATGGAGGAACTCAACGAAATGGGGACCATTTCTTCCTAAGGGGGGAGGAATGATACAGGTGGATATTGGTGGCCACGTACCTATTCCACTTGGACCCCTACCGTTACTTCTTTCAATATTTCAGTTTTCTTAATTGTAGCAAAATTTACTATTTTTGGAAGTTTTTTGGGTCCTAAACTTCCAGAGCCATTTTGAGTCCCTAAACGACGTTTTTTTGTAAAACCACCTTTGGTGAATGTGAGTATTTAACTTGAAATTCTCTATCATCAGTTTTATTCCTCGGATATATCTTTTTAACGAGGTATCATGTTCTTCAAACAGATATTTTATGCCAAAGTTACGCTACCTGCAAAATCAATGTACCAATTCACCCCAACGAGGCCCATTGTTTGGTGTTTCATCTCTTAGGGTTAGGTTTTTGGATGTTCAGGTTTTTCCATTTTTTCTCAATAATAAATAGGCCTTTGAGCCTCATCGTAACACATTTAAGAGGCCTGTAGCCACCACACCTCATCTCAGAGATAAGCTACCAGTGCCCTAGATATTTTATTTCCATTGTGTCTGTAAGCATATTTGAGTTTTGTGATATTAATGAAATGAAGTATTATTTATGTTTCATCTCCACGTTTATATGTATTTATATATTTTATTGCATTCCTGCATAAGTCCGGATCAGTGTGATCTTGTTCAAAGAGATTATTTACTGTGATCTTGTTCAAAGCATGGAAATCCACAAACATGCACCATGTATCGTGTTTCTTAGGAACCAAAACAGTAGGAGACCCACAATGAGATGTACTATGAATTATTACCCCTTTGTTAAGTAGCTCTTGAATTTTCTTCTAAATATTTTCATCCTATTGCAGTTGAATCTCATGTTGGCTTCCTATTTTTGGAAGTAAACCTTCAGGTTATTGAAACACATTTTCATAAATGTCAACAACTTCAAATAATTCATGCTTTACTTTGGAATCACATCTTGATAAAGCTTCATATTAGTGGTATATTTAGCTTTAAGCATCAAAAACACAAATTGCTTACTAGAATTCACAAGCCTTTTCATTTGACATGCACTAACAAGAGACAAGTTCATCTTCTTACGATGGGCTCTAACAATATAATCAACTCCATCTTTAAAAATATGATATTTTTTCTCATGATGATTTAATATGTATTTTCGGTCATATAAATATGGACTCCTTAAGAAAATCCCACAAATATAAATCAATACAACATCAAGCTCTTCCTCATTTATAAAATTGATAGTGATGAAAAATTTGAGTTTACATTTTATTGTCGCTGGTGATTTTGCATCATCACATACCCAACCCAAATGGTAAGTTTTTGCATGAGGTGTAGTCTCTAACATAATTTTCTTGACAATTGATTTAGAGATAATATTGGCTTGAGATCCATTATCAAATAATGTATCAACGTTTGTATGTTTTGTAATGACCCTGATGTGAAAAATCTCACTTATTTCTTTATCATTTTGAGATTTAATAGGCTTGCTAGAAGAACTAGTACTTTCATTAGAAGGTATACCTTTCATTCCCATGGTTTTGATTTTGGTTTCATCACCTGAATCAGATCCTAGATCTTCTTGAGTTGTAGTAACAGTATTTTTTTCCCTGTGTTATTGTATTTCTTTGGTCTCAATTCTAGATGTAATCTCCAACATTGGTCCTCATCATGGCCATATTTTGAGAAATTTTTACAAGTAAGCTTCTCTCCCTCTTTCTTGTTAGTAGAATTCTTCTTTCCTTTGTCTTTAAATTTCTCCTTTCCTTTGTCTCCATATTTAAAAGGTTTCTTGCTGGAGTCTTGAGGAACATTCTTGCCTCTTGATTTTAAATGAGTTTCGTAAAAAAATACTTCATCTAGATTGGTGGGATTAAACATAAGTATAGTATGTCTTAAATAACTATGGAATCCACCTATATACTTAAGGAGAGTATCTTTTCAGGTAAAATAAATACCCAATATTAAATCTCTTCTTCTAAACTTGTGTGTAACTTTAGACACTCGGACATTTAACTTGTCTAAAAATTTTCCAATCCATACTTTATTTTTGCATGTAAGCCAATGGATAAAATTTCCCTCCTAATGAACCTATAAAAACATTCCAATAAGAGATAATTTGACCATTTTTATTCAAATATTATTGAATTCTGGCCTCCCACCAAATGAGGGTTTCACCCTCCAGTCGAAGAGAAGCAAGTTGGATATTTGTAACATCATCATAAATCCTTTGAACCTTGCAATAAACTTCAATTTGAGGTACCCAATTATCCAAATTTTAAACATTTACTTCTCCATTGTACATTGGAAATTCAAAGTTGACATCAAGCTTAATAAAAGGAAACTTAGCATCTCCTCTTGGAGATCTAGGAGGAGTAGCTATATGTTAAGAAGAAGGTGAAGAAGGAGGTGATCAGGATTAGGTAAGGAGGACGAGGAGGTGGAGGCTTTCTCCCATTACCACCAGTGACATTTTGGTTGATTATAACTTTCTCCTTGCAACCGTTTTGTTCTCTAATTGCACAACACTTTCACCATCTCAGTCATATCAAATAATTTTTTTCTAAAATCTCTCTCATCGTCAAACATCAACTCTTTTTCATGTTCTTATTCATGTGCCATGACTTTTGGAGCTTGTGGCCTCCTTAAACCAATTTGAGGGTTAGTTTCTTCATGTGATCCTTCTCCTCTTCTCAATTTAGACCTTGCAACCATTCAAAAACTTTGAAAATTCTATCAAACCTTCACAAAAACCATGCTATGATACCAAAATGATCCAAAATTTAAAAAAAGAAGGTTTTAATGAAATTATTTGCAAGCTATTCTATGACTTTTAGGCAATGGATCAAGATTGCAAAAGAACACAAACTTAATTTTTTTCAAAAAATTTAACAGTTAAAAATGGAAAAACATGTAGCATAAAAAAACAAATTGATAATGGAGGACACCCCTCCTATGATACGTCTGCAATTCTAGTTTCTAATGGTGGCCTTTTTTATTATATTTTAAAAATCTCAATACATCAACATACAAGATTCAATATGAAAAAACGACACTCCAATTGCGTCCAGAATGTCAAAAAACCCTTGTCTAGGCTCTTCTTGAGCTCTAAAATCTTGAAAAAAGGGAAATATAGGATTATTTCTTAAAAATTATTGCAAACTACTCTACAAATAGGTATCTCTCTTCAAAATTTAAAATAAAACTCACCACAACCTAATTGGTAGGTGTTGAGGTTGCTATCCCGCAGTTCGTAGGTTCAATCCACAATCGATGGTAGAGGTTTCATTTTATTTGTTATAAAAATTAGTTGTTTTTAATTCAATGGGTTGAATCCCCCACCGTAAGTCTTGCACATGGTCGCATGGGTCCACATGGGACAGAGGGGTGAGGGACATACGCCACACCCCCTTCGTAGTCCCACTACCGGTCTCATGGTTTTCATATGGCCAGGACCTTGGGTGCGAGCATGGTGCCACGCTCCCTACCCCCTTGTTCTCTACCTATAGTCATGTCGGTTTCCAAAAACAAAGGTCCAGGTCAGTTAGGCATGCCCGTCGGCCCGCTCGTCCCCCAACTATTCCACTGTTGAAATTTAAATATAAACCACCAACCAGATTAAATAAGAACCACTTGTAGCTTGATTGGTCAGGCACTTGTTGCACATACGAGAAGTCATGGGTTCGAAACCCATGGAGCTTGTAGGTCACCAACCAAAACTTTTGACGAACCATAGAGGGCCACATGGTCATCTCCAATTGGGTCACATGGCACCCTCTCATTAGGCCATGTGGCACAACGAGATTGATGCAAATTCAACTAATCAAAGGCACACAAATGTTACCTCCTATGCATGCCACATGTCAGCATTTGATTGGGTCCCATACTGCTCAGTCATCCTACTGATGTTAGCAACATGGAAACATACATACTGCCTCATGGCATCTATACTTGTACTTTTAATTTTTTGTTGTTTTCCAAAAAATTTAGAACGTGATAAGTTCCTCATATAGTGTTATATTGAGGATATTCAAGCATCATTGAAATAATAACGATGAGTTCTATGATTTGGTTCTAGTTTCGGGAGATTTTGAGACTATTTTTGATCCCCTAGATCATTAGGCTATACTAAATCTAAATTAATTAATAAAAAAATTGAATTAATTTTCTTAAATTTAACAATAGAATGAATTTTATAAACTACTATAGATCCATATTAACAATGGATATACCAAGAGTTGAATGGGATTGAGCATGCCAAGATTATTTGGGAAGCACACTATAGTTAGGTCGTTGGGAATTTCGGGGTTGAGAAAATAGTGGCAGTACTGCATAAATATTTCTATTGGACGAACCTTCGACAGGATGTCGGGAAGTACATCGGATCCTACACTCCCAGTGTCATTTCCAAATCGACCATCAAGAAGCAATACCTCTATACTCTGCTTCCTACCCCGAGTCGACCTTGGGAATCCATTTCCATTGATTAAATCTCGGGCCTTCCTTCTACTAAGCATGGAAATGACTGTGTTTTTGTGCTTGTTGAGAGATTCTTGAATATGTCCATCATGGTGGCCTGCAAGAAGAATATCACAACAGAAGCCATCGCTAAACTCTTATTTGAATGAGTGTGGGTACACTTTGGGATGACACAGTCCAGAAGTATCCCACTTATAAAAAAGAGATGTATTCCATTGTGCAAGATTTCCAACAATGGACGAATTACACTTTACGGAAGGAAACGACCATCCAAATGGACCAACGACCTCTGTTGTTCATATAGACACAAGGGATGTTGCAGAAATATTTCCATCAGAAGTGGTCTACATATCTGCAACATTTTCATTTGAAAATCAAGTACAAGAAGGGCAACAACAATAATGTTGTATACTTCCTTATCCGAACACTAATCGTGGCACTAACCACCGTGCTCAACTCTTATGGGCATGAGACATATCAAGAGCTAAGTAAAAGCAACGACATGATTAACATCGAGTGCCACACAACTTATAGGTGGGAGACAAAGTGTGGCTACATTTGCAGAAGGATAGCCTCACTTGAACTCGCCACAAATGTTTCCCACTCTAATATGGGCCATACACCATCACCAAGGTTGTAGAGGAAAATTCCTTCAAGCTCGGTATTCCACCATTCCTTTGTTTGCACCCATTTTTCAATGTGGACCACATTCAGCCCTACTTTCCACCTCTACTGGACACATCTGACATGGAAGAACAACTGACACCAACAGAGTTAAAACCGAACATCATGGAGCAAGCCACAACTAATTAGATCATGGACACATAAATCAATAACACCCACCAGCAGGGGATCCAACTATATCAAGTTTTCAAAGAATGTCAACTCCTTCACCAAGACAAGTGGATCACTAATGACCAAGTTCAACAGAGGTTTCCTCATCTCATGGATAAACTCAACCCAATGGGTATCATTGCTTCCTAATGGGGGAGGAATAATCAAGGTGGATATTGGTGGCCACCCACGTATTCTAATTCGATCCCTACCATTACTTCTTTCAGTTTTTCAGTTTTCTTAATTGTAGCACAATTTACTATTTTTGGTAGTTTTTTGGGTCCTGAACTTCCAAAGCTGTTTTGAGGCCCTAAACGACGTTTTTTTTTTTTTTAAATCACCTTTGATGAATGTGATTATTTAACTCGACATTTGAAATCAACAATTTTATTCCTTGGATAGATATTTCTAACGAGGTATCATGTGCGTCAAACAAAGATCATATGCCAAAGTTACACTACCTGCGAAATTGATGTACCAATTCACCCCAACGAGGCCCAAAGTTTGGTGTTTCATCTCCGAGGGATAGGTTTTTCGATGTTTAGGGTTTTCCATTGTTTCTCTATAATAAATAGGCCTTCAAGCCTCATTGTAACACATTTTAGACATGTGTAGTGGCCACATCTCTTCTTAGAGATAAGCTACCAGCACCCTAGCTATTTTATTTCCATTCTCTCTATAAGCATATTTGAGTTTTGTGATATTAATTAAATGAGGTCTTATTTATGCTGCATATCTACGTTTATGTGTATTTCTATATTTTATTGTGTTCCTGCACAAGTCTGGATCAATGTGATCTTGTTCAAAGCAATTATTTACCATGATCTTGTTCAAAGCTTGGAAATCCACACACATGCACCATGTATCGTCTTTCTTAGGAAAAAAAAAATAGGAGACCCACAATGAGATGTAATATGTATGATTACCCCTTTTTTAAGTAGCTCTCGAATTTTCTTCTTAATATTTTCATACTTGAAAACAGACATTCTATATTACATGTCAATATTCAAATGTGGTGCATCATGTTGCAATTGAATCTCATGTTAGATTCCTCTTTTTGGAGGTAAACCTTTAGGTTATTGAAACATATTTTCATAAATGCTAACAAATTCAACCAATTCATGCTTCACTTTAGAATCACATCTTGAGAAAGATTCAGATTTAGCAGTATCTTAGCTTTAATCATCAAAAACACAAAATTCTTACTAGCATTCACAAGCCTTTTCATTTGACATGCACTAACAAGAGACAAGATCATCTTCTTATGATGGGCTCTAACAATATAATCAACTCCATCTTTAAAAATATGATATTTGTTCTCATGATGATTGAATATGGATTTTTGGTTATATAAATATGGACTCCGTAAGAAAATACCACAAATATCAAGCAGTACAACATCAAGCTCTACCTCATTTATAAATTGGTAGTGATGGAAAGTTTGACTTCAAATTTCTAAATTAATTTTCTTGACAATTGATTCAAAGATAATATTGAGTTGGGATACATTATCAAATAATGTATGAATCTTTGTATGTTTTGTAATGACCCTGATGTGAAACATCTCACTTCTTTCTTTATCATTTTGAGATTTAATAGGCTTGCTAGAAGAACTAGTACTTGAATTAGAAGCTATACCTTTCAATCACGTGGTTTTGATTTTGGTTTCATCACCCGAATCAAATCCTAGCTCTTCCTGATTTGTAGTAACAATCTTTTGTTTCCCCTTGTTATTGTAATTCTTTGGTCTCAATTCTAGATGTAATTTCCAACACTGGTGTTCATCATGGCCATCTTTTGAGAAATTCTTACAAGTAAGTTTCTCTCCCTCTTTCTTGTTAGTAGAATTCTTCTTTCCTTTGCCTTTAAATTTCCCCTTTCCTTTGTCTCCATATTTAAAAGGTTTATTGTTGGACTCTTGAGGAACACTCTTGCCTCTTGATTTTAAATGAGTTTCCTAAACACATACTTCATCTAGATTGGTGGGATTAAACATAAGTATAGTATGTATCAAATAATTATGTAATCCAGCTATATACTTAAGGAGAGTATATTTTGAGGTAAAATAAACACCCAAGATTAAAGCTCTTCTTCTAAATTATTGTGTGTAACTTTGGACACTCTGACCTTTAGCTTGTCTAAATTTTTTCCAATCCATAAATTATTTTTGTATGTACTAAGCCAATGGATAAAATTTCCCTCTTAATGACGCTACAAAATCATTCCAATAAGAGATAATTTGACCATTTTTATTCAAATATTCTTGAGTTCTGACCTCCCACCAAATGAGGGTTTCGCCTTCCAAGTGAAGAGAAGAAATTTGGATCTTTGTAACATCATCATCAATCTTTTGAATCCTGCAATAAACTTTTATTTGAGGTACCCAATTATCCAACTTTTCAACATTTACTTCTCAATTGTACATTGGAAATTCAAACTTTACATCAAGCTTAATCAAAGGAGACTTAGCATCTCCTCTTGGAGATCTAGGAGGAGTAGGTCTATGTGAAGAAGGATGTGAGGATTAGGTGAAGGAGGAGGTGGAGGCTTTCTCCCATTACCACCAGTGACCTTTTGGTTGATTTTAACTTTCTCCTTGCAACCGTGTTGTTCTCTCATTGTACAAAACTTTCACCATCTCAATCATATCAAATAATTTTTTTATAAAAATCTCTCATCGTCAAACATCAACTATTTTTCATGTCCTTCTTCATGTGCCACGACTTGTGGAGTTTGTGGCCTCTTTGATCCAATTTGAGGGTTAGGTTCTTCATGTGATCCTTCTCCTCTTCTCAATTTAGACATTGAATTCATTCAAAAACCTTGAAAATTCTATCAAACCTTCACAAAAACCATGCTATGATACCAAAGTGATCCAAAATTTAAAAAATCAAGGTTTCATGAAATTATTTGAAAGCTATTTTATGTCTTTTAGGCAATGGATCTTGATTGAAAAAGCACACAAACTCAATATTTTTTTCCAAAATTTTTAATAGCTCAAAATGGAAAAACATGTAGCATCGAATAAAACAAATTGATAACAAATTTCACCCCTCCTGCGATACATCTACAATTCTAGCTTCTAATGGTGGCCTTTTTTATTATGGCCTTTTTTATTATATGCTAAAAATATCAATACATCAACATACAAGCTTCAATCTGAAAAAATAACACTCATATTGCATCTAGAATGTCAAAAAACCATTGTCTATGCTCTTCTCGAGCTCGAAAAAGGTTGAAAAAAGGGCAAGGTAGGATACTCTCTTAAAAATGCCTGCAAAATTCTCTACAAATAGCTCTCGCTCTACAAAATTGACAATAAAACTCACCATAACCCAATTGGTAGGTGTTGAGGTTGGTATCTCGCATGTCGTAGGTTCGATCCACAATCAATGGTAGAGGTTTCTTTTTTTTTGTTATAAAATTAGTTGTTTTTAATTCAATGCACTGAATCCCCCTCCATAAGTCTTGTGCATGGTCACATGGTTCCACATGGGACTGAGGGGTGCAGGACATAGGCCACCCACTCTTCGTAGTTCTGCTATCGGTCTCATGGTTGTCATATGGCTAGGTCCTTGGGTGCGAGCATGGTGCCACGATCCTTGCCCCCTTGTTCTTTTCCTGTAGTCATGTGGGCTTCCAAAAACAAAATTCCAAGTCAGTTGGGCATGCCCGTCGACCCGCCCATCCCCCAACCGCTCCACCGTTGAAATTTAAATATAAACCACCAACCATATTAAACAAGAACCACTTGTAGCCTGATTGGTCGGGAATTTATTTCATGGATGAGAAGTCATGGGATAGAACCCCATGGAGCTTGTAGGTCACGAACCAAAAATTTCGATAAATCATAGAGGGCCACATGGCCATCGCCAATTGGGCCACATGGCACCCTTTGATTCGGCCATGCGGCACAACGATATTGGTGCAAATTCAACTAATAAAAAGCACCCAAGTATTTCCTCCTGTGAATGCCACATGTCAGTCTCTAATTGGCTCCCATACTACTCATTCATCCTACTAACGTAAACACCATGGCAACATACATACTACCACATGGCATCTGTACTTGTATTTTGACTTTTTTGTTGTTTTCCAAAAAATTTAGAATGCGATAACTTCTTCATACGGTGTTAGATTGAGGAGATTCAAGCATTGTTGAAATAAGAATGATGAGATCTATGAAATGGTTCTAGTTTTGGGAGATTTTGAGAATATTTTTTATCCCCTGGATCATTACGCTATATTAAATCTAAATTAATTATAAAAAAAATTGACTTAAGTTTTTTAAACTTAACGATAGATTGAATTTTATAAACTACTATAGATCCATATTAACAATGGATCTACCAATAACCAAGAGGGATCGAGCATCCCAAGATGATTTGGGAAGAACATTACATTCAGGTAATTGAGAATTTCAGCATCGAGAAAATAGTGGCAATACTGCAGAAGTATTTCTATTGGATGAACCTTCGACAGGATGTCGAGAAGTACATTAAATCCTGCACTGCCATTTCCATTGCCAAATCGACCATCAAGAATCAAGGCCTCTGTACTCCACTGCCTACCCCTAGTCGACCTTAGGAATCCATGTCCATGGATTACATGTAGGGCCTTCCTTCTGCTAATAATGGAAACGATTGTGTTTTCATGGTCGTCGACAAATTCTCGAAGATTTCCTATGGTGGCCAGCAAGAAGAATATCACAACAGAAGCCACCACTAAACTCTTCTTTGAACAAGTGTGGGTACACTTTGGGATCCCACAGTCTATCGTCTTATATCAGGACGATAGGTTCCTCGGTACATTTTGGTCCAAGCTCTGGTCAATGCTGGACACCAAGCTCACAAAGTCCACATCTTTCCATCCCCAAACTAATGGCCATATAGAGGTCGTCAACAGGATGATCACACACATTCTTCGCATGTACAACTCAAATCATCCACACACATGGGATGAGATCCTTCCTTATGTACAACATAGCTATAACTAGGCTCTCCACAGCTCAACCAGCCACAAACCCTTTCAGGTGAGCATGGGATTCCAACCACTATTCCCCATCGACGTAGTCATGCCATTTGCGAATACTCAAGTTGATTCGGATCATGTCTAGTCTGAAGCTGACAAGGCAAACAACTTCATTGAGCACATTAAACACATTTTCCTAATGGTTCATGACATATTGGATAGAGCTAATGATCTATACAAGTATGAACATGATCAGCATCGGGTGCCACACAACTTCGAGGTGGGCGACAAAGTGTGGCTACATTTATAGAAGGAGCACCTCGTTGGACCCCAGTGCAAAGTTTCCCAGCTCTGATATGGGCCATAAACCATCACCAAGGCTATAGGGGACAATCTCTTTGAACTTAGTATTCCACCATTCCTTAGTATGAACCCAGTTTTCAATGTGGACCACCTTCAGCTCTACTTTCCACCACTATTGGACACATTCGACATTGAAGAACAACTCACACCAAAAACACCAAGCGCTTCACGGATGAGGTATTATGTGACATTTCTCCTCTTGTTATTTGTGATGTATTATTACTCCAACCATACTTATGGAAGTGACATGTTGTGTATGACTCCCGACCTCCCATTGTTATTGTTACTTTGGGAAATAAGTTGTATAGGATACTGGAGGTATCATCGCCTGGCGCCATCTCTTTGGTTTCTTCAAAACAATGCAATAAGCTTATTTCCGAAATTGGAAAATATGTTTTCTTGATGATCTACCCTCATGGAAAGAAGAAGATTATGGCCATGAACTCTAGACAGGGCGCCTCCACATGACAACAACAAATGGACAAGGTCGTGGAGGAGTATGGGGACATTTTCACACACCCACAGGGGTTCCTTTGCACTGTTAGGTCAAGCACCCCATCGATCTGACCCCAAGTGTGTCACTGCTCAATGGACCAATCTATTTGCGCTATGTTCTAAATAATGACAAAAAAAGAGGCAAATTCATGAGCTACTGCAGAAAGGTCACATCCGGCCGAGTTCATTGCCCCGTGGGATCTCGATCATGTTGGTGTAGAAGAAGGATGGGATTTGGAGACTCTGTATTACCTATTGGGTGCTGAAAAAGATCATTGTTTGGAATAGGTACCCGATCCCACAGATTGATGACCTTCTAGACCAACTCAAGGGGGAATAATATTTCAGTAGGATCGACTTGAAGTTAGGGTATCAACAAGTACCAATCGAACCCTCCGATGTGTGGAAGACTACCTTCAAAGCTAAGGAGGGGCTTTTTGAATGGCTGGTCATGCCTTTCGGGTTGACAAATGCTCCCGCAATATTCATGCGATTGATAGACAACATATTGTATCCATTCACCAACTAATTTGTATTATTTTACTTGGATGACATCCTGATCTTAAGCTAGAGTTGGGAAGAGCAACTCCACCATATTTGACAGGTCCTCCACTACGGCAAAACAAGTTGTGTGCCAATTTGGACAAGTTCACTTTTGGCATGACTCGGGTTCAGTATCTCGGATACATTATTTATGAGTGGGGTGTGCATGTGTATCTAGCCAAGATCTAAGTCATTAAGGATTGGCCAACTCCAACCGCTTTAATAGAGCTTCACAACTTTTTGGGTCTTGCTAATTTCTACCGTAGGTTCGTGTTGGGATTCTCTCATATCACTTGGCCCTTGAGTCAAGTCACCAAGAAAGGAGTGAAATTAAAATCATTTTTGTATGAATATCAAGAGAAGGTGTTCATAGAGTTGAAACATCACCTCTGATCTGCCCCAGTTCTCACATTACCAGACTTGCAACGACCATTTGAGATCAAGACAAATTCCTATGCTATTGAGGAATTTATTACTCAAAAGGTGCATCTAGTGGAATATCACAGTGAGACACTGTCCAACACATTTCGTAAGTATCCCACTTATGACAAAGAGAATTATTCCATTGTGCAGGCTTGCTGATATTGGAAGCATTACATTTTTGGGAAGGAAACGGTCATCCACATAGACCATCGACCCCTACAGTTCATACAGAAATAACAGAAGTTGCAGAATGATCACCATCAAAACTGATCCACATATCTACAAAATTTTCATTTGAACATCAAGTACCAAAATGGAAACACGAATAATGTTGTAGAATGCCTCAACTGACCACCGAACGTGGTGCTAACCACCGTGCTAAACTCTTGTTGGCACGAGACTTCTGATTATCCGCTTCTTTAGAGGAGCGATCCAGAGTTCGGCCACACATACAAGACACTCTTGGAGGGTAAGAAAGTTTCAAATTTTCACCTCGAGGATGCAATGATATGTCACATAGGACACATTTGTATTCCTTCAAGCGAGCATGCCAAGATGATTTTGGAAGGGCACTACAGTCGGTTCCTTGGGAATTTTGAGGCCGAGAAAATAGTGGCAATACTACAGAAGTATTTCTATTGGACAAACCTTCGATAGGATGTCAGGAAGTACATGTGATCCTGCATTGCTTGTGTCATTTCCAAACCGACCATCAAGAAGCAAGGCCTATATACTCTGTTGTCTACCCTTAGTTGACCTTGGGAATCCATGTCCATGGATTATATGTCGGGCCTTCCTTTTACTAAGCATGGCAATGATTGTGTTTTCATGGTCGTCGGCAGATTCTTGAAGATGGCAATTATGATGGCCTGCAAGAAGAAAATCACAGTACAAGCCACTAATAACCTCTTATTTGAACGAGTGTGGGTACACTTTGGGATATCACAGTCTATCATCTTAGATCGGTACATGAGGTTCCTTGAAAAATTTTGGTCCAAGCTTTGGTCAATGCTGGACACCAATCTAACCAAGTCCACAATTTTCCATCCCCAAACTAATTCTCATATAGAGGTCGTCAACGGGATGATTATACACATTCTGCGCATGTACAACTCAAAGCATCCATGCACATGGGATGAGATCCTCCCCTATGTAGAACACATCTATAACTGGGCTCTCGACATCTCAACCGACCATAGCCCCTTTCAGGTGGGCTTGGGATTCCAACCATTATGTCCCATTGACGTAGCCATGCCATTTGAAGCTACTCAAGCTGATTCGGCTCATGCCTAGTTTAAAGCTGACAAGGCAAATAACTTCATTGAGTGCATTCAACACATCCACCAATAGGTTTATGACATATTGGACAGATCTAGTGGTAAGTACAAGCAGGGACATGATCAACATCGGGTGCCACAAAAATTCGAGGTGGGCGAAAAAGTGTGGATGTATTTGCAAAATGAGCACCTCATTAGACCCCATCGTAAACTTTTCTCGCTCTAATACGAGCCATAAACCATCACCAAGGTTGTAGGGGACAATTCCTTTAAGCTCAATATTCCACCATTCCTTGGTATTCACCCAATGTTCAATGTGGACTGCCTTCGTCTCTACTTTCCACCTCTACTAGACACATCCGACATTGAAGAACAACTCACACCAATAGATTTAAACCCAGACTGCATGGAACACGCCACAAATAATAAAATCATGGATACAAAGATCAAGAACACCTACTAGCAGAGGATCCAGTTATATCGAGTTGTCAAATAAGGCCAACCCCTTCACCAGGGCAAGTGGCTCACTAGGGACCAAGTTCAGCAGAAGTTTCCTCATCTCATGGAGGAACTCAATGCAATGGGGACCATTGTTTCCTAAGGGGGTAGGAATGATCCAGGTGGATATTTTCTGACACCCACCTATTCCACTTGGACCCCTACCATTTCTTCTTTTATTTTTTCAGTTTCTTTCAAGTCCTAAAATTCTAGAGCCGTTTTCATACCCTAAATGATGTTTTTTTGGAAAATATCCTTTGAAAAATGTGAGCATTTGACTCAACATTTGCTACCAACTATTGTAGTCCTCAAATAGATCTTTCTAATGATGTATCTTGTGCATCAAACGAAGATCGTATGCCAAAGTTACGCTACCCAAGAAATTGATGTACCAATTTACCCCAACAGGGCCCATGGTTTGGTGTTTCATCTCCTAGGGTTAGGTTTTTGGATGTTTATAGTTTTCCATTGTTTATCGGTAATAAATAGACCTTCAAGCCTCATTGTAAAATATCTCAAAGGCCTGTAGCCATTACATATCTTCCCAGAGATAAGCTACTAGCGCCCTAACAATTTTATTTCCATTCTATCTGTAAGCATATTTGAGTTATGTGATATTAATGAAATTAAGTCTTATTTTTGTTGCATCTCTGTGTTTATGTGTATTTCTGTATTTTTATTGCATTCCAGCATACGTCCAGATCAATGTGATCTTGTTCAAAGCGATTATTTATGGTGATGTTGTTCAAAGTGATTATTTACGATGATGTTGTTCAAATCTCGGAAATCCACACACATGCACAATGTATCGTCCTTCTTAGGAACCAAAACAATAGGAGACCCACGATGAGATGTACTATGTCTCATGACCCTTTTGTTAAGTAGCTCTTGAATTTTTTTCTTAATATTTTTGTTTTCCTCTATACATGCTAGTATTCGGATGTGGTGCATCTATTGCAATTGAATCTCATGTTGGAATCCTCTTTTTGGAGGTAAACCTTCAGGTTCTTGAAACATCTTGTCATAAATGTTAAACAATTCAACCAATTCATGCTCCACTTTAGAATCAAATCTCGAGAAAGATTCATATTTAACAGTATATTTAGCTTTAATCATCAACAACACATAATTCTTACTAGCATTCACAAGCCTTTTCATTTGATATGGACAAACAAGAGAAAAGTTCATCTTCTTACGATTGGAAAGTAAGAGAAAGGAAATTATTAATCACACAACACAAGATGTATCTAGGGAAAGAAATTGCTCAAAAATTCTCTATAATATATTGTACATAGTCAAAGAATCATAAAACAATACAATTCTTTCTCACACCGAGAAAATCCTACGCTCTACCGATTGTCTCACCCTGATCCTGCTCAAAACTAACTAGAAATTCTTAGGCATAATTGACCAACACTTATCCAATTCTTAGCCCCTGCTTAGCCCAGCGTTGCTCATGCAATCCCTAGGTAATTAATCCCTATTAAATAGGATAATCAACCTTCCTTGACTGCAAAATCCATCATTAGCCTTCCTCTGACTTTATAATTGCACCTGGACAATTCACTAATAATACAACTGATAGTTAACTTCCCTTTAACCTCTGTCTCAACTGGGTCGTCATCAGAATTGGCATGCATGGACCTATTAATAGTGAATCATTAGTTACTTGGCAGATCACTACTTTTGAATTAAATCTAATTTAATTCACTTGACCTCTCACTAGTTCATCACTCAATTAGAACTAGTTAAACCGATTTTAACTCAATTAATTTGGGTTAACTGATTACACTCACACCACACTAGTGTTACAATTGCAACTAGACCCTATAAATAATAGAATCACTCTACATGCCTCAACTTTGACCCTCAAATCGAAATTCTTGAGCTAACTAAGTCTATCTCACTTAGTTAACTTATACAAGTTGTTATCATATGAAATTACAATTTAATTTCAATTTAATTAAGGGATAATTGAATCAAAAGCCTCACATGGTAGCCATTTTTGGGTGCCATTTTCTAGATTTTGTTTCTGTGATGGTTGTGATATCCGATTGTGAGGTGGAATCATTGGTTGAGGGTTGAGGTGGTTTGGACTCTGGAAGCCCTGGATTGCTTTTGATTGATGTGTTTGATGAGATCCCACATTCATTCTTGGAATATGGCATGGGGGTGATTGGCTGAAGTGGGACTTGGCTCAACCAATCTATGGTCGAGTGGAACGTGGAAGTCCCATCTCTGCTTGGTTTTTAAATTCATTAATTAAGAGATCATTCCTTTGGAATTTGGTATGCAAATACATTGGTTATTATGTGGATTCTATTGTTGTTTTATCCATGGTATTTATGTTGTTATTATGGTGGTTATAAACATGTATTTTATCAGTGATGATGTATGGCTCTATCCATGTTTTTACTTGTAAATGAATATACAATGTATATATGGTCAAATATATTGTATTGTAGCTAATGATGTAAGGGTTAAATGCTTCCTAGAGTTTCTCAGATGAGTATGAGACCCCTATGCTTAAATATGTTGTTTACACATGTAGATTCAATGTTTTTGACATGTTTGAAAAAATTCTTATCATGGCTAGGAGGGATCCGGATGAGTTCCTAATTATGTGATTTCTTTCCTACCTTTTTTTTAATTTTATTTATCATCTCCTAAAGTTTCATGAAGTTCTGGGCAGTGACCTTGGATCTAGCGCTAAAAAGGTGGCACAAATCTCGGAGTTGCAAGCACAAAACTAGCCATTTGGGGCCCTGGAAGCATGCTTACTATGTTGTTCCTATGGCTATAGGCTCCTAGTCACTACCTTGCCTTGGCATGCCTGTGGTTATGGCCTAAAACGCAAAAAATCAGTTTCCCTCAAGGTTCAAGGGTTTGGGAGGTTGGGTTACCTTCTGCAGATGTTTTTGATGTTGTGTAAGGTGTGTTTGTCTTATTTCCATCGGTTCCACTTCCTTAAGGCCATATAGGAGGTTGAATCTCATATTAGTAGCCTCTTGTCACATTTTTACCCCAGTTGGCTGGTTACTTGGGTAGATGTGGGAGGAGGGTGTTACAGAGTGGTATCAGAGCATGGTTGCACTCTCCTTGGGTGTTATTTGTTTTATGTTCTCTCTATGTCATATCTGATACCACAAAGTGGTATTAGAGCGTGGTTGCAGTCTCCTTGGGTGGTGCTTGATTTATGTTCTCCTTGTGTGATATCTGATACCACTAAGTGGTATCATAGCATGGCTCAACCCTTGGACAGGATGGGCGGTGTGTTGGTCATGTTTTTATGTTGGTTGAATATGTGTTTAGTATTCTTGTGGCCTATATGTTCTCGTTGCATCCATGTTGTGTTGGCCATGGTAGCAGTGTTGTCACCATGGAAGTGTTGATGGTGTTGTTTTCAACATGTTTTTATGAGTGCATGAATAGTTATGTGTTGTTCATGCTTGTGCATTGTTCGTGCACGCTTGTTTACATATTGTTATATATTGTACATGATTTGCTTGCTTATGCTAGGGTTACATATTGGTCATGATTCAGTGTTATCCGTGTATGATTTATTGTGTGATGTCATATGTTGAACATGCATTGGTCATTCATGATTGGTTATACACGTCAAGCGGGTGCATATGGTCAACTTTTCGTTGGGTTGATTGAGGTTGTTGTGCATAAGTTCATTGTATGCAATTAGGTCATCATGATGATATTTTCTTGTTATGATGTTAATGTGTTGGTTGAGATAGAGTACGAGATGCAAATCATTAAAGTGAAGTTGCAACAATGGATTATGGGGTAAGAGCAGATCAACATACAAGTTTGTATGCTTGGCATATAGGTATGCGATTCGTGATTGTTGTAAACATTACGGTTACATATATGTTTGTCATTTTATTGTTATTGTGGTTACATGTGTGATAAATTCTAGTTGATCAGTATATTCATATGCATTATGGTTATGTGTATGCCCCTAATTCTATTGAATTTATGGTTACATGATATATGTTAGTTAATTCGTGTGCCCATATGTACATGTGTTGGTTAGTCAAGCATGGTATTAAATTGTTGACTATGTTATATGTTAACTTGTAGTTAGCTCGACGATTATGTTATATGTTGTTGGTGATTGTGTTATATGTTAACTTATTGTTGGTATATGTTAGTTAGCTTGATTATTAGGGTTATAGAATTAATATCCTGATGATATATGTATCATTTTAAATTGGATTGGGATATGCAAATGGTTATGGTTATGAAATTCGGGTATGAGTCGACTTATTTGTGATATTGTGTTGTATTAATCTAGGTTGGCGGTACATTTGTGATTGTTATGCATGAATGACATTTTTTTATGAGTTTATTATGCGAACATGTTAGCTAGTTACAATTGTGGATATCATGAACTTATTTAGGTTTTATTTGATGTTGTGAAGTTATATCGTGCTAATCTAGATTAATTGTGCAAACAAGATAGCCTCCCCTAAGATGCATTAAGGTATGAGTTTGCTTATGTCATCTACTTGGTGCTTGAATGTTTGATTATGTTGTCTATTTGGCATTTGAGTGTTTGCTACTTATTATGTCATCTATCTGTTGTTTGCATGTTTTATTAGTTGTATGATATGAGTTTATATCTATAATATTGCATGAAGGAATGATCGTGTTTTGGGATGGTTGCAATAATGCACTATGTGTTGAGGTGGTTGATATGTACTTGAGTATAAGCAGGCGATAGTGGTAGAATTGTTGGGTATGTGTTATATTCTTTCCATGAATAGTCATGCACGGGGGCGACATCCCCCCTGTACGTTGTGTCGGGCACAGTAGGGGGGTCACAGGTGGGGCAGCAGCCCCCCCTGTTCGGGGTCCAGGGCAGCGCCCCGGGAAAAAATAAAAATTGGACATTATTTTTCGATGGGAAAACCCGCCCATGGTTTTGTGCATGGGTTTGCACATGGTTTTGGGGCATGATGGTTTTCGGCCCCTGGTATTTTGTATATCCGGTCAAGGGAACTATGGTTATGTTCTAATCTAGGGTTAATGGATTGGGGTTTATGTATGCTTCGACATGTATATATATGTGTTGTAACACTAAAAGGAATATAATGAAAAATCAAGCTAGTCGTCCCTATTTTGGATCCAGGGGAAAATCTCTGTGTATATATGTTTTATGTTTTATGCTCTCGCTATTGCTTATTTTCTATTTTTAAGATTCGTTTGCAGATAATTTATATACAAGGTTAAAACCTACATTTGGTATCAGAGTTGTTTCAGCTTCAAGGGGATGCCTTTGTTGTTGAGGGATTTTTTCTTGGGCCTGTGGTACACCCTGTTCAGTGGGAGATCTGCGAGATCGATTCTTACAGTGAAAGAAGATGGAAAGCATTGGAAAGATTAAGATTGAGAAATTTATTGGTCAGAGTTTTCAGTTGTGGAAGCTCAAGATGGAAGATCTGCTAGTGGATAAAGACCAGTGGATCGCAGTAGATCCATGTACTAAACCAACGACAATGTCAAATGAAGACTATAAGAATTTGGATCGGAAGGCAAAGAGCACAATATGGTTGTGTGTCTCAGATTCAGTATTGTTGAATGTATTTAGGGAAGCTACGGTGAATAATTTTTGGGCCAAACTTGGGACTTTTTACTAATCTAAGTCTCTGGTGAATAAATTGTTCCTGCGGAAAAAGCTGTATAACTTGAGGATGAAGGATGGAGACTCGGTGACGGAGCATCTGAATGCATTCAATAATATGGTAAGTCAGCTGTCATTTGTTGATATTAAAATCTCATATGAAGATAAGTGCATCAGTTTGTTATGTTCTCTACCAGACTCGTGGGACAATCTGGTTATTGCAATAGGTAGCAATACAACTACCTTGAATTTTGATGACATTGTCTCAGCCTTTCTGTCAGAGGAAATGAGACGGAGAAGTATGGAGGGTCATAATGGATATGCCTTATCTATATAAGGAAGGTCCCAAAATAGAAATAAGAATAAGGTTTCGAGTGGGAGATCTAAATCTCCTGGAAAGTTTGTAAAGGTGTGCTAGAAAGCAGAAAGGAAGGGCACTTCAAAAAGGACTACAGATCTAAAGCTCCTGAGCAAGGAAAGGGATCTGATGATGCTCCTTTTGCAGAGGAAAAAACAACCTCGAATGAAGGTGGGGATGTGCATTTGGCTTCTTCTTCAAATACACATGTAGATCATGAGTCATGGTTGATTGAATCGGGTGTATCCTTTCACTTCACTCCCCATAGGGAGTGGTTCTGTGAGTATGAGAAATATGATAGTGGTGATGTCTTCTTAGGTGATGATAGGAAGGCTAGAATCGTCGGACGTGGAAAATTCAAGCTGAAGCTGCAAGGTGGAAGGATTAGAACACTTCCTGGTGTTCTGCACATTCCTGCATTGGCCAGAAATCTGATTTTTGTAAGCAAGATGGATGATGCAGGTGTAAAAACAGTGTTCTAGAAAGATACTTGTAAGATGGTTCGAGGAGCACTGGTATTAATGTGGGGAGTTCGGATTGGAAATATGTACAATCTTCAGGGCATCACTGTTATTGATGGGTGCAACAGTTCTGTGGTTCCCGAAAGTGGAGCGGAAAACCTAGCAGTCTCTGCAGAAAATACCATGCTATGGCATCAAAGGCTTGGACATATTGGAGAGAAGGGCCTTCGGGTACTGCATGGAAATGCTATGGTATAAGGTATGTCTAATAGCTCTCTGGATTTCTATTTCTATGAACATTGTGTATATGGGAAGAAAAATCGGGTGATTTTTCTTTCGGGTGCTAAGAGGGCGAACAAGATATTAGAGCTTATGCACAGTGATGTGTTTGGACCTTGTCGGTTCCATCACTGGGTAATTCTATGTACCATGTTTCATTCATAGATTACTTCTCAATGAATACATGGATATATTTCTTAAGGAATAAATCTGAAGTCTTTGACAGATTTAAAGAATTTAAGGCTTTGGTGGAAAACCAGACATATAAGAAAATAAAGGTGTTGAGGACAGATAATGGTGGGAAGTTCTGCAAGAAGGAATTTGAAGAGTTCTATAAGAAGTGTGGTATAGCACGGAAAAAGACTACTCCATACACACCTCATCAAAATGGAGTTGCAGAAAGAATGAACAGAACGCTGATGGAAAAGGCAAGAAGCATGCTCAGTGGTACCGGGTTAGGACAAGAATTCTGGGTAGAGGCAGTGGATACTACATGTTACTTGGTTAACATATCACCTTCATCAGCATTGGAGGATAAGGACTTCACATGAGGTATGGACTAGTAAGGAACCCTCTCTTTCACATCTGAGGGTATTTGGATGTGATGCATATGTACATGTTCCAAAGGAAAAAAGGAGCAAGTTGGATAATAAATCTGAAAGGTGCATCTTTATTGGGTATACGGATGGTTTAAAGGGTTACAAGCTTTGGAACCCGGAAAAAAAGAAGGTTGTGTACAGCCAAGATATGGTGTTTAGAGAGGTGAAAGATGTTGTTAAACATGAATTCCTACCAAAGGAACCTGAGAAGATAGAGTTTGAGCTAACGTAGGATGAATCAGACTCTACAACAGAAGAATACTCAAAAGAGGAAGAGCCACAAACTCCAGCTGTGAGAAGATCATTTTAGGAAAGAAGACAACCAGAAAGGTATAATCCATTTGCTTTCTATTCAAATTTTTCTTTAACTATAACTGATGATGATCCCAGAACCACCAGGGAGGCCGTATATTTAGAGGATGGAAAACTCTAGAAGGAGGCCATGGTTGATGAAATGGCATCCTTGCATAAAAATGAGGCATGGGATCTGGTGGAGTTGTCGACTGGAAGGAATCCCATTGGGAGAAAATGGTTGTTTAAGAAGAATATGAATGTAGAAGGAAAGATGGAGAAATACAAAGCTAGGTTGGTAGAAAAAGGTTATTCCCATGTGCCGAGAATTGATTTTGGTGATAATTTTTCTCCTATTTCCAAAGTTACTTCTATTAGATTACTTTAATATGTTGCTGCTGCATTTGATTTTAAGGTAGAATAGATGGATGTGAAGACATCATTTCTTCAAGAGGATCTGGAAGAGGAGATATACATGAAACAACCTGAAGGCTTTATGGTGAAGGGGAAGAAAGAACTGGTATGCAGGTTAAAGAAGTCTTTGTATGGGTTAAAACATTCACCAAGGATGTGGTATCAGAAATTTGATACCTATATACGGAGACTTGGCTTCACCAGAAGCAAGGAGGATCACTGTGTCTATTTTAAATTAATTGGTGACAATGTTATTTATTTGGTCTCTTATGTGGATGATATGTTTTTGATTGGAAATGACAAAGAAATTATCCAAGATTTGAAGAACCAACTGTTCTCCAAATTCGACATGAAGGATCTTGGTGCTGTAAACTATATTTTGGGCATGGAAATTAAGAGAGATAGGGAAAAGAGGAAGCTCTGGTTAAACCAGAGGAAGTATGTTGAGACTATATTCCAGAGTTTTAATATGCAGGATAGTAAACCGGTGAATGTTCTGATTCCTGTAGGTACAAAGTTGTCTGTTGAACAGTGTCCCAAGACACAAGAAGAAGAGTAGGATATGTCCCGTGTTCCATATGCAAGTGCAGTGGGTAGCTTGATGTATGCAATCGTCTGTATTGGACCAGACATTGCACATGCAGTGGGAGTATTGAGCAATTTTATGTCAAACCCAGGGAAGGAGCATTGGACAACAGTGAAGCAGGTTTTCAGATATTTGCGTGGCACTAGTGATTATGGCTTGTGCTACCAGGGAAGATCATGATTGGAAAGAGTGTTGGAAATTCATGGTTTTGTTGATGCAGGCTGGGCTGGAGATCTGGACAAAGAAGATCTACAAGTGGGTATGTGTTTAGCCTATTTGGAGGTGCAGTCAGTTGGATGAGTAAAAGACAGTCTGTAGTGGCTCTTTCAACTACAGAGGCAGAATACATAGCAGCCACTCATGGAAGAAAAGAAGCATTTTGGTTGTAGATATTTTGTTCAAGTATGGGGTTGGTGCAGCAAGATATAATGATAGACTGTGATAGCCAAAGTGCAATTTTCTTGGCTAAGAACCCTGCTTATCATTCAAATACAAAGCACATTGATGTTCAATATCATTTTTTGAGAGATATGGTTGAGGCTAAAAGGGTGTTGTTGGTAAATGTGTCCACCTTGAAGAATGTTGCAGGTGCATTAACAAAGTCTGTGAGCACTCAGAATTTCTCTTGGTGTAGAGAAACAATGGGTGTTGCAGAGCTGGGCTAATGACTAAGCTCTTTTGTGGCCCCCTGCAGAAAGAAAACAACAAGTGGGAGAATTTTGGGTATGTGTTATATTCTTTCCACAACTAGTCACGCGGGGGGGTTCACAGGGGAGGCGATAGCTCGCCCTGTACGTTGTGTCGGGCACAGCAGGGGGGTCACAGGGGGGAAAGCAACCCCCCTGTTCGGGGTCCGGGGTAGCGCCACGAGAAAAAAAAAAATTGGACCTTTTTTTTCAGTGGGCGGACCCGCTGCAGATCACACTCCTACACACATACACCACATCTCCTAGAGAACACACTCTTGTACATATATATTTTCACATTCGAGAGTGAAAATATATATGTACAAGAGGGGTTGTATTCCATATGCAACAAGGATATGCTATCCATTATGAATGTGTTAGCCAAGTTTTGGATGCACTTGGTGGGAAACAAGTTTAAGGTGAATACTAACCATAACAATGTTAGTGTTTTATTGGAGCAGAGAGAGTTGAATGAGCAGCAGAAAAAGTGGGTCAAAAATATCTAGGCATACGATTTTGACATAGAGTATGTCAAGGGAAAATAGAACTTGGTTGTTGATGCATTATCTAGGAGACCTGCTACACTTTCCCTCATGGGCATTGCTCAAGACTAGAGGGTGCAGTTACTGGTTGAGTATTCCAAGAACTGACATGCATGTGAGGTCTTGGATGGCACATCAGGATATTATAGATACAGGGTAATGGATAACGTGATCTACTACAAAGACAAGATTTACTTGGTACTAGGATCCCAATTGTGGGAGAAGATCATGCAGGTTGCATATGATTGATCTGAAATGGGTGGCTGACTTGTTATGCTATGCAAGCACCTCCTACTCAGTTAAAACAAATTAAGATCTTGCTTATACTTGATAGTGCATAATTGGATACTTGAACCAAGTGTATGTGTTTTAACTGTTTTAAGTCTTTATGTGTGAGGAATTAAACATTTTTTTTTGCTGATTAAAATCATGTACATCAAGAATAAATTGCAACAAATTAATCATCAACACATAACAAAAAAATTAATAAATGAGTTCACCTGTATGTCTTGGGCTACATCTCCTTGAGCCTTCGTCAATTGACTTGGCTCTTTGGGATTATGATTGAAAATTTATTTTACAAGTTTCTACTTAACTCTAATGGTTTTTTATGATGTACCAATGGGTTTAGAATACCATCATACCCCTTAATTGGCTGTTATCTCTCTGGAAATGGATCTAGGCTACCTTTGATTTGACCTCTTCTGTCGGTGCCCTTAAGCTTCCCTAAGCTTCTATATGGCACAAACTCCCTTAGAAATCATTTTCTCTCCTTGAAACATTTTCTAATATCTCCAGCACATATCATACATCCAAAATAAATTTTTCATTTGCTCCAAATGAGCTCTGGCTCCCCAATCTAGGCCTCTAACCCCTGGTGGCCCTGAAACTTCCCTATGGCTTCTTCAGATCTATAATTCTAAAAATGTCTCTAAAAATCCCTCCAGTGGAATCAAAATGTCAAAAATAGTCAAAATAGACTATTCACTTGCTCAAATTGGCCTCTGGCTACTCTGGCTATGCCTCCAACACCTCGTGGCATCCTGTGGCTCTAAGCTCACTGAAAAATTCCCTGTAGCATCTCGGCCTTTAGAAGTCTCCAAAAGCTTATGAAAATCCTTCCATTGGATTCAGAATGTTCAAGATAGTCATAATAGACTACCGGTTTGATGATAATGGTCTCTGGCTTCCCTGGATAGGCCTCATTCTCCTACTGGCCCCTACTGGCCCTCGTGGCCCTTGGAACTTCTCTGAAGAAAAATCACACTCATAAGTCCTCTGATGGCTCTGTAAACCTCCCCAATGGCTCTAAAATTCTCAAGATAGTCAAAATTTATTTTGGCTTGCTAAGAATGGTCTTTGGCTACCCTGGCTAGGCCTCATTCTCCCGCTAGCTCCTGGTGGCCCTAGTGGCCCTTGGAACTTCTCTGAAGCCAAATCACGCTCAGAAGTTCTCTGATGGCTCTGAAATCCTCACCAATGGTTCCATAACACTCCAATTAGCTAAGAATGACCCTCTGTTCATTCATAATGGTCGAAAAATGAGTCTCCAACTCATTTTCCCAATTACACCTAGAAAAGCTCCACTAATTGTGGAGAACTCCACTTAACTGTAGTAAAAAATGGTGAAATCCACACAAATTTAGCGTTGCATAAACATCTGGTAGTCTTGATCACTGAGATATTCATTACATTTATTGGTTATTGGTTGGGTGGCCACATACCAACCCAAACCAAGTGGCCTAACCGCAACCGCAGGTGGAACTAATGGCGGTAACTCTAGAGGTTAGACGAAACTCCGAGTTAAGACGTTGTGTTAACACTGACCGTCGCATTCACTGCGTGGTATCAATGCCATGTGACATAGTTATAAACCATTTCTTGTCAGGATTTGCGGAGTCTGTTTCCGAAACTGCCCGGAGGACTTAACAATAAAATGTAGCCATGTGACAACTGCAACGGAACAGTTAGATGGCATGTATGTTAGTTGGGTTTATGTTTGCGCACTATTGTTTTAGCCCTTGGTTAATGGGCATGGTCCTATGGGGGAGGGGTTTGCCCCTCTGCTCCCCCGCATACAAAACATTTAAAATTCAAATATGCCATTGGTCCTATACCTTGTAAGAACCACTTGTGTCGCATGTTGGAACATGGGCATGCTAGCCGGGGGGGGTCGGGGTTCGAATGCTGCCTCCCACATAAAATTTTGACCAAATGTTGGGCCCACGTGTCTTTCTTTGATTTTTTTGACCTTTAACCTGTCCAACCTGATGTTGACACTTGTCCTCCAACAACTTGCCCAGAAGGAATATTTTGGGGAATATTCTAGGGAATATTCTAGGGAATATTTTGAGGAATATTCTAGGAATATTCCTTAGAATATTCTAGTAATATTCCTTGGAATATTATTTTTTGTTGACTGCACCTTTTCCTAGTCAACCCTGGTCAAATGTCAAAATTTACAGTTTACAGAACTTTTCAAAACGCGATAACTTTTTTATACGATGTTGGTTTGTCAAACCGTTCATAGCGCCAGAATCAGGAAGACAAGATATATTCGATCACTCGGGTTCGACACACTTTTGAACACTCTAAAATTTGAGCTATCACTTAGGTCCTGATCCAAATCTGATCACTCCTCCCCATTGGGAATCTTTTGGACCCCAAAAGACTTAATTACCTGTTCAGTAGATGAGAGTACAGCTCCCTCACATTTCCAACCTCCATCCACTTGCCTTGCTTGGCTTAGTGACTTTGAGCACCAACTCGAAGGTAGCCAACATTTCCCTTCTTTGATACTCCTGTCTTCCTGTCAAGAATTGTATCTTATTTGAGCTCAACCAGAAATTTATGGCAAGAAATCTTCAATTGAAGGTAGTTGAACATCATTTCCTTGATCATCGATCAAATGTGGCTCATAAAAACGTAGGTTTTCAACATAAATACATGCATACATGACTAAAATATGTATATGTATAAATGAATGTATGTCTTACTGGGTAAATAAGTCAAACCACTTCTTACCAAGCCACTTCCATGGCGATTTTTCCTAATGAAAATATTCTTCTTGTGAATCGCCTGGACTCACATCGATGATGGAATCTTTGGTTCCCTTTTCGCCAATATTTTTATCCTCTTGCTTTAAATTCCTGGGATGATTGGTTGTATGCAGTGTCCAACATTGGGCAATGAAATGTCCCTTCTTCTGGAAATGTGTGCAAGTCTTTTGCATATTTTGTTCAAGTTGCCTTTGCTTTGATTGTTTCCTGTATGCCTTCATCCTCTTCCAACATTTTGAAAATTCATGGTTACACAAACCACAATAGGAACAACAACTCTCTCTTCCATTCATGCATCCATATTTTTCATGCTTAATATAATCATGAACAACTTGACTATGGGAAGAATTATACCTCAAATGTTGCTTTTCATGTCCATATTTTTTAGCTTCTTAAGGAGATGAACTTGAAGAGGTTCAAGCTCTCTTTTGAAGATGAACATCAATGTTTATGTCATGACAGTTGTTAGAACTCTTTTACTCGCCATAATCTGTATGTCTACAAACATATTGTTGCAACATAGGCTCAAACAATGGCATTCAACTTGAAAACAAACTTGACATGTTTGTGGGTTTGAACTTGCAACAAAAGTTCTTCTTGGATTTGTCTCAAATTCCTTCATGGATGTAGAGTTTTTTCCATAATATTGAACATAGCCTATACCAAACTTCTTATGCCTTTCCTCAACCATAATAGGCTCAATCATGCCTTGTGCATGTTTTCCTAGACCCTTTCCTTCATATCCCATTTTTAACATAAATTTGGACCCTATACCTCTAGTTTGTTTTTCAAATGAACCTACACATCTATCTAAAGAGGAAATTGAAGACAAATTTGAGTGGTTTACTTCTGCTTCAAGCATGCTCTTGGTTAAGGCCTCTTGGGCATAATGGAGCTGCATCTCCATCTCATGCATTCTTTGAAGAAGCCCTTCTTTCTCTTGCTTCATAGCAACCAATTTCTCATGAAGTCTAGTGCTTTCCCTTCCATCTTAATACAGAATTTGTATCATATCGTTCAGGATGTACAAGTCTCGCTTCATCTCTTCATCAAAGAGTCTTGTAAAGGTGGAGGATTTAGAAACCTCACTTGATGAAGTTGTCATCATTATGTAAATGAATTAAATAACTTCAACAACAATTCATAAAGCTTCAAAAACAATTGACAAATCTTCTTAAAAATATGGTTGTAGATTCAAGCTCTTTTCTGCAACTTGTATCTCTTCTTCAAGCAGCCTCTTTTGCAAACAATCCCTCTTGTGCTTCAAGGGTTGCCTTGAGGTCCTTTAGGTAAGGAGAATTATTTCAGCCTTCTTCCTTATTGTCCCCTTCTGGACTTAGCTAGCAGTATCTCCCCTTCACCTCTAGCAAACTCAAACTTGTAAGCATCATTCAATTTGCAAACAGTTAAATTCTTTGCACTGTTAAACACCTTTCAAGTCAAACAAGCAATCAAGAAACCTTGTGCTCTGTTAAGAAAGAAACCTAGTTCTCTGATACGCCCTGATCTGAAATGGGTGGCTGGAATTTTATGCTATGCAAGCACCTCCCACTCAGTTAAAACAAATTAATATCTTGCTTATACTTGATAGTGCAGAATTGAATACTTGAACCAGAAGTATGTGTTTTAACTGTTTTAAGTCTTTATGTGTGAGGAATTGAACATTTTTTTTTGTTGATTAAAAGCATGTACAACAAGCATAAATTGCAGAAAATTAATCATCAACACAAAAACAACAAATTTAATAAAGGTGTTCACCTGTATTGCTTGGGCTACATCTCCTTAAGCCTTCGTCAATTGACTTGGCTCTTTGGGATTATGATAGAAATTTTCTTTTACAAGTTTCTACTTAACTCCAACAGTTTTTTATGTTGTACCAATGGGTTTAGAATACCATCATACCTCTGGATTGGCTGCTATCCCTCTATAAATGGATCTAGGCTCCCTTTGACTTGACCTCTTCTCTCAGTGCCCTTAAGCTTCCTTGAGATTCTTTGTGGAAAAAACTCCCTTAGAAGTAATTTTCTATCCTTGAAACCTTTTCTATTGTCTCCAGTACATATCAGACATCCAAAATAGACTGTTCATTTTCTCCAAATGAGCTCTAGCTCCCCAATCTAGGCCTCCAGCCCCTAGTGGCCCTGAAACTTCCCTATGGCTTATTCCACTCTAGAAGTATCCAAATGTCTCTGAAAATCCCTCCAATCGATTCAAAATGTCCAAAATATTCATAATATACTATTCACTTGCTGAAATTGGCCTTTGGATGCTCTGGCTATGCCTCCAACACTTGGTGGCACCTTGTGGCTCTAGGCTCACTAAAAAATTCTATGTAGCATCTCATCCTTCATGACTTTCCAAAAACTTCTGAAAATCCTTCCATTGGATTCATAAGGTTCAATATAGTCAAAATAGACTATTGGTTTGCTGAGAATGGTCTCTGGCTACCCTGGATATGCCTCATTCTCCTGGTGGCCCCTGGTGGCCCTAGTGGCCCTTGGAATTTCTCTAAAGAAAAATCATGCTCAGAAGTCCTTTGATGGCTCTAAAAACCTCACCAATGGCTCCATAATTCTCAAGATAGTCAAAATTGACTATTTTCTTGTTGACAATGGTCTGTGGCTGCCCTGGCTAGGCCTCATTCTCTTGTTGGCTCCTGGTGGCCCTACTGGCCCTTGGAACTTCTATGGAGCAAAATCACACTCAGAAGTTCTTTTATGGCTCTGCAATCCTCACCAATGGTTCCAGAACACTCCAATTAGCTAATAATGGCTCTCTTTTCACTCAAAATGATCGAAAAATGAGTCTCCAACTCATGTGCCCAATAACACCTAGAAAAGCTCCACTAATTGTGGAGGAGTGCACTTAACTAGAGAAAAAAATGGTGAAATATGCATGAACTTGCGCTGGCTAAACCTCCGCCAGTATTGACCATAGAGATAGCCATTACATTTATTTGTTAGTGGTTGGGTGGCCACATGCCAACCCAAACCACGCGGCTTAACCGCAACTGCAGGCAGAACTAAAGGCAGTAACTCTGGAGGTTAGAGAAAACTCTGAGTTAAAACGCTATGTTAACACTGACCGTCACTTTCACCATGCGGTATCAACGCCATGTGACATGGTTATAAACCATTTCTTGTTGGGATTTGCAGAGTCTATTTTCGAAACCGCATGAAGGACTTAACAATAAAATTTAGCCATGTGACAACAACAACGAAACCATTAGCTGGCGGGTATGTCAGTCGGGTTTACATTTGCACGTCGGTGGTTTAACCCTTGGTTCATGGGCAGGGTCCTATGGGGGAGGGGTTAGCCCGAGTGGCTGGCCCCTTTGCTCCCCCACATACAAAACGTTTAAAATTCAAATATGCCATCGGTCCTATACCTTGTAAGAACCACTTGTGTGGCGTGTTGGCATGCGGGCGCGCTAGCTGGGGGGAGGTCAGGGGTTCGAGCCTCGCCTCCCACATAAAATTTTGACCAACTAGTGCTCTATGATTAGCCTGACCTTTCACCTATCCAACCTGATGCTAACACTTGTCCTCCAACAACTGCCCGGAAGGAATATTCTGGGGAATATTATGGGGAATATTCCATGGAATATTCTTTTTTGCTGAATGTATGTTTTCCCAGTCAACCCTGGTCAAATGTTAAAATTTGTAGTTTACTAAACTTTTCAAATAGAGATAACTTCTTCATACGGTGTTGGTTTTTCGAATCGTTCACGGCGCCGAAATTTGGAAGATGAGATCTATCTAGTCGCTCAGGTTCAGCACACTTTTGAACACTTTGAAATTTGAGTTGTCACTTAGGTCCTAATCCAAATCTGATCAATGATTCTCCTCTAACAAAACATCAGGGGTTTCTTAATACATATAGGACCATCAAGGAGAAATTCACCCTGAATGGCCTCAAGGAGTATGTTTTGAGGTATGTTCGGGAGTGCGATGATTGCCAGAGGAACAAGGGGGAGAAGACAAACCGATTCAGCTTATTACAACCCCTCCCTATTCTCGATAGGAAATGGGAGAGCGTGTCTATGGACTTTAATACAGGGTTGTTGATATTTTAGTGGTGAGATTGCTTTTATGTGGTGGTTGACAGGTAAACCAAGTTCACCCATTTCTTCTCCATACCATCTCGGTCTTCAACTTCACAGGTGGTTGATTCGTTTTTTAGAGCGGTCTTCAGACTACATGGTCTTCCCAAGACCATAATCAGTGACAAATATAGCAGGTTCATGGGTGGATTTTTCCAGGATTTGTTTAATTTGGTGGGGATTGAACTCACACCTAGTACCAGCTACCATCCACAGATAGATGGCCAAACCAATATTGTGAATAAGTGGTTGGAGGGCTACCTGCACAATTATGTGACCAAGCATCAACTTGTGTGGGTGTAGTGGCTACATCTAGGCAAGTATTTATATAACACCACCTACCACATATCTATAGTTACGTCTCAATTTCATGCTTTTTATGGTTACGATGCACTATTTTTTGCTGATATGATTTTTGGAGATAGCAGAGCCTCAAGGGCGAAAGCCAAGATATCCTTAGAGCTCTGAAGGATAACCTACAAACAACCAAAAACTAAAAAAAATTGTATGCAGATAGGGGTAGAGTATAGAAGCACTTTGAGGTTGGGGACTTATTCTTTTTTAGACTCAAACTATAAAGGTAGTCCCCTAATCAGGTGCTCAAAAATCAAAGTTGTTAGATCAGTGTGGAACCTGAACGACCGCATAGATCTCATTGTTCTGAATCGGTCGCAACTCATTTCATGGAAAACTGACACTGTATGCTCCCAGAAACGTGTTATGTCCACTCTATGAAAGAGGAAAATTTAAAAAATATGCAGGACAACCCAATTAACAGTCCGTACAGTTGAATGGGCATACCTACATGGCAGGGTGACTATACAGTTGACTTGGTGAAGGGTTTCTTCATGGTCGAATGAGGTGATGCCAAGTGGCATGTTGTTACTGGTTATTGGTTGTAGATTTTGATTTCCGGATTGGTGGTCAACCATAGGCTACAACGTGGCCCGGCTAGGGGCCACCATTTAAGGGTGGAGAGAAAGGAAAGGGAAATAAAAATGGAGATAAAATGACATGCAAACATTGTTCCAAAGAGGGTCATGATGAAGACCACTGTTGGAAGCTTCCTCCAGAGATAAGGCCCAAGAAATTCAACAACAAGGGAAAACAAAAAGCAGCAGAAACCACTCAACAGGATTTTGGATCTGATTTGGGTGATGAAAATAAAATTACAACCATGGGTATGAAGGGAAAATAATCCATTGCTAGCTCTAGTTCATCAAATTTTCACACTAGTACTCCAAATGAAGAAACAAGAATTGAATTATTTCATGTGAGGGTTATTTAAAAATATACAAAAATGGACACACTATTTGATAGTGGGTCTCAAGAAAACTTGATATCTGAATACTTAGTCAAGAAACTTAATCTTAGAACCATTCCTCATCACAAACCATATCCATTGGCTTGGATATGCAAGAACACAAATTGCAAGTTACAAGAAAGTTTATTCTTTGGTTTTCAATCATAAAAAACTTCATTGACAAAGTTGAATTAGATGTTGTACCACTTGATATTTTAGGAATTGTTTTGGGTATTCCTTACCTCTATGATAGAAGAGCTATCTTCTATCGCCATGAAAAAAAGTACCACTTGTTTAAAAATGGTGTGGATTATTTTGTGAGAGCTCATCGCAAGAAAGCAAATCTTTCAATAGTTAATGTAAGGCAGATGAAAAGACTAGTGAATTCAAGCAAGAATTGTATGCTTATTATGATTAAAGCAAAGAATGATTTTGATTATGAATCATTCCAAGGATGTGATCCAAAATTTTAATATGATTTGATTGAAGTGGTTAATCAAAATAATGAGATGTTTCAGGAGCCAAAGGGGTTACCTCCCAAGAGGGGAATCCAACATGAGATATAGTTGCAGAAAGATTGTCCTCTTCCTAACATTGGCATGTATAGGATCTCGGTGATGGAGAGTGTTGAAATCAAAAAGAAAATCTAAGAGTTGTTGGAAAAAGGTATCATTTGACCAAGTACTTCGCCATGCGGGTCACCTATTGTGTTGGTTCCAAAGAAGGATGGAACATGTCGCATGTGCGTGGATTTCCGTGCATTGAGAAAGATTACGGTAAAGAACCGTTATCCAATTCCTAGAATATATTATTTACTTGATAAATTGAAAGATGCAAATTATTTTACTAAGTTGGACTTAAGGAGTCGCTACCATCAAATTAGAATTACTGAAGGTGAAATTTGGAATACGATATTCAAAACAAAGCAAGGTTTGTTTGAATGGCTTGTTATGCCTTCTGGTTTATGTAATGCTCCTGCTACCTTCATGCGTGTGATGAATTATGTTTTAAGGCCATTTCTTGATGAGTTTGTCATCATCTACTTAGATGATATCATAATTTTCAGTAAATCACTTGATGAACATGTCATGCTTGTAAGAAAATCACTTGATGACTTAAGGAAAGAACAATTGTTTTTTAATATGTCAAAATGTGAGTTTAAGAAAACTTATTTGGTGTACTTGGGGCATATTGTTGGAGGAGTTGAGTTGAGGATAGACCCCTCTAAGTTTGAGGTCATGTGAATTGGCCAGCACCCAAGACAGACACTGAGGTAAGAAGTTTTTTGAGAGCAGCCCAATATTGGAGGAATTTTATTGCTAACATCTTTTTTATCGCAACTCCTTTGCATCCATTAACTAGTGTGAAAAATGTCTTCCAGTGGGGAGGCAAGAAGAAAAAATAATTTTATGCTTTGAAAGAGAATATCAGTTCAGCCCCAATACTTTCATTACCGGACTTGAGACAACCCTTTGATATTGAAACTGATGCAAGCAACTATGCAATGGGTGCAGTCCTTATGCAACATGGTAAGCCCATTTCATTTCATTCAGAAAATTTCAATGGTGCAGTTCTTAACTATCCTACTTATGACAAGGATCTTTATGCATTGGTTCAAAATGTGAAAAAGTGGAAACACTACTTGATGGGAAAGGAAACCATCATATGCACCGACCACCAATCATTAAAATACTTGCAATCACAAACTAAGTTGCAGCAGTCAAGGCACTTTCAATGGATGGGTTTCTTACAAAAATTCCACTTGGTCATCAGGTATAAGAAATTTATTTACAACAAGGTTGTTGATATTCTTTCTAGGCCTATTATTAGTGCAACTAATTTACTCAAGCATAATTATGTTTTACATGAAAGTTATGTTGAGAAATATGCATGTGATAATGACTTCCAAGATGTGTATGCAAGATTGATTCAAGGCAACCAAGTAAAGGAATTGGATTACCATGTACATAATAAATTTTTGTATCATTTGGGAGAGCTTTTTATTCCATAGGGGGGGAGAGTGAATGTCATAAGAGAAGCACACACTTCTCTAATTGTTGGACATTTCGGTGTAAGAAAATTAGTGGTGCATATTCATAAGTATTTTTATTGGCCTCGAATGCTTGAAAGTGTGTCATGTTTCATTAAAGGTTGTTCATTATGTGCAGTCAGTAAGCCTAGCAATAAGAAGTTAGGATTATACACACCACTTCCTGTACCTTCACGTCCATGGGAGAGTGTTTCTATGGATTTTGTAGGAGGTCTTCCTTTGTCAAAAAGAGGTCATGATTATTTGTATGTAGTTGTGGATAGGTTCAACAATATGTGTATGTTAATTCCATGTAAAAAGAAAATCACAGCTGAACAAATAGCTCACTTATTCTTTCATCATGTTTGGGTTCATTTTGGTATTCCCACATCCATTGTTAGTGATCTATATTCTCGATTTGTTGGGAATTTTTGGCTAATTTTGTGGGACTTGATGGACACCAAGTTGAAGAATATTACAGATTTTCATCCGCAAAAAGATGGTCAAACCAAGGTGGTCAATCGAATAACCATACATATTTTTCAAGGATACTATAGCAAGCATCCTAAGTTGTGGGATGACAACTTGCACTACATTCAGCATGCTTACAACCATGCAAAACACTCCTCTACACAAACATCGCCATTTGAGGCATGTCTTGGATACTTGCCTAAATCGCCATTGGATTTCATTTTGGGAAGGATGTTGCTATTGATGGCCATAGCGACATAGAACAATCCAAGAATTTCATATAACAAATATAATTGATACATTAAACAGTTCAAGATCAGCTTGAAAGAGCCAAGGAAATTACAAAGAAAGGCATAACAAGCATCGTGTAGATTACAAGTTCCAAGTTGGTGACGAATTTTGACTTCACAATAGCAAAGAGAGGCTTCAAGGGGAAGGTAAAAAACTGAAACCAATCCGTTATGGTCCTTTCAAAATTTTGGAAAATATTGGTTAAAATGCCTTCAAGTTAAATTTGCCTTCATATATGAAAATTTACTTTGTTGTTAATGTTGAGAAATTGAGGTTGTATGAGCCTCCATTGATTGAAGATCAAGGAGAACAGGTTCAGATTCCTTCAATTGAAGACTTTTATCCTTAATACCGTGATGAGATTCAGCAAGACACCATTCTTGACAAAAGGACAAGGACATCAAAAAGAGGGAGTGTAGACTACCTTCGTGTGGGGCTCAAAGGCACAAATCCTTCTAAAGCCAAATGGATTGAGATTGGAAATGTGAGGGGATTGTACCTTCATCTGTTGAACAATTGAAAGTGATATTTTGGGGTCCAAAAGCTTCCAGTGGGGAGGACTGATCAGGTGCTCAAAATTATGCTCAAAAATAAAAAAATTCAGAATGGTGTGGAACCTAAACAACCATGTATATCTCTTCATTCTGAATCTGGCACAAACTTGTTTCATGGAAAACCAACACCGTATGCTCCCAGAAACATGTTTTATCCACTTTGTCAAATAGGGAAATTAAAAAAAATGCAGGACAACCTAGTCAGCAGTCTATACAGCTGATTGGGCATCAGTAAGCATTATGTACAGCTGACTAGGCATGCCTATATGGTAGGGTGATTTTACAGTTGACTTGGTCAAGGGGATCTTCATGGTCGAATGAGGTGATGCCAAGTGGCATGTTGTTATTGGTTATTGATCACAGTTTTTGATTGAAGGATTGGTGGCCAACCACAGGCTACCACATGGCCCAGCCAGGGGCCACCACATGGCAGCCCGAGGGCCACCAGAATTTTTGGGTTCAAGTCTGAGCAACAACAGGGGATGAACCCGCACAAACACCAAACCTTATCGTCGCGCCCCATTCCATGAGTCCTTACTTTATACATATTCAATATGTTTTTGTAATAATATAAATGGCATGTTGGGGGTAGGGGGAGGGGTCTAGCCCCAACCCTGGTCACTGCCTGAGGTGGGACCACGAGCGGGAGGCTGGTCCCATGTCCTCGTTATTAACCATAATCGTTAACATATAAGGTCAGGGATAATTTGACCACACTGAAGCTAGGAACCACCAGCCCTAACCATGACAGAAGATTGTGCATGTGCCCATGACAATTGTTAATCCCGGCAGTTAGGCCTAATCGTCGACGCTTTATAAAAAAAAAAAATTGTTTAGCAATATTACATATGGTTTAAAATATGAGTTTTAGGCATTAGAGGGAAAATTAATGCTCCAATAATTTCGCCCTGTTTTTGGCGGAATTGGCACTCTGATAGCTATTTTTGGGCGTAATTGTAGGTTTGGTGCCAGATTTTGGGGAAACTGTGGAACGAATAGGGGAGAAACTAGGGGAAGTCATAACTTCTTCATTTTTTGACCAAATTTGATGCAGAAAGAAGCTACAAAGGAATTTTTGGGCATTCTAGAGCTGATGGAACAATTTTAAGAGTTGTTTAAGCATTGTAAACACATGTAATCACAGTTTTGAGCATAATAGAAGAGGACCAAGCCATTGGAAGTTGCACCAAGGAGAGGTATCCTAGGCGGGGTGAACGCCTTCATCATATTGTGTTTTGTGACTATTTATGGTGACATTCATGTCTATTAGATGTTGTTATTTAGTGTTTTATTTATGTTAATTTTCTCATGAAATTCACATAAAAACTCATTTTAAACTTGCAATTAACCTCTCAATCCTCAAGCATTTTCTTCAAATTATGAATTGGATCTGAGCACAGAAAAACTAATATCCCCATTCAGATCATCGACTCTTAAGCATAAGGGAGCTTAAAATCTTAAGTCGCGCTTTTATGGGCCTTACAAGGTGACTAGGAGAGTTGGGGAGGTGGCATATGAGCTAGATATTCCACCTGGGAGAAATTTTCACAACATATTTCACTTCTCTTTTCTGAAAAGGCTTTGGGATAGAAGGTTATAGCATCCACTAAGTTACCACAAATGGATAGTGAGGAGCACTTGATTCTAGTTCTAGAGATTATCTTGGAGGTGAAAGAGAATAAACTCTAGAATAGGGTCATTAAGGAATTTCTTGTCTGGTGGAAGTATTTTCTAAAGAAAACTACATGGGAGGGAGAGAAAATATTACAGAACCTGGCGTTGTAGTTGCTTGAGGAAAAGAAAAATTTGGGAGGGGAGGACTGTAATACTCCCTCGAGATAAATTTTGCTAAGGTAGTCTCACAATTTTGAAAATTTTGTGCACAAACTTAGGAAACGTGGGTAAGAGTCAATTAAAAAACATTTGTTAGCAAAAGGGGGCTCTAACCATTAGAGATATTATAACATTAGTGGATTTCGGTGGCCACCTCAAGTAAATTTTAACTACCTTAAGAAGAAATTAAAATTAGAGAGAAGGAGAGGTAAATGAGGTCGAATGCGGAACCCACAAGGAGAGATAAGGAGACAAAAAATAAATAGAGAGAAGGAGCTCCATTTTGGATCTTTTTCCAAATTCAGAATTGAACCCAAGCTTGCTTGTGTTTTTTAGCCAATCCAACACGTGTTGCTTAGCACAAGAGATTTCTTAAGGGGAATTTCAACTCCTTCTTCAATCCCAATTCCTTCTTCAGTGGACTTCAAGTGCCACTCTGGCGGAGCCTATATTCACTATTTCAGAGCTACTCGAGAGGAAATTTTAGGGTATCTCGTCCCATTTGGGGAGAATTTTGGGCGTAGGAAATGAATACACACCCCTTTGGAGAGGCAAATACTGACTAAGAAATTTATGGGCTTTTAAGGGATCATTTTCCATAGAACTTCAGCTTGAGATTGAGCATCTTGGCTTGTGCAGGAACTGATTTGAGGCTTACATAGGGGTCTAAGAGCAAGGAAAAATCGAGATGGAGAAAGGTTGGAGAAGTTGTTAGTGTTAGTATTTGCATACTTTCACCAGGGATCAAAACACATTTGCATGTGGATCTTAGGTGTCTCATTCTGAATAAATTTTTCATCGTTCCATTAGGTCATGACATAAAATTGTTCCACTGGTGGTTGTCTTTGTCAAAAAAAATTATTTATCCCTCAGAAGATCATATTGGCTAAATCACTCTCATGATTCCTTGAGCATAATAACACCTGTGGAAATCCTCTATTCACTTGGAAATCTTTAAATTCAAAATCTCATTCAAAGGTCAGGTCAAAAAGCTCCCATTAGTTCATTAGGGTTTTTAATTTCTCAAGGTCACTCCTTCATTCAGATAAGGTCAACACATATATGACAGGGACTAAATAATATCATCATGATGTATTTATTATACTTTCAAAGTTGGATTTTTATTTTAATGACTTTTATATCAAAATGCCATTTTGATAGAAAAGTTAAATATGCAATTTATTTCAAATTTTCCAAATGTAATTTTATGTTATTATATGTAATAAATGCAATCCCAAAGCTGTCAAAGTGCAATCATGTCCAACCTAGGTGAGCAAGGAAATCCAAATTCTTGATTGATCAAGCTTGCAATGCCAACAGGTCAGAAAGAAAAAAGAGTATCAGTGTCAAAGAATAAAAAATAACATTAGAAAAGTGGGTAATTTAAATTAAATGTCAAATCCACTAAACCTATAAAGTCCACCAAGCACTTCAAAACAAGCCATTGTTGCCATTCAACTATTAAGAGTCTTCAGCAAAGGAGAAAATCTGAGTTTTTGAGAAGTTTGGGCAAAAATTCCTTGGCGTTGTGTTTTTTCACCTAGGCTCTGCGCTAATGTCAGAGTGATGTGCTAATACCCAACCACGTTGCGCTAATGCCTGAGAAACGCAATTTATTTTACACGGGCGCTGCGCTAATGTCCAAGCGCTGCACTAATGCACAGTTTGGTCTTTGAGCTTTCAAAACTCGGTCAAGGTGCCTCCAAAACTTCAGTAAAGTTTCTCTAAAGCCTTTGACAAGCAAGTAACAATGAATTTCACCCCCTTGTTGTCTTCAAAAACATTTTGAGGGTGATTTTGTTTTCTTTGTGAAATTTGGAGGTTGGATAGCCTATAAAACCCTAGTTTCGGTCTTTGTTCCCATTGTTCCCAAATTTTCCACTCATAAACCTTACATTTTCTTCCTCTATAATATCCCTCTTCCCTAGACCCTACTCCTTTCCTACAACACCATATCCCTATTCCCTAAAGCCTATTTCACTCCCCATCCCCATCTACCTCATCCCTAGGGTTTCAAAGCTTTCAAACTCAAAATGTCGGAAGAGGAGGACAAAGACATCAGTGAAGAACAATCACCAAAGAAAAGTGATCACAAAGGAGGGAAAATTAATATATTTGAACCAATAACCACAAGGGAATTCATGGCCTCTCCTCTCACAATGTCTTGTTTCAAAAATTTTGGTTGCTATGAGTTTTGTGAGAGGGTGTAGCAGATTCAGTATCACCCTAGGTTAACAAGGTTGTTCATCACAAATCTTCATGATGGGCGTGCTACTCTTGCTGGGGTCACATTTACCATGTCTGCTAGTGCTATTTCAGCTGCTACAGGGATCCCTAATGTGGGAGAGAAATGGTTTAAAAATGTAAACCTTGATTTTAGTTATTATGAGCCATACCTCAAACCTAGATATAAGGATGATAAGAAAATTGTTTTCCCTTTCTCTCATCTCCTTGACCGGTATGTCCCCATGATGAAAATAATCATGAAGTATTTCACTTGTGAGGGGAGATTTTCTCGACTCTATTCATATCATATCAAACTCCTCATGCACTTTAATAGAGTTAGAATGCTTCATATACCTTACTATCTCTCCCAAAGCATTGAAAAAATGGCATACATTGTACAAAGGAGGCAATATAATCATCAAATGTAGAGTCTTTTTCACCATTCACTCATTAATATGGTAGTCATGCATCAGCTTGAGCAGAAGAACATTTCATGGGATATATTCATTGCAAATGAAGTTTTCACTACCCCACCTATTCATCATGAGCAGAGCATCCCTTCATCATCTCATCCTCCCATATCCACTTCTCCATCTCAGCCTACTGCTCATACATCATCACCTACTCATATGCCTTCACCTCATGTTGACCCTACTTCTTCACCTTTACGTAATCCTTCACCATCATCACATTATGACACTGAAGCATCAAGCAGTGAAAGGGATATTGAGGAAACTTGGGCTAATGTGACTAATGTTGAGCAATTTCCCAAGACCTATCAAAGATTCCACAGGCATGTGTTTACTTCACTTGGAGTGAAAGGGGCCATGCCTTCTTCATCAGCAAAACAGGTAGACAAGGGAAAAGAGCCAATCATTGAGGAGCAGGAGGACAAGCATGAAACAAAGCAGGAGTTTCAGCTGATTGACCTTAATGAGGAGGATGAGGATAGAATCACCAATGCATTGATCAGAAGCAAGGAGGCAAAGATTAGTGAAATTCAAGATAATCTTGACAGAGCATGATACGTGATTGGTTTTCTTGAGCAAGAAAATCAATAGCTGTAAACCAAGCAAATCATTGATGAGGTCAGGACCATCAAAGAAAATAAAGAGGTAGAGAGGGCTAAGTCTTGTTGGAAGAGACCTTGGACAGATTTTGTGAGATTGATGATGAGGAGGACCAGCCTCCAAGACAAAGACCAAAGACAATAGGGCTTAAGAGAGCTCTAGCCTGTGAGAGACAGAGAGAGGCTGAGTTGGAAGAGCAGCTCACTCCAAGTGAGATGCTTGCCCTTGAGATTAGCAGAGATAGAGAGTCATGGTTTGATAGAGCCAATTTTCATTTTGAGAGCTTGCTATAAAATTCCAAGAAGGAAAATGATATTCAGAGGAAAATGGCAAAGCACTATGCCATGAGAAACAAAATTGCGAGGGCTAAGCTCAAACGAGCCCATGCAAAGATTCAAGCTTTGACCAAGAAAAAGGAGAAGGAGAGGTTAGACATAATTTCTGAGGTGTCTCTTCATGCCTCTAACCCTTGATCACCACTTAACGTCACAATTTTGCCAAATTTTGGCACATTTGGCACTGTGGTGCATTTTTGTATTTTTGGGCAATTTTGACACATAATCACACTGCCAAAAATGCAGCGCCCTTAGCGCTGTGCTTTTCCTTGGGGCATCCAATGGATAAATGGTCACCATAATCATGTTCATAATGATTATGACATAAACTTCACCAATTTTCAGAAGATTTGGAGGATAATTGGTCCCTCAAAAAGGCAAAACACCACCAAAAAAACATGTTTTTGCCCTTGTTTTTGCCTAGGCTCTGCACTAATACCAGTCTCGGGAGAAATGATTTTTGGCATGGCATATTGGCACCATTTTAGAATCTGGAGGCATTTTGGGAAACTAGAATCCAAGAGCTTTCCAATGAGCTATCTCGGAGCTGATTTTGACATCATGAATGCCTCCAAAAAAGGCTTTCAAGAGAGGCTATTTTTATGTCATGGCATTGCGCTTTTGCCAGGAAATTGTCATTTTCACCATCTTCAGCATATTTTGATTTTTTGACCTTTTTGTCTTGGGAAAAGATAAATTATTGATGTAAAAGGTCAAGATAAATTTAAATCTCTTTTTTTTAGTATTATCTAGGGTAGATACATCATATAAGTCCTCTAGAGGTCAAATGAATCATTTTCCTCTCTTTTAGAGGCAAATTGTTGGGTCTTCGTAGTCTTTAGATTCTTGTTTGGGAGTAGGTGAATTTGATCCCTATCTTATGGATTCGACTCCTTGAGGCTAGGAAGAGTGGTTTTGAGGAATATATGATGTATTTCCTCAGTAATTTTAATGTTTGGACTCACTTGGAGCTTTGGCATCTCAAGAGACATATTTGTATCAGTTTGGCTTGGACATTAATGATAAATTTGCAGCTATTTCTTTTAGATCCACGTGGTATGCAATGTTTGACATATTCTATTCCTTGTGATCATTTGTATGAATATATTTTAATCTCATAAACCACTTCCATGTCTATGATATTCTTAATTTCAAGTTGAAAGGCAGAATTCATGTTTCATGTTTTGTTTTGGGAAATTTTGCATAATTTGTTTATTTTCTTCATTTTAGGGAGAATTCATTTCAGATGCTCTTCCTAACTCCTCACCGGTATATTCACCTCACCATAATTATATTTTAATGTCAAACCTTCTACCTACCTTGCCCCTTAGAAACACCCTGCAAATTTTGACCTAATTTCCTTGCCCTAGTTGTTTGACTTCTCCTAATCCAGCAAACCCTACACAATCAAAATAAAACCCTAAGCTATTATACCTAGCCTAAAATATTCTTTCCTCAGTCATTTTGACTGTGATCTCTACGGAGAGATCCCTCTCCCAGCCTAGTAGGGCTAGATACTTGGCTAAGTGTGGTTTGAGGTTACCTCAGAATTGCCTTCTTTCAGCCTGAGGTTCAATCTGAGTGATAAAATTTTGGTGACTCTGCTGGGGAAGAAAGAGTATGATCAAATTAACCCCAGTAATAAGTTTTCGTTTAAATTCTTAAACTTGTGGATGATAAGTTTAGATTTTATTCAAAGGTTGAATTGAAAAATTTGTAAAGTGCATTTTTTTTTTTTTAAATTGGACATACTGGCTTCTCGAAGATATACCAGATCAACCCCGATCTGAATCCTCCCACCATTATTAGTGATCCTTAGAACATTGGAAGAAAATATAAAGTTGTTGTTGAGAACTCTAGCTCAATCAGAAATCAATCAGAAGTAATTTCCATCCCCAGAGCTCATTCATTTCTCAAAGGGTTAGAAAACTTGCAAGATATTGAATTTGATGTAAATTTTGAACAAAGTTTATTCCAGAGTAAATATTTGAGTTGGATTGATGAAACAGTTGTTGATTCCTCCATTTCCTTCCACAGTCCTGTTGAAGATCTGTTTTCACACTCTTAATTAGGGTCACAATCAGGGACACAACTTTTACAAGTTCTTAAAGACCTGCAAAATTATTCTTCACAATTAAATGCTTGGGTGATAAGCAGACCTCGGATCTCAGCTTCTTCTACCAGCACTTCATCTACTATTACCCAGAATATTCCTTTTCCCCCACCTCCTTCTTCATCTGTTGTTCACACTACTTAATCAACAACCAATCCTCCCACATCAAGCATCCAAATCCCTCTTATAAATCCTCCACCTCTAGTCATCATGGCTGCAAGATATGCCCCCTTGGTTCTCCCTTAGAACCTGGGTGTTATGCCCGCAGATTATCAAACTAAAATCCCTTTTTTTTACAATACCCAGCCTATGACATCTCCAAATCATGTAGGTAAGATGAATGACTTCCTTGACCTTCATGAAATTGATATAGAGGATGTGAAGATGAGACTGTTTGCACAAATTCTGGGAGGGGAAGTAAGAAAATGGTTCAGAGTTCTACCAGTAGCCACTATTGACACCTTAGAAGTTTTGCATCGTCATTTTGTAGAAATATGGGAAGAAAAGAAGAATCCCCTTCAAATCTTGTCCAAATATGAGAACATCAAAAGAAATGTTGGTGAAACCGTGCAAGATTATTGTGTGATATTTAATGCAGTGTACAATGCTCTTCCTGCACATATCAAACCTCCGGAGGGTTTGGCTTTGGTAAAATTTTCAGATGGATTTGATACTAATATGGCATATCAGTTGCATGAACGAGATCCTACAAATTTAGCATACATGCAGAAGAATGTTGTAAGTGTGGAAGCGAATTTGTTAGCCAAGAGAGCAAGGATGAGATCAAAAAAGAGGGTGACTACCAAAGAGGAGATATCTACTTCTGATGCAAAAATGGATTCATTACTCCAGACTATGGAGAAGATTTTTGATCGATTGTCTATTTCAGATAGACCCGAACTACAGATTCAAAATCCAAATTTCAGAGGGCAGCAGCCTCAGTTTAGAATCAAGCAAAGAGAGTAGAAAGCACCTGACCAAAAAACACAACAACAATAGTAGATTAGGACCCCGTTACAATAGAATTATGTCCAAGTAGTGGAAGAAGAAGAAGACGAAGATCTGGTGGTTAAAACAAATCATTTCTTTACAGCAGATGGCTTGCCCATGTTCGTGACTGAAGATGAAGAGTATACTAAAAATCTGGATTCTCCAAAATATGAAGACTATATCTTGGCAAATGATGATGATTTGGAAACAAAATCAGATGATTACCAGCGTGGGTATATGAATGCTTTCAGTTCATAGTAGAAACAATATTCTCTAAGGAGCAGGGATGTACCTATCAATCCCATTTAGAAAAGAAAAGAGGTCCAGTCAAAGAATGATCTTCCTAATAATCAGAGAAAGGGTAAAGAGCATGCAGATCAGATTCATAGCAACATCAATCAGCCATCAACAAGCTTGGCTACTAAAGAGAAGGACACTCAGAAAAAGGATACAAGAGATCAAAATGATAGAAGAGATCATGTTGTTAAAGAGGTAGATAAAGTCACCACTTTTAATTTAGAAAATGAAATATCTAAATGGAAAGTGTCCATTCCTTTGACCGAATTAGTGAAGAATAGTCATTACAAACATCAGGTGTCTAAAATGTTGCTAGTTGATCCTTTTTCTGATATGGTTAATGTTGAATATGACCACCTTGAGCTCATTTTCGGTCCAGCTATAGATGGTCAATTAGAAGAGAGTGAGGTTCCTCCCTTTTATTTGAGCCTTAGACTGCATGAGTACATACTTCATAATTCTATGCTTGATTCTGTAGCTTCTCACAATTTGACGCCTAAGGTTATTATGGAAAAAATGGGCATGGATATCACCATACCTTATCATGATTTGTATTCATTTGATTCTAGTAGAGTTCGCTGCATTGGTCCCATTAAATATTTAGTAGTTTCCTTAGACCAAATCCCAGCCAAGAATGTTTTGATGGATGTGATGGTGGTTGATATACCAGATATAACACCTCGTTTCGGCATGCTATTGTCTAGATCATGGGGAGCTAAACTCAAAGGTACTTTACAATTTGACTTCTCTTATGCTACTATTCCTTTTTTTGGGCAATTGAGGAAATTGTATTGGGAAAAGAAAATGAAATATATGATAACTAGTAAGGAGAAGCCCATAAATCATCCAATAAAGTTTGTACATACAGATCTAGAATCTTTTATTTTGTATAATGATGGTGATTTGAATGATTTAAATAATAAGCTACTAGTAGTAGAAGATGTGCCAGAAGTTTTAGAGGGTTTTAGAGCAGCTCTTCATAAAGAGTAGGAAATGGTGGCTTCTTCTGAAAAGCCTCTTGAAGAACAGAAAATCAGTACAACATAGAAAAATGAGGTGACCGGCCAAAGAAAATCAGAACCAAAAGTTAAATTTCAGCATCTAGAAGATGAAGAGGGGCTTTGGAGCATGGATTTCGACAGTGCTTTGGGTAAGGAAGGTGCAGGTATTGGTATTTGGATCAGAAGTCCTGTTGGTAAGTCAGGTGGAATCCCGAGTAATATTAGAGAATTCTCTTATAAGTTGGCTTTTAACTGTTCTAATAATGAAGCGGAGTATGAAGTATTGATCACAGGTCTCAAGATTTTGAAGAACTTGGTGCAAAAAGAATTTATGTTTACGGTGATTATGAGCTTGTCATAAAGCAGGTGAAAGGAGAATATCAAACAAAGCATCTGCGGATGAGAGCCTATAGAAATGCAGTCTTGGATATCTTAAAAAAATTTCCTGAGTATACATTAACAGTAGTACCAAGAACTCAAAACATTATTGCAGATTCGCTTGCTATGGTGGCAAGTAATCTCAAAATTCTGATGAAATCCAGTAATAAATTTGAAATTCATGTCAAACATAGACCTAGTGTTCCAAATAATTTAAGGTACTGGCAAGTTTTTTGGGATGACAAATAAATTAATAGCTTTTTGCAGAATGAAGGAAAGTTCAAAGATGCTTTTATTGATGGTGTTTGTGATGTTGATGATCAAGACACAGAAGCCAATCATATGAACGTTTTGCAGCTGAAAGATAATATTATTCCTAGAGGTCTCATATCTTTAGAAGATCTGTTCAATCAGGATGATGTAGCCAGAAAACCACCATTGACTCCTATAGAAAAGGGTGTGGAATATGTGAACATTGGAATAGCAGACAAGCCCAATATGGTTAAGTTGTCTAAAACATTGTCTCCCAAGGCGAAAGATAAGTACATCAAATTGTTGTCTGAATTTTATGATATTTTTGCATAGGATTATGCAGATTTAAAGGTATATGACAAGAATATTATTCAGCACACTATTCCCATCAAGCTGGATCAAAAATCCTTCAGACAGAAGTTGAGAAGGATAAACCCAAGATTATTTTCATCCATCGAGAAAGAGGTAAACCGATTGTACAAATCAGGTATCATTGTTCCAATTAGGTTTTCTGATTGGATTTCAAATTTGGTTCCAGTAAGGAAAAAGAGCAGAGAGATAAGGCTATGCATATATTTTCAGAATTTGATAAAGTATATTTAAAGGATAATTACCCCCTTCCTAAGATGGATCATGTTTTGCAAAGGGTAGTTGGAGCATCACGGATGTCACTACTTGACGGTTATTCAGGTTATAATCAGATTTTGGTACATGAAGAATACCAAGGTAAAACTTCTTTCTCAACACCTTGGGGGACCTTTCAGTATGTTAAAATTCCATTTGGGCTCAAGAATGCAGGGGCTACTTTTCAGCGGGCGATGGATATAGCCTTTTCTAGTGAGAAATATTTTTTCTTAGTTGTGTATCTAGATTATTTGACAATGTTTTATGGTTTTGATGATCAACATTTGTATCATTTAAGAATTGTTTTTCAGAAATGCAGGAATTTTAGAATTTCTCTAAATCTGAATAAGAGTCTTTTTTCCATGGAGGAAGGAAAACTTCTTGGTCACATAATTTCCAAAAATGACATTCGCATTAATCCTTCTAGAGTAGAAGCCATTCAAAAGATAGATTTTCCGTGAAACAAAAAGGAGATACAAGCTTTCAATGGTAAGATTAACTTCTTACGTAGATTTGTTCCTAATTTAGCTGAGCATTTGTGAGAAATGACTACTATGTTGAAGAAGGAAAGCAGTGTAAAATGGACCACTGATGCTATGAAGTCTTTAAACTTGGTAAAGCTTTCTTTAACCACAACTCTTGTTTTGGTTAGTCCAGATTATACTAGTGATTTCATAATATTTTCATTTTCATCTGAGCACACCTTGGTTTCCTTTTTGATGAAAAATAAGGATCAAGTTGAACAACCTATTACTTTCTTCAGTCGAGCCATTAGAGATGATGCTCTTCGTTATAACATTATTAAGAAACAAGATTTATCCCTAATCAAAGATTTGAAATATTTCCGGATTTACATTCTACATTCACATACTATAGCCTATGTTCCAAATGCAGCGGTAAAATAAATTCTCACACAGTCTGATCCTGAAGGTCGGAGAGGTAAGTGGATAGCAGCGATGCTAGAGTATGATCTCGAGATCAGGCCTACCAAATTGATCAAGGGAAAAGGGTTAGCCAAGTTGATGGCTAAATCCAATTTGCATGCTCTAGACATAAACCTGATTGCAGCAGTTTTAGATGATGAGGAAGATGGAGCTCTAATACAGGTATCAGAAATGTTTCTCCCTTCACCGTGGTATTCCGATATAGTGTATGTTCTTCAACACTTATGTCCTCCTCCTGGAATGTCGAAAAGTCAGGGTAGGTCTTTGAAATTGAAATATGCTAAATATTTCATTCTAGGTAGTGCCCTTTATTAGAAAGATCCAGGGGGTGTTCTTTTGAATTGTCTAGTTGAAGATGAGGCTAAGTAGGTAATGGATGACTTCCATAAGGGAGATTGTGGAGGCCATTTGTTTTGGAAAACAACAACTAAAAAAGTGTTGAGAGTAGGGTATTATTGGCCAAATTTATTTTTTTATTTGTACAAAACAGTTACAAACTGTCATGAATGTCAGGTTTTTCAAAGAAAAAGGAAACTCCTTCCTCTTCCGCTGAAGCCTGTTGTAGTAAATGCTCTTTTTCAACAGTGGAGACTTGATTTTATTGGGGAAATTCATCCCACATCATCGGCACAGCACAGATGGATTCCAACAGCCACCAACTATTTCACCAAGTGGATCGAGGCTATTCCTACAAGGCCAGCTATGTTCAATTTTTATAATCCAATATTTTGTCTCGTTTTGGTTGTCCTCACAAGATTATTACAGATAATGCTACAACATTTAAGTCAAAGAAAATGGTTGATTTTTGTCACAAGTATAATATCAGATTGGGCCATTCCACTGCATATTATCCACTGGGCAATGGATTAGCTGAGTCCTCTAATAAATCCTTAGTGAATATCATTAAGAAAATGTTGGAGGAGAACAAGAAAAATTGGCATAGGAAGCTTACCAATGCTTTGTGGGCAGACTAAGTGAGCACCAAAAATTATATAGGTATGCCACCCTTTGAATTGATTTATGGTACAAATACAGTGTTTCCTACATCACTTGCAGTCTCGTTTATGATATTATTGCAGGAAGCAGATAGTGAGGAAGATTATATGCAATGTCGAATCAATCAAATGACTCATCTTCAGCAAACAAGGGAGGAAGTTTCTTAGACTTCTTCTAAGCTTCAAGAGAAAATCAAGAAGATTTATGATTGCAAAACCAAAGTAGATAAGTTTCAGTTGGAGGATGTAGTGGTGCAGTGGGATGCAAGAAATGAAGATAAAGGTAAACACGGGAAGTTTGAAAATCTTTGGAAAAGACCCTACAAGATCTTGGCTTATCTAGGACATAATTCCTACTTGCTAAAGGAGATGAATGGACATGAATGTTCAAGAGGACCAGACAATGGTAGGCTCCTGAAACATTATTATTTCTGATGCAACTTCTGAGAGAATGTTTCACTTTCATTGTAAATACTAGTTTATATTTTTTGCAAGGTTTGGAGCAGATATTCATCTAGGCTTGGGGCCCGAAGTGAAGGCTATAAATCTTGTTTATTTTCTGTTGTTTGAATATTTTTGGAGTTAAAATTTGAGTTAGTGTCAGAGTCGTTTTTTTTTAGTCAGTTCCTAGTCATTTTAAATGGTTTTTGAGCCAGTTTAATATCTGTAGTCTTTTGGATTGTTTGACCGTATTTACCCGATGGTTAGGCACTTGGTCTACAATGTTCTTGACACCTCCAAGGAACTGTGCCATCCCCAATAAGGCAAATTTTAGTGTCAGTATTTTCATACTTTCACCAGGGATAAAAGCACATTTGCAATTGCATATTAGGTGTCCCACTTTGAATAAATTTTTCATCATTCCATTAGGTCATGACATAAATTTGTTCCACTGGTGGTTGTATTTGTCAAAAAAGCTTATTTCTCCCTTAGAAGATCATATTGGCTGAATCATTCTCATGACTCCTTAAGCATAATAACACCTGTGGAAATGCTTTGTTCACTTGGAAATCTTTAAAGTCAAAATCTCATTCAAAGGTCAGGTCAAAAAGCTCCCATTAGGTCATTAGGGTTTTTCATTTTTCAAGGTCACTCCTTCATTCAAATAAGGTCAGCACATATATGAGAGGGACTAAATAAGATCATCATGATGTATTTATTATACTTTCAAAGTTGGATTTTTAGTTCAATGACTTTTATATCAAAATGTCATTTTGATAGAAAAGTCAAATATGTAATTTATTTCAATTTTTCCAAATGTAATTTTATGTTATTATATGTCATAAATGCAATCCCAAAGCTATCAAAGTGCAATCATTTCCGGCCTAGGTGAGCAAGGAAATCCAAACTCCGGATTGATCAAGCCCGCAATGCCAAAAGGTCAGAAAGCAAAAAGAGTATCAGTGTCAAAGAAGAAAAATGAACATTAGAAAAGTGGGTAATTTAAATTAAATTTCAAATCCACTAAAGCTATAAATCCCACCAAGCACTTCAAAAAATTCATTGTTGCCATTCAGCTATTAAGAGTCTTTAGCAAAGGAGAAAATCTGAGTTTTTGAGAAGTTTGGGCAAAATTTCCTTGGTCTTGCATTTTTTCACGTAGGTGTTGCGCTAATACCCAGCCGCGTTGCACTAATGCCTGAAAAATACAATGTATTTTACACAAGCGCTACGCTAATAGCCGGAGTCACTGCGCAAATGCACAATTTGATCTTTGAGCTTCAAAACTCAGTCAAGGTGCCTCCAAAACTTCAACAAAGTTTCTCTAAAGCCTTTGACAAGTAAGTAACAATGAATTTCACCCCCTTGCTATCTTCAAAAATATTTTGATGGTGATTTTGTTTTCTTTGTGAAATTTGGAGGTTGGATAGCCTATAAAACCCTAGTTTCAGTCTTTGTTCCCATTGTTCCCAAATTTTCCACTCATAAACCTTACATTTTCTTCCTCCATCATATCCATATTCCCTAGGCCCTACTCCTTTCCTACAGCACCATATCCCTATTTCCTAAGGCCTATTTCACTCCCCATCCCCATCTACCTCATCCCTAAGGTTTCAAAGCTTTCAAACTCAAAATTTTCAAAGAGGAGGACAGAGACATCAGTGAAGAACAATCATCAAATAAAAGTGATCAAAAAGGAGGGAAAATTAATAGATTTGAACCAATAACCACAAGGGAACTCATGGCCTCTCCTATCATTGTGTCTTGTTTCAAACATGTTGGTTGTTTTGAGTTTCCTAAGAGGGTGTAGCATATTCAGTATCACCCTGGGTTAACAAGTTTGTTCATCACAAATCTTCATGATGGGCATGCTACTCTTGTTGGGGTCACATTTACCATGTCTGCTAGTGATATTTCAGCTGCTACAGGGATCCCTAATGTGGGAGAGAAATGGTTTTAAAAGGTAAACCTTGATCTGAGTTATTATGAGCCATACCTCAAACCTATATATAAGGATGATAAGAAAAAAAATTCCCTTTCTCTCATCTCCTTGACTGGTATGTCCCCATGATGAAAATAATCATGAATTATTTCACTTGTGAGGGGAGATTTTCTCGACTCTATTCATACCATATCAGACTCCTCATGCACTTCACTAGAGTCATAATGCTTCATATACCTTACTTTCTCTCCCAAAGCATTGAAAAAATGGCATACATTGTACAAAGGAGGCAGTATACTCATCAAATGCAGAGTCTTTTTCACCATTCACTCATTAAGATGGTTGTCATTCATCAGCTTGAGTAGAAGAGCATTTCATGGGATACATTCATTGAAAATGAAGTTTTCACTACCCCACCTATTCATCATGAACAGAGAATCCCTTCATCATCTCATCCTCCCATGTCCACTTCTCTATCTCATCCTACTGCTCATACATCATCACCTACTCATATGCCTTCACCTCATGTTGACCCTACTTCTTCACCTTTTCGTAATCCTTCACCATCATCACATCATGACACTGAAGCATCAAGAAGTGAAAGGGACATTGAGGAAACTTGGGCTAATGTGACTAATTTTGATTCATTTCCCAAGACCTATCAAATAGGCCACATACATGTGTTTGCTTCACTTGGAGTGAAAGGGGCCATGCCTTCTTCATCATCAAAATAGGTAGACAAGGGAAAAGAGCCAATCATTGAGGAGCAGGAGGACAAGCATGAAACAGAGCAAGAGTTTCAGCTGATTGACCTTGATGAGGAGGATGAGGATAGAATCACCAATGCATTGATCAGAAGCAAAGAGGCAAATATTAGTGAAATTCAAGCCAATATTGACAGAGCAGGATATGTGATTGGTTTTCTTGAGCAAGAAAATCAACAACTGAAAACCAAGCAAATCATTGATGAGGTCAGGACGATCAAAGAAAATAAAGAGGCAAAGAGGGCTAAAGCCTTGTTGGAAGAGACCTTGGACAGATTTGGTGAGATTGATGACCAGCCTCCAAGATAGAGACCAAAGACAATATGGCTTAAGATAGCTCTAGCCCGTGAGAGACAGAGAGAGGCTGAGTTGGCAGAGCGGCTCACTCCAAGTGAGTTGCTTGCCCTTGAGATTATCTCATGGTTTGATAGAGCCAACTTGAATTTGGAGAGCTTGCTATAGAAGGCCAAGAAGGACAATTATATTCAGAGGAAAATGTAAAAGCACTATGCCATGAGAAACAAAATTGCAAGGGCCAACCTCAAACGAGCCCATGCAAAGATTCAAGCTTTGACCAAGAAAAAGGAGAAGGAGAGGTTAGACATACTTTCTGAGGTGTCTCTTCATGCCTCTAACCCTTGATCAAAAATTAACCTCACAATTTTGACAATTTTTGGCACATTTGGCACTGTGGTGCATTTTTTGTTTTTTGGGCAATTTTGACACACAATCACACTGCCAAAAACGTAGCACCCTTGGCGCTGCGCTTTTTCTTGGGGAATCCAATGGAAAAATGGTCATTACTATCATGTTAATAAAGATGAGGCCATCAACTCCAGCAATTTTCATAAGATTTGGAGGAGAACTGGTCCCTCAAAAAGGCAAAAAACCACCAAAAAAACATGTTTTTGCCCTTGTTTTTGCCTAAGCACTACGCTAATACCAATATTGGGAGAAATGATTTTCGACAGAGCAGAATGGCACCATTTTGGCAATTGGAGGCATATTTGGAAACTAGACTCAGAGATATTTCCAATGAGATATGATGGAGATGATTTGGACACCAGGAAGGCCTCCAAAAAAGGCTTGCAAGAGAGGCTATTTTTTCTGTCATGGCGCTGCGCTTTTGCCAGGAAATTGTCATTTTCACCATCTTCAGCATATTTTGACTTTTTGACTTTTTTATCTTGGGTAAAGATAAATAATTGATGTAAAAGGTCAAGATAAATTTAAATCCCATTTTTTTATTTTTATCTATGGTAGATACATCAGATAAGTCCTATAGAGGTCAAATGAATCAGTTTCCTCTCTTTTAGAGGCAAATTGTTGGGTCTTCTTAGTCTTCAGCTTCTTGTGTGGGAGTAGGTGAGACTGATCCCTATCTTATGGATTCGACTCCCTGAGGCTAGGAAGAGTGGTTTTGAGGTCTATATGATGTATTTCCTCAATCATTGTAATGGTTGGACTCGCTTGGAGCTTTGGCATCTCAAGGGACATATTTGTATCAGTTTGGCTTGGACATTAATGATAAATTTGCAGCTATTTCTTTGGGATCCATGTGGTATGAAATGTTTGACATAGTTTCTTCCTTGTGATCATTTGTATGAATGTATTGTAAGCTCATAAACCATTTCCATGTCTATGATATCTTAATTTCAAGTTGAAAGGCATAATTCATGTTTCATGCTCTGTTTTGGGAAATTTTGCATAATTTGTTTATTTTCTTCAGTTTAGGGAGAATTCATTTCAGATTTTCTTCCTAAATTCTCACCATTCTATTCACCTCACAATAATCATATTTTAATGTCAAACATTCTACCTACCTTGCCCCTTAGAAACACCCTGCAAATTTTGACCTAATTTCCTTGCCCTAGCTGTTTGACTCCTCCTGATCCAGCAAACCCTACATAATCAAAATCAAACCCTGAGCTACTATATCTAGCCTAATATTATTTCTTCAGTCATTTTGACTGTGATCTATACGAAGAGAGCCCTCTCCCGGCCTAGTAGGGCTAGCTACTTAGCTAAGTGTTGTTTGAGGTTACCTCAGAATCACCTTCTTTCAGCTTGAGGTTCAATCTGAGTGATAACAGAAGTAAGAGAGGTTGAGGAGTAATTTTAGGGGAATTCTAGAGAGATTTGGATGGTGATTTGGGGCCATTCTACAACCCAGTTTTAGCAGTGCGTTCAGGAGGACAAGTTGGGAAAAACACACTTTTATGGGTTTTTAGGAGAGTTGGATTGGGGCCAAATATTTATGGGTTTTTTCTAGTATGAGTTAAAAAGTGTAACAGCTGAAGTTTTAGAATTTTCTAAGCACTTGGGAGGGAAGAAATCCAAATTATCAACTAGTAGTAGCAACAAAAAAATTTGGGTCAACGCAGATCTTGTATTGTGGCCTAACCAGCACATGGGAAATGTGATTTCCACCTAAGTTTGTCTTTTCTTGTTCTAGCATGCCCAAGTTCATATATTCTTGTCTATTGTACTCCATTTAATCAACATAATAAAATGGCTCAACATTCTTGGCATGCTTTTATGGTGTGGCTGATATTTTTTTATGTGTTTAATTTTTGGTTGCATGTTCACTATTTGGTTATGTTATCACTTAATATTTCCACTAGGTATATTACAAAAAAATCAATGAATTCCATACTAGAAACAATCCATAATCTCATGATCTTCAACCTACATCAAATATACTTGAGTGTCTTGGATATTAAGAAAATTCACATCAGATCAGTGTGCAATTCTTATGTTCCCTTTGTGAAGTAGACATGAACCTTTAAATAGATTTTGAATGGGTGCCTTTTAGATAATTGGCTTACCTTTTGGAGGAAATTTAAATTTTTAAATTTTGATTTTTTGGAGTTCAAAATACCCATGTTTTATTGGGAGTCGACTTGTATTTAGGAGGAAGCTTTTAATTTGAAATTTGAATTTGTGATGGAGCCAAAATTTTCCCTCCGTTTGAATTTGGAAATATTAATAAAATTTATTTTTATTTCAATTATTAAATTTATCCCTTCATAATATGTAACATATATAAGTCAATTAATTTTTTCCACATCATCTCCCTTTGGGAAATTCAACCACAATTAGAGGGCTTCATCTTTGAACAAGCTTATCTCTCAAATTGTGAGGACCTTCATGATGTGCCACATACTATTAGAATCAGTATGACAAGGAAAATCCAATAAATTTGGTCATGTGACCAATTAAGTTGACTTTCATCCTCAAAATATTCAATAAATGTGGGACTAATAGGGTCTTCCAGGGCTTCTAGAAATTTGCATCTTCAATTCTTACAATCTAGTCAAATATTAAGAGTGTTCAAGAATCGATGTTGGCATCAATGACAACACCATTCAACATATTATCCTAATAGATATACCAGTAGTCAAGAATACTTTTGTAAATAACGAGGAAAATGATGATACGCTTCTCCATATTAAATATCTCATGAATATACCCCCTATCAAAATTAATAACTATTGAACAAAACGAGACTAGTAGAGATGACAATTTGTTACATCTCATGACAAACCGGTTCATCGAATATTTAGATAGAACGTGACAAGATAATGATATCCCATCAACATCTTTAAGTATCAAAGTTTAAATGAAAAGTGTGACCCTATAGTAAAAAATATACGAAATTTCGAGTGTCAAATAATAAATCAACATGACATCAGAGCTGGCTGAGTCAATATAACCTAATACTCTAGTCGAATGACCTCTAGTCCAAGATATTTTAACACAAGTTCCTCCACCATAAGAAAACATGGGATTGAGTGAGAAATCCCTCTATGGGGGAAACAAAGACCCCATAAAGGATAGGTTTTTTTTTTAAATTTCTAGGATGCAAATAATGTTAAAGATGAAGACAAAAAATGTCTCAATTCACAAAAGGCTTCAGAAAAATAGCCCTCACTTGATTCATGAATTTCATAGGCAATCAAGCCAAAACCAAAAGTGATATTAATGTGAGTTTCCTTACCTTTTTTAAGGCTCAATATTTTAAGCATCTTGAAACCCAGTAGCTTAAAGGAATTAAGCAAAAGCCAGGAAAAACATTTTCTAAATAAAATAGAAGATTTAAAGACTTGTTAAGTTTGATTCCATATGTGATTTATGAAGCTCTTCTGGTATGCATCTTGCAGCCCAGTCGCTTAAAGAAATTAAGCAAAAGCCTGGATAAACAATTTTAGAATGATAAAATATTTAAATACTTGCTAATTTTGATTTCATATGTGATTGATGAAGCTCTCATGGTAGAATGGTACATTTTTGGACTCTCACAACAAACTATAAAGTTATTGAGAATGTATGAAATTAAATCATGCAAAGAAGCTTGAAAAAGGCCCAACATGTTAGGATATTTAGCCACTTAGGAGTTAGTTAAGTTAAATTTGGTCTAGTGTGTCTACTAGGTAAAAGTGTGTTTCTTTATTATGTGGTAGTTTCATTGTAATCTAACGGCCACGATATGTTTGAAACATTGAGTGATCCGACGACTCATATTCTCCTCGACACTAGTGACTATTGATCCATGGCTTGACACCAAATTGGTCGATCATCACTATTTAAAGGGCATGAAGGGTTAAGGTTTATGATTGATTGTGACAAATACATTATGAAAAACATTTCTTTTTATTAATAAATTTACCTCAAGCAACCACATTGGCTAGGGCCATGGACTGTTACCCTCTCAAAGGGATTTAACCATGTAAAAATATTGGTGTTGTGATCTTTGATCTCGTTGTGTGAGTGGTTATTGAAGATATTTTTCTTGTATGGAATACCCTGTTTACCCTAACATGGTATCAAAGCATGTTTGAAGAATTGCTCGTATTGTGATCGAGATCTTAGAGCATGTGTTGCCACATTTATGAGATATAATATTTTTGTATTTTTTTGGCCAAAGAAAACTATTCCATTGTGTCAAAAATGTTATTTTAAGCTACGAATTATTTCAATTCATTTGAAAAAAATTTATTTGTATAAGATAAAAAAAAAAAATTATTAGATCTAGATCTATACAGTCTAAATACACCTTTTTTTTAATTATTTTTTGCACAGTTCATATTTCATTTTTCAGTTTATATTCTTAGTTTTCTACTCCTTTTGGTTTGTGTATTCTCTATGCTCTATGCAATATTTCCAAATTATAACTAGAATAGAAAGTGTTTTCTTAATTTTGCATGCTTTTTTTTGTGCACTTTGTGCAATCTTGGTAAAATAGAAAGAGTAAGAACTTGCACTTTTGGGTAAGCTAACCAAGATTTAACCCATTTTTTCTTGAGTTTTACAAAAAAAATTGAACTTTTGTATGTTTTTGGATGAGCATGTATTTTTTGGAAAGCACATAGTTCAAGACAAAACTCCAACAATAATAAAAACCCTCCTTTAATATCATTTTTATATGATTTCACTAGCTTGTTTGATTAAAAGTTACCTTATTTTGTAAGTGGCCTTGAGTACAAATATCTTTTTAAGTTAATTTTTGAAAAATTTCATGCAAACTTGAGTTATTTAATAACTTTATTGTTAAGTGTATTTCACTTATTTTATAAAAATGAATTTCTATAAAATAATTTTACTTTTTTTAAGTTATTTTTTTGTGTGCAACATTCCTTTATAAAGTAACTCCATTATAAAAATGATTCTCAGTATCAATTGGGTGTATCTCGAGTGGTTGGGAGGTAGGAGTAGAATCCTCCCCACCCAGGTTCAATTCGTGCCATTAACATTATGGGTGTTTACAACATCGATAGAATATGTGTGTTCATCATATGGAATATATATAGTTATACTTGTAAAAAAAAGTGATTCTCACTTGATTTATAAAAGTGGGTCGCTTCCTAAAGTAATTTATTTGTTAATGTGAGCTTATATGAAATGCTAGTGAGGGAAAATAATTTGTTTATCAACATTTATCACCATGTTGGTCAACTCCTACCTACCACATGGCTCTTTTCTACCATTACATCCTTCTTTAAATAGGGCATACATCCAAATTATGCTTTCAGTGCCATTTTTTTTTAAACAACCTATTTTTTCGAGAGATTTCTATTCAGATAATCAACTTCAACTTTTGAAACCATATTATTTTCACATTTTAATATGACCACTGCAAGTGAACTTGCTTACTCGTACCAACTACTTTCATGGAAATCCCACATACAGGATGTACTTAAAGGTAAAGGATAGTACCTGATTATCTTGGGACAAGAACATGGCCTCACTGATATTGATAAGAAATCCAAATGGGATGATGGGATTTATGAAGCTCGTGGGTTAATCGGAATGTCTATTTCTCCTTATTTGTGATTTCATATTCAAGGGGTCGATGCATTGAATGAAGCTTGAGAAAAGTTACAAAATATACTTGGTGAAGCTTATGTTATTAGTACTCATCGACATCAAAATTAGATAATGAACTTAATATAATTATTTCCCTTGCATTGACATTACTTATCTATGTTAAAAACACTTGAAATTTGCTTAAAATTTTTCATATTACTCTAGATGATGAACTTTTCATTTATATTATTCTTTTAGAGCTTGGTTCTCAATACTCTATTTTTGAATCTACATTTTATGTCAACAGAGAATCTTTGGGATTTTCATATCAAAAACCTTCTCTTGAATATTTTTGTGACTCTATGATTAGAGAACATGACAAGTTCTTGAATATTGGAGCGATTAACACTGAAGGTACATCAAACAATGCTTTAGTAGTCCAATACAAATATAAAACCAACCATCAAAAGAAGAAATATCCTCACAACAATAAGAAAAATAAGGTTTCCAAACCTTCTTATCCATCATCTACTTCTAATGGTGACAAAGGACCAAAATTAAGAGTAAGAAGATTGACAAACATTGCAACTTTTATGGAAAAGGTTGTCATCTAGAGTCCAAATACTTTAAAAATATGGAGGACTTGGAAGTGACAATGAAGAAGCACAACATCAAACTTAGTTCTTGTTCTAACACTTCTTCTCATGGGCATGCACTTTCTACCTCTAGTTTCTCCTTCAGTGCAAACTTTGCATATTCTTCTTAGGATTGGGTTATTTATTCTACATATTTTATCACATGGCTAAGGATAAAGCCATTTTTTATTATCTGAGTGGTTGTAACACCAAATCGATATTTGTTGATGATGATAAATCTCTTAGCATTATAGGGTTTGGAACAATTCAAGTAGATAATGGTCATTTCAATGATGTATTATGTGTTCGAAGTCTTTCCTACATCCTTCTATTAGTATATCAGATCACTCATTCAAGTGAAGGTAAAGCAATAGAATGTTCGCCTCACCAAGTTATAATTAAGGATTTAAAATATATCAAGCGTCTCCTTACCATTGGAATAGTTGGTGATATTACCTATTTATACAATTTTGACAACTTTGGGTCATCATCTTTTCCTAAGTTTTTGTTGCTCATAGTGATAACTTGAGCAAACTTTGGAATGATATTATTTTAGAATGTCTATTTCTCTCAATTTGCAATTTCATATTCAAGGAAGCGATGCTCCAAATGAAACTTGAGGCAATTTACAAAAGATATTTGGTCAATATTATATTATTATATTTCACTAGCTTCAAAATAAGATAATATATTTAAATCTAATAATTTCTGTTATAGGCCATTTTGTCACATCTGGTCAATAGGTCAGTTAACTGGATCAACCAACATTCATGAACACCTTGTCATCATCCCTACATAAATCCCTAAACATGACTCTCCCAAATCCCTGAGTTTTTGGGCTTAACTGCTTCATTATATTACTTTTAAGGCCCAACACACCCTACTTCCTTACGAAACTGCGTTCAAAGCATGTTTCTCCACTCTGCACCTGCACTAATCATCAGCAGGTTGTCCCTCCTTAGGGTGTGCTAATTCTAGAAATTCGAGAAAAATAAAAAGAATCATGAGGCTTCCTCTTCCAAAATCTTCCAGGATTTGTTTCAACCATTTATCTTTGATAAGACCTTCAAATCCCATGTTATCGTACTTTGGAGATTTCACCCCTTATTACTTGAGCTCATTCTGCCATTAAGAGTGAATCTCAAACCCTGACTGGTAAATGGATAAAAAATCCTAAACTACCATCCTCTCCTATATGTTTACTACCATCCACAAGCTAGCAGTTGGATTTAGAGATTGATTACCCTCATGTTGATGCCATGAATCTAAGGGGATTCATCATTCCATGCATTGAGGTTACATAAGGGGTGACATGCTTTGCGGCAAGGAAGGACAAGTAAACTTGGGGAGTTTCTCTACCTAATTAGCTCCTATATTTGGTTATAACTCTCTCCATTTCTATTAATACAATGAGTACATTGTTTTCCTATATGTGTTTTTGATATTCATATAGGTTGATCCATAGAATGAAGTGACTGGATAATGCTACATAGATATCATAATTCTCTGGTTTGTTGTGTTTGTATGTGCAGGTTCTAATTATAAAAATTGGAGCTAGAATTGGAGCATACAATCCAAGAAGGGAGTGAATCTTGCGACAAATTCCAGGTAGGCCCCATCTATTTATTCAATTACTTTAAGGGAAATAATATATTCATTTTCTTTTTGTTGTTCTAGATCAGGCCACTGGGTCTAGGGAAGATACCTATGTCCATGGTTGTAGATTCAACATAACAAATTGGCATCCATAATGGGGATTGGCTCATTCCCTTGATGGTTTCCTTGTCCTTAGTACTTTTTTTTTCCAATTTTTTATAGTTTCATTGTCTCACTCAATCTAAATTGACCATAGGAAGTCATTTCATTGAGCTTTAGTTGCATTTTATGTGTTGAAACTTAGCATTCTTTGATCAACGCTCCCCCTGGTCTGAACATAGAGAGTTGTAGTTCACCCTGGCCTTCTATACACCTGCGTTGCAGTGCACCCTAGCCTTATTTGCACCTGTGTTGCAGTGCACTCTAGCCCTTTCAGCACCTGCACTGGCCCCTGTTTGATGCAAAAAAAATACTTTTGTGATTTTTTCTTTGATAACTTTGTTCCAATTGGTTCTCCTTGTGTCCCCGAGTGTGCCTTGGTCTCTCATAAGCCTTCATTTTGTTTTATTTTGGTTTTGAGTGCCTTTGATAATAATTTTTTTAGACTTTGCTTTTTTCTTGTAAATTAGGTCATTAACAAACTGATTTCTTGATCATTGGATTGCTTGAAGGAATTGATGTTAAAGTCATCATTCTAAATAGTTCTTTTACTGATGATTAGGAAGATATCTTAGTTTTCATCTTAGTTTTGATCGAAATAATGAAGTTGAGGAGATCGATTGTTGCATTGTTGATAATTTTTTCCTTCCCCTGCTTAGTAGGCCTTTCATTGTTAAAAATAAAATGAAAATAGATCTTTTTGTCATATTAGTTGCATCATATCCTTAGGTTACATTGAGTTTTGAGCCTTGAAATCTAACATAATTCAAGATCAACTTTAAAATTCACTCAATTAACCTAAGGATTTGAAACTTAATGACACACATAGACGTATAGGCTAGAGATGTGTTACGATGTCTTTAAACATACGATTTTTCATTCCTTTTCAATGTTACATTATGGGGGTGTGGTGATGCCTTGAAAATCACTGCAATAACATTGGGGATATCTACCCAGTCGGGAACTTGAAAACCATTCCTTTTCTGTTTGGAATAGTGGCTTCGACTGTGGATGATGGGACTAGTTTCCCAATAAATATAGTTGAGTGGATGTGTGATATTTATAAATGAATGTGACTTGATAAAATGTTAGTGATAACGAGCTAAAAATTATAAATATACCTATCTATATCTCGGGATTAATTATGTTTCTTTGTATGTGATCTTGAAAGCCTTATCTTTAGTATATGAGAATGAAGATTACCAAACACTTACATAAGTGAAAAACAATTAAAGTTAATTAATTTGATTAAATAGTTAATCAAATTAATTGATTAAATTATATGGCATTCAATAGTTGCATGCCTTGTACATATATCAAAAGGTGGCAATCTTTGCATGTTTAATAGTGAATTAATGCTCAATTGTATTTAAGAGATACATATAACAAAACAATGTAAAAGAAGTATGACTATCAATCACATAAAAACAGAACAGCAATATAAATATAGAAGTACCAGATATATCTTTACTCTACTCATGGAAGAAATAGCCCTGGTCCAGTCTTTCTATTAAGATGAGTTCAAAATGTACAAAAGTGCAACTTCTCAAAGCCTTCCTTACAAAATTTGAGGACCCTTTATTTGTAGACATGAAAAGGTTTATATACTAAATACTTGGACTATAAAAATAGAAAATACACAAAGTTCTCCAGAGATTTAAACAATTGTCCTTAAAATAATAGAAAATAGGACAAAAATATAATTGTTTTGAATGGCGAGCTCAAGAGTGTGGCGATGTCTCTTTTCCCATTCGCTGCTTGAGCTCATAACTATCTAACATTGGTTGCACTTCAGGGGGTTGAGCTGGCATTAAGCACAGTTGTCCAGTATACATTGCATCTGATAGTAAAAGAATCATGTGGGAGGATGTGTCAGCAAGGAAACATAACATTAGCCACTAGCTGTGTGGCTTGACAAGATACTTCCAGTATTTTTCCATATTCTTAATGCTTTCTCCCTTTTCCTTTGACTTTTCTTGCCATTTTTTCAATAAAACTTTAACATTGGGAAGAGAAATAAGTGGGAATTATTGGATTTCATTGGCACCAAATAAGTTGTTACTGACAATTTCAGTAATGTTGCTTGCAACATCTCTTTCTCGAAAGGCAACACTTTATGCTTTCTTTAGTTGTATGACCCAATCAGTAAAGAGGATTTCTTTGTCAGAATCCTCTATTATGGGAAGATTTGCTACTCTTCCCTCTGCAGTGTCTTGCCAAATGATAAACTCTGAGATATTTTCATCACTACCATTGATATTACCATTGAAATTTGTCCTCAGATCGGATAATTGATTCATCATTAAATCACTTTTGTTGCACAGATCATTGATGATTGTTAATTTCTGACAGAATACTACTTCTTGTTGGTCCAACAGGGTGTTCAATTCCAAATCTTCCTTTTTGAAGTCTTATATTTTTGGGTTGTCCTTCAATTTATCTAATATGAATTGGAGTTGTTGAATTTGAGTATCTTTGACATTGGTGTTAGATTTATGTTCTAGTCTTAATTGGTATTTTTTAAAAGCTTTGCAAGAGTTGTGACAACTGTGTCTACAAATGATGATCAATACTTTGTTTCTCTTTTAACAAATCCTGCTCTAAGTGTTGGATTTGTTCATATATTTCCTTGACTAATTGTTGGACCTATGATGCCTTGTCAATTGTGGCAATTGCATAAGCACTTGCAAATTGTGATAACCTTGCTAGATCTTCAGATGGATCATCTTGTGGGTCTTTCCACACCAATTCAATTGGTACATCACCAGGAATAAATGCCTGGGATTGGTCAACTCTTCTCCTTTTTCTATGTCTACTCATTACCCGATGATTGGAACTGTAAAAGATGTCAAGAGGATGGATTTCTTCTATCTGAATAATAATTTCTGACGAGGGGAAGGTTAGGATGAATTCAATTTCATCTGTACTGACTGATTTTTCAAAAGCCCCAACAGTAAGAGGGATTTTTTTTTATCTCTCTAAGCTTAGAAGTGTTTTCCTCTTTCTTTCCTTTGATCTGTTGTTCAAATTGGTTCCAAATCTCATCCAAATTATTTCTAAAGAATGTATTAACAGTTTGTTATTTTGTGGATGTGGTTCCTTTTATTCCTGTAGGACCTCAGTGTCCTTAGGAGGCTGCTCCAAATCCTGTTCTTTCTGTGAAATTGGTTGAGATACCCTCGACATGTCTAGAGAGATATTTTCCAACCTCTTTTATATGTACTCATTAAACTTGGCAAGTTGTTGTGGATCAAGACGAATTGCTACTAGCTTTTCAACCTGTGAATATGTTTCAAAAAATTCAAATATATCATCATAGTCATCAGGCTCATGAATAAATTATATGATTTTTACCTGGGCTGTAAAGTCTTGAGCCACTTTGTTTGGGTCAAACTGTCTGTTGGGAATGGTAGATAATTTCAAACATTCAATTTTTTGGATTTCAAGTCTAGCATGTTTTTAATTTTCTAAAGCATAGACTCCACAATTAATAGGAAATGATGGCTAGACGGACTTTTTGGCTTCCTTTAAGGCTTTTTTTAACCCATTCGCTATTGTTTGATAAGAAAATTCTCTAACCAGGAGTTTATTTGGTACATACAGTGGGAGAACATGGAGATTGGCTATACTTCCATAAACTCTAACATATGTAAATGGCTCCTCTCCAAAACATTTCCTTATGGCCGTGAAGTCATATCTAGCTTCTTTTGACAGTCTCAGGGCCTTCTCTCCAAAAACATCTTGGTAAAGGGGTAAAATGACTCCATGACAAATTTTGTATAAATGAGAATCATAGTTGGAATCCCAAAGGATATTGTGATATACATGGATAGGGGAAGGATATTGTATAGTCCATTTCCATCCCATGGTTGGGAAATCAAAAGTGAAGCATATTGCATCCAAGATATAAGCACTCATGAAAAAGGGGGGAACTGTACTAGAAGTGAATTTTCAGTTCTTTATATATTCAAGGATTTAGGAGGAAATATTATTGGAAAGGATGGTACCCCAATCCATAATATATGAATCTAATGCAGCTTCAATGAGAGTAACGCATTCAACTGAAAATTTACTTGTATTAGGGTAACAAAACAGCCTACACATCACAACAGAAATATAGAAATATGGACTAGCAAGAGAAGACACCGAGTACATACCCTTATCATCATGGTTGTGCTTGTTGGGGTTATGCCTCCATTGCCTTATTGGGTCTAACACTAGTTTATTTTCCTTTGAAAAATTTTCAAGGAAATTATTGTCATATACCTTCTGTGGGTCTGGTATATGATACATTTTCTTTAAATCCTCTGCCTTGAAATAATTAATTACTGTGTCCCTTTAAGTTAAGAATGTCGTCTCTCCAATGTTCAAATTTTTGATTATCCATTTCACCGTATCTAAATAGGGAAGAATTTTAGGGCGAGCGAAAAATCGGTGAAGGAAGAAATTAGCAACTTCACTACAAGAAGTTTCAAAGGATGTTGGGGTGTCAGCTGTGACTACCCTTCAATTATTCTGGGCTTTTCATCCTCAAACAATCTGTACATGGATTCCCATGAGGAAGTGTTGTGCTAATCAACAACCCGCATTATTTTTAGCAATAGTTACCTCAGAAAATAATGGGGACCCTTTTAAATTTATAGAGTTAAGGAAAATAATACCCTTAGAGTAATTCATTAGATAGAAATAGAGATCAAAAAGGGATAAAATCGTAAAATTTGGCCTTGAAAGCACTTAAGCAAAGAAAGATCACATCATTGCAATCACAATACCACAATGAAGCATACATGACTCCTAAAAGGTCATTTAAAACATATTGTGATCCAATGTGTATAAGCAAAAGTTCTTTTATAAAGGAAAAATTTGTTTCTCCAAGCAAATTCTATAAGGAAACCTTGTGGGACCCACTTCCGCCACATAAGCCATCACACATCGCATTTCGCATTTCGCAAATCCTGCCCCGACAGTCTTATTGTCACCTCCCATATTTCCCTGATGTGATATACTCCATCGCATCGCATTCCCTCAAACATAATCACTCGTCTTCCCCCGACCATGTTCACTGATGCGATATAGTCCATCACAAATCGCACATCACACTTTCTTCAACTTAAACACTTCGCACTCCATCTATTTTCGTCGATATTTCTATTGCGATATCGCAAGTTGACCGGTATTAAATGAATATTTTCACACGATCAATGTTTCGATGCAACATATTTGGATTTAATGCGGAAATGATTATATGGGCACAACGACCCATATCAACCATTAATGTCATAAATTAATGGTTTTGACACCCATACCTCCATAATCATTTTATTTTAGGAAGCATTCAATTCACATCTAATCAGCATGCCAAGTCTCATCCGTTTAAATGTTTCTATTGCTATGGTACTTGTGCATTTGTAAAACCAAAATTTCCCTCTTTCTGCTTATCCTTTATCATGTATTTACAAGCGAGCCTGAATAAACAAAATTATCTGGAGATGTATAGAGCTCTTAAGAAAGCTAAGAAGAATATGGCCCCTGTAAACCCTACACCTACTACAACTAAGAGAACATAGATGCTTCCTCTGTTTACAGATACCACATGTGGACCAGAAAGAAAATCCTCCCTGTGGGAATCCATGTACAAGCTACTCGAGGATGAAAAACCGCATAAAGTTCAAAGAAAATAAATTGTTGATGCTCTTGATTCCTCAGAAGCTACAATTGAATAAGTAGTTAATTCGTTCCTTCATCGAATTTCTGTGCAACCTAAAATCATACCATACATTGATATGGTAAGATGGATCATTGATAATCTCAATATTTTGGATAGGACATTTCTCATGAGATGGATATTTTGCTATTTTGCTACTGATTGGTCTCATATGTGGCTTCCCTACAATGGAAAGCCAAATCAAATCCAAGTAGACTATGAAAATCACTTGAAACACTTAGTAACTTAATTTGAATAAGATAATGAACCCAATCTTTTACTAATAATATTCTCAGCAATTACTCTATTTAATCCTTTTTGGGGAATTTCAATGCTCAGAAATCCCCATTTCTCACCAACTCAGTTAATTACAAGCAAATTCTATAAGGAAAGCTTGCAGGACCCACTTTCACTACGTAATCCATCACACTTCGCATTTCACATTTCACAAATCCTACCCCGACAGTCTTATTGTCACCTACCATATTTCCTCGATGCAATATACTCCATTGCATCGCATTCCCACAAACATAATAACTCTTCCCCCGACCATGTTCACCAATGCAATATATTCCATCACACATCACACTTTTTTCAACTTAAACACTTTGCACTCCATCTATTTTCGTCGATTTTGTGATTGCGATATCACAAGGAAGTTGATATTAAATGTAGATTTGCACACGAGCAATGTTGTGACGCGACAGATCTGGTTTTAATGCAGAAATTATTATTTTTCATAACGACCCATATCAACCATTAATGTCTTAAATTAACGGTTTGTCGCCCATACCTCCATAATCATTTTACTATAAGAAGCATTCAATTCATATCTTATCAGTGTGCCAAGTCGCAATCGTTTAAATGTTTCTATTGCTATGGTACTTGTGCATTTGTAAAACCAAAAGATCCCTCTTTCCACTTATCATTTCTCATTTATTCATAGGTGATCCAGAATAAGAAAAAATCTCCATAGATGTCTAAATCTCTTTAAAAATCTAAGAAGCATATGGCCCTTGTAAACCCTGCACCTACTACAACCGAGAGAACAAAGATGCTTCCTCTGTTTACAGATATTACAAGTGGGCTATAAAGTGGATCCTCCTTGTGAGAATCCATGTACAAGCTACTCGAGGATGAAAAACCGCATAAAGTTCAAAGCAAAGCAATTGTTGATGCTCTCGATTCCTCAGAAGCTACAATTGAATAAGTAGCTAATTCTTTCCTTCATCGAATTGTTGTGTGACATAAAATCTTACCATACATTGATATGGTAATATGGATCATTGATAATCTCAATATTGGGGATATTAAATTTCTCATGAGAAGAGGAACGATGATTGGTTCCTTCAAAGCTAAAGACCTGAAGCTAATGTACCATATCCTAGACCCTTAAAAGGTCTATTATAAAGATTTTCTTTCATAGTTCGCCAAATATAACAATCTCAAGTCAAAGCCAATCAAGCAATGGAGAAGCAATCCCAATCAGCACAAGAATGATGAAAAGGTTATGTACTCTACTGACTCCCTTTCAAGCCCCTATTGTTATGTCTCTGCGATGATTTCTAGGCTTTTTGGCCAGCCTCACAATACTCGATTTTCAATAGAATGGGTCCCCCTCATGGAAGCAGTTACAGACTCCTATGTTATGGATTGGGGAAATATTTTTTCTAATAATATTTCCACTCAGATTTTAGAATATAGGAAAAATCGCTCCATTTCTTCCAAAACATTTCCCCCGTTTTATATGAGTGCCTAAATTATGGACGTTGTGTGTTTCACGTCGAATTTTCCAGCCATGGGATGGAAATGGACTACCCAAGACCATGTACCTATTCATGTATTTCATAGTATGTTGTGGGAATCTAAGTTTGAAATCCATTTTTATAAAAATTTCTATGGATTTATTCTCCCTCTATTTCAAGCAGTTTTTAATGAGAAGTCCCCCAAAATGTCAAAAGAGGACCAAGCTGATTTTTTTCTATAGGAAAATGGTTTGGTGAAGAGATGTTCACCTATGTCAGAGTATTTGGGAGCTTATCTTGACCACATGTTCTACCTCTTTATGTTCCTGACAAGCTTCTTACAAGTGAAGTTGCATACCAGACTATTGGAAACGGACTTACCAGGTTTCTAAAGGAGGATAAGAAAGCAACATGGCCTTCCTTTCTGATTAATTGTGGTGTTTATGGTCTAAATAATTACAAGCATGTTTTTATAGAGATCGTTCATATTGAATGTTTGAAGTTATTCACAATTCCAAATAGACAGTATGACCCAATTAAAGTTGCCAACAATTTTACTACTCAAGTTAAAATTAGTCTTTTTGTACACAGAGATGATGATTCTGATGAAATTTTTGAGTCTATCAATATTTATTCTGTAGTTTAAAAGTTCGCAGTCTTACGCCTCCATCCACAGCAATTACCAAAGTTTCATCAATAAAAGAATAAGAGATTAGAAGCAATTCCATTAAAAAATTTGGGGTTCTCACAACCCTTATCTTAGAAAGAAAGGGAAAATGAACAAGCACCTAAGGATACTAAATTCCTTAATAAATCAGATCAAGATAAATCAGCCAAAGTTAGAACTATGGATCTAGATTTCCTAAGTAATCTGAGTGATGTTTGGAAAGAGTTTAACCCGAAACTACAGCAAGACCAAGGATCCATAGTTATTTATCAGCAACAAATTCTTCATACACCGCAAACTAAAAGTTAGGACTCGTTCACTGCTAAGCCCTCTGGAAAATTAGTAACTACAGAGAGTGAAATTCATCCTGGCCTTCCCAACCACAGAAATTGTTCTTAACATTGAATAAATTCCTCCTTATAAAATTTTCTATAGTCCTAAACACAATTCGGTAATGAGCGGACAAAAGAAAAGAAGGAGATCAGATCAATATCAACCTCTTATTCAAGGAGATGTTTCGATGGATATTGTATGAAAAGACATAGAGGAAAATCCTTCATAGGATCTAACTCGCCTAACTCAGTTTGCAAGAGATTATGCTTCAGTAACTATTGATAAAGCCTCATAAGCTCAACAGTTGATGAAAGAAAAGGATGAGAAAATCATCCAACTTGAACTTGAACTTCAGGCAGAAAAACAAAGTGTCAATCAACAGTTACAGGTACAATTCACACACCTCTAGGAGAGCATGAACCAGTTGAAGATTCAGCACCATAGTGAGATTAGTTCAATGTAAACTCTAATTCATCAATTTCAAATCTCTATTCAGGAATTAAAAGATAACCCCAAGATTGATGAATTTAGAAAAGAGGCCTTAGAACTAAATACTTTATTAGCATAGCAGCAGGTTGTTTTTTGTTAGAAATTATCAAATATTATTGAATTATGTGAATAGAGTGATTCACTGGTGAATCACATTTCATATATGAGGATTTGTTTTGATGAGATAGATGATAAGGTTTCCCAGTTTGTAACTTGGAAGGATTCAGCTGATGGTTGAAAGGCCAACCTGCCCAGGATTGAGGATTCAAAGAAAGAAATATTGTTTACATACTTGGATATACAGTTGAAACTTACAGAAATATCCATTTGCAGAGCAAAGGATGTGGCTACTAACATTGTGGAAACTGTTAGTCAAAATCTCATCGCAACAAACCTTATTGACAAATGTCCTCCCAGTGCATTGTCTATAATGAAACACTTTATAAGACAATGGCAAGAAATTTCAAAGGTAAAAGAAGAACACATCAAGAAGCTGGAAAGATGGATTGGGAGAAATATTGGAGATATTTAGTAAAGCCTCACAGCTAATGGCTCATGTTGTGATGTCTCACAGATACATCCTCCTACATGCTTCCTCCACTTTTTGATGTTGTTTTCACTAGAAAGTTGCACATTAGGCCAGGCCAACCTCCAGAGGTTAAGCCTATGCTTAACATTCTTCAGTTGAAAGAGAAAATGGAAAAAGAGACAATAAGACAGTCATCGAGCAAGTCACCCCTTTAATTTCTATTTCTATTTTAATTCCACTTACTTTAAGGAGGGTTGTTTTAAACCTCCTAATATTTTTATTGTAATAACTATTTTAAGACTTTTTATTTTTATATTTAAACCCCTTCATGTCTTTGAATAAGGGGTCCTAAAATTTTGAAAGGAAGACTTTACGGATGTTTCACTTTTGTACTCTTGAAGTTTTCTGAATAAAAAGGGTTGGACCAAGTACTTTTTCTCAAATGACCAGAGTGAACATATACATGGTACTTTTATCCTATGTGTTATATTTTTGCTTCAAATGAGAAATGGTTATTTATCTTTATGATTTTTTGTTTCATGTATCTATTTGAATACAGTTTGACATTAACTTAATTTTGAACATGGTATACTGTTATCACTTTATACATATGCAATACAGGCATTTGAAAGTTGTGATATAAGCTTTATCTAATTGATTTAATTAACTATTTAATTAAATAAATTATCACAAATGTTTTCATATCTCTAAGTGAATGTGTGATCTTTATTTGCATCCACTGAAAGGTTATTTATGTAGATCACACAGTGAATAGATTTCATCTTGGGATACATAGTATTTAGATATATCATTTTTTGCAGGATTTCCAATACTTCCATCTACCGAGTTAAAGAGAGTGATAAAATCCATCCATCCACCACAGTTAAATTAAATGGGGGAAATGGTCCCATAAATCCAGTCAGAGCCACCATTCCAAACAGAAAAGGGATGGTTTTAAGTCCCCGATCAGGTGGTTTCCTTGATGTTATTGCACCGCTTTTCGAGGCCTCAACATTTTTGGTGCTAGAAGGAGGGCCATATGACTATGAATGGAACCAAAGCTTAATCTAAAAATCAAATACCATCAGAAGAGTCATTCTCCCTCTAAGTCCACAACTTCTAGTCCTGGTTCAAGATCTCCTACTCATAAATCTGAAGTTGTTCAATCTCCCCCAAAATATCTTAGTTCTGTTCATAAAGAAATATCTTCAGAACATACTCCAGAATCACCTGAAATATAGACATTAATAAATAAATTGGAATAAATTTCAATTTATACAGAGAAACCTGTACTTTCTGAAGCCTCAGAAGGAAGTGTTACTTCAATATTTTAAGCACTAGTGTACTAACCCGTTCTAAGAGTGAAAATCTCGAATAAATCCCTTTTGAATTTCTTCTTCTCATCGTAGTAAATCTTCTATATCTAAAGCTCAATCATTGACTAGTGAGATTCAATCCTTTCCTACTCCTCAAACACAATCAGTTATTCCTCCTCCTTTCACACATATTCTCAAACGATTTCTTCATTGATTCTTATTCCTTCTTATTCTCAGTCTACAACTTCTACTTCAAGTAGTATAAGTTCCATATTTGTTTCTTCTTCACCATCAACCACTACTGGAACTACTTCTTCTACTCCAAATCCTCCTTCGGGACAAACTAATCCTCCACTTCACATAATGGCACCCAAACCTTGGCAAAATCCTGGAGTTGTTCAATTACCAGGTCCTCTTCATCCTTTACCTAAGCATCTTAAAATATGGTTGCCTAAGTATAATTTGGATGATGGATTACCTGCAAAAGAACATCTCCATAACTTTATGCTAGTCATAAATATTAATGAAGTCACTGAGGAAGATTTTGTAGTTATATTATTTCCTTATACTTTTCAAGGATCAGCTGGATCATGGTATTTCTCACTACCATCATGCACTATTACTAGCTAGGATATTTTTGAAGAACAATTCCTTACTAAATTTGGTGATGATCGTACTAATGCTACCATTATCAATGATATTTCCAATCTTAATGCAAACACAAGGGAAAAGATTAAAGACTTCAATTCCATATTTAGTAAGTTACTCAATAAAATCCCAACCACATCTAAGCTTGGAGTAGATGTGAAAATAGAATGGTACATATCACCTCTTCCTTCTAATATTTATATTTTTGTAGATAGAGCCAATAAGGCTACATTGGTATAAAACATGAAAGAAGCTCTTTCCATTGAAAAAAAAATACTTGCTTTAGAGAAGCAAATTGTACATGAAGATAGAAAAACTAAGAAAGTTTCCTTTAAGGATGAACCAAAAAAGAAAACATCTAAAGATCCTTATGATCTTAAAGGATTACAAAATGTCCTCAAAACAATACATAAAATGATATGGTTGAGATAAAGAAACAAGTAGATGAGTCTTCTTCAAATAAACCTTTTAGATCTTTTAATAAAATCCAAGCTTCCCAACCTCCAAATGTAATCTCGAATGTTGAATCAGATCAAGATGGAGATCATGATGAAGCAATATCATCTGTAGAAGAATCTCAAGAAGAAGAATTGGTTGAAGTCCATGGACTATGGTACTTTATCCTTCCAACTTCTGATTATGAAAATGAACATGAGGAACTTCCATTTAATACTAGAAGTAAAAAATTTCACTGACCTACCTCAGTCACCTCAAAATAAAAATTATTCATCCTTTGTTGCTAAGGACAAAGTAATTAATAAAAAGACTTATTCTCCTCAATCAAATCCAACTTCTTCTACTCTTCCATATACATCTAAAACATTATAGTCTCTCATACTATTTAATATAATATAGTGAAATATATGAAGTAGATTAAAGAAAATATCTCTCTACATGAGTTGAGCGAATTGAAACAACAACAGAAAAATTTACTAAAAGAATTGAATGTATTCCCTGCTTCATCCTTTCCTACTCATGTTACTTCCAAAGCATCTAAGGGGGTTGGTAAGCCTCGTAGTGATTCACCTGAGAAAATTTATGCAATTGATGTTATTTTAATCATTGAAAGATCTAATTCACATACTCCTCCTTTCTTGTTAACTTTTGAAGTACTCAATAAAAATGTGCATAAATGTTTAATCAACTCTGGATCTTCTTAAAACATCATGCCAAATTATTTTTGTCTCAAATTGAATATATCTCCTCAAAAGTATGCAGTACATATTGTGCAATTAGACTGAACAAAGGTTAAGGTATTAGGAGAAGTGAATTTAGTTCTTATAATATTAGCATCCAATCCAAAAGTTCACAAAGTAGTTGATACTTTAGTTGTTGATATTCCTGACTTTTACGGTTTAATCTTGAGTAGAGACTGGTCAAAAAATCTTCATGGTTACTTTGCTACTGATTGGTCTCATATGTGGCTTCCCTACAATGGAAAGCCAAATCAAATCCGAGCAAACTGTGAAAATCACTTGAAACACTCAGTAACTAAATTTGAAGAAGATAATGAACCCATGGATTTACTAATAACATTCTTGGAAATTACTCTGTTGAATCCTTTTTTGGAAATTTCAATGCTCAGAAATCTCCATTTCTCACCAACTCAGTTAATTACAAGAAAATTCTATAAGGAAAGCTTGCAGGACCCACTTCCGCTACGTAATCCATCACACATCGCATTTTGAATTTCATAAATCCTGCCCTAACAGTCTTATTGTCACCTCCCATATTTCCCCAATGCGATATACTCCATCGCATCGCATTCCCACAAAAATAATCACTCTTATTCCCCTGACCATGTTCACTGATGCAATATAGTCCATCGCACATCACACTTTTTTCAACGTAAACACTTTGCAATCCATCTATTTTCGTCGATATTGTGATTGCGATATTGCAAGGCGTTCAATATTAAATGTAGATTTTCACATGAGCAATGTTGCGATGCGACAGATCTGGTTTTAATGTGGAAATGATTATATGGGCACAACGACCCATATCAACCATTAATGTCATAAATTAATGGTTTTTCGCCCATACCTCCATAATCATTTTACTATAAGAAGCATTCAATTCATATCTTATCAGTGTGCCAAGTATCAATTTTTTAAATGTTTCTATTGTTATGGTACTTGTACATTTGTAAAACCAAAATTTCCCTCTTTCTGCTTATCCTTTCTCATTTATTTACAGGTGATCTCGAATAAGAAGAATTCTTCGGAGATGTCTAAAGCTCTTTAAAAAGCTAAGAATCATATGGCCCTTGTAAACCCTGCGCCTACTACAACCGAGAGAACACATATGCTTCCTCTGTTTACAGATATTACAAGTGGGCTAGAAAGTGGATCCTCCTCGTGAGAATCCATGTACAAGCTACTCGAGGATGAAAACCGCATAAAGTTCAAAGAAAAGCAATTGTTGATGCTCTCGATTCCTTAGAAGCTACAATTGAAGAAGTAGCTAATTCATTCCTTCATCGAATTGTTGTGTGACATAAAATCTTATCATACATTGATATGGTAATATGGATCATTGATAATCTCAATATTAGGGGATAGGACATTTCTCATGAGAAGAGGAACGATGATTGGTTCCTTCAAAGCTAAAGACCTGAAGCTAATGTGCCATATCCCAGACCCTTAAAAGGTCTATTATAAAGAATTTATTGCACAGTTCTCCAAAGAGAACAAGCTCAAGTCAAAGCCAATCAAGCAATGGAGAAGCAATCCCAATAAGCATAAGAATTACGAAAATGGTATGTAATATATTGACTCCCTTTCAAGCCCCTATTGTTATGTCTCTGCGATGATGTCTAGGCTTTTTGGTCACCCTGACACTACTCGATTTTCAGTAGAATGGGTCCCCCTCATGGAAGAAGCTACAGACTCCTATGTTATAAATTGGGGAAATATTTTGTCTAATAATATTGCCACTCAGATTTTATAATATAGGAAAAATTGTTCCATTTCTTCCTAAAAATTTCCCCCATTTTATATGAGTGACTATATTATGGACGTTGTGTGTTTTACCTCAGATTTTCCAGCCATGGGCTGGAAATTTACTACCTAGGACCCTATACCTATTCTTGTATTTCATAGTATGTTGTGGGATTCTAAGTTTGAAATCCATTTTTATAAAATTTTCCATGTAGTTATTATCCCTCTATTTCAAGCTGTTTTTAATGAGAAAGACCCCAGACTGTCAAAAGAGGCCCAAGCTTATTTTTCTTCTATAGGAAAATGGTTTGGTGAAGAGATTTTCACCTTTGTCAGAGTATTTTGGAGCTTAACTTGACCACACGTTCTACCTTTTTATGTTCCTGACAAGCTTCTCGCAAGAGAAGTTGCATACCATACTACTGGCAATGGACTTACCAGGTTTCTGAAGGAGGCTAAGAAAGCATCATGGCATTCCTTTCCAATTATTTGTCGTGTTTATGGTCTAGATAATTACAAGCATGTTGTTATAGAGATCGGTCAGATTGAATGTTTGAAGTTATTCACAATTCCAAACAAACAGTATGACCCAATTAAAGTTTCCAACAATTTTACTACTCAAGTTAAAATTAGGCCTTTTGTACATGAATATGATGATTTTGATGACCTTTTTAAGTCTGTCAATAGTTATTATGTAGTTCAAAAGTTGGCAACCTTACCCTCCATCCACAACAACTACCAAAGTTTCATTAATATAGGAATAAGAGATTTGAATCAATTCCATTAAAAATGTTGGAGGTCTCACAACCCTTATCTCAGAAAGAAAAGGAAAATGAACCGAAACCTAAGGATACTGAAGTCCCTAGTAAATCAGATCGATATAAATCAACCGAAGTTCAAACTATGGATCTGGATTTTCCAAGTAATCAGAGTGATGTTTGGAAATATTTTAACCTGAAACTCCAGAAAGACCAAGGAACCATAGTTATTCATCAACAACAGATTTTTCATACACCTCAAACTAAAACTTAGGACTCATTCATTACTGAACCCTCTAACAAATTAGTAACTACAGAGAGAGTGGAATTCATCCTGACCTTCCAAACCATATAAATTGTTCTTAACATTGAATAAATTTCTCCTTTAGACATTTTATACAGTCCTAAACACAAGTTAGTTATGAGCAGACAAAATAAAAATCAGAGCAATGTCAACCTCCTGTTCAAGGATATGTTTCGATGGATATTGTATGGAAAGACACATAGGTATATCCTTCATAGGATCTGACACACCTAACTCAGTTTGCAGGAGGTTATGATTCTAAAACTATTGATAAAGCCTCAGAATTTCAACAGTTGATGAAAGAAACTGATGAAAAAATCATCCAACTTGAACTTGAGCTTAAAGCAGAAATACAAATTAACAATCAATACTTACAGGTACAAGTCACACAACTCCAGGAGAGCATAAACCAGTTGAAGGTTCGGCACCAAAATGAGATTATTTCAAAGGAAACTGTAATTCATCAATTGCATCTCTCTATTGAGAAATTAAAAGATAACCCAAATATTGATGAATTGAGAAAAGAGGCCTTAGAAATAAATACTTTATTAGCATATTAGCATGTTGTTCTTCGTTAGAAATTATCAAATATTATTTAATTATGTGAACAAAGTGATTCATTAGTAAATCACATTTCATATTTGAGTATTATTTTTGATGAGATAGATGATAAGGTTTCCCAGTTTGTAACTTAGCGAGATTCGGTTGTGGAAAAAAGGCCAACCTGCCCAGGATTGAGGATTTAAAGAAAGAAATATTGTTTACAAAATCAGATATATAGTTGAAACTTGTAGAAAGAGATATTTGCAGAGCAAAGGATGTGGCTACTAACATTATAGAAATTGTTAATCAAAATCTCATAGCAGCAAACCTTATTGAAAGATGTCCTCCCGATGCATTTCCTGTAATGAAAGACTTGATAAGACAGTGGCAAGAAATTTCAAAGGTAAAATAAGCACACGTCAAGCAACTGGAAAAGCTAGATTGGAAGAAATATTGGAGATATTTAGTAAAGCCTCACAACCAGTGGCTCATGCTGCCTTGTCTCACAGATACATCCTCCTACCTACTTCCTCCACTTTCTGATGTTGTTTTCACTGGAGAGTTACGCATTAGGCTAGGCCAACCTCCAAAGGTTAAGCCTATGCTTAACATTCTTCAGTTGAAAGAGAAAATGGAAAAAGAGATAGCAAGACAGTCATCAAGCAAGTCACCCCTTTAATTTCTATTTATGTTTTAATTCCACTTACTTTAAGGAGGGTTGTTTTAAACCTCCTCAGCTTTTTATTGTAATAAATATTTTAAGACTTTTTATTTCTATATTTAAACCCCTTCATGTCTTTGAAGAAGGGGTCCTGAAATTTTGAAAGGAAGACTTTACGGATGTTGCACTTTTGTACTCTTGAAGTTTTTTGAATAGAAAGAGTTGGACCAAGTACTTTTTCTCAAATGAGCAGAGTGAACATGTACATGGTACTTTTATCCTATGTGTTATATTTTTTCTTCAAATGAGAAATGGTTATTTATCTTTATGATGTTTTGTTTCATGTATTTGTTTGAATAAAGTTTGACAATAACTCACTTTTGAACATGTTATACTGTTATCACTTGATACATATGCAATACAGGCATTTGAAAGTTGCAATATAAGCTTTATCTAAATGATTTAATTATCTGAAATGTTTTCATATCCCTAATTGGATATATGATCTTTATTTTCATCCACTGAAAGGTTATTATTGTAGGTCGCACAGAGAATAGATTTCATCCCGGGATACATAGTAGATAGATATATCATTTATTGCAAGCTTGCTAATACTTCCATCTACCGAGTTACAGATAGTGATAAAATCCATCCATCCACCCTAATTATATTAAAATGGGAAACTGGTCTCATAAATCCAGTTGGAGCCACCATTCCAAACAGAAAAGGGACGTTTTTTAAGTCCTCGACCAAGTGGTTTCACTGATGTTGTTCCACCTATTTTTGGGGCCTCAACATGAGGATCCATTGTCTTGATTGCACGTTGTAGCAGAGAATATAGGAGGCATCTCTGTTACTTCTAATGCAGGTAGCGCAGGGTGTGGAGAAGCCATGAGTTTCTTGATATTCTTCGGAGCCTTTTACATTTCACAATATTTTTTCTTCTCTAGACTAGCCTGTAGTAGGATAAAAAGAGAATGAGAAACAATACTTGCAAATGAAAGAGAAATTAACACAAAAGTTTGAAATGATGGGAAATATTGTTTAAATGCACAAAATCCAAAACATCAAGTAAGAGGCTTTCAAATCACTTTGAGGGTTCGAGACCACCAATATCGTTATGTCTGAGTAATGATTAAAAACGTGAGTTAACGTGATTTTCTTGGGCAACTCAGCACTTAATTAAAATCTCGCATCACAAAAATATTTTGGAGCACGATTTTAAAACATGTGATATGTTCATTTTACCGATATGAGATCAGTACTTCTATGTTAATTAAATATAGGCTCCTTATTAGCAGTCTCAAAATATCGGATCATTGTTGGGGCAAGTACGCTGTGAGATTTGCGATGAGGTAGAAATATTGCAATTGCAAGAATGGTGGAGTGATTTGTTGGAAAGTATGGTGTATCAGAACTGCGATGTGATATATCACATCGAGGGTTTGAGAGCGGGGATTATAGATGGTAAGAAATATTTTTGATTGCGTGAAATCAAAGGGTGATATGGCAGTAAGGTGGGTCTTTCCAATGTTTTTAAAATAAAAATATTCGTCGGGGAGGATTTTTCCTTTGTTAGTGTTATTTTTGGTTTAAAGCCTTTGTGCATTATTTTATGTACTTGGGTTATGTTGCATCACGAAATTTGAAAGGAGTGCTTTGTGTGTCGTTTATTGAAATTGCGATATGAAGTATGCAATTTGGGTTTTTGGCATATTTGCTTAAGTCCTTTGACCAATAGAATCAAAGTCACTTTCGCATGAGCATTTTTTGTCCTATAGAAGTGTTTTATTATTCAAAGTGTTTTATTATTCTACGTTAAAAATTAAAAAGGGTCCCCATTATTTTTTAAGTTAATTATACATAAAAAAATGGTTGTTGAATAACACAACAATTGGCGATTCACTGGAAGAACCAGTAATCTCTGATTTATAATATTGAAATTTCTAAAACATTAATAAGTAAAAATTATTAGGGAAAGGAAAAATATTTTCGAAATGTTGGATAAATAAAATTACTCTGAATAAAAAAACTCATTTTATTGTAATCCTTATAAAAACCTCTTATATATTAAAATCTTTAACTATCTATATCGGCCATTAATCAGTTATAAAGATAAAGTATGGGGATTTTGAAACATAGCATTTTTTTATGTACTTAATTTGTCACAGGTAGAGCCACTGCTACCAGCAAGTGTTCATAGCCTTGATAGGGTTACCTATTAACCATCAATGATCTTGTATACCATCCATTTATGATTGCAATCCTTTTGAGATAAATTCAAATATATATATATATATATATATATATATATATATATATATATATTGTTGGCTTGAGGGGTCCATACCCAGGTTCTGAGTTATCACGCAACCAACAAAACCCTCCAACTACTAGCCTTTTCAGCAGTGGTCTTCTTGCGCATATCAAAGCCTCACCTGAAGCAGTATGGGGGGGTATTGGAACTAGGTTTCCGCACCCTGAGGAAGCTTTTGATGTGGTGGCCCTAACCATACTTAGTGCAGATAAAATGACAAATTCATGCATGCATAGTCAACAGATCTAACCCTTCCGCAGATTATCACTACTTAATATATTTTATGCATAGTATACTTCATTCAGATCTACTCATTTAACATTGAATAATTCGTGCATAAATTCAAGTAACCATTAGCAGAAATAAGTACACAATAACAAAATATATTCACATCGGCAGCAAATAACAGATAAAAAAATCACATAAGAATCCAGGTTCACCAAAATGTCTTATTTATTAAGAGATCTTTCAATTCAGTAAATACCTTCTATGCACCCAACAACAGAGTCCGCACATAGCTCAAGACGTAGGTCTCTGCGCACACAGCCAGCAAGAGCCTTTCTACCCAGAAAAACCCAAAATTAGATCAAAACATTAACAACACATTCATATCTGATATATTATATCCTTACTTGACTTAATATTTACATATTCATACTATCATAGACGCACACATACCATGGTCTCAAACCATGGTTTGAGACTCATGCTTTTTCCCTTTTAACCCATTATAATGATTAAGGGACTTTTACCTGCCCTAAAGCCCCTTTGACTATTTGTGCATAGTGATTACACAAAACTTAGACAAAATTAACCCAAAAATGCACCCAAGGAGACCTCGCTCCAATAGGCCTCCAACATAATCTCATGACTCGTCCCAAGTCACTATGGGGTAGTTGCCTTCATTTTGTCTTCAATGCTTCAATAGAGCTCTGGAGTGGAAATATGACTCAATGCCCTACGCAGCATCACTATTCGCTTCATCGACCAATTTCGTTGTTGTTGGCCCCTCAGCTGCCAAATTGATGCTACGTTGTGTTTGTTGGAGGACTGAGGGTGCTATCAAGATTCTGCAAGAGATGCAGGGCTTCCTAAGCCCAAGGTTGCATCCTTGTTTCCAATAGCTTCTCTTACCGGCACAAGTCCTCGATCTCTGTCTGAATGGCCTTTCCTTAATGCAAACTGGCAAGCCTCTACATTGTTACCAAAGTGGGTGTCGCCATCCTAATATTTGTAAACTATTGTTCCTTAATTCGGAGCTCATTTCTCAACTGTTGGACCATCGAATTGTTCTAAATAGATGTCCAAACACCCATGGCCTCATCCAAGAGTGCTCCACATTCAGCCATTGTTGCAGATACATTGTTTGTGGTTTCCTTTACCTCTATTGTGCACTATGTTCGGACCTCCGATGGTGTCTCAGGTTGGAGCTTCATTTGCAGCTCAGCGATCTGTTTCTCGGACTCAACCCGAATGGTTTGGATCTCTGTGCGCGACACCTTTAGCGCAGCAACCAATATTTCTAGCTTTTTTGTTGGCACAGATGATGTAGGGACAGTGACGTCTGACAGGTCATCACACACTTGGTCAATCACTTCTTTTAATGTGATGCGGAAATCCCGCCTCCTCTATAGTTTGTTGCTTTTGTTGCAGTGCTTTTGCTTATTGTTGAGACTCGTTAACAGAATGGAAGGCACGGGCCTCCCAATACTGAAAATATTCCACGATCATGTTCTGAATCACATGGAGCTTTCCGCCTGGCAGCACTGCCAGCTCAATGCTAATCTCTCTCCATGCTAACAGGGCAGCATGCAAGGTAGGTGGCTCAACTATAATGGCTAGCGCAGGGATAAGGGGGATAGCAGCACTGTGATGAGTGGTTGTGCGCTTGTCTATCTAAGACTGGAGGTTGTCACGCTCACTTTTTGTAGGTGTTATCACAAAATCGGACCTAATAGGCTACCAATCAAATCAATCTCATGTAACTGTTTTAAACCAATCTTTTGATTGAGGCTTAGCCTCCTCAACCTGAGAGGGCTCTCTCAAGGATTAATGATTTTTTATAGAAATATAGATGGCTAACTCTATGTGGGATAATAAACAGATAAATGATAGATATTGGTTGTAAATCACATTAGAAAGTGCACATTGGGCTTATGGAGTCAAAATAGCTTCAGTGAAACCAAACAATCTACTTAGCATGGAATTCAAGGCATATCAGAGTTCTAGTCAAGAGATATACATGTGAAACTATAAAACACACAGTCAGTTTGTCTATGAAGGAAGTGAGAGCATCAATGATAAATTCTGAGTAACATAAGAAAACACCACTGCAATAGGGTAGTAAAAAGATACAATTAGAACAAGAACACACTAGAACTCTTTATGAATCTCAAGTTGGCTAAGTAGAAAAATCTGTATTAGGCTGAAAACCAGTCACTTACAATAAACACAGTATTTTGCTAAAAATGTCCAACCCTTAGCATATTTGACTTCTTCATATTTAATAGATAATTTACAACATAGGATAAAAGATACATCAAATTCATACTTTTTGACACCTTGCCTAACCATATGAAATGGTATTTATTACAAAATGACAGCTGCAAATCTAATAAACAGTCCTATTACAAATAGGATTCAAACTCCTTAAATTTACTCATAACAACCTTATCTAAACTAGACTACATCATTTTCCAAGTGTATTAACATAAGGTCGAATCCAGATGATAAGCTCCAACTCTTTATGACCTCAATACTAATCTCCATTAAACTAGGAAACTATCCCTTATTTCTAGGCATAGGATTCTTTACATTCTTGAGACACTCTGACCATCATGAAACCATAAATTCGAGGTTATTTAGCGTTAGAAACTGAATTAATATCTGCCCAAAATCATTCTTAAGTCTCAGTTGTCCGAAACCACCATCAAACTATTCAAAATAGCTGAAATAGACCAGCGCTACGAAAACAACACAGTTTCGTAGCACTTTTCGTAGCGCGGCATTTTTACCCTTTTACTTTCAAAATTTTGGTTTCTTTCCTCCAAGAGTATATTCATTATCATTTAACACAACTCCTCTATCAATTTCAAGTCATAATCCATACATTTTCCCTTCAAAAATTTATGACAAAGAGTGAAAAAAGCTACTACAACAGTTTTGTAGCGCTTTTCACTCTTTTTGCACTATTTGCGCTACAAAACTGCTGAGTGAGCATTTTTGCCCAGATTTTTTCAAAATGAAAACAAAAAATGTGCCAAAACTCATAATACCACTGTTTTCATCAAAACAAAAATTCATATGAACTGAAAAACACATTTTTCATGAGGTTCCTTCTTAATTTTTCACTTGATTTAGCTTTTGACCTTTTTAATGATTGTCATTATGCACCTTTGTTTTTTAGCTCATCCTGAGTCAGTTTCAGCTGCTGATCCAAGTCCTCCACTTGATTTCTAAGTCTTCTATTACTGGCTCTCAAGTGATTATTGATTACTCCGACAAATTTAGCTTCCTTGATGGCTGGAATTGTCCATGTGAAAAATTGTTCTGCACTACTTGGAATTTCAGACCTAGAACCAGTCTGACCTTCCCATACTTCCTTCATTCTTTTGAAATTTGTTTTCTCAATGCTATGCTTTCTAGCCCTCTTTCTCATCATAGCAATCTCTTGATTTTCTAAACTCAATTTCTCCACAAGATGTTTACACTCTGTCATTTCTTCTTTTTCCTTCATTGTTCTGTTGGTTGCATGTTCTACTGTTGGTGATGAGATATCAACCACTTCTTCAGGGACTTTAGTTGTTTCAATAGTTTCTTGGACCTCCTTGTTTCCTTCCTTGAGCTTCTTAGCATGCCTAGTTAAAGGTTTCCTTGCTTGAAAGATAAAGGCTGCATTTTCACCCTCAAATTCAAGTTTCTTTGCTGACTTAACCTTTTTCTGTTTGTGTTTATCTACTCCAATGAAATCAGCTTGCACAATGGGTGACTCCTCTATATCAATTGCATGAAGGATATCATCTAAATTTCCCTTTATCACTGGGTTTTCCTCTATAGCTATAGCAATTGTTTTTCCCTTAAATGTCATTGCTTGGCTTCTTGTCACTCTCTTGATTTCCTGCTTGCTGGCAAATTTTTTTTGTTTTGTTTCTTTGACACTTTTTGACCTATGTTTTTCAGGTGATGGAATTGGTGCAACAAGCAATTGTGTCTTCTCTATCCCTTTCTCAACTTTTTTCCTTGGTTTCAACTTTAAAAACCTCTTTGATTTTGCAACCACAGGCTGACTAGACTCTGTTACTAGTGGTGAAGGAGCTCCTTTAGTTTTAGGGTTTCTAGCTAGGGTTAGGGTTTCCAGTTCAAAACCATTCATAAACAAAAATTAATACCAATCCCTGCTTATTTTCTGAAGCTCATTCAAAAACAATAACTTTATCAAACCATGGTGAAACAAAGATGTTTCACAACCATCAGATTTGACTTGTACTTTATCAACCATTTTGCCAAGGCTCCTATGAAAATAAAAGGGAAAATCTAGTGATATCATACCTATGAAATGCAGAAGCAGCTTGAGATGATAAGTATAAACTTTATGGTATCTGCCTTCACATGTAAAGTATCTTTGAATGTTGAACAACAACTTTGCATAGGTTTATTTGATACAGCTTCCAGGTATTGCATTATTTAGGTCCATATCTGCATACTCAGGTTTCATGAATTCCTTGCATGGTTCCATGTCAAATTTAAAACCTTTAAACCAAGTTTCCTGCCCCCTTGGTATTTTTGTCACAGAAGCAATAATCTCAGGTGTAACTGGCACATTTAACATCCCAACTTTGTTAGTTGTTCCATTGAAGTGCAAGGCAAATTCTTTAGACACCTGTGTATGGAAACCTTGCAGCTTTTTACAAAACCAGAGACAACCTGCTTTGCTAAAATCCTCCATCACTGTTTGATCTTCAATTATAGCCTTCATATTTTCAGGCTCGTATCTTAAGCAATGTCCCCCTCTGTGGAATTTCTTTTCCTCTACCATGCTTCTTAGAAAAACCTGTCAGCTTCTCTTGAATCTATAAAACAACCTCGCTTGATTAGCATATGAAAAACCTCGCTTGAGTATATGGAATAGCCTCGCTTGATTAGGATGAAGATAGCCTTTGCATAGAACAACCACAGGCTTAGCTTGACTGCTTCAGAGCTCAGACACTCGTATGGAGGCAAATGAAAAAATTAGGTAGGATTTTGAATTTGAAATGTCATCTCATAACTGAATGATGCCTCATTCATGCCCTATCATGACGATGATGACTATGAGACAGGTAAGTACATTGAATCTGATCACTAACTGACTCACCATAACACTATCCTATCATTTTCTAACGTATTTTGATAAATTTCAGCTCAATTGACAAGACAGTTAAGAAACCACACTTTCATAGCGCCCACAGTGTATTTTTCCCAATTTTTGCTAAGAAAGTATTAGCGCTTTCGTAGCGCAAATCCACTTTTTTGAACTAGCGGCGCTACGAAACAGAGGATTCTTAGCTAATTACATAAATTTAACCCGAAACTTTATGGAATGACTCCTAAATGGAAAATGTGAGTATTTTATCATGGAATGGACCTTTAAAAGACTTTATTTGAATTCAATGATGACCTTAAAACTTATAAAAACTTTAACCTACCCTTAATCAAATCCTAAAATGACTTTCAAACCCACTTTGAGACCATGATCAAAGACAGAGTTGACACAATGATGTTTTGAAAATTTTTGGGTGATAACAGTAGGCTCACTTACTTCACACTCTCTTGTATTGCGATCTCTTGTATCACGCTCGCTTGAATTTTGAGCTCCTGGATGCCCAACTGTACTCCCTCGAGCACTAATTTGTACTACGCTTACATGCTGGTCTAGATATCCTCCATGGACGACTTTACTTTGTTCTCGATCTCTGTGAAGTCATCCTTAGTGAGAGTGAGGTCTTCTATTCCTACGAACTTGGGCCCCTTCCTTTTCATGCGTAGACCCCCAGTGACCTGAGAACCACACTTGGTGCCTTTAGTAGTTTGTGTCTCAATACCCTCGGTGCCTTTTCCATATCTTTATGCTTCCTTCTCCAAATCTATTTTTTCTCCCATCGTAGTAGGCTCAAGTTCTGCTTCAGCGTCCTTTCCTTTCTGTTGTGTATCCTTGGTGGTTTGCGGCTTGGTCAGAGTCTTCAACACTGATGAAGAGGTACCCCCAGTGGTGCGCGGCTCTAACCAGGCAGGCGGCCATTCTACTGTGACGCACACCAGGTCATCCTCCTTGACCAAGTATGGTAGGTCATACCAAACACCTTCTGCAGTGCCCTTCACACGGATATGCATGTTGTGGAACATGGCTTTGAATTCTGCAATCAGCATGTACTACTCGTAAAGGGTTGGCGATAACCTTGGCTTTGACTATATGGCCTGGAAGAGCACAGTGTCAAACAGCAGCCAAAAAATCTTGTTTTCTATGACTCTGGTTGGGATCTTTGAGTTCCATAGGGTGGTGTAATGTGCGTCTTTGCACAATTCTGGCTCAATATTAGGGAACTATGTATCTTGAGGTGTCTTCCATCCGATGATTGCAATAAGGAGCAACAACCACACATAATAGAAGTGCTTTCCTTCCTCCTGAAATTTGTGCACAGTAGCCAAGAACACATCACAGAGGTATTGGGACCAATTAAACTGTATACCTTTCTCAAATAGCCCTGCCAGTGCAATGACATGGGCCAGAACTTTCGTCGGCCTGCATTTTCTCATCACCTTGCATGTGAATATAAGGGTTCCCATTTGTACTGTGGGGTCATTGATTTCATTCACCAAGAAGCCACGGGTATTGTGCGAGACCTTGTATTTTTCTTTGACATCCTCACCCACTTCGCACTCTGAGATTTTCCCAACAAAATTTTTCGTCGGGTCCTCCCCCTAGTCAGAAAATCCAGTGATCTGATGGATCAATGCAGCATCAATTAGAACTAGCCCTCCTACCCATAAGAAATCATCATAAATGAGGGCGAGTATCTCGCACACACAGATGTCATTAATTGGGTTTCACCTGAAGTGTGAAATATGCAAGAGGTTTAGCAATCCTGATTTTTGCAGGCCCAACGCCCAGGACTTTGGCTCAAGATGTACTATGCCACCATCATAAGGGATCTTCTCCAAATACATGGTGGGCACAAGCTCTGGAAATTTCTCCTATTCTGCCAGGTCCCAGACCTCCATCTCTAGCAGTGGGATTTTGGCGAACATATCGCCTTCAGCAGGCACATTCTCTGGGAGTAGTGGCATATTGATATATGCACTTTATCTAGATCCTTAGGGACCTTTACTGAGGCCTTGCGCGGCACAACATAAGTAGGCAACCGTGAGATGGGTTCAACTACTTCTACGACGTCCGCCTCCATGATGGTTTCGGGCAAGTCCGCCATAGGCCTCTTCTGGCGCTCTGTAGCAGTTGAGCACGGCTTTGGGGTCTTCTGACGGGGTGACTTACAAGATCCCAAGGATTTTCCCTTCTTGGTTTGGAGTGGCGGAGGGGTTTCAGCAGCCTGCGCAGGGGTCTATTCAATTCTCATCACAAAAGGGGTGGGCTTAGTGGTAATCATACTTGGAAGAATCACGTGACCCAAACCTTGACAGTGAAGCTCCTCCTAAAAGATCAAATCAAGGCCATACATAAGCTTCGGACAATCTTCAGAGAACAGAGAGCACAACTCCTAGAAATAGCATAGAAATAAAAGGGAACTCATGTGACCCCTCCAGTCATATTTATAGGGTAGGCGTGTCTTAAACGGTATTATGTTCATTAATGTAGCCCCATAAATGCTAAAACAGATCCAAATCTGGCATAATCTCCTCATTAAATGCAATTTAGTTGCTCATCCAAACAATAAGAACATTTTCTTCTCCAGAATTATTATTCCAACAGCTATATTCTAGCACCTTTGCGACACAATCATCCTCCTCGCGCAGCTACTACGTGCTCGTCGCACTTGTCTGCGCATCTACCATCCTTGCTGTGTAGATCCATATTTCTGGCCATATAGTCATTTGGTGCATGCAAGGAGAGGTTTGTCCCTGTATGGCTTCAATCACCTTCCATTGACATACCAAGGAAGGTTTTCTCCACTTAATGTAGCTAGGCGTACCGCACCTCCGTCTGTGATTTCCTTGACAATATATGATCGAATCCAATGCATTTTGAACTTCCCTTGGTGGTTCACAGACGTGTTTTCATACCAAAAAATGAAATCCTCATCCTTAAATACCTTCTGTCTAATGTGTATGTCATTCCAATCATTTTCGTGTGCCTTCTGGACCTGCTGATGGAAACCTGCAATGAATCGGTCCTCTTCTAGCGTGACCAACTGTGACAATCGTTCTTCCATATTATCTCTTTCTACCATATTACTGAATGTTTCTATGCACAAACTTGGGAAAATATACTCCATCGGCATAAAAACTTCCTACCCATACACCATCTTGAATGGAATCTTTCCTATCAACTTCTTGCATGTGGTTCTATATGCCCAAATAACCGCAGGTATGTGCACATCCCAATAATTTCGATTGGCATTGTAGATCTTAGTGAGTGCATTCTCCAATATCTTACTAAAATATTTCACCACATCATTCACCTGTGGGTGATACGGATTACTCTTCTAATGATGAATCTGAAATTCTTATGTCAGAGCTTCAATAGTTTCATTCACAACATGCGTACCCGAGTTGCTCATCAAAATTGTAGGGCACCCAAACCGAGTCAATATGTTCTCAAAAATGAAGTGTGTGGTTGTGTCTGCACTAAAATACTTCACAGGCTTAGCCTCAGCCCATCTGATCACATAACCTATCGCAGCGATTATGTAGTGCACACCTGTCTTCTTTCCTAGAGGGTCAATAGTTCTGACAAAATCAATGGCCTATTTTTAAAAAGCTTGCAAATCCATTTGTGGGTGCCAGGGCATCTCATCTCTACACAACTATTTCCCCATCTTTTGGCATACACCACAAGCGCAGAAATATGCATGTGTGTCACTATGAATCGTGGGCCACCATAAGCCAGCGTGTAAAATATTCTACACAATTTCTTTTCCTGCATAGTGACCTCCTGCAACCCCTCCATGAGCCTTAGTTAATATATCATGTCTCTTGAATTCCAACACATACCTTCGCAGGACTTCATCTGCACCCATTTTATACAGCTGATCAGTAATTAGAGTAAAGTCAATTTCTTACACAACCAGCTCTTTCTTCCGTTGCAGCGTGTATTCCGTGAACACACTTCCAGTGGTCAAAAAATTAATAATATCCACAAAGTGATCATCGACTACTTCGATGGAGAAAAATTATGCATCTGGTAAACCATATTCCAAGCTAGTTGGTTCTTCTCTGCTTTCAATTCACGATAGATGGTCTGGCCAACATTCAGTCTCCCGGGTTTCACAATTACTTCAAAGTCATACTCTATAAATAGCAGCAACCATCTACAGATATCCCCCCCGACACGAGCTTATTGATTAGGTACCTCATAGTCGAATGTTTAGAAAACATATTAAAATGGCCTCCCAATAGATAGTGGCATAATTTTTGCAACACGTAGACCATAACTAATCCTTCCCTTTCTGTGGTCGAGTAGTTTTGCTCCGCGCTTGATAACACTACAAGGAAAAGACCCTTTAGCGGATTTTTTTTAGGAACCCCTTATAAAAATGCCCTAGACATCCCTTTGTAGTGGAGGTTACTAGAGGAGGTTGGTGGGTGGAGGTTTTTGCAGATGTTTTTCGTCTAGTGCGCTTATCATCCTAAATCACACTGGTGCATTCAACAAGAGAAAGCACCGGTGCACAAAAAACATTGGCACACCGGGACACCATGTGCTCCGTACAAACCCGCCCGGTGCGTATTATTACTATAGTGCACTGTTTCATTACAAATATTCGGCACCAATGCATCCTAAAACCCCGCACCAAAACTGAAACCGCCCGGTGCGGTCTTATGAAACCACACCGATGCGCCTATAAAACCCCGCGCACCAGAACAGGGTTAAATAAAAAAAAAACATTACAACCAAAAAACCACATTTTTCAATTTTCAGCACTCCAGAGTTCTTAAGCTCCGGTGAAAATTATCCTTGTCTAAGGCACCCTGACATCAGTGCTCCCATTGCACCCATTGCACGCACTACTACTGTGTATACGCCACCAATCTTCATTTTGAATTTTGCAAAACAGTGGGAAAATTTAGTTTTTGAAAATTCTACAGCCAATATGCCTCCTCGACGGCCAAATGTATAGGTATTTTTCTTGTTTTTCCATAATTAAGCCTTTTAGCGGATTAGAATTGTAAATTAGCTTAAAATTAACCATTTAAAAAAAAAAGAAAAAATCCCGCAACGTGCACTCGAGCCGTTCGGCTCGCACTGGTTCGCGGTGCTGCCTGTAAATTTATAGGCCGCACTGTAACCAGTGCTAACGGTATCTGCATCGGTTCCAGGGCAGTAACGAAATGCACACTGTGATATTTTAAAATTTAAAAAAAGTGCGGTGTGGTCGGTTACCTTGTCACACCCTTGACCCTGTGGAATAGCGGCAATGCAGTGCATTGACTTAAATATCCGCCCCGGGGCGGGTGATTTTTTCAGTGCACCGTATTCTGAAATTTCAACATGGTCAACCGTGCGGCCTGGTAAAAGATCGAACCGTTGACTATGTAATGATGTCAGGAGTACGGTGTGCTGACCAAACTATACGCCCTGGGGCGTATAGTTTGGTCAGCATACCGCCCTCCCGACATTGGTCCATAGTCAACAATGCGATCTGTTATACCACCGCACCATTGACTTTGGAACAATGCCAGGATGGCCACTGAAAATTTGCAGCTGCCCCACCTCTGGTGCGCGACAAAAAAGACGCATCATGACCGGTGCATGCCTGTTTTTTGTGGCGCACTGACTATTTTTTTTTTTCAAAAAAATTTATATATGTATATTCATAAATACATGTCTCATTTAATAAAAAAATTATATTTAATATGTCAATCATTCAAAGACATGAAAGGAGAGGTGAGAGGGAACAACAACAACAACAGGCAGACCAATATAGCATGGTTCGCCTGTGGGAGGCACCAGAGAGGGAGAGAGATGAGTACCCTCACCCTATTACAGCAGCTACCCAGGGGCTCCTAAGGCAGGTAGGCCTCCTCAAGTTCTAAGAGGAGGCTACTTCCCTAAAGGGCCATGGTTTTTTTTTGCGACATCTTATCCACAGGTGGAATGCCCACCTACAGGCTTTCCGAGTTGGTCCTAACCAGTGGTACGTGCCCACTAAGGAGGACATCTATTTCATTACAGGGATATTGAGGAGAGGGGTGGATTTTCCCTCGTTCCGAAAGGTTCCATTTGGCTATGCAGCAGGGATTCAGTTGGTGTACTCCCAGAGATACATTAGCATGGATATATTGTCTCCTTCAGATTTTCAGGTCTCCGAAGGTCAGTTACGTATTACTGCATTTGGTAGTGAAAAGGTGAGGTGCCTCTCACTTCTGATTTCTACCATTTCACACAACACCGGCGACGGGAAACGCATTAGTTTCCCACTTCTATATTATGTTGATTCTTTAGTATAGGAGCCACGACTTGTCAGGTGTTCTGCCATTTTTTTGCGACAGTTCTGTGCAGCCTTAGATAGATGTCGTGCTCATGCACAAGGGAGGGTCAACGTCCCTTTTTCTTCAGAGATTTTTTATTTATTTTTTGAGAGGTTTCCAGAGATGAGGCCTACTTTTATTCGGCAGCCTTGTAGGTTGATGCTGGATGCACGGATGCACTTGTGGGAAAACATGATGCCCAAGAGGGTCGAGACTGAGTTTTCCACGAGGATATCGCATGATGCACTGGAGTTGCTAGCTAGTGTTGATGAGCATCCCTTCGTTATGGTCCCCTGTCCTTGTGCTTGTTTGGATTGGCGAGGGTGTGCCAACATCCTCTTCACAGATGATGAGCCACAGGATGATAGAGGTAATATTATTGTTTTATTTAAATTTATTCTAACATGTTCTTTAACTTGTTTTTATTAAATTTTGTAATGAAATTGTCTAATTATTGTTGTGTACTTGTATATATTTTGCAGACATTGGGTATTTTGATGGCGAGGACATGCCAGCACCACCAAATGATCCAGGTGTGGATCTTGATGACGATCAGGATATGCCAGATGTCGAGGATCATGAGGCCGGTGAAAACAAACCTACTCCTGCTCGTGCGCCGGTACCGCCTTTTGCTAGGTGCGGTAGGCTTGATAGTAGATTGACGATGGAGTTGGGCGACCAAATCTTTGCATTTTTTGTTGAGGCGAGAGTCAGGCCCGTTACTATGAGAGGCATATAGGCCAATGGTAGGTTGGTACGTATGTGGAGAAGCATGTCGCATCACATTTATATTCTGATGCGGCATGTCGTAGGAGCTACGACCTTAGTTACGCGATTGAGGAGGGCCCTTACATGTTATAGGCATGGTCAAGATGCAGTACGTGATCAACAGTCTGTGAGAAAAGACGCATCATCTGATGATCACAATCAGGGGAGTGATCATCGTTCACCTCGCACCGTGCCAGATGAGCAGCCTCCACTAGCATCGACCAGCAGTCATCATGGAGAGCAGGCTGGAACATCGGCCACGTTGAGGCAGCAACCTGCATCATCTAACAGTACTCATGATCATGAGTAGGTTTGACCATTGACCATGTCGATTCATCACAATGAGCAGCCGAAAGTTGATCCTGATCAGCATAAGTCACTAGTACTAGATCAGCAGGCACGTGATGATCAGCATGTGTCTGAGCTTGTCGAGGCTACACCATTGACTAAACAGGCCTCGACTAGTACTGCTATTGATGATGTACCACCAGCTGATATATGAAATTCATATTACAGTTGTATATTTTTTACATTATTCAGTTATATATATATATAGTCCATGTATCTTATGTTCATGTTGCAGTTGTACTTAATTTACATGTTGGTGATAATCATGATTAGTATATTGTTAGGTCATGTTAGATATGTTCATTTAATGCACAACTTGCAGATAGATGTGTATGTGATAGCAGTTATTTCACATGAGATGTATATTTGATGTTTGTGTTATGATGATGTTATACAATGCTAATTGTGTTTTGTTAGATTATCATGATCACGATGATGTTAGTGAATTTGAATGTGTTTTTTAGTCGAATATGATGTTTGTACGATGGTTATCATGATCGTGATATTTATTAATTAATTTAATATTAAATGATCATGATATTGTAAAATTGTAATTGTATGTTAAATTCTAAAATTGTGATTGTATTTGTAATTTTAATTTTAATTGTAATTGTATGTAAAATATTTGTAAAATTTTAATTGTAATTGTAATATTTAATTTATTATGAAATGACTGTAATTGTAATTGTATATATATATATGTAAAATTGTAAAACTCTAATTCTAATTCTAATTGTATGTAAAATTCTAAAATTCTATATGTATGTAAAATTCTAAAATTGTAATTGTAATGGTATATATGTAAATTTGTAAATTTGTAATTGTAATTGTAAATTTTATGTAAAATTCTAAAATTGTAATTGTAATTGTATGTAAAATTCTAAAATTGTAATTGTAATTTTACGTGAAATTGTAAAATTGTAATTCTAATTCTAATTTTAATTGTATGTAAAATATTTGTAAATGAAATGATTGTAATTGTATGTAAAATTATAAAATTGTAATCATAATTATATGTGAAATTGTAAAATTCTAATTCTAATTCTAATTGTATGTAAAATATTTGTAAAATTTTAATTGTATTAATGTGAAATGATTTTATTAAAAATTTAAAATTTGTAAATGTAAAATTTTAAATAATTGTAAAATAATAAATCTAGAATAATATGAATTTTTGTAACATAATAAAGTTTATAAAATAATGCAAATAAATTCATGTACTTTAGAATTATCATTATTTTATTATGATCTTACATACAAAAAAAGAACTTTATACAGTACATCATTGTTTTTGAGATCAACATTATTGCAAATTATCAAGTGAAATATTGATTTTAACATTAACACAATGCAAATTACCAATTAATTCAAAATACATATTTATATAATGTTTCGAAAAACCCATCTTAAAAATTATAAATATTGATTAAATAACACATATACCATATCACTCTTGGTTCTCATGGTCATCCTCATTATCTTCTAGCTCGCATGGCATGATAACACTATTGTTCTCAAGAATATGTTTTGATCTAGGGTCATGTCTCAATACGAACCACCAATCACTATCCAACACATCTCGGTAAAAAAATGTGTGGTTGCAGTGTTTGGGGAAAACATAGGGCTTCTTAGCTTCATCCCACATCTTTCTAAAGTTGATACATATCAGCCTACTATCACGATCTTCCTTTACATTATTCCGATCAAAGGTGTCCCACCGCTTGCACCTAAAAATAACACATTGGAAAGAAGAGAAATCCACTTCAATGATCTCTTGTATCTTTTCGACGTAACCTAATGTCCCTCGTACTAGGTTTTGATCACGGTGGCTAGATTGACTAGATTGATCGAACTCGACTTCCACTCCACAGTCTTGTGTGATGTTTCCAGTATTCTATGTGAAAATGGTGTCCATATGCCCACATAGATGGGAAAAAATTCACCTATTATAAAAAAGTTCAAAAATCGTAGTGTCATGTATATTATAATAACCCAACAGTTAAAATATGAAAAATAGATGTAATTACATTTGAAAGGTGCATTATTAAGTTTCAAATATACATATAAATTAAATACATTATACCGAGTTGTTGCACCCAATCCCTATGTTTAGCGTATCCTCTTCATCACGCGGGTAACAACCAATTGAACCGTATTTTTCTCTGACTTGGTCAGCAACCCAACTGTTGGGGCATATTTTCGGCATATTTTCTTTTAAATGATCGAGATAAGGCACACTTCTACCATTCAACCGTCTGAATTATTTCTTGCCACTATCCCATTTCATCCTCTTTTGTTCGTACAATGCGAACAACAGTTGTGTCGCTTCAGAATTATAAAGAATGAATTTATTGATTGCCTCATTTTTTTCCATTCGCTGATGAAATCAAACCAACATTATATAGTACATAGAGATCAAAATCTAAATTATATTGAAGTTCAAAATAAATATTTACTTTGTGTAAATTTGAAAAATTATAAGTCGCTTACTCTTTATTAAGCGCTTTTTTCCAATCGTTTGGAGCAACTCCCCTTCTCTTTTGTCGTCATCCCTTTCATCGTCCCAAATCATCGCACCTATTCTATTGTCGATCTTCTTGATGTACTCACTAGCATAATTGAAATACTCATACAATATGTACCCCTCTGCCATAGACCCCTCGGGTTTTACCCTTTTTCGAACAAAACCTTTCAATTTCTTCATGTACCTCTCTAAGAAGAACATTTAACGACAAGAAACCACCCTAACTAATTCAACCTAATCTACTAGGTGGATTATAATATGAACCTGCAAGTCCATGAAACTCGTCGGCAGTTCCTTCTCAAAAATACAAACAATCTCAACTATCTCTTGACGCCACTGTGGAATGCTAGCCACATGAATCTCCTTTGACGTGATCCAATGTACAAATGCAGATAATTTAGATATGGCACATCCTAGGTCTTGAGGGAATTCATGTTTCACACACCCATGCATGAACAAAGGATAATGACACTACAAAGTTATAAACACGTGAAATAATATACAAAATTAGTTATTTTTTATGATCCCTGCATGGGATAAAATGTATTAATATAACAAATAATAAAATCATGCTTTTCACATTATATGTACTCTTAGAAGATTCAAATGGTCATGTGTTTTCAACCCCAACAAATGGTCATCCATGGTGAAGCAGCGTTGTAGTGAAGACCCTTATGAAGACGGCACCCTCACACCCATTATAACTCCCTTTGCCAAAGAAAGATCATCTTTTTTTTAAATCCATGGAACATCACCTTCTTTGAAATATCATGAATTAGAGGGACCAGCGCCTGCCTCTGATCCTGTACTTTCTGATCGTCTTAGCCATTTTTTCTTTTTAGTTTTTGAAGTAATAAGATCTTTCCTAATAGCCAATGTGTCACTTTGTTTCGATGATATGTTCCTCCATAAATAATCTGAAACATTTTTTAATATATGCATGGGATCTAATAAGTGGGTAATCTTAAGATGCTCCCAATATGGGAGGTTATAAAATACAGATTTCCTTTTCATCCCAATGGGAAATTTCTCAACATAGGTGTCGAAGAATTTTGGATCATCGAACATAGGCTCCCCATTTGAATCGAACATTTCTATGAAATCCTTCTCCTTCTCTCTCTCATATGCTCTAAGTCATTCAGTCGATGTCATTATTGGAGGCCTTTGGGTTCTCTCTCATTTACCATTGAAAGCGGATGCTGCTCTTCTGTAAAGGTGTTCTTCTGCGAGGAATACCCTGGAGAAATCATACACTGGATTTCGTAGGTCCTTGGACCATCTAGCTTTCAGACAAGGTCCACAACATTTACATCAAAAATACCCTTTTGTTACAAGACCTGTGAGATTATTGTACACAATTAATATGCATGGTACGTTAGAGAATATCATGAAGATCAAAACAATTACAACAAATTAAATAACTTATATGTGAAAGAATATTGTTACGTATATAAACAAATCAATAAATTAAACATGTAATTTACTAGAGAAAACTCCTAAGCCTGTCTAATCATGTGTCATGTAAGAACATATGCCATAAAATGTAAAACTCCTCTCTGTTGCGATGGGTCTTGATACATCGTATACATTTATCCCATCCCATAATTCCTTCAATTCATCTACCAGTGGTTGTAAGTAGACATCCATATTATTCACTTGTCTTCTACCAAGGACTATGAGAGCCAACATAAGATGTTAATTCTTCATGGACAACCATGGGGTGATATTGTTATTGATCACTACTACAGGCCAAACAGAATAGTTGGTGTTCTGGATGGAATATGGGTTGATGCCATCCATGGCTATGCTGAGTCGTAGACTTCGTACTTCATCCTTGAATTTTTTGGGCCATGTATCCTCTATATGCTTCATGAATATTGAATCAGTTGGGATTCACATAACTCCCAACTCAATTTTGTATGAGGCGTGCCATCCCTGCAACATAGCTAACTCTTTGCAACGAAAGAGCCTTTGAATCCTTTAGATTATAGGCATGTGCCTCAATATCTTAAAAGGAGGACCAGTACGTGATTTACGCTTCTTTTCTTATTTATCATACCTTTCATGCCCACATTTCGGACATATCTCTTTGTCTTCATATTCTCTTATATATAGAATACAATCATTTGGACATGTATGATATGATATGTACTCAACACCCAACATTTTCAACAATTTATTTGCCTCTTTGCAGCTACCGGGAAAGACATTATCACTCGAAAGAACCTTTTCTTTGAATAACCTGTAGTTGGTGATCATGGAAAATATTAATAAATGTACATTAATGCCGATATAATTATTAACTTTCATAAAATTGACCATTTGTAATGTTCATTGTGTACTGATTATATTTATCAAATTTATATAAGGGAGGACTTTAAGGTAACTTACCTCAAAAATTTTGAGAAACATGCATTCGACAAGCCAAAATTTTCTTTCAAGTTGTAGAGTAACATCGTTGTCCCCAACTAGGTAGACTTTGACTGATCTCCAGGTCCAAAGAGAGGGGCGGTGGAAGAAAATTTAAGGCTTTCGAAAAATGTGTCAGCGATATGAGCATCATCCCCTAGCTGATCATCTTTTTGGAATGCATCTAACATTATCTCCATGTCAGTCATATACCTTAAGTAATCATCCATACCAACCTCTATTTGATTGGCTCCATTTCCAACTTGTGAAGAACTACTATTATTGTAGTCATTCCTAATTGGTGAATCTGGACGTAGCGGGAATTGAATCGGTGATTGATTCAACCATTCTTGGTGTCGTTGCTCTCCGATTTTTTCTCTTAATTCAGTATTCTCTCGATTTGACATTGTTGCGGGGTGAAATGGAAGATGGTAGGTAGGTCCCTCATCATCACTAGAATCTTTAAAAAAAAAAAAAATTGAACATGATTAGTACAAATATATGATATCAATTAGTAAGCACGTTGACAATATTGCATGATTAATTGGTTTGACGTTGAAATAATTACATTAATCAATATACCAAACAGTTATAATTATTACCATCATTGTCCTAGGATTGTGGCTAGAAGATGCAATATTGTTACAAGTGGCAGGGTGAAGCAGTTATCCATTTTCATCTACCAAATGCACCTTGCAGTATGTTTCTCCTGATAAGAGCTTCCGACATTTTGGAGCTATTTGAATATTTTGTGCATCTGAACTCGATTTTGAATCTACATGAACCTGCAAATTTGTATACATTATAAATTTAATTAAGATGTGCATGATTGACATGGATAAAAAACATAAATTCAGTTAGATAATGAAAATATAAATAAAATCTGAAGTAAATATTACATCTCGAGATGGATAGGGAGAACTCCGTGATGGAATTTGAGAAATATTACAAAACGAGCTGAATTTTGAAGAATTGTCCACTCGATATAATTATGATATTTTCTCCCTGCATTTGAGAAAAATCAAAAATAAATTTTGGTGTACACACCTAAAATTCTTTATGGTGCCTTAAAAATGGACTTCTTGTTATCGGTGTTGATGTACAGATAACCGCACCGGTGCATTTTAGTTACTGCGAACCAGTGTCGTGTTATCAACGGACGCACCGGTACAGTGCTATTAAGTTACACACCGGTGATGAATAACTGCAAATAAAAAAAGCGCAACTCTATTTTCTTTAATTGAAAAAAAATGGTAAATTTAAAATTGGGCAAAAAAATATTTTCAAAAATCTAATTTCATCAAACAATTCTTTAAATACTAAACACTTTTCATTATTTCACTATTTTTGCAAAAAAAATCAGCAAGATATTTGCAGGAGACATACATGGAGCAAGAGAGCACGAGAGCACTATGGAGTAGAGAAATATGTTCGAACATAAGTATTAAAATAATCAGAATTCCAAACCTCTGGTGATTCAAACCCTGTAGCATAGAATTTCAAACAGTCTCGTGATTATATTTTATTTTATTTTTTAATTTTTCTGCAGTTTTTTTTTACGCAGTAACCTAGTGCACCAGTGCATTGTATTATCCTAACACACCGCGCAAGTACTCTGTGATAAAAAATTTAAAAACAATTTTTTTTAATCAGTGCGCCATATGTGAAATAGGGCACCGGTGTGCTATTTCATTATGGCGCAACGCGCATGTGTTATTTCGAAAAAAAAAATATTGTGCTAATCAATGCACCATGTAACATATAACACACCACATCGGGTCTCCTAGTTGACAGAAAGCACCGTATGGTGGTCCCTTGTTTGCGCGGGGCGTTTATGCTACAAAAACTAACGCTAGACGATTTTTATTACTTTTTATGTGTTAATCGATGTGGTGGTTAACATGTAATGCACCGGTGCTCCTTGTTGAAATAGAGCACTGTATGATGTATTATACTGTTTGGGCAGTGCATTTATAGGATCACCACGCACCGACGTCGGTGCGTACACCATGAATGGCGCACCAGTGTCTTGATATATTTTTTTTACCTGAAAAGTTGATAATTTATTTATAAAATATATTAATGAATGATATGGTACAGGTTTCATATTGACAAATAAATGGCTGACAAGAGATCAAGTAACAAAAATATTGATAACACATTAAGAAAAGCAAAAAGGGCAAGTTCTTTGTAAATTATTTACAAAAAATATTATTTTTGAACTATATGTAAGTTTAAATAATATGTATTGTTTACTGTGTATTATGCAGAGCCACAAAATGATGAAGCTCAATAAGATTATTTATGATCTAGGACCAGAAGAGTGTAAAAGCTCGATGGAAAATTTTCAAAATGATGAATCAGGTGAATGAAAAAATTCTATCGATCCAATATGAGTTTCTTTTTTTAATTTTCATTAATAATATACTTAAAATCATTAGATAACATGTGTAAAACAATCTATTAATTCACATATGTTTAATGTTCTACAGGGACCAACAACTCAGAAAAGGAATTTTGTTCTAAGAAAAGAAAAAAATAGAACATGCAAATGAAAATGAATTGCTCCTTAGCTCATCCGAAGTGGTGCTGGAGGTTAACGAAAGGGGGGAAAACTTTTACAAAAGTTTGAGGGATCTAGTGGAACGAATGTATAGACATTCTCTTCCACTTACAATACAAAAATCAATCCAATGATTCCAAGAACCAAATTTTATCTAAACTGCAGGAAGAGTTTCTAGAGAATTGGTCAATGAGACATGTCAGACTTTTAATAGCAAAAACGTACAACAACAAAAAAGAAAGAATGAAAAAGTAATATTCCTTTAAATGTTTGTCTAGAATTATTTATACATATCACTTTTGTTATATTTACTTTTCATATATCAATATAAAATTTAAATAGTTTATTGTCATGTTACATTTTCAGGAAGATTATGAAAATCTTAAAAGATGAACGAGCTGATATCAAAAATATGCATGTACAAGGAGATGTTCAAAGAAATGGACAAAGTTGCATCGCAGGAGGAGCCATCTCAAAAACAACGTGCTTCAGATGTGATATGTAATCATAGAATTTTTTGATAATTAGGTACAATAAATAAACAATTTAGCATTAAATATTAATTTTCAATTATTTTCTTGCAAAAAAGAAAAGAAAATGGAGCCCATTCAGCACATAAAACAGGATGACAAGGAAGAAAAGGGTTGATATCTAAGTTTGTGAGTAATTGTTACTTCCTTATAACAACTTAACTAGATTTTATTTTTGTATATTTTAAGTTGTTTTAAAAAAATCATCATTGAATGTCTTCAAACAAGTGCTAACATAAAAATAAGAACCATCAGACGAATTGATTGACATTGGGTTAAATATGGGTTGTGAGTATATGTTGGCATATCAAAAATTAACTGTGGAATTTGTAAGCATCTATCGATCTTGTTTTACTTAGCTCTGTATATAATTAATAGAATAAAAAAATCTTTTGTATTAAATATATGATTTTTTATGGGGTATAAAACTTGCAGGAAAAAAAGTATGGAACTGTGCCAACAGATGAAATCTTGAAAGATGGCATACTACATGGTTTTGAAAAAATGTGTATAGTTCATGAGTCAATTGTTGCTATGATACGTCATTTCTTTTCGATTTACATTGATGTATATTATTTAATATTGCAATTTTCATTATTCTCACCAATGTATATACACTCATTACAATTTAATTTTATGTTTGTAGATGGAAGGTGAAGAAGAAGAAAAAAATCAACACCATGAACAAAACATTCCTTAAAATAACCCAAGTCATGGAAGTAGCTCTAGCAGTGACATCAGTTCAAGCGATGAATGATGATCATTATGTTTGGATATCAAAGCAAGGTGTTGTATTTTTTGAAATATTTGTCTATGAAATCAGACATTTTGTTTAATGTAATGGACATAGTGTCCCAATTGAAAGACAAAGGGATACCAATAATTGTCCCATTTTGTATGACAAAGACTGTCTTAATCATATATATATATATATATATATATAATAAAATATGTTTTAATTTATTCTATTGTGTTCTCCATTGTTGTTGTGAAATGTAACACTACTAATTAAATTTATGTATGATTAAATATTATAATGAAGAGATGTGAAATTTGATGATATGATATAACAAATTAATCCAAACATCACATTCAAATGCACTAATAAAAATTTAATTAATATGAATATTGTTATAAGATATGTGTTGTCTTTTGATGAATAATGAATTTTAAAAAATCACAATAATTATGATATGATATAACAAATTAATCCAAACATCACATTCAAATTCATTAATAAAAATTTAATTAATATGAATATTGTTATAAGATGTGTCGACTTTTTATGAATAATGAATTTTAAAAAATCACAATAATTTCACTGTCACAGGTCGATGCTTCTAAAGAATACAAAATGAACACCGGTGCGTGTCAGTTACTGTACACCGGTGTGTTTGTATGATATAGAGCACCAATGTGTTTTTACGACCTATGGTCACCACACAAATACCAATATCAATTATAAATCTCAGTGTGTTTGTGTGATACTGCACACCGGTGTGTTTATGTGAGACTACGCACCGGTGCATTTGTACGACCAATGGGCACTGCACAAATACCAATACCAATTATAAATCTTGGTGCGTTTGTGCAATACTGCGCACCGGTGCGTTTATGTGAGACTACACACCGGTGCATTTGTACGAACTATGGGCACCGTACGAATACCAATACGAATTAGAACAATCGGTGTGTTTGTCTAGTACTACGCACTAGTGCGTTTCTATAAGTCTATGTATTGGTGCATTGAGACGAACTATGGACATCGCACAAATCCCAAGACCAATTAGAACAGCCCCATGCATTGTATCACCAACACTGCGCCCGGAACGGTTTTAGACCTTGACGGCCCAGTGCATGCACCTTCAACCACCCTGGGCCACCTTCTTGATGACACGCATCGGTGCATTGACACCTTAGTAGCGCACCAATGAAAAAAACGTCCGTAATAACCTTTGGCTGCCTAGTTTTTTTTATTTTTGTTGAAATTCCGTTAAAAGCTCCGCCAAAACGTCTGTAACCATAAACGAATGTTGTAGAAAATGTTTTTTTGACAATTTTGGCCAATTTTATAACACTAAAAACCTCCTTTATAACCCTCGCTAGAGGGTCTTTTCCTTGTAGTGTAATTTCCTACTTGCAAATGCAATAGGGTGGTCAATCTTCCCAGCTCCTAGTTGCGCTAAAATAGCTCCCAACACAACGCAGGAGGCATTGATGTGTACATGGAATACCTTTTTCCAGCCTGGAAAAACCAATATGGGCGCAATGACCATCTTCTCCTTAACAAATTCAAAGCTCTTCTGACAATCCTCATCCCAAAAAAAGGAGGCATCCTTATTTAGCAATTTCTCCATGGGCGTAGTGATCAACACGTAACCTTGGATGAACTTCCGATAATACCATGTATGCCCTAAAATTGAGCGCAGTTGTTTCACATTTGCAATAACTTCCAGGTTAACAATAACAACTATTTTTGAGAGATCCACCATCAATTCTTGCTAACAAACAATATGACCGAGAAAGATCCAGAATGGCACACAAAAGATGCACTTTTTTAGATTGAGCGATATTTGATACTTCTGACAAGTATCCAACATCAGGCACAAACATGACATGTGCTTATTCAAAAATCCAAAGATTTTCCAGTCATCAAAGTATACTTCTAAGAACTTATGGATGTATTCCTTGAACGTAGCTACTACCACCCACGAGAAGATAGCTGGAACATTCTTCAGACTAAATGGCATGAATGTATACTGAAAGGATCCTCATTATGTCGTAAAGGTTGTCTTGCTTCTGTATTCCGATGCGATTTTGGTATGGTGGTATCTGGAGAAACCATATGTAAATGAATAGGCCTCCTGTCCTCCTACATTTTCCAGGATCTCATTAGAAAATGGAGTCAGGAGCAGGTCATGTACACAAGCATCATTCAATTTGCGCACATCCACGCAAATACTTATTTCTCCTTTTGTTTTCTTATCCTGCACATTATAGGACTCACCCAATTTGATTCCTCCACTAGTTCCATGATTCCTGTAGCAACCATTTTCTCCAATTCCTCTTTGACTTTCTGCTTATATTTGGTATTCAACCTATACGGGTGCTACTTCATAGGTCACACGTCCGGTTTCAAGGAAATATTCATCACCCCAAGATCTCCTATTATCCCCTTTAGTCTTGAAACTTTTGCAGAAAACAAGTCCTAATATTCAGTCAACAGCTTGGCGATCATTCCCACCGTATCATCATTCCAGTAATCCCCTACCTTCACTATTATCAATTGTTCCTATGAGACAATGTTTACTTTCTGAATCTTCAGAGGCATAGTTACATCCTGTGACTCAAACATAGGTCTAGAAACTACACGTTGTCCTTCAGATTTAGGTATCGTAATGTTCCTTGTATTTTCCTCATTATCTTCAACTGAAAAATTGTGGCAATTAATGATGTCCTTCATATGCGCATCCCGTGTTGGCAAGGTGCATTCAACATTCAGTTTTGTGGTGTCAAAGTTGACCTCCTAAATATTATGTAGTGCTTTATCTAGGCACTCGAACCCACTTTCAAAAATAAAGGTCAAGATAAAACTTTCTGTCAGCGCAGTCCATTCATTGGTTTCGCGTCGCAGCTCATTTTCCAGGTACCAATCCATAGGCACCTTTCCCAGAGTGTGGATGAATATATGCACCCATTTTGGCCTCAGCTCTATGCCCCATGATTCATTTCATTTAGCCATGGATCACCTTCTTCGGAATAGGTCTCTCCCATTCTGGTATTTGGACACTCAAATCACAGACGCATCATGCAAGCGCATTCTTCCCAGTTAGCCAAATTTCCCTTATGTGTCTCCCACCATCATGTTGGGTTTGAGTGCAATGCTATATCAAGTGCATGGAATCTTTGTGCTTTTGGAACAACTTTTTCAATTTTTCCTAAAAACCTATTAACATTAGTCATACCATCATAATAAGGCAATTCTCGTACCTCTGAGGATATGCACCGAAGAGCTTTTGTCACCTAATTACAATGCAGCGCAGATACTTCATGTAGTAGAATCTACCAATTCTCCAGTTCCTCATCTGAATCTAAAAATTAGGAGCTATCCTTCTCCCAATTGAGTCTTCCATCGATTGTCGGGTTAATCCAATCTTTATCTTGCGCAGTTAACTTATATATATGATTGACATCATCATTTTCACACATCGACTCTGTATAAATTTCACCTCCTGCAAGAACTAAGGGGACCACAACTTTGGTTCCATTATTCTCAAATATCATAGTTCTGCGCTTAATATTGATAATTCCCCCCATATCGATAACCCAATCTAAACCCAACAGCGCAGGATAGGGGTCAGTATCATCGACAATATTTATAACTTCCAAGTCTGTGAACACCCTTACTCCTTCGATATCCATTATGACCTGTGAAAGCCTTCCTAATGGGATAATATTTTGTTGATTTTCCATGCGCAGTTGGATCGTGGACCATTCCAACATAGGTTCTCCCATTCGTTGTCAAGTATGCTTTGGTAAAAAATTCCCATCAGATCCTAGATCGATAATGACCTAATCCATCTCATATGCACCAATCTGAGCAGTCAAGTGCATCTCTCGTCAAGTTATTATTTTATTCTTATAGATCTTGTTAACATCCTTCTACTCCAACTAGGGTTGTCCTTTTTCTACACAGTTGTCTATCAATGTGTAATATTCCTAAATTAGCATGTAGCTAATTGGAATATTAAATTTTGATTTTTTCCTTTAGATAGAAGAATAAGTGGGTAGAGAGACCCATAAATCTCTTTAGTAGGAATAAATCACTCCAAATGTGAATGGAGGATATCAAAATAGCTGGAAAGAGAACCCCTATGTGTGAACAAGGGATGACGCATGTGTACTGGGTCAACTTTGACCAAATCAACAGCGTTGGTATGGAGGGAGTGAACATTCATTGTGGGACAGCGTAGTTTTGGAGGGAGATCCTTTGCATGGAAGAAGTGGCTTTAATGAGTGGGGCCCGAGGTGAGGAAGCTCACCAAGCATATAAGGAAGGGGATGGAAGCCATGGAAAGCATTTTTAGATTATTATATGTTTATGGCTTCTTATGACTTGTGGCTCTCTTCAGTTGTTTAGCTAAGATTGCAGTGTTGTTTAGCACAAGGGTGTTCCTGAGCGGGAATCCCACCTTCATCCTCGAGGGACTTAGAGTTACCACTGAGGAGAATTTATTGGGAATTATTTCCACATTCCGGCATCAGGCCAAGCTACATCGCATTTTCTGTTTAGAGTTGTGTTGTGTTGTAGGGTGCAGTAGTGGAGGGTTTCATTAGGCCATTTCTGAGCTTGTCTTCAGTTGAGGAAGGTTTATTTTCATTGAGAGATCAGTAACAAAGGTCCCTGGGCTTAATTTCATATTTTGGAATCAGGCCAATACATTACCATCTCCTACAGCATAGTTTCAGTCTTGGACTGCATTGTTTCAGAGGGTAGTTGCAGGGGTGGCTTCAATGCCACATTTGGGAGGTTAGATCTTCACTAGAGGGATCAACCCTTCATTGAGATATTCTATTGGAGCAGTGACATTCAAATCCACATCAGTTTCAGCCACCTCCTTCTAGGTGCTTCAGTTGCAGTGATTCTTCAACCCTAGATATTTAGATCACCATTTGTACTCTTGTGTATTTCCGAAAACCCTTCCTGGGCTATTTAGGAAAAGTGTTGAGGAGCATAGGTCTCCATTTTTAGCCTTGTATGAGCATTGTATCATCAGATCCATTCATTTACAGTTTCCAGCTGTAGTGTTATGCATTAAAAATGTGTTTTACTTGCTTCAGTATTTTGTTTAGCAGTTGTATTACATGTATGGGTGCCTTTAGGCATTAGAGGCTTCTCTTGCCTAGATTGAGGGACTTGATCTGGCAAGATCTTGTACTTATTTATTACTGTTATACATAATACCATGGATCTATCTTTGGCTCATATGTAATGTGTTGATATTTCCTGTTGCTTTCCATTTTTATGAGCTATATTGCTGCTTTTCCTATTTTGGGATATTACAGTGGTATCAGAGCATAATCTTGGCTCAACTTGTGAAGAAATTGCATCTATGTTATCAGAAGAAGAAGAAGCTTCTCACAGAAAGGAGAAGGCTTACAGAAGAGACAAAGGCAAGACTCCATTATTTTGATAAATTAAGGGAAGGAAGTTTTCAAAACTTCTTCTCCAAACTATGCATGATATTAACAGAGAAATCAAGGGAATGAGGAGGGAAAGACATGAATATTCCTCTAAAAAGTTTGCATATGAAGAAAGCTCCAGTTCTTCATATTATGGGTGTGAGCATTCAGCCACACAATCAGATCCAAAATTCTATACCATGCCTACATTCATATCAAGAGGGATGGAGGAGGAGATGCACCAAAGGAGGAGACTCTTGGTGATTATCTACAAGAGTATGAATCTCAATCTCAGAGGTTCAAGGAGCATCGAAACTTCCAAGGGTTTTTCCAAATCAAGGAGGATAGAAGGCCTAGCAATCACAATAGAAGCAAAAGGTGCAAGCAACATGCCTTGGGTAGATTCTTTCTGCCTACTTTTGATGAGTCACCTAAATGCATAGCTAAGGCTTGGGTGAAGGAGCTAGACACCTATTTGCAACATCGCCAAGTTTCAGAAGAGGAAGCTATTAGAGTAGCAGTGTTGTATCTTGAAGGCAAGGCTTATGCCTGGTGGTTTTATGAATCTTCTTCTTTGAATAATGAAAATATATCTACTTATGCAAAGTTCACTAGGAGGTTAGTGAAAATATTTGATATAAAACATTCTGAAACATCCTTGGTTGAGCTAGCCAAGCCTAAAAAAACAAAATCTTTACAGGAGTTGGAAGGATCCATAAACCCAACTCCATTCCAGAATGCTATTTAGGGGGTTAGAAACTTGCAGAATACCTTTTTAAAGGCAAGATCCCCACTTCATGAAGAGCTCTCTTCTCAAAAGGAAGACATGGAGATCTCTTTTTCAAAATAGAATCAAGCCAAAGGACCTCTTAATGATGATAAAGTATCCTCCATTAATGATGAATGGGAAGATCAGGTAGGAGGTAACAACGATGTCACACCAGGAGGATATCTATTACCACATGGAGGTAAAGATGGAGAAATTGCTCCATTCATAGGAGCCCTTATATATTTTCAAGGAGTTCCAAAGGATCGAACATGTGGAGATTAGGGCACAATTCAGGAGCAGCATGTGCCATCATTTATGGGCAATAAGACTTTGCAAATAGAAGGGGAAGATAGAAAGGATGGTAAACATTAGGTGATTAGGAGCACACACCCCTATCTATTTCAAAAGGTTTATGCACAAAATAGGCAGACTAATTTTTGCAGTGAGAGCAGGGACAAATCATTCCACTCACATATATAGTCTACCCTAGACATTTATGTCTCATTACATGGATGTATTCCACCAGGGAGGCCACCTGATCAGGAGTCGGTGAGAGATGTCTCACAAAATTTTGCACCCCTCATAGATCCAGGAGGGGTGAGAACCTTGGGAGGACTTGGTACAATGCAGAGAGTCTTGGGTAGGCTCAAGGAGGAGGGGGCTATTCTCCCAATATCAATATTACCCACTCTCACCAAAAATATGGCACTGAGAGAAGCTATTTCAGGGATGGATGGCACCATCATGGTGCAAGAAGACTACTCCATGGATTTGGAGAATTAGAAGATACTTCCACATAGGGAGGGATCTTCCACATATGGTAGAGGTTGGTGGCCACTCATGCTTACATTGGCTGAACTTAGAAATTTTTTGATAGGTGATAGCTTCCCATGGAAGGCTAGCCTCCAAAAACTTCAACCTTCACTAGAGCATGAGCACCTGCAAGAGGAGCAGCAAAGGCGGGATAGTAGCATCCTGGTGTATGAATTTGGCATGGGAGATGTCAAAGAAGAGGGTAGAAACATGACATGTGCTTTACATTGTAGATAAGTAGTGCTATCATTATTGAGTATTGATCCTTATTGGTGATCCCAGCTGTTGGTGGAATACTCCAAGGATATCTTTTCATGCAGAGTACTTGATGGCCAGTTATCAGATGGGATATATACAGTGAGAGATGGGGTCATATATTTTCAAAGTAGGATCTTCTTGACTAGAGCCTCTAAGCTCAAGGAGAAGCTACTACAAGCAACATATGAAGGTTTTCTCTCCAGCCCCACTAGTTTTATAATAGCATACCGTACTATCCTGGAGGGATTCATTTGGGAAGGCTTCAAAGAAGAGATGCGCCACAATATGAGGAGATGCACGGATTTTTTGGGGGATGAGGAGAGACATAACTCTTTGGTAGAGTTATCATAGCCACCTCCTTTCTCATTGGGAATGAGAAGAGGCCCATCTATAAGCCACTTCACTAACTTGAACAAAGTACATGGTAAAGGTTGTATTTTTGTACATCATGATTCACTTACTATGTATTTGTACTTCCTTACCATTGATGTGTAGGCCATTGCTCCAAATGGGGGTACTCTTTTTTACAGACTTCATGGTCTAGTTAGGGCCATAAGCAGTGATGATTATGGCCACTCCCTAGGAGATGTTGGAGAGATGATACCTTATTCAGGGTGTGCTCAAATTTCACCCCACATCATACACCTTCTCCAAGCATGTGAGAATATTGGGGCAGCAAGAAAGTGGTTGGGAAACCACTCATCATTCCATATTTTGATGCAGTTAAGAGTCAAACTGCATTGGTTGCACTTGAGGGACCATTTTCTTTCTCCAATATTACACATGGAAACTAGTATGACTCTGATTATGATCCCATATGTTGATGATGTCCTTATGATTGTTTTGGGCATGATTGGAGAGATGAAACATGGATTGGATATTCCCATTAGAGATGAGATTCTCCACATTTCTTATGCTTCATACTTCAGGGAGAACATTGGGCAATCCATGAATTCTACAACTAACCTCTTGTTTCCATATGAGGTGAGCCATATGGTTAACTTGAGCACTTGGAAGGTGCCTCTCATGACCATTTGGGAGGAGTTTTTATATGAATTACGATTTTGGAGGGTGATTCATTTTGTGTGGATGATAACTTGGGAATTGGAGCTTCACATGGGAATGAAGGTTCCCAATATTTTGCTAATTACATGCCTCAAGAAAGCCTCTATACAACACATAGTTGCCTCTGTGAATTTTCCACTTTTTCATGGTGAGATCCATTTGGATTTATCACCAAAGGCTTACTTATAGACTTGGGAGGAGCAACTTGGGGACATATTGATGAGAGAGATCCTTGTCCATTGGAGGAAATTATCATATGAGGATGCTACAGGAGGAGGAGAGGAGGCTCTTCAATTCTATCCTTTCAATTTCTTGAGGATAAGCAACATTTGGGAGGGGAGGATTGTAATATTCCTAAATTAGCATGCAGCTAATTGGAATATTAAATTTTGATTTTGTCCTTTAGATAGAAGAATAAGTGGGTAGAGAGACCCATAAATCTCTTTAGTGGGAATAAATCACTCCAAATGTGAATTGAGGATATCAAAATAGCTGGAAAGAGCACCCATATGTGTGAACAAGGGATGAAGCATGTGGACTGGGTCAACTTTGACCAAATCAACAGTGCTGGTATGGAGGGAGTGGGCATTCATTGTGGGATAGCACAGTTTTGGAGGGAGATCCTTTGCATGGAAGTAGTGGCTTTAATGAGTGGGGCCCAAGGTGAGGAAGCTCGCCAAGCATATAAGGAAGGGGATGGCAGCCATGGAAAGCATGATTGGATTATTATTTGTTTATGGTCTGTTATGACTTGTGGTTCTCTTCAGCTGTTTAGCTAAGATTGCAGTGTTGTTTAGCACAAGGGTGTTCTCGAGCGGGAATCCCACTTTCATCCTCGGGGAACTCCAAGTGCCCACTCAGGAGAAGTTATTGGGAATTATTTCCACATTCCATCATCAGGCCAAGCTACATCTTTCTTCTACATTGCAATTTCTATTTAGAGTTGTGTTGTGTTGCATGGTGCAGCAGTGGAGGGTTTCATTGGACCATTTATGAGTTTGCCTTCAATGGAGGAAGGTTTATTTCCATTGAGAGATCAGTAAGGAAGGTCCCTGGGCTTCATTTCATATTTTGGCATCAGGCCAAGACATTACCATCTCCTACAGTGTAGTTTTAGTCTTGGACTACGTTATTTCAGAGGGTAGATGCAGGGGTGGCTTCAATGCCACATTTGGGAGGTTAGATATTCATTAGAGGGATCAACCCTTCATTGACAGATTCTATTGGAGGATTTCCATTCAGATCCACATAAGTTTCAACCACCTCCTTCTAGGTGCTTCAGTTGCAGTGATTCTTCAGCCCTAGGGCTTTAGATCACCATTTGTACTCTTGTGTATTTCCAGAAACCCTTCCTAGGTTATCTAGGAAAAGTGTTGAGGAGCATAGATCGCCATTTTCAGCCTTGTATGAGCATTGTATCATCAGATCCATTCATTTACATTTTCTAGTTGTAGTATTATGCATTAAAACTGCGATGTACTTGCTTTAGTATATTGTGTAGCAGTTGTATTACATGTATGGGTGATTTTAGGCATTAGAGGCTTCTCTTGCCTAGCTTGAGGGACTTGATCCCCAAGATATTGTACTTATTTATTGCTATTATGCATAATACCATGGATATATCTTTGGCTCATATGTAATGTGTTGATATTTCCTATTGCTTTCCATTTTTATGATCTATATTGTTGCTTTTCCTATTTTGGGATATTACACAATGCTTGGAGGTTCTCAATTGCCTTCTTATTGCACAACAATTGGATACAAGCATGTAGAAAGAGCTTTATCTCTTCATCTACCCCAACCACATCCATAGGTTTACTTGATGTTGAGGCACCTACTTCTATGAAACCATTTTGCACTTCTACAAAGGTTTCTTTTTCTCATTGTAAGTTGAATCCTTCTTCTCTTCAGGCACTTTTCGGATCTAGAGATTAGCATCTGGCTTGGCCCCTTTGTCTCCACCAGTGGCTGCACCACTCCTAGTGACAACATTCACACTTGGTTCTTCTTCGCGCAGCTCAGCTCTTACCATATGAATGTTTTGCATAGGAGCATGCATTTTATTTTCCTGCATCTTTGCAATCAAGACATGGAAATCTTCAATAACATGATCAAATTATCTATAGTACCTGCAAGAATGTCGTGTTGGATTCGTACAGTCGTGCACATAATGACCCATGTCTCCACAATTGTAGTAGATGAGTTGCCCCCTTCCTCGACCAACTCCTCCTCCTCTTCCTCGTCCTCGATTTTGGAATCCACCGCGCCTAAACGAGGATGATGGTGAGGTTGGTTCAGCGTGTGTTCAATATAGGTTAGCCTAGTCAATCATCAAACCGAAGTTGCGACAGTGTTTCTCGTCATGTCCCACTGATGAGAAAAATTTGCAAAAAGGCTCTTGAATCTTAGGGATATATTTACCAATCCTCAGGCATAATTATGTCGTATGTATACCCCTAGCTTCACAAATTGCACACCATAATGTATGATTCTCACTTGGTTCAGCTACGCTCTTTAGTAGGCTTGGTCCTCCAGCCTGCACGTAATCATTGAATACAGGGCACTGATCCTTGTGATGCCCGACAACTTTGGAGCATATACACCATATATACGCACATGCCTCCTTTCCCTTATCCTTGTGCAGACTCTATATTTCTAAGTGCATTGCCTCCAACTAGATTTGGATCTATTGGGTCCTTATTTGCATAGAGGGTACTGGCAAAGCTTATAGCTTCATTACACTCTCTACGGCTTCGACCTGCGTGGAAATATTCTGTTGACTTAAGGGTTGCCACAGATGTGGTATCAGCATGGAAATAAACCATTCTTTGTGTTGGGTGTCGTCAAGAGTAAATCCTCCATCTATGATAGTGCACTTCAACATTTTATTCGTGTCCCATATGGATTCGTTCAATTGTTGGCAAATCTCCTTCAACTCAGTTACACATTTCGCAAACGTTTTCGGCCTCTTGAATTGTTCTTTTAATGCAACCTTCATATTATCAATAGTTTCAATAGGATTTTTCACTACATACCTTATGTACCAATCTACCGCGGGGCCTTGAAAAGTAGTGGCCAAATGCTCTTTCTTAACATTTTCATTATTGACCTACTGCGTTGTCCATACAATGTTAGTAAAAAACCAAAATTGGTCTATGTCTTCGTTCCTGATACCATGAAAAGTAGGTAACTTCATGGAGTCGCCTATCTCAATGCTTGGTGGTGGAGGTGGAGGTGGAGTGGATGTCTTGTTAGAGTGAGATGACTTTGGAAGTAGAGTGGATGGGATCTAAACTATGGCCAACACACCAAGAATATTCTGATCTTGCGATACCTCCTCTTCATAGTGTGCAGATTCACCAAAGCTACTAGTTTCTGATTCTTTTTCGCTATCATATTTACCTTTGAGAGGACTGTAAACAAAACCTTCTTCTATATATACTCTGTAAGTTCTTCCACTGTGCGTATTTGGGCCTCTACGGGACATTCACTCAATATGACTGCATAGAGTACCATGTTCACACAATAGCATTTTAATCCACAACGTCATAGAGTGCACGAATTTACCTCTAAGACCCTTTAAAAGCCTTCATTCAGCTTCATAATAAGATAAAAATTGATCAATATCGAATTCAGTCACAAATCCTCCCAGAACACTATCAATCCAATGATCTACCACGCAGATGATCTTGTTTCTAGTCTTATCTAATTGCTATACCAATTCTATGGTCCACTAAGTGATTGTGTCGTCCTTTCCGTAGGTCTAGAATTCAGTAAGTTGTGACAACCACTCGTGCAACTCGGCCACAAAGGAAGCAAAGAAAATTTCGTAGACTTTTGTGTATATATACTTTTGCGCCCAATCTTCGGTAGAAAATTTAGAGCTTTTATTCTCTTGGATCGCAAATTCAATTATCTTCTTATCGAGCCAATATTGTAGTTCATTCTGCATCAGTTTCCACAGCATCAAATCTCCCTCAAAATGATCCCTGTCTCGGCAATGGAACCATTTTTTGGCTTGAGGGGTCCTGACACAAGTTCAAAGTTATCACACAACCAACAAAACCTTCCAACTACTGGCCCTTTTGGCAGTGATTTGCTTACGCAGATCAAAGTCTCATCCAAAGTAGTTGTTGTCAAGATAAATCCCTTCTACGGATAGAGGTGATCTCTCTATACCTAGAGTGGGTCTAGCAACACGAGATACTTTCTAATGCAAATCTCTCTTTACTAACATTTGCAATGCAACGAGAAAAGAGATAGAAGTACCTTTTTCCTAACTCTACATTTGAATCCGTTGATGATGACCTTGAACCACGATCCTTTTAGGCTCACTCCTTGATACTGATGGCACACGAATACTTATGGATGATCAAGAGGAAAAATCAAATGTAATATAATACATAATAATCATAAACATTTTCTATCTAGTAGATAAAGGAGTACCAAAATATTTGCATAAACAAGTAGATAAATAGAGAAAGAAAACATCAGATGTTTTTATTGATAAATATAAAAGGAAAAGCTTGCAACCTAGGCCTTGATGTTGGAGGCCTCCTTTGGTGAAAATTTGAGTCCTTCACTGAAGCTCTAAATCATTCCTTCTCCCAAACACTTAGGCATTATCACAATGCTAGGATGTAAAGGAATGAGATTTTAGACTAGCCCGACAATGACCAACCAAGCTAACATTATGGGAATGAGGGATATGAATTTATATTAACGGAGAAGAGGTTGGGAGCCCATGAAAGGAGGAGGAAGGCCCACTTTCTAAGGGATAAACCCCCCATGGATGAGATCAAAGCTCTAAAATCATATAGCTCGACCCTATCACCACCGTTTAAAAACCAACTCGTCGCCATGGAACTTCTAGAGGTCGAAGCTTCTCCTACATTTGAGGAAACACTGCCAAAAAGGGATCAATGCAGTTTTCCAAGAAATAAGGGTGTTGGCAGTGCTAAGCCAGAACTGTGAATATGACATTAACACGAGAATGGCACCAAGAAAAGCGCTAACTTATGAAACTAGGAATTTGACCAAGGTTCTTCAGTAATCTTCCAAGGCAGTTTTGTTTGGATCTTCAAAGGATGTCTTAACATATGTCTTCATGGTGGAAATGTTGCACAAGATCTGTCACAAGGCATTTCAGAATCAAGGATGGGAAAATGAGCATGCTGATAAATTACTATGTATCAAATACCCCCTAAATAATGAAGGAAGAATAGTGATTGATGGTTGAAATACTTTATGAACCAAGGCAAAGAACACAAACCACCTCCAGAAAACCTTACAAATCAAACATATTACAATATATGACATCTCTGATATGAATATTCCTAACCACATAACTCTGCACTAGGCATCAAATGACACATGAATTCACGACATGGTCGCAACCTTCCATTTAAAGAGATCATAGAAATGGATCCGCAATATGGACGAAGCCATCTGTATAGATAGGATCATGTGTACAATCATGAATACTCAATAACTCCTCGTGGCCTGGATCAAAAATCAGATGTGACCTAGGGTCTTCACCATGATCTCAATCAACCCAATGTACAAATCTAGCCATGCGAATAAATGTGTTGGCATCGAACATGGTAGAAACCACCTGATTATCGGTCAATGATGAAAACCGTTAACAGGCATGAGAGAGACCATCAATAATGACGATTAACCTCAAGGTACAACAACACAATCTAAAAGTGTGAATAAATGTGTTGATTTTGGTAGCAAGCTAAGTGGGCTTGATTGTGCGGAAAACTCCACAGTTAAGCACGCTTGAGCCAAAGGAGTTATGGGATGGGTGACCACCCAAGAAGTCTTGCTTACTAGGTGAAAGCCCCAAAAGTGATGATTGACGTTATGTGATTCATTTCACTAGTTTTAATCCCACTTCTTCACCCTTATGAGCATCACCCGATGCAATGAGTGCTAAGTGGAATATTCAAAAATCATGAGAAATTAGTCAGTTACGACTACCTCTCATGGAAATGGTCATATTTGAATTACTTTCTTAATGCATTTGAATCCCAAAAAATGATATCAAATGTGTTGATGTCGAACACTTGCAGAATCATTCGAGATAAGGCAAATGATGTGAACCTATCGTCAAACACAAAGAACTTTCCATTAACGCATGCAAGTTCCAAGGTACTAAACATAAGTTTCTAAATCACCTTCCTGAATAATGAGTTGATGTTAACGAGAAGCGATGCATTGGAGGGCCATGATGATTCCCACATCATAAAAACAAAACAAAATATATCTTAAGATGGTAGGAGTGATTTTGGATTGTAACAGAGGAGGTCAGATAAGCAAAGGATGTTTAACAAAAATTACTTCTCTTGAACACATTGGCGACATGACTTTGGAGTGTGGCAGCATTTGACTCAAATAGGATCAGAGGTCATGTTGACAAAATTTGGTAATGAAATGAGAGGCAAATGGATTTTCCAAACCCATGGAGTCAAAGTGATGAATTTAGGATGTCCCTAACCCGACACAAATTGCATATGAGTATCATGTTCAAGAGCAACAGCTGCCCAAAATAACATAGGATGTTCACTTTCAATTATCCCTCGTTATTGCTAACGACTACCTCTTTATTTGTTACAGCTAGCATGAAGAGGATAGCATATGATGAGCATGTAAGTTCATTCTTCGAATGAATCCATCCTAGTAATTTTAACGAGCCCTAGGAAGGAGAAACCTGGTCTCGTCATGGTGACAAGTCTTTTGTCGTTTAATCTTTAGCGAGTCCAACAAAAGGGAAACTTAGTGACTTTTCATATTTAAGGAGTTTGAAAAGAAACAAAAAGGAAACTCCATCATGTTTGTTTTTGTAAATCGTCTCTCTAATCCGAAAATGTAGAAAACAATATTCGAGAGAACCTCTTGACCATGTTCTATCAAGATATTCCTTTTTCGTAAATAGTAAATCTAGGCCCGAAAAAGGGGTAAATGTATACTCAGATCACATCAATTCATTCACTTTAACGAGTTCGAAATGACAAGTAATCAAAAATATTTTCATTTTTCAAGAGTCATAAAAGAGTTGAAAGTTGCCTCCAGGGGGGTTCCTTTTTCATAAATGTTTACCGAGCCCGAAAAAGATATAATCACCAATAGTGTGAAAGTCCTGTCACTGCACAAAAACGGCAAACATCATTGATATCGAGGAAAAATAATAAAATGTTGGTGAATTTTTTTCAAAAAATATATAAATAGACCAAAAATTAAATTCATTTTCACTTTTCTATTTTGAGAAGATCATTTTGTCCATTTTCCCTCCAAATTTTAAATCAGTGTGCAGTCGATCCAGGACACCATTCTTCGATCCATCAGTGTGAGGTAAGAGCTCTAAGCTTCCTCTTCATTTTAATTCCATTTATTTATCATTTAGTTTTATAAATAGAGAGATTGGGGGGAGGATTTCAAGCCTCAAAATTGCTCGCAACCAGTAGGATTTTGAGCTATCGAGGTCATGTTGGTCGCGTTTAGCTCGTTAGGGCAGTGTGTCATCAGCGCTGAATTAATTATGATAGTTGCACTAACCACGGGAAGGATTTTGAAGCAAGAAATCCGCCCATATCTATGGATAATTTCCAAAATTACTCCAGTGAAGGCTCCTAAAATTCCTTTTAAACATGTTTTGCAGGTGTTTTCCTCAGAGATTTCAATTGAATGGAAAGGACAAGGCCACGAGGTGGAATACCACCAAGCACTGCAAGACCAAAATTGCATCAATGCATTGTGTGATTGTGGTTTGTTGAAATTTTTTCAAACATCAAGGTTGAGAGCTCAGCTGGAGCTACTCCAATATTTGATTAGTATATGGAATTTCAACTGACAAATACTTTTCATTAGAGACCAAGAGTTGGAACTAGATGTGATGATATCTATTTCATTACTAGTTTTTCCAGGAGAGGGGTGAGAATCCAACTCTTCGGAGCTCGCGCAAGGGGTGAGAGTACCAGCATGCTCATCCAGATACATTGTTTCGGGGCTCAAAAAAATAAGAGCGGGAAGGTAGATATTTCATATATCATAGTGCTTCCCTTGTGCACAATTATTCACTGCATAAATAGAGTGGCAGGAGCCTAGGCGTTGCATGAGGAAATGAAATCTCAGTTCCAATATGCGGTGGACTATTTGGACCCAACGATGTTTAACTTATGTGAGGGGTTACTGGCCAATATGAAGAGCCAGTTGACCAAGTGCAACACAGGGTGGTTGAAACAATTTGGCTACGGTTCCATTCTGGTGACCTTCTTTTTAGAGAGAGTACCATTGTTTCAATACCAGTGGTTAGAGATCCATGATCCAGCCCTGAGGGACCCAAGGCTGATGAGATGGTGCGATATTATGCCCCGACAGGATGGGGGCCAACAGATGCATTTCCCGACAGCCCTTTTTAGTTGGATGCATCATTAAATCATCATGGTTGAGGATTATGCATATGTCATCATCGACTTCAAAGGAGATTCGGACCTTCCCATTCCACTAGGCACACAGTGGACTGATGCAGGTAAAAATTGTTTTTTAACATTTTTACTTTTTGAATGTTTTTTTTATGTATTCTGAAACGTAAACTTATGATGTTTTTATAGATATGGGTCCTCAGAGACTGCCTAGCATGTCACTGATTGTGTGGAGTGTAGCCTTCTCAGTAGAGGATTCTCCTTATGAGGAGGGAGAAGATACACTAGCTGAGTTAGAGCGGAACATGGTTGGCCTTACAAGAGGCACCCCAGAGTATGCTACCTGTGATCCGATTCCTCTGTGCCTCCAGAGACATACAATCGGGGTTCCCGGTAGAGTACGCTGATTACTTTGGTGAGTGATTCGATCGGTCACCTGCTACCATGAGCGCCACGTGGGCGGATAGCAGCCCTACTTTTAATTTTTTTGTACTAATGTAGGCTTGGAGAACCATTTTTGTAACATAACAAATATTTTTTGAGATTTTGGATGTAACATACATTCAGATATATATATATATATATATATATCTATCTTTCTCTCTCTCTCTCTATATATATATATATATATATAGAGAGAGAGAGAGAGTGAGAGTGAGATATATATATGCATGTTTCTACAGATACTTGTGTATCATGATGATGTCTTGGTTTTTTACATATTGCGCAAATGTCTATCTAATACATGATTTTCTAATGTATCTGTTAATGTGTTTAAATGTCTCGGAATATGTTGATATGTGATAAAATGAAAATGTCTTTCCAATAATATAACACGCAAATACATGCACAAAATTTGAATATTTCGCATAGAATAATGGCCATTTAATCGTAACACAATGAGTTGTGATTCTAACTTAAAAACAAAATATCCAATCCCAAGATCAATGGCATCGGATATAGCTCGATCACCACACTATATTCGGCAATATTGTAGTTGTTCAAACCAAACAAATACCTTGTAAATTGAACAACTCGTCATCAGGGAAAAAGAGTACCCATGCTGTGGAAGACAGGTTCTGTGTTCTACGGCAAGTGCCATCAGCAAAACCAACGTAATGATTCGAAGGCATATGAAAACCAAGTGAAACATGAGGTGAGCAGAGGAAACATGTCTACAAAGCAAACAATCACACCAAAAATCCAATCAAATCACACCGATGAATAAAACACTAATGTACAAAGTATCACACTTATGATTAAGCATAATATTTTTCAGATAGAGTTCAAGAATGAACTCAGATGAATGATTTTTTTCATTATTAACATAAATAAACCCATGCTTCTATCGTTGATATCGCATGTAGGCATTACCTCGGCCAATTTTGTGAGAATATTCACAACAATAGTGAAGTGCCCATGCCCCCTGGCCAAGTAAGGGTTACGAAGCATGGAAATAATTCCCCCTAGGGAAAATGACCAAATGGTGAGAACAGGGTCAAAGGGAGTGGGTGGGCCATGCTTGTTGGAGCGGGGTCCCCTGAGGCACAAGTTCCAAATTTATTCTTTGTATGTTTGTATGTGCGCAGGGATTTTAGCCCCAATTTTGGATGTACTTAAGCTTAAATATAAACTGTGGGCCTCAAACCATGGTTTGAGACCATATTATATGTGCGCTAGTTGTAATATAAATAAATAGAGTTTCTCTAAGATAAGTAGGAAGAAGGTAGTCAATGAATGTTATTAGATATTGATATTCTTATAATATTTGAATCTGTAAGGGTTTTGGGTGGGTAAAAGGCTCCTGCTGGTTGTGTGCACGGAGACCTAGTCCTGGCTATGTGCGGACTCCACTGGTTGTGTGCGTGGAAGGGGTTGTAAGGGTTTTGTAAGGATTTTTGGAAGAAAGATGATGTATTGACAGATATAAAATATTAATAGAAGGAACATTTTTGGTGAAACTCTCTGTGTTATGTGTTTATGTTTATTGTTTATGTTTTGATAAGGTCACAATATCTCTTACTTATTGATGAATGTGAAAATTTTTCTAAGATGTTAAGTTTTTACCTTGATTAAGATCTAGATTTGGTTCTGATTTGTTGTCTGCACTAAAGCAAACATTGTTCTGTGATATTATGTTGGTAATTGTGCACTATCTCTGTTTCTGTTTTAAGTTGTTGCATGCATCTGTATAAGTTCACTTAGGGTTTTGTTGAGGACCACTTCATTAAATTCTCTCTCAGGATGCAGAAACTTGGTTCCAGCACCCCCCCCCCATACTGCTTCGGGTGATACTTTGGTCTGAGCAAGTAGATCACTGCCGAAAGGACCATTATTTGGATTGTTTGTTGGTTTATCCATAAACTCCGAACCTAGCTCAGGACCCCTCAAGCCAACAATGATTTTTGAGGAAATTAGTGTAAATCTTGAGCTCGTGGGGAGAACAAGAAACCCAGAAAAATACATTCTCAACAATCACAGAGATGTTGAACAGAATGGTTGGACTAATATTTCCAATGTTCCCTTCAGAAAACACTTCATGAATCAATGTCAATTTCTAAAATGGGTCAGTCGATACAAATGAAGCATGGGATTCCAAACAGGTGTAGATGTCACCTAGGATTGGGAAAAACGAGGAACAATGATGTCCATCATCCCACAAAGTTTCTTCGAGAGGAATTACCTCCATGATACTTTTGTTGGTGGGGAAGTTGCATTCAAAGGATCATCAGATTCCCAAGAACCAAACCAGGGAGACTATGCATAAGTGTCCAAAGAGGAAACCAAATGATCGTTGGTTCTAGATGCAGCCTCAGAAGTAGTGAGAATACTTTGATACATTTTCTCAGCCGGGCTTAGAGGCATAACGTCACCAAAACTATCGAGTTAGTCAGGATTTGGAACAATCCATGGATCGTGACCAGGAGAAATCATATTGACGGAGGGGAAATTCGAAGGCGGGAGTGAAAAAACCCCCATAAGGGAGGAGTCTTTGAAGAGACCTGGCCTGATGTTCTCATAGGGAGTAGCAGTATTCCCAACATACAGAATGTTACTTGTTAAAGAATCATAGGAGAAGAAAACCAATTGATCGACATTCACAATCTTTCCTTGATGAGGGAAACAGAGGACATGAAAAAGGGTGAAGACCACGCAAACCATTGTGTTCGTCAAACTGCGTCCAAGAAGGAGATTCTAGTTCACGTTGGCGTCTACCACTTCAAATTGCATGGTTACCGTTTTCCCCTCCAACAAGATGGGAAATGACTTGAGAATATCGTACAACCGAGAACCTCTATTATCGAAATCTTCCAAGGTATTTGGGTATTGACTCAATGGGGAAGAGCCAATGGCTTTCCAGCATGTCACAGACATGATGCAAGTCGAAGCACCTTCATCAACATCCGTCCGATGAATATTCTTTCCCATGATAGTAACTTGAATCGAAAAAGCTACACGAGAAGGGAGGTGAGGAACAAAATTCTCGATTATCGAAAGTAATAAGATTAGAATACACAGGATCAATCCCTCCAATAGCGGAGATTAGTGCCTTATGTTGTGATGGGCACGACTGAAGGACCTCCAAATCTGACATCGCCGAAGGATCTTGAGCTAGATCCTATACAATATTGTAGTTTTGCGTAGCTCTCGCATTCGGATTATAGGACGATTTCTGAAGAACACCTTTTGGGGGTGGTCGAATAATGGAGCCACTACTAGGTCTCTCAATCTGAAGAGGACTAGAGGTAAGGGTTATGGAAGAGGGAGGGTGATCTCTAACTTCTGATTCCACAGGAGCCTTGGATGGATTGGGGTAATATTTCGATCTTGTAGTGATGGAGATTGGTTCCATTCCAGCCATGAAAACCTAAGAGCTTCTAGACGATTGATCTTAATCTACCATTTGCTTCTGTTGAGAAGGGAAAGGTTCTTTCAAACCAACCGGATTCCTAGGTGCACCCTTCAGAAGACTGGAAAATTCGACACACTGAGGACAATCCTTGGTGTAATGATCGTCATCACATATCAGACAAGGATATTTAGGCTTACGTGTTGAAGAATCATCATCCGGTGACTTCTTTGACTCATTTTTAGGGTTTTTGGATTTGGACTTGTCTTTACCCTTTTTCTTACCTTTCGATGATTTATCTGTTGCAATAGATTGAATAGAATTTACCTCGGAGGTTTTACCAGGATCAGAATGAGCCATTGTCCCAATAACACCATCCACCAGAGGCGCAAAAGGAGACTGAGATGAGGCGGTATCAGTTGAAGGTCGTGACGGGTTAGGAAATAACTCATATAGATTCCCATATTGGTAATAAACCAAATCAAGGTATTGAGCTCTGGCTATGACTTCCTCTTCTGTGACACATCCACCCATGGCAAGGTCTTTATAAATCCTGGGAATGAATGATTTCGTAAAACATTCAGGCAACATTTGATTGGGGATCTCGAATTTTTTGAGGCGATGGAAACGTCTCCATTCATTAATGTGATCTGAAATATGAGTAGTAGTTGACTGCTTCAACGAGGTGAGAAGGCGAGTGTCGGTTTCATGCCGGACAAGTAACTAGAAGTGAGTAAGGAAATCCATAGCCAAGGAATTAAAATCAAAGAAAATTCCTCGAGGGAGTTCAATATACCACTTAGCCGGGGTACTAGTCAAAGTGCGCTGAAAAATATGGAGATGAATAGAATTGTCGACCCAAGAATTAGAAGAGAACCACAAGTGATACGTCATGACATGGGTTTGAGGGTCTTCCCCAAATAATCCTTTGAATTTTGGACAATCTCTTGGAATTTTAGTTGGAATTGGTGGCCAATGCAGCTGATGCTGGATGGGGTCATTCTTAAGATTTGACACATCCGAAAATTCCAACATAGCCAAGAATTGTAAGGGCGGATGATGAGCAGAAAAATATCGGGGGTTCCAACCTAGTTTATACTGATTCTAAACCAAATAGGGCGGATTCTATCCCGGATACACATACTTCCCCCATTGTTGGTAAGGACCTTGTTGCCAGTATTTTTGAACATAGGGGTTGTTGATAAGACCCCTACAGGATTTGAGGTTGCGAACCTTGCTGGATGTAGGGTCCAGGGTGACGTTCTTACTGAACATGAGGTCTAGTCTGTGGTCCCTGCTGAACATAGGGTCTAGCTTGTGGTCCTTGCTAAACATAGTTTCCAACTTGTGGTCCTTGATTAACGTAGGGTCCAGCCTGAGGTCCTGATTAGGCCTATTGGTACTAATGAATCTTCTAATATTGAGCACCATATTGAGGCCTAGACTTGCGTTGTTGGTATTTACCTTGAGGAAATGGCTGGCATTAAGTACCAGACCAATTGGGGAGAGGACCATATTGACCCAGAAGGAGATTCAGACCAACTTGGGTGTAAGAACCAAACTGAGGGTTAGTTGCAACAGCACCCACAGAAGGCTGGGGTTGTTGGACATACAACTGAGATGTGTTTGGTCGAGGAACATACTGATATTGTACATTCGGCTGTTGAACATAAGGGATGTTAGGTTGCTAAACATACGAATATGATTCGTTTGGTTGCTGAAGCGGTTGTTGAACCTAAGAATACTAAACGTGAGGTTGTCCTGCCCCATGAATAGGTCCAAAATTCGGCCTCCCCCCACCCAAAATGGGACGTATGTAAAGAGGGTTAGACTTCTCCCCAGGCATGGATGAAACTGTGGATTGTCCACTCAATGGTGGAACTGCAGTAATTGTAGATGGGGGGTATGGGATAGAAAATATGATTGAAACAGTCATTTGACCAATAGCGACTGTAGGTCGAACAACAAGTTGAGACATGGTGGCCACATTCGAAACGAATGGGCTGAAAGATGGAGGAATACCCATTAACCAAACGAGATCTGGGAATAAAGGTGTAACACGGGAAGCTCCATAAATAAGGTTTCCCAAAGAGGTATAACTGTTTCGAAGCATAGATGCAACCTGACTAGAAGATATTTCGGTCCCACTACCAGAATCATGAGGTGTGGAACCGAATAGCTCACTTTTAGAGGGAAACGTAGATGAAGCAGCTTTCAGGATGTAGGTGCCAATGTTTTCCTGAAGAGTAGAGAAAGATGCTAGAAATAACCGACAGATAGTAGAGTGAGATGCTACTGGAGAAGCGCGAAAGTGAATTCCAAGTTGATCAAAAGCACTATAAGCATATTGAGGCAAGACCGCAATCAGATCAAAGAGAGGATTTTTAGGAAAGACCGCGAATTGTACAGATGGTTTGGGGATTTCTAGCTCAGAGTCTTCCAATGTCGTCTAACGAGAATCATCAGACGGTGCTCGAGATGAGATGGGTTGAACACTAATGACAATATCAAGTTCAGCACCTTGCGCTTCAAGGGGCCCAACTAAAAACTGAGGGACCTCAGGAGGATTTTATTGAGATCCATTAGAAGATGAGACGAATTCGATGAATCAGCCACGATGACCTTTAAAAACAAGATCAAAGAAGGAAGAGGTGAAAAATTCATAATTTACCAAGAAATAATGAGGTTGGAGAACTGCATAGATAAGATGTTTTCGTTGGTAGTTACTTTTAGAATTAACAAAAATAAATAAAAAAGGGTGTGCTAGGCATGAAGGTTTACCAAGTATTCGTGAACGACAATATACACCTTGGTGATAAATGATACAAAAAATGACCAAGTCCTTAATGTACTACAACCAATCTTCCTGAATGATGTGTTCGATGTATCATGTTTACAAGGCAGCCGACTCGGTTACCTATGGTAGGCTTGCAACCTAGTGGTGTCTCCCCAAATATACGCGACAGTACGTGGGAGTCCAGTCGATAGTAGTGTTGTCTAATGCGTAACCGTTCGATGAGAGTGCACCAAATATACTTATCATACATCAATATACTTCCATACGTGGGACGGAATATCACCCCCAAGCTGTAACGCAGACCGTTAGTGACAACTCCTACATCTTACGATGTCGGAACACATCTCTAGCCTAAACCACTAAATGTTTTCATTAGTTCCAAATGCTCCTTAAGATAAATTGAGTGAATTTTAATGTTGATGTTGAGGTGAGTTTCAGTTTTGGCTTAAAATCTATGTCACCTGAATCCTTATAATGCAGAATAAATGCAAAAAGTAAAAATTTCCATTGCAGTGAAGCCCAAACTATTTACGAAAGAGATACAAGAAAAAGTGCAGTCATTGCGACAACAATAATGCCCCCCCCCCCCCCCAAACTAGCTCAAAGCTACGAAATGCAATTCTTTTCAAACAAATTCACTTTTTCCAAACAAATGCAACTTATTGAAAAATGAAAATACTTCCCTTTTCCACTAAGATGCTCTTTTTTTTTTAAATTTGAAATGTAATCAAAAGAAAAACAAATGGACGAAAGAAGAAATTTTCACTTTTCTTTCAATCGAACATAAATAAAAATCTCTTTAAAACACATGAATGAAATGATTTTCACTCCTTTTTTTTCAAAACGATAAAGACAAGTCCAATCAAAACTAAAATGAAAATCACTTTCAATTTCTTCTGAATTTGGACAAAGGACACTCTTCTAGACTTTTGAATCAAACACTTTCTGATCCTATGTTTGACACTAAATCTAAGGTAAGATCAGAAATGCAGTGATGATCAGTGAAAATCACTCTGAATCAATTCAGGAACAATGTGATAAAAGGTGTTTGAAATGATGAAAAATATCCCAACTTACAAACAAATAAAAGAGACGAAAATAATCACTCAGAGAAAACAAGTAATCCAAATACACAACAACAAGTTCGCTGAGATTCTACAGACATCCTTCAGGGGCCAGGACACACTGGAAAATCAAGGAGTAACCCTAACTTTTCCTAGGTCTGATATCAACTCTTATGTGATAAGAAGAAGAGTGTTGAAATGAAAATCAACACGATTGTACTATATATAACATCACTGCCAATGCTACTGTGAAAACAGAAAGCGCGTTGGTCACTAAAAACAAGGAAAAACAAAAAAGAGTTTCACACAAACACCAGACCTAACACAGTGAAGTGACTATCAAACCTTATGTTAGCACTCAAAATTTTAAAAACAAATTCAAGGTCTGGTCATCATTGTAAGTTGTGTCTTTGATCCTCAATTGTCTCCTAACCTATGGTTGAAGACCCTCGAGGGTTAAAATGTATTAGTTTCATCGTTTTTTAACCAAAATCCAAAAGAATTTTGAGTCTAATAGTTTGTTTGTGTCATAGAGTTATTAGGGTAAATTATCTTTTAATAAGTCTTTTAACTGCTTTAAGTAATTAAGGTCATGGGTTTAGCTTGAGAATTATCATTTATTCACCATGATATATTATATCCAAGGCTTAAGGGAAAAATGTCAGAGCCATCAGTTTTTTTAGGAATTTTCAGGTATAGCTACTTTTTCAGAAAATCTAGTTTTACAAGAAAAGCCATTAAGTAGTTATTTCCTAAAAAAGTCATACAGTGAGATAAAAGAGGCTTTACTAAACTGAAAAGATACTAATCTTTGAATATTGAAGGTCTGCTAAAACAAGAGATATTACCTTGATGAAAGGTGGTTATTTCTAATTGGAGGATTTATTAAAAGGAGCTGGCTATTTTATTTGCTAAAGCTAGTTAAATCTAATGCCAAAGGTGAAGTGCATCAATGTTGATTTATGAATAGAAATTAGTTAATAATTCGATGGAGTGAAAGGTTTGGTAAAATGAGTTGGAAACAGAGTTTAAATCACTTCGGTTTCGTGTCAATCCCTCTCACCGATGATTTAGGGCATGCAAATCTCTCTCCTTTTACTCTGTGACAGCTACAGAAAAACGTTTTCATCCTCTAGTAAAACAGTTTTTTACCGAGTGCCAGCAGTCATGGCTTTGTGGAAGGTTGTTCTTCCTTTTTTTACAGAAATTAGATTAGGTTGCTATGAATGGTGGAGTGAAAGAAAACACAAAGTTGATACTTTAGATTTTGATCGAATGTGCAAGTCAAAGGGGGTTTTGTTAAGTCAAATACAGGAAATAAAACATTGTTGGTGAAGGTTGCAATTGAGAGACTGCTAGAGAAAAGATAGAATTCATGTGTTAGTTATTACAAATGATGAAAAGAATACAGTAGAAGCCATATGTCATGAGATTGTGAAAATGAACCAAGAAGAAAATTACTCACCAGAAAAATCAAGCACAGAAGAGGAGGACAAACAAAAGGGTAACTAAAGTTGAAGCTATTAGAATATTTGCCTCTATATTAGACCTCTAATGAATGAATATGTCGAGCCTTGAAAATCTAAAGAAGCATCTAATTTTTGGTTTATATTCATTAATTTCGAGTATAGCTACCTTTTACAAAAAAAATCTAGTTTTTACAAATAACCCAGTAAGTAGCTATTATTTTTGGATTTTGTATATGGAGAAGACAAGCTGCTTTTTGGTTCTAGTCTCATAGGAATGACACTAAATATGATCAAGTGAATGTAAATTCTATGATGATTATCTTTTTCCAGGCATCATATAACTTCCAGTTGGTTAGCCACTCCTATAATTTTGCAGATATGTATACATGTGTTCCTTTCAATTGCTGGATTCCACCTTTTATGGAGATAGTTTTGACAAGCTACGAGGGCACTCATCCACCTCTACTCATCCAGCTTCAGCTCCATGATGCCATGATTTATCTTTATGTCTATTTCAGTTTCATCTTTAATGTTTTAGATAAAATCTACTATACGTAGAAAGTTGTAATAAATTCCCAAAAATAGATTTCCACTTTTGTTGGAGGCTTTTGGCAGAACTCGTATTTTATATAAATATTGTGTAATGCAAGGAAATAGGGGTTCATGGGTTGTATTCTGCAGAGAATATTGTGTTACATTTTGAACATATAATATATCATAAGAACTCTTGAGGACTTATGTAAGCTTGGTGTGTGTATTGTCTTCTTACCTCATATATTTCCATATCTGAATTCTTCAGTTCCAGACTGTGATATTAATACTGTTACATGTTTTTGTTAGTATCATGGTATTTTTATGCATTATTATCTAATTTTATCAGTCTTACTTGGAAATATTTCTTGTTAATATATGTATGGTGACTTATCCATGAGAATTCCTTGTAGCAGATACTTTATTATGTACAATGAAATTTTTGTGAGTCTTGTAAAAGCTTTCTTTTGTTGATGTATTACCAATATAGAACTTGTGTTATTTCTTCATCCTGACAGTGGATTTCTATCCTGTAGACCTGTTGTCCTTTTGTATATTCTCCTAGCCAACAATTACAAATTTACCATTGCTATCACATCAAGTGCTAGTACCCTCATATGTGTGAAAGAGAGTTATCTGTTTGAAACCCTTTCAACGAATGTAAGATTCAACCACTTTCCAATAATCCAATCCCAATTATAAAATATCCCCTAGGCTTAATATGTGTCTGTTTAGGCACTTGTCACAATCCAAGTGCTTATTCCAGTGCTAACATCTTTTGGTGTGTCTACCGGGAGACGAAGGCCTTAAAACGAAGTATTCTCCCGTGTCTCTTCTTTTAAATTGCTGATGATAAATTCTTGATGGTGAACAAGAATTGGTGACTTGAATAAGATTGTGATCTTTCACCTGGCGACTCCATGACAAAGAATCTAGAGGTGACTCCACTATTTTCATATCCAACACTTTGATGGAAGCGATCCTCACTAAAAGCTATTCCTTCTGTAATTTTTCAAAGATAGATGGCTTTCCTAATCCTTTTCCAAATAGAATTGAAGGGGAATTTTCTCTTCCAAGGTTTAGTGGACATGATTGGGAAGTACCAGCTAAGTTTTTATGGGATTTTCATGACTAGATTCATAGGCTACATTTTTTTCATGAAGATGTAAAGATTAATTTGTTTAGATATTCTTTGGAGGGTGCAACACTTGATTTGTGTAGAGATATTCCTAAGAATAGCATCACTTGTTTAAAAGAGTTTCATGATGCTTTTAATTCCTTTTATAAAGATAGGTATCTGGTCGAATGTTTCGCTCCGAAATGTTGCTATTAGTTTGACAAGCAAGTTAAAAGTGATGATTAACAACATAAATGTAAAGAAAACATGGTTATACCGGAAGGTATTCAGAAACCCTTTTGTTCTCATGATTTTATTCAATCTCCTATCATTCAAGAAGAGGATAAACAACAGATTATTGAGAAACATGACGAGATATTAGGTGAACATAGTGAAAACTTTATAAGTCATTCTTTATTTGATAAATATCCTAATGATGAAGAGCAGTTTTTTGTGTCTCTTTATCTTAAATTTTACAGTATTGATCCAATCGATGACAGTTATGAATCTGAATCTGGGGAAAAATATGATGCCCATCTCATACCAATTGACGAGGAACTATCACCTTTGCTGAGAATTGATGATAAAAAAAACAATTATGATCCTATGTTTGAAATGTATAAATCTAAGTTGCAAGGATACAGTGTTGAAGAAGAAATTTGTAAAAAAAATGAAGAACAAGCTCCTCATCAAAGCATTGTTCTATCAGAGGAAAGTATGTGTCAGCCTATCCTTGAACTCAAAGTTGTTTTGAGTAAGTATCCTTATCGATTTGTTGATCCTATTGATGATTATATGGAGTTTATTTTTCTAAAAGTCTCTCTTGTTAGTAGTCTTGTAGTACTTCTCGTCCATAGCAGCAAGTACGAGTCACATTTAGAGATTATGCTTCATTCTTTTCAACCTTTTAGCATTGGATGCGAAGACATGTCAAGAAATCAGTTGTTGAAAAAAATATTTTGGAAGTTTGTATACACTTGATCAAGTGAATTTAAGATAATTAGAAGGATGGATGTACATAAATAAGCTCGCCACTCAAGCATTTGTTTCAATTTTATATTGCAGTTTGATTTAGTTTTCAGTTATGTTGAAATAAGTTGCAGAAGATCAAAATCTAACTTATGACTCCATTACCCAATGGCTAGGCATGCTGGTATTTTTGAGTTAATGAGCATAATTTTTGCTTGGAGAAATAAGAGCTAGAGAAGGCACTGAATCTATGGTCCTTGAAGCCTCACAGGGAGGAATTCATCCCCAGTAGGAGCCACTGTTAGCACTACAATTAAAAAAATTAAAAAAATCAAGGTCTAGTCATCATTGTAAGTTGTGTCTTTTATCCTATATTGTCTCCTAACCTATGGTTGAAGGCCCTCAAGGGTTAAAATGTATTATTTTTTTATCATTTTTTAACCAAAATCCAAAATAATTTTGATTCAATAGTTTGTTTGTGTCATAGATTTATTAGGGTAAATTATCTTTTAATAATTCTTTTAAATGCTTTGAGTAGTTAAGGTCATGGGTTTAGCTTGAGAAGTATTATTTATTCACCACGATATCTTCTATCCAAGGCTTAAGGGAAAAATTTCAGAGTCTTCAGTAGTTTTAGTAATTTCCAGGTAATAGCTACTTTTTCAGAAAATCTGGTTTTACAAGCAAACCCAGTAAGTAGCTATTTCCTAAAAAAATCGTACAAGGAGATAGAAGAGGCTTTACTAAAGTGAAAATATACTACTCTTTGAATATTGAAGGTCTGCTAAAACAAGAGACATTACCTCGATGAAAGGTGGATATTTCTAATTGGAGGATTTATTAAAAGGAGTTGGCTATTTTATTTGCTAAAGCTAGTTAAATCTAATGCCAAAGGTGAACTGTATCAATGTTGATTTATGAACAAAAATTAGTTAATAATTCGATGGAGTGAAAGGTTTGGTAAAATGAGTTGGCAGCAGAGTTTAAATCACTTCGTTTTCATGTCACTCCCTCTCACCGAGATTTATGGCATGCAGATCTCTATCTCCTTTTACTCTTGTGACAGCTACAACAAAACGTTTTCATCCTCTAGAAAAACAGTTTTTTACCGAGTGCCAACAGTCAAGGCTTCTTGGAAGGTTTTTGTTCCTTGTTTTGTAGAAATCAGATTAGGTTGTTGTGAATGGTAGAGTGAAAGAAAACATAGATTTTCTACTTTAGAGTTTGATAGAATGCACAAGTCAAAGTGGGTTATTATTAAGTCAAATGCAGGAAATACCACATTGCTGGTGAAGGTTGCACTTGAGAGTCTGCTAGAGAACTGATAGAATTCATGTGTTAGTTATTACAGATGATGAAAATAATATAGCAGAAGCCATATTTCAGGAGATTTTGAAAATGAACCAAGAAGAAAAATACTCAGCAAAAAAATCAAGCACAGAAGAGGAGGTCAAACAAAAGGGTAACTAAAGCTAAAGCTATCAGGATGTTTTCCTCCATATTAGACCTCTGATGAATGAATATAAAGAGCCTTGAAATTTTGAAGGAGCATTTCATTTTTTGTTTATATTTAGTATTTTTAGATATAGCTACCTTTTATAGAAAATCTGGCTTTTACAAATAACCTACTAAGTAGCTATTATTTTTAGATTTTGTATATGGAGAAGAAAATATTATTTTTGGTTATATTCTCACATGAATGACACTAAAGATGATGAAGTGAATGTAATATCTGTGATGATGATATTTTTCCAGGTGTCAGATAACTTCCATTTGGTTAGCCACTCCTATATTTTTGCATATATGTATACAGGTGTTCCTTTCAGTTGCTGGATTCCACCTTTTATGGAGACACTTTTGACAAGCTATGAGGCCACTTAGCCACCTCTACTCATCCAGCTTCAGCTCCATGATTCCATGCTTTATATTTATGTCTATTTTAGTTTCCTCTTTAATTTTTTAGATAAAATCTACTATATGTAGAAAGTTGTAATAAATTCCAAAAAACAGATTTCTACTTTTATTGGAGGCTTTTGGCAGAACTCCTATTTTGTATAAATACTGTGTAAATCAAGGACAGAGGGGTTCATGGGTTATATTTTTCAGATCATACTGTGTTACATTTTGAATATATAATATATCAGAAGCACTCTTGAGGACTTATGCAAGCTTGGTGTGTGTATTGTTGTAATGTTACTTTTTGGGAATTTCGAGAATATGGTCCTCAAGGACGCTGTATAAGGAATCCAATGTAAAAATAAGTTGAACCGGGACTTGGAGCCCTTTTGTCACCCTTCATAAATTACTCTTCCAGAATATGAGCTCAAGTAAATAACCTTAGGAAGGTTATTCAGATCCTCCAAACCTGTATATCCCAAACAATGCTCAAAAGGAGGAGCTACAGCAATACATAAAATTCTACAAGCAGCAGCAGTGAAATATCAATACATATGGTGCAAGAAGAGTGCATAACCATTATATTATGTGCAACAGCAAATATATGTACAAGAACTTGAGGTAAGCCCTCTCAAGTTAGGCCAAATCAGCCCCAAGACAGATGTACATGCAACAAGGGAAGTACACAGCTACACAACCCAACAACAAGATATGACTGCGCAGTCTATAGTAATAAATGACTACAGACTGATATAGATACAATGATATAGCAATAATAGGCTCAAATAAAGTGGGGGAGCAAGATCTCAACCCCAGGAAACAATACTACAACAATCCTCCAAGGGATTGGCCAAAATACACTAAATGGAAAAATGTTGGAGTTGCTAGGTAGCAGCAGCAACTCAAATACAATACAAAAAGGGAGAAGGATGGAAATGTTGAAACTGATGTGGAAGCCTCCTCCACTGATCTTCAAAGTGAAAGGTTTCTCCCTTCACTGAATATTACACTCTCCAATCTACAGTGTGAACCCCTCCTGCAAGTGTCAACTGGAAATAACGCAATATAGGGAAGAGATTGCACTATGAATGAGACTAAACATATGGCCCAATGCAAAAATCTGCAATAAAGCTCCCGGATATTCCTCACTGATATCCTAGAGAAATAATGAGCTCCTCCTCTGCAAAACTAGCTCTGGAAGTGGGTGATAATGAACCCTCACTGCAACCCCCAGCAACTCAATGTTTCTACAAAGATGGAAAACATTGTAGCTGAAGATGGTCACCTTGGCCTCAAGCTTGGATGTGAGGAGAATGAAGATCAGGTCCTCCAAAGCTTCCCAATGAAGGAGAGGAAACTTCTAAACAGAAAACTCCCTTGTGCTAAGTAGCACAAGTTATCCCAGTTGCACAAGTGGAGAGAGCAAAGAAAATTTGAAATATTCAACATAATGAGCAATGGCTCTGTTAGACTCCTATACCAATAGGTGTCATTTTTCATGATTGTCTTGATTGAACTATGGAATATGTTCAAACCTTTTTCTTGGACAAAGGTGTTCCATATTCTTGAAAAACCAAAAAATCAAAAAATTTAAAAAATGTAAAGAGGGTATACCCTAAAATAAAAATCAAAGGGTAAAAATAATAAAAATGGCCAAAAAAGTAAAAGAAATGAACCCCATCAAAAACAAAGGCCAAGGAAAGTGTGCAAGTCTAAATGCCACTACTTTTTACTCTGATGTAATAAACAAATTGTGTGCAGCTTGTCAAACTTTTGCCACAATTTATGAAGAGTCAAACTGTTTAAACTTGACTCATTCATTTTCAATTTCATATTGTAGAATAGAGAATAAATATCTGACCAAACAGTTTAATCTTGGCAGATAAGTAGATAGGTAGAGTTAATAAAAGGTGATCAACAGTTTAATCTGAGCCCTTGGATGTAATAAGGGTAGAAATAGATAGATTTACCATGTAAAATAAAAGAAGATTGATAAGGGTTTGCAAGTCTAAATGCACCCTAATAAAGAAGAGAAAATGGTAGTAGTAGATAGGGTAGGTAGATGGTGTTACAAAGTTTTATCTGATGAATGATGCTGCTACATGTTTTTGATCCTTTACTTTCATCACAAATACTGAAGCAGGAAATACACTGGAAAATCACAGCAAACAAAGTCAAAATCATTAACTTCCCTCATCACTTTCCCCTTAAAGTTTTACTAATTTCCCCCAAAGTACTAAGGTACTTGGAGATCAAAGGGGCTCAAGGCATTTCCTTGACTTTTGGAGGGACCGGACCCTCGGCCCAATGATCAAAAGACCTAAGTACTTAAGATAATTCATCATTATAATCATTCACCTTCAATATTTTCCTAAGTAAAATCCCATTTTACTTAGGAAACTCATACAAAATTTCATAAAAATCCCTCAAGATAACTTGCTATTCTAAGTTTAAGTGTTGGAGATAAAATGTTGCAATTTACTTCACAAGTTATCACTTTCTTAGATTTGCAAAAATATTTTGAGTTTCCTTGTCCTTTGCCATATTAACATTTAACTCTATTTACTAAATCCCTAGTGAAATACCCTATCCTAAGTATATAATTCCTTTGTTTATATATACCCCAAAAACCCCTTTATTATAATGTTTTGACCAAAGTATTTACCTCCCTAATATTCATTAAAACCCGCTTCTACAAGCCTTTTGGTTAAAATATAGCATTATACCTTAATCCCGCCCCTATGGTGAATTAGTTGTATTAATTAATTTATCATATAATAAAAATATATATGAAAAAATCAAACTTTAGACATACAATATGTATGTTTAAAACCAAAAATACAAGACCCGAAGTTTTATTTTTTAAACCAAAAATCGGAAAAGTCTCGTGCCACCGTGGTTTGCCCACCTGGCGTTCCACTTAACCAAACCCCACCGCAACCCCTTTCTTTTCGCATACGGGATTAATTAGTCATCTGGACTAATTAATAACTGTTTCCGCCTATTAGTTATCTCCTGGGGTGATTAGATTAAACCTTAAATCATTTTAAAACCCGACGAGCCCACACCCGAATCTTCCGCTTGTTCCCCCATCGCTTCAACCGTCGGATCAACCCGCCGCAGATCAACGATCCACGTGAACCCCGCTACCCATCCTTTGTGAGAAATTTAACGAGCAGGAAACGGGCGGTATTTGAACAGTTCACCCTCCACGTGGCGATCTCTTTGTGGAATCGCTGCCCTCCCGACTTAAACCACCCTCGACTAAAAGTGGTGCGGGGACTTACCGCTTACCGCTTACCACCTGACCTTGCTTACATCAGCCCGTACGTCGATGACGTCACTCCTCGGAAAAACAAAAAACCATTTTAACTTGTAAATAAGCCATTTTCCCGTGTTTTTCTGTTATTTTCGTTGTTTGAAAACGACAGTGCTCCCCGCTGCGATTTTCGAATTTCCACTATAATTGACCGATTTGCTCCAAGATTTCGCTGCGCCCGTGTTCAAGTACAGTCCCGCCATCACCTGTTACCCGTTAAAGAACCAGCCTCCTTCAAAAAACAAGTATTTATCTTTTTCTACCCCGACTGCAAGTAAAACTCAGTTCTCTGTGTTTTTCGCTGAAATAGTGATTAAAAATCATCACTGAGTCTTCCCCCAGAGGTTTTAAAACTGTGAATTGTTCCCCCGAACCTGCAATTGTGCCAATTTCCCTCATTAAAATTGAAAACACGACATTTATGGTGAAGAAAACCCAGAAACTGCCATTTTGAACACACAAGAACCAAAATGGGAGTTCCTGTAGCCTTGAATGATGCTCCATTTTGAACCTGGTTAAAACCTCACTCCCTTGTCCATTGGGGAATTGCTTGAAAAATCTACTTAGTTGTCCCCTGAAGAGGTGACCAAAAGATCACATCCTTGGATAAACAATCTTAATACTAGTCATAAGATTTGTTTACTCCAAGATTGTTATCAAATCTATTCAAACAGAGGTTAGAAAGCATAACAACTAAAGAGTATCAGTGGTTAAAGTGTATCAGGTAAAAGTCAGTGAAAGTTAAAATGAAGTTACAGAGCAGTCAAAGGTAAACAGTAAAAGTAAATACAAAAGGCAGTAAAATGGTAAAAAGAGATGATAATACTTTCACCAATAGTGAGGTTTGTCTAAAGTGAAAGTAAAACAGTCAAAAGAGCAAGAAAGTAAAAAGATGAAAAAACATAACAAGAAGGAACATTTTTGCAGAAATTGCATATTTTAGTCATAGTTTTGCAGAAACTATTGTGATCAGTCCAAGATGAATTTTACAAAACTGAAGGAGGTTTATGTTCTTGAGAGGGCCATCTACAAAAACCTCTCTCACTTTTCTAACAGCCATTATGGTTTTGGAAATATTAAACAATGTTGGAAAGCACGTTTTGCAGAAAATTCCACTTTAAGTCATCATTTTGCAGAGACGATTGTGGCCAATCCAAAATACTTCATACAAAAATGAAGGAGGTTTTTGTTCCTAAGAGACCCATCTACAAAAACCTATCTCAGTTTTTTCACAGTGGTTTTATAATGAGAGATACATGTGCATCTTTACAGGCCATTTTTCAGACTCTGTAAAACTCTGTTTTACACATATTTTTTACAAAGACTATTATGCATAGCTGGAGAGGAATTTTGGGAAAATGAAAGAGGTTTATCTCACCAACATATTTATCTACAATAACCTCTTTCACTTTTTACATATATATTACGGATGGAGAAATACAAAGATATCATTGGACCCCAATTTTGCAGAATTGTTGGAGCAGATTGCACAAAGAAAGGAAGCAGTTAGTGACTTGGATGCCTCATCATCAACTAAGAGTTGGATCAAATTCGAATTCTTCTCTTTTTCATCACCTATCCATACAAAATAGTGCCAAATAGATGCATTAGTTTGAGTGTCCTTTAATTAAGTTCTATTTATGTAAATAGTTGGAGAGATTTGTGAACCAATTTTGATATTTGTTTCAAGATATTTTTGTTTAGAATTTGTATAAATACTCCACTCTTGGAAGCATTTGGGGGTGGATTCTATTACTTTGCTGTAACATTGAGATTTTTGGAATAAAATCATTTTGGAGAAGTTTATTCGTGGCTTACTGGATGACGATTTGAAGCTTCGGGACTTTTTGCAGGATTCATGTGTTGGACGGCAGTTCAATAAGTCTTTCTACTCTTTGTCTTAAATTTTATATTAGTTTATAATATCATTATGTCCATTTCTGAATAATTTACATAAAGGATTGAATCAGAATTTACTTAATTGTACTCTTATTTCAGATGTGATTGTTCTTAATGTTTTCCTCTAAATTGGTTATAAGCATGAATTCTTAAATGCTCTTGCTTTGCTAATTTAAACATTGTTGATTACTATAATAAAGAATTCTTCATTGCTCTTTGTTTGTAGTCATCCCATTTCTTTCTTTGAACATGGTGAAAGATTCTTAGCTGCCTTTCATCCCTTCAAGATCGTCCCATCCACTTTAAATTTTAAGGATTGTTCTATGTCTAGCTACCTTGCCCTGTAAAGCCATCTTGTGCGTAGAATAGAAATCCAGTAAAGCCATCCTTTGACTCCATAGCCCAATGGACTGAAAACTTTCAACCTTGCCCTTAGTTTGTGGATTCCACCATTTTTCAAAACCAAACTCTTGGATCGATAACTAGCCTAAAACCTTCTAAGAACAAAGATAAATCATAAAGAGAGAGCCCTCTCTGGATGCAGATTGGCTAGATTCTGCATCTGAAGGTTGGTTTGTGGTTACCTCGGGTATACTTTCCTTTTCTTACAACTTCAAGGAAAACCTGAGTGATAACATAGTGGCGACTCAGCTGGGGATCTGAATCATTTTATTGATACTATTGTTTGATTTATAAGCTATAGACAGAGTCTGAAGATCAGCCAGGTAGCCTTTGAAATTCTTTTGCTCTGCAACTTCATAGTAAACAAATGCTGCTTCAGTCTATCTCTGGTTTAGCTTATAAACTGAACTTTGGATTCAAAACATTCAATCAGACTCTCTAGTTTAATAAATCTTTGAGAAAATTTTAATTAAAAATCTTAAATTTCTTAAAGAACTCATAGAAGTTGTTTTGAAAATTCATAAAAAAATAAAATAATCATAAAATATTCAAAATTTGGTTTCCTGAAGAACTAACTTTTTCTTCAGAATTGTTTTACAGGTTTAGATCTGATCTATGATGGTGGATAGGGATCAGACACACAAAAGTTAAAATCATCCACCTGGCGACTCCAAATCAATTTCAAAATCAAGACTCCACTGGAGGAATGAACCTCAAAGGACAAAATGGAAAGATCAGGCTTTCAACTTGAATCTTAATCCAAGACATTATGTTCTTTCTCATTAAGAAATTTTTTCAATGTATATTGTATTTTATAGAAGATCTTAGATTAGTTTTTAGTTATTTTCCTTTGAAGTTTGTAAGTAATAATTCTCCTAATCTCTTTGAGCAGCTTTCTTATGAATCTAATAATGATCATTTTCCAATTAAGAAGCCTCAAATAATCAAGACTGATCTTACAATCCCTGTACATATCCCTGTACCATATAAAGTTCCAGATAGATATAAGCCCCTTATTCTACCTCCTTTACTCCATGATTTTCCTGAAAAATACTACAAGTATCTTCCTAGATTTGATGGAGAAAATGGTATCACGGCCCAAAAACATATTCAAGGTTTTGAAAATTATTTGGATTTATTTGAGATTGATGAAGATGATGTTAAAATCAGACTTTTTTTCTCTTTCTTTGCAAAATAGAATAAAGAGTTGGTTCAAAAATCTGCCTAATGCTAGCATCTCAAATTTCCAACAATTTATCAAACTTTTCCTTGATAGATGGATAATCAAAGTTAATCATTTTGTGATCATGGAAGAATATAATCAATTAAAAAGACATTCAAATGAAGCAATACAACAATTTTCTGATAGATTTAATCAAGTTTATTATTCAATGCCAAAAAATATTAGACCTCCTCATGATTCAGCTCTCTTGCATTATCCAAGTGCCTTTGATTCAGAAATAGAATTTCGGTTAAGAGAAAGAGATCCAAAAACACTTGTACAGATGCAAAATATTGCAGTTGATGTGGAAGTTAATCTCCAAATCAAACAGAAAAAGTTGAAAGTAGAAGAAGAGGAAAGGAAAAACATTGCAGAGGCAAAACTCAACCTTTTGGTAATAAAACTAGATGAAATAACACAGGAGATCACTATGAAAGAAGAATTTTTTATTCAAAATCACCATGAAGAAATAGAAGAGGTTGATAGCCATAAACAAATTCCTCTTAATTCAAATTATCATAAATCAGAAAATGAATTTACAAATCAATATGAGGAAGAGGAATCTGTTGTTCTAATGTGTATGTTTGATGATATTCCTTATTTTGATGATTTGCCTAAGTATGATCATTATGATGATAGTTACGTTCTCCAAAGTCAAGCTAACTTTACAGAGATATCAGAAGCAGGTTTGGAGGATGAAGAAATGCAGTTTCAGCAGATTGAAGACAGTGATCAGCCATGAGAGTGAGGAAGGAAGAGCAGAAAACGTGGAAATAAGTGAAGATTCTTTACCTCTTTGTTTTGCTTCATTTCAGTTCATTAGAGAAAACTAGCATGCCATCAATAATCAGCAATCTTTAGGAATTGTGATTGACAACAAAAAAGATAATGAAACTATTGATCAAGATTTTACAGTTTCACAATTGCAGTTATCAGTTCCCATTGAAATAAATGATCAAATGACACAAAAAAGTCCATACCACTATTTTTTGAACCATTTCAGCTTTTAAAGGAAATGTGGTATAACATGTCTAATGAAAAGAATGAGAAACTTTTTGAAGTTTATGAAGTCCCATGGAATTTTATATGTCATAGGTTCCAACAATTTTCCCAAGATTTTCAGGATCCAATAGCAGATATGTTGAATATTGAAGGCATTCAAAGCATTCCTCTATTAACTAACTATGATTTTTAGAATCAAGATGATAAAGGATTCAACACTCAAACATTACAATCAGTAGGAATATCATCACAAATCTTATCTGAAAGTTTACAGGGAGATAAAGATGAAAATAGCATTTCATATTCATGGTATGGAGGCCATCCAGAACAGATGTACAGTTGTTCAGATCAGTTAAACATCAGTGTATATATTTCGGAAGATCCTTTTGTGCAGTTTCTAGAGTCAACAAAGGAAATCAGGTGTTTCCTTATCCTCTCATTTGTTGACAAGTTTCTAATAGGTTGCAGAAATACAATTTTGATAATCAACAAGAAAATGCAACAAAATCCATCAAAGTACATAATGCTTGAATGGTTGCATTGGCTATTTCATTTTACCTAACTAGAAGTTGAACAGTAGATTGAGTAGGTAAATGAGTGCCAATAAGCTCAGAATTTTGAGCATTTTTTTTTAGTTTTCAATTTACAACTAGTTTTTCATTAAGTTGGTTTGAAAATTTTTGTGTGTTGTTTTAAGTTTCAAGATTAGATTTCAGGTTGCAAAAAAAAGGACTATATTCAATTCAAGATTTTCAGCCACAGCTAATGCATCAGTTTTAATTGGATGGTGACTTCTTGAAGTTGAAGCCCGAAGTGAAGGCCCTAAGCTTCGAAATTTTCACTATCATATGTACAATAAAGCTACCAGAAGAAGGAGATTACATAGTTCAGTTTGAAGACATGTTTAGGCATCTGATCTGCTGTTCTTGACTTTCCACAAGGAAAAGCCATCCCCAAGTGGAGCCAGTGTTAGACTCCTATACCAATAGGTGTCATTTTTCATGATTATCTTGATTGAACTATGGAATATGTTCAAACCTTTTTCTTGGACAAAGGTGTTCCATATTCTTGAAAAACCAAAAAATCAAAAAATTTAAAAAATGTAAAGAGGGTATACCCTAAAAGAAAAATCAAAGGGTAAAAATAATAAAAATGGCCAAAAAAGTAAAAGAAATGAACCCCGTCAAAAACAAAGGCCAAGGAAAGTGTGCAAGTCTAAATGCCACTACTTTTTACTCTGATGTAATAAACAAATTGTGTGCAGCTTGTCAAACTTTTGCCACAATTTATGAAGAGTCAAACTGTTTAAACTTGACTCATTCATTTTTAATTTCATGTTGTAGAATAGAGAATAAATATCTGACCAAACAGTTTAATCTTGGCAGATAAGTAGATAGGTAGAGTTAATAAAAGGTGCTCAACAGTTTAATCTAAGCCCTTGGATGTAATAAGGGTAGAAATAGATAGATTTACCATGTAAAAGAAAAGAAGATTGATAAGGGTTTGCAAGTCTAAATGCACCCTAATAAAGAAGAGAAAATGGTAGTAGTAGATAGGGTAGGTAGATGGTGCTGCAAAGTGTTATCTGATGAATGATGCTGCTACATGTTTTTGATCCTTTACTTCATCATAAGTACTAAATCAGGAAATACACTGGAAAATCACAGCAAGCAAAGTCAAAATCATTAACTTCCCTCATCACTTTCCCCTTAAAGTTTTACTAATTTCCCCCAAAGTACTAAGGTACTTGGAGATCAAAGGGGCTCAAGGCATTTCCTTGACTTTTGGAGGGACCGGACCCTCGGCCCAATGATCAAAAGACCTAAGTACTTAAGATAATTCATCATTATAATCATTCACCTTCAATCTTTTCCTAAGTAAAATCCCATTTTACTTAGGAAACTCATACAAAATTTCATAAAAATCCCTCAAGATAACTTGCTATTCTAAGTTTAAGTGTTGGAGATAAAATGTTGCAATTTACTTCACAAGTTATCACTTTCTTAGATTTGCAAAAATATTTTGAGTTTCCTTGTCCTTTGCCATATTAACATTTAACTCTATTTACTAAATCCCTAGTGAAATACCCTATCCTAAGTATATAATTCCTTTGTTTATATATACCCCAAAAACCCCTTTATTATAATGTTTTGACCAAAGTATTTACCTCCCTAATATTCATTAAAACCCGCTTCTACAAGCCCTTTGGTTAAAATATAGCGTTATACATTAATCCCGCCCCTATGGTGAATTAGTTGTATTAATTAATTTACCATATAAATAAAATATATATATATAAAAACTTTAAACATGCGATATGTGTGTTTAAATACAAAAATATCAATAAAACTTCAGGAAAATTTCGTGCCACCGTGGTTTGTCCACATGGCATTCCACTTAACCAAACCCCCGCCGCAACCCCTTTCATTGCGCACACGGGATTAATTAGTCATCAGGACTAGTTAATAACCTTTCCGCCTATTAAATATCTCCCGGGGTAATTAAATTAAACGTTAAACTGATTTAAAACCCAACGGGCCCACACCTGAATCCTCCGCATGTTCCCCCATCTCTCCAACCGTCGGATCAACCCGCCGCAGATCAATGGCCAGTGTTCACCCCGCTGCCCATCCCTTGTCAGAGTTTTAACCAGCGGGGGATGGGTGGTTTTTGAATAGTCACCTGTCCACGTGGCGATCATTCGATGGAATCGCTGCCCTCCCGATTCAAACCACCCTCGACTAAAAGCGGTGCGGGTGCTTACCGCTTACCGCTTACCGCCCGACCTTGCATACGTCAGCCCGTACGTCGATGACGTCACACCTCGAAAAAATAAAAAACCCTTTTTACTTGTAAATAAGCCATTTTCCCGTGTTTTTCTGTTATTTTCGTTATTTGAAAACGACAGTGCTTCCTGCTGCGATTTTCAAATTTCCACTGCAATTCACTGATTCACTCCAAGATTCCGCTGCGCCCGTGTTGAAGTACAGTCCCGCCATCACCTGTTACCTGTTAAAGAACCAGCTTCCTTCAAAAAACAGGTATTTATCCTTTTCCGCCCCGACTGCAAATAAAACTCAGTGTTCTTTGTTTTTCGCTGAAATAGTGATTAAAAATCATCACTGAGTCTTCCCCAGAGGTTTAAAACTGTGAATTGTTCCCTTGAAACTGCAATTGTGCTAATTTCCTTCATTTAAACTGAAATCGCACCCGGTCCGTGAAGAAAACCCAGAAACTGCCATTTTGAACACACAAGAACCTAAATGGGAGTTCCTATAGCCTTGAATGATGCTCCATTTTGAACCTGGTTAAAACCTCACTCCCTTGTCCATTGGGGAATTGCTTGAAAAATCTACTTAGTTGTCCCCTGAAGAGGTGACCAGAAGATCACATCCTTGGATAAACAGTCTTAATACTAGTCATAAGACTTGTTTACTCCAATATTGTTATCAAATATATTGAAACAGAGGTTAGGAAGCATAACAGCTAAAGAGTATCAGTGGTTAAAGTGTATCAGGTAAAAGTCAGTGAAAGTTAAAATGAAGTTACAGAGCAATCAAAGGTAAACAGTAAAAGTAAATACAAAAGGCAGTAAAATGGTAAAAAGAGATGAGAATACTTTCACCAATAGGGAGGTTTGTCTAAAGTGAAAGTAAAACAGTCAAAAGAGCAAGAAAGTAAAAAGATGAAAAAACATAACAAGAATGAACATTTTTGCAGAAATTGCATATTTTAGTCATAGTTTTGCAGAAACTATTGTGATCAATCCAAGATGAATTTTACAAAACTGAAGGAGGTTTATGTTCTTGAGAGGGCCATCTACAAAAACCTCTCTCACTTTTCTAACAGCCATTATTGTTTTGGAAATATTAAACAATGTTGGAAAGCACTTTTTGCAGAAAATTCCAGTTTAAGTCATCATTTTTCAGAGACGATTGTGGCCAATCCAAAATACTTCATACAAAACTGAAGGAGGTTTTTGTTCCTAAGAGAACCATATACAAAAACCTATCTCAGTTTTTTCACAGTGGTTTTATAATGAGAGATACATGTGCATCTTTACAGGCCATTTTTCAGATTCTGTAAAACTCTGTTTTACACATATTTTTTACAGAGACTATTATGCATAGCTGGAGAGGAATTTTGGGAAAATGAAAGAGGTTTATCTCACCAACATATTTATCTAAAATAACCTCTTTCACTTTTTACATATATATTACGGATTGAGAAATAAAAAGATATCATTGGACCCCAATTTTGCAGAATTGTTGGAGCAGATTGCACAAAGAAAGGAAGCAGTTAGTGACTTGGATGCCTCATCGTCAACTAAGAGTTGGATCAAATTCGAATTCTTCTCTTTGTCATCACCTATCCATACAAAATAGTGCCAAATAGATGCATTAGTTTGAGTGTCCTTTAATTAAGTTCTATTCATGTAAATAGTTGGAGAGATTTGTGAACCAATTTTGATATTTGTTTCAAGATATTTTAGTTTAGAATTTGTATAAATACTCCACTCTTTGAAGCATTTGGGGGTGGATTCTATTACTTTGTTGTAACATTGAGATTTTCGGAATAAAAGCATTTTGGAGAAGTTTATTCGTGGCTTACTGGATGACGATTTGAAGCTTCAGGACTTTTTGCAGGATTCATGTGTTGGACGGCAGTTCAATAAGTCTTTCTACTCTTTGTCTTAAATTTTATATCAGTTTATAATATCATTATGTTCATTTCTGAATAATTTACATAAAGGATTGAATAAGAATTTACTTAATTGTACTCTGATTTCAGATGTGATTGTTCTTAATGTTTTCCTCTAAATTGGTTATAAGCATGAATTCTTAAATGCTCTTGCTTTGCTAATTTAAACATTGTTGATTACTATAATAAAGAATTCGTCATTGCTCTTTGTTTGTAGTCATCCCATTTCTTTCTTTGAACATGGCGAAAGATTCTTAGCTGCCTTTCATCCCTTCAAGATCATCCCATCCACTTTAAATTTTAAGGATTGTTCTCTGTCTAGCTACCTTGCCCTGTAAAGCCATCTTGTGTGTAGAATAGAAATCCAGTAAAGCCATCCTTTGACTCCATAGCCCAATGGACTGAAAACTTTCAACCTTGCCCTTAGTTTGTGGATTCCACCATTTTTCAAAACCAAACTCTTGGATCGATAACTAGCCTAAAACCTTCTAAGAACAAAGATAAATCATAAATAGAGAGCCCTCTCTAGATGCAGATTGGCTAGATTCTGCATCTGAAGGTTGGTTTGTGGTTACCTCGGGTATACTTTCATTTTCTTACAACTTCAAGGAAAACCTGAGTGATAACAGGCTCTCCTTCCCCATTTTATGCCAAGAGGAGGCTTCCTTGCCATGGACCCCACCCATTAGGGTTTCTCTCATCCAATAATATCCCTCCTATGAAAACTGTGTTGTCCCACTAGGTGACTCACTCCCTCCATGCAACGTTGTTTGACTTGGTCAAACTGGACCTAGTCTTCTTATATTTACCCCTTTTCACACTAGGAGATGAAAAATAAACCACTTAAGTGACACCTTTGCACATTTGGAGTGTTTATTATGCTTCTTCATGGGCCTGCTTACCCATTTTATTCTTTTTATTAAAAGGAAATCAAAATTAATGTTCCAATTAACTCAATGAAAATTTTGGAACATTACAGTCCTCCCCTCCCAAAGATTGCTTGTCCTCAAGCAAGTGCAAGGGTAGACTGATTCTTCTTCTCCTCTCATGCAGCACCCATGTATGATGATCTCCTCCAAGAAATAGGATGTTATCATATCAATAAGGCTCCCATAATTCCTCTCCTCAACATGTAAATTAGCTACCAAGCTATCATCATGAAAAAGTGAGGTGCTCAAGAGAGTGGAAAAGTGTTGTCTAGATGTCCTCCAAAGGTATGGAGTCTGAAATGTGTTGGGAGACATTCTCCCCGTGTATATCCTCCATCCCCATGCAATCAACCATGAAAAACAAGTCACCTCCCAACTAGGCAACTCCTGGAAATCATCCTCCACCTTGAGTCCATGTAGAATAGGTGGGCTGAAAATCTGATCATACTAAGCTTCATAGCCTACCCCACATTTTCCTCTTCTCCACTCATAATAAGTGTGGAGTAAAAGCTGAATTTGGGCTGCAATAGTGTTTCCCTCAAGTGGCAAGATGAAGTTTAGATCTCCAAGGATCTCTCCCTCAGAATCGTAAATCAAGCTGGCCCAAATCATATCATATGTGATGAGTTGGAAGTCATCATCATATGGTATCCAACCAATCATATGGTTCCCCTCATGGAAAAACAAATATTTTTTCATGGTGGCCATATCCTCTTTCATACTCCCCTTAGAGTATGCACTGCAAAAATTATTGAGTTCTTCTCCCCCAAATAACACATCCTCCCAATGTGTTTCTCCTCCCTTATGATACATGTGGGGTTGTTGCTGATATATGGTTGAAACATAATGATCCTCAAGAGAGACCCAAGCCATCCCATCAAATCCAACACCCATGGGGTGCCTCCCCAAAAATCTCAAGCTCTCCAAGTGGCTCCTCCCATTTGAAAGCAAGAGTTGCAATATGGCAATCAAGGCTAACCCACTTGTTTCTCTGAAACATGCAATGTGAGAATTATGGGGAATCATACTCCCTATGGGCATCCTCAACTCTTGTGTCGCTCCTCCAATGGTGCTTCCCATGTCCAACGTTCTACTAGCAGAATATGGAAGCATAAATTTGTGAGAGCAAGGAGGTGAAACATAGCTCCACACATGGAACCAATGCAAGGCATCACTGGCCTGCCTCAATACATAGTACAACAAGTGTCCATTCAACCACTTTTTTTCTTCCACATTCATCCTGCAAGATGAGATCATGAAAACATAATTTGCTGCCAATGGTGCACACCGAAAATCCTGTGGCTTTCCCCCACAATCCACCAATAAGATGGCCATCATAATTTCTGCAATTGACCATAAGTACAAAAAAACATAATGTGCAAGAAGGAAAGATCCTCCTTGATATGATATGCTACTCAAAAATATAAGACAGTGCAAAATGTTAAGCAAATAGTTACCTCCCTCATCATGTACTCGGGTCTTTGAGCTGAAATGCCTCAAAAGAAAATTCTCCCTTACTGCAACAGCGTAGGGAAGTGGTTGTGCCAACCAATTCATCATCTCTCAAGCTATGCATCTAACCATATTTTTATATACATCCATTAGGATTCCCTCCCAAGTGGACTCCTCCATCAACAAAGAGTATGCATAAGAATGCATGAAAGGAGAATCCATAAATGTTGCATGTAGGTGTCCCTCCTTGTGCTTGTGGACCCAAGCCAAGAAGATCAAGATATAGCAAGGGATGCTGCCATCCATTACTCCCTCATCCTCATCTCCTACATGCCTCCAAGTTACATCACTTGTGAAGTGGTTTTGGAAACTCTTCAACAAGTAAACCCAACTCTGAAGTGACAGCGTTGTTGGCCTGTGAAGTAGGGCCACTGTAATCTCAAAGCTCAACTCTTTGACATGGATCTTTTCAAAGGCTCTACTCATCATGTTGCTGCACATATAGAGTCCCTCCCATATAGAAGGTGCTGCTTGGGCATCTAAGGCCAAGGATCAATCCCTTTTCACTATGCTAGTGCCTCCTCTTGCTCCTGAAACATCTGAATATAATATGAGCAACAAGAATGTTTGTTGCTCCTCCATACTCCCACCATAATAAATATGTGAAGGTAGCACAATGAGTGGTAAGAAGAATACCATCTCATCATAATGCACCCATGCTCCTCTCTGCCCCATGGTGTAAGTGTCCTGCCAGTCCTCTTCCTTCTCCATATCCCATGAAAAAGGATAGGTCCTATGCCGGCCAAACTCTCTCAAGAGTAGCCAACGCAGCATTGCCTCTTGCTGCCCTGTATCATAAACTTGCAAAAGGCTCACCATACTTTTTCCTTTCATCCACATCCACTCAACTCCTTTTGGATGTCTCCCTTCCTCTGGCATCTTGGTATCCTCCCAACAAGGGCTACCATTTTCCCATAACAGATTTTGGCTTTTGCATTTCATGGGACATTGAAATGCAATCTCTTCCATGACAAGGTTCCCAAACCCCAACCTCAATGGTGGTACACAACATATCTATGATGTATAAGAATGATGGCACAGCGCAGTGACAATTTCCTGCTCTAGACAATCAACATGCAACGATGTATAATCCTCCATAAGAAATGAAAACTTAGGCATACCTTGGAGAGTTTCGGAAGAATCTTGTGTTGCTTCAAGAGTCTCTTCCTCAATAGTGCTGGATGCCTCAATAGCTGGAGATGAAGGTTGATTCTCCATCACTATGACAGCGCTGGTATGTGCCTCTACAACTGGTGGTGAGGGGTCCTCCCTCCTTTGACCAAATCTCCTGATCATTCTTTGAGAAAAATCAACAAGAGTAGAAACCCTTGCATGGTCCCATTGGTTGAACCACAAATTCTTTTCTTCACCCTCAAGGTGCAGCGCTGCAACTTCTACAACCTCTCTATCTACTATAGGATGTAGCAAGAAGAAAGCCTCTAGCTTCTTCACCCAAACCTCTGCTGCACATGTAAGTGATCCATCAAATGTGGACAATAGAAATCTATTGCCTCTCATCATCCCATAGTTGTGGGGTCTTCTCTCTTATTTCTGTTGAATACATTGTGGAAAAGATAGAGTCTCTTGGAAGGCTCTAGGGTTTTCTTGATACTCAGCAAGATACTCACTTAGAATTTCGAATTCCAAGTGTTTCTCATGCTCCATTTCTCCTCCTTGGTGAGAGTAGGAAGTGCATGGTCCTCCCTCTTCTCTTTCTTCAGTCTTCTCAACCTCCTTAGAGAGGCCTTTGTTGGATCTAAAAACTGATGGGAGTAATCTCATCCTCTGCATCATCTTGATCTCTTTTGTCTCTGCAATTCAAACTTCCACAGGCTAGGCCAAGTTCGAAGTTTCGATACCACTATAATGTTCCTTTTGGGGAATTTCGAGAATATGGTCCTCAAGGACATTGTATAAGGAAGCCAATGTAAAAATAAGATGAACCGAGACTTGGAGCCATTTTTTCACCCTTAATACATTACTCTTCCAGAATATGAGCTCAAAGAAATAACCTTAAGAAGGTTATTTAGATCCTCCAAACCTGTATATCCCAAACAATGCTCAAAAGGAGGAGCTACAGCAATACATAAACTTCTACAAGAAGTAGCAGTGAAATATCAATACATATGGTGCAAGAAGAGTGCATAGCCATTATATTATGTGCAACAGAAAATAGATATACAAGAACTTGAGGTAAGCCCTCTCAAGTTAGGCCAAATCAGCCCCAAGACAGATGTACATGCAACAAGGGAAGTACACAGCTACACAACCCAGCAACAAGCTATGACTGCGCAGTCTATAGTAAGAAATGACTACAAACTGATATAGATACAATGATATAGAAATAATAGGCTAAAATAAATTGGGGGAGCAAGATCTCAACCCCAGGAAACAATACTACAACAATCCTCCAAGGGATTGGCCAAAATACACTAAATGGAAAAATGCCGGAGTTGCTGGGTAGCAGCAGCAACTCAAATACAATACAAAAAGGGAGAAGGATGGAAATGTTGAAACTGATGTAGAAACTTCCTCCACTAATCTTAAAAATGAAAGGTTGATCCCTTCACTGAAGATTACACTCTCCAATCTACAGTGTGAACCCCTCCTGCAAGTGTCTACTGGAAATAACGCAATATAGGGAAGAGACCGCGCTGTGAATGAGATTAAACATATGGCCTAATGCCAAAATATATAATAAAGCTCTCGGATATTCCTCACTGATCTCCCAGAGAAAGAATGAGCTCCTCCTCTGCAAAACTAGCTCCAGAAGTGGGTGATAATAAATCCTCACTACAACCCCCAACAAATCAACGTTTCTGCAAAACTAGAAAACATTGTAGCTGAAGATGGTCACCTTGGCCTCAAACCTGGATGTGAGGAGGACAAAGATTAGGTCCTCCAAAGCTTCCCAATGAAGGAGAGGAAACTTCTAAACAGAAATCTCCCTTGTGCTAAGCAGCACAAGCTATCCCAGTTGCACAACTGGAGAGACCAAAGCAAATTCGAAATCTTCAACATAATGAGCAATGGCTCTCCTTCCCCCTTTTATGCCAAGAGGAGGCTTCCTTGCCATGGACCCCACCCATTAGGTTTTCTCTCATCAATAATATCCCTCCTATGAAAATTGCGTTGTCCCACTAGGTGACTCACTCCCTCCATGCAGCATTGTTTGACTTGGTCAAACTAGACCTAGTCTTCTTATATTTCCCCCTTTTCAAACTAGGAGATGAACAATAAGCCACTTAAGTGACCCCTTTGCACATTTGGAGTGTTTATTATTCTTCTTCATGGGCCCCCTTACCCATTTTATTCTTTTTATTAAAAGGAAAGCAAAATTAATGTTCCAATTAACTCAATGAAAATTTTGGAACATTACAATTGTCTTCTTACCTCATGTATTTCCATACCTGAATTCTTCAGTTCCATGCTGTGATATCAATATTGTTACATGTTTTTGTTAATCTCGTGATATGTTTATGCATTATTATCTCATTTCATAAGTCTTTCTTGGCAATATTTCTTGATAATATATGTATGGTGACTTATCCATGAGCATTCCTTGTAGCAGATACTTTTTGATGTACAATGAAATTTTTGTAAGCCTTGTAAAAGCTTTCTTTTGTTGATGCATTACTAATATATACCTTGTGTTATTTATTCATCCTGATAGTGGATTTATATCATGTATACCTACTATCATTTTGCATATTCTCCTAGCCAACAGATTACAAATTTACCCTTACTACCACATCAAGCCCTAGTACCCCCATATGTGTGAAAGAGAGTTATATGTTTGAAACCCTTTCAGTGAATGTAAGATTCGACCACTTTCCAATAATCCAATCCAAATTATAAAATAGCCCCTAAGCTTAAAATTTCTTTGGTCAAGCACTTGTCACAATCCAAGTGTTGATTCTAGCGCTAACACCTTACACAAACTAACAAAGGCCTAAGTAAGCTTAGATTCTATAAATCAGTCAAATTGATCCAAGATCAGTCTGGGGAAGGAAGGCTAAGAGGCTAAGCTCCCCAACAGAGTCTCCAATTATGTTGCCAAGATAAATCCCCTCTACGGACAAAGGTGATCTCTCTATCCCTAGAGTGGGTCTAGCAACACTATATACTTTATAATGCAAATCTCTCTTAACTAACATTTACAATGTGATGAGAAAAGAGACAGAAGTACCTTTTTCCCAACGGTATGTTAGAATCCTTTGATGATGACCTTGATCCATGATCCTTTTAGGCTCGCTCCCTACTACTAATGGCACACGAATACATGTGTATGATCAAGAGGAAATAACAAGCGTAATACAATACATAATAATCATAAACATTAGCTATCTAGCATATCGATGAGTACTAGAATATTTGCATAAACAATTAGACAAATATATAAAGAAAACATCAGATGTTTTTATTGATAAATATAAAAGGAAGAGCTTACAACCCAGACCTTGATGTTGGAGGCCTCCTTTGGTGAAAATATGAGTCCTTCACTGAAGCTCTAAAGCATTCCTTCTCCTAAACACTTAGGCGTTATCACAATGCTAGGATGCAAGGGAACGAGAGTTCAGACTAGCCTGACAATGATAACCAAGCTAAAAATATGGGAATGAGGGATATGAATTTATAGGAAGGGAGAAGAGGTGAAAGGAGGAGGAAGACCCACTTTCTAAGGGATAAACCCCCCATGGATGAGATCAAAGCTCTAAAATCAAAGAGCTCGACCCTATCACCACCGTTTATCAACCAACTCGCCGCCCTGGACCTTCTAGAGGTCGAAGCTTCTCCTCCTTTTGAGGAAACACTACCAGAAATCCTGATCAGTGCGATTTTCCAAGAAATAATGGTGCTGACAGCGCTAAGCTAGAATTTCGAATATGACATCAGCGCGAGCATGGCACCAATAAAAGCGTTGACCCAAGAAACTAGGAATTTGACCAAGTTTCTTCAGTAATCTTCCAAGGCAGTTTTATTTGGATCTTCAAGGGATGCCCCAACATATTTCTTCATGGTGTAAACATTGTACAAGATCTTTCATGGGGCATTTCAGGATTAGGGATTGGAAAATGAGCATTGTGAAAAATTACTGTGTAACAACAGTATGGGGGGTGATGGAACCAGGGTTCCGCACCCTAAGGAATATGTTGATGTGGTGGTCCTAATCAGAATTAGTGCATATAATATGACAGATTCGTGCATGCACAATCAATAGATCTAACCCTTCCACAGCTGATCACATAATACTTAATATATTTTGTGCACAATATACTTCATTTGGATCTACTCATTTAATTCGCGCATAAATGCAATTAACCATTAACATAAGGAAATACACAATAACAAAACAGATTCACATCAACAAAAAATAACAGATAAATAAATCACATAAGAATCCAGGTTCACCAAATGTCTTTTTTATTAAGAGATCTTTCAATTCAGTACAATCTACCTTCTGCGCACACAACAGTAGAGTTCGCACACAGCTCAGGACTTAGATCTTCGTGCACACAGCCAGCAGGATCCTTTCCACCCAGACAAACCCAAACTTAGATCAAAACATTAATAACACATTCATATTTGATATACTATATCCTTACACGACTCAATCTTTACATATTTATACTATCATAGACGCGGACATACCATGGTCTCAAACCATGGTTTGAGTCCCATGGTTTTTCCCTTTAAACCCATTATAATGATTAAGGGACTTTGACCCGCCCGAAAGCCCCTTTGAATATTTGCGTGTAGCATGTACAACAAAACTTAGACAAAATTAACCCAAAAATGCACCCAAGGGACCCCGCTCAAACACACACACATATATAAAGCACTTAAAAAATCCATTGTCCTGGTTTGGTGACCAGATAGTGACAATACCATTCACTGGTTGTAGCTGAAAAAGTTGGCTTTTGATAAGACTCCTTGTCTTATGATTGAAATAATCATAAGCCATTACTTTGGTTTGATATTCAGTAGTGGTAATGTCAGCCTATTATTTTCCTATGATCATGGTAAGCCAGCTCATAATGAGACCTCTTATCTTTTAATTTTAATATATTTTTGAATTTCACTCTAAAAAGAGTATGATTAATGGATGGGGAGAATCATTGGCTCCTTAAGAGTTTTGGATGACAATTAGAGTTAAATATGATTAGTTACAAAATAGTATTTACTTTGTTAAAGAAACACTTTCTTGACTAATAATAAGATCAAAAGATTTTTTAAAGTTTGATATCTAAAATAACTTGCAACTTCTATGGAAAAAGATTTCATATTTTTATGATAATTATCCAATTTTAAATTTTGTAATTATTTCCTTAAAAATTCCTACTTTCAAAGCAAAAAATCATAAGATAATTAGAGATGTTGATAAAAATCCAAATGCATGTTACTTACCATTATTTTCAATAAACCTCAATATGAAAATGTAAATACCTACATATTTACAATAGAAGAAATGTTCTTCTAAGAAAAGATTTTTTTAGAATAAGCCCATTAACAGGAAGAGAATTTCTCTTTCCTTGTAGATTTTTCAGTATAAAGGTTGATGGGCCTATTTGTTCAAAAAATTGAAATATTCCAAGCCACATTTTTCTGTAATTTAGTATACTTTCTTTTTTCCTCATGTGCCTTGTCCCATTTGAGGACAAGATCTCCAACTTGAAAATATTTTTTGGTAACAGAACTTGTATCAAAAGAATATTTAACTATATGTTTATGGTGAGCATGTGTAAGATTGGCTTTTTCCCTTTCTTATTATAGTTTAAGTATTTGGGACATTCTTAACTGCAAAGAAGAGGAAGGTGTTTCTTCAATGAATTGGACTAGGGATAATGAGGTAAGGGCTAGGTTTGATGGAATGACAACCTATTTCCCATATACCAGATTGAAGGGAGAAGTACCTATGGAGGCCTTATGGGTTATTCGATCAGCCCATAAACTCTTTTGGCTCTCATCAACAGTTCTTTTAATAATTCTTATGAGGTTTTATTGGTTGAATCTGCCAAACCATTCCATTGGGGATAGTAGTTAGTAGAGTATTTAAGTTTAAATCCCCTCTTAAGAGAAAATTCAGTAATTTTATTACCTGAAAAGTAAGATGCATTTTCAAACATAAGAACATTAGGTAAGCAAAACATGGTGATGATGAAATGATCAATGAATTCAATATAGCATCAGAATTGGCTACCTTTAGTGGAATTTCTTCCACCCATTTGGTGAAGTAGTATGTAGTAGCAAGGATATACTTATGCTGCTTGGAAGAGTGAGGAACAATATCACCTATAATGTCAAGTCCCCATTTTTCAAAGGGTTGTTCAATGTTGACTAGTTGAAGAGGCAAGGGTGGTTTTTTTTGTCTTCGTGCAGCAATCTGGCGAATCTTGTGTTTCCTTACATATGCATGGGTATTTCCTTACATATGCATGGGTATCTTGCATTTCCTTACATATGCATGGGTATCTCTGAAGTGTCGACCAGCTGGTCCATCGTGGAGCTCTTGCAAAACCTTTTGTGCTTCATACTTTTCAAGGCATATTAATAATACAGAATCATAGTTTTTTTTTCAATAACACATCATTAATTATTTCATATCGACTGGCTTTTAGCCTTAAAGATATTTTTCTTTTATAATTGAGATCAAGGGGAGCATATCCATTTTTTAAGTAAAATATAAGATCAACATATTGGGACTTAGTATCAGTTAGACTTACCTCAGATATGTGTACATTGTTACCTGAGTCCTCATCATTTGGTATGTTGGAAGCTCCAGTAAGAAATCTGCAAAAACCTTGCCCTCTGACAATTTTAGCTAGTTTAATGTCAATATCATATTCTTGTAGAGTTGTGACCCAATTTTCCCTCTTTTCTCCTAATTATTTTCTCACAAGTAACTGTCTTACTATTGGGAATGGGATTATTACTTTAGTGTGTGTCTTTAGAAGAAAATGCCTGAAGTGCTTTACAGATTTGAAAACAGCAAAAGCTTGTTTCTCCACCTATGAGTAATTCATTTAAACACATTGAAAATTTGAACTAAATAATGAGATGGGTGCCTCGATTTGTTGATCATTAAGTTGTTTTAGAACAACAACATATGATGTTTCAGAAGCGAAAGTATATAAAATAAAATTATCAGAAAAAAATGGATTAGTTAGAGAGGGAGAATTCATAATGGCTTGTTTGATTGAATAAAAAGCTTATCTCTCATTGTGGCCCCACTTAAAGACTTAATTTTCTTGATCATGGCTTGTAATGGAAGAACAATTTGGGAAAAAGTGAGGAACAAATCTCTTGACAAAATTTATCTGTCCTAGAAAGGATTGCATGGATTTCTTATTATAGGGCAAAAAAATTTCAGAGATCGCCCTAATCCTTTCAGGATCAATACAAATGCCTTCTTTGGATACAATAAATCCTAAAATTTTTCCTTCAGTGAGAGCGAAATAAGAATTTTTTGGGTTTGATGAAATTCCATACTTTTTACAGCGTTCAAAGATCTGTTTTAAGTCATGAAAATGGTTTCTTATTTTCTTGGAGTATATGGTTGTGTCGTCCAAGTAAACATTAGCAGTTTTTTTTATCATACCTCTAAAAGATATGTCCATGGATCTTTGGAAGGTTTCCCCTGTGTTTATTAGACCAAAAGGCATTTTCTGATAGGCATAAGTACCCCATTTGGTTCTGAATGTAGTCTTGAATCTATCATCTAGATGAACTAGGATTTGTTTGTATCCTGAAAAACCATCAAGGAAAGACATGAGCTTGGAACCTTCAACTGATTGTAAAATTTGTTCAATAGGTGGTAATGGGAAATTATCCTTTTTACAAGCTTTATTGAGATTCCTAAAATCTATTCAAATGTGTATGTCACAATTTTTATTTCTGACATGCACTAAGTTTGACACCCATTTGGAATGCCTAACAGGAAAATTGATTTTAGCTTTAAGGGGTTTATTAAGCTCAGATTTGATTTGATTTTCAAGATTGGGGTGAATTTTCCTTAAATTTCATTGTAGATGTTTGTCATCAGATATCATTGGGATAATGTGTTGGATAATGGAGGTGTCATATGTTATAATTTCTTCATACCTCCAAGCGAAAAAACTCTTGTGTCTTTTTAATAAATGAATGAGGCTGATCTCTCATCTCGTGAGAGACTTAGACCTAGATTGATGTTTTTGGGTTTGAGATCAGTTCCAAGGTTTACTAGTTCAAACCTCATAATTGAACTTTGAAGTTTGGAGTTAGTAACCTTCTTAAATCTATATTTTAAGTCATATTGATATTCAAGTTTAAGCACAGATTTAGGTAAATAATTTTCATCAATTTTCTGCTTCAACTGTCTCTCGTGTTCATCCTCATCAAATATTTGATCATCATATGCTCCTTCAAATGTTAAAAAGTTTAATGATGTGTTCATTGTTATTGAACACATGCCAATTGGTGACATTGTCTAGGATGGATGGTCGAAAAATTAATTCAATGGAAAATCTATTTGGACTATAATCCTCAGATGGTATAAGTCTAGATGCTACATTGGCGAGAAGGTCAACACTAGCATTTTGAAGTCTTGGGATTGGAGAAATGTTAAATGAAAAAAATGAGAAGTGAGGGTTTGAACTAGAGATTGATAGTGATTCAAATGGGTAGGAACACAATGAATGGTGTTTCTTACTTGTTTTACAATAATTTCGGAATCTTCAAATACTTGAAGATATTTGACATTCAAATCTATTGCTTTATACAATCCTTGGACTAGTGCCTCATACTCAGCAGTATTACTCATGCATTAAAACTCTAATATAGATGCTAGCATTGTTTTTATCCTTCTGCACTTATTAATATACAACTTGCTCCTGCACCATCATTAGATCTAGAGCCATCAAAATACAAAGTCCAAAATAAAGATTTAACTAATGGTTTTTCTACAATATTTACACATTTAGAAGAATCTGATTGTGAAAAAATTTCAACTTAATAAGTAACATAATTGATTAAAAACGGGGATTTTTGTGCATTGAAATTACCCAAGAATGATTCAAGAGAGTAATTCCCCAGGATATTGTTGGTAAAGGCCAATTGCTCATTTTCATATTCAAAATCAGTTACTGAGAATTCATGTGTTTTTCACGATCAACTCGAATTTGATTTGGCTTTCCATTGTAAGGAAGCCACATATGAGACCAGTATGTGGAAAAATAACCATGGATTTTCTCAGACGAATCTCTGTTAAGAATTAAACCATAAAAATCAGGAATATCAACAACTAGTATGTCAATGATTTGACACACCCTTGAATTAGAAGCTAGTCTAATGAGAACATAATTCATTTCTCCTAGGACCTTGACTTTGGTTCTATCAATTTGAAAAATGTGAACATCATACTTTTGGGGATAAATTTTTAATTTCAGACAAACTGAATATGGCATTATATTTGAAGAAGCCTTGGAGTCTATTAGGAAATTGTGCACATTTTTATTGAAAATTTCAAAAGTCAAAAGGAAAGGAGGAGTATGTGAATTGGATCTATCCCCAATTAAAATGGCATCCGAGGAATCAATATTTTCTGATGTATCATTAGGAGGTTTACCTACTCCTTTAGAGGCTTTGGATGTAACAGCAACACGTAGAGGATAAGCAGGAACTGCATTCAATTATTTTAGTAAAAAAAAATTTTGTTGTTTCAACTTACTTACCTCATGTAGGGAGATGTTTTCTTTGATTTTCTTCATGTCTTCCACTATATTGTATTCAATGGCTCAAATACTACAAATTTCTTTGATGTAGACAGATAATATGAAGAATATGGGACTAATTGAGAATATGTGGAAGGAGGATTTTTTATTGATGACTTTATCTTTAGCATCAAGGGATGAGGGTGTCTATTTCTATATTGATTCTGATGAATCAATAGGACATTTACTTTTGGTGCTAACAGGTAAGGCTTCGTGCTCATCTTCATTATCAGGAGTAGGGATCATGAAATCCCATAACCCATGTACTTCGACAAGTTCTTCATCTTGAGATTATTCAACAAATAATGTTGTTTCATCCTCATCTTCATCCTAACCAGATTCAGCATTGGATATAATATTGGGTGGTTGAGGATTTGATGTTTGAGATTTCTTGAAATATCTAAAAGGTTTTTTAGAAGAAGACTTAGCTACTTGCTTTTTTATTTCTACCATCTCATTTGACATGGATTTAAGGACCTTTTTCAATCCTTCAAGATCGAAAGGATCTTTAGGATTTTTATTTTTAGGTTTATCCTTAAATGTAACCTTAATTTTTATTTCTTCCTGGGCAATATTATTTTCTAATGCAAGTATTCTCTTTTCAACAAATAGTTATTCTTTCATTTTCTCTACTAAATTTTATTTGTTAGCTCTATCTCCAAAAATTGCAATATTTGAAGGAAGAGAGGATATGTACCATTCAATCTGTACATCAACACCATGTTTTGATGTAGTTGGAATTTTGTTTAGAAATTTATTTAACCTGGAATTAAAGTCTTTGATCTTTTCTCCTAAATTAGCTTTAAGATTACAAATATCATTACAAGAGTAGCAGTAGTGGATCATCACAAACTTGGTTAAAAATTTCTCCTCAAATATGTCCCAACTAGTTATAGTGCCTGATGGTAGAGAAAAGTACTATGATCCTGCTAATCCTTGGAAAGTATAAGGGAATAACCTAAATACACAGTCTTCTTCAGATACTACATTGAGGTTCATGGCTAGCATGAAATTATGGAGGTGCTCCTCAGCAGGGAGTCCATCATTAGGATTATATTCTGGTTGCCATCTTTCTGGGTGCTTAGGTAAATCATGAAGAGGTCATACTAATTGAACAACTTTTGGATTAGTCTGTGGTCTATTTGCCATTGTATGACCTGTAGGATTAGAAGATGTTGTAGTAGTTCCAGAGGTTTTTGTAGTGGTAGAATAAATCATTATTGAAATAGTGCTACTTGAGGCAGCACTAGTTGATTGAGTTGAAGAGATATGAATAAATGAAGTGATTGGTTGGGAAGAAGGAAATGGAGGAATTAATGAAGGATTTTGTGGAGGAGAATATGAAATGATATCAGTAGTGGATGTTTGAGTTTATGATGCGGGAGTCTTCATTCAGTGAGAATGAACTGGAAATTTGAATGGAGCTATTCCCATTTTTTCATTTTTAGATCAAGTTAATACACCACTACCTTGAAAAATTGAGGTTACACTTCCTTCAAAAATTTTAGATTGCACAACCTTTTCTCCTGAAATAGAAATATATTCTAATTTTTTAATCAAAGTCTGAAATTCAAGTGATTTTGGAGTGTAATCTAGTGGAATTAGGAAAGTACTAGGAGATTTAGGAGATGATTGAACAACTTCAGACCTAAAGGGAGGATATTTTGAATGTGACCTTGAAGTTGTAGGATATTTGGTGGGAGATGGAATCTTTTTATGGCCTTTAGATTTAGGATTAGACCTTAACGCCATTTGTAGTCTAGTAGCCCCTCCTTCTAGCGCCAAAAAATTTGATGCCTCGAAAATTGCTGCAACAACATCATGGATAACCACTCGGATGGGAATTTGAAACCGTTCCTTTTCCGTTTGGAATAGTGGCTCTGACTAGGGATGATGTTACCAGTTTCCCAATAAATATAATTGAGTGGATGTGAGTTATTTATAACTAAATGTGACTTAATAAAATGGGAGTGATAACGAGCCAAAAAGTATATATATACCTATCTAAATCCCGGGATTAAATATGTTTCTTTGTATGAAATATTGAAAGATTATCTTTAGTGTATGAGAATGAACATTATCAAACACTTGCAAAAGTGAAAAATGGTTAAAGTTAATTAATTTGATTAAATAGTTAATCAAATTAATTGATTAAATTATATCCCATTCAATAGTTGCATTTCTTGTACATATATCAAAAGGTCGAAATATTTGTATGTTCAATAGTGAATTAATTCTCAATTGTATTTAAGAGATACATATAACAAGACAATGTAAAATAAGTATGACTATCAATCACATAAAAACATAACATAAATATAAAGATAGAAGTACGAGATATATCTTTACTCTGCTCATGGAAGAAATAGCCTTGGTCAACTCTTTCTATTAAGATTACTTTAAAAAGTACAAAAATGCAACTTCTCAAAGCCTTCGTTACAAAATTTCAGGACTGTTTCTTTGTAGACATGAAATGGTTTATATAGTAAATACGTGGAATATAAAAATAGAAAATACACACAATTATGAGGAGGTTTAAACAACTCTCCTTAAAATAAGAGAAAATAGGACAAAAATGGAATTGGTTTGAATGACGAGCTCAGGAGTGTGATGATGTCTTTTTTCCCATTCACTGCTTGAGCTCGTAAATATATAACATTGGTTGCACTTCAAGGGGCTGAGCTGGCCTTAAGCACATTTGTCTAGTATGCACTGCATCTGATAGTGTAGGAATCATGTGGGAGGATGTGCCAACAAGGCAACACAACATTATCCACTGGCAGTGTGGCTTGACAAGATACTGCCATTATTTTTCCCAGTCGAGCTTTTCCATCTTCTTAATGCTTTCTTCATTTACCTTTGACTTTTCCTTCCAGTGTTTCAGTAAAACTTTAACATTGGGAAGAGAACCAGGTGGCCATTCTTGGATAATATTGGAACCAAATAATTTGTTAATGACAGTTTGAATAATGTTGCTTCTAAAATCTCTTGCTTTGAAGACAACCCTTTCTACTTACTTTAGTTATATGTCCCTTATTTCTTTGTGAGAATCCTCTATTCTGGGAAGATTTTCTTCTCTGCCCTCTATGGCATATTTCCAAGTGATAAAATCTTATATCTTTTCATCAATATCATCAAAATTTGTCCTCAGATCGGACGATTGATTCCTTAGTGAATCACTTTTGTTGCACAAATCATTAATGATTGTCAATTTCTGACATAATACTACTTTTTATTGGGCCAAGAGGGTGTTAAATTCCAAAGCTTCCTTTTTGAATTCTTATATCTTTGGGTTTTCCTTTAGTCGCTCTAATATGAATTGGAGTTGTTGAATTTGAGTATCTTTGACATTGATGTCAAATTGATGTTGTACTTTTAATTTATCAAATCTTTTTTAGAGTTATGACAACTTTGTCTAGAGCTGATGTTCAATAGTATGTTCTCTTTTAACAAATCTTGCTCTAAGTGTTGGATTCTGTCATCTTTTTCCTTGACTAATTGTTGGACCTCTGATGCCTTGCCAATTGTGGCAATTTTAAAGCACCTGCAAACTGTGATAACCTTGCCAGATCTTCAGATGGATCAACTTGTGGATCTTTCCATACCACTTCCATTGGTACATCACCAGGAATTAATGCCTGGGATTGGTCAACTCCTCTCCTTTTTCTCTGTCTACTCATTATAGCCTAATGTTTGGCACTGTAAAAGATGTCAAGAGGAGGGATTTATTCTATCTTAAGAACAATTTATGGTGAGGGGAAGGTCGGGAAGAATTCAATTTCATTTGTATTGACTGCTTTGTCAAAAGCCCCAATAGTAAGCGGGATTTGTTTTTTGTCTTGAAGAGTTTTGTTTATCTCTTTAAGCTCAAAAGTGTTTTCCGTCTTTCCTTTGATCTGCTGATCAAACTGGTTCCAAATCTCATTTAAATTACTACTAAAGAAAGTATTAACATTTTTTTGTTTTTTAGATGTGGCTCCTTTTATTCCCTGTAGGAACTCATTGTCCTTTGGAGGCTACTCCAAATCTCGTTATTTCTATGAAATTGGTTGAGATACCCTCAACATGTCTAGAGGGATATTTTCCAACCTCTTGTATATGTACTCCTTAAACTTGACAAGATGTTGTGGATCAAGATGAATTGTTGCTAGATTTTCAACCTATGAATATTTTTCAGTAAACTCAAACAGATCATCATAGTCATCGGGTTGATGAATAATTTGTTTGGCTTTTACTTGGGTTGTAAATTCTTGAGCCACTTTGTTTGGGTAAAACTGTCTGCTAGGCATGGTAGATAATTTCAAACATTTAATTTGTTTGATTTCAAATCCAACATGTTTATAATTTTCTAAAGCATAAACTCCACAATTAATAGGAAATGATGGCCAGATGGAATTTCTGGCTTCCTTTAAGGCTGTGATTAACCCATTCCCTATTGTTTGATAAGCAATTTCTCTGGCCATGATTTTATCTGGTACATACAATGGGAAAGCATGGATATTAGCTTGACTTCCATAAACTCTAACATACATTAATAGCTCCTCTTCAAACCATTTCCCTATGGCTATGAAGTCATCTCTAGCTTCTTTTGATAGTCTCAGGGCCTTCTCTCCAAAAACAACTTGTTAAAGGGGTAAAATGACTCCAAGAAAAATTCTATAAAAATGAGACTCATAGTTGGACTCCCAAAGGATATTATGATAGACATAGATAGGGGAAGGATCTTGTATAGCCCATTTCCATCCCATGGTTGGGAATTTAGAAGTGAAGCATATTGCATCCATGATATAAGCACTCATGAAAAAGGGGGGAATTGTCTTGGAAGTGAATTTTCGGTTCTCTCTATATTCAAGGATTTGGGAGGCAATATTATTTGAAAGGATGGTACCCCAATCCATAATATATGAATCTGATGCAGCTTCAATGAGAGGAACCCATTCAACTGAAAATCTACTTGTATTAGGGTAACCAGACAGCCTACACATGATAACAGTGATATAGCAATATGGAATATCAAGAGAAGACACGGAGTACATACCTTTATCGCCATGCTTGTGCTTGTTGGGGTTGTGCCTCCATTGCCTTTTTGGGTCTGATGCTAGTTTATTTTCCTTCACAAAATTTTCAAGGAAATTCTTGTCATATACCTTCTGTGGGTCTGGTATATAAAACATTTTCTTTAAATATTCTACCTTGAAAGACTCAATCATTGTGTCCCTTGAAGTTAAGAATGTCCTCTCTCCAATGTTCAAATTGTCTATTATCCATTTCACCATATCTTAATAGGGTAGAATTTTAGGGCGAGTGACAATTTGATGGAGGAACTAATTAGCAACTTCACTGCATGAAGTTTCAGAGGATGTTAGGGCATCAACTGTGACTACCCTTTTAATTATTCTGGGCTTTTCATCCTCAAAAAATATGTACATGGATTTCCATGAGGAAGTTCCACTATCTTGATTGCATGTTGTATCAGAGAATAGAGGAGGCATCTATGTTACTTTTGAAGCATGAAGCATAGGGTGTGGAGGAGCAATGGGTTTCTTGCTCTACTTTGGAGCCTTTGAAATTTCACAAGAGCTTTTCTTCTCTTGACTAACCTACAGTAGGATAAAAATAGAATGAATAACAATACTTGCAAATGCGGGAGTGATTAACACAGAAGTTTGAAATGATGGGAAATATGGTTTAAATGCGAAAAATCCAAAACATCAAGTAATAGGTTATCAAATCACTTTGGGGGCCTCAGACCATGAATATTTTTATGCCTGAGTAATGATTAAAAACGCGAGTTCACGTGATTTTCTTGGACAACTAAGCACTTAATTAAAATCTTGCATTGCACAATTATTTCGAAGCATGATTTTAAAACATGTGATACGTTCATTTTACCGATATGCGATCAAGACTTCTATGTTAATTAACTATAAGCTCTTTATCGGTGGTTTCAAAATATCGAAGCATTATTGGGGCAAGTGTGTTGTGAGCATTGCGATGTGATAGCAATATTACAATCGAAATAATGGAGGAGTAATTTGTTGGAAATTATGGTGTAGCAGAACTGCTATGTGATATATCACATCGGGGGTTTGAGAGCAAGGATTATAGATGGTAAGAAAGATTTGCGATTGCGCGATAGTGAATGGTTACGTGGTGGTGAGGTGGGTCCTACCAATGGTTTTAATATAAAAATATCCATCGGGGAGGCTTTTTCCTTTGTCAGCGTTCTTTTTGGTTTAAAAGCCTTTGTGCATTGTTTTATCTACCCAGGTTATGTCGCATCGCGATATTTGAAAGGAGTGCTTTGTGTGTTGATTATTTCAATTACCATATATGGTACGTGATTTGGGTTTTGAGCATATTCTCTTAATTCCTTCAACCAATAGAATCAAATTCAAACTTTCGGATGAGAAATTTTTTTCCTATAGAAGTGTTTTATTATTCTAAGTTAAAAAAATAAAAAGGGCCACCATTATTTTCTAAGATAATTATACATAAATAATGGGGGTTTTTTAATAACACAACATGGTGATATTCCCCTCCACGTACATAAGTGTATCATATCGTTCTCCACGTACATTTGGGTATATCAGATGGCACTCCACACATGATAAGTATATGGGAACACTCTCATTGAATGGTTATGCATGAAAAAACACTACTACAGATTGCACTTCCACATACCGTCGAGTATATTTTGGAAGTACCCTATATGTTTCTATCCTCACCTTAGGTACTTGAGTCATCCACCTTGTACATTGTGATACACCGAACACAATATTTGGGGGTATTTCCTACCCCTACGTAAATGCTTGGTTCACCAAGGTTGTATATTGCAGTTCACAATTGCTTGGTAATCTTTATCTACCTAGTTACCCCTTTGTTTTATTTTATGTATTTAATTTATAAAATCAATTAATTGACCGCGTAATAACATCCTCTTCGTGGAAAAACTCCTTAGTGGATCTTATGTTTAGACTAATGGCAACAGTTCCTGAGTCCACCAATCAAGGAAACACCTCTGAAGGAAATCTTGGTCATTTTCCTCCTTTTGGAAATATTGGTGCTACTTATATAGCAACGTTGCCCATTCTCAGATTTACCATTTTTTTACAAGTTTGGTTATTTTAAACCTCCTTGGTTTCGAATGTCCAAACTATTTCTCAACCAAGTAGTCCTCCACCTGATAAAGTTGATCTTAATGTTGATTGTTTTCCTTCTTCATTTATTTGGTCTTCTTCCTCTTTGTATGTTTTGTATTCTTCCTCTTCATCTGGTGAAAGCCTCAAAGTTAGTAACAAGGTGGATAAGAAGAAAAAGAAGAAAAGGAAGATTTAGAAGAAGAAACATAATCCGGGGGGACAACCAAGTATCCATTGCTACTAATGCAACTAGTATGGATAAACATTTTATCGGCCCCACAAAGTTAAATTCCCTTGTAATTTATGTAAGGGTGATCACCTTATTAGATATTATCCTGGTATTCCACGTGTATTATAATTGTGTTCCAAAGGCTCACATCAGCCCATGTCATCAACCTCTAGAGATTATGTTGGTGATAAACCATCCACTAGTGATAGTAAGGTCCATGGGAAGAAGGCGAAAGTCAATTTTACCTGTAGATTATATGAAGGGAATCATCTTTTTCACCTTTTTCCTTATGTGGATAAAGCCTCAAAAGTTTTGGAAAACCTTACAGCTTCTAAACCTCGTCTTCTAGCTGGTTATCGAAATTTTCTCCCAATCTTCCACTAGTTGATGAGGTGATTGATTAGAATCTTAATGAAGTGATTGGTAAAAATCCATCTCCATTCAATCCCACTCTCTCTGAATGTGAATCCCATGATTCATTTCCCAACCATCCATTGGTTGAGGAAATAGTTGACCTAATTCCACCTTTAGTCGATTTTACCTTTCCCATAGAGAGTGAACTTCATACCACTCAGGTTCTTCTTGTTTCTTCAAGTTCCAATGAACTGGGAGGAAATCCTCTCGTTCCAACATCACTTCTATCGTTCCAACAACACAAGGGATAATTTTCTCTCAGTCCCATTGCACAAGGGGGCAGATATCCCATTCCCATGACACCCTCTCCATGTTGTATGGTCACTTCCTTTGATTGGAGTCGACTGGTAGGATATCATATTCCTTCTTAAGTTCCCTTCAAGATCATAGTACAGGATTATAATATGGTCATACTTGGAACATTAATAGATGAATGTGCTTATGTTAATATTATGTCTTCAAATACTTGGCAAGATTTAGGTTCTCTGCAACTCGTGCCCGTTACCCAGAATCTTTTAGCTTTTAACAGAGGAACTAGTCAACCGTTAGGGATCCTTCCTCAGTTTCCTATTACTTTGGGAGGAAAGACTGTATATATCAATGTGATGGTAGTCCAAGTCCCTTTTAATTTTAATTTACTCCTTGGTGGTCACGATTTTTCTGTCCTGGGAACTCTTGTATCTTCACTCTTTCGTGTGATGTGTTTCCCGCATGAAGGAAGAATCATGACCATTGACCAGCTTTCGTTCATTGGTCGTTATTGGACTACCAATCATCCTACTTACCTAAGAATTCTGAATGTGCAAGTGGTATCTTCCCCACCACAGGTTAATTATGTGGCAACATGTTCCATACCCACATCTACCGATGATCTAGTAGGTGATGTAGTGCATCATGTATTGTGGTCATTCGATATTGATCTTTCCATTATATCCCTTGATATGTATCCCTTCCAGAGCATTGTTCTTCCATCTGATGAGAACCTCTTAGAAGCCATGGCCTCTTGAAGGTCATGATCAAGGTTCCTAACGCATAGTTCCTTTTCTTGTATAAATCTCGTAAAAAAATGAAACAAGGTTCCCAGAGCACAGTTCCTTTTCTTATTTCAAGCTCGTTAAAAAAATGAAGCAATGTCTAGGAGAAAAGTTCCTTTTCTTGTGGCAATATCCTTAAAAATGAAACAAGGTGTTATAATCATATTTATTTTGATGTTTCAATATTGTTAAAAAAATGAAACATATCCCCTTTCAATTCGCATCTTTTATTAGATCTCGTAAATTCCTAGTCGACTCTTTCACTTGATCTCGTAAATGAACCTTCATTCCATCCACTTGTTGGTAACAAATAGTCTACTTGGGGGGGATGAAATGAACCTTGGGGGTCATGTACCTCGAATTGAGTCATTGTACTAGGGGCATGAAAACTTATTCCAAGCATATTTTTTCTCTGTTTCAAGCTTGTGTAAAAATGAAACCAATTTCAAGCATAGTTTCCCATGTTTCAAGATTGTGTAAAAATGAAACCATTCTCATTTTATCCCACGTGATTTCCATTTCTTATCAGCTTATTTCCGTCGGATGAGCCTTGGTTTTCTCATTCCATTGTCACCATCTATTTGGTCGATCATATGCTTTCACTTGGTTATTTTACCCTTTCATGAGGAACTGCTACAATTACTGGTCTTATTAGCCATTATCTTGACAGAATATGTGTTTTGAGCAATTCCATCATGATCGAAACTAGTTGCTACCCTTTATACCACTTTTTCCTCCAAGAGAGTCCTCTTTCAGCTCTTTTCAGACTCCCAAAATATGAAATAGTTTTGAACACTTATTTTTTCGAACTCGTTAAAGTAAATGAAAAGGCATATACTCAATATAATTTTAACCCTTTTCCGGACTTAGCTAGACTATTTACAAAAAGGAATACCTTATTCAACCATGGTTAAGAGGTTCTCTTAGGTATTATTTTCTACCTTTTCAGACTCAAGGGACTATCTACGAAAATGAACATCTCGAGTTTTTTTTTTTCCTTTTTTTTCCAAACTCTCTAAATATGAAAAATATATCGAGTTTTCACCTTCGCTGGACTCGTAAAAACATCAAACAATGATGGAATCGTTGATGATGATGGAATCGAACCACTCCTTCTCAGGGTTCGTTAAACATACTCGAAGGGATTCATCTGAAGAATGAACTTAAAAATCAAGCATATGTTATCCTCCGCAATATTGTTAAAAAATAAAAAGGTATTGACCAACAATGGTTGTGGAAAGTGGGAAAACAATGTACTCCACTTGTTAATGGCAGTGAGTCGCTCTTGAACATGAAACCCTTCCACTTCATCTCCATGGTTGTTGGGTTAGGAAATATTCTTGTCTTTTGGTTCATCACATTGTTTCAAATCCTCCATTTTCGATTTTGGGTCAATGCTACCAACTCCATTCAGTGTCTTCGATGTGTTCAAGGGAAGTCATTCAGTCGATATCAGCTACAATACTCTTAAGCCTTCATTCCATGTATGTCTTTCCTAATCCAGTTTTGTATCAACATATTTTTGTCTCAAATCATGATACCCATTTTGCCTCATTGATGGGGATACATCAAGGACCTCCCATGACAAGTCGCTTCCTGTTGACATCAACTCATTATCCAGGAAGTTGACTTAGACACTCCTTTCCGTACCTTGATGCTTGCATACATCAACAAAAAATTTTCATCAATGGCCTTCGACCAATAGATTTTGTGTGGTTTTCAACTTCAACTCATTCATTCACACCATATGGATTGATTGTAGTACCTTGAGAAGCATTAACATCATCAATGGTTTCCCTCACACGTGTTAACGACTTACATCATTAACAAATAGTTAGATGGTTTCTACCTTGCTCGACCTCAACACATTGATTCACATGGTTAGACTCATATATTAGATGATCAAGTGAATGAGATGGAAGACCCCAAATTTAGTTTCATCCATCTAGGCCGCGTTTTTAGGATTGATGCAATATTATAGAGCATGATGGCTATGATCATACAAATAGTCATCTAGTCATGGGTCCACCCTTTTTTATCATTGGATGTGTCTTTTTCATCATTGTACATGTAATGTTAGCTTATGTGTTGAGTATGGGTATGCCTGTCTCAGCAAAGATATCATAATGTAAATTTATTATAACAAATGATGATCTCGATCGGTTGTTCTTGATCCAAACTTGTCAAAAAGTAAAGCACTTTAGTAATCATCCATTGTTTATGACTTTGCGCTTTAGGGGAAAATCTGTTATAGGAAATTTTGTCACACCTAGTCAATAATCTAGTTAAATGGATCAATCAACATCCATGAACACCTTATCATCATCCCTACACAAAGTCCTAGACATGAATCTCCAAAATCCCTCATTTTTTGGGCTTAACTGCTTCATTCTAGTACTTTTAAGACCCAACGCACCCCGCTTTCATAGGAGAATGTGTTCATAGAAGGTTGCTCCACTTTTCACTTGCACTAATCATCAACAGGTTGTCCCTTCTTGGGGGCACTAATTCTAGAAATTTGGGAAAAATGAAAAGAATCCCGAAGCCTCCTCTTCCAAAATCTTCCAGGATTTGTTTCAACCATTTAACTTAGATAAGACCTTTGAAGCCCATCTCATAATATGTTATGAATCCAGCTCCAAAAATATAAGAAAAGCCTAGATCAACGCCTTAGAAATAAGCCACTTCGAGGGGGAAACCTCCTTTACATTACATAAATGAACAATTCTTGGATGATACAAATGACAAAACCTCCTTCTATATATAGGAGTCCATGGGGTCACAATATAATCCTAGCCGACCTAACAATAATAATGTAAGGGAAAAACAATAACAATATTGGGGTTACATGGGTACAACAATAACAATAAGGGGGCTACACTAACAACAATAAGGGACTACACTAGTAATATAGGGACCTAGCATGCCCCTCTCCTTAAAAAAAGTGTTTTCCTCAATGCTTGAGTAGCTCTGGGTGCTTCTGTATAAAATTCTCAGCCTCCCGTGTAGAATCTTCAGTGGTTAAGTTCTTCTACTTTATGAGATACTCTGAAATTGATTGATTTCGTAGCTTCCGAGTTCTAATTTCTGTGTTTGGTTCAGGTTCCAATATGATTTTTCCTTCCTCATTAATTTCTGGCAATATTGTTTGAACTGGAATTTTTTCACCTATAACCTTATATAAGCATGAAACATGGAAAACTGGATGCACTCGCGACAAAGCAGGAAGCTCCAATTTGTATGCCATAGTACCAATCTTTTGCAACACCTTGTAAGGACCATAATACTTTGGTGATAATTTATTATCCTTCTTAGCTTGCTTGAGGGACATTTGTTTGTATGGTTGTAGCCGTAAAAATACCCAATCTCCTACATCAAAACTTCTCTCGCTACGATGTTGATATGCCTATTGTTTCATTTGATTTTGTGCCAAATTTAGGTTATCCTTTAAGAGTTGGAGAACTTCTTGTTGATGCTCGATGTGATCTTCCACTGCTTGAACCTTAGAATTTTCTCTTAAATATAATGTGATGGACGGTGGATGATATCCATAAAGTGCCATAAATGGGGTCATTTTTGCTGCAGTATGGAAGGAAGTGTTATACCACCATTCAACAAGAGGTAACCACTTGACCCATTTTGTTTGTTTATCAAATAAACAACCAAGATATTCTTCCAAACATTTTTTCACTATCTCTGTTTGACCATCAGATTGAGGATGATAAGATGAGCTATGAGCTAGTTGAGTACCCAAACAAGAAAATAATTCCGTCCAAAAATTTCCTGTAAAAATGGGATCTCTGTCACTTACAATAATCTTCGGGTTTCCATGTAGCTTTTGAATTGTTTCCATAAATTTAGTAGCAACTGTACTTGCTTTAAATGGATGAGATAATGCACAAAAGTGTGCATACTTGGTAAGTCTATCAACTACCACCATGATGACACTTTTCCTTCGACTTAGCAAACTTGTGATAAAATCCATTGAAATCTCCTCACAACATTGACTTGAATGGATAAGGTAGACCGTGGGTCTTAATTTTCTCAACTTTATTTTGTCACAAACCAAACATTTCGCCACAAACTTTTGAATATCATATTTAAGGCCATCCCAAAAATTTCTTTCTTGACCTCGTGGGTAAGTTTTTTAAATCATGAGTCTCTCCTAAAGGAGAAGCAAAAATAAAATACTATTTTGCTTTAGTTGGGAATTCTTACAAAGATATAAGCGATCTTTGTACCATAAGGAATCATTTTTCCAACCAAATGTATCAGATGTAGCAGGATCTTGCTGCAACTTTTGAATGAGTTTCCATACTTCTTCGTTATTCTTCCATTCCTCCCTTGTTTTGTTTATCCAGTATGGTTGGATAATAGAAATGACACAAAGAAATGCTTCCACCTCCTCATCTTTTCTTGAGAATGCATCTGCAATAACAATTAACTTCCCTTTTTTGTAGATCATTTAAAAGTAATAACCCAACATCTTTGCAACCCATTTTTGCTGCTCTTCTGAAGATAGTATTTGTTCCAAATATTATTTAAGACTATCATGATGATTTTTTACCTTGAAGTGTCTTCTCATTAGGTAAGGTTGCCATTTTTTTTGTGCATGCAGTATTGCCAAAATTTCCTTCTCATAAATAGATTTATGTAAATACTTTCCTTTGATTGGACGACTTTCAAGATCAATGGGTCTTCCTTCTGTATTAAACAAGACTAATTCCATTTCCCGAGGAATCACATCTATAATAAAGGTTTTTGTGAAGTCCTAGACAATTTAAGATCGGTTCTAGGCACATTGCCTCTTTAAGATGTTCAAAGGCCTGAAATGCTTCAGGAGTCCATGAAAATGCATCTTTCTTCAATAATGTTGTTAGAGGTGTTGCTATTCTCCCATAATTCTTAACAAACTTGCGATAATACCCTGTTAACTTGAGAAATCCTTGCAACTTCTTTATGGTTGTGTGGACTTTCCATTCCTTAATGGATTTAATTTTGTTAGGGTCTACTTTAACTCCCTCGTGAGATACAATATGACCTAGATATTCCACCTCTTGTACTCCAAATAAACATTTGGATGTTTTCTCATATAATTGTTTCTCCTCCAATAGTATGAGCACCCTGTCAACATGTTAAACATGATCCTTCCAAGACTTGTTGTAGATAAGTATATCATCAAAAAATAATAGCACAAATTTTCTAAGAAAATGTTTGAAAATGGAATTCATCAATCCTTGAAATGTATAAGGTGCATTGGTAAGGCAAAAATGCATGACCAAAAATTCATAATGACCCTCATGAGTGCAAAATGTTGTTTTCAGAATATCTTTAGTCTTCATTTTAATTCGACGATATCCTGAATGAAGATCCAACTTGGTAAAATAAATTGATCCATGTAATTCATCCAATAATTCATCAATCACATAAATGGGAAATTTATCTTTAATAGTGAGCTTATTGAACTCCCTATAGTCAAGACACATGCGCCATGATCCATCCTTCTTGTGCACCAATACTACTGGAGCAAAGAAAGAGCTTTGACTAGGTTGAATTATACCAACCTCTAACATTTTTGCAATCATACGTTCAATTTCACTCTTTTGGACATAAGGATATCTATAAGGCCTGATGTTTGGAGGAACAATTCCTGGAATCAAATGAATATCATGATAATGATCATGAATAGGTGGGAGTCCTTTGGGAGTTCAAAAACCTTGGAATGATTGTACAAGACTTTTTGGAGATCTAGAGAAATAGATGATTTTGATGTTGGAACTTCTAGTGAGCATAATTGTGCAATTATGCCTCATTGTTATTTCTTTCGAAGATTTTTCATGACATTAGAGCTTATTATCTTTCCCGGCTTCCCTGCAATACCCTGTAATTCGACTTCCTATCCTTCCGAAAAAAAATTCAAGAAAAGTTCTTGAAAATTAAAAGCTACCGTACCCAAAGATTGTAACCATTGTACTCCTAGCACAACATCAACACCTCCCATTGGAATGGAAAGCATTGGACTATTCAATACATATTCCCCCATGGTTAGCTTGATATTACGGCATTTTCTAGAGCAATTTATAATCCCTCCATTTGCAACCATCACTTGACATTCTAGTGTTGGGTATAGGAAACAATTCAATTCATTGGCTACCTTACAATGAATTAAATTATGGGTACTACCCGAATCAATCAAAAATATTACCTTTTTCTTCTTGATATGTCCTTCTATCTTGAGAGTTTTAGGAGTGGTCATTCCTACCAATGCATTACATGATATGGTCAGACTCATTTCTTCTTCTTCTAGGGTTGGTTCCTAGTGTATATCCTCTTCTTTTGAAGTTTCTTGTTCATTTTATTCCTCCTCTTCACAATCTAAGTAAAATAATTTCATCTCAACACACTTATTACCTTTAGTGTATTTACTATCACAATTGTAGCAAATCCCTTTTTCTCTTTTTTCTTCCAATCTTTGTGGTGTCAACCTTATAGGTTGCGGAATTCTAGGAGTAGCAACACTTCCATCTTTATAGATGTGATTGGTAGGCTTCCTTGTCACCATAATTTTACATTATATTTTTCTTGCCAACCTGAATGCCTTCTCCAATGAATCAAATTCCCAATTGCGAACTTCATGTTGGATGTTATCCTTTAAAGTCCCTATGAATACATCAATCATGTGTTCCTCTGGAATATAAGTTACCCTTATATTCAATTTTGGGAAGTCCTCAATGGCTCCACCACTGAACCCTTTTGTTTGATATTTATCAATTGGCTAAAAAAGGCATTGCTCTTTGTATCCGCATAATGTGCTATCATTTCCTCCATAAAAATTGACCAAGTGACAATTTTTTTATGAGGGCAAAGCCATCAATACCATAGAAATGTATTTTGTTCTAAATATAAAGCTACAATGTGTACCTTTTGTGTGTTTTTCACATGATTGATATCAAAATATTGCTCCATTTATAGTATCCATGTTACAGGATCGTTGCCCTCAAACTTCCTCATATCGATCTTTGGAATATGGTGGGTCTTCCATCCAACATTAGAGTTTATGAAATCACGATTAAAAATTATTTTTTTCTCATCATGGGTTTCCTCTACTATATTTTCGCCATTGGGAAACATTTCTTGTATCAACTTTGTCAAATCCGTCATGTCTTCTTTTAGATCATTCTTCATGTTTTCCAATTTTTCATCGATCTTAGTTTCCATATCATACATATTAGCTTCCATGCCATCCATCTTAGTTTCCATGCCATTCTTCAAACCATACATCTTAGCTTCCACGCCTTTCTTCAAACCATCCATCTTAGCTTCCATGCCTTTCTTCAAAACTTCCATTTCATTTTTTGTTGCTCTTTGCGAAAGCAAAATTTGGTGCACTTGCTCTTGTAATTTTGATATGTCATGTTGCACTTCTTCGTCTTCATGAGTCATAGTAGAGCCTTCTGAAGGCTTAATGGGTGTTGAATTATTTTTAGGGGGGATTTTAGAACCCAATACTAATATCTATTCTACCATATTCCCTTGTAATAAATTCAAATTGATTCTTCAAACAAGGCTTATGCAATTCGAGAAAAAAAATACACACATTTTTCTTGCTTTTGAGGAGCTGGATATTGAAACTGAGTTATCTTTGTGATTTAGGATCTTCAATATATGAAATCCAATCCTGTAGTATCCCTTTAAATATTCTTTCGAATGCCACAAGTCTGACCTAATTTGGATTCTTCAAGGAAAATTTATGCCCAATCTCCCACAAAGACCTAATTATGGACTGGTTCAGTAGAGCAAACTTGTATGGCGTGCCACATGTCATTGTTTCCTCATTTGGCTCTGAAATTAACAAACAAGAAACTATAGTCCGTGTACTTGTGGCCACTTTTTACATAATTCCAATCTGATGCTCAGAGAGATAGTTATGATGATTTTCCCACAGTGACCTCTTTAATATGAAATTTGGGATCCTGAAAAAAAAACCCTAACTTCCACAGATCATATCTCCAAAAATATTAAGAACCAAGATCTGAAATTTTTACACGACGTTCCTTAGGATTTCAGCTTTGTGTGATAAAAGTTTCAGCTTTTGAAACTTCGTATAAAAATATTTATAGCGAAAATTCCACGATGACCTATTTGGAGCAACGAAACCCTAGAATCCCAAACCTCTGATACCAAATATTATGAAACCAGCTCCAAAAATAGAAGAAAAGAGAGATCAATGCCTTATAAATAAGCCACTTCTAGGGAGAAACATCCTTTACATTACATAAATGAAAAATTCTTGGATGAAACAAATGACAAAACCTCCTTCTATATATAGGAGTCCATGGGATCACAATATAATCTTAGCCGACCTAACAGTAATAATGTAAGGGCACAATAATAACAATATTGGGGCTACAGGGGTACAACAATAACAATAAGGGGGCTACACTAACAACAATAAGGGACTAAACTAGTAACATAGGGGCCTAACATACTACATTGGATATTTCATCCCTTATCCCTTGATCTCATCCTCCCATCAAGAGTGGATCTCAAGCCTAGATTGGTAAATGGATAAGAATTCCTAAACTACCATGATCTCCCATATATTTACTGCCATTCACAAGATAGGGGTTGGATTTTGGTGATTTATTACCCTCATGTTCTTGCCCTGGATCTAAGGAGAGTCATCATTCCATGCATTGAGGTGACATAAGAGGTGTGATTTGTGGCAAGGAAGGACAAGTCAACTTGGGGAGTTTATCTACATGACCAACTCCTATATTTGGTTGTAACTCTCTCCATTTATATTAATACAATGAGTACATTGTTTTCCTATATATGATGTTGATGTTCATATGTTTCAATGTTATGTTGATCCATTGAATGAAGTGATTGGATAATGCCACATAGATATCATAGATCTTTGGCTTTTTGTGTTTGTATGTGCGGGTTCTAATTATAGTGATTGGAGCTAGAATTGAAGCGTACAAGCCAAGAAGGGAGTGAAGCCTGGAACAAAATCCAGGTAGGCCTCATCTCATTATTCAATCACTTTAAGGTAAATAATATATTCCTTGTATTTTTGTTGTTCTAGAAGAGGCCACTAGGTGTAGGGAAGATACTTTTGTCTGCAATCGTAGATTCCACGTAGCAATTTATATTGCATTCAAATTACTTATATAAGTTTAAAACACTTAGACATTTTCTTAAATTTTGTTAGATTACTCTAGACGATGAACTTTTCATTTATATTATTCTTTCAAAGCTTGGTTATCAATACTCTATTTTTGTATCTACTTTTTTATGTCACTATAGAATCTTTGGGAGTCACCTATAAAAATCCTTCTCTTGAATATTTTTTTGACTCTTTGATTAGAGAACATGACAAGCTCTTCCATATTGGAGCTATTAGCATTGTAGGTACATCCAACAATGCATTAATGACCCAATAGAAAAATAAAACCAAGCATACAAAGAAGCAATATCCTCACACAATAAGCAAAATAAGGGTTCCAAACCCTCTTAGCCAACATCTACTTCTAATGGTGACAAAGGACCAAAATTAAAGAGAAAGAATACTGACATACATTGCAACTATTGTGGGAAATATGTTCATATAGAGTCTAAATGATTTAAAAATATCGAGACTTGGAAGCAACAATGAAGAAGCACAACATCAGCCTTGGTTGTTCTTCTAACACTTCTTCTGATGGGAATGAACTTTCTACTTTTGGGTTCTCCTTCAATGCAACCTTTGCTTATTCTTTTCGTGAATGGATTATTGATTCTAGAGAATTTTATCATATTTCTAAGGTTAATTTCATTTTTTTCTACTCTTAATGGTTGTAACAACAAACAAATATTTTTTGTGATGATAGATCTCTTAGTCTTGTAGAGTCTTGAATAGTTCAAGTAGATAATGGCCATTTCAATGATGTATTATGTATTCCAAGTGTTTCTTTTATTATTCGATAAGTAAAAAAGATCACTCATTTAGGTGAAGGTAAAATAATATAATTTTCACCTCACCAAGTTGTAATTAAGGATTTAAAATATCATAAGCATGTCCTTACCACTAGAACAGTTGGTGAAATTACCCAGTTGTACAAGTTTGGAAACTTTGGGTCATCATATTTTCCCTCAATTTTTATTTCTCATAGTGGTAGCTTGATCAAAATTTGGCATGAGTGATTTGGTCATCTAAACTATTTCTCACTACAACAACTATGTAATCAAAATATGGTGATTAGTCTTCCTCTCATTTCTTGTAGAGAGGGTGTTTGTTTCGATTGTGTTCTTGGTAAACATCATCGGGATAGTAATGATAAACTTTACTCTTAACACACATTAGCCCCTTTGCAACTTGTTCATAGTGATTTATGAAGTCCACTTTCTTCTCCTTCCTTATTTGGGTTCAAGTACTTCTTAACTTTCAACGATGACATTTCCAAATGCACTTGGATTTATTTCTTAAAACTTGAGACTCAAATTGTTGACTTGTTCTTAGCCTACAAGGCCTTTGTTGAAAAACAATCTAGAAACCAACTGTAAAGTTTAAGAATAAATAATGGACAGACCACGTCAACAATAAATTCACAACTTATTGTACTACACAGGGCATTCAAATGCAACATATTCTTCCATATACACAACAAAGAAATAGTGTTACTGAAAGAATGAATCATACAGTCAAAGAAATGGCCAATTGTATGATTTAATTTAAGGGATTAAGTCTTCATTATTAGGTAGAAGCAATCAACTGTGAAAATTACATATTAAATTTCTCACCCATAAATTATTTAAGCAATATGACACTGGAAGAAGCATGGACTAAAATTAAGCAAGATGCACAGCAATATTGTATCTTGGGCTCAAATTCTTGATGAAAAAGGAAAGATCTCAAAGTGAGAAGTGTATTTTTTATTATTATTCAAAAGATGTAAAAGTTTATATACTTCTTCAACCCCACTCCAATGGAATAATCATTAGAAGATATGTTAAATTTGATGAAAATATCTTGGCCTATGAGCCTAATTCAGCGGTTGTGCCCTCTTCAGCCAATGATCCATCTTTATTTTTTCTGTCACCTTCACTTCATATTCTAGTTTCTTCTTCAAATGATGATACTAAGGATGTAAATCAACCTCCTCCTACTCACATTCCTCAAGATGAGTCCATTGAGCATGAACCTGCACCAACACCACAGCTTTTGAAATGGGTCTTTTCAACACATGAAGAGATCAATGACCTTGTCGATGATCCTATAGATTAACATAATACTCATTCACAATTATAATGAGCCTCCTCTCTTTTGGCTCAAGTTTTAGAGACCCATGATCAAAAAACATTTGCAGAATCTCCAGGGCATCCAAATTGGGAAACAATGGTGAATGAATAATATCTTTCGTTGATGGAAAACAATATTTTATAATTGTGCCTATTCTAAAATGAATAAAACTTGTCAAATGTAAATGGGTATATAGAACTAAGTATGCATCATATGGAAATGTTTAAAGACATAAAGCCCTATTAGTTGCTAAAGGATTCTCTCAAGTTGAAGTAATTGACTACATTGAAACTTTTGCCCCCTATTAAAAAAATGAATTCCATGCACCTTGTTTTAGCACATGTTTTCTTACATGGATGGGAGGTACATCATATGGATGTTAAATTTTCCTTGTTGGATAGGGATCTATAAGAAAAAATTTGCATGGAACAACCTCCTAACTATGTTCAGATTGACTCCAACCTTCCACCTTAAGAAATATCTCTATGGTCTTAAACAAACTCCTCAATCTTGGTATGAAAAAATGGACAGCTTTCTTCTTGACACTAGCTTCTCTAGATGTCATTCTAACCCTAATGCCTACACCAAGAATGTAGGAATCCAACTCATAATCCTTTTTCTTTATATTGATGGCCTTATCCTTGTTTTTATTAACCTCAAACTTTTGACCCATGTCAAGTCAATATTTTAGAAGAAGTTTGAAATGAAAAAACTTAGGATATTTGTGTTATTTCCTTGGCCTCCAAGTATTACAAACCAATGAAGAAATTTTTCTTTCCCTATCTAAGTATGCATTTTACCTTCTTCACTATTTTCACATGGAAGATTGTAAACTAGCCCCTTCTTCTTTTCTATCTGGAGTAAAAATTACTACTACCTACACTACACTTGAAGTTGATGCCACTTTGTACCATCAGTTAGTCGGTAACTTCTTATATTTGACTCATACCCATCTTGATATTTCCTTTTTTGTTGGTCTTGTTTCTCGATATATGGAATCACTGCATGAAAATGATTGGAAAGCAAAAAAAAAAGATACTTCAATATATTCAGGGTCTAGTTCAGTTTGGGATACATTATAGTTCATGGAGGACTCCTTTGTTGGTTGGTTTCATTAATTCAGATTGGGCTAGTGAACTTGATAATCAAAATCCTATTGCAGACTATGTCTTCACTCTTGGTTTTGGACCTGTCACTTAGGCTTGTTAAAAACAACATGTTATTGCTCTTTCTTTAGTTTAAGTAGAGTACCAAGCAATGGTTAATGAAAGTCAAGGAGTTTTGTGGCTTCTGCAAATCCTTTCACAGTTTGGATTCCAACTACAACATTAAACCATACTCTGGTGCAGCAATCAAAGTGCCATCAAGCTCGCTAAAGATATAGTTTAACATCAATTCAACAAACACATTGAGCTACAAATACACTTCATTATAAAAAACATTAATGATCGATTTATTGAAGTGCACTTTTTCTCTATAGATGTTCCAGTTGCAAGCATATTCACAAAGTCTCTTACATAAATGAAGTTTTCTGAAATTTGATCTATGTTAGGAGTTCAGGAAGTTGCCATTAAGGGGGAATAACCTCTAATGTCTCCTTCCTTCTCCTATTATGAAACCTTTGTAAACCCTTCAATCATATCCAAAGTTGTTCTTAAGGGGGATGTTAGGATATTTAGACATTTAGGAGTTAATTAAGTTCAACTTGGTCCAATGTGTTTATTGGTAAGAGTGTGTTTCTTTAGTATGCATTAGTTGCACTGTAATATGACAATCACAATATGTTCTAAACATAGAGTGGTTTGATGACTCATATTCTCCTCGATACTAACGACTATTGATCCATGGCTTAACACCCTATTGGTCCATGATATATATTTAAATGGCATGGAGGGTCATGGCTGATGAATAATTATGAGAACTCTATTATGTAAAGAATTTTCATTTTTCATTAATTAAATTGCTTCAAGTGGCCACATTGGCTAAGGTCGTGGACTATTTCCCTCTTAGAGGATTTTAACCATGTAAAAACATTGAAATTGTGATCTTTGATCTAGTTGTATGAGTTTTTTGTAGGTTTTAATAATGTATGGAATACTTTGTTTACCCAAACACAACATAGTGAAACAAACGATGGTTTTTCATCAACCTTCTCATCAACATAAAAACGAATCAAAGAAAAATTTGAGAAATTACAATAATTTCTCTTGAATCTTATGTTGTGACACAATGAATTGTGGTATATCAACTGTCAAAACAAGGGGCACACTAACGACATTTTAAAATTCATATATCACATCAAACATGATGTTCGACAAGTACAATTAAATATATATTGTGAAATTTTCCAAGTTGCGTCAAATCATCCCATGAGATAATAACAATATAATTTAATGAGCGTGAAGCCAAAGTGGTGTACTATATGTGAGGAATCCACCCACTATACTCATGGATTCCAATTAAATGGAAAAAATAAGATTATTAGCATATCATTTATCATTCTCAATCATTCGACTAGTCACGGGATCAAACAACCCAACCTTGAAGAGGAAATTTATATCAAGAAAAAGGAAATGTATATTAGGTCCATGGAGGATATCAAGGTAACAAAAATAATTGAGGTGGATTTAATGGAATATTTGGATGAGGCCAAGGTTGGGGTCAAGGATGAGTATATTTCTATACATGTTGGGAGGAGGGGCATATTGGACCCAATTTTCCATTAAAATTAAAAACCGACCTACACTTATGCAATATCTTTGGATTGTGCAATCACTCCTTGGAGGATTGTCCCAAAATTATTGAAAAACTAATGAATAAAAGTGTTGTCAATTTTCTCCACTTTGTGCCCAAAAAATAAGTATTAAATTCTAAAAACTTGCATGTCATCACATGGTCAAGAGTGGGAAAATAAATAGACCTTGAACGCAAGAAAAATTTCAACCAGCAAAATCCATTGATCCATATCCAAATCTATAACACCATGATGATCTCATGAGAGAAGTAGTCGAATTCTTCAAAAATGAAGCTCGAAATAACAAACCAATTAAAGATAATATTATAATATAATTTATATAATTTCTAAAAGGAGAACAATCAATTGGTCAACTAACTGAGCTCCTTCGTATATTTAAAGAATGCAAAGAAGATCAAAGGTCATGTAAAAGCTTGTGACAACTATCCCAAGACAAAAATTTTGAAGATTATGATCCTTAAGTCAACTTAGAAGTAAATGGACACATGATATCCCAATTTCTTGTTGACCTTAGATAACAAGTAAATATTATCATAAGAGACATTTGGGTGAAGCTATGAAGACCGACCCTTTAAAGGACGGCCAACTATTTAAAAATTAGTAGGTCAAAGATTCTTGGAGCCCATTAGTACACTAAAACACATTTAAACTTAAATAATGTGCATCCCAACATTTATTAATTTCGAAGTAATTTATTTATTTGAAGGAATACTAGCCTATCCAACTCCAATTGGATGTCGATGAGGTCGAAATATGAGAGCCACTATTTCCCTAGAGAGGGAACGTATGAAGGGAAATAATAGAAAGATTTTAATACCTCTAGATAATCATGAAGGAAAACCATAGATTGAAGCACTGGATGATGATATGGAAACAAAACATTTATACCAAGTTATGCAAGAAGAAAAATATAATGTGGAGCCTAATGCAAAAAGAGAGATACTTCCAAGCTCACCATTATCCATTGTGCAAAACTCATATAGCAAGCTTTATGAATGGAAAACTGGAAACTATGAATCAAAGGCTAAGGAATGTGGGACAATTGAAATAGTACTAATTAGGAAAACCCAATTATGCTTCATAGTTAAAGTAGTGCCTATTATGCATGAAAGAAAAGTAAGACAATCTCTCACACCACTTCCAACAAATATGAAGAAATAATTTGGTACCCCACTAAGATTTAAAGAACATATTTCTCCATAAAATCACATTGATGAATTTTTTAAATCAGTATGTGATAAAGGAATAATATAAATCCTTGTCTAGACTCTTACTTGATAAGAAACATGATGGTGGGATACCCATGCCCCTGACTTCAAACATGGATAAGTGGTACTACATATTTTTTTGAACTATACTGGGGGAAGAAATTATCTATTGCAACCAACATTCCTCAAATTAACCCTGGATATGATCCTGTAGTCCATATTCCATAATGTGAAGTAGAATGGAAAAAAATTGGGTACATAGCTGAGAGAGTTTGGCCTTCTAATTGATAAATGGTATAAAATTGAAGAAGCTCGAAGAGAAACACTCTATTGGAATGAATTCATGAAATTTTTTATAAAATATTTTGAGTTTGATCCTACTCAGAATGAATTAGTTGAAGAAACTCTACAAATTAAAGAATTTATGAAGAATGAAACTCATGTACAAGAAAAAGAAAAATGAAAGATGAAGGTTGACTATAGGTAGACTTTGACATGCAATCATATATCATGCCAAAAAACAGTCGAAAGAGAACCTGCTTGACTTGACATGGGAAATATCAATACTCTAGGGTGGAGTTTTTGATGGAAAAAAAAATCATCTTAAGAATTAGAAACAAATTAGAACTATGTTCAAAATATCTAAAGAGCAAGAAGATAGACTCGAGAAACCAGATTTTCCACTTGCATATGAAGAAGTGAAGGTAGGAGACAATAAAATCGACGATACAAAGGCTCCAAAATGGATGGATTTCAAACTAAAAATAAAATAAGTCGACATCTCTAATTGTGGTCGACCAAAAATGGGCCGACCAGGGGATTATTGGTCGAACAAACAAACCACATAATTTATCGACCTTCTAAAAGAATATCAAGATTTATTCACAAGATATTATAAAGACTTGAAGGGACTTGTAAAGGAAATGGGAGAGATTAAAATTGATCTCATACAAGGATCCAAGTCGATTAAAAATGACCTTATAAATTGGCCCATAAGTAAAAACCCATTGTACAAAAATAAATCGAAAGGATGCTAGCTGCTAGCATCATCTATCCTATACAAAAGTTAGAATGGTAAAGTCCTATGGTCATGTAATAAAAAAAGCACGACCTAGAGAAATTAATAATCTGTGTTTATCATCATGGTCTAAATAAATTAACAATTACAAATCCATTCCAAATACCCTTCGCATATGAAACTATAAATGAAGTTGCATGACATTATTTCTATTCATTTATAGATGGTTTCTCAAGCTATAATCAAGTACCCATAGTAGAAGAGGATCAATAAAAAACAACATTTGCATCAGAGTCTGGTTCTTCTACATAGAGATTCATGCCATTCAAATTGAGAAAACCTCCTACATTTTTTTCCAGAGTTGTAGTAAAAGAATTCTAGGAACATACACACACACACACAAACTAGAACATATTTTCTATCAATTCAAAATATTTGTCATCAAAGCATGCATCAAGTTACATATTGTTGATTACTATTTTCCTTGGCATAGTTAGTTTTTATTTTGAGATTTCATCAAAAAGCTTCCAACATGCTATAAAGTAGATGTTCAAAGTTGGCCTACAAGTGGCTTGTTTCACACAAACTCCTAAAAGACATGAACTCTAAAATACATATAATGAAAAACAAATAAGAGAACTACCCTCATCTTCTATCCCCTCATCATTTTGGGGGTAGTTTTCTCATTCAATTTCCATAGGATCTCTCAACTAATGGATCATATCTTCCTCTTTCGGCTTGACTTGGATTGAATTATTATTTTCCTTGTTGTTGGAGGCCATTGATAATAAATATTACATTGGTTGAGTGCATGATTCACTCTAGTTTGAGGGAATCAATCCTTCATTTTTGATGCACCACAATGCTCATAATATTGGCATTTTAGTTTATACAAACATGCTCATTCTTTGTTATTTTTGAAGAAACTAAAAGAAAAGTGATTATGGTAGTTTGAGTGAGGTTTCCATGGCATCTCATGACTCTTAAAAGCTCTTGCACATCTCTACTATCCATATTGACTAAACCTACACAATAAATTTGAAAGGGACAACAAATGGAAAACCAAACCTTTTGTCCAAAACAACATAATGGACAACACCACAAGTGTCTAACTCCTTGAATTCTGGGAAGTTGATCATATATCTACCATGCCTAAAAAACAAAGTCTCTTCCTAAGCCACCCGATACCAAGAGAGAAGCCCAAAGTTGCACCTAGTTTTAGAGCGTGAAGTTTTAGAAATAAGACACTTCATAAATGATGAAACACAATTTTTGGGCATTGTCCCTCTATGAAAACACCCTTCCAGATAACTAAATTTAGGTTCAAAATAAATTGCAAATAACAAAGATTAAATTAAACCCAACTTCTAGATGGAACATTTCTAAGGGAGAACATGAATTACCAAAAGTAACAAGCTCCCATCTCCACGATTAACTTCTAATGAATTTCCCTCAACCTAAAAACTAAATTGTGCCACAATAAACATATACCTTTATCTCATTAAATTATTTTGAAGGATTATCAAGGGAATATTTCAAATAACTATTACTAAAAAAATTTGATAGAGTGTAATAAGGGAGGCTAAGGGTCACCAACACCTTGTTTTGACAAGAAGTCACTAAATAAATGAGAACACTTTGTAGGAGATACGGTCTAATAAACCATCCAAAACAAAGTAGAAGAATTACCATATTACTAGTGCACAAATGAACAAGCCTAAAATGCACCATATTTCATACCTTAACCCTGCCCACACCCTGTCATTATCCCATCGCAATTGCACTACATCACAAAATGAAGTTAAATTACCACAAACCAAGAGGATTTTTACATTAAGTGAAGTTTTATGTGTGTCCTTAGGTCACCCATGCTAAGGAGTTACCAACTAATAGTTGATAAATGTCTCATGCCAAATTAAGCCTCCATTAAAAACCATTTAATATAGAACTTAGGGGATGGATCGTGAAGTATTGAACCCTATTTTTAACTAGGATGCCATGGCTAAGATTAGATGTTTGTTTAGCCCATATGTTTACCTCCATGTGCAAGTCTCTCTTAATTTATAAGAAATAGACTCTAATGAAAGATATAGCTCCCTCCTTGATTATATCGATGATGTTTTTGAATTTTTCTCTTTTAGGATTGAATTTTCCAATCATTGTTTTGATGATGATAATTGAATCCTTAAAAATTAAAATTTATTATTTTCCTCGTGCCTAGCGATAGGCCACATAAGAGGGCATATTCTTATGCCAAATTGTTTGATAAATGACCTACATCATATACATGGTAAATTATTGAAGTTTCTATAGGAGCATGGAGACTCCCCCTTCCACGTTCCCCCTCCTACCTTCCCCACTCTTGCCACCCCTATTGTTATCAAATATTTCAAAGAGGCCTCTTTTATTCATTGTGCCAAAGAAACATAAATGATTTGGTATGTAAAACCTGATATATCCATATTTTCTTTGTGACCCATAGGAACCCAACAACCCACCTGACATGTAACTACCAGTAAACCTCTGAGGGGCCATGATCTGTCCTCCTCCCCGAAACTCGGGTCGCAACAGGGGGGATTTGAAACTGGGTCTCTCAAGTTTCAATGATTTCACATATCTTGGATTACCAATTGAGTTGTCCCTTGATATTGTTATTCTCTTTCTTCTTTCTATGTAGTAATCTCTCGAGAAAGAAAATAATACTTGCTTCTATATAGCCTGATATATCCATCTTTAACACCACATTTATTTGCAAATATGTGATCTATTGTCCATTTGTTTGTGGATATGAAAACATTTAAAATATTTGCAAATATGTGATTTATTATCCATTTATTTGTGGATGTGAAGACATTTAAAATATTAAACATAGAAATAAATTTAAGTTGATTAATTAATTCATGTATATTTTTTCATTACCAATAAATAAGTGAATTTTGTAATAGTAGTGAGCATGGATGTTAATAACTGGATTAGTCTTCTTTAGTGTAGAGAGTGACAAAGGGAGAATTGGTGTAGGGGGTTCAAAGGTTCTGTGGGATCACTTCAATGAATATTTGATGGAACCTTAGTAGTTATCTGGATGGATAAGGTATAATTGCTTTTCTATAATGGTGAAGAACCAAGAGATGGTATTAAAAACTTTGAAATCAACTTTAAGCTATAAATATTCAAATTTGTCATAAACTTGTTTTTCACAATCACATAATTATTTTCTTCTTGATTATTTAATTGAATTAAGTTTTAAATAGAGAATTTTTGATAGAAATTTCTGTAATTAAACCTAAACACTCATTCCTCTATTCTCTATATAAAACAAAAAACAAATATTTAACCAATTGAATAATAAGCATTGAACACTCACCATTCAAATATAACAAATATTTAACTAATTGAATAATAAGCATGGAACATTCACCATTCAAATATGTATATTGGTATTCACCATGTATTAAGTAAAACTATTTATTTTTTTAAACCAACCAACCTCCAAATTACCAAGTGTGAATTTAAAAATGAATATTTTCACAATGTCACATCCATAAAATATAAAGAAATTAGTGTGGATTTAATCATAAAAATATTGTAATCAATAGTTTCATTTACCTAATAGCAACAAAATAATACTTTACATTTTATGATTACTATAGTGATTTTTTTTATTTTTAATGTACCTTGGACAAGTGGTTTCACATGGGTTAGTATATACCTAGGAAAAAATGTTCAAAATAACTCTTTTCTTAAGTGTGACTTTATAAAGTGAAAGTGGCTTCATATATGGTAAAGTCAATGTTAAATTATAAAGTGAAAAGTGACTTTAGACATAAAATACAATGTGGGTACTTTATTTAATGGATGAGTTAAAAAATAGAAATTGAGAATTAAATGCACATTTATTCTCATCCCTTGACATAAATGAATCTACGTCATTAGATCTTAGGGTTGCCCAAAAGTCATTTAGGGAAACAAAAGGGGGGAAATAAAAGAGAGACTGGATTCATTCATTCTTTATGAACAGATTGGAGAAAGGATGTTGAGGGTTGGAAAAAGGTTCTGAAAGAGAAATTTGTTACAGCAAGATGGAGTGATTTCTAGGCAAAGAAATTTGGGTGTTGAGTCTCAAATCTGCATCTTTCTTATACACCTTTCCAAACCTTTTTCATTCACCTAGACCTTCTCAGTCACCAATATCATTGCATATTAATTGTAAAAGAGCTTTTAAAATGGTTTTTAACTATGTTTTGTGTCTGCTGTTTGATTTAGATTTTTGCTCATTTAGTTGCGGAATCTTGTCACTTTCCGCAGCTGCTGCAACTTTCCGCAGCCATTTTGTCAAATTCTATGTTGCAGGTGTCTTCAGGCAAATTGGGCCACATGGGCAAGTTCAAAATGACGTGGACATGGATCGTGTCCTATTGGCTCGGTCGAATTCATCTTGGAAGGCTGTGGTCAAAGGTGGCCAAGTGGTGGTCAACCGTAGAGTCCCACGGTGACAGAACTCTGTTTCTCATCACGTGGAGATTTGCGTGGCCGTTTTTAAAACACGGGAGGCACATCAACACCTGTAAACGGCTCCATAAGCCGAATCCAACATCCACTCTCCATAGATTTACTCCTCACGGCGGCCATAATGCTAAATCTCTGGACGTAATGGTTCACGTGTCTTCCTTCAGCGCAGACTTTAGGGAATTAGTTATATCTCCCTCTATTATAAATAATGCGTTCTCATACGCATAGAAGTTAGTTAGTTAGATAGATCTTCTGTAGCTCTGTAATGTAATTGTGTTGCCATTGTGCTGTGACATTTCTCTGACTACATTTTAATATATGAGAAGACTTTGTTCAAAAGCGTAGTTCGTACTTGAAAGCTGCTCCCCGAGGTCTGTGCAGAGGGCCCCTGCACACGCTGAGGTTTTGTGTACTACTGTATAGTTTCATGCTTCATTTCTTTATGTTCATTGTGCTATAGTCATTCATGTATATATAGATTACATCTTTCATGGTATTTACATTTCATCTCTGTCCATAATCCTTCATGCTTTACATTTTAATTCTGTCCATAATCTTTTATGTTTTATGTTGTTGTCAAATGATCAGTGTTCTTGTTTTAGATTATAATAGGCAGCCCGGGCATTTGCACATATTTTTCATAATGACTAATGACATGGAATCAATATTGTCCTTTTTCTGATTTCCTTTTCTTAGTGTTTGTTTAATTCCAACACTGTTTTGTTTATTTTAGTCTTGCACATTTGCTTTAAGTAGTTAGATTAGATATTAAACCGTTCATGTCATTTTTCGAGTTACCTGCGAAGAAGACATAGCCGAGACTAATGGTGAGGATTGAAGTATGAATGTATAGTTTGATATTAGTTTACTTGCAAGTTAGATATTAAATAACTCATGTCATTATCAGTTACCTCCGAAAACCATAGCGAGACTAATGGTGAGGGATTGAAGTATGAGTGTGTAGTTTGATATTAGTTTATTTTTCTGCAAGTTAGATATTAAATTGTTCATGTCATTATCAATTACCTCCGAAAGCCATAGCGAGACTAATGGTGAGGGATTGAAGTATGAGTGTGTAATTTGATATTAGTTTATTTTTCTGCAAATTAGATATCAGATTGCTCAAGTTGCTTATGATTACCTCCGAAAGCCATAGCGAGACTAATGGTGAGGGGTCGGAATATGAGTTGATGTAATTTGATTTTAGTTTTACTTTGCCTGCAATGATCTTTTCTTTGAGTAACATAATCCTTGACAAACTCCGTAACCATTCCACGATCTCTATATGATCCTCCCACAATCCTTGCATTCATTTTCAAACGGTCCCATAATCAAACCTCCGATCTTCACTCAAACTCCGATACTCCACCTGTGATGATGAAACGTGGTTGATTTGACTACGGCTTCTTTCAGCCGCATGAAATCCGTAGCCGTTGTATAAACATGCTTACATTTACTCTACAGCCACTAAATTTTAAACATTGCCGGATGTGTTATACTCCTCCTATTTTTCTATTAATCTCGTGTGGAGATTGTTTGCAAAAATGTAGGGTGAAAATCAGGAACACCTGGCACCCTATATTTTCCAAAAAAAAAAAAATCTCTTTCATTTCACAAGTTTTGTGACCACCCACTTCATTTCACTCCACTTCATTCCATTTCACTTCATTTCATCTACTTCATTTCATTTCACCAATAAAATTTCTTTCATGACTATTTTCATTTATTCAGTTATCATCCATCTATTTCCATTCACCCAAATAATAGCTGTGTCAGTTTCCGCAGCTAACATCTGTTTCCGCAGCTGACACTAGTTTCCACAGCCAGAAGCAGATTCTGCAGCTACCACTCTGTTTTTCAAAAGAATGTACAGTCAGATGTATTTTCACAATCAAGAAATCAAATGCAGGTATGAAGACATATTATGAAGACAGGGGGCATTCAAGACATCAAATGAGAAGCAACTAATTGAATACCAAGGAAAAATGGCAAGAATTCCAAGGTATGAGTAAAAATTTATTTCAAATAGCATTTAAAACACATTTTTACATAGTTATGAACCATAGCTCCATTATGTGCAATGATTGTGTTGACAAACTCCATAACCATTCCACGATCTCTATATGATCTGCCCATAATCCTTGCATTCATTTTCAAACGGTCCATAATCGAGCCTCTGATCTTCACTCATACTCCGATACTCCACCTGTGATGAAGAAACGTGGTTGATTTGACTACGGCTTCTTTCAGCTGCATGAAATCCGTAGCCGTTGTATAAACGTGCTTACATTTACTTTGCAGCCACTAAATTTTAAACACTGCCGGATGTGTTATACTCCTCCTATTGTTCTATTGATCTCACAGCCGCATTTCCACCGTGCTCACGTAACCCTTCTCTGTTCCACTTCACCCCATTTGTTATCTATTACGCTACAGTCTGTATATCCATTCTCTGATTTCTGCCTACAATCATCTTGCTCATTTCCACTCATTTAGCCGTCTTACCTCCGTTGAACCCTCCTCATGCAGACAAATTTTAAAAGAGCAGAAAGAAGGATGGGTCAGTTGTTGAGAACAGAACCAGAAGGACCTAAATTCATGGAAGGATACCCGCAAGTCAGAGATTTATTGAAAAAGGCAAAGTGGCTTCGGTTCATCCAAAAGTTTAGTGGCTACCATAAAGAGGTGACAAAAGCGTTTGCAAGGTCTTTCAATGGCCTGGAGGTAGAAATTGGGGACCTCAAATTCACAGTGAATGAGGCATCCATAGCAGCTGCCACAGAACTTCCTCAAGAAGGTGAACGATGGTTCAAGAACAAAAGCATTAGTGATGAAGCCTGGAGAATGATATTGCGTAACCCAGGTATGGATGTAACTATTTTTAAAAAGGGAATTCCTGTTCATGCTTTGAAAGAGGAGTGGGCTACTTTGCTGCTAGTTATTCAAAAATTTATCACATGTGAGGGCCGTTTTGGGTCCATGTATATGTATCATACCCGGTTGCTGATGAATTTTCTAGACAACCAGACCCTCAATATGCCATACTTTTTATTAAATAGTTTGAAGAAGATGTTTGTGACCGTTCAGAAGCATTTAGGGGACGTGGAGCCACATTTGTATCACCATGGTCTTGTGAAAATTCTGATTGAAAAACAGTTAAAAGAGAAAAAGGACACATGGGAACAATTTTTTATTAGAAATTTCTTTGAAGAACCCCAAGAAATTCCTGAAGGCAATACATCAAGAAGGAGTAGGAGGAAGAGAACAAATGATGAAACTCAAAGCACTCCTACTACTACAATTGAAAGAACTAGTGGAGAAGGGAGACTGTCAAAGAAGAGGAAGGAAGAAACCAAAGGTAAAAAGCCAATAACATGAAAAGAGAGAAAAATTATTGAGGGTATGCATCAAACCCCTTCCTCCGAAGAAGATCATCAAGTGTTATCTGAGAGACTAGTTCATCTTCAGGAACAGTCATCTATGGCCAAAAAGAGGGGAAAAGAAAAACAAAAAGGAAAAGATAGTGGTCCACAGCGTGTAAGAAGAAGTTCCAGACTTAAAGGGAAGTTGAGGAAAACACAAACGAAAGGACCCCATTTTATTGATTTGGGAGAAGAAACACCTGAACAATCCCCAGCTGGCCATAGTCCATCTCATTCTCAGTCAGACATTGAACATAGTTCATTTCATTCTCAGTCAGATATTGAACATAGTCCATCTCATTCTCAGCCAGACGTTGACATGAGCCCTTTTCAACCAGATTTTGAAGCCAATTCTCCTCCACGGCATTTTGGGGACAGCCCAATAAAAACGACACCTGAGATAGACCCAAAGCAACAGGAAGTATATGATTATATAGAATCTTTGGAAAGAGCAGCCACGGGTCCCAGCACTTCATCAACTCAGCCTCACACAACAAAAGAAGATCTAGTCCAATCATTGAAACAAGAAGTCTTTGAATTGGAGGTTTTAAATAGACACATTAAAAATGAAAATGAGGCATTGAAGGAACAAAGAAAACTGGAAAAGATCATTCATGACAATACTATGCTACATCTGGGACTATGGCAGAAAAAGAACAGAAAATTGAAGAAGAAGTGCCAGAAGTTAAGTAGAGCATTGGTTAATATCAAATTCAGATGCTTGATGAAGAAGCCCAGGATGTTAGCAGCACCAAGGAAGAGGAGGAGAGGACTGGATGTACTGGCTGAAGTGTCAAGGCATATGAATTGAAGAAGGATTATCCAAATTTTGGTTGCATGAGGACATGCAACACCTTCACAGTGGGGGTATGTTGAGTCTCAAATCTGCATCTTTCTTATACACCTTTCCAAACCTTTTTCATTCACTTGGATCTTCTCAGTCACAAATATCATCGCATATTAATTGTAAAAGAGCTTTTAAAATGGTTTTTAACTATGTTTTGTGTCTGCTGTTTGATTTATATTTTTGCTCATTTAGCTGCGGAATCTTGTCACTTTCCGCAGCTGCTGCAACTTTCCGCAGCCATTTTGTCAAAGTCTATGTTGCGGGTGTCTTCGGGCAAGTCGGGCCACATGGGCAAGTTTGATTTAGTTTTACTTTACTTGCAATCTTTTCTTTGAGTAACATAATCCTTGACAAACTCCGTAACCACTCCACGACCGATCTCTACGGTTGACCACCACTTGGCCACCTTTGACCACAGCCTTCTTAGATGAATTCAACCGAGCCAATAGGACACGATCCATTTCCACGTCATTTTGAACTTGCCCATGTGGCCCGATTTGCCTGAAGACACTTGCAACATAGACTTTGACAAAATGGCTGCGGAAAGTTGCAGCAGCTGCGGAAAGTGACAAGATTCCGCAGCTAAATGAGCAAAAATCTAAATCAAACAGCAGACACAAAACATAGTTAAAAACCATTTTAAAAGCTCTTTTACAATTAATATGCAATGATATTGGTGACTGAGAAGGTCCAGGTGAATGAAAAAGGTTTGGAAAGGTGTATAAGAATGATGCAGATTTGAGACTCAACATACCCCCACTGTGAAGGTGTTGCATGTCCTCATGCAGCCAAAATTTGGATAATCCTTCTTCAATTCATATTCCTTGACACTTCATCCAGTACATCCAGTCTTCTCCTCCTCTTCCTTGGTGTTGCTAACATCCTTGGCTTCTTCATCAAGCACCTGAATTTGATATTAACCAATGCTCTACTTAACTTCTGGCATTTCTTCTTCAATTTTCTGTTCTTTTTCTGCCATAGTCCCAGATGTAGCATGGTATTGTCATGAATGATATTGTCCAGTTTTCTTTGTTCCTTCAATGCCTCATTTTCATTTTTAATGTGTTTATTTAAAACCTCCAATTCAAAGACTTCTTGTTTCAATGATTGGACGAGATCTTCCTTTGCTGTGTGAGGCTGAGTGGATGAAGTGTTGGGACCCGTGGCTGCCCTTTCTAAAGATTCTATATAATCATATACTTCTTGTTTCTTTGGGTCTATCTCAGGTGTCGTTTTTATTGGGTTGTCCCCAAAATGCCGTGGAGGAGAATTGGCTTCAAAATCTGGCTGAAAAGGGCTCATGTCAACGTCTGGCTGAGAATGAGATGGACTATGTTCAATATCTGACTGAGAATGAAATGAACTATGTTCAATGTCTGACTGAGAATGAGATGGACTATGGCCATCTGGGGATTGTTTAGATGTTTCTTCTCCCAAATCAATGAAATGGGGTCCTTTTGTTTGTGTTTTCCTCAACTTCCCTTTAAGTCTGGAACTTCTTCTTACACGCTGTGGACCACTATCTTTTCCTTTTTGTTTTTCTTTTCCCCTCTTTTGTTGTGACATTTCTATGACCGCATTTTAATATATGAGAAGACCTTGTTCAAAAGCGTAATTCGTATTTGAAAGCTGCTCCCCGAGGTCTGTGCAGAGGGCCCATGCACACGCTGAGGTTTTGTGTACTACTGTATAGTTTCATGCTTCATTTCTTTATGTTCATTGTGCTATAGTCATTCATGTATATATAGATTACATCTTTCATGGTATTTACATTTCATCTATGTCCATAATCCTTCATGCTTTACATTTTACTTCTGTCCATAATCTTTTATGTTTTATGTTGTTGTTAACTGATCAGTGTTCTTGTTTCAGATCACAATAGGCGGCCTGGGCATTTGCACATCTTTTTCATAATGACTAATGACATGGAATCAATATTGTCCTTCTGCTGATTTCCTTTTCTTAGTGTTTGTTTAATTCCATCACTGTTTTGTTTATTTTAGTCTTACACATTTGCTTTAAGTAGTTAGATTAGATATTAAACCGTTCATGTCATTTTCAGTTACCTCCGAAAGCCATAGCGAGACTAATGGTGAGGGATTGAAGTATGAATGTATAGTTTGATATTAGTTTACTTTTCTGCAAGTTAGATATTAAACTGTTCATGTCATTTTCAGTTACTTCCGAAAGCCATAGCGAGACTAATGGTGAAGGATTGAAGTATGAATGTATAGTTTGATATTAGTTTGCTTTTCTGCAAGATAGATATTAAATTGCTCATGTCATTTTCAGTTACCTCCGAAAGCCATAGCGAGACTAATGGTGAGGGATTGAAGTATGAGTGTGTAATTTGATATTAGTTTATTTTTCTACAATTTAGATATCAGATTGCTCAAGTTGTTTATGATTACCTCCGAAAGCCATAGCGAGACTAATGGTGAGGGGTCAGAATATGAGTTGATGTAATTTGATTTTAGTTTTACTTTACTTGCAATCTTTTCTTTGAGTAACAGTTTCTTTTGTGTTTAAACAGCAGCAAGGGTAATGGTTTTCATGATCAATAGTTCACTGTTTGTTTAACTAGGATAGTAGCACATTTCATTTCCTTTTAGGAACTAATTTTCTCATTGTATGTTTCAAAATCCTTTTGAAGTTTGAAAGTTTGGTAAATCATTATAAAGGACATCATTGCCTTGAACAATCATAACCATACTTGTCTTTTAGAATTTCCATCTCACATTAGGAAACCAACCAAGATAAAAAGAAAAAAAACCAAAAACGACAAAAAAGTAAGAAATAGGTTATCTTGCACATATAGTGCGCCACACTTCGTCAGCTTACGAATCCCGGATTGAAAAATTAATGCAGCAATTTAGGACACACTAAATTGGCCAAACATTTTGGCGCCGTTGCCGGGGAAGTGTAACTAGGTAGCCAATTTCTTAAAAAAAGAAAAGAAAAACAAAATAATAAAAAGAAGGGAAAACTTGATAACTTCTTGAAGTATGCTCTCCTCTTACACCTAGCGTGATCTGGAGGATCAGAAAAGAGAGTTATTGGTTCAGTAATTTCTTAAGTATGCTCTCTTCTTGCACCTATTGTGACCTGGAAGATCAGAAAGAGAATTATTAGCCCAACTTAAACAAAAAAATAAAAATGACATGCATAGAGCAAGAGATTCTAGGGGAAAGTTTATAGCTAAAGCCAAGAGTTCTATTTTCACAACTCCATCTTCTTCAAGGCATATAAAAGATTCACCATCATCTACCCCTAGCCTTAAGATTTTTGGAATTCAAGGAGTAGCTGAATTAGAGGATTCTCCTATACCACCTACTAAATCTCATTTAGAAAAGGATCCTTTCTTTACTTCTACAGGAGAATATATTGTAATCAAAGAAGTAGAATCACCTGAAGAAGAAAAGGAAAAGACTCCCTCTCATCCTCCCTTGATAGAAGAACCAGAGGACTTTGAGGACTCTAAAGAAACTATCATGGCAGAGGAAATAATAGATGGATTTGGAGGTAGAGGTAGAGGTAGAGGAGGAGGAAACAATGGAGATAACAATGGTGAAGGTAATAATGGAAGAAATAGGGAAGGAGACAACTTGTTTGGATTCCCTATAGTTGATGAGGAAACTCATACAACAATGAAAAATATCTCACCATCTATCCTCCCCAACTTTTATGGATTGCGAAGTGAGGATCCTGAAACATTTCTGTTTGAGTTTGAAGTTGTGTGCCGAACTTATGACTATATGGAAGACTCTCAAAAACTCAAACTGTTTTCTTCAACATTGAAGGGAGCTGCTTTGAAATGGTTCATGGGATTAGCCACTCAATCTATTAGGACTTGGAATGATATGAAACAAACATTTTTGGATAGATACTTGGACTATTGTATGCCCACCAATCACAAGGATGAGGTATTCAAAATGATGCAAAAAGAAGATGAAAATTTGGAAGATTTACTTGAAATATTTCAATACAAATTAAAAAGAGCAAAGATGAGCAACTTAGATGGGAGATAACAATGGTGAAGGTAATAATGGAAGAAATAGGGAAGGAGACAACTTGTTTGGATTCCCTATAGTTGATGAGGAAACCCATACAACAATGTAAAATATCTCACCATCTGTCCTCCCCAACTTTTATGGATTGCGAAGTGAGGCTCCTGAAACATTTTTGTTTGAGTTGGAAGTCGTGTGCTGAACTTATGACTATATGGAAGACTCTCAAAAACTCAAACTGTTTCCTTCAACATTGAAGGGAGCTGCTTTGAAATGGTTCATGGGATTAGCCACTCAATCTATTAGGACTTGGAATGATATGAAACAAAATTTTTTGGATAGATACTTGGACCATTGTATGCCCACCAATCACAAGGATGAGGTATTCAAAATGATGCAAAAAGAAGATGAAAATTTGGAAGACTTACTTGAAAGATTTCAATACAACTTGAAAAGAGCAAAGATGAGCAACTTAGATGATGAAACTTTGAAAGCCCTCATATTAAAAGCCATTAGAGATGAATGGATAGATATTTTAAACATGATGGGGAAATGAGACATTTCTCAACTTCCACTTCGTGACATAACAGAACTATGTGTCCATCTCTCAAGAGGAAAATCTAAAACAAGAAAAGGGCCTAGGGATCCTTCTCTTATTAGGGCTAACAAATCTGCAACTGGATCAGTAAGTAGGGCAGAGATTGGTAATATGCTTGATGAATTTAAAACTGATATCTTAGGGAGCCTTAGTGAACAACTAGACACCCTTAAGATCCAAAACAAGCAGAAAGCAGAAACAGATGCTCTAGCCATCTTTTGTCCGAAATGTAGGAAGAAACATGCTTTAAGGGAATGTTCCTTGGATGCAAAAGTTGTAGAGACATGTATGATTTGCTCAGAGAATCATGAGATCAAGGATTGTCCTTCAATTCCTGGACTCAAAGTTGTTTTTCAAGAAGACCCAAATTCAATAGAATCTCTCTGTTTTGTTGCAAGAAGACCTTGGCAGGGACAACAAACTCAAGGGTTTAACAACCCTATGAATCTTCAAACCCCACCAAATTGGAATCCTTGGCAACAACCTTGGCCCCAACATCAAAATCCATATCAACCATGGGTACAAGGGATGCAAAATCCTTATGGGAGATTTTCTCAATTTTATCAATATCCTCCATCTTTTCAAAATCAACAAACTCCACAATTTCCAAACCCAAATCCACAACTTTCATTGCCATTTCCACAACAACAACCTTCTCAACAAAATCCAAATCCTCAACTCATGCTTCCATACCAACAAAAGACAAATCAACTTCCAGCTCAGCCATTGCCAAATCCTAACAATAAAAATCCTCAGAATACTTACATGATAGAAGGACAACAATTTCCTACCTATATGATTGTTCCTCTCAATGATGTACACCTAACTGGTATTTAGAAAGTCCCTATGGATATCCTAGAGCAGACACTTGAGGAGGATTTCTAGTCATAAAAGTTTCTGAGGAGGCATCTTCAAACTTCAAATATTCAAAAGATGAAAGGAAAAGTTGACACCATTTTTCCATGGTTGAGCAACCTGACTCATTTGCCCACCTTTTTCAAAGATTACAAATTACAAGGTGGAAAAATCTGCTGCCATCTATGATTTTCATAATTGTATGCTTGTAGCTCAAGATTCCTGCAAAAGCTATTCCAGAGATTCTATTCAGGAGCAAAAACATAAGTTGAGTCATGCTAGAAGGAAAATCTAAAGACACAAGAAGAATCCACCTGGTAGGAAAGATTGCAGACATTATGATGGGAAAAATTACCATGCAAAAGTATGTAGATCCAAGAAGTCCAATTGTCAAGACACATATAAATGGGATAGAAATTCCAAACACATTGATTGACTTAGGGGCTGCTATCAACATTATGAGTAGACAGACTATGGACCAGCTAAAACTTCCTAACCTTCTTTTACACCTACTTTACTGCAACTTGCAGATCGATCAATTATTAAACCAGATGGTGTATTAGAAGATATTTCAGTCTCCTTAGATTCTTGGGAATATCCAGTAGATTTTATGATTTTGACTCCCAAGAGTAATCTAGGAGGACATCCACTTATCTTAGGAAGACCTTGGCTAGCCACAGCTGATGCTTTCATTAGTTGTAGATCTAGGGATATGTACATTTCTAATGGTAATTCGACAAAGAAATTCAATTTGTATCCTCCAGAAAAAGCAATCACAGAAGTAGGAGACAATGAATGGGTTGATGATGAGGATATTATACAACCTGTTCTTACCATTTCTGAAATCAGTGAGGATAGTCAAATTTTGAACACATTAGAAAATTTTGAGACATCTTCAGAATATGACCCCACACAATTTTAGTTGGAATCTGACATAGAATATTTATCATCAAGACAAATGTCTCTTTACTCTATGGAAGAGTTTGGTAGTTCTATCATTGAGATTTTTCCAGGAAAAACATTGAATATAAACAAACATTTGGAAAAGTCACAACAAGAAGAACTAACCAAAATCTTGCAAAAACATTCTACTGCATTTGCATGGGAGTATACTGACATGAAAGGTATTGATCCTAACACTTGCATCCATCATATCTATATTGAGGAAAACAGTAGACCAATCAGACAACCTCAAAGAAGGATGAATCCAAATCTTAGGGAGATAGTGAAAGAAGAGCTCCAAAAATTACTCAATGTAAACTTCATTTATCCAATTTCAAATAGCCGATGGGTTTCTCCTTTGGTTATAGTACATAAAAAGAATGGTAAATGGAGGGTATGCATTGATTACAGGGAATTGAACAAAGCAACTTTGAAGGATCACTTTCCTTTGCCTTTTATCGATCAGGTATTAGATACATTAGCAAGTAAAAAGTACTTTTCATTTTTGGATGGTTTTAGTGGCTATAATCAAATTCAGGTAGCACCTGAAGATCAAGATAAGACCACATTCACCTGTCCATGGGGAACTTTTTCCTATCAAGTACTTCCTTTTGGGTTATGTAATGCACCCGCAACATTCCAAAGAGCAGTACTAGGAATTGTTTCTGATCTAATCCATGATTGTGTAGAGGTTTATATGGATGATTTTACAGTTTATGGTAATTCATTTGAAGAGGCATTAGAAAATTTGGAAAAGTCCTTATAAGATGTAAAGAAACAAACCTTTCATTAAGCCATGAAAAATGCTTTATGATGTTTACTGAAGGTATTGTTTTGGGGCATCATATTTCAGGAGATGGGATTAAGGTTGATAGATCAAAAGTTGAAGTCATCTCCAAGTCGCCTATTCCAAATTGTCAAAGAGATGTTAGAAGTTTTCTAGGATTTACTGGTTACTATAGAAGATTTATAGAAAACTTCACTAAAATAGCATCTCCACTCTTCAAATTGCTTACAAAAGACCGTGAATTTAAATGGGATCCTGATTGTCAATCAGCCTTTGAAACTTTGAAAACAAGAATATCTGAAGCACCTATCTTGAGAGGACCAAATTGGAAACTCCCTTTCCATATTTCTACGGATGCTTCAGAAACAGCTCTAGGAGCCGTGTTGGGTCAAAAAGATTTAGTTCCTTATGCCATTTATTATACCAGTAAAAATTTGACTCCCACAGAGTTAAACTATACTGTGACTGAAAAAGAGTTTTTAGCCGTTGTTCATGCAATCAATAAGTTTAGACATTATATAACAGGCTATGAAACTTTTATTCATACTGACCATTCTGCAATTAGATATTTAAAGAACAAACTTGTTACTAATGGAAGAGTGACAAGATGGCTCTTACTTTTACAAGAATTCAATATTACCGTGTTGGATAGACCAGGGAAACAAAATACAGTAGCTGATTTCTTGTCTAGGATTCAGAATACTAAAGAAGATTCTCCTGTAGAGGATAAGTTTCCTGATGAATACTTGTTTGTAGTAACTATTAAGACTCCTTGGTATGCAGATATTGCTAACTATTTGGTTACAGAGAAACTGCCTTCACATTTGTTTCCAAGTGAAAAAAGAAAAATTATTCAGGAGAGTTCAAAATATTCATGGATTTCTAACGAATTGTTCAAAACAGGGCCAGATCTTGTGATCAGAAGATGTGTCAGGGAAGATGAAATGCCTGATATTCTTAAGGCATGTCATGATGAACCATGCGGCGGACACTTTGCAGATAAAAGGACGGCCTATAAAATCCTTTCTTTAGGATATTATTGGCCTTCCCTCTTCAAAGATGCAAAAAAATATGTCAAAAGGTGTGACAGCTGCCAAAGAGTAGGGAAACCTACCCTTTCAAATGAAATGCCATTGCAAACACAGGTACTCATCGAACCCTTTGAAAAATGGGCTTTAGATTTCATTGGACCTATTAATCCACCATCTAAGAAAAAGAAGTATATACTGGTTTGTACTGATTATGTTACTAAATGGGTAGAAGCCAAAGCATTAGTATCTGCTACTGAAAATTCAGTTGTTCATTTTCTTTATGAGGATATTTTTACTCGCTTTGGTGTTCCAAGAGAAATTGTGACAGATCAAGGAAGCCAATTCACATCCAACCTGGTGGAGAAGCCGATGGAAGAATACAAAATCAAGCATAGAAGATCTACTCCTTACCATCCGCAAGAAAATGGTCAAGTGGAGTCTACCAACAAAGTTCTCGAAAGTATCATCACCAAAACTGTTCATCTACATAGAAGAGATTGGGCAGAAAGGCTTCCTGAAGCCTTGTGGGCCTACATAACTACATGGAGAAATACAACAGGACATTCTCCCTATGAACTTGTTTATGGGAAAGAAGTCTTGCTCCCCATTGAGTTCCAAATCAAGACCTTCAAGATAGCAGTTCAGTTGGGGATGGACTTATCAGAAGCCCAAAAGCATAGAATGGAGCAGTTGAATGAGCTAGATGAGATCAGACAAGAGGCAATTCTAAGAACTGATCTAGTTCAATATCAAAGAGTTAAATGGCATGACAAATACATCAAAGAGAAGAAGTTTCAAGAAGGAGATTGGGCATTGTTATTTGATTCCAAGTTTAAAGATTTTAAAGGAAAATTTCAGACTCATTGGCTTGGGCCATATGAGGTTGACAAGATCTTTAGCAATGGAGCGGTAAGAATCAAGACCATTGATGAATTTCAAACTCCTCTTATTGTGAATGGCCACAGATTAAAAGTCTATCATAAGCCACTCTCAAAAGAGGAATTTGTCAAAATATTTCAAGAAAATTCTGCAATCAGGCTGGTACAGAAGAATTCTTCTTCTCCACCAGCCTAGCTTTTGTTCTTTTGAGTTAAAAAAAAATAAAAATAAAATAAAAATAAAAATAAAAATAAAAAATAAAAAATAAAAAAATTTGTATAAGCCTGAAAACCAATCATTGATTGGCAGTCTTATACAGGAAATGTAGGGTGAAAATCAAGAACACCTGACACCCTATATTTTCCAAAAAAAAAATAAAAAAAATCTCTCTTTCATTTCACAAGTTTTGTGACCACCCACTCCATTCCATTCCACTTCATTCCACTTCATTTCACTCCACTTCATTCCATTTCACTTCATTTCATCTATTTCATTTCATTTCACCAATAAAATTTTCTTTCATGACCATTTTCATTCATTCAGTTATCATCCATCTATTTCCATTCACCCAAATAATAGTTGTGTCAGTTTCCGCAGCTAACACCTGTTTCCGCAGCAGACACCAGTTTCCGCAGCCGGAAGCAGATTCTGCAGCTACCACTCTGTTTTTCAAAAAAATGTACAGCCAGATGTTAGTTCAACAATCATGAAATCAAATGCAGGTATGAAGACATATTATGAAGACATGGGGCATTCAAGATATCAATGAGGAGCAACTAATTGAAGACCAATGAAAAATGGCAAGAATTCCAAGGTATGAGTAAAATTTATTTCAAATGGCATTTAAGCACATTTTTATATAGTTATAAACCATAGCTCCATTATATGCAATGATTGTGTTGACAAACTCCGTAACCATTCCACAATCTCTATATGATCCTCCCACAATCCTTGCATTCATTTTCAAACGGTCCCATAATCAAGCCTCCGATCTTCACTCATACTCCGATACTCCACCTGTGATGATGAAACGTGGTTGATTTGACTACGGCTTCTTTCAGCCGCATAAAATCCGTAGCCGTTTTATAAACGTGCTTACATTTACTCTGCAGCCACCCAAATTTAAATATTGCCAGATGCGTTCTATTCCTCCTATTTTTCTATTGATCTCACAGCCGCATTTCTACCGTGCTCACGTAACCCTTCTCTGTTCCGCTTCACCCCATTTGTTCTCTATTACGCTACAGTCTGTATACCCATTCTCTGATATCTGCCTACAGTCATCGTGCTCATTTCCGCTCATT